>JAQISU010000014.1:14567500-15965000 GCA_029339505.1 Unio delphinus
GTCTTATTGTTTCCAAGGAATGGTATATGAGTCTTATTATTTCCATAGAATGGTATATTTTATGAGTCTTATTGTTTCCTAGGAATGGTATATGAGTCTTATTATTTCCATAGAATGGTATATGAGTCTTATTGTTTCCAAGGAATGGTATATGAGTCTTATTATTTCCAAGAAATGGTATATGAGTCTTATTGTTTCCAAGGAATGGTATATGAGTCTTATTATTTCCATATAATGGTATATGAGTCTTATTATTTCCATAGAATGGTATATGATTCTTATTATTTCCATAGAATGGTATACGAGTCTTATTATTTCCATAGAATGGTATATGAGTCTTATTGTTTCCATAGAATGGTATATGAGTCTTATTGTTTCCAAGGAATGGTATATGAGTCTTATTATTTCTATAGAATGGTATATAAATACTATTATTTCCACAGAATGGTGTATTAATTTCATTATTTTCATAGAATGGTGTATGAGTCTCATTATGTCTCATTATGTCCACAGAATGGTATATGAATCTTATTGTTTCGATAGAATGACATATGAGTATAAATATTTCCATACAATGTTTATACAAGTCTTATTGTTCCTGTAGAATGGTTATTCAAGTCTTATTGTTTCCATAGAATGGTATACAAATCTTATTATTTTCATAGAATGGTATGCAAGTCTTGTTGTTACCTTAGAATGGTATACAAGTCTTATTGCTCCTTTAGAATGGTTATAAAAGTCTTATTGTTCCCATAGAATGGTATACAAATCTTATTATTTTCATAGAATGATAGAATGGTATACAAATCTTATTATTTTCATAGAATGGTATAAGAGTCTTATTGTTTCCATATAATGGTTATACAAGTCTTATTGTTCCCATAGAATGGTATACAAGTCTTATTGTTCCCATAGAATGGTATACAAGTCTTGTTGTTTCCATAGAATGGTATACAAGTCTTATTGTTCCCATAGAATGGTATACAAGTCTTATTATTTTTGTAGAATGGTATTTGAGTCTTATTGTTTCCATATAATGGTTATACAAGTCTTATTGAGATTTTGTTCATATATTATGATAGTGTTGATATGTAACAAGTGTTTTAACCAGTATTTGAAGCTTATTTTCTCTATCATCATCTCAAGTATATTTATGCATTATTTTATGAATAGTAATGTGCATAGAACATTCTGATAATTTGATATTGACATGATCTAACAGAAAATTTAGAGTTAAGAAACCTAACAGAATGGTCATGAAATTACAAGTGATTTTTAAAAGACATGACAATAAAAGTGATTTTTTCAAAGATATGAAAATACAAGTGACTTTTTAAAAACATGAAAATGCAAGTACATGTAATTTTTTTAAAAGACATGAAAATGTAAGTGATTTTTTTAAAGACATGCAAATACAAGTTATTTTTGAAAGTCATGAAAATACATTTGTCTCATTGGATGCTTACATACTTTTATTCTGCAATTTTGACAGAATCATGAAACACCTCTGAAAACTATACAGATTTTTTTAAATGTCCTGTGGAATAGGTCATGTAAAAACTAAAATATAAGAATCTTGTGAAATAAAGTTTACATCAAGTTTTTGTTTACATTTTCTTTTCTTTTATCAATGTTTGCCAGGATTCCTGGTTTTTAGAATAAACTCTCATAATCATAATAAATTCTGCCACAATACTTTGCAGGCTGATACCCTGGATAAAGGGGAATATGATCGGGACTTCTACACAACCCTTCCAGCTCATACAGGAATAACAGTTAAGCAGTGGTATTCGCCTAACTCAAGCTACCTAGAAGTGGAGACTGTGAATCCATTTCCTTTAAAATGCAGTGGGGAAGTGGAGCTCAACATCATGTATACCTCACAACTCTCAGAGGAGACAATGCCACATAAATTATCCTACATGGTAAGTCTTTTAACATATATGGATAGGGCTTGATGAACTTTTTTGTTAGACCAGTGTCTTTTTTTTAGGAAATACTGTAATCTTGTACCTTGAACAAAATTGAAAATTATCTTTTGTTGCCTACCTGAATGTGGAATGTCTAATGTTATAACATCTATCTCTTACCACTGTTGTTTTCACACAATTACTTTTGTTTAAAATACCATTTACTTTATCAAACTTTATGGAAGGCTTGCACTTGGGGTAAAAGAAAATTCTATTGATTTTGGAGTCAAAGGGTCAAAGGTCAGGGTCAGTCTCTAAATGGAGCAAAATGTTTTCTGTATAATCACATTATTTCTTCTTACTTGAACCAGACATTGTGGCTAGCTTGCACTTAAGATAAGGAGAAAGCCTATAAATTTTTGGGTCAATAAGTAAAATGTCAAGGTCACTGCAATGGAAAAAGAAAGAAGGTTTCTGCAAAATAAATGTATTTCTGCACTTTAAAGCCAAGAAGTAGTCTGTTGGTGTTGGGGTCTAAATATCAAATATCAAAGTTCATGTGTTTGAAAATGAACACAAGAAATTGTTTCTGCACTAAAAGCTTCAGTTTTCAACCATTTGTCTTTACCAAAGCTTGTGAATGGCTTACTGGTACTAATGGGAAAGAAAGAAGCTAATTGATTTTGAGGTCAAAATGTCAAAGGTCAAGGTCATTGAGAGAAGTAAAATGGTTTTTGCATATTAACTTTGGTTCTAGACCACATCATGTGTGCAGAGTTTGTAAAGGGCTAAAACTAGAGGTAAGAAAGAGACCTATTGATTTTGGGGTCAGAGGTAAAAGTTATTGTGACTCGAAGAAAACTTGGTTTTGCATAAAAACGTTTGTTCTAAAGTAAGTTCCTGAACCAGTTTTCTGGATGGTTTTGTGCATAGCCTAATAAAGAAACCTATATATTTCAGAGTCTTAAGGTCACTAATTAAAATCACAGTAAGTATAGTAGGATAAAAATGGGTTTTGCCCTGTATGTTTATATCAGGGCTGAATGCTAATGACATCCATTGGTTTATAATCTCAAGTCAACCGTGCCCTATTAGTGCCAATATGGACAAAAACACTGGATGGGTGGGTGTATACTGTATCATTCTTGGTACCCTTGTTAATGGTTAAGATATTATTAAACCTGCATCTCAAAACTAATATATTTTCACTGAAACTCTCCTAAAGTCTCCAAAATCAGAAAATCCTGGCCTGTAACTAAAGGAAAATAAATCAATATTTAAAAAAATTACAGTAGTGATACAACTTTTCAAAACAATTGTGAATGTAAATACCCTGTAAAGACATGGCTCATCCATAAACAAAAGCTTATATGTAATATGAAGCAAGAAATAGGTGAACAAGCGTGATCATATGGAAAAAATATTCATAATATGTTTACATATCTTTAAAGGTGATGGGAAGGGGAAATATTCTTGGTACTCATGATATCACCAATCAATTATCAAACAAAGCAACTTATGTGCCTGAAATTAGAGGGACTCTTCTGGAACCACAACCCCAAGATACCACACCCAGCCCTACAGAGGCACCACAGGACAAACAAGAAACACTGTCTCCTGTTGAGGACAGTGGGGAGGGAGTTCAAGGTCCTGCAGGTGAGCATCCTTACTGTTTTATTACTTGAAAACTCTTTATCACCATAATCTACTGACCATTCCAGTGGCCTAGTGGTTAGAGTGCATGCTTCAGATGTGGGAGGTTGCAGGTTGAAACATCAGCCAAGTCATACTAAAGGCTTAAAAATTGGTACTTCCAGCTGTCTCGCAAGGCACTCAGCATTAAGAGGTTAATGTTAGGACTGGTTGGCCTGGTGTCAGGATAATATGACATGGTGGGACATCATGGAACATGCAGTGTGGCAGTTTATAATGATGTTGAGCACTTGGACATCATGCTGCAGACACGTAGCATTATATCCCACCCAGTCACATTATAATTTTTACATTGTTTAAAAAAATTCCATGTTTTGGTACGTTTACCACGAATTTGACACTGTTTACAAAAATTCCATGTTTTGGCACTAAATAGCTTCATATTTTTGACATAATATATCCACCAAGTTGACAGTTTGCATTCATCTTTGGGTAGGCAAAGTTTCAGTATTAGAAAGTGGGCATTGTGGCCTACTTTTCTTTGTGATGACTACTAGAATATATTATATCATAATAGGAATAGTTTCTGTACAGATAACAGATGTACATGCCAAGTTGGTATATGTGATACATAGAAATTGAGTTACTATAAAGATTTTCTCTTGTTGTGAAATAGCACACTGCTCTTTTTCTATTATTATTACCTGCTCCCTCACAACAATACTGCTGCTGCTTGTTATTATTATTATTATTATTATTATTATTATTATTATTATTATTATTATTATTATTATTAATATTGTACTTATTATTAATATTGTACTTATTATTATTATTATTATTATTATTATTATTATTATTATTATTATTATTATTATTATTATTATTTCTCCCCATGGTTTATTTAATCAGGTTGGAACTCAATACCATCTTGGGGAGGAGCTGGTTCACCTGGTTTTAGGATGGCTTCTGCTTATGAAAACCGCAAGAAAAGAGGTAACCTTATCTTTCTTTTTTTTCTCTGTTTTTGGTATTCTTCTTAAGTCCAAGTACTGGGGTAAAGTGTCAATAAATATGTCTTCTGGCCATTTTTATGTCAGAATTTAACACAGATATCACTCTCAGGGTCTCCGAGTGGCCGAGTGGTCTAAAGTGCTCTACATTATGGATCACTGCCACCCCACCTCTGTCTGTGTGGGTTAAAGTCTCGGGTTCGGCCAATGTGGGTATGTCAGAAAGCTTGCCAATAGCTTCTCCTGGGTTAGTGGCTCTTATCAGAGTTTTCATGTGATCTTCCTCCACCAATTATACTGGCTGCCATATAAAGCATATCTTGTGCATACAACAACAATAACAACAATACCAAGATATCACTCTCCAGCTGTGATAGTGATCCCATGTAAAAAGAACAATGCTTTGAGTTTCCATTCACTATCCATTTTTCAGTGGTAATTTAGCTGTGACATGTAAAGCCCCTATACACCCTTTAGGTTCTGAAGATACAAGCAAAACAAATACTTGTATTTTCCACCTTGGACATCTGATATGGGCACTCTATATTACATAGCTTTCTCGCGTGTAAAAACCATATCACAGTTGTATATCAATGAGAAGTATTTTATGTGGCCATCATCAGTATAGTATTGTCATTGCAAAGAAAACAAAGAACAGTTTTAAAATTGAAATGTCGTTATTGAGTGTTGAATCTGTGCATTCATGGTTGCATTGCTCTTCCCAGTTCTATAAGCTGTAGTTTGACTGCCATACTTTCCTGTCAGCTAGATCATTTCTCTACATCTTCTTCATCTGACAACATAATTTATATTGATTTTATATCATGATTCCATCACACCTTTTCAAAGGTTTTGTCACATCAAAACACCAAACTTTCTGAAGAAATTTAATTTTTTTTAAATAAAACAAAAATACTTTTCACTATTTTTAGAAGTATGTGGAGTAGTGTTATGAATATAAGTGGTGAACTTTGTAGCAAGACTGAACTCTTTGTATGTTTCATGGCATGTTTTGAAAATGTAATGGGAGAATATTTTTTAGTTAGAGCTGTACACCTTGGCTTAAAAATTTGATGTTTTATATTTGTATATGTCCAAATGACAAGAACTGTTACAAGGGAAATAACATGTATACATTTAAGGTTACCATTGTCGTCAGATAAATATAAATTGTTGGTCTGTCATGAATTGTCCATGACCATGTCATGTGCAATAATTGTAAGTTGAATGATTAGGCCTATATTTAGGGCCATAAAGTAATATATAATAGTTGTAAATTGACTTTGTTTAGTCCCTTTTAGGGTCATAATGTCATGTGCAACTATTGAAATTTGAATGATTTTAGGTCCATCTTTAGGGTCATAATGTTATTTTTGATGAGCCCATCTTTAGGTCATAAAGTTGTGTGGGTTAGACCCATTTTTAGGCCATAAAATTTTGTGGGTTAGGCCCATCTTTAGGTCATAAAGTTTAGTGGGTTAGGCCCATTTTTAGGCCATTTAAGTTTTGTGGGTTAGTCCCATTTTTAGGGTCTTAAAGTTATGTGGTTTAGGTCCCTCTTTATAAAGTTATGTGGGTTAGGCCCATTGTTAGGGTCATTAAGTTAGGTGGGTTAGGTAAATTTTTAGGGTCATAAAGTTAAGTGGGTTAGGCCCATTTTTAAGGTCATACAATTAGGCTGGTTAGGCCCAATGTTATGAACATAAAGTTAGGCAGTTTAGGCCCACTTTTAGGATCTTATAGTTATGTGGGTTAGACCCATCTTTAGGGTCATAAAGTTAGTTGGGTTAGCTCAGTCTTTAGGGTCATAAAGTTAGTTGGGTTAGCTCAGTCTTTAGGGTCATAAAGTTAGTTGGGTTAGCTCAGTCTTTAGGGTAATAAAGTTAGTTGGGTTAGCTCAGTCTTTAGGGTCATAAAGTTAGTTGGGTTAGCTCAGTCTTTAGGGTCATAAAGTTAGGTGGGTTACTAGTATGGCCCTAGATTCATCATGTGACTTGAATTCATAGTCATCTTCCATTAATATGCACTATTTTCAATTTCTCAGAAAACACTGTACCAATTTCAACTGAGTTTAGTAGAAATCATTAGACATTAGTATTTTTTTATGTTTTTTTTATCATGATGATCTGGTTTAAAGTATACCACTGCTATAAAATACTTCTAACACATAATAAATAGCTGACTAATCTTGCATTGGCTTATTTGGCTAATGTCAAATAGGTGAGCTCATGACAAATTCTATTTGGCCAAGTGTTAGGCTCTTTGGGTGAGAACTATAGTCTATTTTGTTGAGTATTATACTATTTGGCTGAGTTGGTTGAGTATTAGGCTATTTAGCTGAGGTCAGATAACTGAACTCCTATAATAGGTTATATGGCTGATATCAGGTGAGCTCTTGCATTGGGTAATGTGGCTGATGTCAGATAGGTGAGCTCTTGCATTAGGTTATGTGGCTGATGCCATATAGGTGAGCTTTTGTGTAAGGTTATGTGATTGATGCCAGATAGGTGAATTCTTGCTTAGGTTATTTGGCAGATGTCAGATCAATGAGTTATCTCCAATGAACATACCAATTTTAAAAAATCTCTTTCAGCCTCTTCCTTGACAACAGCTCTAACAATTGATGGGAACGTTTCAGTGATTCTTGGAAAGATGATACACTTGAAATGCATTATAAAAACAATTGATGACAAACCTGAGCCAATAGACTGGTTTTTCCAGGATGAGTTGATTGATACCTCTCTTCAAAAATGGAAGTCTCGAGTTGTAATTAACAATACAAGTCCTGGAGCAACACAGCTGGAGAGCACATTATCCATTATTGGGGCAACATTAGAGGATACTGGCTTATATGTGTGTAGATCAGGGATTTACATTGATGTTGTGCAGGTTACAGTTGAGCTAGGTAAGATAAATGCAAATGAAATAGTATGCAAATGTTTTTGCTTTCTTTATGTTCCAGAGGAGTTTCTCTTCCTGTTCAACTATCTACCTGATTTTATTTAAAAGTATGACTTTATATGATTAAATGTTTAGAATTTGTTCAGTTCAGATAAAATAAGTTTTTGTCACTTAAATGTTGTAGGTAATGATATCTATAATCAAGAATGTGTATCCAGTCTGCATGTGTGCCTAGCTGTGTTTTATTCATAAAGTGAATTGACAATAAAGACTGGATGGAAACTAAATGGATTCATCTACAAAAAATATGTAATCACTGACATCTCCATTCTATAACCATATAATACTTGTGCTCAATGATATCTCCATTCTGTAACCATATAATACCCGTACTCAATGACATCTCCATTTTATAACCATATAATACCCATGCTCAATGACATAAATTCTATAACCATATAATATCTGTACTCAATGACATCTCCATTCTATAGCCATATAATACCTCAGAAGATTATTAGGTTTCGCAAATCTATTACAAGTTTGAAGAATGAATTTGAGTTAACAGCCATGCTATAAGTTTTGATAATTATATACTATATGAAGTCTGTCAATACAATTAGTATTTATCATTATATTCATTTAAGCCTACAAATGAAAGAAACTGCTCTGTGTTTGCCAGGAATGCATTGATTAACATCTATTGTAGAGTCTACTGATGGTGAAGGGGAGGAGGTAGAAGAGGAAAAAGAGAAGGAAAAGCATAGAGAGTACAAACGACTAACAATTCAAATTCCTGTGACCCCAGAAATGTCCCCTACTGGTCGAGTTCTTGTTTACTACATCACAAATGCAGGAGAAATGGTGGCTGGCTCTGTTGATTTCAAAGTGGAACCCTGCTTTGGAAATAAGGTTTATAACAGTAATGTGATTGCTCAGATTTGTCTTGATACTTAAATCAAAGGAAAATAGAAGGTCTTTAATAATTTCATTCAGAAGTGGAGAAGGCATTGAAAATTTGTATGCATACAGTTTTGGTTCGAATGATAGCATGTATAGTTAAAAATAATAATGATATCTGCTGCTGCGTAAAATTATGTATTTATACAAAATGAATTTTGAGCTTCAATAATTTCACATCATTACTTCCTCCAATTACACAAAAACAATCAGCATGCCTTCACCTGATTCTCAGAATTGGTCAAGACACTTGTAAGGTCAGTTTACAGATAGAAGTTACTTGAAGTTGGTATAGCCTTAAAGGGGTGATCAATCTTCATTGGTTATATGCTACTATCATTTGCATTATAATATGCAAATGTTGTATTGCCTATAATTAATAAATGAAGAAGCCTTTACAATTTACTGTACATAACCAAAATTGTCCCAAAATTTTGAAACCTGCTTAACCCTGCAAAGAAATTATGCTGGGCAAAATGTCGTCTCTTGTAAACGTATGCATACCTTGACCTTTTCAGTTAAATGCATACTGTCCACATTAAATCAGGTAAGGATTGTATGAAATCACCTTTTTAATAAAAACTCTTTTTAAACATTCTTGAGGCATTTTGCAAAAATTACATTTTCAGATTTAGCACCATGTATGGTAATTTTTAGGATGCTGTTTGAAAACAACTTTAATATGTCAATATTTTTAAAATGAAAATTATTATATATTTTGCCTCTATTATATCATAGATGTGATATTTCTGGAAGAACGTTTAGGGGCTGTATTGATATATTTCTCCTTCAAATGCTGAATGAGATTAATATTAGGGATATAAGACTTTTACTTCCCAAATCCAGCCCTACTAAAAAAGATGAACAGTTGTCTTTCATGTCTGCAACATATTGAATAATGTCAATAAAGATTACCTCCCCTGGCTGCCACCATGTTTCGCTAGATGTTAAGATTCACTGTCATACCGTCAGCATAGTACAAAAAAAATCCTACCAATATCAATGTGATTTTTAGCCATCCATCCAGAAAATGAGTCTACAGGTGATATACATTATTGAATTTTTTCCAATATTTTAGTGAAGTTTACTGACTTTGTCTATTTAGACAGCATGGTACAATATGATGTTACTAATGCATATTTTCATTCATGTTTTTACATGCACTGCGTTTGGTTTGCTCACCCAATAACAGGTGTTGTTTAAGTGATTTAACAGGACTACTTTGTTGATTATTTTTTTTGTCAGTGAAACATTTCAAAGAAGTGCAATAAATGCAAAAGATTTAAAGCCAGGTATTGCACAGAGTCATATCTGGTGTGTACAAAATGTACCTTGTCCTTACCTGGTCCTCATTTGTGTCACCTTGGATTGTGTATCCTGATATGGAGACAGAACCAGAACAGGATGAGTTTGAAGATTCACCTGAACAACTGACTGTCTCAGATCCATAAAAGGAGCAGACTGAGATCAGCTTAAGGCTGCCATCAAAGAGATACTGGGCATTGTCAGGTTCAGATTGCCCTTAACCCCTAGCATAAATGACTACAAAGTCAAAGTTTTGGTAGATATTGATGATAAAAATGAGACTCCATCCTTCCTACTGCTTTTCTAGTCCATAAAGATCAGAGAAATTAACGACTGTCTGGAAGAACCTGTGATCCAGGAAATACTAAGACTTTCTTTTCCAAAAGCCAAGTACATGCAATATTTTCATTCCACTGGTACAACTCACATTCCAACACCTTCCATTCTGAACTAACAGTTCTGGATGAGAATGGAGCAACTGTTCACATGTCTGTCACACTATTTTATAAAGTTTATTTTCAAAGCTGATTTGAAATGTTGCTATGTCTATAATATTAATATTGACCTCATTGGTGATTGTCTGATTTGTGGATAAATTTGGCATTGAACATTATAACCCAAATTTCTTAAGTTATTAATAGGACAGCTTACTATTCCATGGCAATGTTATGACTACCTCTGCAAATATAGGTCTGATATAATGTAAGATTGTGTGCTTTCCAAATATTGCTCATGCCACATCATAACCTGGCATAATACCATCTAGCTAACTATAACTCTTCGGGGGACAAATTTGAAGCAGTTTAGAGGCAGACATGAACTGTTAATCCAACTTGCTGTCTATCCAGCAAAGTCTTTTAAGACCAATCTGCCCCTGTCACATTGGAGGGACAATGGGCAAGCAAGGAAAAGGTGTAGTTTCTAT
Source organism: Unio delphinus (assembly GCA_029339505.1). Lineage (NCBI taxonomy): Eukaryota > Metazoa > Mollusca > Bivalvia > Unionida > Unionidae > Unio > Unio delphinus. The sequence continues at coordinate 14,578,168 of JAQISU010000014.1, forward strand.
TACAGGTTCAGTCTTGCTCCCAGCTTAATGCCAGGAGGCAACAACTTAGCCAGTTTAGGAGGCAACATTAAGGAAAGGGTGGCTTCAAAAAAGCAAGTTTCTCCTCTTTCAGATGGCTTAACTCTTTACACTGACCTACCAACCCCACTGCCCACAGACAGCCTACTGGTGGGCACCTGTCTCATGCAATTCCAATCTTGATGCATTAATCTATTTCCTTAGAATAATTGGGTGATCCATAGCATTTTAGAGGGACCTCAGATTTCATTAATCCAACCCTGTTCTATTTTCTTCCTCTCTCCTTCTATCACATGTACCATCAGGATAGAAGAAGGATGATATTCTACAACAGGAGATATGGTTGCTCATCAACAAAAGGGCAGTGAATATGTGTAAAAACCACAATGTTGGGGGTTTATTAAAGGCTTTTAAATGCACAAAAGTTGTGGCCCAGCCTGATCGCTTTGATCAATGCATTGTTCTGCTGATGTTTTGTACATCTCATGTTATGGGGTTTGTCATCAATCTCAGTCTGGAATGACACCTTAAAGAATGGTGGAATATGAATCATTGATCTTGTCAAGTCCATTTCCAACAGGTCTTTGGTTTCAGCAAGAGAGTCCATGCAACTCCTTAGATTATCAGGTGTGGCAGCAGTCATGATCCTGCTGGGCCATCTTGCTATGTGTCCATTACAGTTTACCTTGCTGGCTGAATGGTGCCCATTTTCTGTCCCACTTAATCAAAAGGTCTGGATCACAAATGAGGTACAATCTTGGTCAGAGGTACAACCCCAGTTGGTTCATGACAGGAATTTTTCTGGAGAAGTCCCAATTGAAAGTTTCCAGGTTCCATGTAGTTTCCAGTAACCATGTTAGAACTGCCTCTCCACATCATCATTCTTAAAATGAAGGGTGACATCAATTGAAAAACAGTCCTATGTCAGACAATTCTGTAGTGGTGACCTACATCCTCAAATTGGAGAGGGGACCAAATCACATGTACATTCTGGTTTGGCAGTTTCTACAGTGGTGTGACCAATTTGATATCAGCGTACAAATTAGACACAAACTAAATGTCCTGGCCTACATTCTATCTAGAAAGAGGCAAGTCATTCATACAGAATGGTCCCTCTATCATTCAGTCTTTCATCAAATACCTTCATCTGTCTACTTCTGGACATGGAAGCTTGAGTTGTGGATGCCGTCAATCAGTTTTCAGAGGAGTTATGGGCCTTTGCTTACCCATCCATGTCTTGGTACAGAACATTATACACATTACACCCTGCCATATTGGCATCCTCATTTGTATTTCATTTAGCATCCTCATTTGTATTTCACTTACCATCCTCATTTTTATTTTTCAGTTATCATTCTCATTTGTATTTCACTTAGCATCCTCATTTGTATTTCACTTACTATCCTCATTTTTATTTTTCAGTTATCATTCTCATTTGTATTTCATGTAGCATCCTCATTTGTATTTCACTTACCATCCTCATTTTTATTTTTCAGTTATCATTCTCATTTGTATTTCATGTAGCATCCTCATTTGTATTTCACTTACCATCCTCATTTTTATTTTTCAGTTATCATTCTCATTTGTATTTCACTTAGCATCCTCATTTGTATTTCACTTAGCATTCTCCTTTGTATTATTGTATTTCAATCAGCATCCTCATTTATATTTCACTTGGCATCCTCCTTTGTATTTCAATCAGCATCCTCATGGCAACAAGAAGAGTTATTGCCTTTATATGGCAATGGAGTACCAAGAAATAAACAAGAATATCAGATTAAACTTGAAGGAAGCAAAAGTTGCATTCGAATAAAGAATAACAGCAAATATTCATTCCAAACTGTGAAACACTTCAACAAACAGAAGCAACCAGGATTCAGTACCATTCAAGATGAAAATGGAAAATGCCTCACAGAAGCAAGTGACATTGCAGAAAGATGGACTGAGTATTGCAAAAATTCTACAACCATCAGTCCATGAGAGACCCAGAGGTGCTTGAAGTTCAAAACTCCTCAAATGATGATGATTTCCCCATTCTCAAAAAAGAGGTGGAGTCAGCAATAAGATCAGTGAAGAATGGGAAGGCAGCTGGAGTAGACAACATCCCAGGTGAACTTATCAAGAATAGGGGGGGGGGGGTTGGGATCAGTGGTAGGGTTACTAACAAAAATCTGCAACAAGATCTGGCAGACAGATAAATGGCCAACACAGTGGACACAGTCACTGAATATAACACTCCCAAAAAAGACAATCTCCAGTTGTGCCAAAATTACAGAACTATCGTTTGATGAGCAATGCTGGTAAGGTGATGCTGAAGATCATCTTCAACAGACTAAAACCACAAGCAGAAGATTTAATCGATGAAGAACAGGCAAGGGTTCCAGAGTGGAAGAAGCACAACAGAACAAATATACAATCTCAGGGTTCTGTGTGAAAAGTACTCGCAATATCAACAAGACATATATCATGTGTTCATAGAATTCAAACAGGCTTTTGACAGTGTGACATGAGGCATTGTGGCCAACAATGAAGTACAACATAGGTCAAAAGTCAACCAATACCATCAAGCAACTATACACCAAGGCTACCAGTGCAGTAATTGCCCATGGTTCTGTGGGGGACTGGTTCGAGACAACAGTTGGAGTACATCAAGGTTGTATCATGTCACACACAGCTTTTTAACAGCTACTTAGAATGCATCATAAGCTAAGCCCTGGAAAACCACTGTTGGACAGTCAGCATTGGAGGGTGTAACATCACCAACTTATGCTTTGCAGATGACATTGGTGGACTGACAGGCAGTGAAGATGAGCTTGCCATCTTAGTGAAGAACCTGGATGAAACATCTTCCAGATTTTACATGGAGTTAAGTGCTGAAAAGACAAAGCGGATGACAAATAATGACAAACAAATCTCAGCCAAGATTAAAGTCAGAGGACAGGAACTGGAAATAGTGAGCCAGTTAAAATATCTTGGTTCCATAATCACCAAAGAGGGATCAAGAGCAGAAATTTTGTCACGAGCAACACAAACAATGACAGCTATGCCAAAGCTAAGACGTATCTGGAGAGACAAGAATATCTGTCTGAAAACTAAAAGCAGACTATTGAGAGCACTTGCCATCTCAGTCTTTTTGTATTCATGTGATGCCTGGACCCTGACAGCAGAATTACAATGAAGAATCCTGACAATTGAAATGAGATAATACAGAACCATTCCTGGCATCTCTTACATGGACCACATCACAATCGAAGAAGTGCATAACACCATAAGGTGCAAAGTAGGCCAATATGAAGACCTCCTCACCACTGTCAAAATGAGAAAGCTGAAATGGTATGGCCATGTCACTAGAGCCAACAATCTATCCACAACAGTCCTGCAGGGCATCATCCAGGGTGGCAGAAGGAGAGGTAGACAGAGAAAAAAGTGGACTGACAACATCACAGAATGGACCAGGAAAAGTTTTGCGGAGACACAGGCATTAGCACATGATCGAGTCAAGTGGAGGGAACTGGTCAGATGTTCAGCAGCACAGTGCCTTGATGACCACATTAGGTCAAGAGACATGATGATGATGATGATGATGATGATGTATACAGAATGCACAACAGCTTGTTATTTTAGTAGGGCTGGATTTGGTAACAGTTTTATAGCTCTAACAATAATGTGATCCATTAAGTATTCTAGGAAAAAACAAAATTTGCCTAAAAATTAACTTTCCATGATATTTTACAAAATACATTGCTTCAATATTTTCATTCACTTTTGGAGAAAACTGGTGCAAAATTGAGAGTGACAATAGAATACTGAGTTTTGTAATTACTGTTTACAGAATAAAGTGACAAGAATGTAACTGGTCGTTAACTGGTGGTTAAGAAGGATGGCAAAATCCAGGAGGAAAAGCATGAAGAAAGCACTGTTTATACTCTCAGTGGGGAAATTCTTCAGAGAGATTACCAATTTTATACACTTACCATAAGGAGGAGCACATCATGTTATAAAGTTGTCCATCCATCAAACCTTCTGTACATCTGTCTTTTCTTTATTTCATGTCTGCACAGCAATTCTGTTCTCCAACATTACCATCATCAAGCTCAGGAAGTTGAAGGAAAAATGGATGGAAGGAAGAAATCTTTTTCATACACTAACTTGTATCCCTAATTCTTTATCAAACTTTGTAACTGGATTAAATTTTAGATAAGAAAGAGACCTGTTGACTTGGGGGTCTGAAGATAAAGGTCAAAGTGACTCAAAGGAAATGAATGGTTTCTACATGATATCTTGAGTTTTTTCTTGTGCTTTGATCAAACATTGTTGATGGTTTTCTTTTGTGACAAGGAAAACACTTTTTTGGGGATCAAAATAACTAGCGAGCATTTGATACCAGGAAGACTAATAAACGAAAAAAAATTGATTCCCACAAATTTTGTTAAGTTCTGTACCACATGCCTTGACTACAAATATCTATTGATTTTGAAGTTAAAAGGTCAAAGTCATTGTCAGAAACTCCAAGACTGAAAATCTTTTCCAAAATATAACTAAAGTCCTATGCCATAACAATGCCCAGATGTTTGGGGTGACTTACATTTGAAATAAGAAAGTCAATTCTTCACTTTGTGGTCAGTAGGTCAAAGGTCAAGGATAGAAAGACTGAAAGAGAAAAATGACTATGACCAAGAAAGTTTCTATCCAACACAAAGAACACACCAGTTGATTTCAAATTTAAAAGTCAAAGGTCAACATCACAATGGCTGCAGGAGGAATCACTTCTGTACCATATACCAAGTCCAAAGTTCATAGTAGTTTGTAGTTAAGTCATCCTTTTTGTCTTAAGCTGCAAAATGTATTTTGTTTGTTTGTTTGTATAGGATTTTTAATGTGGCTTTAACAATTTTTCAGTCATACGATGTCTGCAGTGTGGCAGTTTATAGTGATGTCTAGCACTGGGGCATCATGCCGCAGACATGTAACATGATGTCCCACCCAGTCACATTATCCAGTCACCAGGCTGACCAGTCCAAACACTAACCTCTTAATGCTGAGCGCCAAGTGAGGCAGCTGTTAGTACCAATTTTGTAAGTCTTTGGTATGACTTGGACGGGGGTTGAACCCACAACCTCCCACTTCCACGGCAGATGCTCTAACCACTAGGCCGTTGGAGTGGTTCATCCTTTATGTCTTAATCTGCAAAATGAAGTACATTTATAAGAAATTGGACGAACCAAAAATATATTTTTGGTCACTATCTCAAGCAATTCTAATATAAAGAAAAAATATTACATGTATAAATGCTGTATAAATGCACTATATGAACAGGAATCCCACAATTTTCAGAACATTTGTGGTCATACAACCTGCATCAAACAATATGATCCAGCTCATGAAATAGCATAACCAAATATATATCAGAATTTTTTTCCATGTTTTTCTTCTTCAGGTCAAAATGCAATACGAGCAGAATATAACACATCCTGGGAGCAACGTGACCATAATCATCTCTGCTTCTTCGGGGTCACTTTGTGCCATTGGAGTGGTTGACCAGAGTGTTCACCTGTTCAGTAGGAACAACTTGCTACAGTGGACAGACATGATGGATATCATGGAATCCTATGATTTGACGTCTAATCACATTTCTAACTGGGATTACTGCCATGACCAAAAGGATAAAAGTACATTATTACATGCTCCTGTCTCAGTAGGTAGGGAAACTATCCTAATGTTATGTTTTATATCTTTTATTTTGATTGTAGAACTATAATTCAAGACTTTTGTTAATTACATCTTGTAGTTGCACATAGTGGAAAAGTTTTCTAATCAGAAGGAAGATGAACAAAACCAGTAAATGTGTGGATGGCTCACCAATCAATGTTTTGTCTCTTGTTTGGGTAGTTTTCATGTTACCACAAAATTAACATTTCATCATTATGAGCTATTCTAACTTTATATCCTAACTATTTAATTTTTCATGCAAGATCCATATTTTTGTTTGCTTTCATGTATCAAAAGCTTAAGTTTCATTTATTCTCAATAAATTATTTGAAATATCTCTTGTAAATTGTAAAGTTTACGAATTGTAGTTAGTTTATCGATGAATGATAAGTAACTATTTTGACATAATAATAATAATAATAATAATAATAATAATAATAATAATAATAATAATCACGAGGACTTTGTATAGTGCCTAATCTTTAGAAGCTCTAAGCGCCTTACAACATCTATAATGATATGATTACAAAAAACAAAACAAAAACCATGAAATTGGAAACATAAAAAGTGCTGAAAATATTTGAGGTAGGAAACATTATTAGGTCTTTAAGTTTGTTCTTGTAGTAAAAAGAAGGTGAATGTTAAGAGCACTCTTGAAAGGGATCACTGTGTCATTGTATCTAATTTCAATATGCAGTTCATTCCACAATAGCTTAGTAGGCTTTGACATAGCTTTGTAGGCATGTTGATATCTGCCAATAATGTTATTTTTGGAAAGAGGACAGCAAAATAAGACAGAAAAACCTATATGTGATAGATAGGTAGATAAAGTTTTTCATTAATGTGAGATTTGCTCATGTCCTCTGAAGTTTACCACCTGTAACCCAATCCCCATATCCTCTGATAGTCTACCACTTATCACATAATCCCTATGTCCTCTGACAGTCTACCATGAGTAACCCAATCCTCATGTCCTCTGACAGTCTGTTGTCTGTAACCCAATCCCCATGACCTCTGACAGTCTACCACTTATCATCCAATCCCCATGTCATCTGGTAGTCTACAACCAGCAACTCAATCCCCATATCCTCTGACAGTCTACCACTTAAAACCCAATCCAGAAACACTAATGTCATCTGACATTCTACCACTTATAACCCAATCCAGAAATCAGCATGTTCTCTGACAGTCTACCACTTATGACCCAATCCAGAAACAATCATGTCCTCTGACAGTTTACCACTTATAACCCAATCCAGAAATCATCAGATCCTGTCACAATCTACCATTGGTAACCCAATCCCCATGCCCTCTGATAGTCTACCATGAGTAACCCAATCCCTATGTCCTCTGACAGTCTACCATGAGTAACCCAATCCCCATGTCCTCTGACAGTCTACCATGAGTAACCCAATCCCCATGTCATCTGGTAGTCTACAACCAGCAACTCAATCCCCATATCCTCTGACAGTCTACCACTTATGACCCAATCCAGAAACAATCATGTCCTCTGAAAGTCTACCACTTATAACCCAATCCAGAAATCATCGGATCTTTTCACAATCTACCACTGGTAACCAAATCCCCATGCCCTCTGACAGTCTGCCACGAGTAACCCAATCCCCATGTCCTCTGACAGTCTACCACAAGTAACCCAATCCCTATGTCCTCTGACAGTCTACAACCAATAACCTTGTTAAAAAAACATCAGGTCTTCTGATAGTCTACCACCTATAACCCAATCCAAAAATACTCAGATCCTCTGATAGTCTACCATCTATAACACATTTCACAAATCCTTAGGTCCTCAGACAATCTTCCACCTGTAACCAAATACCCATGTCCTTTGACAGTCTACAACCAATAACCTAGTCCAACAATACTCAGGTCTTCTGAAAATCTACCACCTATAACCCAATCCAAAAATACTCAGGTCTTCTGATAGTCTACCATCTATATCCCAATCCAAAAATCCTCAGACAATCTTTTACCTGTAACCAGATCCTCAGGTCCTTTGATAGTCTGCTACTTATCACTCAGTTCTTTCTTCCAGTCCTCAGACAATCTACCAGCCATAAACCAGCCATCTAGTCCTAAGCAAAATGTTGCAGATTTTCACAACAGATTGTCTTGAATGCAAATATTGTAGAAGTATAGAACTAATATGCAGCAGATGATTCAGTAACAGATGATGTTTGCAATACTTAAGCTTGGCTTCCTCTTTACTCTCATCATGAAGAAACATACAAGTCAGTGTTTTCAAGATATTTTGTTTTGTCTTTAGGTCCCCCAGGAATTGAGGAACTAAATGATATTGGCCTGAATCCATTTCTTGGCAGGAAGAAGAGGAGCATTATGCAGTTCTATAGTGAATATCTGGATTCTCTCCTGGCATTTAAAGTAAGATGAGAAACTGTACTTATTTCTGTATCATTTCTTTAGTTAATATCTGGAGTCTATTTTGGCATTTGAAGTAAGCTGGGAACCTGTATATATTTCAATATTAATTTTATAATAATAATAATAATAATAATAATAATAATAATAATAATAATAATGAGGACTTTGAATACCACTTAATCTTTAGAAGCTATAAGCATTTTCAAAGATATATAATGAAATGACCACAAAAAAACACCATGAAAATAGAAAACATAAAAACATGCTAAAAATATTTAAGGTAGGAAACATTATTAGTTCTTTAAGTTTGTTCTTGCAGTCAAAAGAGTTTTAAGAGCACTCTTGAAAGGGTTCACCGTGTCTTTGCATCTAATTTCAATGGGCAATTCATTCCATGTTGCTGGGCCCTGGTATGCAAACGAACATTGTCCAAATGACTTTGTTTTCATAGTGGGTATAATAAGTAAACAATTGTCAGAAGAGGAGTGTATCCAAATAAACAAATCTAGCCACCCAACTGATGTTGATGCTACCATCCAAAGATTAGAAAGATGCATTTCTGATGTGAAATCATGGCTGACATGTAACAAGCTGCAGATGAATGATGATAAATCTGAAGCCATTTTGATCACAACACAAAGACTTTCTCATTTGAATCCTTTACCTCAAACAATAAATATTAGCAACATCAATATTAAATTTACACAGTCAGTATGAAACTTAGATGTTACTCTCGACAGTACTTTCACATTGCACCAATATGTCATGAACATATGCAAAGTTGAATATCTTAAGCTGAGATGTATCAGCTCCATTCACAAATATCTTTCAGTTGATGCCACTAAAACACCTTGTGTGTTCATTAGAACCTCAGTTCTGTCTTGTTCATCTCAATATCTACTCCAGAGACTTCAAAGCTTTCAAAACACAGCTGCTTGGATCATCCTTAGATCAGAGCATACCTCCCACTGCTCTGTACCTTAAACTGTACACTGGCTATCCATTCGATAGAGAATCAAACACAAAATTGGTTCTCTGCTATGTTTCACTGACAGACTCCAGTATAACAGACCTATCTGACCTCACCCATGTGTCCACACCAGTAAGAATCTTACACTTATATATATATATATATATAATGATGTGTAATGGATTAATATGCAATATATGTAACCCAATCCCCATGTCATCTGGTAGTCTACAACCAGCAACTCAATCCCCATATCCTCTGACAGTCTCTGACATTTAATTACATAAGGCATCTTAATCATTCCATTACACTACATTTAATTATATATGGCATCTTAATCATTCCATTACACATCATTTAATTATATAAGGCATCTTAATAATTCCATTACACATCATTTAATTATAAAAGGCATCTTAATCATTCCATTACAAATCATTTAATTATATAAGGCATCTTAATAATTCCATTTCACATCATTTAATTATATAAGGCTTCTTAATCATTCCATTACACATCATTTAATTATATAAGGCATCTTAATCATTCCATTACACATCATTTAATTATATAAGGCATCTTAATAATTCCATTACATATCATTTAATTATATAAGGCTTCTTAATCATTCCATTACATATCATTTAATTATATAAGGCTTCTTAATCATTCCATTACACATCATTTAATTATATAAGGCATCTTAATTATTCCATTACACATCTTTTAATTATATATGGCATATCAATCCATGACACATGATTTAGTTATATATGGCATATCAATCCATGACACATGATTTAGTTATATATGGCATATCAATCCATTACACATCATTTAGTTACATAAGGCATCTTAATCATTCCATTACACACCGTTTAGTTACATAAGGCATCTTAATCATTCCAGTACACATCATTTAGTTACATAAGGCATCTTAATCATTCCAGTACACATCATTTAATTATATAAGGCATCTTAATCATTCCATTACACATCGTTTAGTTACATAAGGCATCTTAATCATTCCAGTACACATCATTTAGTTACATAAGGCATCTTAATCATTCCAGTACACATCATTTAATTATATAAGGCATCTTAATCATTCCATTACACATCGTTTAGTTACATAAGGCATCTTAATCATTCCATTACACTACATTTTGCAAATATAATTTGATAGATTGATTTTATATTGAAATAATAACAAATGAATTGTGTGCATATTTTAAGTGCACCTGAGTTGCTTTATTTGAGTTCATTTTAATGTGCAACTTTGTGTCATTCTTTATTCCACTTTGATGCTCTAGTGTTGAATGGCAAAGATGAATACACATCAATGAAAGTAAGAAAACTCAAACACATAATTTGCTGGTATGATAAACAATACATCTTTGCTCAATCATTTGTTCCCTAGAGGTCAGGACTGGTAGCAGTGACGGATTTGGACCTAGAGACCCGGCCATGCAGCAGTAAGAATGGAATTGATGCTCCTGATTACAGTATCCTTGCTGATGTGGCTGGGCCACCTGGATCATCTGGTGCAATACCTGGACCGGTTTATAAAGGTAAATTTAAAAACCATTAAATAAACCTAATTTGTTTTAGAAGTTTCTCTAAACAAGACAACTGTATATATTGTTTCTAAATTCAATTGCTGCACAATTTATTATGGACACAAGTAAAAAAGATAAAAAGAAAATGTTCATGCAATTCAACACAATACATGTAAGTAATTGAATAGAATTATGCTACATCCCGCACATATTAGCAAAATTACCTCTGTATTTGACACAACCCTAGCTCTTTTTTTACTTACAGTAAGGCTCATGCAATTGTTTGAGTCTTCACACTTAATCCCCTCCACCTTCGCTTTGCAATAATGCTCTAAGATGTAGGGATAAACAGCTACAAAACACCACTGTGCCTCAGCAGGCATACCAACAGCAATTCCAGCATGGAGGGGCTGGTCAGCATCACTGATTGACATTTAACAGTCATCAAATGAAGACTACCCATGAAAAGACTGATTTACAATCAAATACAATTTGAAGATATATTTAGATGATACAAAAATAATTTTAGAAGTCTTGTGAATTCGCAATAAATTTGTTTCAAATAAAATAATGGATGGAATAAAGTCTTCTTTACTACAAGTAAGAGCAAGACAATAATTTTCAACCTTTTAAAACTCCCATTCGAAAATGAAATGGTCTCTTTCTAACAAAGACCCAACTTGTACAGAAATCAAGGCAGTGACTAATGTCAACATTATAAAATATTTACAAGTGCTAACATCAAAAGATGATGTCAATTTCTGTTAGGAAAAGATCTAATCACACAAAGCCATCTGACTTGGTTTGCTGTATTTATCAGTGCCAATTATGGTCCTGTCATTACCAATAAAAGTTTGATAATTGGTCATAACTAATCAAGAAGAATGCTGACAAATCTCAACAACTATTCTTCTTTTATTGATGTTAGAGTGCCAATTGTTTTTCTGCTGTCAAAACAATCAATTGTTAGGTCATGAAAATTGCCATGCAAGGAAAGTTAACAAACGTTAACGTTCTAACGTCATCCATGCAGCATATGTTTTAATGGTTAATATTGTTCAAGGCTACTATTGATCAATACAAGAATTCTCTTCATTAATAGTTGCATACATTTATATCAGCTGATAGAAAAAATATTAAATAGAAATACAAGGAACAGATTTTTTATTAACATTCTGTCTGGGATCATTCAGGCCAGAACTCTATGGTAGGCCTACAGGGATATCATTAAACACTCTTTATTAACATTATTTCTGGGATCATTCAGGCCAGAACTCTATGGTAGGCCTACAGGGATATCATTAAATACTCTTTATTAACATTATGTCTGGGATCATTCAGGCCAGAACTCTATGGTAGGCCTACAGGGATATCATTAAATACTCTTTATTAACATTATGTCTGGGATCATTCAGGCCAGAACTCTATGGTAGGCCTACAGGGATATCATTAAATACTCTTTATTAACATTATTTCTGGGATCATTCAGGCCAGAACTCTATGGTAGGCCTACAGGGATATCATTAAATACTCTTTATTAACATACTGTCTGGGATCATTCAGGCCAGAATTACACTGTCCCAACTTATACTCAGAACTCCAGCTTTGATCTCACACATATGCAATTGTTTTCTTCAGACTACAACACTAATGATGAAGACAATGGTGTTGTTAAAAGTCTTCGAGATTATTTCCCAGAAACGTGGCTGTGGGACCTAGAGGAGATTCCGTAAGTCATTCGGTTGATATGTAATATCCTTGCAACAGCGAAACAATACAAGATTTATATGCATCTCTTGATTTCAGCATTCTTCACACATGTACATTTATTATTTGATTATGAATAGACTAAACATTAATTGTAATATCATGGATATACTCTGTTACACCATTTTTAGAACTTTTAATTGAATTATGTCATTTAAAAAATATTGTTTCCTCATTGATTGTTTTGTTTAAAAAAACAATTGTAATGTCATGGATAGCTGAATACACTATTACACCTATTGTTAGAGCAGTTGATTGAATTATTTTGTAAAAAAATATTCTTTACTCATAGATTTTTTTTGTATCAAAAATTAGGAAATTAATTATATAATTTGATTTTTGTTATGCTTCCCATGTATATAAAATAAAAAATAATTAAACTTGAGTAATGAATTTGTATGATCCTCTATTTTGTTAGAAGAAACAATATCTTATCAACTGTGTTCATATGAAGGTTGCTTTGTATGTAGCTTCTCTACATATCAGTCATGGGCCTTTTATAAATTAACAAATACTATTTAAAAAGTGTCATTATTAAAGAACTTTCATGATGTATCATCAACAAGTTTGTATCAAACGTTTGTCATACTTGTTTATATAATATTGAGGGGATGAAAAATCATTATATCGTGTTGAATGAAGAATATTCAAGGTATTAGCAAAGCATCTTCACTATGTTGCATCCTTCCATTGTCAGTACATTGTTATAGTTTGGGTATATAATAGTTGATATAGATGCTTGTAAGATTTTAAAATAGATATGCAAAAGTAAATGCCATAATGAACATACAAAATGGCATGGTTTAGGCCAAAAGTGAGACAATTATAAACACATTTACATGTATTATAATCAACATGTTATTTGTTCTTGAAAAAATGAATTTAATACATTGTCTGTTATCACTTGCCTTGTCTAATTATTTTTATATTAATTATCAGTGCCAGTGGTAGTCTGCTTTTAAATCGTATTATCCCTGACACCATTACTACCTGGGTGGGAAATACACTTTGTACCAGTTCATCAGAGGGTGTTGGTGTATCCTTGCCAGCCAACATTACCTCATTCCAACCATTCTTCCTGTCATTCAACTTGCCCTATTCAGTGGTGCGTGGAGAAGCAGTGACCTTGGATGTCAGCATCTTCAACTACAAGGACCAATGCAGCATGGTATGATTCTTATTTAATAAATTCTTATGGTGGTCACAACTGATGGATCATTAATGCCATCCCTTACTTCAAATAATTTCTTCTTATTCAAAATCATGCACATTTCAAGCAATTCTTCATCAAATTATGTCTAAATAATTGCACAGTCCCTACTTATACTCAGAACTCCAGCTTTGATCTCACACATTTGTAAATATCTCATCTGCATTTGCATGTTGAGACAGAGGTATCATTTTCCAACAAGGGCAGTGAGATCAGAAATGTTAAATCTTTGTGTTAAAGTCTTTGCAAGTTGGTCAATATTTGTATGGACTACATGAACACGGGCAAAAACAGTGCGTTGCCTTTAAATCTTCATAATACATTGTCTCATTCAATCAGACTTTTACAGATCTTCAGGTCTGGTAGAAAGGTTCATTGCTCTCTGTTACTAGTATAAGGTACTTTCAGTCAAACTTTGTAAAAGTTAAACTTCCAGGACGTATTTGCCATCTGAAAACCTATCTAGACATACTGTCTGGGATCATTCATGGTAAGCCTACAGGGAGGGATATCATTCAACACTCTTTATTAACATTCTGTCCTGGATTATTCAGGCCAGAATTACATAGTCCCAGCTTATACTCAGTACTCCAGCTTTAATTTACAAATATGTAATTGTCTCATCTGTATTATTAACATATTGTCTAGGATAATTCAGGCCAAAATGCTATGGTAGGCCTACAGGGATATCAATCAACACTATTAACACTGTCTGGGATCATTCAGGTCAGATTCATACATGACACTGTATTCCAGGGATCATAATTCATGCATTTAACACAGTGATCTTGGGATCATATTACAATTCACACACATAACACAATATTCTAGGGATCATAATGCAATTCACACACATTACACAGTATTCCAAGGATCTTAATACAATCCACACACATAACACAGTATTCCAAGGATCTTAATACAATCCACACACATGACACAGTATTCTGGGAGTCAGATTGCAATTCACACATTACACAGTATTCCAGGGATCATGATACAATTCACACACATGACACAGTATTCCAAGGATCATAATACAATTCACATACATGACACGTTATTCCAAGGATCATAATACAATTCACACATATGACACAGTATTCCAGGAATCATAATACAATTCACACACATGACAGTATACCATGGCTCATAATACAATTCGCACATGACACAGTATTCCAGGAATCATAATTCATGCATTAGACACAGTGATCTAGGGATCATAATGCTATTCACATGCATGAGACAGTATTCTAGGGATCATACTAAATTTCACACACATGGAAAAGTATTCTAGGGATCATAATACAAATTTGCATACATGACATAGCATTCTAGGGTATGATAATGCAATTCACATATGAGACAGTATTGTAGGGATCATAATACAATTCACACACATGATACAGTATTTCAGAGATCATAATACGATTCACATACATGACACAGTATTCCAGGGATCATAATACAATTCACATACATGACTCAGTATTCCAGGGATCATAATGCAATTCACACATAGCAAAGTATTCTAGGGATCATAAAATAATTCACACACATGACACATCATTCTAGAGATCATAATACTATTCACACACATGACACAGTATTCCATGGATCATAATACAATGCACATAAATGACACAGTATTCCAGGGATCATAATACAATTCACATACATGACACAAGTATTCCAAAGATCATAATACAATTCACATGCATGAGACAGTATTCTAGGGATCATAACACAAGTCACACACATGACACATCATTTTGGGAGTCATAATACAGTTCAAACACATGACACATCATTTTGGGAGTCATAATACAGTTCACACACATGACACAGAGGGAAGGGGTATTGACTCATATTTGAGTTTACTCATATTCGAGTACCTATGGTATGTAACATTATTATTGTGATGTTCAAATCGCTTTTCAATCTTCCTTTAGATAGAGCTTGATGTGAAGAGAAGTGAGGAGTTTGAGTTACTACAGGCACCAGATGGCAGCACATTACCGGTTGTCTGCTTATGTCAGGAGGCAGCAGCATCACACCGATTCACAATCCGACCCAAAGTGATGGGATCCATAAATATTACTGTTACAGTAAAATCTCTGTCTTTCAGACATTCTGTTATTATTTTATAGAATTTTGAGTTACAAGTATAACCTTTCAGTATTTTCTTTTCAGTAATTTAAAGAATTTTTAGTTAAGAGTACATGTACAACCTTTCAATATTTTTGTTTCATTATTTTAATTAATGAATAAGGAGAAAATTTAATTTTCTAACTACTTAAACACCCTATAAAGTTGATAACATGCAGTAACTAATCCCTGAAACAATAATTAAAGATTTTGTTTATGGTATATTATCTATCAAAATTGTTAAACTAAAATGAAAATATTATAAATTATATTCTTCTAGGATAGTACATGCATTTGAACAGTTGTTTTTCCATTGAATGTGCTTTTTGATCACTTTAACTTTAGGAAAATAAACTCTGCTACACAACGAATTCATCCCTCCTGGACAAATGAAAAATGATCTTTCTCTCCCAATTTGATGTCCAACAGGGAGCTGATTTTTGTGAGAGACTTTTTACATGTCCTCTGCTTCTCTGTCTTGTCATGCTCTTCCTGCATATGGCACTTCTGGTTTAGTGGCATGTTTTCAGTCAGTAGATCAATGAGTTGAGATTTTGAATGAAACCAAACAGCAAGTGTGTCAGTGCCAAATCAAACAATGGCTTATGGAAGAATTCCTTTGAAGAGATCCAGCTGGAGATTACCATCTTAATGGATACCAGTTCATGCCACCAGGGAGCCCACCCATGACCCTACTTCAACATGGCCAGTAGCGATTATGTTGGAGAAATTTTGTTGACTTGCCACTTCAAACTAAGGGGGCCAAATCACCTGATTTTTGCATCTAGAGCTGGGATAATTCTATGCTGGTCCAGCAGAGACATATATGCTGCTTTTTCAATGTCATTAGCCTTTTCGTAGTCAAGAACAACAAGCCAAACATCATCTGCCAAATTTTTTGTCAAGTTTCATCTGCTTCCAGCACTTCATTCATGTGGGTATGTTTATTTGGTGAGACGAGATGCCTGTCGTTGCTTATCTTCACTCAAGTCACATCACCCATCAGTTCTGTGCACTTTTGTGCATTAAGTAATAGATCTCTTTGTGATGAGATGGAACCACAAACTGCACATTTTTGGCTCTCCAGTTCTAGACCAAGAGGCCTGGGCTGTGGCCACTAAGACAGTCAGTTAGGAGAGAATTAGTGGCTACACCTTTCTTCCAACTGTTCTGATACCAATAGTAAACAGTCCTTCCCAGATGGGACAAGTCTTGAGTAATTGATCTGCTCCCACTTGCAATAAACATCCCAAAGAATATCCTAGAAACACCCGACCAGATTAAGTAGCACCAGTCACAGGTTTTTCATTGTTGCCCCATTGGGCTTATTCTATATACCTGGTACTTGTGATGTGAGCCTTTCACAGAAAGGAATTTTGCTTGTTTGATTTTAAAGTACCTTATACTTTGAAGAGCAAGTGTGACATATTTTGGGATTGGTGTAAGAGCAACTACATCATAAATTTGCATACCTCAATACCAACAGGCTAGCTTTCTTTTCTGCCCTTCAAGGACAAAAACTTAGGCCCTGTCACCATCACTTTGCATACCTCAATACCAACAGGCCTGCTTTCTTTTCTGCCCTTCAAGGACAAAAACTTAGGCCCTGTCATCATCACTTTGCATACCTCAATACCAACAGGCTAGCTTTCTTTGCCCTTCAAGGACAAAAACTTAGGCCCTGTCATCATTAGAGGCTATCACTCCATGATTTCAGATATATTCAGACATCTTGATGGAGGGGATATTGACCACAGCAAGAAACTATGGGATTTGCTGACCAGTTTCGACCAGAATAAGCCTCACAATCACTCTTGTTCCCCAAACGGAACCTTTCATGGATTCTGACAGAGTTCAACTCAGACAAGTTAAAGACCTGACTAGAAGCTGCTGTTTTACAAAACATATATTCGATAGTCTTTGCTTCGACATGCAAGATAAACAAGTTTGATGCCATTTCAGTGGAACCAAAAATAAACATCCAGTGTCAGATCAGACACTTCCATTGTCCTAGTGATGCAGTTCCAGCTTCATAGCTAAGAATAACTTACCATCTGAGGAAAGTCAGAAGATGGTAATTTTCTAGCTCATTTTGATCAACTTGTTGAGAGCGGTTATGACCCAGTACACTTCAATTGTACCAAAAACAATTGTGGGACCAAACATTGCCTCTTTCTTCCAGTAAAGACTGGAAAACATGATCTAACCCCTCAAAGTTTGAAATCTTGCCTTAAATTGGGTGATATTATGATCAGCATACTCAAAATCTCTAAGATGCTTTTTTTTTCTTTCCATGAAGGCTGCATTTGAAAAGTGGCAGTGTTTAGTTTCCTGATGTTATTATGATCAGTAGTGTGGTGTAGTTTAATGTACTGTAATATAGTGTGTCATAGTGTCATAATGTCATTTCATGTAGTGTAGTCTGATGTAGTGTAATATAGTGTGACATAATGTGATTCATATAGTGTAGTCAAATGTAGTGTAATACAGTGTGGTATAATGTGATTTCATATAGTGTGTAGTCAAATGCAGTGTAATACAGTGTGGTATAATGTGATTTCATATAGTGTAGTTAACAAATGTAGATTCAAATAGTGTGGTATAATGTGATTTCATATAGTGATGTTAAATACAGTGTCAAAAAGTGTGGTATAATGTGATTTCATATAGTGATGTTAAATACAGTGTCAAATAGTGTGGTATAATGTGATTTCATATAGCTTAGTCAAATGTAGCATCAAATAGTTTGGTATAATGTGATTTCATATAGTGATGTTAAATACAGTGTCAAATAGTGTGGTATAATGTGATTTCATATAGTGATGTTAAATACAGTGTCAAAAAGTGTGGTATAATGTGATTTCATATAGTGATGTTAAATACAGTGTCAAATAGTGTGGTATAATGTGATTTCATATAGCTTAATCAAATATAGCATCAAATAGTTTGGTATAATGTGACTTCATATAGTGATGTTAAATACAGTGTCAAATAGTGTGGTATAATGTGATTTCATATAGTGATGTTAAATACAGTGTTAAATAGTGTGGTATAATGTGATTTCATATAGTGTAGTTAACAAATATAGATTCAAATAGTGTGGTATAATGTGACTTCATATAGCTTAGTCAAATATAGCATCAAATAGTTTGGTATAATGTGATTTCATATAGTGATGTTAAATACAGTGTCAAATAGTGTGGTATAATGTGATTTCATATAGTGTGTAGTCAAATGTAGTGTAATACAGTGTGGTATAATGTGATTTCATATAGTGTAGTTAACAAATATTGATTCAAATAGTGTGGTATAATGTGATTTCATATAGCTTAGTCAAATATAGCATCAAATAGTTTGGTATAATGTGACTTCATATAGTGATGTTAAATACAGTGTCAAATAGTGTGGTATAATGTGATTGCATATAGTGATGTTAAATACAGTGTTAAATAGTGTGGTATAATGTGATTTCATATAGTGATGTTAAATACAGTGTCAAATAGTGTGGTATAATGTGATTTCATATAGCTTAGTCAAATATAGCATCAAATAGTTTGGTATAATGTAATTTCATACAGTGTAGTCAAATGTAGCATCAAATAGTTTGGTATAATGTGATTTCATATAGCTTAGTCAAATATAGATTCAAATAGTGTGGTATAATGTGATTTCATATAGCTTAGTCAAATATAGATTCAAATAGTTTGGTATAATGTGACTTCATATAGTGATGTTAAATACAGTGTCAAATAGTGTGGTATAATGTGATTTCATATAGTGATGTTAAATACAGTGTCAAATAGTGTGGTATAATGTGATTTAATATAGCTTAGTCAAATATAGCATCAAATAGTTTGGTATATTGTGATTTCATATAGCTTAGTCAAATATAGATTCAAATAGTGTGGAATAATGTGATTTCATATAGCTTAGTCAAATATAGATTCAAATAGTGTGGTATAATGTGATTTCATATAGCTTAGTCAAATATAGATTCAAATAGTGTGGAATAATGTGATTTCATATAGCTTAGTCAAATATAGCATCAAATAGTTTGGTATAATGTGACTTCATGTAGTGTAGTCTGATGTAGTGTAGTTTGGCATAATAATTTATACAATGCTATGCAAGACTACATTTGACTAAATTACATGAAATCACATTATGTCACACTATATTACACTACATCAGACCACACTACATGAAATCACATTATGTCACACAATATTACACTACATCAGCCAACACTATATCAAATCACATTATGTCACACTATATTACACTACATGAGACCACACTACATGAAATCACATTATGTAACACTATATTACACTACATCAGCCAACACTACATGAAAACATATTATATCATACTATATTACACTACATCAAACAACACTACATGAAATCACATATCACACTATATTACACTACATCAGCCAACACTACATGAAAACACATTATGTCACACTATATTACACTACATGAGACCACACTACATGAAATCACATTATGTCACACTATATTACACTACATGAGACCACACTACATGAAATCACATCACACTATATTACACTACATGAGACCACACTACATGAAATCACATGTCACACAATATTACACTACATCAGCCAACACTACATGAAATCACATGTCACACTATATTACACAGAATGTTGTAATTTAACTAGTCACCTTTATGAAATAGGAAAAATGCCACTTAAAAAGGTGACTATCTAATACTAGTTTATGTCTTTTCTAATTTAGTTAAATGGCCCTTAATAATGTGTATGTCGTATAGCTTATTTCTTATTGAGTTGACCTATCAGGGAGATTTGACTGAAGCATAAAAATAGATTTCATGATGGTTGCATTATTCTGTTTGGCATTTTCATTTTATTTTATTAATTTTGTTGATGTCATGTAAATATGAAATACAGGGCCTGATGAGAGAGAAGAGAAGTACCTGTGACACAAAAAGTGTAGGAGTACAAATAACACCTGTTGCACCAGTCACTGACACTGTAACAAGGCAGCTACTTGTCGAGGTATTGTGTTAAGATTTGTTTTGTCTTTCAATTATTTTTTTACAAAACATATCCTCAAAGTGATTATTAACATGGTAATTCCATCATTTTCTGCAGTGACAATTATGTTATACTTGACTGATTTCAAACTTCATTTTACAAAAACAAGCAAATTTATACAACAAAGTTTGTGATTTGTGAATCAGTTCTTTGCTTTCCTATGTGTTTAACCAAATGTCTCATGTTCTGTCTATATAGATATATATATATATATATATATATATCAAATGCTAGGTATTGATGTTAGTAAACCTTACAACAGAAGTATGATGTTGAGAAACTAAGGTACTTGGATGGGAGCAATCACATTTGTTGTATTTTATCCAGAATTCCCTAACTACAGCTAAGCATTGAGCAAAGATGAAACATCTTTCTGGTTGTCAATCTTTGTTCCCTTCCTCATCCCATCATTGTTGTATAAGTTCTATTAAATGTTTGAATAACATTTATCAATTAATTTGACCAGCAAGCTGATTTGTCAGTAATTGGAATAATCTGTCATACATCTGTCATAATTAGTGTTTTAACAATCAACATTAATTTTGGGAAAGTCATCTTTATCTAATCTATCATTTCTGCTGGCTTTGCACAAATGAAATGTCTTTAAACTATGGTATAAAACCTCAAGAAAAGAAAAACAAAGACTGAAACCAGCCATCAGAAATAAAACGTGATTGTGAATCAACTAAATTCTGTGACTGTACACAATTTCTCTTCATTGACAAATGTAGGATTCAGTAAATTAACTAAGAGAGATTTGTTCCCCAGACTGTGTTAAATCCAGATATTCTGAAGTTGTTTCCTCAACTGTGTTAAATACAGATATTCTGATGGTGTTACCTCAGACTGTGTTAAAAACAGATATTCTGATGGTGTTTCCTCAGACTCTTAAATACAGATATTCTGATGGTGTTACCTCAAACTGTGTTAAATCCAGATATTCTGATGGTGTTTCCTCAGACTGTTAAAAACAGATATTCTGATGGTGTTTCCTCAGACTCTTAAATACAGATATTCTGATGGTGTTTCCTCAGACTGTGTTAAATACAGATATTCTGATGGTTTTTCCTCAGACTCTGTTAAATACAGATATTCTGATGGTGTTCCCTCAGACTGTTAAATCCAGATATTCTGATGGTGTTTCCTCAGACTGTTAAATAGAGATAATCTGATGGTGTTTTCTCAGACTGTGTTAAATCCAGATATTTTGATGTTTTTTCTCCTCAGACTGTGTTAAATCCAGATACTCTGATGGTTTTTCCTCAGACTGTGTTAAATAGAGATATTCTGATGGTGTTTTCTCAGACTGTGTTAAATCCAGATATTTTGATGTTTTTTTTTCTCAGACTGTGTTAAATCCAGATATTCTGATGGTTTTTCCTCAGACTGTTAAATCCAGATATTCTGATGGTTTTTCCTCAGACTGTGTTAAATACAGATATTTTTAATACTGGTATTACCTCATACTGTAATAGATACAGATATTCTGCTGCCAGAGGATCTGATGCTACACAAATTTGCCAAATTGGTTACTTTTTTCACAAGTGACTTAATGTTTTCAGATCAACACCAAACTTGATGTTTTTCAGAGCAAGGCCATTTTGGTTAGCACTATTTCAATCTACTCATCTTGTAAATTTCAGGCTGAAGGTGTCGAGGAAGAGAAAACACAATCCTTTTATCTATGTCCACATAGTAAGTTTGATCCTTTAATCTATGTCCACATGGTAAGTTTATATCCTTTGATCTATGTTCACATAGGAAGTTTATATCCTTTGATCTATGTCCACATGGTAAGTTTATATCCTTTGATCTATGTTCACATAGGAAGTTTATATCCTTTGATCTATGTCCACATGGTAAGTTTATATCCTTTGATCTATGTCCACATGGTAAGTTTATATCCTTTGATCTATGTCCACATGGTAAGTTTATATCCTTTGATCTATGTCCACATGGTAAGTTTATATCCTTTAATCTATGTCCACATGGTAAGTTTGTATCCTTTGATCTATGTCCACATGGTAAGTTTATATCCTTTAATCTATGTCCACATGGTAAGTTTGTATCCTTTGATCTATGTCCACATGGTAAGTTTATATCCTTTGATATATGTCCACATAGTAAGTTTATATCCTTGTTCAGGTGTACATTTAAGACACAGTATTAAACCAGACTTAAAAATTTCATCCAATCAGATTGCTGCAGAAATATAGACTTTCTTTTAATTGAAATAATGTGCCATAAAATGTTTTTTTAGTAATTTGACTTGGACTCTGAAATTTATACAGGAACTAAAAATTATAACAGATACCAGTAATATTTGTTTTTGGGACAATCTTGTTTCCATACTTTAAAATTGATAGAAAAGTTAATGAACCAAACTGTAGTGGTTTCTCATGACTAGGTGTACTCCAAGGTCTCACAAAACCAGAGGTCTCTTACAATTTAAGCACATGTGATTTGAGTGATATCTACAAGCTTTGCATTTGAACACAGCTTTGCAATCCCAGACATTATGGAAACCATTGGATGGTATGCACAGTTAATTTATTCATATTTCAGTCTCTGAGACCTAGTATTTCAGAGATGGGAACTGAATTTGTTTGGTCAAACTACTGAGGCACACACAGTCCATCTAATGTCAGCACAACTACATCACATGTGTATTTTAGTGGATTTACCCAGAAAATGTTATTTATTTTTCTTTATGTTGACATAATGTGCTGCATCAGGTCTGCTGCTTTACATTAGAGTAGGCAGAAACTCTAGCCATATTTCCTTGGTAGAGGTTGGGTACTCAGCATTTGCTGCTGCTATTATCTTTTCTTCTAATGTTACTTTAAACTGGAAATGTATTCAACAGAGAAAGTACTTTTTTTTTTAAAGAAAATTCTTCAAGAATGCTTAGCCCAACTTAAAAAATATTAATTCCTGCACCACCCTGCAATGCAAGTATCCTTCCTTGTAAACAGTTGCTATCGCCATCTTGTAGTGGCAAGAGGAGGTAATTTGGAATTGGTTTTACATTTATTTATGCCATACAGATGGGAAAGTAAAACTTCTTTGATTTTCTTAGAATTTAGCATTTATTTCCTAACATTAATGTGCTCAGGAAAGTATTCTCAGAGAATTTACTAAAATGTATATTTTCATGCACATCATGTCTTTTACTTTTTTTTTTGTAGATAAAGATAGTCTGAAAGAAGTTATTATTACACCTGAAATACAAGATGATTTCCTAGTGGAGGACTCAGTTAGGGGTTGGATTAGTGTTATAGGTAAGTATTGTCAGTAGATAATATTACATATTTTGTTTCAAAGTTGGCCAAATGAACTCATTTGGTATGCCATAGGGATACTGTGTTGCCATCAAGCCTTGAAGCAACTCATATGCTATAGGGATACCATGTCACCATCAAGCTTTAAAGCAACTCATATGCCATAGGGATGCTGTGTCACCATCAAGCCTTAAATCTACTCATATGCCATAGGGACACTGTGTTGCTATCAAGCCTTAAAGCAACTCATATGCCATAGGGACACTGTGTTGCCATCAAGCCTTAAAGCAACTCATATGCCATGGGGATACTGTGTTGCCATCAAGCCTTAAAGCAACTCATATGCCATAGGGATACCATGTCACCATCAAGCCTTAAATCTACTTATATGTCATATTAAACAAGTAATTTCACCTTGACTCAGAACAAAGCACAAATGTAGTCTTGCATTTTTACCACCCCCCTGTTTTTTATATTTTCCAAATATTTATAGGTAAATCAAATTTAAAAAAGTGTGATTTATAAAAATTTAGCATGGTGCATCTAAGAAGGTCACCATGTGGATATCATTCAGAAAACACTCAAATGTTTGAGTCTGGCTATGTAATATAGGTATTGAACAACAGTATCAAATGCTATCAATCAAGTAAGATTAATTAGGCCTGTAACAACAACAGTATCAAATGCTATCAATCAAGTAAAATTAATTAGGTGTGTAACAACAGCAGTATCAAATGCTATCAATCAAGTAAGATTAATTAGGCATGTAACAACAACAGTATCAAATGCTATCAATCAAGTAAGGTTAATTAGGCATGTAACAACAACAGTATAAATGCTATTTATTAAGATTAATTAGGCATGTAACAACAACAGTATCAAATGCTATCAATTAAGTAAGATTAATTAGGCCTGTAACAACAACAGTATAAAATGCTATCAATCAAGTAAAATTAATTAGGTGTGTAACAACAGCAGTATCAAATGCTATCAATCAAGAAAGGTTAATTAGGCATGTAACAACAACAGTATAAATGCTATTTATTAAGATTAATTAGGCATGTAACAACAACAGTATCAAATGCTATCAATTAAGTAAGATTAATTAGGCATGTAACAAGGATCAGAATTTTTACCAATTATTTGAAACATTCATTCAGAAGCAGTTCAGATACAGAATCATCATGATTTATCAGGTTTGGTTGGAAGGTTGGTAATGTCCTTAAGATACACTAGTTTTATTCACCTTAAAAGTCAAGAAGCACAACCATTTGGACCACCTAGAATGTCAGCTAGAAAGTCATATGAACGTCTGATTAAACATAAAAAATATTAGAATCTATCTGATTGGTATTTAATTTTTTAATTGGCAATACAAAAAATTGCCTCTCTAGTATTAGACGCCTAATGGTGATGATTTGAGAACAACCAATTATTGACTGACTGGTGCAACTGAATGCGGTAAACATCAATTCTCTAACTTCACACATGCACTTCACATAGTCAAAACTTCAGACATGCACTTCACATAGTCAAAATTTCAGACATGCACTTCACATAGTCAAAACTTCAGACATGCACTTCACATAGTCAAAACTTCAGACATGCACTTCACATAGTCAAAACTTCAGACATGCACTTCACATAGTCAAAACTTCAGACATGCACTTCACATAGTCAAAACAGCTTTCAGTGTAAACAGAGTATGGATCTGTATTGTAAGTGTCCAGCATGCTTGAGTCCAAAATCAGTTACAAGTAAGAAATAAGTAAAAATAATAAAATATAATAAAACAATAATGTTGTATTTGATTCATTATATTTAAGTCAAACAGGACCACCCTATTTTATGTTACTTCAAAATGAGATTCATTCAAGTCAAATTGAACAAGACAACCTAGCTTTATGATTCTTAAAATGAAATTTGTTTGGTAAAAGAATAAATCAGTTTTTTTAATAACATTTCTTGTCAATAGTGCTCTTAGAACTCACCTTTTTTGACTGCAAGAACAAACTTATAGACCTAAAAAAAATTCTTACCTTAAATATTTTCAGCATTTTTTCTTTTCCAATTTCATGGTGTTTGTTTTTGTTTTTTGTTTTCATATCATTTTAAATGTTGTACAGCACTTAGAGCTTCTAAAGATCAGGCACTATACAAGTTCTCAGTATTATTATTATTATTATTATTATTACATGTACTCATATGTCATATTAAACAAGTTATTTAACCTTGACTCAGAACAAAGCACAATGAAATTCATTTGGTAACAGAATAAATCAGTTCTTTTAATAACAATTCTAGTCAATAATCAATTGTAAACATATTAATGAATTGGGAAGTCTCACTTGTTTGTACCAAAATGTATTCTGCTCACTATCAAAAAACCTTTTTGGTAAAAAAAATGTCAGCATCAGCTGATAGTTTGGTGAAAAATTATTTTTCAAAGACTTCTATGAAATAGTTTTGTCTCATGGCATTATATTTAGATGATATAATTTATCACATGCCTGCCATATACTTTAAGTTAATATACCTAAATAATAAATTTTCTACATGTAACACATGTTATAACAGTGCATTAATGCATCACAAATAATATCATGATGTCATATGAGGCAAAGACATAAAGACCAAGGATTCCAAACGTATTTCAAAGTCATTTTCCTATGCTATTCTGAAATTTGGCCAAACAAAATAAACATTTATTTTTTATTATATGATACATCTAATCTGACATTTGTGATGTTTATAAATTAAATTTATGAAACTCATTTAATAATTTTATTCTTATAATCCCAAAGCCTTGTCTTCATAAATTTTATTTGAAATGACCACTCATACAAGTTCCTTTGTATCTGTATATTTTGCAAGATAGGTAATTTTAATTATTCAATGACATTAGACACATTATAAAATTCAGAAATATGTCTTACTATGCCATAACAATCCATGATATCATTGGCTATTTTGAAAATTCCTTGATAGAACATGCCTTCCACTAACACATAATTGCCTTCTGATGAAACAGTGACAAAATGTTATTTATAAATTAATGAATACATTCAAGGTTTAATGTGATCCTTTTCATGTTTATTGCTTTAAATAAATTAATACATTCAAGGTTTATTGTGATCATTGTCTTCTTTATAGGTGACATAATGGGACCTACACTGTATGGTTTGGACCGATTGCTAGAGATTCCGACTGGCTGTGGAGAACAGAACATGATCAAGTTCATGCCTAATGTGGTCATTCTGAACTATCTCAAAGCTACTCATCAACTTACAGATGGACTCAGGAAAAAAGCCATTTCCAACCTTGAGAAAGGTGCATGCTTTGTTTTTATAATAAGAAGCCATTTTCAACCTTGAGAAAGGTACATGCTTTGTTTTTATAATAAGAAGCCATTTCCAACCTTGAGAAAAGTACATGCTTTCTTTTTATAATAAGAAGCCATTTCCAACCTTGAGAAAGGTACATGCTTTGTTTTTATAGTAAAAAGCCATTTCTAACCTTGAGAAAGGTGCATGCTTTGGTGTGTGTTTTTATTATAAAAAGCCATTTCCAACCTTGAGAAAGGTACAAGCTTTGTTTTTATAATAAAAAGCCATTTCCAACCTTTAGAAAAAGTACATGCTTTGTTTTTATAATAAGAAGCCATTTCCAGCCTTGAGAAAGGTACATGCTTTGTTTTTATAATAAAAAGCCATTTCCAGCCTTGAGAAAGGTACATGCTTTGTTTTTATAATAAGAAGCCATTTCCAACCTTGAGAAAGGTACATGCTTTGTTTTTATAATAAAAAGACATTTCCAACCTTGAGAAAGGTACATGCTTTGTTTTTATAATGAAAAGCTATTTCCAACCTTGAGAAAGATACATGCTTTGTTTTTATACTGAAAAGCTATTTCCAACCTTGAGAAAGGTACATGCTTTGTTTTTATAATAAGAAGCCATTTCCAACCTTGAGAAAGATACATGCTTTGTTTTTATAATAAAAAGTCATTTCCAACCTTGAGAAAGGTACATGCTTTGTTTTTATAATAAAAAAAACCATTTCCAACCTTGAAAAATGAGCATGCTTTGTTTTTATAATAAAAAGCCATTTCCAACCTTGAGAAAGGTACATGCTTTGTTTTTATAATAAAAAGCCATTTCCAACCTTGAGAAAGGTACATGCTTTGTTTTTATAATAGCAATAAGAATGGAAATATAACTACCTTTGATAGGAGTGAAGAGCCTGCTTGACTTTAGACAAATAATTATTGAAACATGTAGTAAAGTCTTTTAATCATTTCAAGGTCAACCTGTACTAGATTTTGGATGCTGGATGGATGGCATTTTCACTCAGTGTGTCTGTGTGTGTGTGTGTGAGTGATTTAACGGTATCTAACACCAATCAATTAAAAAATGGCAAAAATTTCAAATGCTAATCATGATGGTTATATATGCATGCTTATTTTCCACTTTGAGACACTAGAAAATAAGAACAGTTGTCTTACCTTTAAAGTTAAGTTGAAATTAAACCTTTTTGAAGATTTTCTTAAACTTTAATGATGTACAATTTCTGATAACTAACTGCAAGTACTCTGCAGCATGAAGTGCCAGGTATTAAACAATAAATAATCTCAGATTTGTTATTTTTTTAATTTTATAAATGAATAGTTCAAAATAGAAATACCTTGAGAATTATCATTTTCTTTAAAGAGACGATGAGAGACAGATTGTTTTAGTCATGGTTCTGTTTTTCTATTTTTTCATCTTCTACCTTTAGCTAGCTGAAAGTTTGCATGAAATTATAAACAAAAATATGTCACCTATTCACAGCAGAACTGTCATTCATTTAAAGTTGGCAGTACTTCTTAAAATTTACTGGATTTTACTGTTTACAATTATTTAAGTGTTGAAGGTCAACATTGCATAACAGTTGACATTCTGTGATTTACTTGTAAAAACTTTTAAAAAAACATTCCCAATCTTGATTTAGACAAACATTATTACATACACTGTAGTTTGTTTTAAAATTACCATCCTTCAATGACAGTTTTGAAACAGATATTTATTTGCATTTCTTTAATTATTATTGCATTTTTGTTTTGCATCATATATATATATATATATATATATATATATATATATATATATACACACAAATAAATAATATTCTGTAATCAGTACTGAATTGTATTTCATATCAGGTTACCAGCAACAGATGAACTTCCTTCTTGATGATGGATCCTTCAGCGCATTTGGAAAAAGCGACAAGAAAGGTAGCACATGGCTGAGCGCCTTTATCTTCAAGTCTTTCCAGCAGGCAATGCAACACATTTCTATCGACTATGATGATGTCCAGTACAAACTTTGGCACTTTCTATGGTCCAAGCAGGGCTATGATGGATGTTTCCGAGAGGATGGAAAGATTCTGACCAAATACATGCAAGGAGGTGTAGCTGGAGACAAGACCAACAAAGCACTCACTGCTTTTATCCTGGCAGCTATGATGGAGTCTTTTGCCATGATGAGGAACCAGGCACCAGTAAGGTTTTGAGGGGAGGCTAGGTTCAAGTATGAGACCCTTTGAAAAGCAGATAAAAAGACTAAATCTAATTGACTGAATCTAATACACCAAACCTGAACAAATTAAGATTGCTAATCTGTAAAACATAGTATTTATTTTCATAATCATTATTTAAGAAAAAATTATCTAAATCAATACAAAATATTTGACAAAAGACATTTCAACAATATCTTACTGTTATTTTAACCAAATAATTATTGGCTGACTCATTCCATGACTTTTAAACTGGTTGCATTTTATTTCTGGGTTCCACTAATTATGTGTGATTTTGGTGACAGAGCTGTCTGATGATCTTTGAGTGTGTGTGTGTGAAATTATTTTCTGTGCTTGATAGATTTGTGTGTTGAATAATTTGTAATTTAATTGATTAGATATAGTTTGAGTATTACACAGTGCATCCTTCTCTGGCCAATTGTTGGGCCCCTCTTTGTCTATTAGGGTTTCTCTGCCCAGACATGATGTCATTGCAGGCAGTATATCTCAATAAGCTAGTAACTAAATTTAGATATGTTGTCTTGTTATTGCCTGGATTACAGCAAGTGTTACATTAAAAACTGAACTTTTCACTTTAATCTTAGTAAGTTACAGCTTTCACAAGTTACTAAATTACAAATTTCACAAGTAATCTTAGTTATAAACTTCACATGTAATCATACTAAATTACAAATTTCACAAGTAATCATACTAAATTACAAATTTCACATGTAATCATACTAAATTACAAATTTCACATGTAATCATACTAAATTACAAATTTCACATGTAATCATACTAAATTACAAATTTCACAAGTAATCTTAGTTATAAACTTCACATGTAATCATACTAAATTACAAATTTAGTATAGTAATCTTAGTTATAAACTTCACATGTAATCATACAAATTACAAATTTCACATGTAATCATACTAAGTTACAAATTTCACATGTAATCTTAGTTAAAAACTTCACATGTAATCATACTAAATTACAAATTTCACATGTAATCATGCTAAATTACAAATTTCACAAGTAATCATACTAAATTACAAATTTCACAAGTAATCTTAGTTATAAACTTCACATGTAATCATACTAAATTACAAATTTCACAAGTAATCTTACTAAATTACAAATTTTGCACATAATCTTACTAAATTACAAATTTCACATGTAATCATACTAAATTACAAATTTCAGATGTAATCTTACTAAATTACAAATTTCACACGTAATCTTACTAAATTACAAATTTCACAAGTAATCATACTAAATTACAAATTTCACAAATAATCTTAGTTATAAATTCCATAGGATAGTTTAAGTATTGGTCATAATTCTTTTGTGATTTTTATATTTCAGCCGTTTGTATCAAAGGCTGTGCGTTGCTTGGATGTCAGCAATTTAAATGACATCTACACCTTGGCTATTATGGCATATGCATTATCACTGTACAGTCCAAACAGTGACACTACCCTGTCTCTCCTGCATAGACTGCTAAAAGAAGTTCGTGTGGAAGGTAAATAATGCATTATACCACAGTGGAACTGCTGAGAGTTTGATATAGACCTTTGTCAATAAGATTGCTAGCAGATGATTTTCAGCCATTTTGATTGTCTATTTACCCTTTTGGAGTACAGGGGGATCCCATTTAACTCAACCATTTTCAAAAAGTGATACTGAAATAAATTAATATTCATATTACTAATACAGATCCTGAAATAAAACCTGTTTTCTGAATTAAATTTACTGTGGTGTTTAATTATATTTAAAGTGCAACAAATGTATTTCAGTTATAATAATTTTGATTGAAATACTTGTAAAATGTCTTTAATGTAAGGCAATAAACCACCAGTGACCTCATTCTGAAAAGGAAATTCCACACAGTATCAGGAACCAAGAAAAACATTAGACTAGTGCTATGATTACAGTGTATCAAAAATGAAGTTACTATCATTACAGTGTATCATTAATCTAGTTATTATCATTACAATGTATCATTAATAAAGTTACTATCATTGCAGTGTATCATTAATCTATTTACTATCAGTACAGTGTATCATTAATCAAGTTACTATCATTACAATATCTTATTAATCATGTTACTATCCTTACAGTGTATCATTAATCTAGTTACTATCTTTACAGTGTATCATAAATCAAGTTACTATTATTACAATGTCTCATAAATGAAGTTACTATTATTACAATGTTTTATTAATAAAGTTACTTTCATTACAGTAATTCATTAATCAAGTTTATATCATTATAGTGTATCATTAATCAAGTTACTGTAATTACAGAGTATCATTAATCAAGTTACTATCATTACAATGTATCATTAATGAAGTTACTATCATTACATTGTATCATAAATGAAGTTACTATCATTACAGTGTATCATTAATCAAGTTACTATCATTACAGTGTCTCATTTATCGTGTTACTATCATTACAATGTCACATGAATCAAGTTACTATCATTATGGTGTCACATTAATCAAGTTGCTATAATTACAGTGTATCATTAATCAAGTTATTACCATTACAGTGTATCACTAATGAAGTTACTATCATTACAGTGTATCATTAATCAAGTTACTATCATTACAACATCTCATTAATCAAGTTACTATCATTCCAGTGTATCATTAATCAAGCTAATATCATTACAGTGTATCATTAATCAAGTTAATATCATTACAGTGTCTCATTAATCAAGTTACTATAATTACAGAGTATCATTAATGATGTTACTATCATTACAATGTATCATTAATGAAGCTACTATCATTACAGTGTATCATAAATGAAGTTACTATCATTACAATGTATCATTAATCAAGTTACTATCATTACAACATCTCATTAATCAAGTTACTATCATTCCAGTGTATCATTAATCAAGCTAATATCATTACAGTGTATCATTAATCAAGTTAATATCATTACAGTGTCTCATTAATCAAGTTACTATAATTACAGAGTATCATTAATGATGTTACTATCATTACAATGTATCATTAATGAAGCTACTATCATTACAGTGTATCATAAATGAAGTTACTATCATTACAATGTATCATTAATCAAGTTACTATCATTACAGTTTATCATTAATGAAGTTCTATCATTACAGTGTGTCATTAATCAAGTTACTATCATTACAGTGTGTTATTAATCAAGTTACTATCATTACAATGTCTCAGTAATCAAGTTAGCATCATTACAGTGTATCATTAATGAAGTTACTATCATTACAGTGTATCATTCATGAACTAATGATGATTACGATGTATCATCAGTGATGTTACAGACATTACAATGTTTCATTAACGAAGTTACAATCATTGCAATTTATCATTAATAAAGTTACAGTCAATACAGTCTATCATAAATGAAGTTAAAATCATTACAATGTATCACTGTTTAAGTTACTATCATTACAATGTATTGTTAATGAAGTTACAATCATTACAGGGCATCATTAATGAAGTTACAATCATTAAAGTATATCATTAATGAAGTTACAATCATTAAAATGTATCATTAATGAAGTTACACTCATTACAGTGTATCATTAATGAAGTTAAAATCATTAAAATGTATCATTAATGAAGTTACAATCATTAAAGTGCATCATTAATGAATTTGTAAAAGTTAAAGTGTATCATTAGTGAAGTTATAATCATTAAAATGTCTCATTAATAAAGTTATAAAAATTAAAGTGTATCATTAATGAAGTTACAATCATCAAAATGTTTCATTAATGAAGTTACAACCATTAAAATGTCTTATTAATGAAGTTATAATCATTACAGTATATCATTAATGAATTACAAACAATACAATGTATCATTAATGAGGTTGCAATAACTACAATGTATAATTGATGAAGCTACAATCATTACAATGCATCATAAATGAAGTTAGAATTATGTCACTGTTGATGGCAATTCCTAAATTTTCTGAGAAGAGTTGAATAACTTTTTATATACTTGCTTGACAGCTAAATCCATTTGTAAACTGCACAGACTCAGATCAGCTGTTGCATAATGCACCAGCAGATGTGGGTCAATGGAGTTTGTTACAAGTAATTAGAAAAAACATAGACCCTGACCTGCTGATGCATTGTGGGATGGAAGATCAAGGTCTGTGTTGTTTGTAGATGAACTTGACTTATGGGTAGCCATATACAGTACTGTATTTACCAATGTATAAATGCCTCTAATTGTGAACAGTTGGGACTCAGATTGTCATGTATTGATAGATGAGGGAGTACATGAATTTGCTTTATGCTGTAAGTTGAACAATTTGTTGGTACATCAAGCAGCAGAAGATCACAAATGCAGCTGTTTCCAACTGGATGCAGTCTGTACACAGGTAAATACAGTGGAGATTGTTTGCTATTCAAACAAGGTCCTTACAAGGTCTCATACTGTTGTAAATGCTACATATAGATCATATTTGTCTCATCGTTATCTGTGACAACATAATAATTGGCATACTTTTAATGGTAATTGTACAGTGTCCTAATTTGATCAAGTCATAGGGTTGTCAAATGATGAAAATCAGCTTTACTTCCTTACATTGTCAGATGGGCTAATGCATTGGGCAAGGCATGTGGAACCAGATGTTTGGTTTGACCAAGGTACACGGGCACCAGCTGCAGAGGTTGAGATGACAGCCTATGCACTGATGGCTTTCCTTCAAAGTGATAGCTTGCTCACCACAAAGGAGCTTATACCGATTGTACGATGGCTAACACAACAGAGAAATGCTTATGGAGGATTCTCTTCCACACAGGTATTCTGTCCCCCTTGACTTTTTTCCAGTCAAGGTCATACAAGGTGGCCAATACAAACCAAAATCAGAAGTGGTAGAAAAGAAATCTGTAATTTGCAAGATGGTATTCATCTAGATCATCTCTCATTCTCTAAATTTTGAACTTTGTAGAGATTTAAAGATAGTCAAAAAGTTGACACAGTAGTTGATGACTGTGATGATCCACATATTATCAATCCACAGATATTCACCATTTCTACAGTTTAGATATAGATTATGATAGCCATGTCTTTTCCATTGATTAAGGTATCTGATCACATTAATGTTAAGAAAATAAAGTCACTAACAACTAAACCCAACCCACTCAGAAAAGTTGAGAAATATATATAAAATCGAGCAAAAATAAGAAACTTGTCTAGATTAATTCCCTTTCCATAGCTAGGTGGCTGCTTGTAGACTGGATGTTTACCAGTTTCAGCTTTTGCTGCAGTACAAGAAGCATTGCACCACATTTCCTTTTGGTATCCATCATGATCATCTCATATTGTCTTTTGGTATCCATCATCATTGCACATAGCTTTTCGGTATCCATCAAGATAATCTCACATTGCCTCTTGGTATCCATCAAGATAATCTCACATTGGCTCTTGATCTCCATCAAGATTATCTCACATTGCCTCTTGGTATCCATTAAGATCATCTCACATTGCCTCTTGATATCCATCAAGATAATCTTACATTGCCTCTTGGTATCCATCAAGATAATCTTACATTGCCTCTTGGTATCCATCAAGATAATCTTACATTGCCTCTTGGTATCCATCAAGATAATCTTACATTGCCTCTTGGTATCCATCAAGATAATCTTACAATGCCTCTTGGTATCCATCAGTTTCATCTTTAGTTGTATCCATTAATCAAAGGTGTGCTATAGTATTGGTAGATATATAGCAAATACCCTTGTTCGATGGCAAGGGAGGAACTCATTTGTTGTATACCAAATACCTGTATTTTGGTGGCAAGGGATGAGCTGTATACCAAATACCCGTATTTGGTGGCAAGGGATGAGCTGTATACCAAATACACTTGTTTCACAGCAAGGGAGGAGTTTAGAATCAATCAACCTTGAACTTTAGCAGCATGTAAATTTTATGTTTGAATACAGATGATATCACAGCAAAAAAGGTCTGATCATATAAGAATTCATTTTACTGTATATACTCATTGACAAGTTGAGTTCAACTGCAAACAGCATTGAACCTGATCTGCCATAACATAATGCTCTAGAAGATTGGGGTCTATTTTGTTTGTTCTACTTTTTGCTTCTAACAAACTGCATGCTGCTGCCACATTATGTAATGGCAGATCTGGGCTTGTGCAGTTTGCTGTTTGGTTTTACTTATAATTGAGTATGTATGATATTTACTGTGAATATGCTTTTTTCTTTCCCAGGACTCCATGGTAGCTTTGCAAGCTCTGGCTAAATTTGCAGAACATGTGTATGGTGATAGTCTCAATGTGTCTGTAGAGGTCAAAGATGTTTCTCAAAATTTTAAGGAAACATTTTCCATCACACAGCAAAACAATCTGATCCTACAGAAACATGGCCTGCCTGACCCCAAATCTGTCCTTGAGATCAAGGCCATGGGCACTGGCTGTGTTGTGTTACAGGTAATCTCTCAGTTAACCTTATTTGTGACAACTACTTAATTTATGAGTGTATGGTAAAATCTGTAGAATTTATGTGTATGATAAAATCTGTTGAATTTATGTGTGCATGATAAAATCTGTTGAATTTATGTGTGTATGATAAAATCTGTGGAATTTATGTGTGTATGATAAGATCTGTGAAATTTATGTTTGATAAACTATTTGCAGAGTTTATGTATATATGACACAAATCAGAGTGGAATTTATGTGTATGACACAAATCTGTGGAGTTTATGTATGTCTGACACAAATCTGTGTGGAATTTATGTATGAATGACAAAAAATTGTGTGAAATTTATGTGTATAATAAATTATGCACAGAATTTATGTAAGACTAAAATCTGTGTGAATTTATGTGTGCATGATCCAAATCTGTGTGAAATTTATGTACATGATGCAAATCTGTGTGGAATTTATGTACATGATGCAAATATGTGTGAAATATATGTGCATGATGCAATTCTGTGTGGAATTTATGTGTATGATGCAAATTTTTGTGAAATTTATGTGCATGATGCAATTCTGTGTAAAATTTATGTGCATGATAAATTATGTGCAGAATTTAGGTATGTATGACACAAATTTAGGTGGAATTTATGTGTGTATGATACAAAATCTTAGTGGAAATTATGGGTATATGATCTAAATTCATGTGGAATGTCTGTGAATATCATTCATATGAATAATGTCATGTGAACTTGATCCGATTCCAACATCACTGTGGCTTGAGTGCTTAGATTGAATATTGCCTTCACTATCCGATGATATTAATACAACTCTCTCATCTGGGGAATTCCCATCATTTTTCAAAACTGCCATTGTAAAGCCTCTGCTGAAGAAACCAACACTTGACTATAATGGTTTAAAGAACTACCACCCAGTTTATAATCTCTTGTTCATATAAAAAATCTTAGAAAAAGTTGTTCTAACCCAACTTGTATCTCATCTGAATCAAACAGTCCTTTAAGCATTGTACAGTATACATATTGCCCTTACCACAGTACTTACTGTGGTTCAAGTCATACTTAGTCAATAGGACACAAATTGTATCTGCAAATGGAGTACACTATAAACAGTTGATCTATGTTGTGGTGTTCCACAGGGGTCTGTTCTTGGACCTGTTCTCTTGATTCTATACACTCAGCCTGTCTCGGGTGTTATAGATACTCATCCAGTGTCTCACCAATTGTATGCTGATGACACCCAAATATACAAGTCCTGCCACCTAACTGAAGTTTATGCTACCACCCAAGGAGCAAAGAGGTGCATTGCTGATGTGAAATCATGGATGACATGTAACAAACTGCAGATGAATGATGATAAAACTGATGCCATTCTGATCACAACACAAAGACTTTCTTATTCACATCCTTTACCTCAAACAATAAATATTAGCAATATCAACATTAAATTTACACAGTCAGTATGAAACCTAGGTGTTACTCTAGATAGTAGTTTCACACTGCACCAACATGTCACGGACATATGCAAGGCTGCATATCTTGAGCTGAGATGCATCGGCTCCATAAGCAAATATCTTTCAGTTGATGCCACTAAAACACTTGTGTGTTCAGTAGTACTTTCAAGACTGGACTACTGTGGCTCACTTCTGGCTGGTTTGTCTCAATATCTACTCCAGAAACTTTAAACAATTCAAAACACAGCTGCTCAGATCATCCTTAGGGTACCTTGATCAGAGCACACCTCCCAGCTGCTCTGCAGCCTACACTGGCTACCCATTTGATACAGAATCAAATACAAAATTTGTTCTCTGTGCTACATTTCACTGATGGACTCCAGTCCAACATACCTATCTGCCTCACCCATGTTTGCACACCAGCAAGATACTTACGCTCCTCTTCTGGCAATCTTATACTCATTATTCCCACTATGAAAATGAAGTCATATGGGCAACATTTTTTTGCATACTAGGACCCAACAATGTGGAATGAATTGCCCATTGAAATTAAACAAAGATACATTGATCCCATTCAAGAGTACTCTTAAAACTCCCTTTTTTGACTGCAGGAACAAACTTAAAGACCTAATAATGTTTCCTACGTTAAATATTTCAGCATCTTTTGTTTTCTAATTTCATGGTGTTTTGTTGTTGTTGTTGTAGTCATATCATTAAAGATGTTGTAAAGTGTTTAGGACTTCTAAAGAATAGGCACTATACAAAGTACTCATTCTTCTTATTATTTCTATTATTATGTATGAGGCAAATCTCTATGGAATTTATGTGTGTTTGATGCAAATTTGTGTGGAATTTATGTTTGATACAAATCTATGTGGAATCTGTGTGAGTAATATACAAATCTGTGTCAATGTTATGTAAGTAATATACAAATCTTTGTGGAATTTATGTGTGTGAGATACAGATCTGTGTGGACTTTTATCACATGATTATTAATGACAAAAAAAATTCATATGGCATGAGATGACCATAGCTGATTTTAAATGTTTTCTTTTCTTGCTATTGTGTTGCATAATAGCTTTGTGTATAACGATAAAACACTAGTATCAGAAACCTTTAGAAAATTAACATTAAGCTTCAAATTTATTGGATAAATTGGTTAAAACATTTATTGTGATTGTTTTTACATAAAACAACATTTTTTATAAACAAGTTAAGAAACATGCATTGCACTATCAGTTCTACATGCACTTCTAAATTCATGCATATATATACAGTGGAGCTTCGTTAATCAGGACTCCGTTTATCCGGAAACTTCACTATCCGGACATAATTCAACAGGAACGGAATTCCTGAACTTTGATTTGTTCCGTTGATCAAGAAATCCATGTTCTGGATCCAGAAATCAAAATCAGGGACCAAATTGTAAAATTACATTAAAACCTTTCTAGATAATCCGGAAATAATCTGTCCAGAAATAAGAAAATTTGAAAAATCATATATGAAAATACAGTCATAATAATACATAAAACTCAATAGTGAAGCCCTTGAGAATCTATGGCAACTATCAATAACTAAGTAGCGTGACCATTTTGCAAGCAGTGATTGTATAAATAATATCTGTTTTAGCTAGTCGCTGACGGGGGTGTTAATAATTAAATACACACATTGGGATCATATTGTCCATGCTTTTTGACATAACATATGGTAAATAAATTAAAAGTGTCATTAAACCTCTATGTTGTTTACCTATGTAACAATCACAGTTTATTGATGGCTGTACAAATACAGTTGACAGATTTAAGCTGTGGACAATATAGGGGTTTCTTTGTGAGGTACATAATGTGACGTGTTCGATGTGTTAATTGTCTAAACTTATATTTACTGTATATGAACATACAAGCGCATGTTATAATAATGTGAAATAAACACAAATTAATAGATGTATTCATTAATTTTTTTCAAGCATTATTGAATATACAGTAAATTACATTTAAAGCTAGCATATACAGTGTAATGATATTGTAAAATAAAAAATGTTCATGATTCAATTATCTGGAAAACTCGTTAGTCTGGACATATTCACTGGGAATGAATGTGTCTAGGCTTCACTTATGTGTATGTATATATATATATATATATATATATATATATATATATATATATATATATATATGTATATATATATATATCAGAAATTTTAACCAGGAGTTAATTGTAATGATATTTTCTTCAAAGAAGATAGAATATATTATCTTAAAATTATTTGATCGTGCAATTATTTTTTTTTATTATCACTTATTCAGTAAAATTATACTCTGCTAATATACTGAGACTAAAGTGTCAGAAAAATACAATTTGAAAATATTGTTATCTACAACTATTATTCATTGATAGAAATATAACTCACTTCAGTCAGAAATATAGAAATAACTGTTTTCCAGTCCATCATCCGGTATAACACACTAAGTAAAAAGCTACCAGATACAGCCTTTACACTAGAGGTCACGACCCCAGTAACAGAGATGGTAATCATGAACTGCAGAAGTCGCATTCTAAAAGTTTGTACCAGGTGAGTTAGCTAGGTCATCACTGGAAATGTCACATTTGTCATTGTTAATTAAGGGTATATGATAAAAAGAAAATAAGTTCTCTATTTTAGACTCTTTCATGGTCTATACATTTAAATCAAAATATCCTATGTGTCTTGTGTATAAAGATATATATAACCACTCAATGCTTATGTCATTATTGAAAACTATTTTCTTAGAGAGTAATTTGTTCAATCTATCAATAGTCCAAGAATTAAAATAGTATCATAGTTCCACAGAGATTTCAAGATATGATTCTTACTATTGGATATTCTTGTAATTATTGAAACAAGTTACTTTCTCATGAATTATCCAAATCTAAGTACATTATAACATTCAAACATGATGAACAAATGTTTCATCTTTGATTGCTTAATTGTACAGGAAAACTGTGTATAAAATTATTTAATTTTGATATTCAGAGAACAATTTCTAAAATTACATAAAACCATGTTTGTTCCAGTAGACAAAAGTCTGTAATGTCTCATACTCCTTTTATCATTAGACAGACTGATTTTAAAATATGACCCATATATTTGTAAGCATTGATACAATCAAGTGCATTGCCATTAAGAAGTACAACCAGAGGAGATGGTTATTTTTTTAATTGAAATACCATGCATACTGGCATAATATAATTCTCAAATGTATAATCTTCAAATACATGTATCATTATTAATTTCCATTTACCTGTGATATAAGGTATTATTACACAACTCATAATTAATATATTCTTGATATATCTATATTTAATAACAAGGCAAAATAACAGTAGTAATAACAATAGTCCATTGGTTAAAAGAATGAAATTGTATGCTGTATTTTCCTATGTTATATAGTACAGTTATCTAGGCCATGAACTAATGTCTATTTTTAACATTTGAGAAATGTTTGATGGTCTGCTGTATCATGTAATACTTAACAGTTTCTTTGAAGGTTT
Source organism: Unio delphinus (assembly GCA_029339505.1). NCBI lineage: Eukaryota > Metazoa > Mollusca > Bivalvia > Unionida > Unionidae > Unio > Unio delphinus. Next base: position 14,619,320 of record JAQISU010000014.1, read on the forward strand.
AGAGGAAATGAAACATTGCATTTGTATTAAAACACAAAACTGATCAGGACTGTTCCAGCAAAATATACTTCAGACTTATATAATAATTATAAGGCATTTAAATTCAATAGCAATCATGTAATAAATCTATTTAAAATTTCTCATGAAAATTTGATTTAGTTTTGGAATTTTAAAGTGCCAAAGTTAATATCAGTTATTTAAAAACATATAATGGTTTTAGAATACATGGCCAAAATTATTTTTGTCTTAGATTTTCATACTTTGCCGCTCTGACAGCTATCTGCCAGACAGCGCACTGTGTGCACTCATTTCTATAGACTCCTATTCACATCACATGACCTTAGCCAATCAATGTTTGTCCTCAGAGTTAGCCATAGTGATAGAAAAGGAAACTTCAAACTGCATGAAAAAATCTCTCTGAACACAAAATTTAGACAGAATTAAGTCCTCTCAATGTCCATGGAGTGCATTTTTGCATTTAATCTTATTTGTATATTCATACCTATGATTACATAGAACTAAATGAAATGGACAAGTGAACTTCAATGCGAATTGAGTGAGAGTACAATGTACTGATGATGCAATGAGTCGTAATATGGTTAGAAATAGTCTACATTTAAATATTTACTAATTTACACATTAAGATAAAATACCAAGTTCTACATAGCCAAGAACTTACAATAATGAACAGCAACATTCATTCTAACTTATTGTTCAACAAAAGTCTGGCAAGAAAAATGTGATTCTTTGGCTGGGCACATTGATTCTATCACTATCCTGCATCTCCACTATTTTGGTAACAAACTTCCGCCAGATGGTTGAAGTCACTAATTTATGTACAAGCATCATATTCCAAAATCACGGAAGGTAAGATAATTCATTTCCTAAACTATTCATGTGAAATTCCGGTATGACACACACAAGGTCCAAGATGGAAATGAATATGGCACAATACCTGCTAACATGCAAACTTTTTCCCACTTAATGTTAATGTCCCAGGTTTGTAGAACTGTTTGTAAAACTGTTGATGTTTTTAGATGAACTCCTTGACTAATTCATTAATACTCATGACAACAGTGTGACATTACGAGGACCATAGCAGGGTTTTATACTCACATTTAGTATAAAACACATAGTAATCATTGATGGTGGATGGGTGGCATATGTTCAGGATTGGAAGAAGTAATTCACAGGTGGTAGATGTTTTCAGTGACATAAAAATAATCTTCACACATTAAATGGACAATGTTGTCCCATTCACAACACCATTAAGGTAATACAATAGTGGACTGTATTTACATTATCATTATTAGTATTACTATTGGAAAAGGAATGTGGCTCATAATATTGCTTAGTATTTTGGTTTGTTGACTTAGGTATTACATTATCTAGGCCAATTCAAATACAAATTGAATGACATTCTTGTTTTGGTAACATTTTATTCTTAGGTCGAAAGTAACTTTGCTAAACAGGAAGAAAATCTTTTGTGACAAAAATTAAACTGTAAAATTTGAGTGCATTGTTAGAAATACATTAGATCTACCAAATTAAAAGTTCAAACATTTTTGTTGCCATGGTGAATCACTTTTTTTATTTTGTTTCCTGCAGTTACACCGGTCCTGGTGGGTCATCCAATATGGCACTAGTGGAGGTTAAGATGTTGAGTGGCTGGATTCCAGATGTAAATTCCTTACAAAAGGTATCTTAGTTTTCTCTGCTACTTTTTTGGCAATTAAAGCTGTCAGAATTATGGAAAAATCAATTGGGTACTTGTGGATCCTAATGATCAGTTACCTGGGTAACTGCTTTGCTGTAATTTCATACATGCCAATCCCCTGAGAGGCATAAGCATAATTACTGTATTACTAATTAAGTAACAAAAGAAAAATAATCTGACTATTAAAAGAATAATCTATATATTATAAGCCATAATTACAGAAAACCATATGAAAAATGTACATTATGTTTGCAACTTACCTGGATTTGCAGTTAAAGATATTGTCACAGAGTGGTTAAATTCATGTGGATTAGTATGAAAATACAGACACAAAACAAAATGATAAATTATTTATACATATATTTAACTTTGTATATAAGTTTAACTTACCCTGACAAGTCTTAAAGTAAAGTCTACAAATTTTGAATGCTGTATTACATCACTGTCAAATTCCTCTGTCCAAATCTGTATAATGCTATTGATGTGTCTTTTTCCTGATCCAACATGGTCTTCAGTTTCACAAAATCTCTCTCTTCTAACATTATTCAGTCATATAACATCCTGAAGTGATATCAATAAAGCCTGTTTCACTTAATATCTGGTGCCATATTTTTTTTTCAATTTAGAAACCCTACTACTTAAGTGTGTATCAAACTGTAATGAATCTGTGACACATAGTTTCGAATTCAAGAAACCCTTCAGTATTCTTGTAAATGTGTCATGTACAGTTACTATAAATAGGTAAAAGGAAACATGATGTAAATAACCATATAGTCACATGTCAAAAATATAAGGTCAGTAGATGGAGGTCTATGATGGGTAGATGCACCATAGTCATAAATCTTGAACTATACTTCTGTCACATTCACTCCTGATATCTCCAGATATAATCTTTGATCTAAACTTGTAAACATCTTGTTTGCTTTTTAATTTTTAATGAACAAAATGGTTACCGGTACTATATACCTAATTTATTTTCAATGGTAATTTTGTATGGGTGGGTACCCAAGTACCTAGGTACCTATTGATAGCTTTAGTTACTAGGTTTCAGCCCACACTTTCCGACTGAGACAATACATATGGATCTTGCAAGACTTATTTAATGCTTTCTATTAAGTCACAATTATGAACATTTGAAGCTTTGGTACTTTCCTATCATTTTTTTGTTGCTATGTTGGCAATAGAATTGCCAAAGATGATCAGTAATTTTTGATGGGTTCAATTAAAATTAAAAATTTCTAAGCCTAATTTATTGTTATTGTATTAGGTTGGCAGTGGAAAATCACTGCTGACTACTGTATATTCCCTAATTAATGCCTCCAAGGGTGTTATATTTTCCAAATGGGAGTGGAAAATAATGAAAGCTAAAGTTACACTTTAGGATGCACTCTTATATTAAAATGTTCGACTGGGAATCTTTCTGTCACTGAATTCAGTCATTGTAAATATTAGCACAGTTTTCCCACTTGGCAGCTGGTTGAAATCGACTGGTATACCGTATATATTGAAGAAAACAGCACTTCCATATGTACTTGCTTATCAGTTGAATCCAACTGGAAATTGCACAAACCCAAATCTGTTGTCCATAATGTGCTTTTAGTTTGCTAGGAGTAATCAAGCAGCATGATCCATTATGTTATGGCAGATCAGGGTCTATAATATCCCCATTAAATTTGGTAGATTAGGGTCTATTTTGGCCCATTATGTTATGTCTACTTGCATTTGCACTTGGCATATAACCAAGCTTATACAGCAGAGTAAGGTTTGGAACAGAAAACTCCATACAGCATTAATTGTTCTTGGTTCTGGTACACAGAAGAATAAATGAGCATTCTAGGGCAAAATGTTCAGAAATTTGAGTGTTGGCACTTACTTAGAAAATTGCAGAGCAATGCCTGGTAAAAACAGCAATGCAGACTGCTCATCTCCAGCAGCTGGTGGAACATGTTATCAATTTGTCAGCCAAAGATTTCATTAGATTTTGTAAACTACATTTTTTAGTACAAAGGGTAAAATATCTAAAAACAGACTCTCACTTTGTGTAACTCTTGAAGATACAGTTAAACAAAGCTACTACAGTAACTGTTTTCATTTGTTTATAACTTAACAATGGAAAATAATTTTTTTATCAATTTTTCAGTTGCTGAAGAATGAGGAAATAGGTTTAAAGAAGTATGAACTGGATGAAAAACATCCTGACATTGTCAGTTTCTACTTTGACAAGGTATAGTGATAATCCATTATCCATTTCTGTTTTGACAAGGTACAGTGATAGTCCATTATCAGTTTCTACTTTGACAAGGTACAGTGATAGTCCATTATCAGTTTCTACTTTGACAAGGTACAGTGATAATCCATTATCCATTTCTATTTTGACAAGGTACAGTGATAGTCCATTATCAGTTTCTACTTTGACAAGGTACAGTGATAGTCCATTATCAGTTTCTACTTTGACAAGGTATAGTGATAGTCCATTATCAGTTTCTACTTTGACAAGGTACAGTGATAGTCCATTATCAGTTTCTACTTTGACAAGGTATAGTGATAGTCCATTATCAGTTTCTACTTTGACAAGGTATAGTGATAGTCCATTATCAGTTTCTACTTTGACAAGGTATAGTGATAGTCCATTATCAGTTTCTACTTTGACAAGGTATAGTGATAGTCCATTATCAGTTTCTACTTTGACAAGGTACAGTGATAGTCCATTATCAGTTTCTACTTTGACAAGGTATAGTGATAGTCCATTGTCAATTTGTACCTTGACTAGGTATAGTGATTCTTCTAATTAAATGCAGCATATCATTTTTATATGCCCACCACATGGTTAGTGCAAGCTGTGCGCTAGTAGCGTGCTTGCATAGGGAACCATTTTCAGAGAGGCACCTAATTGGAAGAGAAAAGGGGTACAAACAATCAGACAAGGAAGCTAAAATGAAACAAAGCCATTAGTTAATATACATAACTTACATCAATTTGTATGAGCTTTCTTTGTCAGCAAATATTTTAATAATTTGTCAAATGGCATAAAATGGTATTTTTGTCTAGCAGCTGTTCAAATCTGAGGTGTGTTAAAGCCTAATGCATAGATCCAACCTGTCAATCAAATCCACAGATGTTGACCAATCGGATAAGAGCGTCCGGTGCTACGGTAACATCTGCCATGTTTTACCCACAAACAAACGTGTGGTGAGAATACAGCTGCATTACAGACTTTCGTGATTTTTTGTATATATTTACAAAATGGTGCTTCTATGTGCATGGGGATCATGCAGTGCAGATGAGAGATATCTGGGAAGGTTGGATATAGTCGTTTTATACAGGAACAGTGGTGAAGTTATGTAGTATGAAAACCTGTAAGGACTTAATTAGCCCTACTACATGGGAGCAATGTCCACTGACACTGCAACAATACATGTTTATTTTTCAATATCATACACATTCATTAGTAAAAGAAATGCTATTGGTGCATATATCTGAAACACACTGTTTACACCGCTCAGTGAAATGCCGGATGAAGTGTTTAGATATTATTTATTAGGTTTCCAAACAACATATAATAAAGTTACAATTTTGATAACTGCAATTAGTAAATCCTCTCTGTGACATAAATACAAATAAGAAATGTCAGATACTGTTTTTTTTGTTTGTCTTTAATGCTGCTGTTTGAGATTCCAGCTTATGTGAGCATACCTCATCCAGATATATCCATTCACGTAATTTAACATTTGTTTTTGCTGAGTGTACTTCTTGAACAGTGTGTATATAATGAATTTCTAAAGGAATATGGATGTATGAGGATCCAGATAAAGTAAATGCTCGCCATTTAATGTATGTGAAATCAAATTGTAAAAAAAATAAGCCACATTACTTAAATAGTCAGTACCAATCGGCTCCATGACCTGCATGACTTGTACTATAACAGTTGCCATTACTTCAGGGTATTAAACAGTTCAAATATTAAAAATAGTTCATAAAAAATACAAAACATTAAATTTACATCGTTTTATATCAACAGTATGCATCTTCACACTTTTCCTCCGTAATTTTGATGTGCAGATGGTGTGTTGGCTGCTTCTCTTCAGAGATGGACAGCGTCTTGCTATATGCGAATCTTATTTTCAAACTCCAAACCTTTGATATCGTGTATATATCCTTGCGTAAAGTAGATCAAAGTCTTCTGCAACACTTTAATTGAAAGTTTCTCTGATCAGGAAGGTATTTAAGTGAAATGTTATCTGGAATACGCAAGAGAGAATCTGACATGTTGCCCGTATTCTGTAATAAGTCAGCCATTTTAATGGGAAGCTTGGGGTTTGTAGTAACTGTCTCTAAGTGGGGGGTTCTTAACTAGTCATTTTGGATCTATCCATTGTATGTAACTATAGGAATCTTTAATAACTTACATGATTTGCTTAGACATAAAGTTTACAGACTTCAATAGAAGTTTAGTAAGTAGATGATCTTCATTAAGGTACAGGGCATACATGGCATAAATAATTTACCAATCTTTCAACAACTTGCAAATAATATTCCAAAGTTTACTGGTGTGGTCATTGAGGATCTCAAATGGGTAATGATGTAATACTAAATTTATGAAACAAGTTGAATAATACCTGGTACACAGAATAAATAATCATTATAAATAGGATCTCAAATGGGTAATGATGTAATACTGAATTCATAAACAAGTTGAATAGTATTCAGTTTATGCCAGCCTTGGAAATTATTCAAGTTTCATAAATTTAATGTTTTATCATTACCCATTAGAGATTCTGTTTATAACTAAGTTTATACAGTAGAGAAAGATTTGGAACAGAAAACTCCATACAGTATTAGTTGTTCTTTTTTCTGGTACACAGAATAAATGAGCATTCTAAGACCAAATTTTTAAATGAGCATTCTAAGACCAAATTTTGCTCACAAAAAGCTGGGCATTATTCAAATTTCATAAATTTAATGCTAAATCATTACCCGTTTGAGATTCTGTTTATCACCTAGCTTTTTATTGTCCATTGGTGTGCTTGTAACACAGTCCGAAACTATTGTCTTTATTTTGGCAGTTTTATAACCAGTACAAAATAGTTCATTTACAAATTATTATTCAAAGAGTAATTGATCTTCAGAATGAATGGAACATATGATTCAGAGAATATTGTTTCTTAATACCGAAAGTGTATGGAAATTTTGTGTGATGTCACATTGTTGGATTCATTGAGGTTAAATGACCAATGTAATATTACCTATGTAATAATGTTGATACCTAAGGTACTGTAAGTTGTTGGATATTCACGTAAAAATGGTTATTGCTGGATGAAGAAATTTCATATTTACTTTAACATATTTGTGGCCATATATTTGCATGAGTTGATGTGGAACTGGAGACAGTGGGAATTGTATCACATAAGAGACATTAGATCATCTGAGCTATTTTACCACATAAAAATACTGTGTTTTGATAGGCCTAATGTTCTGTCAGTTGAGAGACTGGTTTATGTGTACATTCTTCTATGAAGAGAGGTGAGTATATTTGCTTTTAGAAATCAACATTTAAACCACTCTTGTAAAGAATATGAACAGGATTAAAGATGAGGTAAAGAAAATTGTCGCACAATTACAGCCACTAAGTAAACAGAATACTGTGCAAGAATTTCATGGGATTATTTGGACCAATCAGAATCACATAAAAGGATGTGGTAAAGTGTGGTAATATAAAAAATATTAAACTGAACATTCTATATGTAAAGTGTACGACTATGTAATAAACAACTTTTCTCAGCCAAGTTTAAGGTTTCTTTATTACAAGCCCAATATGACTCAGAAACAACTTAATCTGAAATTAGAGAGGCCCCAAATGTTTGGCTATCAGATATTTTGAGCACTGTATTTTTTAAAGTTCTTCAATCTTCATGACAAATGTTTTCGGTATACAGAATGAAACATAAAAGTCACCATTATTATGTAGACATCAAAATTACAAATGAACCATTATTAATATAGGCTAAATATGACATTATGTCTTCATTTATTTGAGTGTTTGTAGCAGCACATTTGTTATTAATATTTATCCTCATTCCAGCTTAATCGTAACATCCTGTGTTTTGCATTTAACATTTTGCTGGAAGTGGAGGTGAAAAACCAGCAAGCAGCTATGGCCAGAGTTTTTGATTACTATGAGACAGGTTGGTATTGGTCACAAAAATGTCAGTCTTTTTATGTGATTAATAATACATTTTCATTGAAGTAGCCTTGTTATGGGATGGTATAATGATTAGCACAGAATGGCAACCGTTCAACATATCTTAAGGCTGCTGTAATAATGACACAACTCTCATTAGAGTAACTATGTATACACTAACTGCATGTAAAGTCAAACTTAATTTTAAACAACTTTGCAGTGTGTGGCTACCTACAACTTTGCAGTGTGTGGCTACCTACAACTTTGCAGTGTGTGGCTACCTACCTTGTGAAACCAGTACTTTACTAATTTGTTACATAGTTTAATGATCTCTTTGATGACATGCAGTAGATCAAGACAAAAATTGTTGTATAAAATAATATGGGTTTAAAACAAAACTTTCTTGTCATTTGTTATTCAAGCTCCTAAGAGAAACAATCTTTTTAATTGTCCACAACTCCATACATAATTTTCCAATAGTCTACAGTTGATGATTTTAGTTAATGATCAATGAGGTGTATGTTCTCCCCCATTCCCTTAGAGTTTTGGTTTTCTTGGAGATGAATGACCATGGTGTTATTACCCAGACTGAGTAAGCAATATAATAAAAGAATAAAATGAATGGATATAGAAATGAAGAATATAAGCCCCATATGTAAAATAAAGAAATGTAATCAATTACATAAAGAAAACAAAATTGAACATGACATAGAAATAGAGTTAAATTTTTTTTGGTGAAATTCAAGTAACCGTTCTTTTAAAACATAGAACAAAGTTCATAATATAATGAAATGATTTATCAAAATCAATTTTCCAGCATGTCAGCATCACCTGGTGCCTACAGACTTTTCCGAAGCACTATTGGTAATAGGTTGGCATTTCCCTATTTTGTTTCTTTCTCACTCTCTTTGCTCTAGCCTCATCAGGTCATTAACCCCTCTCTTTCCACTGTGCAATCAGTTATGGAGCTGTTTTTTTCTCTTCTTCTTCATAAATAAATACCCAATCAAAATATGTGTTCAGGTTTTTTCTTTTCCTGGGGTCAACCAACATTTCAACATTTCAACTCATTTGTGTCTAATATTGTCTATCAAATTCAACAGAACTAGCTATGGCCAGTTCACAATCTAATTCACCCTCACCACCCTATAACTGTACTGAGACCATGACATAATTAGCTTAGATAATCCATCATACCCCACTTTTTCTGTAAAGTACTAGCTGAAATATGAAAGTTGGCACATGCTTCTTGATTCTCTGTTGAAGAGAATTCATGACTTAATTACTCATGAATTGATTGACTTACTCATTCTCCTATCTCACTTTGCTATTAGCATTTCATTTGAGACAAAATGCATGTAAGGTATTAATTTCTGAACTCAATTAGAGTTGAACTCAAAATGAATAAATTCAATGACTAATTAGAATTTTTTTTTATCGATGAGCATAATATGTATACAATTGAGACCAAACCTTGTGCTTTATTCGAGACTTGCAACTTACTATGAAATTGAATCTCTGCTTTCATGACACTTTGTGACAAGCACTCTTAGACAATTGGAAAAGTACTTTTTACTAATTCTTGAAGCTAAATTTTGGCTTGCCTCAGAAACTTAGACTGATTAGATTCATATGGGGAATTTCTTAACAGCCTGAATTCTGACTGGGAGCACCCCCCCCTCATTTTTAGCTTATCTAATCAGGATTACCTCTTTTAACACCAATAATGTTACCAGTCCCATGAAAGTTAGAATAATCCTCTCTGGACTGCCTGGAAAATATAATTTTATGGCAGCTAACTTCCAAACATTTTCACTGGTTTGTCTCAACTGTTGTCAGTTACCGCTATTGACCTGGTGTTAACATTGCTCCCTATCTGTATATAAATTGCTCCCTGTCTGGATATAACTGTTAACTGAGTCCTAATTCAATTTGTGCCCCAAACAGAGCAGTAGCCATCCCTCACAGTCAACAATTCATGGTGAGTCTAGCCCATATGTCAAACTTCATGGTTATGAATCATGCTGACCCCAACAGAATGTACTGTGAAATTATTGCAAAACATTTTGCACCATTACAATGATTTTATTCAATGTGCATGTTTGCCAGGTAAGTAGATTTTGATCCACACATTATTTGTCAGTTGTTCAGTGTTAACAATTTGCAGGCTGGGTCGGTGTATATTTATATATCTACAACACCAATATACCTGAAATATCATTGTTGTGTATGTCTATATCTCTACAACTCCTATATACCTGATAAATCATCATGACTGTATATATTTATATAACTAAACTCCTGTACACCTACCTGATAAATGATAAAATCCTATATACTTGATAGCATCTTCCAGCCTACAATAATACTTGATTTTTCAGACCTGAGAATGATGTCCTTCTATGAATTATCAGCCTGTACTAAAGATCACATGACCGATGATAATGTGATGATATACAAGGTCATCCAAGAGGGTAAAGATGCAGATGAGGCTCCCATCATAGAGAAAGTCTCTGATCCTGATGTCTTCATAAATAACTCGCCCATCAGTAGAGAAGATCTTATCAATATTGATGATGGAGGTAATGTTATTCATTGTTACAGTAATAATGGCCATACAGTTTACATGATAAGCCAATTTCAAAAGTATGTTAGTACACAATTTTTGTCAGTCATCAATTTGGAACATGTTTACATCTCTGATATTGTGTATTTACCAATACTAAATTTATGAAAATTAAGTAACACCAAAGGTTTTTCATTTCATATAATGTTTTTGGGAATGAATATTTAAATGAAATTCTTTCTCTTATAGTTCCCATGAAATTAGATGACAAATTATAGTTGAAGACTGACAAAGTTATAAAAGCTTGGCATTTCTGTGATAAATTTAAGCTCCAACTTCAAACCTTTGAGTACAACCTTTTCTTACCTATCAGATTTGCTTCATATGACACGTTCAAACTTCTGGAACATTAGGGCTACTCAAGTGGCCATGTGGTCTCAGATTTTCTTCATAGGACATGTTAAAACATTTGGAACATTAGGGCCACAAGAGTGGCCAAGTGGTCTTGGATTTGATTCATAGGACATGTTAGAATGTCTGGAACATAAGGGCCACAAGAGTGGCCAAGTGGTCTTGGATTTGTTTCATAGAACATGTTGAAATGTTTAGAACAATAGGGACACCTGAATGGCAAAGTGGTCTCAAATTTGTTTCATAGAACATGTTAAAATGTTTGGAACATTAGGGCCACCCAAGTGGCCAAGTGGTCTTATATTTGTTTCCTAGGACATGTTAAAACTTCTGGAAAATTAGGGCCACTCAAGTGGTCAAGTGGTCTCAGATTTTTTTCATAGAACAATGTTAAAATGTTTGGAACATAAGTGGCAAAGTGGTCTCAAATTTGCTTCATATGGCATGTTAAAACTTCTGGAACAATAGGGTTACTCAATTGGTCAAGTGATCTCAGTATCAGTCACACATCCTGCCTCTTGGTCAGTTCAAGTCTCAGCTCAACAAATGTGGGTATATGAGAAACCTTGCCAATAGGTTCTTGTGGGTCAGTGGTTCTTCCCAGGTTCTTCCTCCACAATAATATACTGGCTGCCATGCATAGTCTAATCATGTTCTTATTAGTGGTGTTAAACCCCACAAAACCATATCAAAACCAATGTGAAACATAAAATCAGTACAATTCCTGACCATTATAAATTTATTTCAGGTCTCACTCCTTAAAGTGGGTTGAATCATATAGTAATCGTATTGTTCATCCATCCATTAACAAGTTAACAAGATGGCTATACAAAGAATATATCAGTTGTATTTTGACAAAATCTGGTATACAGTTGTATAAATACTTGAAAGAGTTTGATTTTCATTCTTCTCTAGTATAAGTTTCTGGAGCTATGGTCCCTTTCTTTGACTATCCTACTAATTTTGTTTTCCATATCTTAATTTTGCCATGGATTGTTGGATTTTGTCTAAAGTTTATAATCAGCGATATATTGTTTCTATTATTCCATAATATCATTTACAGAACATGTGATTCCTGATTTTCCATTCTCCTGATTCATAGGACATGTTCCACAGCATAACTTTACCAAGGTTTGGGGATTTCAGCCGAATTTGTAATGAAACCTTGATTGAGTACAATTGCCAGTAACCTACAATATATTAGACAGGAATCAACTATATTTTGATCAGACATGGGAAAAAATTGGATTCTTTGCATTTCTTGACATCATTTACAAGAGTTATATCTGCTATGTCAACATTACCTTAGTTTCTGCAGCTTACATATAATTGTATGATTTCAACCCAATTTGGCATGCACATTTTAAATGCATTGAATTTGCAAGATTCCATATCAGCAGGTATACCAAGTATGGCTCCTGAATACCCACTCTCCTAATTTTGTTTCCCAACACAAATTCCTTTATTTATGGCTCCCTGAAGTTAATTGTAGTGAGACCGTCTTGTAGGTCATCCATCTGTTCTAGTTTTAAAATAATTAAAGGACCCACTTCTATGAAAGCCTTTTTAATACAGTTATCAGTATTTAAGTTTTCAAGATATTTTTGCTTGATGTTACCATGTTATGAATGAAAGTTTGTAGTATACATGTTCTTTTCATTTCCAGATGAAGAAGAAATTAAACCTATTGATGAGGAAGCCGTGTCTGAGACATCACAGTCCTGTCCTAAATGTATACCTACAGGAGAAGTCAACATCTTTGACAAATTATGCACAAAGGAGTGTAAGTAACATAGACACACACCTAGATGAGAATGGTAAAGTTCCAGATCTACCAGCATTTTATTTTTGACTTGATAAATGAACATTGACCTATTGTGACAGACTGGGTCTGTGCTGTTCATGATCCAGATCTACCAGCATTCTATTTTTGACTTGATAAATGAACATTGACCTATTGTGACAGACTGGGTCTGTGCTGTTCATGATCCAGATCTACCAGCATTCTATTTATGACCTTACACATAAACATTGATTTGTTGCCACAGACTGGGTCTGTGCTGTTCATAGCTGATTGCATGTTATACTTTAATAGTTTATATAACAGATTTTTATCCTGCTTTTTTCTTATATTGTTTGTGGTTTATATAACTATTTTTGTTTTCTTTAACTTTGCTTTTTACATGAAGAGCTGTATATTTATAGTTGAGATTTTGCAATTATCCTCCTAACATTTATAGAACTATACTTTTAATATGAATTATATATCCAGGATTGTGTTGATGTACTGTTAAACCCAATAAATGTATATACATACATTTTACAATATACATCAGAGAAATGAATTTCAGACCTGCCAACTCTTACAAAAATTACCGTTACAATATGGACTACGGCATACTAGCAAAAACTATGGAAAAATTATCGTTGCCAAAAAATCTGGATAACTGGTTCATCTGTGTTTCATCTAGCATTAATAAAATTAGTCAGGGAACCAGACTATCTTGACAGCAGCACCCCAGATACTTTAACTGCACCTATTTGTTCAGGTGAAGAGTCTGCATGATCAAACTGTTGATTATAGAATTTTTTAGAATGGCATCCTGAAATTAATGCATGTTAAATATGAAAGGAAAATAAGCTTCTTGAAAAGTGTTAATAATCAACACAGAAGAATAAAAAATTTCAGATTCTTGTGAATAAAAGCTGGAAAGGACAATTATATTTATTGGACATCACTGGCCAATTTGAGTAAGTCTCGTGGCGGAGATATGATTGCCATCATCATGTGAAATGGAAAAGGATTTCTAAGTTGAGAGATATAAACAAGCCATTGAGTTGCATAGGGTTTTGGAACTAGAGTTTGTACAACTGTACTAGCGATAAATAAAGTCGATGTGTACTTTACAAACAAAACTTTTCAGTTGAACATGATATTTATTATCAATGATGTCAAATTATGTTTTCCAGCTTTACAATAGCAGTTATTGATATTTTGTTACACCTTACTAAAAACTGGTGGATCTTATGGAAAAAAATCAACTACCTGAGATGGACATGTCAGGCCTAAATATTCTTGGTGTCAATATTGCTTGCTGATATTTTTCAGAAAGTTATCTAGGTAAATAGCACACTGTTTTGGACAGTTCCATTAGAATGTATGTCTGGTCATGTTGAGCATTATCTTTTTATTTAAGACTATAGCCAATAAAAATGTAGGAAATATGTACAAAATAAAATTATAGAATGTTTTGGAGTAGCAAATTGCAAATTGTATTTTATTTTCAGTCTTGGAGTTGGAGAATCTTGGTGAAGGATCCATACTGACCAGTCTCTCAAAGCCAGGTTTAACACAGAGGATTAAACTGCCCCCTGAGCTCATGCAGTGTCCAAACTGTAAAATGATTCTGGGACAGAAAGGTTGGTCCATCTCGCTATAAATTAGATATATGCAATTGTCCATATCTGGACCATGACCTCGTTGTATCCACTTGCTTAAATCATATGGTTTGGTTTTAAAAATATATTATCTGGCTCATGCCCTGGAGGAATTTACCAAGCCTAAAGAATGATATAAAGTATTCAAATTTTCTACGTTTAAAGAAGCTATATAACCATAATCTGTATATTCCAGAAAAAAAAACAACAAATAAGGAAAGCTGCAGTTTCTTTATATTTTGATCCTAGCTTTTGGTGGTCATTGACTTCTGTACACGCAGTGTTCAAACTTGCACCCCAAACTGTGAGATTAAGTACAAAATAGAGATAAAATTGTAGAACTTGATTGAAAATTTGTTGAAAACCATCTTGTCTGACTAAATTGTGTTACAAATCTGCACATTATTTTGTTAAGATGACAGAATATACTTTTTGTTTCAAATACTTTATGTTTGATTAGCACAGTTATTTAACAGTGGAAGTTGTGCATACATTGTTAATTAAATGTATTGCTTAAGTGAATAATGTGGCAAAATGTCATGATTGCAAGAATAATTTGCCTCCTCTCTCTCCCCAGGGTAACTCCAATATTTAAAATTGGCAATGATTTGGATGGGAGGGTTACTTAATTCAATATCACAAAACTCACTTTCAGCTGCACTTGATATCCTTCAGCACAATTTTCAGCAAGTGCTCATAGCCTATGACCTTTCAATCATTTCATGTTGTGACGTGAACTTACACTTTCGTTTGTAATTGTTTAACATATATTATTATGCACGAC
This sequence comes from Unio delphinus, assembly GCA_029339505.1. Lineage (NCBI taxonomy): Eukaryota > Metazoa > Mollusca > Bivalvia > Unionida > Unionidae > Unio > Unio delphinus. Next base: position 14,634,414 of record JAQISU010000014.1, read on the forward strand.
ACTTAGAACATCTTTGCTGACATACTTTAATATTGATGCATCTGTTTCTGACAGATATGCTTATGAAAAGAATCGTTTTTTACTTAGACACTTGAATAATCTTCCTCTTTGAGTACATGGTATTGTTTATGTTTTGCAAGCATTCTTAATATATAGTTGCAGATTTACATGTCTTCTGAGTCATGCCAGTCTGTTTCTTGAAAAAAACTTTAGAGTTGTTGCACTTTATTTTCACGGGACATTTAGCTGTCACTAATTCATGACACTCTATTTTTGGTGATATTGAGATAACAAGGACATACCGAGTATTACATGCAGTCAGAAAACAGTCCAGAGAAATGTCACTCTTGACAATGATAGAACAATGGTGATTCATACTACAGGGTTCACAAGTGACATCACATGGACTTGAATCATGGAAACTGCAATTTATACATTTTCAAGTGTGTGGGGGATTCTAACATACATTTAAACTTAAATATCTCATTAACTACTACCGTATTTTCCGCCCTATAAGTCGCTCCGGGGTATAAGTCGCGGGAGGGGGAAATCCAGATAATTTTGGAAAATTCAACAGATAAGTCGCTCCTGCGTATAAGTCGCTCCTGCGCACTTACCGTAATCACGGTTTTGATACTGCCGGCCATTGCATATGACTTAGTAATTCCAACAACGTGTAAGTATATTCAATTCTTGTTTGAAATTTTAAAAATAGAAATATAAGCAAATAAGATTTATAAATAATTTTTATTAAGTAAATAATAGCGCCACTGCACGATTTCCGTTTTCTTTCGCAAATGCTACGACGTTTAACTTAAATTCTGCATCATAACTTTTTCGCGTGGTAGTTGTTGGTGCCATGATTAAACTGTATTGACTTACGCTAACATAACAATTTTAAATCATACAACGTTATTGTGAAACTATCTTTTTTTAATGCTCCATGGTATGAACGGTCCGTATTTATATGCCGGTCAATTCCACAACCCGAGCGAACTTCAAAGGCACTTTATAAAACAAAAGTTGTTCGCCAGCCTTCCAGTTTTTTTTATTAATTACTTTGAAGTTCTCTCAATGAAGCCAGTCTCGGTATTCCGGTCAATTTCCACAACCCGAGCAAACTTCAAAGGCACTTTATAAAACAATTGAAGTTGTCCGCCAGCCTTCCAGTTTTTTTTATTAATTACTTTGAAGTTCTCTCAATGAAGCCAGTCTCGGTATTCCGGTCAATTTCCACAACCCGAGCGAACTTCAAAGGCACTTTATAAAACAATTGAAGTTGTCCGCCAGTCTTCCAGTTTTTTTTTTATTAATTACTTTGAAGTTCTCTCAATGAAGCCAGTCTCGGTATTCCGGTCAATTCCACACCCAGAGCGAACTTCAAAGGCATTTTATACGACAACTGAAATTGTTCGCCAGCCTTCCAGTTATTTTTATTAATTACTTTGGAGTTCTCTCAATGAAGCCAGTCTCGGGTTAATCCAGATTTTTTTTTATAAACTATTGAAGTAAATTATGAAGCGCTACCGGTACATTTAAATACATATATTGTAGCGACATCTGACCAACACTTTGCTTGAAGCACGTGGTGAATAATAAAAGGAAAACAATGGCAATCGTAATTTCAATATTTTTTTAAATTAATAACAACAAATTTTAACACATATATATTATAACTAAATAATATTTGATTATTTAATTTGATATTCTTGTAGTCTAATACTTACGTGTATGTAAGTTTCGAGCAATTGGCTTGCCGGTATACCGTAGATGCATTCGCTATGCACTGCGCATCAGTCATATCGGTCGTTAAAAAAATTTATTTATCGTATAAGTCGCTCCTGCGTATAAGTCGCACACGTCATTTGAAAGAAAAAAAACGAAAAAAAGTAGCGACTTATACCCCGGAAAATACGGTAATCACATCAAGTTACAATAATATTTCAGATATTGCTTAAATTGGCATACTAAATAATTTACAGTTAAGTGATTTTGGAGTCTTTTGTCTGCCTTGAATAAAATCAAAATAAGTCAACCAGGAATTTTGAAATCTAGATTTGCTGGGCTTTAAAATAATGTTTTGTGTTTTATGTATGGAGTAAAATCAAAGAAAAATGTTGCCACTAGTAAATATGTTTAATAAAGATGGTGTAGAAATTTTCAATCAAGGCAGCAACTTTGTGTTGCTTTAGGACTCAATTTTGATATCCTAGCTTCAACCTAATTAGGTTGTTCCACTTTGTATACTTTCCCTAAGCAAATCAGCCTAATGGACTCTCCCACACCAATGCTTATAGAACTAGCAATCACAAAGCCACACTGGTTATTGTCAGTCACTTAATGAAAAAGTGGTTATTCTGTCTAGTTATAGTTTTCATGGCAATTAACTTTATAACTGTATAATCTATCTAGTGCAAAATGTCATTTCCTCTCACTCTCTCACTGTGTGTGTGTATATATATATATATATATATATATATATATATATATATATATATATATATATATATATATTAGACAAAGGGAAGCAACTCTTTCAAATTAACTCCCCTTTTTGTCTGCTAAGTGTCAACCATTAAACCCTATGTCCATTTTTTACTTGAGCCAAACCTTAAAATGATGTTTGCATTGTGGGGAAGGGTGGGTGATATTACTTGTAATTTGATCAGGCAAGTATTGTCAGAGAAAATTAATTGACCCAAAAATGTGTTTTCTCCATTAAGCCTTGATGCCAGTACTTGTGTGGATGTGTCTAAGATTCCTGCCTTTAGTGGTAGGAACAGTCTTTTAAAATTGATGCAGCTACTGTTTGTGCATCTCAGGTAACAACTGAGTGTATGTACAAGGTTCTGCAGCTTTGCATCTCTTGACAGGTCAAACAAGAGGGAAGGAATAGTTGTTGGTTGACTAGTGACAGCATGCTGTTCCTAACAAGAAACCAGGTTGCATTATTAATGATTGAACCATCATAATAGAATTATGGATATTGGATGTAGTTCACTCACTCTGTAAGTTGTAGTCGAACATAACAGAGCTTCCTTTTCAAAATGCTGAACCACATATTTTTGTAGTAAAGTGCACACAGGTGTGTGCCAACAAGTTACTGACTGCAAATAGTGTGTCCTCCATAGCCTTAAATTGTTTAAACTTTTCGCACTCGTTTATAATCTCAGTGGAACAAACAAGTGAATAAAACAAATAAATATTTAGTACAAAAGTATTTTGGCAAAGTATTTTGAAAAGCAGCTCTATTATGTTTAACAGCATCTTGTACTGGATACATTGATTAGTCTCAGAGGAAGTCAAGAGGCCCTCTCCTCCATCACAAAGATGAAAAAACAGCACCAGAACATAGTGTATACACGAGTACAGTAAAACTGTTGATAAGTCACATATGTGTGTTGTCAAGATGCCCTATCCTTCTATAACAACATTGCAGAACAGCACCAGAACATAGTGTATACACGAGTACATAAAATTGTTGATAAGTTCAGTACAGTAAAATGCATAAGCAATTCAAACCTTGAAATTGCACTTGATCAATATATATATATATATATATATATATATATAAGATAAACTACATAATCAAAATGATTCAGATGTTTAATAGTTGACAAGTACAGTGAAATTGAATGTTACCATGTGAAATAACAAGTGACAATAATGAACAGTAGCTGCAAAAATATTAATAACTAACCAGGTTTTACAAAAATGTTGCCTGTACCATATACAACAGCAGTCTGACTTACAGAAAAAGAGACGTGGATGATTAAAGTTTAAAGTTGATGTCTACAGTACATCTTAGCAGTGAATAAAATTTCGAACAATTTAGGCCATCAAGCAAGTAGAAAGAATGAGTTAACTTGTAAGAGTTGGCTCCCTTGTCTATATAAATGTAGACCGAAAGACGTTATTTGTTTTTCCAGAAAGATTGGATTTGGAGGTAGCTGAAAGTTATCCTCATGTAATCAGATCAATTTAATATATTTTATGGAAAAAGGGGAAAGTGAACCAGTCCACACAGAAAAACAATGTGTTGAATAACATCCACTTTACAAACTGTCTTAACGTTCATCCTTAAAAAAATGTTAGTCTTTATTTTTTAATTATCTCGATCTTCTTAAAAAAATGTTAAATGTTTAGGCTGTTTCTCTATTCCGTCACTTGCAAATATGAGATACCAAATATGAGTGGCCATGTGGTCTAAAGTGCACACCATTTCAGATCACTGCCATCTCACCTCTGTGTGGGTTTGAGTCTTAGGCTAGGCTAACACGAGTATGTAAGAAAGCTTGCCAGAAACTTCTTGTGAGTTGGTGATTCTTTCAGGGGTTTTCTACTGCTTATACTGGCTGCCATGTATAGCCTATCTTGTGCTGAAAAATGGCATTAATGTCTTATGCATAGGTAAGACAGCCAATCAGAACTCTGCATTGAACTGTTATGCCATTGAATGGTATATTTTTTTGGTATATTTTTTTCTTCAAGATAGAATGAGCAAAGACTTCAGTTAATAACAAGAAAAATACTTGCAAAATTTAAATAAATGAATCAACAAAACTAGTTTGTTGCAGTTTTGATTGTAATGAGGTAACACATTCGCATCATATTTTTTAATTTTGTGGGAATTACACAAGGACGCAACTCTGGCCAAACAAACAGATTGATTAAGATAATGAATTTCTAATTTTTTCCAAATTCACTTTATAAGGGGATGCCAATTCTTGTGGATTTTGTAGTTACTACTTACAGCATACATTTTTTACAGACCAAATGAATAAGTTCTCAGCCGAGGTAAAACCCATTTCCTGTAAGAATGAAAATGTAATTAAAATAAAGAATGTTGACATTGCTATCTATAGAAATAAATTGCTTAATGGTACTTTTCCTTATAGGGTCCAAGAGCCTTGTCCTGAGAGATTCAGTTGCGCTGACCAGTCAACATATATACACCCAGGCTGAGACCAACACAATAATGATCCCATGGGCAGAGATTCTTGTGGAGTCCCTGAAACTGGCATATTCTCGCTGTATTTAACATACAACTGAACAGCTTGGCCACTGTACAGATTCTTGTATTTTTCTGTAGGACATCAATGCTTAATACTTTATCTGCATTCTTCATGTAGAAATGAACCCATTATTAAATGAAAAGCAGCACTTACCCAAGGATCAATGGATGGAAGAGTTGTCTACTCTTTGTTAATGGTGCTTTTATTATATACTTCATTTAAACCTGAGAAATAATTCATGTATATAATAATAATTTCCTGGAGTCAACATTTGTCACACACTTTTCTTGTACAATAAAACTGAGATAAAATTAATCACCATTGTTTGGATTAATTTCACAAAGTTGTACTTATAAATTATAAATGTAAGCTGCATTAGTAAATATAAGTTACGACCTTTATCAGACATGGCAATATACAGCATGCAATATCTACCATGGACAGCATTAAAACTATTTAAGAATTCTTCAACATATTAAATATTTATGGCTAAAATGATTTTAAAAAGGTATTTTAGTAATCAAAGACCAGATGACTTGAATTCAAGGAATACTAATTAACAGTATACAGTGTACCTGCCTAGATAATCATTTATTGAAAATATTGATAAAGCTATGACAAAATTGAAACATAGATAAATAGGTAAGTAGATATGACAAAATTGAAACATAGATAAATAGGTAAGTAGATATGACAAAATTGAAACATAGATAAATAGGTAAGTAGACTAACAGATGGATAGATAGATAAAAGGCTTGCAACTTGTTTATGATAAACAGGTTTATCGCATAGTTGGTACACTTTGCCTGTAGTGTGTGCTGTTTATTATTTTTGATATTAGAACATGTGATCATAACACTTTATGTCATTCTGATTTGTCAAAAATAGGCCCATGAAATTACTGTGCAGTATTCTCTTGGCTGATTGGCTGTAATTGTGGGATTCTAGACGTTCTTGTTTTCAATGAACATTTTGCTGACCATTTTTCAATTAGAGTCATGAATGGAATTGGAGAAAAAATGGTCTCATCTGTTTGTATATGGATAATTTTGTATATGGATAATTTACCACCACCGGACTTCTTATGCCATATATAACATATCATGACATGACAAATGATAAAAAAAACACCACGAACAACAAGTAAAATTAAAGATATTGCCCACTTGATAGCGGGTGTGTGGGATAGGGGTGCTGTATGCCTGTATCATGGAATCCACCCTATATACAAGTATGGTTAAAATGCTAACTTACGTAAGAAAATAAACTCATCTCTGCTCACAGTGGACATAAACTGGTCTCCAAACTAACACAAGTTTATTCAACCACTGCATATCTATGCAGTAAATATGCGATGCAATTCCAACTCAAAATGAAATATGTTTACATATACTGTAGTCTACCATTTCAAATCAATTATGCAGTCACTACTAGAGTAAATATGGGTACTTGTGCATCCAGTAAACCTTTCACATGGTTATCACAACATGAGGATCATCAACTGTACATAACGGGTACTGCATCAAGCAATGTGACATCAAGCGCATTGGATATTCTGCGTTGAAAAATAATCTTGTCTCTCAGAAGGATGCTTATTCCTTGATTTATAGTTTGTAAGAGAAGTATAATCTACTTTTAAATGTTAATATTAGTTTAACATTGTTTGAGACCATTTTTTATACACAATAAATGTAAGGTACAGCATCTATCTGAAATAATGTGATAAAAAGATAAGGTACAGCATCTATCTGAAATAATGTGATAAAAAGAATTTCAAATGGGTAATGATTAAATATTAAATTTATTCAACTCATTCCGTAAATTCAATATTAAATCATTACCTATTTGAGATCCTCTTATGTATAACAAAATTACTATTACGAGACTTTCGAGTTCCATCAGTTATATATTCTATCCATTTTTTTCTATTGAGTACTTTTATTGGTCCAAATATATCTATTTTTATTTATGGCTTTTACATCTGATAAAACAACTTTGGAATGGTCAGCGAGCATAAATTCTTTTTGTAAAGAATAAGGACAGATTAAATAAAACAAGTCAACACAAAATACAAGTGATTGTAAATGTTTATTAAAGCACTCTTTCAAGCTGACCTAAAGCAATGAAGTGGAGAAAACATACAAAATAACCTTAAGTAAAATGCAGCTTTTCAACTTTTCATGTCCTTTAATTTATACCAGTTAAAAATGTAAAATGCAAAAATCAATTAGAGGAAAGATTAACAAGAACAAAAAGCCTTGAATTTAATTGAAAAATAATTGTGCATATAAATTCTTGGTTTTGACTCAATGGTTTTTAATTTTAAATCTGTTTTTCATCCTAAATACAGACCTCTGAGTGTACAAAAAAAAAAGAAAGATAATAACAGACTACTATGACAAATATAAAAAAATGTATGAACCTTTTGAGATCTGTGGAAAACAAACTACTCAAAGCTGCACAAAGATCTGAAGTAGGAATAACATAATAAGGGATTTTTTAAAAAAAAGCTAACAAATTACATTTACATTTTAACAATCATAAATAACAAACACTAGCTACTAAACCCAAAAATGTGCAATACCAAATTTGTGGATTTAATAACAAAGATACTTCAATTTGAGGGGCAGTTGGAGGAGAGCACACAATTTTTTCATGATGGTGCAACAACAAATGTCTGCACACAGCATATAGATAGACATAGACATTCAGTATGTCTTTATGGTTTAAGACCTTGATTTTCATTAGCTATTATTAGTTATTGTGTTTGGCAGAGTTAACAAAACATCTATAAGTAATAAGACATAGCCCAGAGTTCAAAATCTTTTCCCAAGTGCTCTGGAAAATATTTGGATTCGGGATTGTTATTCTTACATGAACAATTTGAGCATAATGAAATATTTAAACTAATTACCATAAAATAAAGGCTGTACACAAAAAACAATGTAGTATTTTATCATTACATTAAATTCTGATGTTTCAGTACAGTGGATATCACAAAAAGATAAAATGCAAGCCAGAACTATTCCAATCATATTGTAACAGCAATATATCCACTGTCAAATATTTGGTGCTCAAATAGCATACATGATAAAACCAGTCAAGTTAAAATGTCTTTTTCAATGATAATTGCTAAAAATAAATGATTGTCAATGATGTATAAAAAAGATTTTTGTAATATCATTCCAAAAATTTAGCAACAGTGACCACATTTGATGGAAAATCTGCATCATTTGAACACCTTAAAAGACATGTCAAACTCTAAGCAGTTCATCAGTAGATCTGCATCATTTGAACACCTTAACAGACATGTCAAACTCTATAAGCAGTTCATCAGTAGATCTGCATCATTTGAACACTTTAAAGACATGTAAAACTCTATAAGCAGCTCATCAGTAGATCCGCATCATTTGAAAACTTTGAAAGACATGTCAAACTCTATAAGGTGGCGCTCACCAGTTTCATATTTTGCATTGCACTGTTTACCGGTATACTGGTTATTTAAAAAGGACCTTTTATATCTTAGATATTATTCAAAGAACCTTTAATTCCCTTTATTTAGGTAAAGACTGATGGGTGTAATATGAGTTATAGGTAATACAGCTAGCTTAGCCTTACTTCAAATGAGCACCTCTCAAAAACTGCTAGCTCTGCTTGGTCATTTTCACTTCCTGGACTTCAGAGTTAAATTGTTTTAAAAAAAGCTGATAACTTTTTTTTACATTTTAAATATTTGGTAATTCATTCATTGCACTTTCTGAAGCTGTTATTGTTTAGTCTAGAAAAAGTCCATTTGCCCTATTTTAATAACTGCTCAAGACAGTGTACTTTTGACTAATTCTGCATGAATTTTTAAGCACAAGGGAGCAGTCTTTTAATTAGTTGTGTGTTTAGATCATCTATAATTTCCATAAGTACAATAACCAATGAATATTTCAGCCATAGTAAATGAAAGTAACATAAGGTGTATCAACATTCTGTCCATTGTGTATGTTGCAAATGTAAACAATTTCGCCTTACATCCACCCCTTTCTCAAAAGTTCATAATATCTGTAGAGCACCCCCTAAGCATTTCATCAGCAGATCTGCATCATTTGAAAACTTTGAAAAGCATCAAACTCCATGAGCAGTTCATCAGTAGATGTGCATCATTTGAAAACTTTGAAAGACATCAAACTCCATAAATAAGTAGTTCATCAGTAGCTCTGCATCATTTGAACAAATTCTGACAAAACTTCACACCTCTAGTATTCACATACCATCCTGTTTGTACCCTCCCTACTAATTTTTTTAAACAAAAAGCATTAAGGATATAAAAATGCACATATATTAGTAATTTCATTCAGTGATTTATAATTTCTAACCTGAATGAAGCCAAGGGGTCCCTGATAATATCAACTTATTGGTGATTCAAAGCCAATGAACGCTCCTGTTGTCAACAAGCAGACATCTGTTTGCTGTCCTTTCTGGTTTCTAGAAGAGCCCATTTCAGTAAAATTTGTTATGTCTGCATCTAATATTTGCAACGTCTGGTTATAATATTTCTAAACTAAACTGAACAAATAAAATGGAGTAACTCTTGTATGATCATGTTCAAAGAGATGCAACTCCTAAATGTAAGGAATTATTGAGATTTGAAAAGATGGATAACTACACCATATCTGCCCCCCCCCCCCCCCCAAAAAAAAGACACAGATATGGTTACATTTTGCTACAGAAACTCCTATTTGATTCAAAATGCCAACAAGTTGACAGAGTTTAGGATTCCCTGGCAAATATCAAGTTAGAAGTTATAAATCAATGAATGAAATGGTGAAGTATTGTACCTTGTTTATATCCTTGATACCTGCAGATTTTAAAATTGGTAGGCGGTTACAAACAAATGAGGGTGTGAGAATATTATAGATTTTTTCAGTCAAACTTGGTCAAATCACAAAATTTATTTTTATGACAGGCGGTCACAAGACATATTCTGATGACAAATTCCCATACAAGTTATAAGATCTATTTTGATTACAAGTCCCCAGACAAGTCACAAGGCATGCTTTTATGACAAATTCACATACAAGTCACACGACCTACATTGATGAAAAGTTCTGATGCAAGTCATAAGACTTTTGATAAAACGTTCCCATACAGGTCACAAGAGTTTTGATGAAAAGTTCCCATACATGTTAAAAAACTTTTAATGACAAATTCCCATATAAAGTTACAAGACTTCTGACATGTTCACATACAAGTCACAAGACCTATTTTATTGACAAATTTACATTCAAGTCACAATACTTATTCTAATGACAAATTCAGATACAAGTTACAAGACCTGCTTTATTGACAAGTTCTGAAACAAATCCCAAGACTTTTGATGACAACCTCCCATACAAGTCATAGGATTTTGTGATGACAAGTTCCCATAGAAGTTACAAGACCTGCTCTGATGACAAACTCCCATACAAGTTATAAGACCTGCTCTGAGAAGATACCATACAAGTTACAAGTATGATTTGATGACAAACTCAAATACAAGTTATGTAACATGCTTTGTTGACAAATTCCCATACAAGTTAGATGGCCTGCTTTGATGACAAATTCCCATCCAAGTTACAAGGCCTGCTTTGTTGACAAATTCATATAAAAGTTACATGGTCTTCTTTGATGACAAATTGCCATACAAGTTACAGTGCCTGCTTTGTTGACAAAATCACAAAGAAACTACATGACCTTCTTTGATGACGCATTTCCATACAAGTTACAAGGTCTGCTTTGATGACAAATTCACAAACAAGTCACATGAATTCTGATGACGGATCAAGGATATAAATACCATAAACATGACAGAGAAAAAAAGCAAAAAAATCTAAACCAAACCAAAAGCATAACATTTTATGTATAAACTAAGCAAAACAATTTATGTATAAACAATGCATACCATTTTATGTATACATTTATACAATATAATAAAAATAAAAACAAAATTGTACAGCACATGAAATGTGATCTGTTTAACATTTGCATATATGTATAAAGAAATACCATATATACTTGCTTATAACTCTATTCCAACTGCAAACTGGCTCCATGCAGTTTGTTTTGAGTAATCAGAAGAACAACCAACACAGATTGTCATCTTCTTATGCTTTATGTGACAGCAGAGCTGGTCTATGTGACAGGGTTTATGTGATAGAAGATCAGGGTTGATGTGACATGGTCTATGTGACAGGGTTTATGTGACTTCAGATCAAAGTCGATGTGACATGGTCTGTGACTTCAGATCAGAGTCGATGTGACATGGTCTATGTGACTTCAGATCAGAGTCAATGTTGCATGCAGTTGGACTTAACTTACAAGCAAGTATGTATGATATATGAAAAATGAACACATCATTGTTCCGAGACTAGATGCTTCTAATCTTTCCAGATGTGAATAACACACTGCTGATGTGACAATATACGAAATTATGGTTTTATGTTTGAATATTTATATATACAAGGTTATATATCATTGCAGAAATAAACATTAAAAGGGTGCCAGAGTGCATATCTGATCAAATGTATTATTTCCTAAACATAACATCCTCTACATTTATTGCTGAATAGCCAAAAATACACCTTTTCAAATAAACTTTAATGAAAAATGTAACAATGTCAAAACTTTTGCTTCATTTCTATCTCATCGTTATCTTAATGTACATAAATATTAAAATCTGACCCTTACTAAATGCATGGTACATGTAGTCCGAAAAAAACTTTTAGTAGTCCTGAAGGGTGTTTTTGATAGTCATAAAAATGCTTTACAAATTCCTGATTATGCCAGTTTTGTTAATTAAATGTCCTTAAACGCAAATAAAATCACTTTATTGCACACTATTAACAGATGCCAGTTTTAAAAAGATATGAAAGATGCAACAAGGAAGTTTCACCTAATTGCTTAGGCTTTCTTACACTGACTAAAATCTAGCACTAATATCACATTCTGAATTATCAAGATTATACAATTTGATGTAATACCAATGCATGCATTAATCAACAAACACTCTTCTTTTGGTAAAGACATGCATATAAACTGCCACTTTTCAATGCCAGGTTCTACATCAGAGTATACATCACAGTATGGAAGTGGCAGATAAAATACATGGTCATGACTTTCTCAAAACTTATCACTGTAAGTAAAATGAAAATCTTAAAAACAAACTGAGCACATACATTACAATCATGTATCTTACCCATTAGGTACATATCTGAATAATGTAAGTGGTTAGTCCCTATAGTAATTACAATACTGTATCTTACCCATTAGGTATGTATCTGTATAATGTAAGTGGTTAGTCCCTATAGTAATTACAATACTGTATCTTATCCATTAGGTACATATCTGAATAATGTAAGTGGTTAGTCCCTATAGTAATTACAATACTGTATCTTACCCATTAGGTATGTATCTGTATAATGTAAGTGGTTAGTCCCTATAGTAATTACAATACTGTATCTTATCCATTAGGTACATATCTGAATAATGTAAGTGGTTAGTCCCTATAGTAATTACAAAACTGTATCTTACCCATTAGGTACATATCTGAATAATGTAAGTGGTTAGTCCCTATAGTAATTACAATACTGTATCTTATCCATTAGGTACATATCTGAATACTGTAAGTGGTTAGTCCCTATAGTAATTACAATACTGTATCTTATCCATTAGGTACATATCTGTATAATGTAAGTGGTTAGTCCCTATAGTAATTACAATACTGTATCTTACCCATTAGGTACATATCTGTATAATGTAAGTGGTTAGTCCCTATAGTAATTACAATACTGTATCTTACCCATTAGTACATATCTGTATAATGTAAGTGGTTAGTCCCTATAGTAATTACAATACTGTATCTTATCCATTAGGTACATATCTGTATAATGTAAGTGGTTAGTCCCCATAGTAATTACAATACTGTATCTTACCCATTAGGTACTTATCTGAATAATGTAAGTGGTTAGTCCCTATAGTAATTACAATACTGTATCTTATCCATTAGGTACATATCTGTATAATGTAAGTGGTTAGTCCCTATAGTAATTACAATACTGTATCTTACCCATTAGGTACTTATCTGAATAATGTAAGTGGTTAGTCCCTATAGTAATTACAATACTGTATCTTATCCATTAGGTACATATCTGTATAATGTAAGTGGTTAGTCCCTATAGTAATTACAATACTGTATCTTACCCATTAGGTACATATCTGTATAATGTAAGTGGTTAGTCCCTGTATTAATTACAATACTGTATCTTACCCATTAGGTACATATCTGAATAATGTAAGTGATTAGTCCCTATAGTAATTACAATACTGTATCTTATCCATTAGGTACATATCTGTATAATGTAAGTGGTTAGTCCCTGTATTAATTACAATACTGTATCTTACCCATTAGGTACATATCTGTATAATGTAAGTGGTTAGTCCCTATAGTAATTACAATACTGTATCTTACCCATTAGGTACATATCTGTATAATGTAAGTGGTTAGTCCCAATATTAATCTCCACCTTACATAATGTAACAAAATTAGTAATATATTATTGTAACATGGAAGTCATGGTATAGTTTTATATAACACAGTATGTTTTCAATAGTTTGATTAGCACAGGAACTAGTAGGTTGGTAATATGTATGTGGACATTTACTAATTTAATTTTAATCTATTATTAGAAAATCTGAATGAATAAAGTTCATCAGAAACATTAATGGATATCAGATTATTCAAAACCTCTTCTGTCAACAAAAAAAAAAAAAAGCCTTGGAAATACTGTGATCTTTTCAAAGAGGTCAATGCTCAGTAATAAATTAGCCCATGCAGATCTTGCTATGAATACAGATGACTTATTCCCAAACAGAAAAGTGAGAGACATCAGCAGTTTTGTTCCAGAAATGAAAGCATAAATGAGTGATAAACAGACAGATGGTCAAAAACAAGAAAACGATGCATCAAAGAACAGTAAATGGACATCTGAACCATTCGGCTTATATGTGTGATGAAGCATCACAGAAAAGTAAACAAAAGTGTGAATGATGAATAGATGAACAGATGAAAATGTTAATAACACTGAAATTGAAAAACTGAATATTATATAATTAAAAAAATGCAATTTCTGGATCACTAGTGTAACAGGTATTCCTAGCATCATTTTTTAAATTACAGTTTTGTTCTTTTAACAAAGTATTCATAATGGATGGATGGACAGTGAGTATTATGTATGAATGAATGTTTAGGTTTAATAGCATGTCAGCACAGTAGTGATTATAATGTGATTTCTAAAAGTTATAAAAATGGAATGCAAAAAAAAATATGCACAAATATATTGAAAATGAAGAATTATCAACAGCAAAAGGCACAAGTGGTTGACTAGACCAATATGTGTATTAACTTTCACAAAGATCTGATCAAAAGTGTGAGAGCTGTGCTCCAGAAATGAAAATACTCAAAGACAGATGGACAGTGATAGCTACATCACTCAACATTACATACCTGGGGTATTGGGAAAAGTGTCAGCAGCAAATGATAAGTGGTGCAATGACAATGGAATTTCTCAAAATAGGTAAATATCAATGTTTGATTGTTTGTTAGATTTGGATTTTTAATGTAGCTTTAAAAAAATTTCAGTCATATCACTATGATGTCTACAGTGAGGCAGTTTATAGTGATGTGTAGCATTGGAGCAACATGCTGCAGACATGTAGCATGATATCCCACCCAGTCACATTATCCTGATACCAGGTCGACCAGTCCTAACACTAACCTCTTAATGCTGAGCGCCAAGCGAGGCAGCTGTTAGTACCATTTTTATAAGTCTTTGGTATGACAAGGCCGGGGATTGAACCCACAACCTCCTGTTTCCATGCCGGATGCTCTAACCACTAGGAGCGGTTAAATATCAATGTAAATGAATGCAGAACAATGTTCATTCTGTTTTGCTTAAAAGTATTACCTCTATCTTAAATTTACAATAGATAATAACACACCATCATCTTGTAATTGTTATTATGTTTCAGCCACAAATTAAGTTACCCTACTTTAATTGGTCTATTAGGTTGGTTCTGAAATGAGTCTCAGCACAACTTTACAACTGCCAGTAAAGTTACACAATTTTGATAAACCGTATTTGGAAACTCAAGAGTGGCAATTCTCAAATCCAAGAAAGGCCCTATTTTTTGGTTTTCTGGGTTCAAAACACTAACATACTGATTGCCATTTTTTCCATAAAACACCAAACCACATTTCTAAGTCAGGAGTGATATCATTTCAACTAAGTGACCATTTGTTGAAGCCATGTTCCCCTTAATTTTCTGTCATGTTAAAAATGGTACATTTATGTGATGTCATGATATCTGATGTTTCAATCAAATTCTCATTAAAGTTTAGGACTTTAATGAAGTATGACAACTACTCTACATACAGTAAGATATTTATAACTTAACATTCACTACTTGAATATACTGCATTTGTAAGAACAATGTATTCAGTGTAAATTAATACACTGCATTTGTAAGAACAATGTATTCACAGTGTAAATTAATACACTGCACTTGTAAGAACAATGTATTCAGTGTAAATTAATACACTGCACTTGTAAGAACAATGTATTCACAGTGTAAATTAATACACTGCACTGGTAAGAACGATGTATTCAGTGTAAATTAATACACTGCACTTGTAAGAACAATGTATTCACACTGCACTTGTAAGAACAATGTATTCACAGTGTAAATTAATATACTCCATTTGTAAGAACAATGTATCCAGTGTAAACAAGTAGGCTGCACTTGTAAGAACCACATCTTCAGTGTAAATAAATAAACACTGCACTTGCAGAGCTAAGCATTTACAGTAAAAATGAAATTTTAGGAATTTAATGATGAAGTATGACAGCTACTCTACATACAGTAAAATATTTTTAACTTTATCATTGACTATTTGAATACACTGCACTTGTAGAACTATGACTTCACAGTGTACATGAGTACACTGCATTTGTATAAACTATGCATTCACATTAAAGCCTTCTACAGCCTGCAACCTCAAAACTTTGAATAATCAAATGTTAGGGCGGTATAGTTTAGTGTTTTACAATTTCTACTACTATTTCATGTCCATGACTTCCATTTCAATTTCTGAAAATAGGACCATACAGTATTTATGAATGTATTTAGTTAGTATTTTCTCATGGCAATCATGCATTCTTCATAGAAGAATCTTAGAACATAAAAACTGCTACACTTACACAAAGTACTTCAATGTGCAATTTACAACCCAATTTCAAACCTGCCATTGTTTTGAAAATAGCTTATAGTATTTATGAAAGTATCACAAGTCTTAAAACTCACATAAACACAAAGAAATTACAATGGAAACAAAATAAATTACAAAGTCTGAACTTTATGAAAATTTGTTCTTTTTGAAAACCAAACATATATGCAACATTCTACTGATGCAATACATGTAATAAACAGTAAGTAAATATATCTTTAATTTCTTTACTTTAATTTACTTAATTTAATTACTTTAAGTATTTCAATAAAAGGCTAGTCATTATAAGGCAGTATATTCTATGTACAACATTATAATGAGGGAACACTGTAATTAAGTATTTCAATATAAGGGTAGTCCTTATAAGGCAGTATATTCTATGTACAACATTATAATGAGGGAATACTGTAATTAAGTATTTCAATATAAGGGTAGTCCTTATAAGGCAGTACACTATATGTACAACATCATAATGAGGGACTAATACTGTAATTATTTCAATATAAGGGAAGTCATTATAAGGCAGTATATGCTACATACATTATAATGAGGGAATATTGTAATTATTTAAATATAAGGCTAGTCATTATAAGGCAGTACAGTATTAGTACAACATTATAAATAGGGAATACTGTAATTATTTCAATATAAGGGTAGTCATTATAAGGCAGTATATGCTACATACATTATAAGGAGGGAATACTGTAATTATTTCAATATAAGGCTAGTCATTATAAGGCAGTACATTATTAGTACAACATTATAAAGAGGGAATACTGTAATTAAGTACTTGAAAATAAGACTAGTCATTATAAGGCAGTACATTCTATGTACAGCATCATAAAGAAGAAATTCTGTAATTAAGTATTTCAATAAATTTCAATAAAAGGCAGTATATTCTATGTACAATATTATAATGAGGGAATACTGTAATTATGTATTCAATATACAGCATGTCACTACTCTGGTTGTCATGAACAGCATTATAATGAGGGAATTATGTAGTTATGTATTTCCATACAAAGCCTGTAACTGTGAGGCGATATATTCTCTGGTTCTCGTGGACAGCATTATGATCAAGGAATATTGTAATTATATACTTCATTATAAAGTATTTCAGTATAAAGTGGCATACTCTGGTGAATGAACAACATTAATGAAGACAGTGATAATTGTTCTCTTATAGCTTTGAGTGGCTGTGTTAAACCCTTACTCCCAAATTTATGGTCTACACTTCCTTTCCACATTTCCTCTTTAACAAAATATCGTCAATATGTTTTCATTTTCAGCCTGTTAGTGTCACAAATTTAGTGAATCACGATGGGTGAAAATATATGATTGGATGCAATGGTTTACAGTTTTCATCTTCTTAAAAAAAACAATAAAAATCATCTGCTGGTTAAAAAGATGTTGAGTACATCTACAGGCTGCAAACTATTAACTATTGGTCAACAGGTGCTAAATACATGTACATGCTGAAAACTATTAACTCTTGGCCCACAGGTGTTGAGTACATCTACAGGCTGAAAACTATTAACTATTGGTCCACAGGTGTATAGTACATATACAGGCTGAAAACTATTAACTCTTGGTCCACAGGTGTTGAGTACATCTACAGGCTGAAAACTATTAACTATTGGTCAACCCATGTTGAGTACATCTACAGGCTGAAAACTATTAACTATTGGTCAACAGGTGTTGAGTACATCTACAGGCTGAAAACTATTAACTATTGGTCAACCCATGTTGAGTACATCTACAGGCTGAAAACTATTAACTATTGGTCAACAGGTGTTGAGTACATCTACAGGCTGAAAACTATCAACTATTGGTCAACAGGTGTTGAGTACATCTACAGGCTGAAATCTAACTATTGCTCAACAGTTACATTATATATGAATTGGTATGATCTTATAACAAAAATTTAACACACAATTTTTGTAAAATTTAGTTTTCCCACTCTGATTGCTATGATTTAATATTTAATTTACAGTAAATCTAATTTATGCATAGTTCACACCAAACAGTACTAGCATTTGTAACTTAGAAA
Source organism: Unio delphinus (assembly GCA_029339505.1). Lineage (NCBI taxonomy): Eukaryota > Metazoa > Mollusca > Bivalvia > Unionida > Unionidae > Unio > Unio delphinus. Next base: position 14,652,787 of record JAQISU010000014.1, read on the forward strand.
CAATTATGGAAAATTTACCTGGGTGCTTACATGCATAATTTATTCTTCAGAGTGCAGAGCTGATCAAGCTATTAAGCATTACCTCCTGTAAAGCTCTGAACACCTGCTGTCAATCTCTTGAGTACCTGTCAAGTTCTGATATCCTGTCAAGCTCTGATGACCTCTTAAATTTATGTTATCTTTCTAACAGTCACATAGTAAATATATTAAAAAAAAGATAGCAAATTAAATTTTCGGTAAAGATTGCAAACATAAATTTGAGCAAACATTTCATGTCCATTTATTTAATCACTTCTATAATATTGTTCAACACTGCACAACTGTGCATCTGATCTCTATTGCTTTAAAACATGAAAATACATGTAGGTAGGAAGAATATTCTTTAAAAAAATTGCACAAGTCAATATTAGTCAATGAATGAAGCAGCATAATCTGTAATAGGAGGAATGAAATTTAAAAGGAAACTTCACTAATTTTTGTATACATGTTACAGATCCTGTACTAGTTTATACATGGCCTGAATTGTGATCCTGTACTACTTAATACACAGCTCTTTATTGTGATCCTGTTCTACTTTATTCATGGCCCTGTATTGTGATCAAGTACTACTTAATCATTGGCCCAGTATTGTGATCAAGTACTACTTAATCATTGGCCCAGTATTGTGATCAAGTACTACTTAATACATGGCCCTGTATTGTGATCAAGTACTACCTAATACATGGCCCTGTACTGTGATCAAGTACTACTTAATACATGGCCCGGTATTGTTATCAAGTACTACATATTATGTAATACATGATGTTGTCTTGTATTTCTTAATTATGATTAAATATGTAAAAAGATATAATTATGTTTTGTTATCTGAGGATTTAGAAATGGCTCTTTTAAATAATTTTGATATTCAAACTTTTTTGAGTTATCAAAAATGACATTTTACACAAAAAAAAAATCAGATGTATTTACTTGTCCACTGTCATTTAATAGTAATAAAAAAGCAACATACACATATAAAATTAAATAAATAAATACTTCCTAACAGCATAATGTGCCTGCAGATCAAGGTGTATGTTGTTTGTTCTATGGATTACCCCTTACAGACTTCGATATGCCAGTGCTTTATGCAATGGCAGATCTGGGTCTGTGCAGTTAACAGTTGGACTCGCCTTTTAAGTGAGTACATACGGTAACTCTAATCACGCTTCATAAACCTCTCTTTGACTTTTTTCTGTTATATTAATATAATCAAAGCCGCTTAAGTTTCTACTGCCCATCACATTATGTGCATTGGTTATGCTATTTGAAAGTGTCATTTTTCAGATATTAAAAGCTAAAAAATAAAATTTTCATCGTCAATAAACCTGTCCAAGACTGTTTTGTAATTGGAAACAATAAATACTACTCTGTTACTCTAAAATGAGCATAGAAACTCAAAAGCAATTTGCAAATGTTTCTTTTTAATAAAAAAGTTTTGGTGCATTTGCTTTATGGCACAGCAACACAAGTAGGCTAGATCAAAGGTAAGATCTGAGTAAAATGTCTTGCCCAAAGACACCATGATAGATGACCCAGGCTAGATTAATGGTAAAATCTGAGTAAAATGTCTTGCTCAAAGACACAACATGATAGATGACCCAGAATGGATCAATGGCAGGTTCTGAACCGACACCCTTTCAGTCATGAAAATGGCAGGCTAACCACTAAGTCACCATGGTAACTAGGGCCTAACCGAGTTGATAATTTTCGCCGAATACCGAATCAGAATATTTGGATATACTATTTGCCGGATCCGGGCACGAACTGAGTAGTAGGTGCGACTCCAGAGAGTACCGTTTGTTTCATTATCATATGCGAAGCTTAAATTTTTTGTGTACTGTATATATCGCCTATAAGATGAAAATTGTTATTATTAACTAAAATTATTATGTATTAAAACACTTCTTTTTTTAAAGTTTGATATTTATTGAATTATTTTACTTAACCATTTGTGCATGTATTATTTGCCGAGGTGAATACTTCCGAATGGTACCGAAAAACCGGATATTCGGCCGAAGCAAATGTCTGAGGCGATTTCCGGTTAGACCCTAATGGTAACCCCTTAAAATATGACTCATCAGTTAATAATGATAAATAATTTCAGAATACATGAGCAAATATCCTCTATAATTTAATATCAACAATGTCACTGAGTTTTCACATGAAAAATAAAAAATACTAAGTAAATTGAAAGAAAAAATGTCAGATGGTTAAAAATGTTGATTTGAGCAGTAATGTAAGAATGAATTTGTGCAAGAAGAATAAACATTTTTCAAACTTTTTTGAGTTAAAAGTTTGGTTGGATTCAAATTTTTACAGGTGTTACCCTAATTTCTTCTTCCTTTAAAATTTTTTATTTCCTGTAAAATGTGAGTATATTTGTATCTAATCAGAGTCTGCATATTTATTAAACCATGCTTTGAACCTGCAAGATCAATTTTTGAAGAAACAAAGAAAATATAACTGGTAGAAGAAAAAACAAAAACATTGACTTTCTAATGCATTATGCGATGGCAGATCGGGGACTAGGCTGCTTGCAGTTGGACCCACACATATAGGTTAGCATATATAATTAGTCTCATGGCTTTCTGAATGAATACATTAATTGATCCATTCATTCTTGCAAAGAGCAATTTACATAAAAGTATAAAAAGGTATTCTCACATTCAGATACCATATATTAAACAATAAATTTGCATATGATGTAAATTTACAAAAATATATGAATTGTGCAATTAAGTCAGCACGAAAAAAATTACTGAAAGATGTGCATAAAATTAGTTATTTAATTACTTTCTCTCCATACAATCATCTTTCCTTCACACCTTCCTTCTTTCCTTGATACCTGTTGAATACTCTAGATCATGCAATTTCATGGGCATCCTAACAATGATGTTCACCTGATTTTGGTTTTTGTTTTCTTATTCTGTTTTCTTTCATCTTTCATTTTTCACATTTGAAATGTCTCTTTTCAAGACTTGTTGGACTGAAAAAACTCTGGGTGATGCTGCTGTAAGGCCAGTTGCATGGACCAAATACACAGAGGTCTCATGTAACCTAAAGACCTGTAGTGCTTACTGGTCCTATAGGCCTCAGGTGTCTGAAACTGAAGGCCCAGCCATTCCCAACACACACTGTAATTACCCCAAGCTGTCTGGAAGGCCTCAGCTAACATATCCTGAAGATACAAAATATATAAACATCAAATGCTGATGAATTTTTATATATAAAAACTAATGTTTTTATTTTCTGAACCATTTATAAAAAGACCTAATATCTTCATTTTCTAAACCATTTATTTAAAAAATTAAGATGAATGTCCATGCACTGGGTAAGAAAACTGAATGAATAAGAATGGGATGTTCTAACAGACTGGTATTGTTTATTCATTGATTGGGTAAGAAAACTGAATGAATAAAAATGGGATGTTCCAACAGACTGGTATTGTTTATTCATTCATTGGTTAAGAAAACTGAATGAATAAGAATGGGATGTTCTAACAGACTGGTATTGTTTATTTATTGATTGGGTAAGAAAACTGAATGAATAAAAATGGGATGTTCTAACAGACTGGTATTGTTTATTCATTGATTGGGTAAGAAAACTGAATGAATATGAATGGGATGTTCTAACAGACTGGTATTGTTTATTCATTGATTGGGTAAGAAAACTGAATGAATAAGAATGGGATGTTCCAACAGACTGGTATTGTTTATTCATTCATTGGTTAAGAAAACTGAATGAATAAGAATGGGATGTTCTAACAGACTGGTATTGTTTATTCATTGATTGGGTAAGAAAACTGAATGAATAAGAATGGGATGTTCTAACAGACTGGTATTGTTTATTCATTGATTGGGTAAGAAAACTGAATGAATAAGAATGGGATGTTCTAACAGACTGGTATTGTTTATTCATTGATTGGGTAAGAAAACTGAATGAATAAGAATGGGATGTTCTAACAGACTGGTATTGTTTATTCATTGATTGGGTAAGAAAACTGAATGAATATGAATGGGATGTTCTAACAGACTGGTATTGTTTATTCATTGATTGGGTAAGAAAACTGAATGAATAAGAATGGGATGTTCTAACAGACTGGTATTGTTTATTCATTGATTGGGTAAGAAAACTGAATGAATAAGAATGGGATGTTCTAACAGACTGGTATTGTTTATTCATTGATTGGGTAAGAAAACTGAATGAATATGAATGGGATGTTCTAACAGACTGGTATTGTTTATTCATTGATTGGGTAAGAAAACTGAATGAATAAGAATGGGATGTTCCAACAGACTGGTATTGTTTATTCATTCATTGGTTAAGAAAACTGAATGAATAAGAATGGGATGTTCCAACAGACTGGTATTGTTTATTCATTGATTGGGTAAGAAAACTGAATGAATATGAATGGGATGTTCTAACAGACTGGTATTGTTTATTCATTGATTGGGTAAGAAAACTGAATGAATAAGAATGGGATGTTCTAACAGACTGGTATTGTTTATTCATTGATTGGGTAAGAAAACTGAATGAATAAGAATGGGATGTTCTAACAGACTGGTATTGTTTATTCATTGATTGGGTAAGAAAACTGAATGAATAAGAATGGGATGTTCCAACAGACTGGTATTGTTTATTCATTCATTGGTTAAGAAAACTGAATGAATAAGAATGGGATGTTCTAACAGACTGGTATTGTTTATTCATTGATTGGGTAAGAAAACTGAATGAATAAGAATGGGATGTTCCAACAGACTGGTATTGTTTATTCATTGATTGGGTAAGAAAACTGAATGAATATGAATGGGATGTTCTAACAGACTGGTATTGTTTATTCATTGATTGGGTAAGAAAACTGAATGAATAAGAATGGGATGTTCCAACAGACTGGTATTGTTTATTCATTGATTGGGTAAGAAAACTGAATGAATAAGAATGGGATGTTCCAACAGACTGGTATTGTTTATTCAGCATATTATTCTCTTTCTTTCGTATTGCATTGTACAAGTGAAATTATTCATGTAATCAATTAAAAAAAAGGAATAGTGACTGTGCTTTTGCATTTTCCAGGTGTAAAATGTCCAAAATTATCAAGCTCTAATAAAGGAAGTTAATTTAAGCACTTAGCTGAAGGTATGATTTGATATTTTTACATCTTATTGAAACTTTACAAGAATTTTTCTCATCCTCTTAAGGAATCACATTCATGGGACAACGGGAGGTTTTAAATACACAGGAAATTGCATGAAAAATAAATAAATCTGTTATTAAATACTGTTTTGCATAGAATATTTAACCAATCACATTAATGTTAACGATATAAGCCTGTTAATCCAGCACTTCTATAAAGATGACAATTCATCTGTTCTATCTATCTTGGGTGGCAGGAAATAATTTTGTCAACTTGCTCCTGTCAAATGTTTTAATTTAAGGCTATCAAGTGACTTTGAGTTATTATTGCTTAATAATTAAAGATATGGATATACTTGTGAATTAGGTATTTGGGGCAGGTGTTATTCTTGAAAGTGATTTAAGGTATAAGCACCTCATACAGTCACTCTGCAGTATGTATATAGATGGTGAAATACCAAAATTCATCCATGGATGGCAACTATTTTGAATTGCATCAAGCTTTATAGTACACAATGTTTTGGTAAATTATTACCAAGGAATAGGGCTTAATTTTGCAATGTGAACATCACATGGTGTCAAAAATGACCCTTAAACATGAACAATAGAGGTATAAATTTGGGGTTGGGTTGCATAAGCTTCTTTTGCTATGAATTGCCACTGATTTCTCTGGTGAACTAAATAATCTCTGGTAAAGTAAATAATCTCTGGTAAATAATATTTTTTTACTTTGTGTTAATATAGCTATCAAAAAATATGAACCCTTTTGACCTCACTTGCATACTTTATTTTTTAAAATGATTTTTCAAAATAGGCAGGTAAATACAGTATTCAAATATTGCACTAAAACGGACTCCTACCCCTTCCATCACCAGGTATTGCTAGTTTGTATGCTGAGTGATATTCTAACAAGGATGCTAACATGGCATGATGGTTGGGAAGATTTTTAGTCAAGTGATAGGGTAAAGTTTTCTCAGAGAAACATAATTTACTTAAAAATGTGATTTCTGCTTCAAATAAGTTCCCAGGGAAGACAGACTGGATTCCCTATGTGCATGGCATCCCACTCTCCTACTTAAAGGCAACACAGCTCATATTAACCATTACCGCTTTATCAGGTTAAAAAGATAATTATTCAAATCTTCTTACTGTCACAAGACACAGTGAATCCAGCAAAGCTAAGAGGAGCTGTCAGAGGAGGTTAGTCACAACCATCAAGTTGTACGACATAATCAGGACAGACTTCGCACAGAGTCCGTTCTTCTAGAACTGCAAGGCATTTATAATAACTTTCTTATGGAGTTAGAAGTTGATGTGAAGAGGCATTTTCCCACTGGCTGCTGACAATATTTAAAGTCAGCAACAAGAGGACTCCCCAATTGCATGTACTGGCATCAGTACATCCCATCACCTCCTAGTGGGGTTTCCCCAGAGGAATTCCTGTCATGAGCCAAACATGGTTGCACCACTGACACGGGAATGACCATACATTGTTCGTTATATAGACAATCATACTGAGTAGAAAGGAAATGGGTGTCATTGTGCCAACAAGGTCATTTGTAACAGGAGCATATAAAGACAGACCAGTGGAATAAAATCTGCTGCAATTTTGATTAATTAAAAAACTCTCATTAAAATCACCATCAAGATGGCAATGACTGTATGCACAATGATACATGATTGAGATTGGTTCTATATTTGAATACCAGGTTATCAAAACACTGGGATGTGTGAAGGTAATATTTTTCCCCAATTCACATAAAACTGAGATGTTTCAAAAGGGAGAAGAATTTGTTTCTACCCTTAAGTAACTAACCTTATGTTTTAGGAGGAGACCATCCAAATATACTGCCACATAGCAGGTTGACCAGAACAGGGTGATGATGCAATTCATAATTAGTAAATACCTAAGAATTGAAATTTAGACTGAAAAGACTGACTCAAAAAAACCTGTTGCAATAAGCAAACCAAAGAAACTTCTGTGATGCTGCCTGAATAGGGACATGGAAAAGGCATATGTGAGATCGAGACTGATGGCACACTTGTCCCTTTGGAGAGAAATTAGATAATGCTGTCTCTATCTTGAGTCTCAGCTGAAGAATAAATTTGTTGAGGTGACGGAAGTTAATAACTGAACTAAATTTGTTTTGCAGTATTAAGTTAATCCAATGTTACTAAAATTGCAAGAGTCGTGCACCCTCTGGAAGACTGGCTGTGGGTGAAAGGATTCTTAAGTCAGTGGCAAGAATCAGGAAGCATAGGCATAGAGAAACTTAGTTTCTTCCTCACACTAAGGGTGCCTCCTAGACTAATTTAGTAGTCACCTGCTTGCATTATGCTGAGACCTGAATGGCACTTGAAATGTAAATGATTGCCTCACTTCTGTCTGTTGTAGCAGAGGCAGCTGCTTTCTAAAACAAGGATACGGGTGGAGTGGCAAGTTGGAAGGGTAGATCTTGAGCTGCAAGCCTCTGAACATCTTCAAATCTGCCCCTAGCCAAATGGAGTTATCATTAAATTCATAGTGAATTTTTTTTCTCCAAAGCACTGCGAAGTGAGATATACAATTATGCCATATCAAGCTAAGATTGGCGGACACAATCAGAACATTGACTCCCAGGTATGATGGCTGGCAGAGTTTTGCCTCCAGTCAGAAAATCACTAAGGAGGCTAAATTTAACATCAAAGATGTGGCAACAAAATCCATACAAACAATAAATCTTGAATAAAACAATAAAAATTATTTTTTTTAAAAGTGTGGGTAGGCATGTTAAACACTGCTAAATCTAATGCCAGAAGTTAAGTATGATAGATAGCGGTGCAATGTGCCTTGTACCGGACTGTTAATGAATGCGACAATTATAAATATATCCTGTGGGTAAAAAGTGAATAAAGGAGAAGCTCTGCCGGATGACTTTGACATACCAGTATGTTCACAGGAAGCATAGTTTGGACTTGGGAGGCTTATCTCCCTATTGTTAATGTGATCAGAAATATATTTAAAGGATAAATTTTGATGTAGATTTCTAAGAAACAAATAAAGTACAATTAGAAAAAAATGTAATCATTCTGCAAAAAAAACTTACAGCATGTATCATCTGTGATGCTAAACCGTATGTGACCCCAACCCAAAACTCCTCTGATTGACAGCTGCTTATGTCCTTCTTTCCATCTGGTCGAGCTCCGTTAATTGCCCCCATGTTTCCGTTTCCAAATCCTTTCACATTCACCTGGAATATTTTCTGCAAGGCCGTCTTGACATGGTCAGTTGGAAATATCTATCAAACAGAATTTAAAATATGAATATATGCAAAATCTGGACACAATTAAACACAATCTAGAAAAGTAGCATGTTTCATAACTTTCATTGTGACTCCACCAAACCCTGTATCACTATACTAGGGTGGATATAGATCTAACTTACAGTAATCAGTAATCCTAAAACCACTATGTTATTAAAAAATTTAAATGTGCTTACAATGCATCTTTCATGGTTGAGAAAGAGTCATGAAATAACAAGTTCATATGCCTGCAAGTATGTATTAGAAGTAGGGCTGTCAAAAACCACTGAAAAATAACCGTGGTACCCGTTGCGCCATTTAATGGGTACCTGGGTACTTGTCAGAACAAAGAAAGACATGTACAACCCTAGAACAAGAAATTGTTCTCCGCCTTTTTTTAATATTTTGACTGGCGACAGAGACCAACTGTGTAATGCACTACTTGGTCTGAAGCATCTGCACCATGGTAGCTGTAAATGATCGGATGCATGCTATTAATTAATGAATTTATTTAGACTAACATTTGTACCCAGACGCATAACATGCCAACCATTGTGTTTTTTAATCGTAATCATTAGGATTTTTTCTCTCACAAAATTACGCGTTACGCGTAAACGTATATGGATTATGCTTTTTCGGTATATTCACCTTCCGAAATCTCATTTTTATATACATTCCATTTATCCCACAGACCGTATTTTAAAAAAGACTGCTTTAAGTAACTACAATATAAGAGTATGCTTGTCCGTGGACTTGCACTTTCCTAACAGTATCATGTACTATTTATAGCAAACCTTGTTCTACTTTCCCTCAAATTCTATTTACAGCATCTGTATGGCTTAGTGAGGAGAGAACAGACTGGTTTTCTAATTTTAATCTTTATGTGCAGATTCTTTCTTCTAAATCAATATTTGGTGTGGACCAGTCTAAAGGTATTTGGCGCTAAAAGATTTTAGTTTAGTCAATGTGTATATGAGAGCAAAAGTATCTCCTTTCAAAAATGTCACAGATGGATTAGAAAAAGGCAACAAAAAATAACAATCCTCTAAATAAGAAGGGCACGAGTGCAGCCTCACATGACATCTATTTCAGGAAAGAATTATAATATTTAGCTCTAAAAGTCTTAAGATGGTTCTAGTCGATGTGTGTGTAAAACTGAAAGTGCTACATATGAAAACATGAAACATTAAAGGATGTTAAAAGTCGAGAGGGGCAAATAAATGATTGTTTATTGAAATTTTAACATGTTATATGTGGATTATGCTTTGTCTGCCTGGATTCCGCAAACAGGGCTACAGCGACTGCATGGTCATGTGGTGTCACTGGCAGTCGCTGAAGTGACATGTTAACACGAGTAGTTTATATATTAGTGTTGTTTTGAACTGTGAAGCTGTTTGCACATCCCAGCATGCAGCAGCCTTTTAGTAGTGGGCCGCTAATGCATAGTGGGTGGTCCTACTCCTAAATATAGACTGGGGCTGCAACTTAGACCAGTTGCTGCTGATGATATATGATATTTTGATAGTGTTGTCAACAACTTATTTTTGTGAACGGGTACTGGTACTCGTCATTAATTTTCAATGCAAGGGTTTTTCGCTAAGGTCGGGTACCTGATTACCTGGGTATCCATTGACAGCCCTAATTAGCAGATGCCAATTCAAGAATTGATACAAATTTCTCAAACAGTGTGCCAAAATGTTATGTCTATCTTTAAAAATTGAGGGAACTTTTCAAACCAAATTTAAACACAAGAACAGATCATAATGATCAAATATAACTATACTTTTCATTATAAAAATGCAGAGACATTTTTTTCCATCTAATTTGAACATTTAAAAGCCCCTTATTTTAATATGACCTTATGAACTCAATTACAAGTTGGGTCCAAATGCAAACTACATAGACCCTGATCTGAGGTCTCATAATGTGTTGGCAGATAAGGGTCTATCCTGTATATTCTACCTGAAGTCTCATAATGTGTTGGCAGATAAGGGTCTATCCTGTATATTCTACCTGAAGTCTCATAATGTGTTGGCAGATAAAGGTCTATCCTGTATATTCTACCTGAAGTCTCATAATGTGTTGGCAGATAAGGGTCTATCCTGTATATTCTACCTGAAGTCTCATAATGCGTTGGCAGATAAAGGTCTATCCTGTATATTCTACCTGAAGTCTCATAATGTGTTGGCAGATAAGGGTCTATCCTGTATATTCTAGGGTCTATCCTGTATATTCTACCTGAAGTCTCATAATGCGTTGGCAGATAAGGGTCTATCCTGTATATTCTACCTGAAGTCTCATAATGCGTTGGCAGATAAGGGTCTATCCTGTATATTCTACCTGAAGTCTCATAATGCGTTGGCAGATAAAGGTCTATCCTGTATATTCTACCTGAAGTCTCATAATGCGTTGGCAGATAAGGGTCTATCCTGTATATTCTACCCGAAGTCTCATAATGCGTTGGCAGATAAGGGTCTATCCTGTATATTCTACCTGAAGTCTCATAATGTGATGGCAGATAAGGGTCTATCCTGTATATTCTACCTGAAGTCTCATAATGTGTTGGCAGATAAGGGTCTATCCTGTATATTCTACCTGAAGTCTCATAATGTGTTGGCAGATAAGGGTCTATCCTGTATATTCTACCTGAAGTCTCATAATGTGTTGGCAGATAAGGGTCTATCCTGTATATTCTACCTGAAGTCTCATAATGTGTTGGCAGATAAAGGTCTATCCTGTATATTCTACCTGAAGTCTCATAATGTGTTGGCAGATAAGGGTCTATCCTGTATATTCTACCTGAAGTCTCATAATGTGTTGGCAGATAAGGGTCTATCCTGTATATTCTACCTGAAGTCTCATAATGTGTTGGCAGATAAGGGTCTATCCTGTATATTCTACCTGAAGTCTCATAATGTGTTGGCAGATAAGGGTCTATATTGTACTGATCACTCCCAATAAACTACATAGACCTAGATCTACTGGTGCTTTATGCTACATCAGATAAGGGTCTTTGAAGTTTGCTGATAAATAAATCAAGTATATATAGTACTGAGATGTAAGATATATTACAGATTTAGTGTTGGAATAAGTCAAGTATATGTGGTACTGAGATGTGAATTATACTACAGATTTACTGTTGGAATATGTCAACTATATGTGGTACTGAGATGTGAATTATACTACAGATTTACTGTTGGAATATGTCAACTATATGTGGTACTGAGATGTGAATTATACTACAGATTTACTGTTGGAATATGTCAACTATATGTGGTACTGAGATGTGAATTATACTACAGATTTACTGTTGGAATATGTCAACTACCGTATTTTCGTGCATATATCCCGCGGGTTATACCAGATTTTACAAACCCCGCAGGGGGGGGGGGTGCGGGTTATATAAGGGTGCGGGCTATATCACAATTTTTTTTACACATAATGATATTTCAACATATTGTTTGAAAAACGTAACTACATAACATATATTGTTCTAGTTTTGTTTTGCTAGGGTTGGATATTATGGCTACTACAGTGACTTTACAACAACTTACGGTATCAGGACCAAATCAACATTTCGGGATAAAAACTTAAAATTTCGTATCCGTCACGTTTTCATAATCAATATTTTCTAATTTTACCGCTGGGCCACGATCCACTACTTCAGGTCAGCTTCAAGGTGAGGCCACTTTGCTTTAGGTCCGCGACGAGCACGTTTTCGTGGATTCATCTTCTCCAACATTCCTTTTTCTTTTCTCCAACCTCGGATTACACTCTCATCAATATCAAATTTTGTGCCTGTGGCTCTATTGCCATGCACTTCAGCATACGCAATGGCAGTTAGCTTGAAGTCGGCTGTGTAAGACTTTCGTCTCGGCATTTTTTAAATTAAACAGAAAGAAATTATTTAAACTCGAATCTACACTTCACAAGAATACAAGATTATTTAAAAATGTCTGTGTTTATGTAGCCTGTAGTTGAGGCACAGCTCCTACGCACACAAGCACTGTGTACCGTGTTTTTCCTGACTTTTTTTGAGCAAAGGTCGTCGGCTTACTTTGATGATGGCGCCGCTAAAGGCTCCAGTTGAAGGGTGAAACAAATACCTGTTTGTTTTTGCTGCAGCAACTTCAGATAATTGTAGAACATTGAAACAGATTTGTTTTATTTGTTTAGTATATATCAGTGCTTCAAAGGTAATCAGTTCTCTTTGAAGTGTCAGCAAACGTATTTTTTCTTCTTCCATCTAGTATTTGTTTTTAAATTAGTGTCATCTGCTTGACTGTACTCATTTTACGTTTCCGCCTTCTGCGGATTCGGATTTTGACTAGTCAGTTGCATAAAGTAATAAGGCCAGATATCATCATTAGCGGATTATGATATAACAGTGCACTGTTAGTGTGGTTTGCCAGTATGAGACAAGGACTTGTTATTTTAACAATATATTCCAGTACATTGTTTCCTGTCATGGTGCCTTTGATTTTCTCTACTCCAAACGCAAGACTGTATATACGGTTTTTATCAGCCAAAATTGGTGTCGCCACAAATATCACCAGATGGTATATTTTGTCACCAAAACGGAAAACAGAATCGCAGTTTGCTACATCAGCGAAGCCCCGTGATCCTGTAATTGATTTCATTTCCGATTGTAGCTGTATAAATATATCTATGGTTGCGGGTTATACAAAGGTGCGGGTTATGCCAACGAATTTTTACACAAAACCCCAAAACCCACGGGCTATATGAGGGTGCGGATTATCTGCGTGTGCGGGATATATGCGCGAAAATACGGTATATGTGGTACTGAGATGTGAATTATACTACAGATTTAGTGTTGGAATATGTCAAGTATATGTGGTACTGAGATGTGAATTATACTACAGATTTAAGACTTACTTCTGATTCATTTATCCCTGAGCATTTCATGTACCAATAACCGGCCAGCTGATCTGCCATGATGCTGTCATGGTGACCACAGGTGCTGCTATCATAGTTGTAATACTCTCCTAAAATAAAAGTGGAAGATATTAAATGTAAATAAAGTATATTATTAATACACAACATTCTAAGAACCCATTGCATGCTTTTATTTGATGAGTTTAATGAATCATGTCAAAACTAATTCTGTGAAATATTCCAACATTTCACAAGCAATCATCCTTAAATTCTTGGTTTATAAACAGAAACTAAATGAAGACTGATACAGCAACTTTAGGTTGGCATGCTTTAGCAATACAAAGTACTAAAACATCTGCTTGCCAATATGTCATATGAGAGTGGTCTCCCCTAGGATGGACAGCTTAGGTGGCGCTCTACAGTTTCGTACTTTGCATAGGGTTAGAATTTTAAAGAAAAATAATTTTCTGGGATTTCTTCACTGGTTATACTGGCAATATAATAAAGACTTTGTATATCTTAGATGTTGGGAGAAGAACTTTCAATTCCCTTTATTTTGATGTATGATTGATGGGTGTACTTTAGGTTCTAGAGTATACAGCTTGGGCTAACATAAGATGTGCTAATGTAAACAAACTGCTAGCTCCGCATGGTCATTTTCACTCCCTGGACTTCAGAGGTAAATTGTAGAAAAATGGTACGATAACTTTTTTACTTTTCAGATATTTTGTAATTTGTTCATTGCACTTTCAGAAGCTGCTATTGCCTACTTCAGCAAAATTCGTTTTCCCTAGTTTAATAACTGCTAAAGTTAGTGTACTTTTGATTAATTCTGGCTAATTTTTCAAGCACATGGGAGCATCCATTTTGTTATACCATGCGCTTAGATCATTTACAATTTCCACAAGTGCAGTATCCAAAGAAATATCAGCCACATTACATCAAAGTAGCATTGAGATATGCCAACATTATCTCCATTGTGCATGTTACAAATGCAAACAACTTCACCTCACATACGTCACTATCTGAAAAGTACATATTAACTGGTGAGCGCCCCCTTAGCTACATACAAATCCTGTCAGTAAACAGTTACTAATACGAGTGGAAGTGCATATTCTTCTATTCTTCCAGAAACATAACTGAATCATGGCTTCAGGAGGGAGTGCTCATGTTATTACTGGGTAAGTATTATTGTTTTTCTCCCAAAAATTGTTTTTCCTCTTCAAATGTAATGGGTAAGATATGGAGTGAATTACATTTTAGAGGTCATTGACCTTGGTTCCAGTCTCCCAACATATGTGCAACAGCTTAAATATTTGTGTGAGATATGGCTAATACAGATCAATGAATGGATAAAGTCTTGAGAAGAAAAAAAATGTTCTCTTGCAAATCCATGTTATTTGAAAGCTGTTGAGTAAGGAATCCTGCTGTGGTGCTGATATAGAACCCATCAGGTAAAAATGAATGGTCATCTACAGCCTCCATCCCATGGCTGAATACTATCAGTCAGGAAAAAGTATTAATCAAATACTATGCTAACCTCATAATCCAATATTCCTAAGAACTTTATCTGGTTCTGGGTTAATTCCCTCCAGACCAAGTGTCAATTACTGCCAGAGTGGATGTCACAGTGACCTTGACCTTTGAGCTTTTGATATGTATCTTCCTTACCCAAAGTGCAAGCCATCCATAAAGTTTGGAAATTTAAGATAAAGTGGAAACAAAACTGGTAACAGATGGAGGGTCATATAGTCGTGTTCAGATGGACAACATCAAAATACTTTAGGCCTATTACACCAAAGAATAATATTCTATTTTAATAATATTATAAGCAGACTAGTTCTAGCTGCTTTCACTATGATATTAGTGTGCCTGAAATAGAATTACATGCAGTGATTGATGCCAGAATTAAACTCAGAATTTTGAATAAATGACTGACATTGTAATTAAAGTATCTAGAATACCCTGGTGCATTTTTTTTAAAAAATTGCCTTCCCTGGGTCTCATGTATGTATAAATTTGTACAGCACTAAAAGGTAAAGCATGCATTAAAACATAAATTACCATTCCAGAGTTTCCTCTCAAATGACTGTGCACCTCTGTTTAGGATCTCAGCAAATTTGATCCTGTCATTTTCATGTCCCAGTTTCTGTGCCATCTCACAGAACATTTTCAGTGCACACAGCCACATTCCTCCACAGTAGGCACTGACATAACAAGAAAATACAGCTTATTATTTCAACAAAATACAGTCTATGTATTTTATGTAAATGATGTTGTTTCTAAATGAGAAAAATACCTCCTGCATGTACTTGCTTATAAGTTTCTGCATCAACAGATCTGGGTCTATGCAGTTGGTAAGATGTAATCAGTAGAACAAACAATATGGGCCCTGATCTGCTAGCACATTATGCAAAAAAAGAATTTGGTGTAGGTTTTTTTTGTAGTTAGAAAGTATCTATGGTCTGCTGTTTCAGTTTAACTGGTAGATTAAAAAGCGACTGTCAACAACTGAAGCTTTCAGGTCTAAATAAAATCAAAAACATTACTTTCTTTATTCATATTTACTTTCTAATATTCCTAAAAGTTGTCGAATGTAAAGTGCGGTGTCATTTTATAAACGAAATAATAACAAACAGCCAATGAGTGCTTGTGTTGTGATGGACAACTGATAAAGTAGCATGCATGTTACTATGAGGTGTGAATATTATTACAGCACTATTAATACTATTCAAACTTCACACCAACATCTGTCTATGATAAATTAGAATGCATGTTACTATAAGGTGTGAATATAATTACAGCACTATTAATACTATTCAAACTTCACACCAACATCTATGATAAATTAGAATGCATGTTACTATGAGGTGTGAATATTATTACAGCACTATTAATACTATTCAAACTTCACACCAACATCTGGTTACTACAGTGAGTTCTTACTACAATTCAAACTTCACACAAACATCTGGTTATTACAGTGAACTGCTTTTATAATTCAAATATCACACCAACATCTAGCTATTACAGTGTGCTGTATTACAATTCAAACTTCACAATGAGATCTGGCTATGACAGTGGACTAGTATTACAATTCAAACTTCACACTGAGATCTGGCTATTACAGTGGACTAGTATTACAATTCAAACTTCACACTGAGATCTGGCTATTACAGTGGACTAGTATTACAATTCAAACTTAACACTGAGATCTGGCTATTACAGATGACTATTATTAGAATTCGAACTTAACACTGAGATCTGGCTATTACAGTGGACTATTATAACTATTCAAACTTAACACTGAGATCTGGTTATTATTAGCTAGTATTCAATTACACTAATGTTGTTTATTTCCATTAACTGATGAAGATGGATCATGTTGTAAGGCAAATGAAATCTACTAACCAAGATTTTATCTTTTGATTTATTAACAATAATTATTTGAAATTTCATGGTAAACAGTTTACTTGGAATTTTACAATTTGACTACAAATGAATTATGTGATTATGAGGGATTATAATAGAGATGGCTTGCATAGGAGGTAATTTAATGATTCTCAAATTGTATTAAGGAGATGAAATATATTCATATCCATTTCACCAATTGTTTTTTCTTTATTAGTGATTATTGTGCTTTTTTTCTCCAGGGGAACAAATGAATAATTTAGGAAAGAATACAATGATGTTAATTAATCCAGGGAGATAAAATCCTTGCTCAACTTGCATTCAATTTCTCATCTCTAGTACTTTTAGGACTACAGTAAATTCTAATCAAAGGACAGATATGAATGGTGATCAAAAGACATTTTTTAAACAATAGAAACCGATGTGTCAACTATAGTTGTGTATCAATGGATTACCACAATATCTGATTGCCAAAAACACACAACTTCATCACTGTTGACACTGCATCACTACCAAAAAAAGTGACAACTAGCCTGTTCTAAGACAGTGGTTAATTGGCAAAACCACACAACTTCATCACTGTTGACACTGCATCACTACCAAAAAATGTGATAACTAGCCTTTTCTAAGATAGTGATTAATTGGCAAAACCACACAACTTCATCGCTGCTGACACTGTATCCCTACCAAAAAAGTGACAACTAGCCTTTTCTAAGACAGTGGTTAATTGGCAAAACCACACAACTTCATCACTGTTGACACTGCATCACTACCAAAAAAAGTGACAACTAGCCTTTTCTAAGACAGTGGATAATTGGCAAAACCACACAACTTCATCACTGTTGACACTGCATCACTACCAAAAAAAGTGACAACTAGCCTTTTCTAAGACAGTGGTTAATTGTAAAAAGCACACAACTTCATCGCTGTTGACACAGTATCCCAACCAAAAAAAGTGACAACTAGCCTTTTCTAAGACAGTGGTTAAATGCAAAGATTTTTCTGACTTCTTTTAAATAATGAGTCTTAATGTTCTAGTTGCAAGCAGACTAAACAGCTTTGACTTATTTCATGAGAAGGGCCATATTATTTGTTAATCTGGATGGTAATATGTTTTCACTCAAGTTTATATCAGGTTAAGTAAAGTAAACTGTAAAGTAGTCCCCCCTTTAGACTTGTACCTGGCACCATGCATGATCCAAGCATCAAAAGTCTGGTCAGCAAATCCTCCATTGTCGATGATACCATCTCCATCAGTGTCCCATTTATGAGCTGCTTCAATCAAAATCTAAAAAACAGTAGGCAGAATTCAATAAGTCAGATGTCAACATAAATACAAAACAAGCAGGCACAATTTTACTTGTCAACCTAAGTACAAAAGACGAGTCTTCATTCTCCATGAGGCACTTTTTTAATCTTGAAGACACATTGCACAATAATGCATGCATCTGGTTGACTGATATTGATGAGCAATGAAATGGCTGCAAATCAGCAAATTACTGACATTTGGTTGGGAAGGTAAGTATTTATATCTTGTTGAAAATCAAAAGACTTGGATTACCGATATATACTTTAATATTTGATGATGATTTGCAAAATCAAGAGACATTGATTACCTATATATATACTTTAAAATTTGATGATGATCTGCAAATCAATTGAAATGGAATACCTACATATACTTTAAGATTTGATGACAGTTGTAGCCAACATGATAGTTAATTTATGTCAATTATTAACTCCCATGAATCCAATATATCCCTGTTGGGGGACGACACCAATACCCCCCCCCCCCCCCCCACCGCAACTCCAACTTTAAATCTAATGGAAGGCCCTGTTAATATAATCAAAACTATAAATATTTTATGAAAAATGTCAACCGCACAACAGAAAAACACTTTTGGTGAAAGGTTTTGAACATATGAAAATACACCATAACATGTTGCTTGACTGTACAACTAATGATTCCCATAAAATGATATAAATTCCACCTTAACAGTAGTTATACTACAGTATAAAATACAGGTTTATAGTTAACTAATCTCTTGACTGCACAACTAATGATTCCCATAAAATGATATAAATTCCACCTTAACAGTAGTTACTACAGTATAAATACAGGTTATAGTTAACTAAATCTCTTGGAATCGTGTTTTATTACCTATAAAACTGAGTTAACAAAATGAGTGAGGTATGCCCTTAACATTGAGTTAACATTAATATCATGACTGAGCTATGCCCTTCAAACTGAGTTAACATTTGACCAGTGAATTCTCAATGATTAAAATCCAACACAATCCATATATATTCTGAAACTGTCATATGACCAGTGAATTATCAATGATTAAAATCCAACACAATATATGTATATTCTGAAACTGTCATATGACCAGTGAATTATCAATGATTAAAATCCGACACAATATATCTATATTCTGAAACTGTCATTTGACAAGTGAATTATCAATGAGTATAATCCAACACAATCCATGTGTATTCTGAAACTGTCATTTGACCAGTGAATTATCAATGAGTATAATCCAACACAATCCATGTATATTCTGAAACTGTCATATGACCAGTGAATTCTCAATGATTAATATCCAACACAATCCATGTATATTCTGAAACTGTCATATGACCAGTGAATTCTCAATGATTAAAATCCAACACAATATATGTATATTCTGAAACTGTCATATGACCAGTGAATTCTCAATGATTAAAATCCAAACACAATATATGTATATTCTGAAACTGTCATATGACCAGTGAATTATCAATGATTAAAATCCAGCACAATCCATGTATATTCTGAAACTGTCATATGACCAGTGAATTTTCAATGATTAAAATCCAACACAATCCATGTATATTCTGAAACTGTCATATGACCAGTGAATTCTCAATGATTAAAATCCAACACAATATATGTATATTCTGAAACTGTCATATGACCAGTGAATTATCAATGATTAAAATCCAACACAATCCATGTGTATTCTGAAACTGTCATTTGACCAGTGAATTATCAATGAGTATAATCCAACACAATCCATGTATATTCTGAAACTGTCATATGACCAGTGAATTATCAATGATTAAAATCCAACACAATCCATGTGTATTCTGAAACTGTCATTTGACAAGTGAATTATCAATGAGTATAATCCAACACAATCCATGTGTATTCTGAAACTGTCATACGACCAGTGAATTATCAATGATTAAAATCCAACACAATATATGTATATTCTGAAACTGTCATATGACCAGTGAATTATCAATGAGTATAATCCAACACAATCCATGTATATTCTGAAACTGTCATATGACCAGTGAATTATCAATGATTAAAATCCAACACAATCCATGTGTATTCTGAAACTGTCATTTGACCAGTGAATTATCAATGAGTATAATCCAACACAATCCATGTATATTCTGAAACTGTCATATGACCAATGAATTATCAATGATTAAAATCCAACACAATCCATGTGTATTCTGAAACTGTCATTTGACAAGTGAATTATCAATGAGTATAATCCAACACAATCCATGTGTATTCTGAAACTGTCATATGACCAGTGAATTATCAATGATTAAAATCCAGCACAATTCATGTATATTCTGAAACTGTCATATGACCAGTGAATTCTCAATGATTAAAATCCAACACAATCCATGTATATTCTGAAACTGTCATATGACCAGTGAATTATCAATGATTAAAATCCAGCACAATTCATGTATATTCTGAAACTGTCATATGACCAGTGAATTATCAATGATTAAAATCCAACACAATATATGTATATTCTGAAACTGTCATATGACCAGTGAATTCTCGATGATTAAAATCCAACACAATCCATGTATATTCTGAAACTGTCATATGACCAGTGAATTATCAATGATTAAAATCCAACACAATATATGTATATTCTGAAACTGTCATATGACCAGTGAATTATCAATGATTAAAATCCAACACAATCCATGTGTATTCTGAAACTGTCATACGACCAGTGAATTATCAATGATTAAAATCCAGCACAATCCATGTATATTCTGAAACTGTCATATGACCAGTGAATTCTCAATGATTAAAATCCAACACAATCCATGTATATTCTGAAACTGTCATATGACCAGTGAATTATCAATGATTAAAATCCAACACAATATATGTATATTCTGAAACTGTCATATGACCAGTGAATTCTTAATGATTAAAATCCAACACAATCCATGTATATTTTGAAACTGTCATATGACCAGTGAATTATCAATGATTAAAATCCAACACAATATATGTATATTCTGAAACTGTCATTTGACAAGTGAATTATCAATGAGTATAATCCAACACAATCCATATATATTCTGAAACTGTCATTTGACTAGTGAATTATCAATGATTAAAATCCAGCACAATCCATGTTTATTCTGAAACTGTCATTTGACTAGTGAATTATCAATGATTAAAATCCAACACAATATATGTATACAGGTATACCTCGTTAATACGGCGGGTTCGGTTCCAGACCACCGCCACAATGCGAATATAGCTGTAAAGCGAGTCACATTCATTTTCACTCAGTAGTATATATAAAAGCTTTAAAATCTGTTTCCTACATCATATATTTATTGCACAAAAGCACTAGGCTGAAAGAAAATATGATATAAAGGTAATCGTTGACTTATGACTACATTCGCTTCCCGCCAATCAGTCATAAAGTGATCAAGACGTATGACAGACCTAGTGACAACAAATAAAAAACGATGCCGTATGAGCGGAACGCCATAATGCGTATGTCCTTAAAACAAGGTATACCTGTATTCTGAAACTGTCATTTGACCAGTGAATTATCAATGATTAAAATCCAACACAATCCATGTGTATTCTGAAACTGTCATTTGACCAGTGAATTATCAATGATTAAAATCCAGCACAATCCATGTATATTGTGAAGCTGTCATTTGACCAGTGAATTATCAATGATTAAAATCCAACATAATCCATGTATATTCTGAAGCTGTCATTTGACCAGTGAATTATCAATGATTAAAATTCAACACTATCCATGTAGTCAGTAATGCAGCCTGTCTACTAATTTACTTTATTTGTTTATGTCTATCAGCAGTGGAAACCTGTTTATGTGTGGGTAAGAAAAATACTGCAAAATTGATAGAACTATGAGAAATATGATATTCTCCCTCTCTCTCTCAATGTTCCATTCTTTCTCTCTGTCTCTAAAAGGAATGAAATTAAATGCATCTTTTGACATATGGAATGTCCGACATATTTAAATGTTAAATGTTTTCCAAGATTGCAAAAGTAATTCTCCATTTCTCACTTGCATAAATAGAACATCATTCTTGACACTGATCAAGTATTATACATAAATTTAATACTAATGTACTTTTTGCAACATCTGTTCATTTCTGATTGTCAAGCAATCTGCTTATCAGTTGTCATTAAAAAAAATTTCAGATAAATATTATTGATGGCTATAGACTTTTATAATGGCAGAGTGGGCATAGAAGTCAGCTATTAGGTCTAATCAATGCCAGTGCTGGGAGAGGTTAAAATGTTTCCTAATTATAATATGTGGCCATCTCATCGTGACATCACAGCACAACATATCTGGTTTACACTGGATAACACCTCTTAGTTGGCCTTGACTAAAAATGTAAATGTGCTTTAACACTAATTTTGTTAAGTGACTGTATAATGATCTTCCAGGTAACATTGATTGACAAGAAGCAAAAAGTGAATAATCACCAGTTTAAAGGCTATGTAATCAAAGTCTCAAATATAACACCTATTGGTGCAACCCACATTACCTGTATGACTTATACTCTTCCTTTTTTATTCTATATAAACAAATAATTGGTGTGTTCAGCAGATCACATACTATAAATACTCTTAACAGTGATGTTATAATAGGTTATGGGAAGATATCACTGGCTGCTGGCGGACTGCAAAGATAATTATAGTCAGGCACATATCATAACAATAAGTGGCAATAAAGTCAAATAGACTATGTAATCAGATCCAAACAAAGCCATTAAAACAATCAGTCACTATCTGTATGTAAATTATAAAACAATCAGTCACTGTCTGCATGTAAATTATAAAACAATCAGTCACTGTCTGCATGTAAATTTTAAAACAATCAGTCACTGTCTGCATGTAAATTATACAACAATCAGTCACTGTCTGGATGTAAATTATACAACAATCAGTCACTGTCTGCATGTAAATTATAAAACAATCAGTCACTGTCTGTATGTAAATTATAAAACAATCAGTCACTGTCTGTATAAATTATACAACAATCACTGTCTGTATGTAAATTATAAAACAATCGGTCACTGTATGCATGTAAATTATAAAACAATTGGTCACTGTCTGCATGTAAATTATACAACAATCAGTCACTGTCTGTATGTAAATTATACAACAATCAGTCACTGTCTGTATGTAAATTATACCTTCGCAACAGGGTACATATATATCAGGTACTCTTCATTCTTGGTGAGGTGGTAATCCCGGTAAACCTGCAAGATAAACTTGAGGTTGAGGTCCTTCCAGTCATCTGTAGGATGAATGTTATATGCATTGACTCTACTCCAGGGCTCATCCTCTACAAAAAAAAAAGAGAAAGTAAAAAAAGGCTGCATATTCGTTCATGAAAATAAGATTTTTTCATACACGACAGTCATTGAAAATGGTTAATTTAGATATGTTTGATATTTCTTAGGTTTGTATAGTTTTTATTTAAAAAAAAGCCCAGTGCAGAAATTTAGCCAGAATGTCAATATTGATACAGCAAGACTGGTCCTGAGAGACCACTGTTATGAAACCACCATAAACAGATATATTCATTATATAATGTTATGACCTGCTATGAGAGACCACCTGTCAAGAGAGACCACAATTTTTGTCAGAAGGGGTGGTCTTTCAAGACAGGTTTTACTGCACACTTAAAATCCATGTATATAGAAAAGTCAATACAGATATGCTTAAAAAAACATTTAATGAAGTAAATATCACATACTGGACTAGACTCCATTTCAATTTATGCAGCTGGAACTTTTTTTTGGTTCACCCATGTGCTCAGTTAAAAAATTAGTTCACTCATATTCCTTCCGACTGACTAACCCACCCCTTAGTGATTTTGAATGGAATAGTCTACAGATCACTTAATACTGAGTGTTTAATACTCTACTGAGTATCTATCAATATCACAAGTCACCATTTTTGTGTGATCCCAAATTTTGTAGAATTAATGGCTGCTTCAAACCACAAATTTATGAACCCAACAATCCTTCCATGAAACACCTTCCCAAATAAAAAATTTAATTAAAAATATTAATACCCGTACAAATAAATTAATGAACAGTTTTGTCCAATATTGTAGTATCACATCACCTAACATTAGGATGTATATTCATTATAATATTTTATGACAAAATGTGACATAACACATGACAAAACATGACATAATATATTACATCGTGATATAACACCTATTTCACACATGACAAAATGTGACATAATATATTACATTGTGATATAACACCTATTTCACACATGACAAAATGTGACATAATATATTACATTGTGATATAACACCTATTTCACACATGACAAAATGTGACATAATATATTACATTGTGATATAACACCTATTTCACACATGACAAAATGTGACATAACACTACAATGTGATATAATACCTAGCTATGTCATGCATGCTAAAAATGTGACATATAATAATGTAATATATCACCAAGCTATGTCACACAGAAATGTCCATGAATACAATGAAATGTTTGTAGTTTGTGTTCATTATCTATAATAATAATGAAACTTGATTGCAAGATAATATGCCACACACTTCCTACAGCACATACCATAAATTTCACCCATATAATATCCCCAACTTATGAAAACTGACCTGGATCGCCAATGTCATGGGGCACCATGTTGATTGTCTTCCGGTTTCCAACTGTACCATGCATACAGTATTTTCTCTGAGAATTGTCTGCAGATCGAATTATCTTAGCTGGAAGTAGGAAAAAACATTTTGATTTCTTTAAGTTTAGAAGTCATGGCATCTTAGTTGCAATAGCATTAGATTTGTACTAAAGGTATCTTGGAATTTTCATTCTCTGTTGGTTTTATTGTACACATTTCAAGTTTCTTGTCTTTTGAGGGTGGCGTGGATAGACACTATTAAAAAAAATCTTATTTATCAGAGACGCAAAACCACAAAACAAAAAGTCAATACCTAAATGCTTGATGCGCTTCTCTTATATGATTAGCAAAGAAAGCACCCAAATGACAATTTATGGTAGGCAATGATAATTTGGATTAAATGGCATAGGCATGATCTTTGTTTTAACTTCATTTCACTTTTGATTTTTGATGTGTTTTACATGTTTATAATATCAAGTTAGCAGAGTTAGTGTCAAACCCTTAATGTTGGTCCCAACATATGAGAAACTTACTGTTTTCAGTGATTATATTAAGAAAGACCCTTTCTGAAAATAGATGCACTGATGTTGGTGGTTTGAAAGAAGATTTTGGTTCATTCATATACCAGCTTAAATGCTCCATTGTGGTTAGTGATTATTTATTAATGGTAATGTTTTATCTGCAACAAACAAATTTAGACAAAAAAATGGTATGAAGGCATGATGTATTTGCTCATCTAGATGTTACAGGGTTTGTTTCCAAAAAATCATTCAATTTACAAACATTTTCTAAATACAACATCATGAGACAAAAAAATATAAACCACCAAGCTTTACTATCTGCTGAACGTGTCAACATACATGTACATGTACCAGCTGGTGAATCATATAAATCACTTTTGTGTGGAAACATCCCTGCTCATAAAGGGCTGTTCCACTTAAACATACATGCTATCCAAGGAAGGCAGTTTTAAAAATACATGACAGGGTACTTTGATTTCAGAGTTCATATTAAAATATTAAGCAATTTCTAAATTGCATTTTTGGTTGAGTACCCCATTTTAAAAGTGTCTTCCCTGGGTCCCATGTATGTTTTAATTGAACAACTCTAACTTTATGACAAGAAAATTTGACATTTATTTATTTGGATGGAACTGTTGATACTCGTGTTTTTTATGTTAATTAACCTGAGACTTTTTTTCATGTTTTTGAATGCAAAGGTTCATAAACAAAGTCAGGTGTGTCAATCTGAGCTGTAAAGACTTTGGAATAAATATTTAACTTTAACCTTCTAACAAATAAAATAATTTAGCCAAGATTGTAATAAGATCTTTACAGCTTGTTTTATCAAATATTATGTGCTGTGTGGACCCTTCTGCCAGAAAATGATGAAAACCATGATACAGTGGTACCTTGGGTTACGAATGCCTCAGGTCACGAACAATTTGGGTTACGAACAACAACTTCGAAAATTTTTTGTCTCGGGTAATGAACAGTGCCTCGGGTTACGAACGAAGGTGAGAGAGAGAGAGAGAGAGAGCAAGGTTTAACATTGGAAACAAACGATCGCGTACAGTACAAACGAAGGCCACGCAGTACTAACATCACTTAGCGCTAGCCTAGTAGCCTAGTTCTGCACGCGTGTGCAGCCTTGCTATCATTAGTCTTACTACACATCAGTAAAAGTAGCAGTTGTCCGATGATGAGGAGCCAGTGACAGTTTCAGCTGCCAGAACTAAAGAAATTTGCAGCAAGTGGGCAGACGTCGAAGACTTCATTGCGAACCATCATCCAAACAAACTTGTTGCTAACAGAGCAGTAAACCTGATGAATGATATAACACGATGGCCCACTTCAGAAAGATTCTCCAGCAAAGGAAGCGACAAATTTCCTTTGATAGTTTCTTGGTGCAGAAAGATTCCCAGTTGGCTGCCAAGAAACAGCGACAAGAAACTCCTGCAACTAATGATTCAGAATAGCAAACAAAGTGACAAATTTCCCATGATCGTTTTCTTTGTAAGAAAGATGGACTAAATCTTTTTTTATTTTACATTTAATTTATTTGTTTGTTTTCTTTCTCTTTATTTAATACGTGAAGTACACGTATTCTTTGCATTTTGTCAGGTAAACGATCAGATGTTAATAAAAAAGAACGATTCTTTCATCTTGAAACGGATTGTCTCTATTTCATTGATTTCAATGTTTCGGATTACGAACATTTCGGGTTACGAACGTTTCGGGTTACGAACCGAGTTCTGGAACGAATTAAGTTCGTAACCCAAGGTACCACTATATATATATATATTCCTCCTTGGCATCTGTCTGTCTACGTGAGACGATGGCGTAGCTCCAGAGTCAGCTGTTCCTTCTTTCTGGCTCTCTTTTGAGCATGCTTTCTTTTTCTGTCATCCTCAGCTTTGCTAACTCCCCGCTTGACAGCTAGGCACCAGATGCAGCTGACATAGTGAGAAGATCATGTCTACAGTTGACCTGCCAGCTCAAAATCCACACTGGGACTCTGGGTAGACACGGGAGGCTAGGATCTGCAAGCGCGCCAAGGCAACACGGGTGAAAGCCTTTCCGACAACACTGAGAAGAGAGATGCCTTGGTAGTTGTTGCAGTCGCTACGGTCTCCCTTGTTCTTGTACAAAGTGACAATGTTGGCGTTACGCATGTTCTGTGGGATGTGTCCCTGTTCCCAACAGAGGCAGAGGAGCATGTGTAGCGGCTGGAGCAGCGCTGGTTTCCACTCTTGAGGACTTCAGGCGTGATGCCGTCGCTTCTAGGAGCCTTCCCACAGGCAAGGCAGTCTATGGCTTTTTCAAGCTCTTCCAGGGTGGGCTGGGCATATATAAAAAATTTATAAAATTGCACTAATATTATTTTGGTGAACATTGTATTCAAGATTATAGTATTAAATCTAATGTGCATTTTCTGTAAATATACCTCCACATTTGCCATCTTACAGATCACAACACAAATACAAGAGTGTTGACCCTAACCCATTTATCTACCTCCACATTTGCCATCTTACAGATCACAACTAAAGTGTTGACCCTAACCCATTTATCTACCTCCACATTTGCCATCTTACAGATCATACATACAAGCAGTGTTGACCCTAACCCTTGTATCTAAATCCACATTTGCCATCTCAGAGATGATACATACAAGCAGTGTTGACCCTAACCCTTGTATCTACCTCCACATTTGCCATCTTACAGATCACAAATACAAGTACATGTACCTAAATCATAGTTACAGTGTCATGGCAGCAAATGTGATTTTAAAAACTTAATACTCAGGATAACTGACATGTTGGGACTTAATTAATTACATGTATGACATTAACATCAACAACATTGACCAATGTTCAATCTGAAATTCCATAAATACCAATTAACAGCATCTATAATAGCAAAATTCATCTCTGAACATAGAAACAAAAATAGAAATAACAATAGAACAAGTAAGCTTTTTTTTCCAACATTTTTAATCTTGACAATTTTAAGATAATTCATCATTGATACACTGAAAGTAAAATCTTTTTAAAACTGGCAAAGTTTTACGGAAATCCCTTTCATACATCTTAAAGTCTTGGGGTCACTGTAGTAGATGCCTGTAAAATAAGAAACAAACTGATAAGCATTATTAAAAATTGGAACTATATGAGATACCCCTGAGACACATACTTAAATCCTAAACATGATCAGTCAGTGTTGTAATTATTGTTTCATGTTGTGATACCAAATAAAATATGACCCCACATTTCAGCACAGGATCACAAGATATTGAAATATATGAGGAATAAACTCTTCATTGCAATGTATCTACTTGTGACATAGCATGTTAATGTACAAGCTGAATGGCTTTAAAAAGGAAACTGTCAACAGCTTTGTATTATAAAGATGAATTCTGTCACTAATTGGATTGGTAGTGCAATCAGAATAATACCATACATACTTTGTATTATTATAAACATGAATTCCCTCACTAATTGGATTGGTAGTGAAATCATTACATTTTAATTAGGTATGGACAAAAATAACTGAAAGATTGGGTGAACAATGATCCAATATGCACCAAATGATTGATTTCATGATAGAAAATTATCATTTCTATTCTATAACTTTAACTTTCTTTCCACATATTGCCGCCAATTACAATAGTTCCAATATTTCTTTTAAACTGTCACAGTAATTAAACAAAATTAATGTAACTGAATCCAATTACCTTAGTTCATTTAAAGACTGTCACAAAAGATACTTCATATAAACATACAACAGTAATGCCACTTCTACCATTCCAACTTTAAGGTGCCACGATTCAGATTCTTTCTCTGATAATCATTATATAGTCAAATTTTGTGAAGCTGAATTCTAAAACATTGGAATTCTCTATTGGAACTGGACCTGGATTGATTACACATTGAAGTTTAAATCTCTAACAGAGGCTCCTTTTTAAACATGTCAAGCATTCATTTTTTCCCCTTCAATCAGTTAACACAAGTTAACGTGAAATCTGCCCCAAGCCGATACTGTGTGCATCAGTCATTTTGAGTTAACTGGATGAAGACAAGTACATGCTATAATGGCTTTTGATCGACAGAAATGAGTCTATGAAAACAACATTCATAATAATTGACTAAATGAAATTTTAACTGTCTTTTAACACGTTTTAATTAGCTTGCAGAAAAAATTAACAGAACTTACCTCTATGGCTGTCAATTATTTCTCTAGGTTTTTCTTTCTGAACCAAATACCGACTTCTTCCCTGTTCGAAAATATGTTTCACCATCACTACTGTCACAATACAGCTACATTCAATTCTTTTCACAGTGTGCCCTGATCCGAATGATGCAAACCAAGTCTCACAAGACTAAAAATTGATCTGACCACAGAATTTATACTTTCATTTTATAAGGAGATTTATTAAAAAATTTGCTTGTTTTCCTTATGACATAGATTTTTACTTTGTGATCAGTAAACCTACAAATCAGGGTCACAAGGTAGGCTTTCCCCAACCTATTTATAGCCAACCAATGACAACACTGTATAGTCTGTTGTCTGTTTGAAGGAAATGCTCTATACGGGAACAAATACGGTGTGCATAACATAAAATACGACTCTGATAACTAAACCAAAAGTTGCAGATTACATTTAGTTTGCACCTTTAGACAGACCTACCTTACCAGTTATTTCAACCACCAATAGATTGATTTTATTGAATAAACAACATGGGACAGAAGTAATTTTGAATCCAAACCACTCTGGCATATATGTTTTAAATGTGCCATCCCTGGGTCCCATGTACATTTTAATGGAACAGTCCTTACCCATTTCACACTGCAAGGATAACTGAAGTTGAGGCCACAACATGATGAGAGCGAAACTGGCATAGTGGTGGACATCATAAGTGTTATACATTCTGTACTCTTGTCCTAAAAAACAGACAAATACAATAATAAGACATAAAAATCTAAAAAAGGTTTTCCACTCAATGAAAACAGAATAATCACATATTATCACTGAAAACTGTGTACGCTGTCAATAAGTTACCATTTATCACATGGAATTTAGAAAGGTTATCAACTGCATTTCATTTATATCCAATTTTTTTGTTATAAACAGCATACATGGATGTGGACAGAAGGAAAATAATATGTCTGTTTCCAATATTTACAATGTCAAATCAAGCAAAGGAAAATAATGGCAACTACAAATTTGCCTTCCATGGGAATTTAATAAGTGGTGCAATTTCTATGCATATGTGTGAACAGGAATATAACTCTAAATTCTCAACATTATAGTAATTTCCAGAATTATCTCGCTGTCACTGAATAGGATGAACTATGTCACAATGTTGTCAGAGGAAACCAACTTGCCCATATGCAATATGGCGCCATGTTAGTATGGAAAATCTGTTGAGCATGCAAGGTGCAGAGAACGCCAATGCTAGGGCCAGTCTGGTCACAGTAGGGTTAGAAATTAAAAATCAGTGAGGGGCCCTGAGTGGCCTAAAGTGCTCTCCATTACGGATCACTGCCATCTCACCTTTGTCTGCGTGGGTTTGATTCTAAGATTCGGCTAATGTAGTTATGTGAGAAAGATTGCCAGTAGCTTCTCATGGGTCGGTGGTTCTTTCCGGGGGTTTTCCCCGTGTTCTTCCTCCACCAATAATAGAGACCGCCATGTATAGCCTATCATGTGCTGAAAAATGGCATTAAACCCTACAACAACAACAACAAATCAGTGAAAGAACTAAGTTCTGTGCACTTTTTATCACATTAAAGATTTCTGTTACTGAAATCGGTTAGGGGGTACAAATAATTGGGGAGGTATATTTAGACAACTTTAAGTGGGAAAAGTTTTTCTGAATAATATTTAGTATCATTCTTTGATTAAAAGTTAGTTTCCCTTCCATGGAATAGTTTGTTTAAACATACCTTGCTCATTTTAATAATGATCTCAGAATTGTTGACAAAAGGTAATCAGAAGGCAGTATATCAGGTATTCTAAAGTCACAATCATAAACTTTTTCATTTCATATTTAAAAAAACATTATCTATTAACATAAATGTTAAGTTCTAAAAATATTTCAGAAATCAAATACATTCTTAAGTTTCATTCTTTGAAGGCAAACCTACTCTAAAACAAGCTGACATTATCACAAAAAGAAAATTGTATTTAACAATTACCTTCTAAGTAGGCAAACATTCCATACTCCTTGATAATTCTGGTAGGCAAGCTGTCCTCTTCCCCCGTGAAGTATGAGTCATCCATGGGATCTACCCATATGGTTCCCCCATCACTAACGTAGTACAGTTCATTAAACAACGCTGATTTATACCAGGCAGGAATGTCACTGAGAACAATAATTCATGAGACAAAAATATAGTGCCAATATTTTAAAAAATACAACCACGGGTAAAAATATTTATTTCTTATATTTTTAATTTGTGATTCAATATGTTGCACACTTACCAATTCAACACAATAAAAGTGCAAAAGTGAACTTGAAACATGCAAAAGAGAATTAATGAAGATAAAATTTATAACACTCATATTTATTAGTTTAATAATGTCACTGCATAAATACTGTATCTGTAACTGTCTCTTATGTCATAATGACAATTTGACATAACAACAGTAACATCACAGTCTGCTCGAAGTCATTGCAATAATGACATCTAGTAACATCACATACCAACACCAATGAATACTAAGTCATTGCAATAATGACATCTAGTAACATCACATATCAATACCAATGAATACTGTCATTGCAATAATGACATATAGTAACATCACATATCAATACCAATGAATACTAAGTCATTGCAATAATGACATCTAGTAACATCACATACCAACACCAATGAATACTAAGTCATTGCAATAATGACATATAGTAACATCACATACCAACACCAATGAATACTAAGTCATTGCAATAATGACATCTAGTAACATCACATATCAATACCAATGAATACTGTCATTGCAATAATGACATATAGTAACATCACATACCAACACCAATGAATACTAAGTCATTGCAATAATGACGTCTAGTAACATCACATACCAACACCAATGAATACTGCTCTAAGTCATTGCAAAAATGATGTCTAGTAACATCACATACCAATACCAATGAGTACTTCTCTAAGTCATTGCAAACTCATAAAATTTCCGTTTTGTGTTTGCCTGATTTAAAATGTATGCAAGTTCCTGAATAGTATAATATATGTGATTTGTAACAAGCAGCTTAAGAACAATATATTATTCAAATCGAATCATTTCTAATGAACTCTTGTGTAAGGCTCACTATATGCAAGCAACTCTGTACCTGCATTTTAAGATTGGATTCTGCCACTCTTCTATTCTGTGCTCCCAGTCCGGGTAGTTGTTGAGAGCATAACTGCAGAGTTTGGGACCTGAATCCCCTTTGTCTCCAAACCATCTGGCATAGCGTCTGAAACAAAGGGCACATTTATTTTGCATTCTCGTATCAAAATTATACTGATTTCTAATGAAACAACAGATATTTGACCAGAAATGTGTTTCTACAACATGGCTGCCCCTGATAACATGATGCAAATAAATGGAAAAGTTTCAAGTTAAACAGGGGCCATAACTCATGATGTTTATTTTGGGAAAACAGTGAAGAAAACAAATATGACTTGTTTATTTTTTAAAAATATTATTAAGCTTGTAAAACCTCATACCAAATTGGTTTTAATCCTTGAGAACCTTATAATGGTATTAAGCTTGTAAAACCTCTTACCTAATTTGTTTCAACCCTTGAAAACCTTAAAATGTTATTAAGCTAGTAAAACCTCATACCAAATTGGTTTCAATCCTTGAGAACCTGAAAGTTTGTTATGCAGCTTGTAAAACCTCATACCAAATTGATTTCAACCCTTGAAAACCTTAAATGTTATTAAGCTAGTAAAACCTCATACCAAACTGGTTTCAATCCTTGAAAACCTTAAAATGTTATTAAGCAGTGACAAAATTTGCAAGATGTAATGTGACAGATGGAACATAGTAAAAACTTGTGACAGTTGGAACATAGTAAAAACTTGTGACAAATGAAGCACAGTAAAAACTTGTGACAGATGGAACATAGTAAAAACTTGTGACAAATGAAGCATCGCAAAAACTTGTGAAAGATAGAACATAGTAAAAACTTGTGACAAATGAAGCACAGTAAAAACTTGTGACAGATGGAACACAGTAAAAACTTGTGACAGATGGAACATAGTAAAACTTGTGACAAATGGAACATAGTAAAACTTGTGATAAATGGAACATAGTAAAACTTGTGACAGATGGAACATAGTAAAACTTGTGACAAATGGAACATAGTAAAAACTTGTGACAGATGGAACATAGTAAAAACTTGTGAAAGATAGAATTAAATAGTAAAAACTTGTGACAAATGAAGCATAGTAAAAACTTGTGACAGATGGAACACAGTAAAAACTTGTGACAAATGGAACATAGTAAAAACTTGTGACAGATGGAACACAGTAAAAACTTGTGACAGATGGAACATAGTAAAACTTGTGACAAATGGAACATAGTAAAACTTGTGACAGATGGAACATAGTAAAACTTGTGACAGATGGAACATAGTAAAACTTGTGACAAATGGAACATAGTAAAAACTTGTGACAGATGGAACATAGTAAAAACTTGTGACAGATGGAACATAGTAAAAACTTGTGACAAATGGAACATAGTAAAAAACTTGTGACAAATGAAGCATAGTAAAAACTTGTGACAGATGGAACATAGTAAAAACTTGTGACAAATAGAACATAGTAAAAACTTGTGACAGATGGAACATAGTAAAAGCTTGTGAAAGATAGAACATAGTAAAAACTTGTGACAGATGGAACATAGTAAAAACTTGTGACTGATGGAATATAGTAAAACTTGTGACATGACAAATGTTCCCCTCCTCCACCATAAGTGACATGACTGGAGAATCAAAAGCATATTTTTACAAGATCAATAAAAACAAATTCAGGTTTAGTAGTCTCAAATTGGCACATTTTTGCTGGTGAAGTGATTTGAAGAAATCAAAGCCTTTAAAACAAGAAAACTACATGAAAAGTTGCAACTTTAGTGTATTTGGTGCATTACTTCAATAGTATAAAATGTTGTTGACATTAACACCACAGACAAAATCTTACCTTACAATAGAAACACTTGTTATGATGGCAGTCAAATAATCATAACCAACTAACCTACTGCCAAGCTCTGTAGCATCAAGGTCATGTATGATACACTAAAGACTTTAGTAAAGTTGATGGAATTATAGAAAGGTAGCCAGATTTAGCTCTAAAATCATACCAAATAATCTGCACTACAAAATACAGGGTGAAAAAGCAAATGTTTTGGACCTGTTTTCCCCCTCCAAAAAAAAAAATTAGCCCATGGTCGGAATCCGATTTTGTGTCCAGATTTTTAGACTTTATAGCCTCAAATGTAAGGCAGACTGGTCTGAATTGCACACAGACATGTGAACCTGTGCAAAAATTAGGATAAGGTGGACATTTGGAATAAATAGTGGTCTCCATATGAAAATGATGAATCCATTAAGGTAAAAAAACTCCAACTTTTCCACTTCTGCTCATGCGTGAGCAAAATAACCAATCAAAACCAATGCTTTTAACACAACTAGCCATTAGGCTAATGGAAAATTGCTTGAATGTCAATGTATTAGGATGTATTCAGAAATAGCCCCAAAAACATTACCAGTTGATGAAAGACCTGAAAACATAGAAACAGGTGAGATCTACCACAATCTAGGACAGGGATGGTAAGAGTCTCACAGAAGACTAAGAAATCCCTAACAAATGGATAGAATGCTGTTCTTAGTTTTACAACCAGGAGACAAAACTGTACTAAACTTTCCACTGACAACAATAAAAGCTGGTCACCTGATCCTTGGAAATGTAATAAGTAGAGGCTGCAATAAAGCATCAAAGAATGGGCAGGCAGTCCTCGGGTAGATAATATACCAACAGAAGAACATGTTCAAGAAGAAGGCACCTTCATGACAGATGTCCTCACAATCTGCAACAAATCTGGCATACAGGAGAATGACCCAACTCATTGACCCAGTCTCTGACCATCGCTCTCCCTAAGAATCTGCAGTTGTGCCAGAACTACCAAACAATCAGCCTCCACAGTCACCCAAACAAGGTTATGCTTAAAATCATCCTCAAGAGGCTGAAACCCCAAGTAGGGAACATAGTTGCCAAAGAACAGGCTGATTTCAGCAACATAGAAAACATGTATGACAAGGTGACTATCACAGTTCTCATCAATGACAGTACAGATTGGTTTAGAACCACAGTTGTCAGACAGGGGTGCCTTCTCTTATCCAATCTCTTCAACATCTACCTGGAAAGGTTTATGTCCAATGCCTTGGAAGACCATGAGGGCAATGTCAGAGTTGGAGGAAGAACAATCACCAACCCGCTTTTTGCTGATGATATTAAAGACTTAAAGACTTAACAAGGAGATGAACAACCAAAAACTTTAGGGAACCATCTCAACCAAGTTTCACAAAGGTATGGTATGGAGATAAGTGATGAAAAGACCAAGCTAATGACAAAAACCCCAATTGGCATCCAAAAGAAAATAAAATAAGATGAAAGGACAGAAGCAACACTCACTGACAAACTTCAAGCACATAGGTGCTATCACCTCTGATGATGATTCCAAACCTGAGGTTCTTTCAAGGATTGTGCAGACAATAGTTGAACTTGATAGGCTGGAGCCTTGTCATGTCCAGATTCCAGTATGCATGTGAGAAATGGTCTCTGACAGCAGTTCTAGAGAGAAGAAAACATGCATTTTTCTTTATCAAAGGATCCTGAACATCTCATGCTTAGACCACATTTATAATGAGGAGGTGTGCAACTGGATCCAAAGTGCAAAATGATCATATGAAGATCTGCTCACCACTGTAAAGAAATGCAAGATAAGATGGTATGGTCATGTCTCATGCTTATCTGGCCATGAACTCTTTCACTACTACTGACGTGTATATCTGCTGCTTAAATATGCCTAGCCTCACCAGTGACTGATAAATCTGCTTGTAAACAGAGCACTATTACTCCCGGTGACGAATATATCCGCTTGCCTTGTATGCTTCCTAAACCCTAGTGACAGATAGATCCGCTCTGTATGTCATTGTTACAACCGGTCGTATTGGTCAATATATGGAAGTAAAAGTCTATTCAACCAATCAAATTAGAGTTAACAAATGATTGTTCTTACTAATTCCGGTTCCTTTTTTCAAATTTGTACCGCGTGTTTGTTAATACATGCATTTGTAGTTGACAGTAGAAACCATGGCGTTCTCTTACGATAGCGATTCAGATTCAGACTTTTCCGGCTTTCTGAGGATGATATTGACCACCATGAATTAAGAAGTATTGGTAGTGATATTGATATATCTTCTTTATCAAGTCTGTCAGAAATTGAGACAGAAATTGATGATGAAGACGACGAAGTGTGGACAAGAGAACCACGTGCGCCGAAAGTAACGGAGTTTACAGAAAGCGTCGGCTCAACTTTCGTTTTAGATGAGGGGAAAAAAGAAATAGATTTTTTCTTTAAATAGATATCACGAGGAATTACTTAAGAAATAGTAGAACATAGTGACTAGGTAACAGTGTTAGTAATTAAATGTATTTGATAAATAACAGTATAAAAGACTCCCAGATAAATGTTAGTGTTTACAAGCAGTTTTGTGTTATATTCCTGGATAAATGTTAGTGTTTTCAAGCAGTGTTTTGTGTTATATTCCTGGATAAATGTTAGTGTTTTCAAGCAGTGTTTTGTGTTATATTCCTGGATAAATGTTAGTGTATTAAAACAGTGTTTTGTGTTATATTCCTGGATAAATGTTAGTGTTTTCAAGCAGTGTTTTGTGTCAATTTTAGTGTTTACAAGGAGTGTTTTGTGTTATATTCCTGGATTTCAGCAGGATAAAATAATCAAACAGATATAAGGTAGTTATAGCTTTTATATATGCATGATTTTAGCCTATAATCAGTTTATTAGAGAGAAAATAACTAACACAATCCAACCATACATCAGCTAAAAAGTTATCATTTGGCTACAGCAGCATTTGGCTCTGGTAGTCAGCCCACAAATCAGCTGCAGTAGTGACCCCAGCAGCTAGGCATAGCAGTGAGCCACTACAGTAGCATTAGAAGTTAAAGAGTTAAAAGACACGACAGGCATGAACTTCTCAAAGTCCCATAAAAAGCAGTGGAGAACTGGGCAAACTGGAGAGAGATTGCTGCAAAGTCATCTGTGGTACCCCTATCACCAACCAATTGATGGGAGAAATAATGATGGTCTTATGACAAAATCATGAATACTAACCTTCTATATTTGAATCCCTTACTCCTAAAATGAATAATGGGCATGTCCCATGTGAGGCTGAACTCGAGTGTCTTGCTTTCCTTTGGTGAAATATTGCACTGAAGACACACAGCAGCTGCTGTTTCTTGTCCCTTTATTGTTTTCTGACTCTTATCTGGAAGACAGATGGTATGTCCTATTAAAGACTTTTTGCAAGTACATTATCCTTCATAAAGATACCAAATGTTAAATGATGCAAATTCTTTAGACTTCTGAACTGGTACTTCTTCAGGGAAAATAAACCTGTACTTGACTTAAAACAAAATAAATTTCTGTGTAATGAACTTGGATAAATGGAGGAAGGGTAGAAATAAATAGCAGCATTTTCTGCAGTATTTGTGGTTAAAAAATTCAACTGTAGCTGTAAGCCATCACAAATATCTACCATTTTTAAAAATATTTGTATCTTCCTGACCCACATACACCTGACTACCATCAAAAATCCTCTGGTGCTTCAGAATTTGAAACCTTCATTGTCACCTATTTATGTTTTTCTGAAACACAATGCCAAACATAATGGCCCTAGCTAATATAAAATCATGCCAAATACAATCACTTTTGCTCAGTCAGTGTCAAAAGATTGCACGTTACAAGGAAAACAGTGAATGATGCACATCATATGCATTTACAGACAGGCTGACAAATGTGATCTATCATATTCACAAATTTAAAGTGCAGATATAAAACATTTATTCACATGAGAATATCTAATAATTTATGGATCTGCAAACAGTCAATAATGT
The DNA here is from genome assembly GCA_029339505.1 of Unio delphinus. NCBI lineage: Eukaryota > Metazoa > Mollusca > Bivalvia > Unionida > Unionidae > Unio > Unio delphinus. The sequence goes on from JAQISU010000014.1 coordinate 14,691,239, forward strand.
ATTGACCTGAAAATAGCCAATAATTTATTGACCTGAAAATAGCCAATAATGTATTGACCTGAAAATAGCCAATAATTTATTGACCTGAAAATAGCCAATAATTTATTGACCTGAAAATAGCCAATAATTTATTGACCTAAAAATAGCCAATATTTTTTTTTGTGTGGAGCAAACAGGTGAACCTCAAACAGGAAAGAAAATTTCTCCAAGAATCAGAAATGCCTTATGTCCCTCCTATCAACAATAGAAAAATCCCGTTAAAAAAAATGTGACACAAATTTTGAAGTGTGATGCTCTACACTATTTTGGAGGAGTAAGAAAAACAATATCTTTAAGATGGCTGCCATGGTGTCCATACTCAATTCTATCAGATTGGCATGATTTTCATTTAGGATCAAGTCGACATTATAAGAAGTCTTTTAGTGAAAATTCCATCCTGTTCAAGAAGAATAGCAAAATCATGTGATTTTCAGAAGTCCATCATGGCATATAGTCTTCAAGTGAAATCACAAACTCAGTATGACATTCTTTTAAGGAATGCAATTCCAAGATTTTCAAGTTGGCTGCTATGGAAGGCATATTTGACATAAAATAAGCCCCATTTTCATATAGATCCATGTAGATATAAGAATTCTTAAAGTGAAAACCTCATATTGATATGTTAATTCATTCCAACAGATGTCCATTATGGAAGCCATATTGAAGTATAGGCATCTTTTCATTTAGGAACAACTAGACTATGAGATGAATGTGTGTGTCTAAAGTTTCATGTCAATCCTTCAAGTATTTCTGAAGGAACAGCAATAATAAATTTGTATTAACAGACAGATGGACAATGAATGACAGATGATGGATGATACACCATCCATGCCAACCTTGAGAGGTATAAGCATAATTGTTTGCTAATTTCATAATCTATATACATGTATGTCCTAATTACAGTATTCTGCTACTAACCAGGATCTTTCAACAGGTGAAATTCTTGCCACATAACCAGATTTGTTAACAAGGCAGCTCACTACACCACACTATAGCAAGTACTTTGAGGTTCAAAACTGCCCAAGGCAGACTGATGATTTTTAAATTTGTTTTCGATAAATTGCAGAGCAAGGTCTATTTCTGATTTCAGTTGAAAAATCTGATGTACCATTTGTTAAGTGAACTTGTGTTGTGTGTTTTCCACTAACAAAGGATGCAGCAACTTTTTCCTCATCCTCTGATCCATCAGAATAAATTAAATTTTTTTGTAGTTTTTCAATTTGCTGAGGAATTCATGAGTTATGAAAGACAGAAGGGTTTGTCTCAGACTTTTTTTCTATCGTAAAGTAGCACAGAGATAGACGTTTTCTGAAGTTTAGAAAGATCAATTTTGGTACTGTCAAGGCTGGATGATATTCTAATGCCAAAGGTAGGTATGGCATTGGGGGGGTTTTCATATAAGGCTCTGTATTTGTTGAAAAACAGTCGAAAAAGCAGTGTTCAGAGGCTTGAACTTGAAAAGCTTGATCTTAATTTGAGAGCATACTGAGTTTGAGGCATTTCTCTATGATGGGATAAAGGTGGTTAATTTGCTTCAGCGAGGAGGCATTCCCAGAGTGAGTCTTATTTCTTGATGATGAATTTGAAGCATCTTCAAATATGACTTTCTGGGTGAACCAAAAACAATGCAACCATAGTTCAGTCTGGCGCAAATAAATGTTCTTTATAAATTAAGAATGACTTTTCTATCAGCAACCCAGTCAGTCTGCGTTACTACTTTAAGTATATCTAGAGATTTCAAGCATTTAGCTTTCAAATTCTTTAGGTGTAAAATAAAAGTCAGATTTCTGTTGAAGATAATACCTAAAAACTTTGTTTCCTCAACAACTGGAATATGTGTTCTGTACAGCGTGAGTTTAGGTTCATTTTGATGTCTTCATAAGTGACAGAATTGCACAGATACAATTTCTGATTTCGAGAATTCGAAACCGTTAGTACTGGTCCAATTTTGAATCTTGCTGATATTCGTTGTAGTTGTCTTTCAATTGTATGCTTGTGCTTTGATTGATAACATATTAGAAAATCATCAACACATAATGAATAATCCAGACCAGGACCCAACCACTTGGTGATGCTGTTGATTTTGTTGTTGAAAAGCATCACAGATAAAATACTGCCACGGGGCACACCTAATTCATGCTCGTGAGTATCCAAGAGGATGGAGCCCACTGTAACTTGAATTCTGTCTGAGAGAAAGTTTTATATAAAAGAGGGGGCAGGTGGCCTTTCAGACCCAGATTGTGCAGGTCATGTAGTATCCCATACTGCCATGTTGTGTCATAGGCCTTTTCTAACTCAAAGAAAACTGCTACTAAATGTTCCTTCTTGATAAATGCATCAGTCTGACCAGATGATCATTGCTGCTATGGTCATAACAACGCCACTTTGGAAGATATTAAATTGTTAGTTGCCAAGTACCATACAAGCCAAGAGGACCATTCTCAAATCAAAGAAATTAAGGACCTAATTTAATTTATTAAGTCTGTGAAGTCAACAGAACCATTCTCTAATCAATGAATTTAAAGATCTAACAAAAAATAATCAGTCTGTGAAGTCAACAGGACCCTTTTCCAACTAAATCTGTCAACGGGTACCCTGGTACACCACTCCCTCGATAACTCGCGCACATTGGGGTCCAAAAACATTGACCACACTATAAGTGAGGCGCAAGTTATTGAGGGACCCATAATAATAAAAGGATCGATACAAAGGCAAAAGGGTGGGTGGGTGGCAGATTTTATAGTGTTGAAAACTCACTTTACAATCATGCTGTGAATAAATATCTCTTCTTAACAGTGTAGTTTATTTTTCCTTGTAGAGTAACATTAATTTCAGGAAAAATTACCGTATATTGAGGAGTTAATCGAAAACATTATTCACGTGGTTTCTGTTCGCTTAACATGTGTAGCGCTTCCCACATTGTGTATTACGTCACTAATTTTTGTGCTGAATTGGATATATTCTAGTTTTATTGTTTGATCCAAATTAGATGTATTTGTTTAATACAAAATATTGACTCTCTTTTCGAGAAACAATGTCAATTGATCGATTGATAGATATATTTGATTGCGGTAGAAGTAAATTGAAAAACAAAAACCAAGGGTTAATCATTACCAACATGAATTTAGTGGGTCTACAAATGTAAATTCGAACACGATAATAAAAATGCTGGTTGTGGTATGCTTGACAAATGACAATAGACTTTTTGAAAAAAATGAGTTAATATTTTGGTTTGCCGAGCAAAATCATGCCTTGCTTGATTTGATGCATAAGACATAAGTGACAGAACAACACAGGTCTCTTTTAATGGATTATTTTAGTGCAACAAACACTTCACTAAGTTGTTGATCAAAACAAAGCCAGCATGTAATTAAGTTCTCACGGAAGTACTCGCGGGTTTCGATGTGATAGTTGATTGACTCTTTTCACATTTTCATAGAAAAGAATATGTTGCAATTATAATGTTTACATTGAAACGGAAATAAAGAATTAGAATGTGGTTTTCACACAGCAAGATATTTAATTGCTGTTTATTTCATAATCTGTTGCCACCTGTTAGCATTTACCGGACATATTCATTGAGCGCTATTTGACCAGGCTGTTTATTTATGGTGTATTGATGACTATTTATCAACAAATAAACCCTAACATAATATGTGATATCTTATTTAGAATTTGCAAATTTCACAAAATGGAATCGATCTATATGGGCATTAATCACCATTTTTGATGATAAAATGAGAAATGTATACAGGTTTAATTTGCCAATTCTTATCATAATTTTTTCACGTTCAGAATATTTTAAAAGATTTTGAAAATAAATATTTTTCTTTGGCAAAAATTGGGATCCATGCGGACACCGCATTGTAAGCGGGTTCATCAGTTATCAGGGCACGAGTTATCGAGGGAGCAGTGTACTTAGGTATGCATCTGTTGGTAATAACCTGGATAATAAAATGAGAAAATACATACCTGTTAAAAATAAATTTAAAAAAGAGAGAAAAAACATGTTTCCAGGTTCAGAACAAAGACAAAGACATTAGAAGTGAGCAAGACACAGACTAACGATTAAAATTTTAGGCTGTGTCATGTGACATTGGCTGCTACCCATTTATCCACAGACTTATGTCTAATTTCCTTATTTTCTATTTAAAGTAGCTATACATAAAATAGTCAGAAAACAGACAGTTTCTTTAATGGCAAACCATATGTCACAGATTCATTATATTTGATGTAGAGGACCCGTCTAAACTTTAAAAAAAGAAGAATGGCACCAAATATTATGCGAAACAGGTTTTATCGATGGGACTCATGGGTATTATATGACTAAAAAAATCTTAGAAGAGAAGGATTTCATTAAACCTAAAAACATGTTGCATTTGGAAGTGGAGAAATCACGTTACAAATTTTAAAAAAGAATTCAACAGTATCGTAATACAGCATTTATCATTTGTGGACTTCATGACCATCAAGCAAAAGTTACTGCAGAAATATAGATTATAAGTGAGTTTATGCATAAATAATTTCTCAATTTGTTTTGTGTCTATACTCTTTTACTAACTACAAATCCAGATCAATATCAAATATAGAGTTTTCATAAAATTTTCTGTAGTTATGGCAATTAGATATAGATTGTTTGTTTTATGCTCAGATTACGCTTTTTTGCATTTATAGTGTGTAATAATTACACGTATACTTCTCTTGGAGGTTGGCATGCATGAACCAATAACAAAGCAGTTCAGGTTCACTTTAAATACAATTTCCCTTGATCAGGTACATGGGTAACTGATTGTTAGAATTGATGGTAGAAGTTCCTAAACTTTTGACAGCTTCAACTCCAACCCATGAATTTCAAGACCTAATGAACAATAATGAAGGCAACAGGACCTTCTACAGTCCATTAAGTACACCTAACAATGAATATTAATATATATAAAAATCAATGAAGTCACAATATTTCATGTTATTGCAAAGTGTACAATCAAGGAAGTACAAAGCAGACTACATTTGTAAAAGCCATCAATTAGCATAAAAAACAACTTGCCCATTTTCCACTTAACAGTTCTATTTTTTAGTTTTCTTACAGGGTTGAATATCTAAGTACAAAAATGTGAACACAAACATTTGACCTATGGGATTATATGTTTCTAAAGAAGAATCCAGAACTTCTTATGAGGGTATGACTCAGTTTTATTTAGAAAAAGTGTGGATCAAATTTTGCTGATGAAATTTAAGTTTGTCAGAGGTTATTCAAATTTAATCTAGAGAAAGGCAAACAAGAGAACTTAAATCTCCATACAAGTGTTCATGGAGTTTAGGAACATTTATTTGTCCGAATAGAGGCAGTGAAAAAAATATAAAATTTCAGCTATCGTTTGAGCAATTAAGTAACATAACAAACAAAAATAACAAATGAGTCAAAATTGGTGGTTTTCAAGGCTGGATTAAAGCTCATACAAATATTCATAAAATCGGAAATGTTTCTTTTTCATACATAAGTTTTAGATACACGGAAGAGGTTTGGAGTTTGTAATGTCTAATTCGTTGAGTTAGTGAAATTTGAGTATATGCTAAATGACTATTGGAAGTGTTAGGGACAACCTGCCTGTGTAAAATTCTAACTAACCAGTATAACAAACTAATTTGAAGAGTAGCTTTCTTCTAAAGTTATTGTTATTTCTAAATGAACTGTTTGTGTGGCCATGCGGCTATCCTGACAAGGGGATAGTTATTCTCAAACAATCACCTAAATGATCATTTTAAAAAGGAAATCATCGCAAAAGAATTTGTGTAAAAATTTTGATGCATATGTGTGACAAGACCTTTTCTGCTGTCTATTTTAGTACAATTTGACTGCCACTCACAACAGTGCCCTAAAACAGCATTTATAATATTTAAAAAAACAAATACATGCAAGTGGCGAATGAAAATCTTATAATTAAAATCAGCTTACGCTACAAAATTATTCGACTAACACTGGTTGGAGCAAGTTGAATACAATAATAATAAAAGCTAGTAACTGCCTTCTCACCAGCTTTTGAATCCAGTTTTCCATCTTCTTCTAGATCATTCCAGAGGTCATCTCCTGACCCACAGGGATCAAAATAGACCCTATGAGACATGTTTACTCCTTCCTAAGGATTAAAAAAAAAACAATTGTGTAGAAAGTGAAAGAAAGATGAATAAAAATGATAAAAACTTATACATTAAGATGTAATATTGTCCCAGCAACATTTTTTGTACCATTTTCAGTTGTTATCCAGAAATTCATACAAACAGATCTCAGTGAAGGTAACTGTATTACAAATTAGTGGTTTCTGAGAGGATCAACTCCCCTGCTTTACCTTTAATACCAAGAGAAGGGCTGTACAATCGGTGAAAATCAAAGGTAAAGTAGGTCATCACTTATCAATCTCTGATCTCCAATGCACTGAAGAAACACTGTTTACAGTGATTTATTTTTGTAAAACAGATCAAGTGCCACTTTAGAGAATCTTCATATGCACTAGGCTGTTGTAATTATATCTTTAGTTTTGGTGTATTTGGAGTCTATCCATTCTGTTACACCAAGTTTCCAAATAATCTGAGGCACCTTACAAATTAGTTTGCGTGTGTATCAGACAGATCTAAAACTGTAACAATGAGTTGTAATAAAGACACAAATCATTGATCAAGATTAAAAACAGGCATGATGTTGACCTATTACTGAACTCATGAGAACACCCACAGGCACACAACCAAATATAAAATGAACACATCAAATATGCAATGAAAAAAGTCTAATTCACAAAGTGATTACTATCCAATATCAAACACTACACTCCTACTTCTCTATGAGTTAGGTTTTATAAAATCTATGTCAGTCCTACATTCATTATTGCAGAATGCTATTCAGAAACTGCTGCCAAACCTGATTAAACTATTCTAAATCCATTAGCCAGCATTTAAGGTGAAAATTATAAGATTCCATTCACACAATTGACCAATGAGGAATACTACAATAAAAAAACAGACATTTATAAGAAAATCAAACTTATGTATAACATTCAACTGAAGAGACTCTTCAGTTTCTCCTATCTATGGTCCAACAAAAATAAGCAAATTCTATGACCTTCCTTGTTATTAAATCCAACATGATATTACATTGAGCTATGTGATACAACATGCAAGGATCACTAATGAAACTCTATTAGTATAGTATCATGTAACATGTCAGCATGTTGAGCTATGTCATGCAATTAGCATGCATCACTAATCAGTCTATAAAATATAGTATCATGTAACAATGTAGAATTGGGGATACCTGGTGACCTGACATGGGCTTAACCTCTCTACTGCACCTTTCTGAAGAAGGAAGTATACTTTCCTTTAAACACACTAGATTAAACTGGTGGAAGAACATGGGATAACTAATAAAGGGAGTATACCTTCCTTTAAACACACTACATTAAACTGGTGGAAGATCATGGGATACCTAAAGAAGCGAGTATACCTTCATTTAAACAAACTAGATTTAACTTGTGGAAGAACATGAGATATCTAAAGAAGGAAGAATCAAAGCTGGTATCAACCTTTACGATATAAAAGATTCTAACATTAATTGTTAAGGGGTTGCACAGCTCTAATGAACTTCACTGATGGACCCTATTGATCAATCAGGATAATTTCATTTCTCATTGCTTGACTCTGAAATAGTGAGATACCATAGAGGGCATGAGCCCTCTGAATAGAGTCTCTGCTTCCAGAAATGCCTTACTGTTCTCTTGTAAGACCTTGGATGTCTCCTTAGCAACATCATGATGATGGTTGAGAATCTCACTGACAAGGCAGGGATAAGGACAAAACATACCAATATGTTTCAGTCACTACTTGCAACAAATGGCAAAAGGAAACTGGTGACTAAGATTCTTCCTCTAGCTGGTGAAAGTGTTTGCAATGTGAGGCTAAGATAGCCAGTGACCTTGCATTTTGTTCTAAAGTTTCCAGTGTTCAAACTGGTAGGCAAGGTTATGTCCTCATATAAATATCCGATTTGCATTGGCATCCAAAATGGGCAGTTTAAATTTGACAGGAACAGGTATGAACCTTACAGCAAGATGCAGAGACCATGGGTGGATGTGTGGATTTACCCCTCCCCCATGTTGTCAAGCAAAGTCCTGGCATTAACTAAACTGTGGGAAAGCAAATTTTGTAGTAAATTATGTTTCTCCGAGAATACTTACCCAATCACATTACTTTAGGGATATTAGCCTGCTACCTCGCGAATCCAGCCCTACCAAAAGACGAAAATTCGTCTTTCCTGTCTATGTCATATAGACAAAGGGCAATAACTCTTGCCCATTACCTCCCCTTGCCGCCCGTTAGGTGTCGCTTCTTTAGTTTTTAAGCTGAGCGATATATAAAACACGAGGATGCTCGCATGGCGGGGTGGTTGGGAGGGTTTCTTAGTAATGTGATTGGGTAAGTATTCTCGGAGAAACATAATTTACTACAAAATTTGCTTTCTCCTTTGAATACGTTCCCCAATCACATTACTTTAGGAGAATAAGTAATAGGAGGAGGGAATGCGGAGCATCCGACCTCCACACGGGTATCCTCTAGGGAATGATGGTTGGATTCCCCATGTGAATGATAACCCGGTCTCCTAATTTTCAATCAGCAACACAGCCCAGGGTCACGTGATATGTGACCCTTTTATACGGTTAAGAAGATAGATATTGAAATCTTCTTACCTACGAAAATTTATCTGGCGAATCCAGCGAAGCTAATAGGCTGTGCTGATTGTTGTACATGAGTCTGGTGGGCGTCTGGGCTGCCCAACACCGGACCTACTAGAATCAATGTTTGCCTCTGCGAGTACAAACTTGAAGATAAAACTGTAGAAGGTTGACTCTGCATGTCAGCCAACAGCTTCTATAAGGTGACTGATTTGCGAATTCTCAGAGTACGCCGAGCGTATAACCCACTACAGCCATGAAGCAAGGGCTTGAATGGTGATGTCTCATATCCCAGCTATCACCAGAAAAAAAAGAGGTGCTTGTATGTGACCTGACTCACCTCTATGCATTGAAATGGTGCTAGAGTGCTCAAACAGGATCTTACATGGCTGTTGATCCTGACTTATCTATAAAGAAAGCGAGCTAATGACGACTCGTTGATCGCCAATGTATGGTAATCTATTTTGGACTACGAAGCCTGGCTGCGTCAAGAGGACCATCAAACCCTCTGATCGGAACGGAAGAGAGTTCGGGTCACTAGAAAGGACATGTAACTCGCTCACCCTGCATGCTGAAGCTAAGGCTATCAAGAAACCCAATTTGTATGATAGTAGCTTTAACTAATCGTGGGTTAAAGACTCAATACTGTCTGAATTGAGTCATGTTAAAACCCAGGACAGATTCCATTTGGAAACAGGGTGAGGGATATAAGTCGATTGAATTTTTTTTTTTTTTTTTTTTTTTTAAATGTCTAAAAGATCTGACAAATCTTTGTCATGGCTGATAGCACATGTACCAGAATGGCGGAATGTGTCTGATATCATGGAGCGGTAACATTTGAGAATAACTGGAGCCAGATGTTTCTCCTTGAAAAGCCAGAGAAAAGTTGGCCAGTTGAGGGATTGTGACACTCAGAGGAACAATGTGAATGATATGGTACCAGTCTCTGAAAACATGCCACTTGCCCTCGTAAACCTTCAGAGTAGAGGGCCTTCTTGCTCTCGAGATTCTCTCCGCAATCAAAGATTTAAATTGTTTGTCTTGCAAGGCTGTCTGGACAAGAGCCAAGCTTGAACAAAAAGACGGTCCGGACAGGGGTGGAACACCCCTGGCCGCGGTTGCTTGTGAATACTTGTGCTGACTGTAATCTTCCTGGGTAGATCTATCGCCTAGATTGAGTAGATCGGAGACCCAGTAGTTGTTCCATCTGAGAAGTGTAATCAGAACCATCTGACAATTCTGACCCCTTAACTTCTGGATTAATTCCAGTACCAAGACCGTGGGAGGGTAGGAGAATGACCACAACCCTTCCCAGGTGATTGATCGAGCATCCACGACCCAAGCTTCTGGGTCTGGAACCTGTGAGATGAAAGGTGGAGAATTTGCTATTCCACCTTGTTGCAAAGATCAATCATCGGACGTCTCCAAAGTGTGTCGATTGGAAGAAAGTCCGATTGATGGAGTGACCATTCTGTGTGTCTGAATTGTACATTGAGGTGGAGATTGTCGAACCAATGTAGAAACTGCCAGTTCAGATTGCACAGGTCTGGTGATTGGTGTCCCCTTGTTTTGAGGCAAGGCACCACCACAATGTTGTCTGACATAATGAGGGCAGTTTGTAATAAGAGTTGATCCTGCCCGAAATGAAAGGCATTGATGACAACCGTTATTTCTGAAAGGTTGATGTGGAAAGGGCTCGCCCCTGGCACCCACGTGCCGCTGACAGTATCTAAGTCCGGCAACAGGTGGGCACCCCAACCGTAGGTATTAGTGGCGGAACATACCGTTATCCCCTTGGGGTATCTCCAGAGTAATCCCTGTGGACAGCCTACAGGGGTTGTGCCATTGACTCAAGAATGATCGTATCTCTGGCGTGAGCATGACTGTTTTCTGGGATCGAAGGGACTTGAAAATGGCGCAATTACGCTAGCAAAGTCCTTTGAAAAGGGCGCCTAAAAGGACGGCTGAGAGGGATCAAGTCTGCTGCCGCATTGAATAATCCGAGGATCTGCAACTCTCTCGCTAAAATGCGCATCCTGCCGGAAACGGACTCTACGAGTGCAATTATCTGGATGATCGCAAACTCGAAGAAGCCTTACCAGATTCAGATCGGGAGAAACTCCACACCCAGATGGACCAAAATCCGGATTGGACAGATCAGACTTTATCCAGTTCACGAGAAAGCCTATATGACGTAAAGTGATATAAGATCGTTTCTGCCTTTGAGCAGAGTAGAACTTGACAGATGTTACTGGAGGATGTCGTCCAAATATACTGCCGACGCAATAGATGAAGTCGAGCGGAACAGGGTGACGACGTAATCCATAACCTTGGTACTAGCCCAAGGGCTTAAATTTAGGCCAAAAGGTATGACATGGAACTGATAAGCCTAGTCCCGACAAGCACAATGGAGAATGTCCGCAACTCGTGGGATAGGGACGTGAAATGTGCGTCGGTCATATCTAGCCAGCATATGATGGGGTTTAAGCGACGTGCCCTTCATACATGCGTCACGACGTATCAGGTCTAGGTTGGCAGAAGCAGTCAGCGCATTGGCCATGGAATGGTGAGCTGCCCTGTTAAGAACCCTAGCTAACCGGGCCGTCGAATCCCAAGCATGTTCATTGCCAGATTTATCAGCGATCCTGAAAATGGCTAGGGAGGCTAGATCTAACAGTGAAGACGTAGCGACTACATTTCGAACCAGCTTGGACTTGGCATTGAACACCGTTTAGTCCACTTTATAAGACAATGGAGCAGACATATGGACTGCTGCCATATTTTTATCCAGAGCCGGGACCTCAGTACTGAACGCACCGGAGTGAGTTTTGTACCATCGACCTGAAAATGACGCTGGTACTTGGCTTTCAGAAAAGAAAAACCTTAGCAATTCCTGGATCCCCTATGCGTGTCGACAGACGGTCATTAATTTCCTTAATTTTGTCGACTGGGGAAGGAGGCGGAAGGATAGAGTCTCTTCCCCCTCATCCAGATCGATCGACGCTCTAACCTTATAGTCGGTAATGGCAGCAGGAGGTGGAGGGCATTCTGAAGGGGCCAACACCTTATAAATTTCCTCCACTGCGGCTTTGAAGCTGAACTCAGTCCGTTCCATAGTTGGATCTGCATACCGCTGATTTGCCTGCGACTCATCGCACTCACTATGTACATAATCTTGCTCTGGTAAAGCATCCATATCGGGGTAATGCATACCAGGTGGCATAGATGACTCGATTCCATCATCTCTGATAAAGGCATTCACTCTCCCTTGTGGATGAGCTGTTAGCCTATGGACGGCCGGCAATGCCGAATGAATTGATTGGCATATGTTTGGCCTGAATGACTGCGACGGGCCGGCTATGACCGGCACCGACCGCTCGAATGGTCGGGTTGGATCGAGAGATTCCTCGCCAACTATCTGTGTCATGGTAGTGATATGTAACCGGTAGTACGGATTGACAGACGGAAACATCATTAGAATCTTCGTCAATCCGATTTGTGCGGATTGCGGTATGATAAAAGTCCCCGTGCTGGTACAACGGTATAGTCGGATGGACTGGTATAAGACTAAAATCTCCATACGGTTGGACGACCGGTGCCTGTTGGGCTGGACGGCCGGAGCCGGATGAACGGTCAGTGCCGGCAAGTGTCGGCTGAAAGCTTGGCTGGACGACCGGTGCCATATGGGCTGAACGGTCATTGCCGGATCGCCCGGTGCCGGTTAGTGCCGGTGGGAAGGTCTGCTGGATGACCGGTGCCATATGGGCTGAACGGTCATTGCCGGATGGACGCCCGGTGCCGGATGTTGCCGACTGTAAGGTAATAACAATTACATAATGCTTATGTAGTGCGTCCAGCACTACGCGCCCATCTACCATTCGCTCAGAGGGAATGTTGGTTCTGGTACAGCTTGCATATCTGTACAGCATACAAGGTGACTTAGATGACGCAATTCTGTCATAATTGACACTTTCACTAAATCTCCCTTGTGGAGAAGCCGTGAACATATGGACGGCCGGCACTGCCGGCTGATTGAACTGACGGATGGTCGGCCTGAAAGACCTGTTCTGGTAAAAGCTGTCATATCTGGGTAGCACATACCAAGTGGCATAGATAACTCAATTCCGTCACCTCTGATAATATCACTAATTCTCCCTTGTTTTAAAATCACACCGTCACGTATTTGACATGACGGGAGGTGTACACCGGCAATACCGACTAATTTGTCTGGTATATGGTCGGCCGGAATGTCGGCGAAGGTCCGGCTATGACCGGCACCTGCCTCTCGAATGGTCTGATTGGAGGGAGATTCATCTATAACATTTCTCTCATGGTAGTGATATGTAACCAGTAGTGTAGATTGACTGACGGGTACATCACTATAATCTCCGTAAATCCGATGTACAGCCGGTGCAGGTTGATGTCGGCTGGAAGACCGGTGCCATTTGGGCTTAACGGTCGTTGCCGGATGGTCGGCCGGTGCCGGTTGATGCCGGCTGGAAGGTCGGCTGGACGACCGGTGCCATTTGGGCTGAACGGTCGCTGCCGGATGGACGGCCGGTGCAGGTTGATGCCGGCTGGAAGGTTGGCTGGACGACCGGTGCCATTTGGGCTGAACGGTCGTTGCCGGATGGACGGCCGGTGCCGGTTGATACCGGCTGGAAGGTCGGCTGGACGACCGGTGCCAATTGGGCTGAACGGTCGTTGCCGGATGGACGGCCGGTGCCGGTTGATGTCGGCTGGAAGGTCGGCTGGACGACCGGTGCCATTTGGGCTGAACGGTCGTTGCCGTATGGACGGCCGGTGCCTGTCGACGCAGGCTGGAAGGTCGGCTGGCCGGCCGGTGCCATTTGGGCTGAACGGCCGGTGCCTGTTGATGCAAGCTGGAAGGTCGGCTGGCCGTCCGGTGCCATTTGGGCTGAACGGACGGTGCCGGATGGACGGTTAATGCCGGTTTGCCTGCTGAAGTGCCGGCTGAACTGACGGTGTCGGCTGGACTGACAGCTGGAAGGCCGGCGAAAGTGCATATTAAAATGGGTCCAATTGATCCAGCATAGACTCCATGCGTCCTGACTTACAGGCCCGAAAGCCATGTACGGATCTGCGGTGAAATTTACACCCACTGGGCAGCCTAAACCATGTCAACATAATTTCCTCCATTTCCACATTGCTAACACCCATTTTGCCATTCATGCCTTCGTTGTCGACTTTGCTTACTGAAACGACAAAAGAAGAGAACAAAGCACAAATTAAAAAATTCAGCATATTATTAATTCGATAATACTATAACCGTTATTAACGGAGTAGTCAAATTATTCCGTGCCATGGTAACTCTTAATGACAACACTAGTTATCGCCGTGAGCGTGTTGCAATGGTTCGTTCAAGACGAAGTCTACTGAAACGAAAAAGATGATAAACAAAGCACAATTAGCAATTCAGCACGCTATTAAGTCGCTATTACCATAACCGTAACTAACGGAGGAAGTGAAATGATTTAGTGTCGCGTGAACTCATGACTTCAACATGAATTCCGCCAAAGCACAAATTAAAAATTCAGCATATTATTAATTCGATAATACTATAACCGTTATTAACGGAGTAGTCAAATTATTCCGTGCCATGTTAACTCTTAATGACCACACTAGTTATCGCCGTGAGCGTGTTGCAATAGGTCGTTCAAGACGAAGTCTACTGAAATGAAAAAGATGATAAACAAAGCACATTTAGCAATTCAACACGCTATTAAGTCGCTATTACCATAACCGTAACTAACGGAGGAAGCGAAATGATTTAGTGTCGCGTGAACTCGTGACTACAACACGAAATTCCGCCATTAATAGTCGCAACTGGTCGTTCAGAGATGAAGTCTACTGAAACGGAAAAGAAGATAAACAAAGCACAAATTGACAATTCAGTACGCTATTAAGTCGCTATTCCATAACCGTAACTAACGTAGGAAGCGAAATGATTAAGTGTTGCGTGAACTCGTGACTACAACACGAAGTCCGCCATTAAAGTCGCAAATTGGTCGTTCAAAGACTTTTTCGAAGTCTACTGAAACGTCAAAGAAGATAAATAAAGCACATATTATCAATGCAGCACGTTATTAGTCGCTAATATTGTAAACGTTACATACGGAATAAGCAAAATTATTGAGTGCTACATGTATTACATGCTAGTACCGCCATAAGCGTGCTTTGACCACGTTGCAACCTGGTCCGAAGTCTAGAAAAGGTGACAAAGTCACTCAAATTGGAAAATATTGTAAAATAATGTATACGACCTGTTGAGGAATGATTATCCAACACAGTAATTCCAAATTTAACTTCGGATGGTCAGAATTTACACTAAGATGGCTTGGATTCATTGGAGGTCTAATTGTACGTGTTTACACCAACAAGCGAAGCTAAAAAACTAAAGAAGCGACACCTAACGGGCGGCAAGGGGAGGTAATGGGCAAGAGTTATTGCCCTTTGTCTATATGACATAGACAGGAAAGACGAATTTTCGTCTTTTGGTAGGGCTGGATTCGCGAGGTAGCAGGCTAATATCCCTAAAGTAATGTGATTGGGGAACGTATTCAAAGGAGAAAATACCTTATTAATAACTGAGTGTATAGCAACAAGAGATCTGGTTTAGAGTTAGCTCCAGAATCTTTTCCAAGTGCCACATGAGTCTGTAGGCATGGAACACAGATCACTGGGCACAAAATGGCAAATGTTGTTGACCACTGTGTTGAAAGACCAGATCATGTACAGCTCTGTAACCATAAATGCAAGATGGGTAGATGCAGGGGACTTGACACACTATAGCACACAATAGGTTTTATTAGCAGCCAGTATAACTGGTGAAGGAAGAACCTGGGTAAACCTTGGGTAAGAACCTTGATCCATGGGAAGCTACTGGAAAACATTTTACCCACATTCACAGTCTGAGACTCAAACCAACATGGACAGAGGTGAAATGGCAGTGATTAGAAAAGGAGAATACTTTAGATTTAGCTACCTGGGACTCCTCTCTACCATGTGGCAAAAGCCCTGAAGTCCATGGCTTCAAACAGGGAAAGGCCCTAATGCTTTTCTGTGGTGGAAAGCCCTATATCCTACATCATTCAGAGGAATTATAAGAAAAACTGATGTTCAATAACTTGATGTACAACATAATTGGTCAAAATGGTGTTCGAGAACTATGTACAACATAATGGGTCAAACTGGTGTTTGATAAATTGATGTACAACATAATGGGTCAAACTGGTGTTTGATAACTAGATGTACACCATAATGGGTCAAACTGGTGTTTAATAATTATATGTACACTATAATGGGATAATGGGTCAAACTGGTGTTTAATAATTATATGTACACCATAATGGGTCAAACTGGTGTTTGATAACTAGATGTACACCATTATGGATCAAACTGGTGTTTAATAATTATATGTACACCATAATGGGTCAAACTGGTGTTTGATAACTAGATGTACAACATAATGGGTCAAACTGGTGTTCAATAACTAGATGTACAACAAAAGGGGTCAAACTGGTGTTTAATAATTATATGTACACCATAATGGGTCAAACTGGTGTTTGATAAATAGATGTACAACATAATGGGTCAAACTGGTGTTTAATAATTATATGTACACCATAATGGGTCAAACTGGTGTTTGATAACTAGATGTACACCATAATGGGTAAAACTGGTGTTTAATAATTATATGTACACCATAATGGGTAAAACTGGTGTTCAATAACTAGATGTACACCATAATTGGTCAAACTGGTGTTCAATAACTAGATGTACACCATAATGGGTCAAACTGGTGTTCAATAACTAGATGTACACCATAATGGGTCAAACTGGTGTTCAATAACTAGATGTACACCATAATGGGTCAAACTGGTGTTTAATAACTAGATGTACAACATAATGAGTCAAACTGGTGTTTAATAATTATATGTACAACATATAATGGGTCAAACTGGTGTTCAATAACTATGTACAACATAATGGGTCAAACTGGTGTTCAATAACTAGATGTACAACATAAAGAGTCAAACTGGTGTGAGACCTCCTTTTTTTCTGAGAGCACAATTTACAGTAAAAGAAAATGCATATAATGATTCATTACTGTAATAAAATGGTAAACAGAATTAATACGAGTCTGCAGATCAAATTTGGCAGGATAGGTTTATTTAAAAAATACTTACCTAAATAGGACATAAATTCTCATCAATAACACACAATGGGCACAAGAACCTAAATGCAATGACACACCAAACCAGAAAAAATCTGAACAGTTCTCAAGAGAGTTCAAATCGAGCTGAAAGAATTCTTGCTAAGGGATAATTCTACATGGAAAAAATGATGAACCTAACAAGAAAATTGAAATTTTGATATACAGCAAAAAAGCAATTTAATTTCTAAATAAGGTAAATTTTGACTGGAAAAAGGAATGAAGGACAGCGCACATGAGCAAGGTATTTGTTGAATTGACAAGGAGAGATCTTATTACATTCTGGAAACTTCTAGTTCAACCTAATGCTGAATTGACAAGGGGAGATGTTATTATATTCTGGAATCTTCTAATTCAACCTAATGCTGAATTGACAAGGGGAGATCTTATTATATTCTGGAATCTTCAAATTCAACCTAATGGAAGGAAAAATTCTTATCATATGATCAAGGTGCTGATTGTACAAGTCTTTTTATTAAAGATATTAAACCATTTTTCTTTCTTCAATCACTAAACCTTTAAGTTTTTTTAAACACTAAATCAATTAATTCTTTTTACACTAAATTAATTAACTTCTTTTTACATTTAATCAATCAATTTCTTTTTACACAAAAATCAATTAACTTCTTTTTACTGTAAGCTATCCACAAAGTATAAGAAGATCACATTTTAGTGAAACAATTATCAGAATTATTCTGGAGGAAAGGTAAGGATTCATAATTTTTCTTTAAATTGGAGTTTGAACTTACTCTTTTTTTTGCAGCAATTGAATATGTACATGGCATGTCCTGAAAGGTCTGGTGTATGGAGACCCCTGACACTTCATGGTTGCCCTCTTCTGCAAAGCTGAATGTATCATTCCAGCAATCCCCTGCAGAGTCCTCCTTGTTACCACGCCCATTTTTGAAGGTGAAAGTTATACTAACATCTAGAGGTTCCGAGCCATAATTTTCGACAGTCCAAATGAATACAACCATTGGGAAAGAAGAATCCTATGAAAATGTTTCAAGCAAATAAAATCAATTTTAGAAATATTGAAATAAAATCAAACCATTATACAATAAAATCCTGCAAAACCCCCCCCCATAATTGACATTTTATTTAATCCAAAACTTTTCCTTTTCATTCTCATGTAACCTGAAAAATCAATGTAATCTGAAAATTAGAAAATTAAGTTCTTAGTTTCAAATTCCAATTAAAACTAAAATAAACCCCGTAAAACCAAAACTAACTTCAAATTTTGAAATGTATATTAACTGGTGAATTCCATAAAATGTTGATATTTATGGTCCATAAATGACCTGTATTCATGTGTTAATTAAAACACACACATAGAGTCTAATTATTTGTAGTTAGCAAAATTGTACCAGGATTCTGGGTGAGTTGATCACCTAGAAATGCCTGAAAGGTAAGGTAAAGGCAATATCGTACACACATGCCAATGCAGATTAGGGCTGACAATCTGGCCAATCTGAAGTCTAGCACAATAAGGAAGGGCCTACTTTAAGGTAAACGCTTATCATGTGTTTCCAGAAATGATGAACATAACTTCTATTTCTTCTAAAATGAAATACCAGGGAGTTATCAGTCAGTCCTGCAGTCTCACTTTTGATACTCTGCTGACAGTGACTGACAAAAGTTTTTAGAAGGAAATGTATATTGTTCAACTAATTTTTCATTGAATGTTAAAGCAAAGATTAAGACTTTTTATCGTAGCTTTAACACTTTTTCAGTCATATTGCTATGATGTCTGCAGTTAGGCAGTTTATAGTGATGTCTAGCACTGGGGCATAATGCTGCAGACACGTAGCATGCTGTCCCACACAGTCACATTATCCTGACACCAGGCCGACCAGTCCTAACACTGACCTCTTAATGCTGAGTGTCAAGTGAGGCAGCTGTTAATACCATTTTTGTAAGTCTGGTATGACTCGGCTGGGGATCAAACCCACGACCTCCTGCTTCTGCGGTGGACACTCTAACCACTTGGCCACCGGAGCAGTTGTTAAAGCAAAGAACTTTATTAATTATCTGCACTCTTACAAGCATGAAGACTAAGATATTCTCTCATAACTACATTTCTCACCAGTCATATAAATGCTTTACTTATTTCACACACACAAAATTATGTCAGTTTTTCTCATATCACATGGAAATTGTTAATGCTGCTTTGGTCTTTTAAATATCTGGTGTTTCAACCACAATTTAAGACTGGTATCGATGATGATATGCAAGAATCTTGCTTAATGGTATAATATGGAACATTTTTATTATGAGTTGGCTGCTGTTATCTATCATATAGTCCAATTATCAATGTTTAAAAAGCCACATGGAAACTATTATATGTTAAGAAACTGTTTGCTGGATGGCTGCAGCTCTGTGTCAATAACTAATTAACTATGAACACTGGCTTCATCCGGTCACACAAGTTCACAGACTGCAAAATAAATAATGAAAACTTCTATATCCCTGTCTTTTTTTAAATTTAAACTTTTTAATTTTAGACATATGATGGATAAAAAGTATATCCTGCATAAATTTGCCAGACACTTCTGATTCAAGCAACAAAAAAATCAGCTCATTGATGCTAGATACCTACACATTTTATTCTCTTTTCTAACTTACCTTGTAATCATTTGGTATCACAGGCGAGATCTGTCTACATGTCAGTTTTATTCTGTGCTCTGTTATGTCATAGACTGTCCATGCCCGAGGGTAGAGGGCATGGTAAGTGGCTTTATCCAGAGGAAATCCCCACTGCCATGACTTCAACTGGCCTTTTGGTTTGTTCCCAGTCAAGACCTTCTGGTAAACTGTCTTACCATTCTTTCTGATGCAAACAATGAACTGTAAAATAAATCATCAAAATTCAATATTATAAATAAATGATATTAACTGACTACTGCCACAACAGCAATTCTACTATCTCTAAATCCTTTTCAAGTGATGAGTTAACAAATGAAACTAGAGCAACTTGCTTACCCACCCCCACCTCCATATATTTTTTTTGCGTGTTCTAAATCTGTAGGACTTCAACCTGAAAAGTTACTCAGGGTGACATAACCCAAAATCCATTATACATACTATGTTTCGATCTGCAACGAATACATCCAAAAAGTTTGATCAAACCTTACAATGTTACTGTACCTGCAAACAATTGTTGGGGGTATATTTGAACTATGAAACCCTCTTTATGTTAACAATTTTAAAGAAATCGTATCTTTGTTCTTTCAGTCCTTGTGACCTTATATCTTTAATTGTTTAGCCACAAAAATGAATATGTCTTCCCCATCTCAAATACAAACCATCCACAAAATCTGGTTAAAAAATTGCTCAATGAACTCAAGATATCATACAGAAACCGTTTCTTCTTAGTTTCAATGTGACCCTGACCAATGACCTTTTGAACCCAACAACTCTAATGTACTCTTATTTTAAACAAAAGTCATTTACAAAATTTTGTCATGACATCAAGTATAAAATCCAGGCTGATGTGTGGAAACAGTTTTTTGTTTGTTTTAGTCCTTCGGACCTTCACCCTTGACAGTTTTAGCCCACAATCAATACGATATTTCCTTGTCCCAAATGCAAACTAATTATACAGCTTGGTATAGGCTCATGGTGGAAAGCTCAAGCTTTTTTGCTAAACAAAATAAGGGTATTTGGACAGACAGATGAACATGGTATGCATACAAAATGCATGGAGGTAATATTGATGCTTTATGTACTTGATCAGCAGGTATCACTTTATGTTCATAAATCCCTGGCACCATCTGAAACCTGCAGAATTCTCCACGATATCCTCTTCCTATGGTCCCACAGCCAATACCACCCACAGGGCAACCTGAAGAACAAAGAAACTGGAATAAATATAGACACACTCAATATCACCCATAATAAGGACATTACTGACATGAAATGCATGTACTGTGAGATCCCTCATCAATAATGACATCAGTGACATGAAATGCATGTACTGTCAGATCCTTCATCACTAATGACATCATTGACATGCAATGCACGTACTGTCAGATCTCTCATTAACAAGTACAATACATGTACTGTAAGATCTCCCATCAATAATGAGATCAATGACATGACATTTCATTCATAGGGAGTTATATATTTAACAAATATAGTGAAACCTTTCTCAATAGAGGCTACCCATCTTGTAAACACACCTTGCATGATACCAAATCAGTTTATTTGAACTACTTTCGTCCCCCGCACGGGGCCAAGCTTTTTTTAAAAAACAGGCTATGGTTTTAGAGCATAAAAAGTGATGTGATCAAGGAGGGTGGGGTGCAACATTCGCTTTTAGCTGCGTGCGCGCAGCTGCTCAGGCATCCCCACACAGTTGAATTGTCAATCCAACATTAAATTTTTCTCAATCCAATGTTAAATTTTGCTCGTCTCCATAATGATTGCAAAATGCAGTGAGCACTGCATGCACATCTACCATACACTAAGAGGGAACGTTGGTGGGGTGGTGGTGTTAACTGATATTTCAAGGTATGTGAAATATCATTTTATAATAGTAAATAATGTGAAATAGCAAAATAACTCAATGTATCCTTTTTAAAGTCTTTATTTCTTCAGTAAGATTTGATGTGCAGTAATATCTCTGGTTAACTGGAAAGGAAATTTGCTGAATAACTTCATGAATATTGCATTGAACAATACAGTTATGTTTTCTGTATTGACATAACATATTTTTCAACACCTTGTACAACATTTACAAATGTCATTTGTCAAATGTCAAATGATTTTGTTTCAAACAATGTATGTATCCCATAAAAAAGGGTGAATAAATTTAATAAAATGGGTTTTAATTTTCAGAGGTTTATTGTCAAGAATAAGCACCTTTCCATGTAAATAAAAGAGCATAATTACAAGCATGTGAGAGCTCCACTTCAACAACATGAACAAAGAATGTGTCAGCAAACATCCAACACTATTGAGAATTGGGTATTCACTACCATTTGTGATTGCTGGTAAATCAATTTCTTGCATGATTTTTAAATTAATTTTCCTAACAACAGTTGCTACACCTTTAATGAAAACTGATACCCCTAGCTGACTCATGGATTTAAGTTCTCATCAAATGTAATTTTTGTTAATATGATAAATGTTCAAATGGTATATCAAGTAAAACAAATGATTTCAACTTAAATGAAATATAATTAATTCTGAAATGCACTGAAAGATAACATCAATAGTGATGAAAAATACTTGGATTACGTAAGCTTATTTCTGACCTAGATAACAATGCAATATAATAATAATAATAATAATAATAATAATAATAATAATAATAATAATAATAATAATGAGGACTTTGTATAGAGCCTAATCGTTCAAAGCTCTAAGCGCTTTACACCATCAATAATGATATGACTACACTACAGAACAACAAATGACAAAAACAATGAAATTGGAAAACATAAAAACATGCTGAAAATATATAAGATACAAAACATGATTAGGTCGCTAAGTTTGTTCCTGAAGTCGAAACAGGTGAGTCTTGAGAGCACTCTTAAAAGGGACCACTGTTTCTTTGTGTCTAATTTCAATGGGCAATTCGTTCCACGCCGCCGGGCCCTGGTGTGCAAAAGAACGTTGTCCATATGACTTTGTTTTCACCTTGGGAACAATGAGTATACGATTATCTGAAGAAGAGCGTAAGGATATAGCTGGTGTATACACATGGGTGAGGCTGGATAGGTATGTTGGACTGGAGTCTGTCATTGAAATATAGCACAGAGAACAAATTTTGTGTTTGATTTTGTATCGAATTGATAGCCAATGTAGGGTACAGAGCAGTGGTGAGGTGTGCTCTGATCGAGGTACTCTAAAGATGATCCGTGCAGCTGTGTTTTGAACTTTTTGAAGTTTGTGGAGTAAATATTGTGATGAACCAGACAGAATTGAGTTACAATAGTCCAGTCTTGAAAGTACTAATGAACACACAAGTGTTTTCGTGGCATCAACAGAAAGATATTTACGAATGGAACTGATGCGTCTCAATTCAAGATATGCAGCCCTGCAGATGTTCATGACATGTTGGTGCAATGTGAGAGTACTGTCTAGAATAACACCTAGATTCCGTACTGACTGTGAGAATTTAATGTTGGTGTTGCTGATATTTATTGTCTGAGGTAAAGGATGTGGATGAGAAAGTCTTTGTGTTGTGATCAGAATAGCCTCAGTTTTATCATCATTCATCTGCAGCTTGTTACATGTCATCCATGATTTTACATCCGAAATGCACTTCTCTACTCCATGGATGGTAGCATCAACTTCAGTTGGGTGGCTAGACTTGTATCTGGGTGTAATCAGTGTACAATTGGTGCGACACTGGGTGATGATCTATGACACTTGAGAGCGGCTGAGTGTACAGAATGAAGAGAACGGGTCCAAGAACAGATCACTGTGGAATACTATAACATATGTCAACTGGGCTGGAGTGTATTCCATTTGCAGATATAATTTGTGTCCTGTTGACTAAGTAGGACTTGAACCACTGTAAGGCTATATTCTGAATGCCAAATACATGCTGGAGACGGTGAAGTAATATATCATGGTCTATTGTGTCAAATGCTGCAGATAAATCCAGGAGAGTGAGGACTAATCTTTCCACTATCCAAAGTGGAGAGAATGTCACTAAATACTTTCAGAAGAGTAGTTTCCGTACTGTGGCAAGGGTGATATGCAGACTGTACATTGCTAAAAAGACTGTTTGAATTCAAATGAGATACAAGTTAAGTTAGAACAACCTTTTCTAAGATTTTTGATATGAAAGATTAGAAACTGGGCGGTAGTTGTTTAAATCGTTATGGTCCAGTGTTGGTTTCTTCAGCAGTGGCTTTACGATGGCAGTTTTGAAAAATGATGGGAATTCCCCTGATGAGAGAGAGATATTGATAACATCAGTTAGTGAAGGCAATATTGGTTCTAAGCACTCAAGCAGCAGTGATGTCGGAACTGGATCAAGCTCACAAGACTTTGGTGCACTTTTCATCATGCTTGTCCGTACTAAATCTATAGAAACAGGTTCAAATGCTCCTAACGGTTGTCGCTGAAATTCTGCATCATACCTGTATGGTGACGAATCAGTTGAAATTGTGCTGTCAAGCGAATCTCTAATGGTTTGAACTTTGTCATTGAAGAAATCTGCAAATTGGTCTGGTAGGTCTAGTGGAGGAGAGAAGGTCGTTGGAAGTGGTGTACGTTTGTTCTGTGACATTAGTTTGTTAGTTATCTCGAAGAGCTCTTTGCAGCTGGAACTCTCAGTGATCTTAGAACTGTAGTGGGATGATTTGGCTAAATGGACTATGTTTGTGATGTTCTTCTTAGTGGCTTTGTAGATTTGTTTATGAATAGTGAGTCTGGTAGAAAGCCAAAGCCTCTCTGCTTTTTCGGCGATGTCTTTTAGCAGTGCGAAGCTGGTCCCTAATACTGCTATACCAAGGAGAACACTTTTTTTTTATTGATACTCTGCATTTGGTGGCTGGGGCATGTTTTTCAAGCAATGAACGCAGGCAGTTATCAAGTTGTTCTGCTGTTGGATGTAAGAAAGTTGTTAGGTTTTCTTGGATGTCATGCATGAATTTGGTTCTATTTATCATACGGAGGTTTCTCTTAGTAGCAAATAGAGGTGGAGGGTTAGAGACTGATACGTCGAGATGGCATACAATGCAGAGGTGATCTGATGCAAGTTCGTGGGATACAAGAGTTGACTGCAGAATATTATCATCAGGTCTATAAAGAAACCAGTCTAAAATGTGACCAAGTTGATGGGTAGGTTTGTTAACTGACTGTTTAAGATTGAAAACATGAATGGAATCTAGGAGTTTTGACATGTTTACTTTACCAGGACAGTCATAGTGAAAGTTGAAATCTCCAAGAATAATTAGGTTGCCACCTATCGAATTTCCATACTCTAGAAGATTTGGAAACTGCTCCAAAAAGAGAGTTTCCATCAGCTTGTTTTTTCTACTAGAAGGAGGACGGTAGAGACAGAAAAAATGGACTAAATGGATATACCCTAAATATTTAAGCTTACAGCTAACCTTGATCCCAATGATCATTGATATGCCCTGAATACTTAAGCTTACAGCTGACTTTGATCTCAATGATCATTGATATGCCCTGAATACTTAAGCTTACAGCTGACCTTGATCCCAATGATCATTGATATGCCCTGAACTCTTAAGCTGACCTTGATTCCATTGCAAAAATACCCTGAATACTGAAGCTTACAGCTGACCTAAATCACAATGAAATATACTGAAGCTTATATCTGACTTTGCTCACTAATATTTCTATAATACTTTTAAGCTTACAGCTGACTTTGATCACAATGAAATATACTCTGAATATTGATACTTACAGATGACCTTGATCACAATAAAATATACCCTGAATAGTAAAGCTTACATCTGACCTGGATCACAATGAAATAAACCCCAAATAGGTAAGCTAACAGCTAACCTTGACCACAATGAAATATACCCTGAATACTAAAGCTTATATCTGACCTTGATCATTAATATATGCAAAATATGTCTAAGCTTTCAGCTGACATTGATCACAATGTAATATACCATGAAAACTGATGCTTATAGATGACCTTGATCACAATGAAATATACCCTGAATAGTAAAGCTTACATCTGACCTTGATCACAATGAAATAAACCCCAAATAGGTAAGCTAACAGCTAACCTTGCGCACAATCAAATATACCCTGAATAGTGAAGTTTTCTGCTGACTTTGATCAGAATGAAACACATCATAAATACTGAAGCTTACAGCTGACCTTGATCACAATCAAATATTCCCTGAAAATAAAAGTTACAAATAATCTTGATCACAATAAAGTGAATACCGAATCTTACAGTTGACCTTGATCACAATCAAAATATAATCTGAATAGTGAAGCTATCATCTGACCTTGATCACAATGGAATATACCCTGAAAATAAAAGTTACAGGTAATCTTAATCACAATAAAATATGCTCTTAATATTGAAGCTTATGGCTGACCTTGATCACAATGAAATACTCTTTGAATATTGATGCTTACAGATGATTGACCATCATGAAATATACTTTAAATATTGAAGCTTAGAGCTGACCTTGATTTTGTTTTTGTAGGGTTTAATGCCATTTTATCATTACAAGATAGGCTATACAGTATACATGGCAACCAGTATAAATGTTGTAGGAAGAACCCAGGAAAATCTTGCAAAGAACCACAGACCAAGTCTTTTTATTCAAAGAAATCACACCAGAGTCACATGTAATATACTTTAATCATCATCATCATCATCATCATCATCATCATCATACAACTGTTAAACTTAGTCATAATCATTACTATCGTTTTCAACATCATCATCCACATTATCATCAATGATGATACTGCCATCACAACATCTGCTTGTCACAGTATCAGTGGTCATTGACAATGAAAGATTTTTTACCCACGTTAATATAACAATGTTTACTTCACCAAGATCTTCACAGTATCACTGGCATTGACAAAGAAAGATTTTTTTACCCACATTAATATAACAATGTTTACTTCACCAAGATTGTTCCACTGTAAACTATTAATTAACCCACAACTGGGTCATGTTCTTTAAAATCTGGGTGAATGAATGAATGGGTTACAACTTCTATTCTTAATTTGTCAACTTTATTATTTTCTCATATCTCTCCAAAAAAAATTAGAAATATATGAATGATTTTGCCTTCATCCATAATACAGGACAGACCCTCATCTGCTCTTTCACTAAGCAATGGTAGATCTGACCTAATTACTTTATTAAAAATGTGTCATTTAGAAATGAATATATAACAAGCTGTGCTTAGTACAACTGATATTGACTAAGAGGAGTTGCACAGAAGCCCAATGAACCAGATGTAGATTACACCATAGCAGCAACCAAAACATAAACAGTACAGAACAAAGAGAGGCTAAAAATACCTAACACTTCAAACACCTTGCACTTAATGATAGACATTATCCAAGGCTTTAGTTATATGTATTTAAAAATCCAATTTATGAAGTACTGAACCACATAAACCCTTCCATTTGTGAAACCTGTCAATTTAATATGACATAATTATAAAAAAAAATAATAAACCACTGGTCTTATAAAAAGGAACTGTCAAATTATGGATATGCTTATGACACAATGCAAACACCTGGACCTATTACTGCAATGCATCAGATTAAAACTACAAACTACAAGCATGTATTACTGTACATGCAATGCAAACAATCATAATATGCACAGGTAATCTTTTTAGATAAAATATTCTGTTCTGTACAATTTACAACAGGTTAGAAACATTTGTCTCAGGTGTGGGAGATTGTGGGTTTGAACCCTGGCTGACTCCTACCAAAGACTTATAAAAATGATACTAGCTGCTACCTTGCTTGGTGCTCAGAATTAAGAGGTCAGTGTTAGGAGTGGTCCGCCTGGTGTGAGGATAATATGACTGGGTATGACATCGTGCTACGTGTCTATGGCATGATGCCTCAGTGCTAGACATCACTTTAAACTGCAACACTGCAGACATCATAACAATAAAACTGAAAATTTTGTAAACGATATGTTACAAATCAAAATCACACACAATTTACAACAAATAAGTTGCCTTTTTTTTCCCAATAAATCCAAAAATCCAATGCTGTCAGAACTGTATGCATTCAAAAGTACAAATGTCAATGTGGGTATCTGAGAAATCTTGCTAGTAACTTTCCATAAGTGTTTTCTCCCAATTTTTTACCAGGGTTTCCACTACCAAATATACTGGCCATCATGTACAGACTATCATTTTCAGATTTATTGGTATTAAACCCAACAAACAACAACACAAAAGTATGTAAGTACAATAATGAAAACAAACTTTTTACTACTGTACGACTACACTGTTGATGTTGTTTAATGCCTTTGATAGGCTGTATATTGCTGTTAAAATATCTGGTGGATGGAGAAGCTGGGAATTCTGGGAAGAACCACTGACCCATGGAAATCTATAGCAAGCTCATGTACCAGTACTGACTTACAGAAATCTATAGCAAGCTCATGTACCAGTACTGACTTATGGAAATCTATAGCAAGCTCATGTACCTACACTGGCTTATGGAAATCTATAGCAAGCTCATGTACCTACACTGACTTATGGAAATCTATAGCAAGCTCATGTACCTACACTGACTTATGGAAATCTATAGCAAGCTCATGTACATACACTGACTTATGGAAATCTATAGCAAGCTCATGTACCTACACTGACTTACAGAAATCTATAGCAAGCTCATGTACCTACACTGAGTTACAGAAATCTATAGCAAGCTCATGTACCTGTACTGACTTATGGAAATCTATAGCAAGCTCATGTACCTACATTGACTTATGGAAATCTATAGCAAGCTCATGTACCTACACTGACTTACAGAAATCTATAGCAAGCTCATGTACCTACACTGAGTTACAGAAATCTATAGCAAGCTCATGTACCTACACTGACTTATGGAAATCTATGGCAAGCTCATGTACCTACACTGACTTATGGAAATCTATGGCAAGCTCATGTACCTACACTGACTTATGGAAATCTATAGCAAGCTCATGTACCTACACTGACTTATGGAAATCTATGGCAAGCTCATGTACCTACACTGACTTATGGAAATCTATAGCAAGCTCATGTACCAGTACTGACTTATGGAAATCTATAGCAAGCTCATGTACCTACACTGGCTTATGGAAATCTATAGCAAGCTCATGTACCTACATTGACTTATGGAAATCTATAGCAAGCTCATGTACCTACACTGACTTATGGAAATCTATAGCAAGCTCATGTACCTACACTGACTTATGGAAATCTATAGCAAGCTCATGTACCTACACTGACTTATGGAAATCTATAGCAAGCTCATGTACCTACACTGACTTACAGAAATCTATAGCAAGCTCATGTACCTACACTGACTTATGGAAATCTATAGCAAGCTCATGTACCTACACTGACTTATGGAAATCTATAGCAAGCTCATGTACCTACACTGACTTATGGAAATCTATAGCAAGCTCATGTACCAGTACTGACTTATGGAAATCTATAGCAAGCTCATGTACCTACACTGGATTATGGAAATCTATAGCAAGCTCATGTACCTACATTGACTTATGGAAATCTATAGCAAGCTCATGTACCTACACTGACTTATGGAAATCTATAGCAAGCTCATGTACCTACACTGACTTATGGAAATCTATAGCAAGCTCATGTACCTACACTGACTTATGGAAATCTATAGCAAGCTCATGTACCTACACTGGCTTATGGAAATCTATAGCAAGCTCATGTACCTACACTGACTTATGGAAATCTATAGCAAGCTCATGTACCTACACTGACTTATGGAAATCTATAGCAAGCTCATGTACCTACACTGGCTTATGGAAATCTATAGCAAGCTCATGTACCTACACTGACTTATGGAAATCTATAGCAAGCTCATGTACCTACACTGACTTATGGAAATCTACAGCAAGCTCATGTACCTACACTGACTTATGGAAATCTATAGCAAGCTCATGTACCTACACTGACTTACAGAAATCTATAGCAAGCTCATGTACCTACACTGGCTTATGGAAATCTATAGCAAGCTCATGTACCTACATTGACTTATGGAAATCTATAGCAAGCTCATGTACCTACACTGACTTATGGAAATCTATAGCAAGCTCATGTACCAGTACTGACTTATGGAAATCTATAGCAAGCTCATGTACCTACACTGGCTTATGGAAATCTATAGCAAGCTCATGTACCTACACTGACTTATGGAAATCTATAGCAAGCTCATGCACCTACACTGACTTACAGAAATCTATAGCAAGCTCATGTACCTACACTGACTTACAGAAATCTATAGCAAGCTCATGTACATACACTGACTTATGGAAATCTATAGCAAGCTCATGTACCTAGACTGACTTATGGAAATCTATAGCAAGCTCATGTACCAGTAATAACTTATGGAAATCTATAGCAAGCTCATGTACCTACACTGACTTATGGAAATCTATAGCAAGCTCATGTACCTACACTGACTTATGGAAATCTATAACAAGCTCAAGTACCAGTACTGACTTATGGAAATCTATGGCAAGCTCATGTACCTACACTGACTTATGGAAATCTATGGCAAGCTCATGTACCTACACTGACTTATGGAAATCTATAGCAAGCTCATGTACCTACACTGACTTATGGAAATCTATGGCAAGCTCATGTACCTACACTGACTTATGGAAATCTATAGCAAGCTCATGTACCAGTACTGACTTATGGAAATCTATGGCAAGCTCATGTACCTACACTGACTTATGGAAATCTATAGCAAGCTCATGTACCTACACTGACTTATGGAAATCTATAGCAAGCTCATGTACCTACACTGACTTATGGAAATCTATAGCAAGCTCATGTACCAGTACTGACTTATGGAAATCTATAGCAAGCTCATGTACCAGTACTAACTTATGGAAATCTATAGCAAGCTCATGTACCTACACTGACTTATGGAAATCTATAGCAAGCTCATGTACCTACACTGACTTATGGAAATCTATAGCAAGCTCATGTACCTACACCGACTTATGGAAATCTATAACAAGCTCAAGTACCAGTACTGACTTATGGAAATCTATGGCAAGCTCATGTACCTACACTGACTTATGGAAATCTATGGCAAGCTCATGTACCTACACTGACTTATGGAAATCTATAGCAAGCTCATGTACCTACACTGACTTATGGAAATCTATGGCAAGCTCATGTACCTACACTGACTTATGGAAATCTATAGCAAGCTCATGTACCAGTACTGACTTATGGAAATCTATGGCAAGCTCATGTACCTACACTGACTTATGGAAATCTATAGCAAGCTCATGTACCTACACTGGCTGAGCCTGAGACTGCAACCCATTCAGATAGAGATGAAAAGTCAAGTGTCCTGTGAAGGTGCTACTGGACTGTATATGTACTACTTTACTCCACCTATATTGTTCAGCAAAGACCAAGAAAGTTGTACGGACACCAGATTTTTCATTACCATGGTATGGGTCCAGAACACAAAATACTGCCATTCATAAAATTTATCTATGATTACATTTTAGCAAATCTTTACTTTGTCCAAATTTGAATCATTAAATTTTTTAGGTAATTACCAATGGGAGAGGGGTCTTGAGTGGCCGAGTGGTCTAAAGCGCTCATCCGTTACGGATCACTGCCATCTCACCTCTGCTTGGGTTCGAGTCTCAGATTCGGCCAATATGGGTATGTGAGAAAGCTTGCTAGTAGCTTCTCGTGCATCAGTGGTTCTTTCCGGGGGTTTTCCGGGGTTCTTCTTCCACCATTAATACTGGCCACCATGTATAGCCTATCTTGTGCTGAAAAATGATGGTAAACCCTAGAACAAGCAAAAAATCTCATGCATAGTTTTACCCTGTGTAATGAAAAGCGAAATGTTCTTATATGTGGTACAGTGTTAACAATGATGAAAGCAAGTGAAGTCATTTTTTTCTACCATAAGGTGGGGATCCAATGTAGCCAAGCTGGTAGAGTTACTGGCTCATATTCCAAGTGGCTTGAATTCTTTACCAGTCCAGGCCAGATTGGGTCATTTGCCTCTTCGTGTCCTCGGGAAAGGACTTTGCTCTCATTTCCTTCACTGTTTAAAACGACCCACCCACCCACCCATCGATATTACAAAATATTATCAAACCATACATAATATATGGCTTGCTGCCAAAAATAAGGGATGTTGTAATAATAATAGTCAAAATGTCAATCAGAGCATTTCATTTCTATAATCCCTTACAACTACGAGGTGCATGGCCCCAATGCGCTGTGTTGTGTGTTATGGCTCTAATAAACTGAAAACAACATGCTTTGTAAAATTTAACAAATAATTTATTTCTCTGGAAAAAGATTGTACAAATGGGAAAAGAACTTACAGTTTTAAGAATCAAATCTAAACATATTCCAAGAATAATCCACAAATTAAATTATAAAATTCCTAGTAATGAAATGTTCTAATAAATTCAATATCCAGTCCTGTTGGAAAATCCAAAATGGCAGACGATAACATATGCTGATGTCTGTTTTTGTGTTTATCTATAGTTCCGTGTAGAATCACAAGATTTAACACTAGTCTTGGAAATCCAAATAAAATTTTG
The DNA here is from genome assembly GCA_029339505.1 of Unio delphinus. Taxonomy (NCBI): domain Eukaryota; kingdom Metazoa; phylum Mollusca; class Bivalvia; order Unionida; family Unionidae; genus Unio; species Unio delphinus. The sequence continues at coordinate 14,723,508 of JAQISU010000014.1, forward strand.
ATAAACAGTCTTTGTCTAAGTATTTTGTATGCACATCAAATATTTCCAGATATGTATTAACACTTTAAAATCCAAATGAACTGAAGAATTGTTAACATGGATTCAAAAACTGGCTACAATAAAAGAGAATGACTTAACGTCATTTGTAAAAGTGTAGAACTCACTATATTTCACTAAAACAAAGATTAAGTCATATTCTAATATGCAGTTGCGAAAAAATCCCCAAATTGTGAAATCATGAAAAGTTGGGGGGAGGAGGAGTTACATGTTCGTTTATATCACATACATGTACTCCAAACATGACCCAGCCAAGAACCAATTATTTTTACTTTAAGACTAGAAAGTTGTTTACTTCTTCACTAGTCCCATCTTGACCTTGACAACAACCAATCATTTTAAAATAAAAATAAGACTTGTTTACATGGTTGCCACTAACCTTGAATCAAGGTCAGAATAGAGGTCAACATTACTTGTTTACCAGAGAAAAATTCAAGTCCACCGATTTTCGGAAAAAACATCTTTAGTGAAAAAATTTCCTTTACAATAACATGTTGTCAAGTGCCAAATTTTTCATCAGTAAAATCCATTAATTAATTCTTAGCCTAGCCAACAATTAACTGTTATCTTGTGGTCGAGTTTGCACGGAGAAATGTTTTCCTAACTCGGGTCACACTGGTAGTGTGTTTATAGTAAAAACGAACTAGCTGTATGACAGGCTAGAAAAGGCGAAATTCACATGTAAAGCTGTCAAAAGTGATTTGAGACAACTGTTATTACAACCCCAGGTGGCATTTTTGGCACACTGTTAAGCAGTTTTCCAAATGTCTGTAGGAATAGCATTTATTCCGATTGGTCAAATGTGTAATGACGGTTGGGTCTATCCCTAAATTTCTGGGGGGATATAATACTCCGAACCTATGAATTTTAGTCAGTCTGGGAAGGACCTCTGGAAGAGAGGATATTATTATTAATTCCGACCATAGTAAAGACTCCGGGCGGTACTTAAAGGAAAGACGTTCGTAAAATCATGGTTCCAGGGAAAATTGATAATCCAGGAACGATTGTAAGATGCCAAAAACACAAGGTATTTAACTCAAATTCACATTTATCATGATGTAATTTATATGATGTTTCTTCGTTACAGATGCATGATCTGTTGATATTTTGTAGGAATCGTTCACATTTATCATGATGTAATTTATATGATGTTTCGTCGTTACAGATGCATGACGTGTTGAGATTTTATATGAATAGTTCAGTTATTACATTGATTTAGTAATGTACTTTTGAATTCTGAATTAGAATTTTCACCTTATATACTTAGGTAGGTTAATGGGTGTTGTATAAGAACCCGCTGTGTACATTTATGATTGGAAAGTGCTACATTAATTTTGAATTTTATCATATTAGTGAATATTGATTGTGTGCTATGATTTACTGCCTCACTTTACATAATGATTTACGGGAATATATGTGACTTCCCCAAATTTTGATGAGATAATTAGCGGTATAACTGTATTGATCGGAAGACTTGTGTAGTATTTGCTAGCCGTATAAAGGTTATCACTGATAGTAAGATCTGATTGTTCGAACCAGAAAGACAGACGGACAATCTCAACTCTTAAAGCATAACAAGATACTTAGGGCATTTTACCCTTTTCTTTTCAAAGGAAAATAGTTTGTTTGGAGAGAGAGAAATAGCGAGGAGATCGAGATCCAAAGGAGGAAAAGAATTTAGAAGTCAGAGTTGTGAGAACCCACGTTCAACCAGAGGACAAGTTAAAGTCGAGATGCAAGCAGAAAAAAAAAAGAGATGACAAACAGGTCATGTGAATTTACCAAGCGGTCCAATGTTAATGAACACTAGATTTTGTGATGAAATTTGCTATTAGCCAGTAACGGCTAGATTTGTCTATTTTATTAGTGTTTGAAATTTAATTAATGTATCAATTATTTTAAAACTTCGGTTTTAGAGTGCTTCTGAAGGAAAGAAAAATTGTAATTTGCTGTGTCTCTTCTTCTCTTGATTTTTGATTAAATTCTTTATTTATCTTAACGGGGGCTCGTGTGTTGTCTTTGTTCAAGATAGTGTCTCAGATTGCCATATCCATTCTATAACCAGACCACACCGTTGAGGTCATTCCTTAGATAACGAGTATTAGCGGGAGGCGGTTTCTGGTGTTGTTTTTCCAAGTTGCACAATACCTCTGACCAGTGGCTTGTGCAATATTGTACCAATAACGCTTGATACCGACTACCTCGTTACACATGTAATAAAAAATGAAAGATTTGAAAACTGACAATATTAAATTGAAACAAATATACATATATAATCATATTTACACAACAGCTGGACAATCTAGGTCTATGTAGTTTGTCTGGCCTGAGAAGTAAAAAAACCCAACAAACAACATACACCCTGCTATCATGATGCAATATTGAAGCAGATCAGTGTCTATATTGCTTGGAGTTAGAATAACTTCTATCTTAGTATATACAATAAATCTGGCATGCTATTAATAGATCTATCATGGTTTCCAAATATTAATATGAAATCCATAATACTAATACTAGTAATGCGAAATCCATGATAATAATACTAGTAATGTGAAATCCATAATACTAACACCTGCATGTACTAGTAATGTGAAATCCATAATACTAATAATAGTAATGTGAAATCCATAATACTAATAGTAGTAATGTGAAATTCATAATACTAATACGAGTAATGTGAAATCCATTATACTAATACTATTAATGTGAAATCCATAATACTAATACTAGTAATGTGAAATCCATAGTACTAATACAGTAGACCCCCTCTTGAATGGCCCCCCTGACCAGCGGCCACCCGCTTCTTACGGCCAGAATCCTTTGGCACCGACGAGTTTATATTCAAAAGTACCCCTCAAGAGCAACCACCCCTCTAACGCAACCAGCATTTTAGTACAAAAAATGAAAAATGTCCCCCACATGAATGGCCACTTTCGTTTCTATAAATGTATATAGAAACAATAATTAATTCAAATCTTGACGTAAGGTAAGCAATTTACACGTCTCCAAGTGTCAAGTCGCCATTAAAAGTGTCGACTATAGATTTATAGTATATCATTATCTATGAAAGTCGATGTTTACAGGAAATGGGCTCAATAATATTATGATAGAGTTTGGGGTTTAACACCTATGTCGAGTTCTTCTCGTTGATGATTATAACCAGATATAATTGTTATAATCATAACAAGGTCAGCATAGGCTAAAAATAGATTTTGTACATTGGCACACACAGACCCTTAAAAAAAAACAACAGGGTACCAGACAAAGACTGAAAAAATCATGTGACCATACATTATGGCTTCCTTTACGACGGTTGTATTTTGTACACTCGACACAAGTTTTGTCTGCATAATTAAATCACATAGTCAGCAATAACCGAATAAATCATTACCAAACATTAAAATGTCATCACATTAACGGATACATTATTTTCGAAGAAAGTCGGTTATTCTACTCGACGACATTGGGGAAGGGCGGGTGGGGGGATGTAAAACAATTTTATGTAGAAAAGACTCGTAAAAACAAGTTTATGTTGAAATAATTTGAATAAGCAAGTAATAACCGATAAGAAGGTTATTCAGCAGCAGTGGGAAAATGGAGCAAATGGAAAGATAATTATGTATGCACCAAGATGTAATGACGTTTTTGAAACCATTTGCAATGTGCATGACCACAATACCCGCTCGCATATCACACTTACGCCAAGAAAGCAAAAATGTGAAGCCTTATAAGGCCACTTTCCCGGTGCAGCAGGGGTGTCCGTATAAGATGGAGACTACTGTACTAGTAATGTGAAATCAATAATAATATTACTATTAATGTGAAATCCTTAATACTAATAATAGTAATGTGAAATCCATAATACTATACTATTAATTTGAAATTCATAATACTAATAATAGTAATGTGAAATTCATAAAACTAATACAGTAATGTGAAATCAATAATAATATTACTATTAATATGAAATCCATAATACTAATACTAGTAATGTGAAATCCATAATACTAATACCAAAATACCATAATATTACTATTATTATGAAATCCATAATACTAATACTAGTAATGTGAAATCTATAATACTAATACTAGTAATATGAAATCCATAATATTAATACTAGTAATGTGAAATCCATAATACTAATACCAAAATACCATAATATTACTATTATTATGAAATCCATAATACTAATACTAGTAATGTGAAATCCATAATATTAATACTAGTAATATGAAATCCATAATATTAATACTAGTAATGTGAAATCCATAATACTAATACTAGTAATGTGAAATCCATAATACTAATACTAGTAATATGAAATCCATAATATTAATACTAGTAATGTGAAATCCATAATACTAATACTAGTAATGTGAAATCCATAATACTAATACTAGTAATATGAAATCCATAATATTAATACTAGTAATGTGAAATCCATAATACTAATACTAGTAATGTGAAATCCATAATACTAGTACTAGTAATGTGAAATCCATAATACTAATACTAGTAATGTGAAATCCATTATACTAATACTAGTAATGTGAAATTCATAATACTAATACTAGTAATGTGAAATCCATAATACTAATATGAAATCCATAGCATGTCAGATAAAATATTGCAATCCATAAAGCTAATATGAAATGAGAGGATCATTATTTTGTTCATAAACGTTTGGATCGAAACCTTTCAAATTTGGTCTGTACATTATTGTAAATTACTCTTAAGTAAACTCCATTTAAATAAGTAAACATTGTATTATGTGGGATATTTGTCCCCTCCACACATTTTACAAAGACATGTCAACATGGATAGAAGGCAAAAAATGGATAGTCTAATGTATTACAAAGACATGCCATTCTCTCTTAACAAAGCAACATATAAAGTAAGCTGATTGTTCAAATCAATCTATAATTCTAGAATTGCTAGAGTTAGTGAAGCCATACATCCATCTATCAACAATTTGGCTTTCACAAGATAATTCTACTAGAAATGGTGTGATTTTAGCCTAATTTGACATGCAGCTTTATAATGACCTGACCTTAAATAATTCTGATTTCCAGCCTTTCACAACACCATTTACCTATTTGAGTTATAATCTTTGAGAAGTAAAGTCTTCCTTTATCATCTACAATGGCAGGTACAAAGCAAACAATGCAAAAATCCACTGGAGTACAATCAAAGTCATGAAATCAAGACTTAAAGAACAAAATTATACAAATCTACAAAACCAATAAATCTACAAATATAGACCAAGATACAAAAGACAATTACAACACTGGAAATGTTTGGAGAAAAAACTCAGTGAGTAGAATGATCAGCATGGGAAAAATGGCGTCCAACAAGGAACTTACTGAACTTTGAAATTTTTCACCACAAAGTGGATAGAGACAGCTAATTAGGATTTTCTGGAGTGTGCATATAAGACACACAGGAGATTAATTTCTCACAGATACTCATCCTGTGCTGAAAAATGGCGTTAAACCCTACAACAACAACCATAAGGAGAAAAATCATATCACAGATACAATAACTTCAAAACAACAAAGGTATAAAAACTAAGCTTAGGCAACAGTAAAAACAGGGATGGGGAGACTCCTGTACTGGTTTGGAAAGATCAAATAAGGGAATACCCCCTCCCCCCCCAAAAAAAATGAGTGAGTACTTGACCTCCTTAATCTGGTTTCCATGCCAATCTTTAACAAAGATCGATGGATTTCAAACAAATTTAGCATACACTCTGACAATGATACAATTCTGAACAAATTTCATTTAAAGCATTTTACGTTATCATTTAGTACACTTATAGCCCTGGATCAGATGTTCATGTTCTCCAGATTTATTTTTATAACCAAGGACTACTGGATTCTAAATTTAGTATACAATTTTTACACAGATTAAATTTAATTTCCAGTATTATACGGAGCTATGGCTATTGATTGCCTATTTCTCATAAAATTTGGTTTTTAAGGGGTCACAGAAGCGCTACAGGCCCAGCATCAGGCTTATAATTCCAACGGCCGGGTGTTAAATACCAGCCGAAGACAGTCTTGCTTGGTTGCCTCGATGTATCTTTGATTAAAGCACTTAGGTTCCATTTCTTTGGCATGGTATAGCCAGTAATGTCAAAGAGGTGAATCAACAAAATCCAAAAATCCACATTAACAAATACTGTCAGATTTGACCAAAGTTGACATGTATCTTTATACTGACATGACTTTGAATGAGATATGCTTCCAGCTTTCCAGGACGTCATTTACTATAGTTATGGCTTCCTGACTGCCCAACCTTTGGTTTCCATGGCGTAACTTTACCAAGGATTGTTGGATCTCAACCACGTTAGGCATACTTGTATATATTCATAAGACCTTGAATGGGTTTGAATTCCCAATGCTCAATGACTTAATGCTCAATGGCCCATAATTGCCATCCTCCTAATTCTGGTTTTCCAACATGCTTTCATCAAAGATTGTTAGAATCATATTTGATATGCAACTTTATGTGAACATCATGGGCTCCTTGTGATGCACCCATCACTACTAGCTCTACTTGTTGCAGGAAAGTGGTGAACCAACAGCTGATCTTTTGCAGATGGGGGTACTCTGAACTTGGTCCTTGGTCCTATCCATGTGTCCAATACTATGCATTAAGAAGATTGTGCAAATGCCATCCAATGTAGACCAATAAAATTTGGCTTTTCTCTCTGAAAGAAAATGCTTACAGAAATCTATAGCAAGCTCGTAATGACCTGATAGGTTTTTCTTGCAATTATAATATAGTCAAACCTGTTACAACAATCACCTTTATATAGCAGTCACCAAGTCACAATAGCCATTTTAATTTCTCCCCAACATATAAAAATAATTTATACAACAGTCAGCTGCTGTCAAAGATCAGCAGCCAGGTGTTTTCCACCATCTTGCCGGAATGTGCATATATCAACAGTGACTTTCTATACAGGCCACCATTGTGAATCAACTAGAGATACAAATGTTTTGTGGAAAAAAACAAATTTGTTGTGACCCTACATTTGAGATTTTGATTTAGGATTAAATAAGTCTTGAGAGGAATGTGTATGTAAAAATTCAAGGCAATCATCTTAGTAGTGAATAGCAATAACAAACTTGTGCTAAGGGACAGAGGGATGACAAAAAATGGACCATAGACAAAATGCCATCCCAGAACTTCTCTTAAGAGCTAAAGACTGCTTGAGCAGAAGTAATAGAAAGGAAAGATCTTTAAGATGATGAACCACTGCAAATAATAATAAAGTGTAATTTTCGTACTCTCTAATAGATACAATCACCTATACACATCAGCCATTCAAACTCCCCTCCCCACCCCAAAATTTCCAATGTAAATGTCCTGTATGTAACATTCACCTGCCTTCAGTCCTTTGTGTCCTAGCTAAACAAGGGTCTCTACAAATAGGCGGTCAATGGTGCATATTTACAATGACCACACAGTCTATGCAAACTAAAGTTTCGCTTTATGAGGTAGGAATTGTTTAAATAAAGGAATATCATATGAATTGATGGTACAGATATTTGTTCTATTTTGCTTGTAATCCATACTTCAGCCATGTTTACCATATAACCCTAAGGTGTCAATATGTCAAATTTTAAAGAGATGCAGCTTTATCATTAGGGTCAAGGATCAACAAAATTTGTTTACAGGAAAGTAGTTTTGATTATCACAAAAGAAATGAGAGTTACTGTACCTGCTGCTATTAGTTGATACTTTCATCTAATAGCTTGAAAATTAACGTTATGCCTAAAGAAACATGTTGTCATTGAGAGTAGATATGAATTACATCCCTTTTCATTAGGGTCAGGATTCATTCAATATTTAAAACTTGTCAGGCAGGCAAAATTTCAGTTCATTGGTCTGGTCACAAGGAAGAGCCATATTTGGTACTTTTTGATTTCCTATTCATCACAAGATTCATAGGCTTCCAACATAAGCCAACTGTCTTTTTCTAATCTCTGCAAGCTGAACACCTAGCTAATCAAGATACATGTATTGTATCTACAGTGTGAACAGCTGTACAAGCTGGCAGACAGAAGAGTCAGTCCTCTGTTTTACAGTCATATTAAAGCTGTTGGTAAGTAGTGAAATTAGTGTTTTTGGCATGGCACAGAAACCCCATAAGATCAGTAATTATTTAATATATAGGATAATTCAAAGTGAGATGGATACAGTAATATTGTGTGGAATATTACACTGCAACCAAATTAATTTGATAATTTGTGTATTTGTATTTCTTGATTCTGATAAATAGTGCATATAAAACAATCTTTTTAATAATAATAATAATAATAATAATAATAATAATAATAATAATACCAATAATAAAGAAGAAGAAGAAGAAGAATATCAATGATAATGATATTTGGTGATTGGTAATTATTAGTTTTCTACCTAAATAATATTCCTTTTTGCTTTGACCAATTAACAATAATGTTTACCATTTACCATATAGATTCCTAAAATGTGTTAATTGGATAAACAATGTAAAGAAAATGCAAGATCTTTAATTACATGATACTGAATTACCAAACATGTCAACAAACTAAAAAAATATGTAGATGTTTGATGAAGCATAACAACAGCAAACAAATCCTGACAATGTCATACAAACTGATAATAAAAATGTGTACTATTGTTGTAAGGTGTGTTTGCAGCAAAATTATCAAAAGAAATAGATTAGATCTGCAACATATACCACAAAGCATAACTAGTAAATTGGGAGACAAATTCCAAATTTGTTGCATCTTAGAAAGACAAACAAAGCCTGATAAAATCATAAATAAATTGTTTATTTTAATTTTAAAATGTGTATATCCAATATTTATTGACAGAAATGGCTATTTTTCACACACATTAACAAAATGTCATAAGTGGCCAAGCCATGCAAATTCATCATTCCTAACCTGAACAGTAATGGGCTTTTATTGTCCGTGTTAATTGACAAACATTTGCTGAGAATACAATACATGTATTGGTCTATTGGCTTTTATTTATATGGTTGAGACAGGTTCTTGTCTTTCTTGGCGTAATACTTCAAACAGCAATGAGCCAGTTGCATTTTCTTTCCACAGTTTATCCTAACACATATTTTTTAAAAACAAAATAAAAATAAAAATTTCACATATGATTTTGTCCAACTCTGTTATTACGGTATTCAAATTCAGAATTTATCAACCAATAAAATGATGGGGCATATCTTGAACCATACTCTTCTGGTTGGTAGATTTATTAATCCACCTAATATTACTGTTACATGCTTAGGCTTTAATAAGCAGCAACATAGAAAGAAGTGAAAATAACAAGCTTGTAAAAATTTAACAAACAATTTATCGAGTACAAATATTTTCATAAAAGAAGATAAATAAACTTACAGTTTTAGAGAATCAAGTCCAAAAATTAATTAAAAAAGAATTCACAATATAATCCACTAGTGGAATTGCAAGAGTCCTGATAATAAAATGTCCTAATAGTTCCTGGTTCGAATCTGATGATGTAATACAATATGGATGACGATGTCACGTGATGAAGTCAGTTTTAGTTTTATAATAATTCAAATGAGCACAAGTAATTTCTAGAAAAATAACACAATAAATTCCTCTTGATCCCAAATGAATTGAAATAATTTACACTCAAACAATAAAACACACATCTTTGTATTCTAAAGCCCAGACCAACTACTGAACCATTAGCTTCTAAAACACAGCTATATACTGATTCCATCGTAAACAGGAAGGGGTCACTTGATTTTCTAGACGGTCACAGAACAAACCGATGCTCGCAAAGTCACGTATACAGTATGATCTAGAAAGATGTCATTGGAATCAACCAATCATTTTTAAAATAAAGCTCTAATTTCCTTGGAATCAGCCAATCAGTTTAGAAGCTTGTTGACACTCTGAAGCAAGGTCAGAAAATGAGGTTAACATCTGTTGTTTACTTGCAGAGTGAAAATTTCTAGAAAAATTTCCCAAAGAATGAATTTTTAATCCAAAATGTCAAATTTGAATCTGACAAAAATAAATAAGTTTAATCAAATATACGTAACATTACAACATAAATACACATTTCGGTTGACTGATCTATTAATCCACCTAATATTACAACATAAATACACATTTCGGTTGGTTGATCTATTAATCCACCTAATATTACAACATAAATACACCTGTCTAATATTACAAATATGATTGGTAGATTTATTAATCCACCTAATATTACAACATAAATACACATTTGGTTGGTTGATTTATTAATCCAACTAATATTACAACATAAATACACCTTCTGGTTGGTTGATCTATAAATCCACCTAATATTGCAACATAAATACACCTGTCTAATATTACAAATCTGATTGGTTCATCTATTAATCCATCTAATATTAAAACAAATACACCTTCTGGTTGATTGATCTATTAATCCACCTAATATTGCAACATAAATACACCTTTCGGTTGGTTGATTATTAATCCACCTAATATTACAACATAAATACACCTGTCTAATATTACAAATTTGATTGGTTGATCTATTAATCCATCTAATATTAAAACAAATACACCTTCTGGTTGGTTGATCTATTAATCCACCTAATATTGCAACATAAATACACCCGTCTAATATTACAAATATGATTGGTTGATCTATTTATTAATCCACCTAATACTGCAACATAAATACACCTGTCTAATATTACAAATATGATTGGTTGATCTATTAATCCACCTAATATTACAACATAAATACACATTTTGGTTGGTTGATTTATTAATCCACCTAATATTACAACATAAATACACATGTCTAATATTACAAATCTGATTGGTTGATCTATAAATCCGTCTAATATTAAGACAAATACACCTTCTGGTTGGTTGATCTATTAATCCACCTAATATTACAACATAAATACACCTGTCTATTATTACAAATCTGTTTGGTAGATTTATTAATCCACCTAATATTACAACATAAATTCACCTTTTGGTTGGTTGATTTATTAATCCAACTAATATATATATATACAACACAAAAACACTTGTCTAATATGACTTCGTCTTGCTTTGTGAGCCTTTCTAATGCTTTGTCAAATATAGATCATATTATCAAGAGGTATCAACAAAGCAACTGATAAATCATTAGGACATATATTGATTTTTTATCAATAATGGGCTTTTATTTTATTAAAATGAACAGTTATTAAAATAATAACAAACATTTCAAATATAATCTTGTCAGACACTGTTATTACTTTATCATAGTTTGAATTAAACTTAGTCTCCGAATTTTAGGTCATTTAATCTGACATGATTATGTTGAAAACTAGTCTTTCAAACTGATTAATTTATTCATCAATATCATTTAAAATATAAATACACTTTCTAATTTGAGTTTGCATGACTCTATCAGGCTTTATAAAGCTTTGTCAGGCTTAATATGGCTTTGACAAGCTTTATATAGTTTTGTCAGGCTTGATGTGGCTTTGACAGTCTTTGTATGGCTTTGATAGGTTTCGTATGGCTTTATTAGGCTTGTATGGCTTTGCTAGTCTTTGAATGGCTTTGTTAGGCTTAGCAGGATTTAGTAGGATCGCTATGTAGAAAAGTACTGGGCAAAAAAACAAAAATGTAAATACCACAAATTAACATTAGCCCATGAGACAGTACTTACACACAAAGAATAACCCAAGAGGCTCAAACCTGAGTTGAAGGTGAAAATGAAGCATAGAAATATTTACATGTATTTAAGAACACGACAGTTTAGTTTAAACAGTGTACAAATGACCAGCTGAGAAATGTTGATCAAGTACTGCTTAATCTGCTAATCATCACATGGTTACATAGGTTACCAAATATACTACTTTTCCAAGTTATCTGGATTGGAACTCTGCAAACAAGGCATATCAAAATTATATGTAGTAATAACTTTATAATTTTGTTCCCAAAGATGAGAACATTTTCTAATTATACTACATCATTGTTGAAAACTGTCTCAGAATATTTTCAAGAAAATCTTTTACGTACAGAAACATATTATGACATGCTGATGAAGAAGTGGGCCTGGTAAGTGTGTCAATATTTTTAAAATTATAATTTCAGTTTTGTTGGTCTCTTTTTTAATTTTAAATTCTGCACCTTCCCATAGCTAAATAAATTTGAATACATACCATAGATGGGCTTGTGATACACAGGATTCGTATGATCCATATGGGGACGTCTGCCTTGTCGTCTGCATTTTAGCATATACGAACTATACCTGCCATGTAGATATAACATATTCTTAAATCACTTTATCATTATACATTATTTTTAATACATGTGTTAAACAAGGAAACAATTCAGAAATGAAGGTAACTGTTTTCTATTAAAAATGATTCAAATTTTGCTTTGCATTACAAATACTTTATGTGTTCATGGAAATATTTGATAGAAAGTTGACAAGTTGTCGGTCGCTAAACTTTACCTAAAAGTAATATAAAGTTTTTATATTTTTACACAGTCAAACATGTCTTAATCATCGACCACTGAAACGTGATAAGAATGGCCCCTGAAGCCAGGTGGCTGCCTACACTAGTTCATTTCTTTCAAATGTTTGTTCAATGGATCTTGACCAAGTCGCTGTAAGTTAAAGTCAGGTGACTCGTCGATATAAGCGACCTTTTAAAAAGTATTGACTGTATAATATTAATATAAGCTTGTAACTTAACTATTTGTGATTGTAGCAAGAGGCCTAAGTGGGCATGAGACTGCTTACCTGGATGATGTTTGCTAACAAAAAAGAATGAGCAGATAGTCAAGAAATTTGTATCTGTATAATGTTTTCCATGTAGAGAAAAAAAAAATCTAGTGTGATTTGGATTATTAACAAAGCTTTAATAATTTTTTAGTCATACTGCTATGATGTCTGCAGCGTAGCAGTTAATAGTGATGTCTAGCACCGGAGCATCATGCCTCATACATTTAGAATTGTGTCCCAACCAGTCACATTATCCTGACACCAGGCCAACCAGTCCTAATACTAACCTCTTAATGGTCAGTGCCAAGCGAGGCAGCTGTCAGTACCATTTACATATGTTAGTCATTGGTATGACTCAACTGGGGATCTAACCCATGACCTCCCTCATCTGAGGCAGATGCTCTAACCTCAAGGCCATCAGAGCGGTCTTTCCCAGTGCAGTTGATCACATACATTACAAAAATAATTTTTGGGTCAAATTCTCTACAGTGGTTTTATGTCAGACTGGGAAGGCGTTATTTAAATGTCTTTCTATTTTAAAAATCATAGCTATATCTGAATGTAATTCAGCAACTTCTTTATATATGTGATAGCCCTTCATGCCCATATGGTTTCGGTAAAATGTTGTCAAATTTAGTTGAGTGGTTTTTGACAACAAGTCACTGAATAATTTAAAAGGACTTCGTGTAAGCATGCTTTCTATTAAATTTGGTAGAATTCTGTTTTGGAGAATTTTTAGAAGAAGCCTTGTAAAGGTTTTTTTATTTTAGCAACAATGGCCATATTTGATAGGAAACCAGTATCATCAGCATAAACTGATAGCCATTTACGCGACAATGTTTTATATAAAAATTTTATACAATACTGAAGAGCGGTTTTTGAGAAACTGTAAATGATTTATCATTTAATGTATTAGTAATGGTAACTATATCTGATAGCACTGAAATAAATTTAACAAAGTTTAAAGTACTCATATCAAGATTTCATATTTGGTCAAATTATTAAATTTGTTTTTTTAAAAAGTTGTTAAATGGTTTTTCAACTTGTTATAATGGCAGCCATAGTTGATGACATTGCTGAGGCTTGAAAATACCTTTAGGCAAAAGTTGGTCCATCAAATAATGGTGAAATTTTACGGAGTGCTTTTTTGAGAAAACGTTATTGATAAGCGTTGTTTTCTTTTAAATGCCAGCCACATTTGATGATGACAGAATGGTATAACTCCTTATAATTACATGCTTTATGTCAAATTGATTCAATGCTGTTTTATGTCATTTAATGATTTTTCTATTTTTAGTAACAGCAGCCATAACTAATGACAGACAAGCATCATTATTAAAATTATAAACATGCTTTAAGCCAGAATGCTTGCTCCAAAAGTTAAAAAAATTAGCAATTTTTTTTAGATTTGAACAGGATGTTCTATTTGTAGTAATGAAGGGCATATCTCATGGCGGATTGGCATCATTTTTACAAGTTATAAAGTCTTTTATACTGGATTGTTCTATGTCAAATCTGGTTAAATTCTACGCAGTTGTTTTAGAAAGGTCATTTTTCTATTTTAGTAACAGCAGCTGGTCTGCACACGATCCAAACCCATTACCCACTGATTTGTAAACTTGTCTAAACAAACAACTACGTCTATGTGTGAAGGAAGGAATATTACTGCAAGATATTACTCATTATGATGTGTCAACATACCAAGTTTTATCAGTGTAACATACAATGAATGTAACTTACTTCTGCTAAGTGATATATGCTAGACTTAAATAGGGGACTTGTTTGTCACTTGTAGGACTTGTATGTCACTTGTAATTTTGTATGTTACATAATAATAATAATAATAATAATAATAATAATAATAATAATAATAATACTGAGGACTTTGTATAGCGACTAATCTTTAGAAGCTCTAAGTGCTTTACAATATATATAATAATGATATGACTACAAAAAAAACCAAAAAAAACCCATGAAATTAGAAAACATAAAAAATGCTGAAATTATTTAAGGTAGGAAACATTACTAGGTCTTTAAGTTTGTTCTTGCAGTCAATATAGGTGAGTTTTAAAATCACTCTTGAGAGAGATCAGTGTCTTTTAGTCTAATTTCAGTGGGCAATTCATTCCATGCTGCTGGGCCCTTGTATGCAAAAGAACATTGTCCATATGACTTCGTTTTCATAGTCCAATTAATGATTATAAGATTGTCAGAAGAGGAGCGTAAGTATCTTGCTGGTGTGTACACATGAGTGAGGCCAGATAGGTATGTTGGACTGAAGTCCATCAGTGAAACGTTGCACTGAGAAAAAATTCTGCATTTGATTCTGGATTGAATGGATAGCCTGTGTAGGGCACAGAACAGTGGGGAGGTGTGCTTTAATCATGATACTCTAAAGATGATCCGAGCAGCTGTGTTTTGAACTTTTTTGAAGTTTCTGGAGTAGATATTGAGATGAACAAGACAGAATTGAGTTACAATAGTCCAGTCTTAAAAGTACCAATGAACACAAGTGTTATGAAGTAAGCAAAATGTCAATCTATGCAAGTACAAGTACAATATAAAGGACAAGATCATGCTTAATTAACAACTCACTACAGTCTTAAGTCTAATAATACTCTGTGTTAAAGGACACTGTCAAGATCATGCTTAATTGACAACTCACTATATCACAGTCTCAAGTCCAATAAAAACTTGTGTTAAAGGACAGTCAAGATCATGCTTAAATGACAACTTACTACAGCACAGTCTCAAGTCCAATAAAACTTATGTTAAAGGACAGTCAAGATCATGCTTAAATGACAACTTACTACAGCACAGTCTCAAGTCCAATAAAACTTATGTTAAAGGACAGTCAAGATCATGCTTAATTGACAACTTACTACAGCATAGTCTCAAGTCCAATAAAACTTATGTTAAAGGATATTGTCAAGGTCATGCTTAACAGATTACTACAAGAAGTCTCAAGTCCAACAAAAACATATTGTCAATTATATTTATGGTTATCATATTTTTTATTCTTCCGCTATACATCTGATACTGAACATGATGTTTTACAAATAGCAGGCTTATGTGTTGTAATTATTTCAGTAAATGTCATGTACTGTACATGGAAGTGTCCAGAATAACTCTAGAAGTTAATCAAAATATTGACCCTGAAGTAAATCTGAAACCTTTGATTATATCATGAGATTTCAACTTAGCTACAAGCTACGAAAGTATATTAATAATCAATCAATACTAAGCATAAATGGTGGTACATGTAGTTGTAAGGTACATGACACATTTCCTGTGTATACACTATACACATTAGATACATGTGAACTAAATGTGTATTGTCCTCTAAAAGTTAAAACTGCATTACTGAATAAACTGAAAGCTAAACCCACTTGTTTTATGTGTATTATAATACATGTATGTAGATAATCCCAATTATGAATTACAATATCTGTATACTCTCCAATCATGAATTATATATACTCCCAATTATGGATTACAATATGAATATACTCCCAATCATGAAATATAATAATGGATGAATTATTGCTCTAAAATTGAACAAAACTCTCTACAAAAAAATATATAATTTACTTCCACACAAAGAATCAACAGAGATCAACTGAAAAAGATAAACATTTACAATGTCATTCCAAATTTGCAAAAAACGTTGACAACACTGGTGCTGTTGCATGAAATTCACTTTGCCAACATGCAAAGACACCTGGTGAAAATATCAAAGAATTCAAAATATGATTTTTATAACTAACCTGTCCCAATAATTAAACAAATGTCCATGAGGTACTTATACATGTATGCATTATGTGTAAGTGTGTAAAACAAGTTGTCTGCATAGTTTCTTAAGTCATTTTATTTTAAAATCAGAATTACCATAGATCCATTATTAACTTTTGTTGCCTAATCTCACAAGAATAATGTTGATTTGCAACCTTGTTTTTAGTATCAAAGAAAAGGTGAAAAGTTGCCAAATAAATAGCACACTTTTGATAATCGTTTTACATGACACTTAAAGACAGCCAATGCACTGATCATTAACATGGGGATTCTTATTTTTCTGGCAAAAAAAATAATATATTTTTAGGAAGAAGTCTTAGAATCTTGGATTTTTTTCTTTCTAAATAGGGCATACAATAAAATGCAAGTGTTTCAAGCATCATGGACTCTCATGCTTATCAAAGCCACGAGTCAAAATCACATTTAATTAAACTATTGATCAAAGTCATGATGACACATACAAACCTTATTAACAGGTGTCTTCATCTCCTTATCTTATTAACAAATGTCTTAATCTCCTTATGTAATGAGATCTGGCATAACATCTTCAACTAAATTACAATAACGCTTACTCTTTTTATAACCAGGATACTATATAATCGATGCTCACTTTCTTCAACTAGATCAAACATACATTTAAGGATACCGCTGCTGCAATTTTCATGTACATGCATTTCTACGTGGATTTCAGGATTCTGACAGAACTATGCAATAGCATTTTTTAAAACAAAAATTCAATACAGTATTTTATAAATACAGCATAAATACTTAAAAGCAGAAAAGACTGCTACAAAACTATCTTAATCAATTAGGTCTTGCTGAATACTTCAAATGGCTTAGTGAACTAGGTCAGAGCACAATCATCAAGTACTATCATTTCAAACATGTACAGAATTGATAGTATACTTTATTTTGACCAAATCAAAGCTTTACCAATCCGCTTGCTTAAAATCCAGGACAAGCTCAAATTCCGCTGACATGCTTAAGTTTGCAAGGTATTTGTCCGTAGGCGTCCAAAAATTGAGAGGGAGGGAGAGATAAAGAAAGGGCATGTTCAGTTCATATTGCTTGGTTCTGTGAGTTTTATCTTGACAAATTACTGACATGATGACCTTAACATTTGTGTACCACATTCTTCTATTACCAGTTTCTTTTGTCTATAAATCTTTGATTTCCTGTACTGACAAAGTGTAATTTTCATTTTAAAGTCAATGTCAAGGCCTATCTCTAATTTTGTCATGCTGATAAGATAAGGTGAATATTTACTATTAAAGCAAGTTTTGACTAAGGGCAATAAACTTTTATATTATAATCAGTTACATATTTGTAATATTTGTGTGTATGCTGATATAACTGCAATATTTGTGTGTATGCTGACATCATTGTAATATTTGTGTGTATGCTGACATAATTGTAATATTTTTGTGTATGCTGATATAATTGTAATATTTGTGTGTATGCTGACATAATTGTAATATTTTTGTGTATGCTGACATAATTGTAAGATCTGTGTGTATGCTGACATAATTGTAAGATCTGTGTGTATGTGTCAGTCACTGATTTTTAAGTCTTAACCTAGTGACTGGGATATTGTGAGTTCCAATCTTACCAGCTGTAAACATAATTAGCTTGACAAAGATTGTTTTGATGCATGTTGACAAATTCCAGGTGACTGGGTTATAATTAAGTGTTAATAAGTAACTGAGTATCTTAAGCAGATGTGTTACTAATGATTAACCATCTGCATTTCTTTATAAGCTCAATGAGGAGTGGGAGCAAGTATTAAGTGGCATTTTTAATTTATTATTTACATGATAATTCCAGTAAACTGATACAGCTGATCAATACTGATACAGGGTTCATACTCAACTATGACTGATAAATTCAAAGACTTTTCCCAAACTTTCAAAGACCACAAACAGAGATTTCCAAGACCTATTTTTGCTAACATTGTGTATACAGGTTATAAGAGAAAACAACGAATGCCAAATACCACAATATTTTTTACTGATTAAAGTCAAACTATACTTAATTGCCTAAAATTGCATTATAATGATCTAGAAAATAGGTTAACATTTGTTGTTTTTTTCTCCAGAAATATGTAACATACGTGTCAGATTTAATACAACATAAATTGTTCTCTTAAAAGACATCAGTACTGCTTTAAATGCATTATTTTATTTGCTTTGTTTTCTCTTTAATCATTTTGGAAAGAGATGCCACCACTGTCATCTTTTCCTCTGCTCTTCTCCTAAGAGCATTTGACTCTGTGACAAGCACAATGAGTCCTTTTAATTCTGCCTCTTCTGCTTTCTGTACAGAGGAAGCATGTAGGCTGGCAATGTCAGCGTCAAGACGCAGCTTTTTGGCTTTAAGTTCTTCCACTTCATCCAAGGACAACTCCCGTTTCTTTCCTTTTGGGTTTTTCTTCTCATCCTTCTCCTCTGCTTTCTTCTTATCCAGATAGGCATGGTACTTATGTCTTGCAGAGGAGGCATATGTCATCATTTCATTGCTAATGATGATTTCCAAAGGTCCACCAGCTTTTCTCATTGTGTCAATGATTAACCTTTGAGCTCTGAGGCTTTCTCTGCTGAGGTTCTCAACAGATACCTGTTTGTTGATAGAAAATCCTCTCTCTTGCCTGCCCATCTTTCAACGATATCTGGCTTGAACAAGAGAAGTACAAGGAATGGCTGCAAAAGAATAAGTTATGCAAACGAAAGGCGTTTTGTACGCTGTGTAAAAAGACGATCAACTTGGCTTCAATGGGAGAAGGAGCCCTTACAAGTCATGCCAAAGGTAGGTTGCAAATTAATAACTACATGTTCATTTAGTGGAACAAAGATGCAGAAGTATAAGCAATTGGTAGTTTTTGCAAAAATAATGGTAATTCATTACTCTTCGGGTATAAAATAAGATCGTTTAGTTTGATGATTTGGGAGATTTGATGCACAAATCAATTTGGGAAACTTGTTTTACAAGAATTATTTATTCACCTGATGGGTAAAATGACAAATGTGATATGGTCGACAACAAAAAGCTGGGACAGTTGGCTGACTGAAAACACTTTTTGGTCTTACACAAGTTTCAATCTACTAGTAATACAGTTATGTCATTGCCCACTCTATTTCCTTCGTCCAAACCCAATATATCCAGTGACATCAGAGATGCAGCTAAAATAAATTCCTCAAGATAGATTGTTCTTACTCTTAGCCTCTTTAAATAAAGTCATCCTTATTAACACCTACACTTTTGATACTATTCAAAACATCAAACTACTGGCATACAATAATATAGTTAAATTTCAGAATTATATAACAATAAGATAAAAATTATGATCTTGTGTGGTTATGAAATTGGACCTTGCTAAGTTAAGCATCTGATGCATTCCTTGCTTCAAAAACATAATATATGTTATTAATATTATTGGCATGCAAGTAATTTTCTTTTTAATTCAATGGGAATATAGCTTATTATCAACTGAACAAAGTCGCTTATTTAGGGTCAAGCCCACTGACCCTCTTGGGACCTCAAAACACTTTTTGAGTCAACACTCCGCCGCCTATATCTGGGAGGATAGTGGGTTTGCGTGGATGGTCTTTGCTATTAATGGGTACATGGGAACCATCTGAAAAGGCGTTGAAAAAGTCTAAAAAGCCGCTGTGCAAATAGTTAATATCTTTCATACATCTATAACTAGTACACAAAGTATAAACAAAAATTTCACGAGTAAAAGTTCGTGAAAATATATATTTTATAAATGTAAAGACATTTGCACAGGTATTGTCTTTATAAAAGAAAAATCGAAAAAAAAAAAACAAAAAAAAAAAACAGCAGTGTGGTTTACAAATCGAATACTTTAAAGACAGTAACGTGTCATGTATCAATCGGCAAGACAGAGCCATCTGGTGAGGCAGGGTAGAAAGAGATGTATGTGTAGTCCAAGCTGCTTACCGGAGTCCTAAGCCAATAAGTGCAGGCAATTGCCTCAGTCGGGGAGTGGTGAACGGTTTGCACTTTTCCTGACACTCATAATCCAGCTTAACCCGCCAGCCAAAGTCTGGCAACCCTGGAATATTTTCCCGTGGAGTTGTCACACTTTTGCTGGGATCATGATCTGCCAAAGATAAATTCCCAGTCGTCATTTTGTTAGCCATCTCTTACTTCGTCCCACCCATAACAATAACTACTATAGCATTGAGGTGTTCCAATCGATTCGGGCCACCTCAGCTATTTCTGCTATTCGGAACTTAGAGGTCAGTTGTGCGGATCATATCTCCAGGTTAATCGGAACAAAACGGCCGTTGACAGCCAGCTGTGATAAAGGCCGCAGATGTAATTCGTCATTATTGCAAACTATTAATCGAACTCCTTTGGTTTGCATGGAACAATATGGCGATGATAGGAGACAAGACACATTATAATATATATTCTCGACTTTTGCGATAGTAGCATATGTTGTGCACTCCGCAAGAGACGAAGTACCAAACAGATCTACTTCATATATATTCCTACAACTCATATCGAGGCTATTATCGTAAATAACGGAAATGGCCGAACAATGTTAACATCGCTTAAATATAATGCCTCGGCTTCACCAGACCCATTCGGATCCAGAACAGAATTAATTTTACTGTCGCTTCTATACATTAGTTTTACAGTTTTGAACTTTCCTCTGTGTGACAAACAGTACAATTCATGCATTTCTGAGTCTTTGCAGGTGGCCCAATGTTTGACGTTTCTCAACTGGCAAAACAATTTGCTTGAACTGTTTTCAAAACTTTAATGACTTGCTTAATTGTATGCTGATTACATTCAGCTTTGATTAAAGGCCAACATTGCGGGTGTACGAGAGCCATGGCGTAACTATAACAACAAAAGCATTACCACAAACAGTGTGGTCTAAGTATCTCATAAATTTTCTAAGCATTGATAAAATAAATACTATCCAGACTCACACATCGTTATGATGGGTGGTTATCCAAGTTATCCCCATTCATATCCCCAATCATAACCAAATCTAGCACTTATTATAACAGTAATCTCTTTCACCTATTCGCTGGTTACTATTCTGTTTATATATCGCCATGAAGTTACTACATGTATTGGTGATGACAGTTTTGCATCTACATAGATTTTATCTGGAGTATTAGCCTCATCGACATACATTTAAAAAAAATATAAATTCAAACTACACGCGAGTGTATTATTATTATTATTATTATTATTATGTTCACGTCTTGGAAAATTACAATCTCGGCCGGGTCGGTATTAAAAATAATGCAGCTTTGAAACCATCAAAAAAGCGTTTTCGTAGGAAACCTGGTCTTAACTCAGGGCCGAGTCGGGTCATTATGCTGTATCGTCCATTAGCATTTCATATACTATTAAGGGAACTTTCTAAGGGACATTACAAAACCATTAGTAGATATTGGGGTTTATAATAATATATAATAATTCCTATCTTTCCTTCTGTATGGATAGTAGAAAATATGTTAAGTGAGTGTCAGGAATGTTTTCCTTCAGGTCCGTGCTTGACATATATAAATTCATGCAACCATCAATTAGGGGCCTTTGGTCCCGACCAATCAAATAGCCCGACCCTCGGGCATTAACTGGTCGCGAAAGCACATAGTTGCGCATGCGACCTTAATTCATATTAAAATTAAATTAAATTAATTAGGGAAAAATTAGTTATATAACATAAATATGGAAATATGGAAGATTAAAGGGAAATAACATCAAGTTTGATAATGAAGGTGTGGAATCTGGATACCATAAGCATAGGCGTGAATAGCAGGAAATAAATGAGTCTAGGAATTAACACTCTCCTCTCTATCTATCTCTGAGAGAGAGAGAGAGAGAGAGAGAGAGAGAGAGAGAGAGAGAGAGAGAAAATGTAGGAGAGATAAAAAAAAATGTAGGAGAGATAAAAAAAAGAAGTTGGCTTGCTTTGAACAAGAACAAATTAGATGAAGAACCCAAAGGCTCTTTTCAGGGCTACTCAGATGCTTTGAATAGATTTGCTTTCTTGCCAATACAATATTATTTGCTTAGTCCTTTGTATAATTGTTTGTGTATTGTCTGTTGTATGTGTTATATAAGTCTTATAGTCTATTATAGTCTATTTCCCACTCTCTGGTCCCGATTAAGTTCAGCCCACTGAAAACCTGTTCATACAATTGTTGCAACCTTGTTACCAATCTTAAGTATCATCGCCACTCATGTTCCATTCCTACTGTCCTTATGCAACAATCCAACTTTCCTTTCTCTGTATATGACCCAATATTCCCACGTTCATTTCCCTTTGATGCAAGAGTGTCCCAGGGTGATTTTTAAAAACATGACATTAGAGTGTCTCAATGGGGGTCTGTAATGTATTTTCCCAGTGACGCTAGTGTAGCCCACTTTACTACATCGAGCAATTCTTGGAGTGGAATTCTTTGCTCGACAGTAATTGTTTCAGTTATGAGAAGGTATTCAACAGATTGAACCGAGTGACTGTAAACTTCTTCCAGCTTCCTACAGTGGACTGGCACGTACCTAGGCAGCATTATAAACCATCATGGTGGCATGGACTCAGACGTCAATGCATGTATCGGAAAGGCGATATCAGCTTTGATACAGCTCAAGAAAATCTGGAACTCCAAAGAAATTTCTTTGACTACCAATATCAGTCTGTTCAACTCCAACGTGATGTCAGTCCTATTGTATGGAATAGAGACCCGGAGAACCACCAAGTTGATCATAAAGAGAGTTCAGACCTTCATCAACAGCTGCCTAAGAAAAATTTACAAGATCTGCTGGCTAGACACTATCAGCAATGCAAAGGTGTAACAGAGAAACTCACAGCTACTGGTAGAACACGAGATCAAAAGGGAAGGTGGAGTTGGATAGGACACTCTCAATCTAAGCCGCCAACCAACATTACCAGGCAGGCTTTGAGGTGGAACCCTCAAGGCAAGCGATGAAGGGGCTGACCAAGAAACACCTAGCGACGTGACCTTAAGGCAGACATCACTAAGCTGGGTCACACATAGAGTCAGCTCAAATGGATGGCTTAGGAGAAATATTTCTGGCTATCTTTTTTAGCTGGCTTATATATGAACTGACATTAAAAAAAACTACATAAATATACTGTTATGCTGCCACTTTTAAAAAACTGTTGAGGAGGCTCGTGTTTGATCTTCATTTTGTTTTAACAAACTAATATCAATAACTGATCTATTTTATTGTTTATAAAAATTATCAGTGAAGATAATTAAGAAATTACCCCCCTCCATAGTTTTTGCTTTAAGCAGCATTTTTCAGATCAAATAAAACTAATTTTGATGATGTGCATTTTTTTTACGCCTATACACAATGCAGACTGTCTATCTCTATCTGAAAAAAGTTATCATGTTAAACTGATCTCCTACAACAGCAAATGAATACCTTAATCCCAGTCTAGGGGCCCTGAGTGGCCGAGTAGTCTAAAGCGCTCTCCGTTACCGATCACTACCATCTCACTCTGTCTGCGTGGGTTCGAGTCTAAGATTCGGCTAATGTAGTTATGTGAGAAAACATGTACATACACCAGCAAGATACTTTCAACCATCTTCTGACAATCGTATACCTGGTCCAAATATGAAAACGAAGTCATATGGACAACATTCTTTTGCATACCAAGGCCCGGCGATGTGGAATGAATTGCCCATTGAAATTAGACACAAAGACACAGTGGTCCCATTTAAGAGTGCTCTTAAAACTCACCAATTTCGACTGCAGGAACAAAATTAGAGACCTAATAATGTGTTGTACCTTAAATGTTTTCAGCATGTTTTTATATTTTCCATTGTCATGGTTTTTGTTTTGTTTTTCTGTAGTGTAGTCATGCCATTATAGATGTTGTAAAGCACTTAGAGCTTCTAATGATTAGGTGCTATACAAAGTCCTCATTATTATTATTATTATTATTATTATTATTATTATTATTATTATTATTATGATATACAAAGAGGTCAAGGGAGGTTTAGGATATCTTTCTCCAGTATAGTATTTAAGTAGTTATCCTGCATTTTACTACATAATATTATATTACTATCTATTTATTTAATTTTTGTCATCATTCAGTTATTAATTATGATAGAACAGTTATTAAATGGAACGATTATTTCATCAATCCGAGACTTGAACCGTTTTTGTTGAATCTCCACAATTACTATGTAACATATATTTTGGAACTCCACCAGTGAGATCCTTAGGGATTTATGATCTGCCTGTCCCAAGTCAGGGTAAAGGAGGAGGGTTGGGCATGGGGTTAGCACCCCCACCCCGTAAAAAGAACGACGCTACAGAAACGTCAACAACAGAAGAAACAGAAAACTTTATCCTGGGAGAGGAAGGGTCTTCATCACGAATAAGCATGACGCTGGGTGGTGAAAGCCGAAAGGATGCCACAAAGCCGACTACCCTTTTGTCTACCAGGAGAATCAACATCGGCACATGGAATGTTAGGACCATGTACGAGCCAGGAAAGACGGCGCAGGTAGCAGCCAAGATGAGGAGCAACAACCTGGCCATGTTAGGCATCAGCGAGACACGGTGGACCCAAACTGGACAATCACGACTGATGACAGGAGAGCTGTTGCTGTACTCCGGGCATGAAGAGAGCGACGCACCCCACACGCAGGGAGTAGGCTTCATGCTGTCCAAGCAACCACAGAGGGCACTGATTGGATGGGAGGCACATGGCCCCAGGATCATCACGGCATCCTTCCGAACTAAGAAGAGGAAGATCAAGATGAACGTCGTCCAGTGCTATGCCCCAACGAACGACAGTGAAGAGGAGGACAAAGACCAGTTTTACAGCAGACTGCAGAAGATCCTCGAGACCTATCCGGACAAGGACGTCACCATCCTCATGGGAGATGTCAACGCCAAGATTGGGTCTGACAACACTGGATACGAACCATTCATGGGCACCCACGCCCTGGGAGAGATGAATGAGAATGGAGAGAGATTTGCAGACCTGTGTGCACTCAATAGCCTGGTCATTGGAGGCAGCATCTTTCCTCACAAGCAGATCCACAAGAATACATGGGTATCGCCAGACAGCGCGACAGAGAACCAGATCGACCACGTTTGCATTAGCAAGAAGTTCAGAAGATCCCTGCAGGACGTTAGAGTGAGAAGAGGAGCAGACGTGGCGTCCGACCATCACCTGGTGGTGGCCAAACTGAAGCTGAAACTGAAGAGATACCAGATGGAAGCATCAGACAGAAGAGTCAAGTACAACGTCAGCCTTCTGAAAGACCCCAAGATAAGACAAGAGTTTGGTCTGACGCTGAAGAACAAGTTTGAAGTGCTTCAGGAACTTTTTCAAGAAGAAGAAGACAGTGTACCCAACAGCTGGCAGATAGTGAAAGAAACACTAAGAGCATCATGCCAAGAAGTTGTGGGGCCAAAGAAACACCAGCAGAAAGAGTGGATCACAGCAGAGACCTTGACCAAGATCGAAGACAGGAAGAGGAAGAAGGCAGTAGTCTACAACAGTAGAACCAGAATAGCGAAGGCCAAGGCTCAAGAAGCTTATGCAGAAGCCCACAGAGTAGTGAAGAGAAACATCAAGAAGGACAAGAAGGAATACATAGATGGACTGGCAGCTGAGGCGGAGCAGGCAATGTACAGCGGTAACATGAAACAGCTGTACGACATCACCAGACGACTCTCCGGGAATTTCAGCAAACCAGAAAGACCTGTCAAGGACAAGCAGGGGAATACCATCAACAGTTTAGACCAGCAGATGAACAGATGGGCAGAGCATTTTGAGGATCTCCTGAACAGGCCAGCATCCGCAAACCCCCCAGACATCGAACCAGCTAACGTGGATCTCCCGATCAATTGCGAGAAACCGACCAGAGACGAGATCAGGAAGGCCATCACCCTGATAAAGAACGGGAAGGCGGCTGGACCCGACGACATCCCAGCAGAGGCGCTAAAAGCAGACCTGGATGCGTCAGTGGAGATGCTGTACCCACTCTTTGAGAGGATTTGGGAGGAAGAAGACGTACCGGCAGACTGGAAGGAAGGTTACCTGATCAAGCTTCCCAAGAAAGGTGACCTCAGCAACTGTAAAAACTACAGGGGCATCACACTCCTATCTGTGCCAGGGAAGGTCTTCAACCGAGTCCTCTTGGAAAGGATGAAGGCAACCGTGGACGCACAGCTGCGAGATGAGCAAGCAGGCTTCCGGCAGAACAGATCCTGCACGGACCAGATTGCGACGCTCCGCATCATAGTCGAACAGTCCCTAGAGTGGAACTCCCCGTTGTACATCAACTTCATTGACTATGAGAAGGCGTTCGACAGCGTGGATCGAGAAACCCTCTGGAAACTCCTTCGGCACAACGGCATCCCAGCCAAGATGGTCAACCTAATAAGGAACTCCTACGCCGGCATGTCCTGCAGAGTTATCCATGGAGGGCAGCTCACAGACAGCTTCCAGGTGCGAACTGGAGTCCGACAAGGATGCTTGTTATCGCCGTTTCTCTTCCTCCTTGCCATCGACTGGATTATGAAGACGTCCACCAGCGAGCGCAGGAACGGAATTCAGTGGACTTTGTGGAGCCAGCTAGACGACTTGGATTTTGCCGACGACCTTGCACTCCTTTCACACAGCAAACAGCAGATGCAAGAAAAGACAAACGTTGTGGCAGCCACGTCTTCGCAAGTTGGCCTCAACATCCATGAGGACAAGACCAAGATCCTGAAGATCAACTCCACAAGTACTGAACCAGTCACCCTGAATGGAAGTCCCCTAGAAGAAGTGCAGTCCTTCACCTACCTGGGTAGCATAATTGACCAGCAGGGCGGTACAGACGCAGACGTCAAGGCAAGGATCGGCAAAGCAAGAGCCGCCTTCATCCAGCTCAAGAATATCTGGACCTCCAAAGAGCTGTCCTTGACCACCAAGATCCGAATGTTCAACTCCAACGTGAAGTCAATCTTACTGTATGGAGCAGAGACCTGGAGGACGACCAAGACCACCATCAGGAAAGTCCAGACCTTCATCAACAGCTGCCTCAGAAGGATTCTCCGGATCCGCTGGCCTGACACCATCAGCAATGCCAATCTTTGGGAAAGGACCTTCCAACTTCCTGCTGAAGAAGAAATCAGGAAGAAGAGATGGGGCTGGATAGGGCACACCCTACGAAAACCGCCAACCAGTATCACCAGGCAGGCGCTGAGGTGGAACCCACAAGGCAAGCGGAAGAGAGGTCGTCCAAGAAACACCTGGCGACGCAACCTCCAGGCGGACACCACCAAGATGGGCTACACCTGGAACCAGCTAGAGAAAATGGCCCAGGACAGAGGACTCTGGAGATCTGTAGTTGGCGGCCCATACCCTGATAGGAGTGACGGGCAGTGAATGAATGAATGAATATATTTTGGAGAGTTTCAACATAAAATTTGTAGGACATTTTTGTGTCAAGTAAAATGTTATGATAGTAAAGATTTTTTAAAATAGTTTCGGGACTTATACCATACCATGCCATGCCATGCCATGCCATGCCATGCCAATCCATGCCATGCCATGCCATGCCATGCCATGCCATGCCATGCCATGCCATAATATAAGTATGACTTTCCCCAGTCACAAGAATATTGAGGTAAATAATTATTTATTTATTCTGATACATCTATAAAATTTCAGATTTATTGCAGGGAAATAACTCTGTAAAACTTATGTTGAGCGGTAAAGAGTTATCTAACCTATATTTTATAATAATAATAATGAGGACTTTGTATAGCACCTAATCTTTCGAAGCTCTAAGCGCTTTACACCATTAATAATGATATGACTACACTACAGAACAACAAATGACAAAAACAATGAAATTGGAAAACATAAAAACATGCTGAATACATGTAAGATAATATTATATGAATATAAATAAAATTATTTATTTTCCCAAATCATGTTTGCAAATTAGATTACCAAATCGGTGTTTTCAAAGAAATACAAATAAAAGGTATCTTACTTCAGAGAATGACTCTATTGTAAGGGTAATTTAATGTTTTATGACCTGGTCAATGAAAGCATCCTAAAATGATTAAGGGAAATAACTATTATTTTAAAAAAGTAGTTATCGATGAAAAATATTTTTGGTTGTTTTTTAAAGAAACATTATCCTCATTTTTCTGAATGTGTCAGATTTATTGCTTCATCTAGATTTTGTCAGCGATAATAATTAATTAATACAAAAAAAGAAAGAATTCAAATAGCATGAGCTGCTTTTGGATTTCTATGTATTAGTTAGCTTATATAGCGTAGGACCCATTTCTACGTATTAGTTAGCTTATATAGCGTAGGACCCATTTCTACGTATTAGTTAGTTTATATAGCGTAGGACCCATTTCTACGTATTAGTTAGCTTATATAGCGTAGGACCCATTTCTATGTATTAGTTAGCTTATATAGCGTAGGACCCATTTCTATGTATTAGTTAGCTTGTATAGCGTAGGACCCATTTCTATGTATTAGTTAGCTGTACAGCGTAGGACCCATTTCTATGTATTAGTTAGCTTGTACAGCGTAGGACCCATTTCTACATATTAGTTAGCTTGTACAGCGTAGGACCCATTTCTATGTATTAGTTAGCTGTACAGCGTAGGACCCATTTCTATGTATTAGTTAGCTTATATAGCGTAGGACCCATTTCTACGTATTAGTTAGCTTGTACAGCGTAGGACCCATTTCTACGTATTAGTTAGCTTGTACAGCGTAGGACCCATTTCTATGTATTAGTTAGCTGTACAGCGTAGGACCCATTTCTATGTATTAGTTAGCTTGTACAGCGTAGGACCCATTTCTATGTATTAGTTAGCTTGTACAGCGTAGGACCCATTTCTATGTATTAGTTAGCTTGTACAGCGTATGACCCATTTCTACGTATTAGTTAGCTTGTACAGCGTAGGACCCATTTCTGCGTATTAGTTAGCTGTACAGCATAGGACCCATTTCTATGTATTAGTTAGCTGTACAGCGTAGGACCCATTTCTATGTATTAGTTAGCTTGTACAGCGTAGGACCCATTTCTATGTATTAGTTAGCTTATATAGCGTAGGACCCATTTCTATGTATTAGTTAGCTTGTACAGCGTAGGACCCATTTCTATGTATTAGTTAGCTTATATAGCGTAGGACCCATTTCTATGTATTAGTTAGCTGTACAGCGTAGGACCCATTTCTATGTATTAGTTAGCTTGTACAGCGTAGGACCCATTTCTATGTATTAGTTAGCTTATATAGCGTAGGACCCATTTCTATGTATTAGTTAGCTTATATAGCGTAGGACCCATTTCTACATATTAGTTAGCTTGTACAGCGTAGGACCCATTTCTACATATTAGTTAGCTTGTACAGCGTAGGACCCATTTCTATGTATTAGTTAGCTGTACAGCGTAGGACCCATTTCTATGTATTAGTTAGCTTGTATAGCGTAGGACCCATTTCTATGTATTAGTTAGGTTATATAGCGTAGGACCCATTTCTATGTATTAGTTAGCTGTACAACATAGGACCCATTTCTATGTATTAGTTAGCTTGTACAGCGTAGGACCCATTTCTATGTATTAGTTAGCTTATATAGCGTAGGACCCATTTCTATGTATTAGTTAGCTGTACAGCGTAGGACCCATTTCTATGTATTAGTTAGCTTGTACAGCGTAGGACCCATTTCTATGTATTAGTTAGCTTGTACAGCGTAGGACCCATTTCTATGTATTAGTTAGCTTATATAGCGTAGGACCCATTTCTACATATTAGTTAGCTTGTACAGCGTAGGACCCATTTCTATGTATTAGTTAGCTGTACAGCGTAGGACCCATTTCTATGTATTAGTTAGCTTGTATAGCGTAGGACCCATTTCTATGTATTAGTTAGCTTATATAGCGTAGGATCCATTTCTATGTATTAGTTAGCTGTACAGCGTAGGACCCATTTCTATGTATTAGTTAGCTTGTACAGCGTAGGACCCATTTCTATGTATTAGTTAGCTTATATAGCGTAGGACCCATTTCTATGTATTAGTTAGCTGTACAGTGTAGGACCCATTTCTATGTATTAGTTAGCTTGTACAGCGTAGGACCCATTTCTATGTATTAGTTAGCATGTACAGCGTAGGACCCATTTCTATGTATTAGTTAGCTTATATAGCGTAGGACCCATTTCTATGTATTAGTTAGCTTATATAGGGTAGGACCCATTTCTATGTATTAGTTAGCTTATATAGCGTAGGACCCATATCTACGTATTAGTTAGCTTGTACAGCGTAGGACCCATTTCTATGTATTAGTTAGCTTGTACAGCATAGGACCCATTTTATCATTGGGGTTCTCCCATTAATTGCTCGAAATTCAACAGATACCCTCTCACACTCACAATGTGGTGTGTGCACTTTTGCACACTCCTGGAGTTGATTTGGGGGAAGGTGTGCAGAAATGTTGAACATAGAGAAGTGTTGTGCAGTCTATAGAATTAAGTTAGTTTGTGCTGTCCATTGAATTTAGATTATATATATGTATCCTCTGAACCTGCTAGAATGTTGTTTGGCAATATAGGGGTACAAATTGAAGTTCACCTTCTACTTCAAAAAATGATTCAGCTGGTAAAAAATGTCTACTAGTATCTTGAACATGCAGTTCAATTCTTTCACGCTGATCTGGTTGTCATGCATTGTAAGAATAAAATTGACAATTGCATATAGACTCATCTATGAGAACTGGTACATCTATATCAAATGCCGGGTAAGATATACGTTTGAATGTTTTATTATAATTATTATCGTCTAACACAAAGACCACTCCTGGCTATTAAATTTGCAGTTAGATTTCTAATGTGCTTCATCAGCTAACTCTGCTAGTTTCTGATTTACAGATTGATTTATTATTTTACAAACATATGCAGGCATCACTTCAGTGCTGGGTAATTTTAATTGCTGTGGTTTTTGTCATATTAATCGACTAATCTATCCTTGATTGTCGAGAATGTTTAACGGCAGTATTACCAATATCACCAGGAGCTTTATATTGAAGAACATCAGTAGCAATATCAAGCAATTGGTTTGCATCATTAATATATTTAATACCTTCAGGCATAAATTTATCTAGTATCCCAGTTTTCACTCTAGACAGAGGTTGTGGTTGAACCTAAGGTTGTGTGGTTGAGGCCATTGCTGGGGTGGTGATTGAGCTGGTTGAAGATAGCCAGCAACAACAACAGGCAATGTTTCAGTCGCTGTAACAATTATCTTGGTTGGTTTGACAACTGGTTTAGTAATTATTCTGAACCTTCTGCAAATTCTACCTGAGGTTCCTGATGCACTTGTAATCTTTGTCTTACAGAATCACAGACGGGAAGATATTTTTGATTGCCTTTAGTTGCTTTAGAGCTATTCTAGCTGTAAAAGATTCCATAGCTGGTGCCATATTTATTTAAAGCAGCAAGGAGGGTATGACCTCAATGAAACCACCTATGGGTAAGCAAACATACACACAAAAGCTGAAAAACACTAATGACTGATAAAGTAAAAAACATAAACAAGCCCAATCTGAGAAACTCTGTCAGTTAGAGGCTTTGGATTGGCATTATTATGCTTATATTTTTAATTTTCATAAGAATTTTTATTTTTAAGCAAAAGGTATGGTTAAAAGCTACATTAAAAATCCAAATTACACATGCACACATACAGACATACAGATCATACCTGGAAATGTATTTGAGAGCTGGCATTCGGACCACTTTGACTATGTATAAGACAAGGATTAACTGAATCTATTGTAAATGAGTGGACACTTTCTTTTTTTAATTTTTTTTTCATTTGTAAATTCTCGGTCTGAGTCTACAACTGTAAAGGATGAATAGGAATGCTGGGAATGAAACTAATTTAAGAACTCATTCAATCTTTTTTAAATCCAATGATAATTGGAAAGGTAATGGAATCATGCCACAATTAACAGATCTGGTTCAGTGCCCATTAATCTAATTCTAGTCTATTTTGAGGACAACTTTTCCTCTCTCATTTTGGTGGTAACAGAAGAGTTATATTTATGCATTTTTAGTAGTGATTTAAAGGTATTTGTTTATTCTTTAGAGTATAAGTGCAGAGAATGGTTGTCTTTGTGTATTTTGGTGAAAGTGTACAGTGAGTAATAAGGCATTGGTGATGATCAGGAAGTGAAATCTGTGTTCTGTTTACATGCTGTTCTGTTTACAGTCCAGCTTCTTCTAAAAATGCCGGTGAACCTTTGATAAGAACTTACCGTATTTTCGCGCATATATCCCGCGGGTTATACCAGATTTTACAAACCCCGCAGGGGGGGTGCGGGTTATATAAGGGTGCGGGCTATATCACAATTTTTTTTACACATGATGATATTTCAACATATTGTTTGAAAAACGTAACTACATAACATATATTGTTCTAGTTTTGTTTTGCTAGGGTTGGATATTATGGCTACTACGGTGACTTTACAACCTACGGTATCGGGACTAAATCAACATTTCGGGATAAAAACTTAAAATTTCGTATCCGTCACATTTTCATAATCAATATTTTCTGTTTTCAATCGAAATAACTATGGTACCTAATTTTACCGCTGGGCCACGATCCACTGCTTCAGGTCAGCTTCAAGGTGAGGCCACTTTGCTTTAGGTCCGCGACGAGCACGTTTTCGTGGATTCATCTTCTCCAACGTTCCTTTTTCTTTTCTCCAACCTCGGATTACACTCTCATCAATATCAAATTTTGTGCCTGTGGCTCTATTGCCATGCACTTCAGCATACGCAATGGCAGTTAGCTTGAAGTCGGCTGTGTAAGACTTTCGTTTTGGCATTTTTTAAATTAAACAGAAAGAAATTATTTAAACTCGAATCTACACTTCACAAGAATACAAGATTATTTAAAAATGCCCGTGTTTATGTAGCCTGTAGTTGAGGCACAGCTCCTACGCACACAAGCACTGTGTACCGTGTTTTTCCTGACTTTTATTGAGCAAAGGTCGTCGGCTTACTTTGATGATGGCGCCGCTAAAAGCTCCAGTTGAAGGGTGAAACAAATACCTGTTTGTTATTGCTGCGGCAACTTCAGATAATTGTAGAACATTGAAACAGATTTGTTTTATTTGTTTAGTATATATCAGTGCTTCAAAGGTAATCAGTTCTCTTTGAAGTGTCAGCAAACGTATTTTTTCTTCTTCCATCTGGTATTTGTTTTTAAATTAGTGTCATCTGCTTGACTGTACTCATTTTACGTTTTCGCCTTCTGCGGATTTGGATTTTGACTAGTCAGTTGCATAAAGTAATAAGGCCAGATATCATCATTAGCGGATTATGATATAACAGTGCACTGTTAGTGTGGTTTGCCAGTATGAGACAAGGGTTTGTTATTTTAACAATATATTCCAGTACATTGTTTCCTGTCATGGTGCCTTTGATTTTCTCTACTCCAAACGCAAGACTGTATATACGGTTTTTATCAGCCAAAATTGGTGTCGCCACAAATATCACCAGATGGTATATTTTGTCACCAAAACGGAAAACAGAATCGCAGTTTGCTACATCAGCGAAGCCCCGTGATCCTGTAATTGATTTCATTTCCGATTGTAGCTGTATAAATATATCTATGGTTGCGGGTTATACAAAGGTGCGGGTTATGCCAGCGATTTTTTACTCAAAACCCCAAAACCCGCGGGCTATATGAGGGTGCGGATTATCTGCGTGTGCTGGATATATGCGCGAAAATACGGTATCCGTCAAGTCATGTTTGAAAGTATTTTATATTAACATGATTTGTATTTATTATCACACAGTGGAAAAGTCAGTACCGAGAAAGAAATGTAGAGAATATGTAGTAAAATTAATTGTATTCTATGTCCTAATGCATCAGATCCAAGGTAGACAAATACAAGACATAACTCATGCCAATGACATAATAGAATACTAGACCAACAAGTAGGTGTCCACTTTTTTCCACTGTCAGAAGAAAAAAGCAGAGACCTTCTTGTTATACCAGGCACCAGACTCATTCAAAGCCTTATCAGTATAAAGTTGTATGATAAATTTTGTTGAAATTCAAGATTCTTAACTATGCAGCAAAAACTAAAGTTAGAAAGAAGGAAATCAGGGTCATAATAAAATAACTTAAAACGCAGTTTCAAATGTATTTAAGATTTCATTGATGCAAAACTAAATGCCAAATTTATCTGAAAACCAAAAACTCCTTGGGTACAATAATATTTTGGAAACAAAGGTCAGGAGAATGAAACATTTGCTGGTATAACTCTTATAGTACACAACGTTTGGGAACACAGAGAATTCAACTCATTTAAGGTCAGATTGAAATAAAGCATCCAAATTGCATTTAATTGAAACAAACCTTGGTAAAATTATATTGCTGAAGCCCAAGTCAGATGGCTGGAAGGTAAGGGACACTGGAAATCAAACATTTAAGATCTTATCAGTATCAAGCTGGCAAATAAATTTTAGTTAAGTCCAACAACGTTTGTAAATTTATTCTTCTGAGGTCATGATGTTAGAAAATCAAGGATAATAACTCAAATGAAGTCTTGGAATGTGGAGATCAAGCTTGTTTGGGGTATTTTTAATATAAAACTGCATATAAAATTTCTTTGAAACTCAACAATTCTTGGTAAAGCAGTCAAAATGAAAGCTAGGAGGACTAGATATTAAGTACTATAGCTCCTTGAAAGGCTGAAACATTAAATTCTTTCAATACTACCATAATCAATATAAAGCTGAACATACAATTTGGTTCATATACAACAATTTCTAAAATACTGTAATATCTTGCAAAGCTAAACCGTTAATAGAGGGAAAATGTGGTTACTATAGTGACCTGCCAACTTCATCAAATAAGGCTCTAATGTGGAGTGGAAAGAAAGAATGAATGACTAAAGGGATGGCTATGTGGACAAAGAGATAATTATAGACATATTCATCAGTGTGGTCAGATAATCTGCAATGTAGTCATTAAAACAGTAGATTGAGAGAGTGATGAGAGAGAGAGAGAGCTTTGTAAAAGTTGGGACCATTTAAAAAGTATTTAAAAGAGTTAATGTTTTACAAAGGGTACTTTGAGAGTCAAGAAAATCAATTCCAATGTCAGGAGGATTAAACCATTTGTTGATTTACAAATTACAATGCAAAATAAAACTCTGCATGAGTATAAAATGATGGCAAATTCTGCAAGGATTCAACTTGCCTTTATGCACATCAAATGCTAGATTTGTGTATTACTATTACTGGCATTACCAATAATAATAGTAATAATAAAAAGAAGAAGAACAAGAAGAAGAAGAATACAGTACCCATCATTTTATGGGAGTCATAGAGTAAACCACCTAAACATGAGACTGCTTTTTTGAAGTACATCATATATACATATATATCATTGTACTTCTTAAAATGTGATCCATGTTTACCACACTTGCCTTACAATGGAAACTGTGTTATGATGAAGGGTCTTGCAACAGGAACACTATAATGATGAAGGGCCTTACAACAGGAATTGTCATGATGAAGGGTCTTACAATGGAAACTGTGTTATGATGAAGGGTTTTATATACCAGGACCCAGCAACATTTAATGAATTGCCCATTGAAATTAGACGCAAAGAACAGTGATCCCTTTCAAGAGTGTTCTTAAAACTTGAAGGCCTAATAATGTTTCCTACCTTCAATATTTGCAGCATATTTTATGTTTTCAAATTTTATGGTGTTTATTTTTTTTTTTTTTTAATCATATCATGATAGATGTAAAGAGCTTAGATCTTCTAAAGATTATGCGCGTTACAAAGTCCTCATTATTATTATTACAACAGGAACTGTGTTATGATGATGGACCTTTCAACATGAACTGTGTAATGATGAAGGGCGTTACAACAGCAACCGTGTTATGATGAAGCACCTTACAATGGAAACTGTATTATGATGAAGGGTCTTATAACAGGAACTGTTTTATGATGAAGAGACTTACAACAGGAACTGTGTTATGATGAAGGACCTTACAACAGGAACTGTGTAATGATAAAGGGTCTTACAACAGGAACTGTAGTATAATGGAGGGCCTAACAAAAGGAACTGTGTTATAATGAAGGGCCTTACAATAGGAACTGTTTTATGATGATGAGCCTTACACCAGGAACTGTGTATTGATTAAGGGCTTTTCAACAGGAAATGTGTAATGATGAAGGGACTGACAACAGGAACTGTGATATGATGATGGGTCTTAAAACAGGAACTGTGTAATGATGAAGAGCCTTTGAAGGGCCTTACAAAAGAAACTGTAATGGTGAAGGGCCTTACAACAGGAACTGTGTTATGATGAAGGGCCTTATTGTGATAGAGTGTAATAATAATTCTGTAGCTGATTATTTGATGTTCAAAGGCAAATTAGCACATGAAATACACTTAAGTATCCAGGCAACTTGAGTAATTTGTCTTGCCGAGGGAGATATAGCTATGCAAACTCAGACTGGTCTGGGATGGGTTTGAACATGGAATCCAATGATTGTGAGCCTGTCATCCCATTTTAATATTTAGATCATTTTTTTTCAGCACTCTTATACGTCACTTCTGGATTCCATTACTTTTAGAAAAGCTGTTCTAATTTTCAAGGTCTTTGCTAGAAAACCATGTTTTAAGTTTATAAGGAACACGAGCACAAGAAACATACACATATGAGTAAAAATAATGATTTATAAATACCAAAAATTTATACTTAATTATGTAAGAAATCTTTTGCTGACACCTGTATACATTTATTGAATGGTCTGCAGCATAATTTTAAACATGTATCTAATGTTCCAGCTTTAAAATAATTCCACCTCTACAAATATTTTAATGAGTAATCTTGGTTGTACGAATGCATAACATTTGTTGTAAGTGGTAGCTGCAATAAATGTATATGATAACAATATGGTAACCTTGTATAACCTGTATTCATATCATTAATATTTAGGTGTTTTATGATGTTAACCTTGTAGAGGTTTTTCTTGTTACATGTATATTTTGTCTTTAACTACAGGACTACAGTGCAAACTAGCTATTAGCTAAAGAATATTATTATTATTATTTCTAAAAGATGGTTTATTTTAATCCAGATACCATTGTTTTATGTAAGCAGGTCTCATTGATAATAGTACAAGAATAAAAATCTGCTAAAATGTCAACATATTCATTATTACTACAATATTTAAACAAAGTGGTAATGGTAAAAAGCATAAATAAAATAATGCAAAATTAAAAATGATATAAAAACTGTTTTATTATAATCAATATTGTAATTTAAATTTGTATCTGTTTAACTTCTTCAGACAGGTACAACATTATTTTTCATATATACATTTTATTTTCTACAAATGCCATCATATATCTGTACAATCAAATTAAACTATTACAACATATTCTTCATGTTGGAGAGGAAAAAACTCTAGTGACATTTCCAGTACAAGCTAATGCTTACTTTCATAAGTAGATATAAAATATACATATGTAAAACTTACATTTTAATTAATTAAAGACATTTAACTGGTGCACCTGATTCTAGTATTCACATCCTATACAGATGCTATACTCTGAAACAGGTAACCTGCTGAGTAAGCTTTATTAATTTCAGAATAAATATTTTGATACAATAAAGAACTACTTCAATGAGATTTGTATTTGAATTAAATGTTTAAAAAATGAGGTCCTCAAATATATTATTCATAGACAAAACATTAGAATGCAACACTCTTAGGTCATAAATCCCTCAACCATAATGTCTTTAATTTGTGGCACAGCTTTTGTTTACTAATACAAAACATCATTTATAACCTTCATTAATTCAGTTTAAATATAGCATTATGGCAGAAGTTGACCTAAACTGGCTGAATCTTACCACTCATTGATTTATCATTTGATGCTTGTAAGCTATATTATTACTATATTAATAAGTTTCACTGCAATCATATTGCTAAGATGCATGCTTAGCAAAATAAATAATTTATACAACATAAAAAGGGAAACCTAATGATAGGTTTAAATACTCTTCTATAATTGAGATTCCATGATTAGCTGTCAGAGATAACCTCTCAGGACCTTTAGATTAGCTGTCAAAGATAATCTTCCATGAACTTTAGCCACACCACATGGTTTGCACAGGTAAGGTAAGATGATGATCCTATTGTTGATGTGCTTGTTAGTCAAGCCCAGTTGTAAACTTTTTAGACTCAGATCTTCCATTCCATAATGTACCAGTAGATCCAGGTCCATACATTCTTTTAGGAGTAATTAATTAAATAAGCAGTGCATTATGTGATGGCACATCAGATTCAAACTATTAAGAGATATATACAGAGAGTATTTATGGTCTTCAGGTCCATTGCAATCCAGGATCGTAATTTTATTTTAAAAATATACTATGAACTGTAAAGGTCATCCTTCATGAAACTTTTATCAGTCCCATGTTTATTTTAAGCACCTGTTTGGACAAAATTAATAATGTTTAGTGAAATGTTTGATGATTTTCTTTTTCTTTTATGTTGGTTAATATGTATTCCAAAAGTCTTCCATGGAAAAAAATGTCTTCATATTGAATTACTGTGCCTAAGTTGATAAACAAACATGGTACTTTTTCTGTTTGCTGGTGAATGTTGAACTTCATACAAGATACATGTGCTGTATGACAGGCTTTCTACCGTCCTACCTTTCATTACCTGAGCTGACTAACTGTTTACAAACTTGTAGAGTAGCTATCCATACCGAAGCACATTACTGAACGCTATATGAATTTTGCACCGCTACTTATGAATATAGAAAATACCTTATTTTGGTAAAATAAGATAGCACTTGCAAAACAAAAAGTATAATAGTAAATAGTAAATACTTGAATTTCTCAAATAAAGCAATTTTCTTTTTCTGTGAAAAGAAATTATTCCTTCAATTGATGAATGTTCAATACAATTGAGACAATGGATCAATATGCTCGAACCAATCAAATTGATTGCTTCATTTGTGCCCATTTTCTCATTGGATGCATTCTGTCAAACTCTGCATTATCCAAACAGTCTTTCAGTTTCATTTGATATTCTTTTTCTGTTTGGAGTCCCAGTAAATATTGACTTTCCTCACGTTTTAGCTGACCATCTTGTAATTGCTGGTTGTATTCAATCTGACCAAGAAGATCTTGCTGGTACTGTCTACTTCGTTCATGGAGTTTCTGGTTCTGTTCTGCCTCAACGTGTTTGTTTTCCTCTATCAATCGCAGTAATTCCTCCCTCTCCCTAGCAGCCTCCATTTGTTTATGCTCATTTGCAATCACTGCAACAAAGAATCATAACTGATTATATAAGTTTAGGTTTTAGCCAGACATATCTCACCTAGTGAGGATTGTCTGCCATCATTCAGTTACCCTTCAAATCTCAAAATCATTAGATTTTTCATAGACTTTATTTCTGTTTAAGTTTCAAGTGCAAAGACCTTTGACCTTTTAAATCTCAAATCAAAAAAATTTTGAGAACTTGCACAATCAGCAAGAGAGATTAAGTAATTATATAACTGGATCAAAATAATTTTAGGCAATAAATTAGATCCGAGTATACTGCACAATTTTTGTGGACATAAAATTTTACAAATAGTACATTCAAAATCACAGGGTTATATAATATGCAATGTGTCAATAAAAAGATGTGGAAAATGTGCAACATAAATATGTAGAAATTAGTAATTGTGTGAAAATCTATAAATGCTAGAATAATATAAATTAAAATATAAAAGTTTTATTTTTAATGTCTGAGGGCTTACATCTTTCTTGTATCTGTTTGGCTCTGGCTTGCAGTACATCAGCAAGAAGTTTCTTTCGGGCCTCTCGTTCCAGTTTCCACTGAGATAGACGCTTCTGCCACTGCTTCTCCACTTCCTCCTGTATAAGTTTCTCTAGCTCTGCCTCCTTCCTCTTTTCCACCTCCATCATCTGATGCAAGTACTCTCTGTAACGACGATCTTCCTCACGCAACTCTCGCTAAAATACATAATTTAATAATAGGATAATATTATGATTGGGTGTGCAGTTATAATCTGTTATAATTTTCAGCAATTTTATTGCATATTTCTTAATCTTGGTAGCCAGTACTTTCTGTCTTAAAGGAAGTGTTTTTTTTTTTTTAAACAGACTATTCACTGTTCTGCCTATTGCCCAGCCTTGCAGTTTCATTATAAATCATGTTCATCAGAGTAAAAATTCCCATTACCTTATTACAATTCATAGCTGAATATTTAATTAGACAACCAAATTTTTAAAAAAATCAAAAGTTTACTTGAATTTAAATTATTTCAGATATTATCATCAATTTATAAATCCTTGAATTAGGCTGACTAGTGTTATATGATGTTCCTCTGTAGAGGAATGCAATTTGAAAAACACACCCTTATGTTAATACCACACAACTTGTATAACATTATAGAGGTCCCGCTCTTATTGAGTAATATTGTGACCTTTTAAAATGGGTTGCCTCCCCAGAGAGAAACAAAATGGTTATAGTGTTGAGCAAGGTGGTGTTGCAAAAGTAGTTGACCAATGTACCTTTAGTGGCTGTGACATAAATGAAATGGTCAAACTGTCCAAAGCTGCTGTGCTTAGAAACATGAGCACAAAATTCCTGTCACCAATTTAACATCCTGCTGTTTTAATATTTAAAATATTGCTCCTAAAAGTCAGTATTTTTCTGAAAGTCAATAACAATGTTACTCTGGCTGTAAAATTATGGAATTTTTAATTCATGTAGTAACTTGGATGCGCTTTCAGAACTATTTGTTCCATTTCGCAGGGTTTAATGGTTTGTATCATTTTGTGTTTATCAAAGTGATGACCAATCCAAAATCAGAATCAGAGGGTCGTCATGAATTAAATTAATTCACCCTTGCTGTGTTTACACACTCATTGTGTGTATGAGTAAGGAAATTTACCTCACTACTTTAACAGTTAACCCAGCCACTGTAAAGTGGCACTGGTATTTTTCATAGTTTGTGGGAAAGGTGAGAAGTAAACTTGATTACAAGCCAGGAGACTAAATCCCCAACATTTTATCGTAAACAAACAGTTCTCTGCAAACAAACCTTTCTCTGCAATTGTTCAAGAGCCTCATTTCTGGACTCCTCCAAAAGCTGTTCAAGCATCTTGAGGTCAAAGGCCAACTCTTCCTGCTCCTGTTTTGCCTTCTTCTTCATCTTCAGCTGCAGAGACAGGTCCAGCATTTGCCGTGTCTCATGCTGCTGTCGCAACTTATCTTCATATGCTCTCTGTTCCTCTGCTTTTCTCAAGGCTGCTTGTTCTCTCTGAAATATTAAAGACAAGCAATACA
This sequence comes from Unio delphinus, assembly GCA_029339505.1. Classification (NCBI taxonomy): domain Eukaryota; kingdom Metazoa; phylum Mollusca; class Bivalvia; order Unionida; family Unionidae; genus Unio; species Unio delphinus. Next base: position 14,765,539 of record JAQISU010000014.1, read on the forward strand.
AAAGATGTAATTCTGAATTTAAATTGATAAGCTTGCTATTGAGTTAGTTTTAGTAGTTGATAAAAAAAAATTATTATGTTTTATCCTGGTGGAAGGATATAATCAGCACCAAATAAAACAGGCAAAATCAAAATATTTCAGTATACAATAAAAATATTTCTTTCATCTTTACAATCTACGTGCCTTGTATAAATATTTAAGATCATAAGAAAGAATATTTCATATATTGTATATATTGAGACCCTTGAATTTACTGAGTTTATTTCTGTAAATATGCACAGTGTTAGTAAACCCTTAGGTATCCCTACATCATGGCCCTGTCCATATCTTATATATGCCCCTTCTTTCAAGAGATACTTGGTCAAGAGCCTTGTTGAGAAGACAAGTACATGGTACAGGGGATTCATGAAGACAAGTACATTTGTACATGGTATAGTAGATTCATGAAGACAAGTACATTTGTACATGTTATAGGGGATTCATGAAGACAAGTACATTTGTACATGGTACAGGGGATTCATGAAGACAAGTACATTTGTACATGGTGCAGGATATTCTTTAAAAGTTACCTGCCCTTATGTCATCTGTGAAAAACAAAACGTCTAGAAAAACTACTCCAGTGATTGATTTCGATATTATTCATTTTATAGCTAAATTTATTATTATTGTCATGAAAGTGATGAAATAAAGGCATTCAATAATAATATAACAATGTCGAGATCAACTTTTTACAATCAGAATAAAAACATTAACAGATTTAACAAGATTTCAATTGTTCTCACAGCATTTAAACTTTAAATAGTTACCTAAGATTATGACAAACTAAGTGAGAACAACTTTTTCTTACCAGAAGTTGTGCTTCTTCTTGCTTCAGTCTCTCTGCCTCTTCCTTCTGTGCCTTGAGTGCTGCTGTCTGTTTCTGTAGTACCTGCAGTACCTCAAGATTTCTTTCTTGAGCTGCCCGTGCATCACGTTCCTCACGAGCCACTTTGGCAAGACGATCATCTTCCCACAGACGAGCATACATATCTTCTTCTTGCTGTTTCTCCCTATCAATCTGATCCTTAATTCGGAGTTGCTCTAATCGCTCCAGGGCAACAATGTCCTGCTGGCGCTTGGAAAGTGTGGATCTCAATTCCTCACACTGATCTCTACATTAATAATAATAATAATAATAATAATAATAATAATAATAATAATAATAATAATAATAATGACAAGAAAAGTAACTACAATGATAATTATAATAAAATCAAGTCAGAGCCATCTTAGGAAAAATGACCTCTTGAGATGGCTTGCTTTAAAGAGTTTCATTTGCATCAAAACTGTATTTCAGGGATCAAGCAAAATGGCTGCTTCTGAAAGTTGGTTGCTTAATAAAGGTGACTCAATAATCAAATGATGATGATAGTAGTTCATATCATCTCTCTAAAATCAACACAGAACAATAAGCTGTAGTTGTCTCTAAGTGCTTAATAAAACTACCTCACAAAAATGAACAGCTAGTACCCTGTAAGCTGAAAGACCAAAGTTATTATAAGAAACCACACCCCTGTCTTCCTTTAATTTGAAATATATTTTGTGATTTTTTTTGGTTATTTTCTTTGTTTGTTTATTGGAAATATTATTCAGACTGTTTAATGACCATATAATTTTCAAACAAAGTAATGCATATCAATAATAAAACATCTGAAGTACTGTAATAGACTACAAATTTATACAATGGCATTTGTTTCCCTACCCTCTAATATTTTGAATTAATATTTTTTTAATGAAATGTCTCTGTTATGTAAGTTTGGCCAAAGTAAGTTAAGTATGAATGGAAACTTGACTGAAGCAGGGCCACAACTGACACAAAGATACTAAGTGACAAACAGACATAAATAAAAACAATTTATACATATAAATAACAATTTTAAAAACAACACCCACACAAATATAAGACCACTATTTCAGCACATTCATTACAACTAACTGAACACAGACCTGAACTGTTGATCATATTTCTCCTGTACAAACGCTAATCTTTCTTCTTCTCTTCGGTCTTTCAGTGCCCTGGCTCGCTCTCTCATCTTGGCTTGCCTCTCTAGCACTGTCTCTTCTTTAGACTCCATTTCTTTAAGAAATTCCGCTTCCTCTTTCATCAACATTTCTCTTAATCTAAATATAGATACAAACAAAACAACAAATTAATTCCTTTTTTGGACAAGCAAATTATTTTTATATTCACCACTGGAAGAAAATCAAGATTTAATTATTGTGGAAACTATATAAATTGCTCAAAACACCACAAAAAATGTATCCTTTGTCTTCACTGTGGTCACTCACTGTAAATTCCTTAAGTAAAATTTGCTGCCTATCTTGTAACATGGTTATATTAATGGATTCTATTCAATTGCTTACAGTTCCTTTTATTATGCTTGCCAATTTATCTCCCTTGATTTTAGTTGTTGATAGTAGATTGACATCATTACATATCTTAATTTAGTATAAAGTACAACGCTAGAACAGAAATTGGACGGAATAATGTTAGCGTCACATATATGTATATCACATGCAATGTTAATGGCATCATTAAATATCTTTATTTAGTAATAGGTACACTGTTATAACAGAAACTGGTTGGTTTTTGTTGTTGTTGTTGTAGGGTTTAACGCCATTTTTCAGCACATGATAGGCTATACATGGCAGCCAGTATTATTGGTGGAAGAAGAACCCGGGAAACCCCCCGGAAAGAACCACCGACCCACGAGAAGCTACTGGCAAGCTTTCTCACATAACTACATTAGCCGAATCTTAGACTCGAACCCACGCAGACAGGTGAGATGGCAGTGATCCGTAACAGAAAGCACTTTAGACCACTCGGCCACTTGGGGCCCCTCAAAAACTGGTTGGAATAACATTAGCATAACATATATGTATATCACATGTGATGTTAATAGCATCATTAAATATCTTAATTTAGTAATAGATACACTGTTATAACAGAAACTGGTTGGTATAATGTCAGCACCACACACATATATACCATATGTCATATTTATGGTATCATTAAATACCCTTATTTAGTATTACATCACTATAAAAAAAACTGCATGTAATCACCCCAGCAAAAATACAACACCTGTCAAATTTATGTTTCCCATAATGAGTGTTATATTTAGAGCAATGTACTTTTTATTTTTAAAAAATAATATTGTCTTTATAGTCCAGTGCAAATAGGCCTTATTAAAACTTTCCAAAACTGAGCTGTACTCAAATAGTTTAATAATAATAGTAAAAGAAAAAAAAGAAATAAGAGTTGACCGCATTGAAAAATATGCTAAATACAGATACTAGAAGTCAAGTTTATTTAATTGGAATAAATATTTTTCAATGAGTGTCTTTATATTTAAATTTCAGGGCAAATGTTATAGCAAACATAATGGAATATTTTTGTATTTTAACTATAGTGAATTCCCATGTCATCATCTAGGTGCGTTTACTTAAATATTAATTGTTGTTCTAAAATTTTATAATAATCAACTTTAATTAAGTCTATTCAATCCATTACTGAATGCTCTGCAACTCATCTGCCATGAAGAAACTTCTGGGCAAAACTTATTGATCACTATAGTGGCCAAATACTAAACTGTGATATAAAAAAAACCATCATGCTGGGTTTAATTGTCACATATCTGGTAGTATCATTCTTTTCCCAACATGCCTGGCTTTCATTGTGATATCACAGTGCAGACATTTAATTCAGTTTGTACTGGATCACACCATTTGGTTGACCTCATTCAAATATGTCCATGTACTTTGATACTGAGTTGTGTTTCTTCTGTGCATGTAAACAATGACATTCCGAAGAAATATGCAGGTCCAGCCCTAGGATCTGTGGGGCCCAAGGCAGCAAGCAATGAGCGGGGCCCTCAAGCAAAACAAATTGAACTGTGGAATTGATTTCCTGAAAGTGCAGGGCTGAAGGCAGTTGCCTCATTTGCTTTGCCCCAGGGCTGGGCCTGGAAATATGAATTTATGAGGATCCAAATAAAGCAAATAGCCACTATTTAACTTCTACAAAATGGCATCAGGTTACTGAAATATTCCCATTTATTTGAATACTGCTTTCACTTTTCAAATAACCAAAAAAATAGCATTTCTAATATTGCAGTATTGAATTTTGCTAAACAAAAATAACTTTGTCATTCTGGATTGAAAATAAAAGGGCTCATTAATTGGCAAGCATAGAAGTTTGCTTATATATTTTTTTTATACTTTGTGCAAATAACTATTCAAAATTATTATAAACATTATGACACATATACAAATAAAAAAGCTGCTGCTTAGACTGTAACAAATAAATAAGTAATTACAAATGTAGGAACCACATATTCAAACAAATAAATAAGTAATTACAAATGTAGGAATCACATATTCAAACAAATAAATAAGTAATTACAAATGTAGGAACCACATATTCACAAAAATAAATAATGACAAATGTAGGAACCACATATTCAAACAAATAAATCAGTAATTACAAATGTAGGAACAACATATTCAAACAAGATGTGCATTATCATGTATATCAGTTCTATGCATTCAGGTTTACTTTTTTTCTCTCAATGTTTTACTCACTTAACTAAGCCTGCTTGTCTTTTTGTTCCAAATTGTTACTTACCTTCATATTTATGGGGAAAAAGGTTGATCATAATATTGCTTTAACAGCTAGTCTTTATTAGTCGATTCAGTCTTTGCTAGTTTTGATGACTAAACAATATGAGTAGTAATATGATTAGTATTACTAAATAATATGATTAGTATTACTAAGTACTCATTTGCCTTAATGTGACTCAGACCATGTCTGATATGGTTAGTGTGTCAGTTATAACAGTAAGAAAGCTCAAGCGTCAGGAGCACCTTATATTTTCTTATCAATGAATGTGGGTAAGTTATTTGTGTTATACATATTACTAGTTGGTTTCAGAGAAACAATGTTTAGCATACAATGTAACGAAACTTCACATTAATTGTAATATATGACGTCAGAAATGACATCAGAAGTGTTTGTGATGATAATGATGATGACAATAATAATAAATATTGCTTTTTTTAGTATGAATGTTAAATAAAATTACTATAGGCACTGACATGACTACATCAAACTGGTTAACAGAATATTTAAAAGTCTATCTTTTTTCCTTTACTTCCAAAATAAGCTGACCTATATCATTGATCTACAGCCAAAATGCTTCGGAAATAAATTTAGTAAAATGTTTCTAATTCTGGGTCACTGAAAATGAAAATGATGCTTAAAATTGTTGATTTTTGCTGTTAGTTTTAAAGATATAATACTGGATCAGTATTTACTACCCTTGACTGGTGAAGGATAAGTGAGTTAGAAAGAGAAGGGATCTTAAACTAAACCATAAATGACTAATGAATGGTGCAATCTGAAGCAGGTATTGTGTCCTAAATGATATGAATTGCATCATATTATTCCTAGAATGGATGATGCAATCATAACTAAGCATACATCACTCTGCTGAGCATGTTTCCCTATAATAAGCTCTAGAAATCATATAGTGTCATGCTGACATGTTTGTCAATGTTTGATTTGACACATGTCTGTTTAGCCAAAGTAAGCAGAGATAAAAATGTACTTGTGTGAACAACGCAGACAACTTCTGCTGTGTTTTTGGTGAGTGACTTTTGTGTCACAAAAGCACAGTATAACCACTGTGGTTAAGAAGGCCTATCACCTTTATTTTGGCTGCAAAAATGCAGATCAGGACAAGACATGGGCCCCGCACATATGCTGCAACACTTGTGTAACAAATATTTGCCAGTGGTTGAACAGGAAAATGAAAATCTATGCTGCTTGCAATGCGAATGATTTTGAGAGAGCTTGCAAATCATATCAGCAATTGTTAGTTCTGCATGGTGCTGTCAAAGAAGAAAAAGTGGACTCTGCATTATCCAAAGTTCCATATGCTCTAAGCCCAGTACACTACAGAGAAGGGCTGCAGGTTTCTGATGCACCAGAATCACTTGAGTCAGACAAGGAAGAGGATAAAACTTCTAGTCCTGAACCATCAATGTAACATGACCCATACTAACTCCCATCCTCCTTCTCTGAACCACACCAAATACATAAGGTGCACTGAATGATCTTGTCAAGGATTTCTAACTATCTAAGAGTAAGGCAGAGTTGTTGGGCTCCAGACAACAGCAGTGGAATCTTCTGGCAGGTGATGTTAGGGTTTCCGTATTCAGAGAGCGTTAAAAGGATCTTGTCCCATTCTTGTCTTCATGGAAGGTGATCTTGTAGTCTGCAACAACATTGATATTGTGATGGCAGCCCTCATCATTGTTCCTGATCCAGATGAGCGGAGGCTGTTCATTGATTCATTGAAGACATGAATACTGTATATATATATATATATATAAATATATGTATGTATATCTAATGTATTGCATGAATAGAATATCAACACTGTGAACTTACCCAAGAAAGAATCTCATCACATACACTGAATCCACAATACAAGTAACTCCATTAGAAATATGCACAGACACACATTTAAAATATTCAATAATTTTGTCACAGATCATATTAGGTCTGAATTGAGTGGAAGAAAATAGCACAATCACGTAACAAATGATGAAGCACATTTACACATAAGTATTACCCAAGTCGGTAAACGTTAGTTTGTGTTTTAAGCTACCGTTGGTAGCATTTATAAGCATAAACAGTTTTCCTGCAAAAGGAAACTTTCATAGCACAGTAAACATATTCCAGTCATGTTGGAAACAATCCATCCGATTCCATTCATTTTATTTATGTTTGGTACTGTCACTTTGAACAAAGGTTTTATGTTTTTAATGAAGATTGTAGTTGGCTTTTATTTTCTTGAAGGAAAACAGCTTTTAACTGAATCAAAACTTGAGTTCATATACACATAGTGGCATAGTATTTCAACACATGATCAGTTTGTTTTAATGAATGAAATGAAAAATGGCTGCCTCTGTCACACAATCAAGTTTTTGTCCCCAAAAATAGCTGAGGAATCTTGACTGGGATATAAAGCTTTAACAAAAAGAGACATAATGCACACTGGAGCTTCCAAAAAAGCTTACACACCAAACTGCATCAAAATTTATCCAAGGTTTGCCGTTATATATTTAAAAAAAAAAAATTAAATTTAGATAGACCTATGGACATTTATATAAATATGTAAACACATTAACAGTGACAATGCATTATTAAAATCAACATATGATAAGCATTAAAACCACATTTTAATACCTTTCCCTTCTGTCTTCAACACCGAACTGATTTGTTTGCATAAGAGACTGAACCTTCCTTTTAGCAGAATTTATTTTGTACTTTTGATCTGTCCACCTTTCCCATTCATTCTTCAAATCACTGACACCAATATACTGTGTATTCTTGGTGTACTCTGCCAGCATATCTTCTTTTTTTCTACGTTCCAAGATAAGATACTCTGGAGGCCTTTTGTTTGGTGGCCGTGCCATCTGAAAATCATTTCAAAAGAGTTCACAATTGACAACAAGAATAAAATGTACAGATATTCACAGAAGAATGTAATATATTATCACAAAATATTAAATATTTTCTACATTGAGAAAATAGATTAGTTTACGAGATGATTTGGTTTAAAGTGCCTGTAAGCAGAATAGTTATTTCAAATGTAATGCTCTGTGTATAAATGTGCTTAACCTGTTCATTCTAGAAATTCAGCTGATATTGGGCTTACTTATTTTTTACTTTTAGAGAATGATTCAACTGTTTTTTATGGACAGCACTCTTTGTGCATGAAGAGTGCATGAAATCAGATGGTTTATTCCCATATTGGATAATGCAATTATATATTAATGTTCTAGTTTTAATCTAAATTACATTACAGGGTCAATTCATTTGATCCGTGTATACAATTTCTTTTATAAGTATTTTTCAAACCAAAATATAAGTTTTCTTCTAGAAAATCCCAATGCAATCCAGACCTATTGGACTCATCCAGCAAATGCAATATTTTTGAGAAAAAAAGCGTTTCATAAGTTAGTGAATTGGGAAGAAATTAAGTATTTGTATTTCAATGGATCTTGCAGAAATGTTTAGAAATTATTCTCTTCTTTTAGTACATACCATGGTCAAACAAAATAAAAAAAATTAAGTATGTAATACAGTGGAACCTGTCTTGAAAGATCACCCCTTCTGCCAAAACATAATGGTCTCTCATGACAGGTGGTTTCTCATAACAGGTCATAACACTATATAATCAATAAATCAGTACATGGAGAACCTGGTCTCTCAAGACAGGTGGTCTCTCATAGCAGTGGTCTCTAAAACTGGTTTTACTGTAATTGTTTTTTAAAATGTAATTTTTCTTTAAGATGTACCAGTATCAATGAAGTCTATAGTTTTAAGAGCCTCTCTCCAATGGTCTTGTTATAGCTAAGAGGATACATGATTTGGTACATAGCACTGTGGCATTCTGGACCACTTTCATCATGTTAAGTGGGGTTTTGCTGTATATATTTTAAAATGCAATAAAGTGCATTTTACATTCCAAGTTTCTGACTAATGAACTTTTTATAATTTTTTTTCTTCATGTGCATCACTAATGATTTTGATTCAAACTTTCAAGAAGAATTTGTACCTGATCTTAGATAAAATAAGAAAATGTAATTAGTTAATCAATTTCTGCCTAATACTAATATGAAGTTCTTTATTTTCACAAAGTTGGTTTGTCACCATAACACGACACATGTTTTGATGTATACATAGCTTACAACAAACAAAATGAAGTCATTTAATCAAAACAATTAGAAACTCAAGGATTACTGGACAGCTGACAGCAATATTATTATAATGTGCATGCAGTACCTTGTTCAATGTCTAACTATTTCATTTGCTGTATATATTTGACCTCTTATTATAGCCAGATTGAGCTTTTAAGACATCTTTACTGAATATATCTCACAATTAAAGTTCAAATATTTCTATGATCATCATGTTATTGTTTCTAACTGTAACTTATATAAACATGATGAATGACTATGAAACTAGGCAGTATTTTATAAACTTGAAACTGTTTCGGCAAAATAAAATGCTACTAATCTAAGATTTATAAACAAACATGTGTTTCAAAACTTGTGCGAGAAATCTGTATCATCAATATCAATAGATCAGCATACGTAGTATTGATGTTTAATCTATGCTATAACTATATCTTGTCAGCTTTTACTCTCTCCTATCTTTGCCACATTATGTAAAAAATGATCCATTCTTAATGAAAAGAATGAAGAGAAAAATCATACAAACAATTCACTTAATCAAAGTTGTGAAGATACATAATTTAAAGATTTTGTGCAAAAATAAGATATCTTTCTTTGCTTTACTCTGCAGTGTCTACCGATATTTCTGAATATTTATGCCCCCATAAAGTTGTCCTTCAGCTCAGATAAAAACAACTCATGCAAGACCTAACAGTTTGACACAGCAGTGAAATATATTTATAAAAATGGCTAGAATCATAAAATGGCGGAATTGGCCGACATTTTTTAGCTTCATAAAGTGGTGTTGTTTAAATATTTATTGTTGTTGTTCTGTGCTATCAAATGAAAACTATAACTATTCAAGACTTTATTTTCATCAAACTTGACAACTCATACCATGAAAATAAATTAAATGTATTCATTACAATGAACAGGTTAAAGCAGAATGCAATAACGACAAAAAAGTACATAAGTTGTATGATCGTTTTAAATCTTGTATACTTACAATAGCTACAGAGTTTGGCGTAGGACCAGTGAATTCTCTGGTCCTGCGCTTGTGCTGTGATACCATCATCTTGAAAAGATTAACCTCAAGACAGGTTATATTTGTGGTGTTTTTTTTTTATAATAAATACTTCTTTTGGCAATTGCCGTTCGAATATTTTCACACTGTAGCCTAACGATATCAGCAGTGATTATTTGTATTAAAGGAAGTGAGGTCTCGTAACTATGGTTTTATTAGACTGGTACATCGAACTTTACTATAATAAACTAGTTTCGTACCAGTCTACCTGTTTGTACCGCCGAACTTCAAAATCACTTACGGTGTTCGGTAATCACTTTCATCTAGTTATACAATTTGGGTATTGATATTTGTGTTTTGTTGTTGTCACTGGCTTCAACGCCATTTTTCAGCACACGCTAGGCTATTCATGGTGGCCAGTATAACTGGTGGAGCTAGAACACGGGAAAACCCCTTCAGCTATTGGTAATTTCGGGTGTATGAAACGTAAAGAGATCCCATAATTGATGAGGGAGAGCAATATTTTTTTTTGCCGAAATTTTGGGGTATGATAAAAACCATCAAATAAAAAATGCATCTGCATTTGTCCTAAATGCCATATGTCCTTCAAACGACCTCTGATGTAAGATAAAACTGTCATGATTTAAAACATTAATTCAATATAACTTTTAGCCGACCATATGTAGTCATACAATGTAAACCACCGACAATGATATTTATTTTAAACATAGTTATGAGGGTCGAGGGCATACATTGTAAGACTAGTTCTTCCTCCAATAAATGTACTGACCGCCATATATGACGTCATTGAAATCAGAGTACTACAGAAATAGTGAAACGTCTCTGGAGCTTAAATCTTTCTGATGTAAAATTGCAAGAACTGCTAATGATAAAGATTTTACAGATTTATATAGCATTTGCTGGTGAGCTTGATGACATTGGATTATAATTATAAAAAAATATCCAATTTTGTTGACAAATTGCAGGGTTTTTAATATCTACTTTGCATAACTGTCAACGAAACACCTGAATGACCTGATTGGGTTGAATATAATGCAATCTACTTGTCTTGATGGTGCTGCTGAACCCAATACTAACACTTGCTGAAGGACCAAAAATTTAAATCATCTCTTACACATCCTTATATAACAAACTAGATTAAGCACTGGTGTCTTTCCAGATGTTGTGAAAATAGACATGGTTAACCTCTTCCACAAAGATTGTCCAGGGGCCCTGAGTGGCTGAGTGGTCTGAAGTGCTCACCATTACGGATCACTACATTCACCAGTCTGCATGGGTTTTAGTCTCAGGCTCGGCCATGGTGGGTATGTGAAAAAGCTGCAATTAGCTTTGTAGTGGGTCGGTGGTTCTTTCTGGGTTTTTTATCTGGTTCATCCTCCACCATTTATACTGGCCACCATGCAGTGTATCCCCTAGGGGTGCAAGACTGAGAGTCAAAAGTCTCCTTGGTGTCAAAACGAGGGGTTAGAATGAGTAAGAAACAAATGTTGGTATCAAAACTGGGGTCAAATTAAAAAAATTGTGGTCTCTGAAGCGCAAATGAGGGTAAAGGGAAACACTGCCTCCATACATAGCCTATCTTGTGCCGAAAAATGATGTTAAGCCCTGTATCAACAACAAAGTCTAATTTCAGCCCCTGCTACCAACTGTAGTCAAAACTCCTTTTTGAAAAACAAGTTTTCAGTCACCAATACAATTATTTAATAGTCTTTACCATGTAATTATTTCTCAATCAAATTTTAGGACTCATTACTGTGGTATTGCTGTCTTGACTAAGCTATCTAACAAAGGCTGAAAGATTTGACAGTAACTAATATATATCTGATAGGTTGATCTCATAAATACAGATCATTCAGATGTAATAATAATAGTCTCCACTAAATTAGTTCCATTTTGTTAACACTAAAGATGATTCTCTTGGTTTACTTTGAAATCTTGTATTTGCTATATATCAATGATCTACCTCTAATGACCGAGCTTTGTGATGGGAATGGGAATGCTTTGTGTCTAACTAATTACATGATAATCAATCTGAAGAGTTCAAAATTATGTTCATTAGTTCAGAGATTGGTGCCAAACTGAATGTGTCACTTAATGAGCAATGAAATATTTCTAAGACTTTGTGGATATTGAAATAGTATTTTGAAATAGGATGTCTGTAATCAATCTTTTATAGTAATGGTACACTAGTTTCTCATATAAAAGTCTATGGGAGACAAAGAAAAAGGAAGAATGGAGGCAGAAGTGTGATGGACTGAATGGAATTGGACTACCAGTCCAGAGAAAGATCATACAGACGAGTAGGAACACAGGACAAGAGGAAAATCTATTACACTAAGTCAGATGACAATATAGGCCATAACTTGGTTGAGTTAAAGACGAGTGATAGGATTTTAATTTTAAATTTTATTTGAGAGATGACTGTTATTTAATGAGATTAAATTGTTTATTTGACTTTCACATTTTGTGTATTCATTAATTTAACTGTTGGCACCACTGACTGGGGGCTCTGAGCATTGCATCTGTCTATCACTACTTCAATTCCTCACAAAAACATGCCGGGGGGTGGGGTGGGGGGGGAGGTCTTTTGCAATAATTTAAATAATATTGGGAGCACCCCACCCAACATAAATAACATGGAAAACCTCTATATATGCCATAATTATTCTTAGATGACAATTGCAATGATTGTTCTTTTTTGGACTGACTAATTGTTCGATGTGGCGCTGACTATGATTGTTCTATTTGGGGCTGACTATGATTGTTCTATTTTGGGCTGACTATGTTGTTGTAGTGTTGAACACCATTTTATAGCACATGATAGGCTACTGGCAAGCTTTCTCACATACCCACATTGGTCGAATCTGAGACTTGAACCCATGCAGACAGAGGTGAGATGGCAGTGATCTGCAGCAGAGAGCACTTGAGATTACTTGGCCACTCAGTGGCCCAGGTATGACTATGATTGTTCTATTTGTGTCCAAGTTGTTCAATTTGGGACTGACCATGAAAGTCCATGATGTTCTAGTTGGGGCTGATCATGATGACTTGGGCACCCCATCAAAAGAGCGCATGACAAAAGGGCGCAGACATAAGAGCACACAAATTTGCTGACAAATGAGCGCCGACATAAGAGCGCAAACTAAAGATTGGAAACAAATATTTAAAAAAAATAGAAACAAGAAAATTAACTCAGATCTGACGGCATCGTTTGATGGTAACTCTTTTTTTTTGATTCATTAAAAACAAGTATTGGCGAAAAAAATTGATTGTTCAGTTCCTTTAACTAAAAAACTGGTATAATCGTATAAGTAAACACAAATAACTGTGATGTCGTTGGATCGTACCTCCGATTGTTTCAATCTAAACAAGTATTAGCCTTAGAGATCACAAATTAAAGTTCCTTTCTAACCCTGCCATATTCGTTTATCATACCTCAAGTATTTATTTAAGTGTGCCCAGTTGTCTGCGTTCTTTTGTTGGCGCTCTTTTGCCTGTACTCTTATGTCGGCGCTCTTATGTCTGCGCTCTTTTGTCGTGCGCTCTTTTGACGGGTCACCGATGACTTGATGTTCTATTTGGGGTTGACAAAATTTACTGACCATTAAAGAGATTACTGCATTTAATTTTTAAATGTCTGTGCACAATCCCTGCAGTTGTTTAAATAATTAAACATTCTCACTGTAAAAAATAGAATGATCTACTAGGAACTTTTTTATGTTAAGATCTCTGCAAAATCTGCTTCTTGAATAACTGACTGGAAACTTGAAGATCACTGGAACAACAATCTTTTTGTCCCCAAAGAAAATCTGACTTTTTTAAGTCTCCAGGTTTCAGGTATTATTATCAACAGTACTGCACAAGCTAAATAGAAAACTGAAAGCAAGATTGAAAGGTTTAAGAATGGTTGCAAAGCAGTGTCTTCTTGACGAACAGTCTATTTAAAGTTCTATGCATATAGAAGAAACATCAATTTTTTAAATATATTTTCTTTGTTTGAGAGATGCAGTGGAGAATAGTTATTGTGTGACTGTGTTACCCTCATGAAATAAAGTGTGATTGATATATTTATTATTATTATTATTATTATTATTATTATTATTATTATTATTATTATTATTATTATTATAGCTCTTTGAATAGGAATTCACTAGCTGGAGGTGGGACTAGAGATAAGGTGTAGTTCGATAAAGCAATCTCAAATGAGTACTGATATAGTGATATTTCACCCATCAGTACAATACCAGTATGGGTTTGGGAGTTGATTTATATTACTATGTATGGTAAGAACAGAATAGCCATAGCCATAGCCTTAGGCAATAGTATTTTGTGGCAAATTTGTATGTTTTACCTTTATGTGTGAAATCAGAACAGAGGCATGTATACATGTATGTGAAGCTTCAAATTTTAAATGTTTACATCAGTACATATTTTAATGATCTCTTAATTCGAGTGCACACCCACTTTGGCTGAACTTGGTGCAGATACTAAAAACAGTGCATTGTGCATGTATGCATGAATGTAACTTAAATCATTTATATGGTGTATTTGATACTACCTAACTACTAGACCAGCTAAGACTGACAAGTATATCAGCATTTGTGCAGTTATTGCAAAAGAGTTTCTGGATTTGGAATTATCTTTCCAGAAAGATAAATGTCAGGTCATTATTGCTAGGAAGATTGAACACTAAAATTCTTAACATTGCCATTACTGATCCCAGACCTCATTATTTTTGAGGATGTAATCATGATGTTATAAGAAGACTAATCTTGATTACATGTATATTTGACTGTTTTTATTACATAATAATTACATTATAATTACATGTAATCAAGGCAAGTTGGGTTACAATTACTTGTAATTACTTAGAAAATAATTACAGATAATTATGATTATTGATTATGATTATCCCAGTTCTGTGGGACATTGTATTTGCAAAGTGTATTCAGGACATAGGAATCACTCTTACAACAGCATTGTCGTAAACATTGGTGTTGATGTCACTAGCTTGGTACAAGTCAAATGTTCTTTAATTTAAATTTAAACATTAGCAATAACTGCTCTTGTTTTTCAGAATTACAGCCTTACACTAAATTAAAAGATGGATTCGGGTAGTTTAGAGGAGCTCGCTCGGCACTTTAAGAATAAGTTGAGTGATTTGCAGACTGTCCTGGAAATTCAAAACACAAAAGATGATGAAATGTGTCAGACTAGTATACTATCCCTGGAAACAGAACTAGAGAATTTAGAGGTGGTTATGGTCTTGCTTCAGAATGAAGTGAAAAAAGCCAGAAAGGAGTGTGAGAAGAAACGGGTATGATGACTTTGGGAATTAAAAATTTAGTTTGCCACTACCAACATTTATAAATTGGTTTGTCTCAAGAGCTAGACATGCAGTAGTAATTTTTCTAGAGGCAACATTGTCATCATCAATTTTATTATTCTTTGGTAAGGTTATTTAAAAAGTAATTTCTATTACACATTTTGCTGTATTCAGCTAAAACTTTGGTATTATTATATTACCATAAATCTGAAGTTTGTGCCTTAAAATGCTCAAATTTTCTATCATAAAGCTATACTGTGATAATGCTAGCTAAATTAGTCTACTTTGCCAGATGAGCAGTCTTTAATTTTTTCCTGTTATTTCAAAGATTGCTTTGTGGTTGAACAGTGTTTATCCTATTACTATTCAGTTTACACCACAGCTGCAAAGAGCTCTTCGAGATAACAGACCAATTTGCAAATTTCTTCAATGACAAAGTACAAACCATTCGAGATTCGCTTGACAGCACAATTTCAACTGATTCATCACCATACAGTTATGATGCAGAATTTCAGCGACAACCGTTAGGAGCATTTGAACCTGTTTCTATTGATACAGTACGGACAATTGTGATGAAAAGTGCACCAAAGTCTTGTGAACTTGATCCAATTCCGACATCACTGCTGCTTGAGTGCTTAGACCCAATATAGCCTTCACTAACTGATGTTATTAATATCTCTCTCTCTCATCAGGGGAATTCACATCATTTTTCAAAACTGCCATCGTAAAGCCACTGCTAAAGAAACCAACACTTGACCATAATGATTTAAAGAACTTCCGCCCAGTTTCTAATCTCCCATTCATGTCAAAAATCTTAGAAAAGGTTGTTCTAACTCAACTTGTATCTCATTTGAATTCAAACAGTTTTTTTAGCAATGTACTGTCTACATATCGCCCTTGCCACAGTACGGAAACTACTCTTCTGAAAGTATTTAGTGACATGCTCTCGGCTTTGGATAGTGGAAAGATTACAGTCCTCACTCTCCTGGATTTATCTGCAGCATTTGACACAATAGACCATGATATATTACTTCGCCATCTCCAGCATGTATTTGGCATTCAGAATATAGCCTTACAGTGGTTCAAGTCCTACTTAGTTAACAAGACACAAATTATATCTGCAAATGGAATACACTCCAGCCCAGTTGATGTATGTTGTGGTGTTCCACAGGGATCTGTTCATGGACCTGTTCTCTTCATTCTGTATAGGCAGTCGCTCTCAAGTGTCATAGATCATCACCCAGTGTCGCACCAATTGTATGCTGATGACACCCAGATACAAGTCTAGCCACCCAACTGAAGTTGATGCTACCATCCATGGAGTAGAGAAGTGCATTTCTGATGTGAAATCATGGATGACATGTAACAAGATGCAGATGAATGATGATAAAACTGAGGCTATTCTGATCACAACACAAAAACTTTCTTATTCACATCCTTTACCTCAGACAATAAATATCAGCAACACACCAACATTAAATTCTCACAGTCAGTACGGACCTAGGCATTACTCTAGACAGTACTCTCACATTGCATCAACATGTCATGAACATATGCAAGGTTGCATATCTTGAATTGAGATGCATCAGTTCCATTCATAAATATCTTTCAGTTGATGCCACTAAAACACTTGTGTGTTCATTAGTACTTTCAAGACTGGACTATTGTAACTCAATTCTGTCTGGTTCGTCACAATATTTACTCCAGAAACTTCAAAAAGTTCAAAACACAGCTGCACGGATCATCTTTAGAGTACCTCGATCAGAGCACACCTCACCACTGCTCTGTACCCTACATTGGCTATCAATTTGATACAGAATCAAACACAAAATTTGTTCTCTGTGCTATGTTTCAATGACAGACTCCAGTCCAATATACCTATCCAGCCTCACTCATGTGTATACACCAGCTAGATCCTTACGATCTTCTTCTGATAATCGTATAGTCATTGTTCCCAAGGTGACAACGAAGTCATATGGACACCGTTCGTTTGCACACCAGGGCATGGCGACGTGGAACGAATTGCCCATTGAAATTAGACACAAAGACACAGTGGTCCCTTTTAAGAGTGCTCTTAAGACTCACCTGTTTCGACTGCAGGGACAAACTTAGCGACCTAATCATGTTTTGTATCTTATATGATTTCAGCATGTTTTTATGTTTTCCAATTTCATTGTTTTTGTCATTTGTTGTTCTGTAGTGTAGTCATATCATTATTTTATGTCCAATATGGTCACCACATCAGACTAGTTTGAAATTATTTAAGAATATCAGATGGTTTCAACAATTGTCAGTTAAAAAGAAGAAAGAGTCTTTTCTTGGATTCCTGGAAATTATTTTCTGCCAGTAGTGTGTTAGTCCCTTTTAGCTCCTCTTTTGCTAAGAAGACATTGGAAATTATTTTCTGTCAGTAGGGTGTTAGTCCCTTTGAGCTCTTTTGCTAAGAAGACATTGGAATTTTTTTTCTGTCAGTAGGGTGTTAGTCCCTTTGAGCTCCTCTTTTGCTAGGATAACATTGGAAGAAATTTTCTGTCAGTATGCTGTTAGTCCCTTTGAGCTCCTCTTTTGCTAAGAAAACATTGTGAATTTTTTTGCATGTTCATTCATATAGTTGCACTTTCTTCTAATTTATTGATCTTTTCTACTTGCACAGTTCATTCAAACAGGGAGTATGTAAATTGGTATCTGGAATTGTTTCTGTTTTTGGGAATATGGCCATGTAACACCTTTTCTGAATGAAAATTTTTAAAAATTGCTGCAGTTTTAATATTAGCCTTCTTTACCTTATAATGATGGCCTGTTTTTTCTTGTGAAGCCAAAGCTTTTTATTACAAGATAAATTTAATTCTAGATCAACTTGCTGTCATCATCAATGGCTGAGTAAATTTAAATTGAGATAATTAAGTACAACTTGTCTTGAGTACTGCCTCTTTCTGCCATAACAAAAAGTGTTTTCTCACCCATGCGACAGGAGTCTCGCTATTTTGCTAACCTTACTTTACTTATTTTAGTTTAGTCATCTCAGACCAGTTGTCTCAGTCAAGGTTCCACACTAAAGCTGTACTGATTAATTGGCTGTACTCATAATTGGGCCGATTATTAGAACAATCGGTATAATCGGTATTGGCAGAAATAACTGGTGCAGATGTAAACAGATTTCCAAAAAAACAAATTTCCAAAATATAAATTCAGTCATAACATTCATCTTGACATGGCTTGAATTTTAAATCAGAATTAAATAGAGGAAATTAAGGAATAAACATTTGATTTGGGGGTTAATTGAAACACAATATATTCTTAACAGTAAATATTTTTTAACACGATGTAAACTACCGCTGCTAAAATTGATTGTAGTTGATCTATATGAGAATTTTAGCCTTTATTATTACCACTCTTCATGAACATGTAAATTATGCTGGTGATGTGCCTTGTACAATCAACCTTTTTAAAAATATTACCTCAATTTGTAGGATCACTTAAATCATTGAAAATGAGTAACTTGTGAGAGGTGATTCATTATAAATGAAATAGCTATTAAGGACTAGCTGAAATGTTATCTAGATGAACACAATTTGGTCGAAACAATGAATAAAGCAAATTTTGCATCTAATATATTTGGGAATAAGAAAGGATTTAAGTGACGCTATGCACGCTTTGCACTGTGTAATCGGTACAGCTCTATTTTTTTAACATGCCGATGTCTTAGGACACTGAAAAAAAATTAGTTTCATGTCCCAAAATTTAGAGTTGTTACAGTAGTAAACAAAAAAGCCTGAAAACGGTGAAGTTTAGACATTTGCCTGTGAATAAACTTATCTGCCCCCTCCCCTTCTTCCAGGCCTTTTTTTCCCCCTAAATTATTCAGCTTATATGTGAGTATATACTGTGATAATGAAGTAATCTGTCTCATAATCAGTATCAGCAATTTTAACAATCGACTATACATGGTATCAGCATAATCTGCAAAAAACAGCTTTATTCCATGCACTCAGAACTACTTTTAAAAAAGAAAACCCTTGTTGTCTTCTGCTGTGCCTGATGTAGTTGTTCTAAAAACAAATAACATCAACAACAACAACAAATATATAACAGCATAGTAAGTTAAGGTCAATCCATCTTTGAGAAGACACCATACAAAAACATATCGAGGGAGACAAAGACACACATGCATACATAGTAAGCTTTTTGGCATTATAATAGTTAGTTCCACACAGCATGATCAATTTTATCATATATGCAGGCCTAGCTCAGTACATATTCAGGTCAGCATCATTAAATGTAGTTAAAGCAACCTAACTAGTTTTAAATGCGAAACAAATTATATACTGTTAGCTACAGGAGCCCCGAGTGGCCAAGTGATCTAAAGCACTCCCTGTTACGGATCACTGCCATCTCACCTGTCTGCGTGGGTTTGAGTCTAAGATTCGGCTAATATAGTTATGTGAGAAAGCTTGCCAGTAGCTTCTCGTGGGTTGATGGTTCCTTCTGGGTTTTTTTTCTTCCAGGTTCTTTATCCACCAATAATACTGGCTGCAATGTATAGCCTAGTGTGTGCTGAAAAATGGCGTTAAACCCTAAAACAACAACAACTGTTAGCTACATTTAATGACGCTGACCTGAAAATTGACTGTGCCACAGATAAGATAAAATTCTCTATGCTGTCTGAAATGAACTATGACAGAAGATGCTGATCCATACACATAGACTATAGATCTATACAACAACTACTTAAAACTTTGTAACTGCCAGAAATGTGTTATGTCAAATATGCTGAATTCTAATTTTGTTAAGCATCTCCACTGTGCTCCAGTTGAATAAAAAATATACCTTCAATATTTAGTGACAAATAATGCACTTACCAGCCAGAAGGAATAATTTATCCGGCAACATTAATCTATAAACAGATTTCACTATTGCACTTGCCATATTTCCAAAACAGAAAAATAAAGTTTCATTGAATCTGTGAACTTGAAAGTTTAGCACATGGTAATCTGTTGGGTCCGTATTTGGAAAGTCTTTTACATGGGGGTAATTTTACAATCAATAATAAGGGCAACACAAGTTTGTCACAATCAGTTACACCTCCTCCAAAGAAAAGGAGAGTTATATATGATAGTGACAAAGATCACTTATTACCCGTGAATAACCCAAGCATGGACACTCATGTTACATGTAACTTCGTTATTTTAACAATATTGATAGCCTATACACCACAACAGAGGTGTGGGCCCAGTATCGTTTCATTGTTTACAATATAATTTTCTAATTTGGAACTGATGAAAACATCCATGTATTAAATGTGAAAATGCCTCAGTAGTATGAAACATTTTATGCTGTTATTTGTTTGGCTTACACATAAAAACTGTGTACTTTGGTTGACATGGTCACACAAGTCCTCACTAACATATTTATTTATGTTAATGCACCACATGTAAACATGATACTATATTGTACAAGTGAGAAGTTCTTTTTTACTTTAAAGAAAATTATTGAGTGAGAAAAATAATCTACGTTGGGGTTTTGGACCTAGACAAGGAAATTTCAGCCACAGAGGTTACATTATATGTCTCTCCACTTGGATAAACCTCATGGGGAGACAAATAATGTTAACCCCCTTGACTGAGATTTCTTTGTTCACATCCAAACTCCAACATAGATTCTATATATCTCAGGACAAATTGTCTTTCAATAGAAGTCATCATTTACAGTATGTAATAATGTTTTATCAGTTGGAAATTTGGTTTACATGACAGGCGATCCACCAATACAGTGGTATTTCAAGTCCAGTTTTACTGTACATTGTAATTTTTGTATCCAGAATCTTCACAGCTGTTATAATCCGAAACACTTCAAAGTTATGGTCTCCAGTTATTATGTTGCCAAAAATTGTTATAAGAAAATCTTACTGTTGCAGGTAGTTACATGTTTTGAAATAACACAAAACATTTTTCTTTACTTTTAGAAATTAAGTCAGGCATTGTTGGATTTTAACAAACGTATGCAGTACACAATAAGCAATGTCCCAGAGAGGTTACCAAGACAACAGAGTAATACAGAACAAAGGTGAATCTTATTTTACATTTTCTGTGAATTTCAGGATCTGATATTTCTTGTAAGAAATGGAAATATGAAATAAGCTTTTTATTGCAGCAATTACTTATCCCATCACTAATAGTTCATTTATTTTCATGCCGTAAATATACCATCTGTATGATTTGAATACATCCTTCCAGAGTAAAAAAAGTAAATAAAAAAAAATTAAAAAAAAATCATTTGACATTTTGCGCACCACTCTGTCGCATGGTCATGCGCAGAAGGTGGATGTAACTATCTGTCTCTTTCTCTCTCTCTCTCTGAGTTACTACTGTCCATTCATTCTTAAAACTGTATTGTAGCGTTGCAGCTTTTTCTTTTCCTCCTTAGAACTTTGTTCTCTGAAGGAATTCATATCTCATATTCTACCCATGGTGGTAGACACTTTTACTTAAAATATAAGCTGGTACAAAGAAGTCTCTATGTTCTAGGAACAATAGCATGCCCTGCTACAAAGTTGAAGACATCATTTCCTCCATTTTATTTTCAACTCTATAAAATAATTATAACATTTTACCATGCTCACATTGATATTGTTCATATATTTGTATAATAAACAATTATCACAATTGGAATATCTTGTTTCTTTCAATAAAAAAGGAATCACTTCAACAATTCCATCCTTTGTTTATTCCTTCGTAAGTTGTGTTTTGTAGCAGCAAGGGTCTACACTACTACAACAACAATAACAAACAAAAAGAATGTAAGCAAAACAGTCTTTGGGGGTAGTGTGGCCTCAAAACCTCACAGAGACTGCATCAAGTGCTCCAGGTGCACTCAGAAAAAACGTTACACAATTTGTGATTTGTGGTCTTCGAGCACCTGGAAACTAGGAGATTCCAGGCATACCTATCAAGGATGGAAGAACATTCCCTCTTCTTCATCTGGTTTTTTTCTGGCTTCTCTTCTAGGTCACACATGTTAGGGAGAAGGAGATCTTGACATTCAAGATGCCATTTAACTTCCTCCTGTAAGGAGATGATGGAAAGTTCTCATTTGCCTAACAGTATTCATGCTTCAGGTAGCTGGTTCCTCCTTCCTGCTGGGGAGGTAGAGGACTGCAACTTCGGATTTTACCTTCCCATCAGGGAGGTTGAGCACCACAACAGCAGGTTGTATCCTCCCTTGATGAATGTTGAGAACTTAAACTGTTTGTTGTACCCTTCCTTTAGGGAGGTTGAGTGGGTTGCTTCCTCACATTAGGGAGGTTGAGCACCGCAATGCATGCCTCTTGCAGTGTGTTGACCCCTTCTGTTTGACAACACACTGCACTCATGATGCACAGTGTGAAGATGACGTTTCTCCATCTATCACAAATTGACTTTGTGGTATGGGGACAGGGCCTGGACTGAGCTTCCACCCCTCCACCATCCCACCCTGTGCAGGAATTACAATCCATACACAGGAATAAAGCTAGAGATGGGGACTGTTTCGGCATCCCCCCTACCCATTATACCTATGAACCCCAATGGGATTGGGGCCTTCCACCTCAGGCTAAAGTTGTTACATTTTTAAGGATAGATAGACATTCTCATCTCACTCAGCAGCTCATGATCAACCATGAACTGCAACACATAGTGCTCATATGCTCATCAAGGGACATAATGATGTCCAGCCACACTCCAACATGAAAGATGATGATCTTACTCTCTCCATCCTCATCGACTGCAAAGAGGTTGTGGCAATGACACCTCTCAGACCCACCCCTCATCTCAGGTGAATGAGGAAGAAGAGGTCTGATCCTTTGATAAGGTGGTAAAAGAGGTTTACTATTTGTTACCTCCTGACTTGTGCCCCAAACCTTCTGGCAGAGTCTAAAAAGATCCTTTCCAGTTTGGAAAAGATCTCTTTGCTACCACCTCAGCCAGATCTCTTTTCCCACATTCATCTATGATTGAAGAAATATCAGAGAGGTTTTCACAAGGCCAAAATATTGCTCAACAGCATAGAGGGTGGCCTGTTCCTCCCTCTATGTTGAGACCCCTTATTTCTTCTTCCAGCTACTGGGCTGTTAGACTAGAAACCAAGTCCCTCTTTGGGGGCCTCACTCTTACCATGGTTTCTCAATACTTGATTGATCACCAGCATCAATTTTTTACCTCCACTCCTGGTCCATTTCAATCCACCAAGAATCAAGGTCAGGCAAGTCATCCTCAGGGACCATCTGCCAAATTTTTCAACAACTGTTTCAGGGGGTAAAACTACTATCAGAGACTCCCATTTTCTCTCTCCAGTCCATTTTTGTGATATTAAGGGAAGAGATGCACACACTTATATAGAATGGGACAGTGGAAAGGCTTTTAAACGATCAGTAAAATATTCTTGATAAAACCTACCTGATCATGTTAAAGGCACTACATCCCATGCTCTCTCCAGTTATACTTCCAAACGAGTAAAATAACATTCATGGCATTAGTTGAATTTGGGGTTAACTGTCTCATTCTCAGAAATATGCAAGATAATATTGTAAAAGATCTCAATTCAGGGGGAGGTTACACATCAGAATTCACTCTCATTATTCAGATGATATTAAACCACTTTCCCACAGATGTGGTTGTCTCCTTTTCACTTGGGCTGAATTTGTGAGGTTGTTGATGTTATAGTTATGTATTTTGATCAGGTTAATATTATTAGAGAACCATGTTTAATCTAAGAAATTGTTTTTAATGACATTTACATTTTAAAGTTTTTGCACTTAAACCATATGTAATTAGAAAACATAAAGATGCATCATACATGTGACATTTTGCATTATGACCCCTGGGTTGTGCTCTAGAGATGGGGGTTGTGAATATAGGTAGTAGTGGATGGTTGTAAAAAAGGGATGGAGATTTGTAATCATGGGATGGGGATCTCTGTAGTAACCACATTTTCTCTATCCATTTCTGCACATTCATGCTAATGTAACCATCATAGCTCTTCAACCGTTAAAGTAATTTGATGCTGATTGGTAGGTGAAGTGCCCATCAATTATAGATGTGCATTTTAAAGATTTTGTCTTTTCGAGTCCAATTTTGATATTATTTATTGCTATTTTCCTGTCAGTTTTAAGTATCTACAAATGCTTGTATTGAAAATAGCGTAGAAACCATATTTTGATGCAGTGTGGGTTGTCTCACAGACCTAGATATACCTTTTATGGGTTTTCTCTCATCCAATTTGGATAGAGTTATGGTTTTTGACAACTACAGTAAATCTTCATATTGAATGGTACTGGTAACTGGCTCAAGAACCAAGAATTCTAATGTAATTTGGTTTAATCTTAGCCAGTAAAGTAGTGTCTTTCTGATTGTTTATCTTCCTCACTTTTGTCTTCCGTAAGATAGCTTGATGAATTTCTTTTAGACTTCAGAACCAGACTGAAAAAAGCCTTGAATGAATTTCATATTTAGATTTCCATTGTATTATTTGCAGGAGTTGCACCCCATTAATATCTGTCACTTGTACTTTGGAGTTTTATTTAGCTTTCATAGAATTAAACAATATCAGACCCTGAGATGGTTTGCTTTTGTGAATAATGAAAATAAATACATATTTCTCACATTTATATACAATGTTAGAACATGAAGCAATCAAATGCATACTGAGTGTAAAGATTCTTGAGTTGCCACCATCATTAATAGCTTTATTTTTTCCAGAAAAGTGGAGAGTAAGATCAGTGAAGAAAATGAAAAAACCTTAGATTCAGAGGTCAAGGAAGACCTGCCACCTGTGGGCAACAGTAATAGTTCCAATGGTCAACAGAGTAGGCAGCAGTTAAAGAAGTCCTTCCAGGAACAGAACATCAATAATGTCTACCAACCAGAGATCCAGTACCTAACTGTGGAGGAGTTTGAGGCTGTTCCCAAGTAAGATAGTGGTATTTTTTTTTTTACTGTGGTTAGAGTATGGATCCCTGGGTCCCAGTCTTCTCAGTTCAAATTAATTTGGGTCTGGTCCTATGGCAGTTGGGCCAAAATATTTTATTAAAGACACCAAGTATGCAGCACAGTACATTTGTTTCTGTGTGTGGACATGGTTACAATTGTAAATATGTTTTACAGCTAGATCCCACTGTTTCTTTTCTCATTTCTGTCTATATAATCTTCTGCTTGGTTTAATAGACATGTAAAATTGTCCACAAAGGTTAAGGAATGTGGGTCTTAAATATAAGGTTTGTGGAATTTTTAGTGGGTTGGGGCATTGGGTATTTATTTTACACTTTGAAAAAAGTAATACAGTTTTTTGGTTTATGATTATGTGGTCAACACAATGCTGTGTGCAATTGTGTGTGTTTCATTATGATTTTTAATGTAACTTTTAAAAAATTCCAGTCATCACTACGATGTCTGCATTGTGGCAGTTTATAGTGATGTCTAGCACTGTCCCAACCAGTCACATTATCTTGACACCATGCCATCCAGTCTTAACACTAACCTCTGTATACATCATATGTTGTATGCATGGAGTTATACATTGCTAAATTGTTTTTATCTCACAAAAGAATCAGTACTCTTTTGTTGTATGGTGCTAAACAGATTTATGGCAGTGTATGGACAGGTCAGTATTCCACTTTAAGATTGACTGGTCCATAAACTACCATAAAACCTTATTCATACATGATATCACATTAAATAGAAAAATGTGTCTGAGCTACATAACGCAAAAACCTTCAACATTTCCAATTGCTGTAAGTCATAGAAGTTATCGAGCAACTGTCATGGATTAGATATAAATATCAGATATAAAATCTTCTAATTGGTTTTAAAATATTACAGGTACATGAAAGGACGTATGAACTACAAACAAGTGAATGCCATGATTGATGAAATGAACAAGGCTTATGGAGTAAAATACAAACTTCTGAAGCAGAAAAAGTCCTCTCTGAATGATGTGAACAGGAAAAGATGCGAGTTATATAAATTACAGGAGTCTAAAGAAACAGCAGGTACATTTTGTGTCAAAGAGTATCAATCTGTCTCACACATTAAAGAAGAAGAAAACTTTATTTTTATGTCTATCTTGATTTGGCAGATGCTCATATTTTGGTTTTGAAAATGCATGTAGAAAATTGAACAGAAGTTCCATTGGAATGTGTTCAACTCTGTCATAGATAGTCTGTTTTATGTTTCTGATAATATTTGGTCAAAAATATTTTATCCAAATTCTGAGTTATTAAGAGAGCATTAAAGCTCAGAAAAAATATGTTAATTTTTATCTATACAAAAATGTAGTAATATTTTTATTATATTCTCTGGGCTGTTCCAGTAAAACATAAATGAGACCCAGGGAAGGCACTTTTAATGTGTGGTACTCAACCATAGATGCACTTTAGAATTTTCTTCTTATTTTAATATGAACTCTGTGAAATCAAAGTACCCAAGCATATAATTGTTAGAAAACTGTGTTTAAATGGAACAGCCCTTATTTTGGTTTTCTACCTCAGGCTAAAAAAAAAAAAAAAAAGACAAGGAACAAAGTGATTGAATTTCTGATAGACTATAATGTAAATACACAAGCGTAGTTAAATATTTAAATATACAGTAACAGCATTCATGTGGATTTATTAAAGCCTGGCAACCTTTGAATTTGTGCCGAGTCAGTCTTTTTAAAATATCTCATTTTGGTCTACTTATGATTGAAATATCAAGTCATATTGTGAGTGAACAGGCCTTGAAACAACTTTTCCAATTGGTCTGGAATGGAGAGATTTTGTTTTTCTGGCAATCCAACCAAATTAAAGTTTTCTAGTTCTGATGAACTGGAGTTATTATCTAGGTCAATTCCATATGATGTATGTGTGGCTGAAAGAATTGGCCTTGATGCAAGCTGCACACATTGATAGTATGCAATCATCAGGTGGAAAAAATGAGTTTTTAAAAAATTGAAATTCTCCAAAAGAAACAGGATTAAATATTGTTTGTTAGGGAACATCAAATTCTTTTTGTTTTGTTTTTAGGTGCATTAAATTCTCCTTTGGAATGTGTTTTCTGTTGGAAATGTAGTCTACACTGCATTACAATTTCTTTGAGAACTACAACTACTTCTTAAATACAGCCCTCCCAGATATTACTTTTAGATGATGGGAGCTAAAAGTTGTCTGCCAATATATTTAGTAGTGGGGCAGAGTGGCCTGCTACATGAGTATCGATTATTTGTTTATGTTAAAAAGTATTTCCTTACACATAATACTATTTATAGACATGTGTGTCACATACAATATGGAGAAATACTGCATGATTCTGAAAATGTAAAGTTAATTGAAGGAAAGAAAAGAGTATATAATGAAACATTCTTTTTTTTGTAAAATACTAATTTTGAGGTAAAATGACCAAAGAATATTGAAAATAGAGAATACAGGAACTTTGAAAAATGTGAAATAAAGGAAAGACTAGAAATTTGCCTTTATTTTCACTCCTATGAATATCTAGTATGTTGATTTACACATCATGTATAGCTGTAATATGGTAATAAATTATATTCCATGGCTCCATTTTTATATTATTTACATTTCTTTCATCTTTTGAGTTATATGATGCAGTTAACATTATAAATATCCAAGCATACTGAAAAAAGTATAATATGTATAAGTACCATGAGTTATACTTTTTAAAATCCATTACAGCTATTCCAAATAATTGCATGTCTGAAGTTCATGTTATCCCATACAGATATTCCAAATAATTGCATGTCTGAAGTTCATGTTATCCCATACAGATATTCCAAATAATTGCATGTCTGAAGTTCATGTTATCCCATACAGATATTCCAAATAATTGCATGTCTGAAGTTCATGTTATCCCATACAGATATTCCAAATAATTGCATATCTGAAGTTCATGTTATCCCATACAGCTATTCCAAATAATTGCATGTCTGAAGTTCATGTTATCCCATACAGATATTCCAAATAATTGCATGTCTGAAGTTCATGTTATCCCATACAGATATTCCAAATAATTGTATGTCTGAAGTTCATGTTATCCCATACAGATATTCCAAATAATTGCATGTCTGAAGTTCATGTTATTCCATACAGATATTCCAAATAATTGCATGTCTGAAGTTCATGTTATCCCATACAGATATTCCAAATAATTGCATGTCTGAAGTTCATGTTATCCCATACAGATATTCCAAATAATTGCATGTCTGAAGTTCATGTTATCCCATACAGATATTCCAAATAATTGCATGTCTGAAGTTCATGTTATCCCATACAGATATTCCAAATAATTGCATGTCTGAAGTTCATGTTATCCCATACAGCTATTCCAAATAATTGCATGTCTGAAGTTCATGTTATCCCATACAGATATCCCAAATAATTGCATGTCTGAAGTTCATATTATCCCATACAGCTATTCCAAATAATTGCATGTCTGAAGTTCATGTTATCCCATACAGATGTTCCAAATAATTGCATGTCTGAAGTTCATGTTATCCCATACAGATATTCCAAATAATTGCATGTCTGAAGTTCATGTTATTCCATACAGATATTCCAAAAAATTGCATGTCTGAAGTTCATGTTATCCCATACAGATATTCCAAATAATTGCATGTCTGAAGTTCATGTTATCCCATACAGATATTTCAAATAATTGCATGTCTGAAGTTCATGTTATCCCCTACAGTTATTCTAAATAATTGCATATCTGAAGTTCATGTTATCCCATACAGCTATAATCTAAATAATTGCATATCTGAAGTTCTTGTTATCCCATACAGCTCTCCTTTACTCCAGCATAATGTTTTGGGTTAATTACTTCAATATGGAAATACGAGAGTGGTATTGAAAGAAGAAGACTGCATTATGTATTGAACTGTTGTAAAACATGCATAATTGAAAACTTGATGTGTTCATCTGGAAGCTGATGGGGGCAGGGGAAAGATTTTATATATTAAAAAAAATTCTTGTTACCTCATTGTAATTATACACTCAAATAATCACATTGTACTGCTGTAACTTTGTTTCATTTTTTTTTTAATCCATTGTTATGGATATCACATATTATTTTTATAATATAGTTTTTCATTTGGGTTAATGACAACATTCTAATCATCAGTATTCAAATACTATGGAATGCGCTTTAAAGGTGAGATCACATAATCTGTGTGGAGTATTATTTTCATTCATAAATCAAGGTCGGGTTGCAAAGTTCATATCAACATCCTATTTCCATTCATAAATCAAGATCGGGTTGCAAAGTTCATATCAACATCCTATTTCCATTCATAAATCAAGGTCGGGTTGCAAAGTTCATATCAACATCCTATTTCCATTCATAAATCAAGGTTGGGTTGCAAAGTTCATATCAAAATCCTATTTTCAGTCTATAGACCATACATACTGAATGCAGGTCTGGAGTACATTTGTACTGTAAATATGTCACAACTACCCTAGCTGGAGATGGCTAAATTATATTTTTTAAAAACACCAGTTATGGTCATCATCAGTCTCTTGACCTAGTGTTGTCGTTGATTCACTGTGCTGCTGAACATCTGACCAGTTCTCTCCACTTGTCTTGATCATGTGCCAATGCCTGTGTCTCTGTAAAACTTTTTCTGGTCCATTCTGTGATGTTGTCAATCCACTTTTTTCTCTTGTCTACCTATCCTTCTGCCTCCCTGGACGCTGCCATGCAGTACTGATGTGGATAGACTGTTAGCTCTAGTGACATAGCCATATCATTTCAGTTTTCTCTTTTTCAGTGGTGAGGTGGTCTTCATAATGGCCTACTTTGTGCCTGATGGTGTTGCACATTTCTTCATTTGTGATGTTGTCCATGTAAGAGATGCCAAGGATGGTTCTGTAGCATCGCATTTCAAGTGCCTGTATTCTTCATTGTAATTCTGCTATGAGGGTCCAGGCCTCGCATGAATACAAAACGATTAAGATGACTAGTGCTCTCAATAGTCAAATTTTAGTTTTCAGACAGATAATCTTGTCTCTCTAGATGGGTCTTAGCTTTGACATAGCTGTGGCTGTTTGTGCTGCTTGTGACAAAATTTCTGCTCTTGATCCCTCTTTGGTGATTATGGAACCAAGATATTTGAACTGGCCCACTGTTTCCAGTTCCTGTCCTCTGACTTTAATCCTAGCTGAGATTTGTTTGCCACTATTTGTCATCAGCTTAGTCTTCTCTGAGCTTATCTCTATGTCAAATCTTGATGTTTCATCCAGGTTATTCACTAAGATGGCAAGCTTGTCTTCACTGCCTGCCAGCCCATCAATGTCATCAGCAAAGCGGAGGTTGGTGATGTTACGCCTTCCAATTTTCCAGGGCTTTGCTCATGATGTGCGCTAATTAGATGTTGAAAAGCATGTGTGACAGGAGACAGCCTTGACATACTCCAACTATTGTCTTGAACCAGTCCCCCACAGAACATTGAGCAATTACTGCACTGGTAGCCTTGGCATACAGCTGCTTGATGGTATTGGTCAACTTTTGACCCATGTTGTACTTCTTCATTGTGGCAAACAATGCCTCATGCCACACTCTGTCAAAAGCCTTTTTGAAATCTATTAACACAAGATAGATGTCTTGTTGATGTTGCGAGTACTGTTCACACAGAGCCCTAAGATTGAATATTTGTTCAATTGTGCTTCTTCCACTCCAGAACCCTGCCTGTTCTTCAGCGATTATTTCTTCTGCTTGTTGTTTCAGTCTGTTCAAGATGATCTTCAGCATCATCTTACTAGCATGGCTGATCAAACTGATAGTTCTGTAATTTTGGCACAACTGGTGATTGCCATTTTTATGTAGTGTTATAATCAGTGACTGGGTATATTGTGTTGGCTATTCATCTGTCTGCCAGATCTTGTTGCAGATTTTTGTTAGTAGCTCTATCACTGATTCCCCCCCCCATTCTTGATACGTTCAGTTGGGATGTTGTCTACTCCAGCTGCTGTCACATTCTTCAGTGCTCTTATTGCTGCCTCCACCTCTTCTTTGAGAATGGGGAAATTAACAACACTTAATAGAGTTTGGAAATTCAAGCACCTCTGGGTCTCTTGTGTACGGATGGTTATAGAGTTCTTTACAATACTCAGTCTATCTTTATGCAATGTCATTTGTTTCTGTGAGGCATTTTCCATTTTCGTCTTAAATGGTACTTACTCTTGGTTGCTTCTGTCTGGTGAGGTTATTCACAATTTGGAATGCCTTGTCAGACTTTGTCAGACTGCTCTCTATTTCTGTATACTTTTGTCCAATCCAATCTTCTTTTGCTTTCTTCAAGTTTTTTCTGATATTATTGTTTATTTCTTGGTACTCCACTGCCCCTGTTGTGTGTCTTGTGTTTTTGAGGTCTCGTTAGGCATGACACAGGCTCAGAATCTCTTCTGTAACCCAGGCTTTTCTTTGGGCAATGAAGTCCAATGATATCTTTGGCAGCTGCTGTCATGAAAGTGTCTGTCATCACTTTAACATCAACATCCATCACAAAGAGTGGAGCAAATTTTCCTCCAATTGTGGCTTGGAATGACTTGTAGATGTTAGGGTCTTTCAAGGTTGAATTTGAGCCTGATTTTCTTTGGCTTGTTAACTTTCTTCAGCCTCACTCGGAAGTTCATAATAATGAGGTCGTGATCACTCCCAATATCAGCATCTTGGAATGTTCTTGTATTTGCTCTATTGATGCCAGATCGGTAACGGTTTTGAACCTGTATGTAGTTGATCTGGTTATGATGGGTTCCATTTAGTGTGTGCCATGTCCAGCATCATGAAGCTTTATGTTGGTCCAGGGTGTTGGCATATACCAAGTTTTTGTAGCTTACGAACTCGAGCAGCCTTCTCCCTATTTCATTGGGAAGCTCATTGCAAGAAGGTCCACAATGATAATCCCAAATCATTATTGCCAACTTTGGCATTCCAGTCTCCTTGGATGATGAGAATGTCTTTTTACTGACCATGTTTAGAATATCCTGGAGTTTGTTGTAAAACTCTTCTATTTCCTTATCATCATGATTTGTAGTTAGAGCATAGACTTGAATAATTGTGATGTTAAAGGGAAATGCTTTCAGATGAATGGAGATGATTCTACTAGATACGGGGCGACATTCAAGCACCAATCACTTGATGGCTTTATTTACAAGGAAGCCTACTCCATTTATGGACTTGTCCAACTCTCCACTATAGTATAATATATGCCCATCATCAGTTTGGTGTTCTCCTAGGTCTTTCCATCTGACTTCACAGAGTTTCAGAATGTGCCGTGTGTAATGTTCCATCTCGTGTGTCAACTCCTGGAGTCTTCTAATTTGCGCCAGAGTTCTATTGTTCCATGTAGTGATGCTGTCTCTCACTCTGATTTTATGCAAAGTACCAGTAGCACACTTGTCACCTCCGTCCTGGTAACTTCAGATTTGTCCAGCATTATCAGTGTGTCTTGGGCAGAAGTTGTCTGGCGGGTCCCATCCCTCTCCAGGCCAATTAGCTGCCAGAAGGGAATGCAGTACATCATCCAACTGCCTTAGGATCTCCACTCCAGATTTTCTTTCAGGGTTTACTCTTAGCTTTTGGCTAACCAAAGCCGACCTGCAAGGCAGCAGGAGACTCGTGTATCGGCAGGTGCGTCTGTTTCCCGAGCAGATAAAGCATCTGCCACTACTATGCTAGTCACATAGTATATATCTGATTTTTTTAACAAAATATTTCAAAATGAAATCTTTATATTATGCTTGACGTTACATAAAACTATATTATATAATTTTCATGGTAAAGTTTGGATAAAAGAGTACAGGCTAACAACAATCATATACATGTATAAGGACTGCTCAT
The DNA here is from genome assembly GCA_029339505.1 of Unio delphinus. Classification (NCBI taxonomy): domain Eukaryota; kingdom Metazoa; phylum Mollusca; class Bivalvia; order Unionida; family Unionidae; genus Unio; species Unio delphinus. The sequence goes on from JAQISU010000014.1 coordinate 14,798,555, forward strand.
GGGAACATTTTTTTTTTATTGACAGTTGTTGTTTAATCAGACATATTCAGCTGAGTTCCTATCCCATCCCTAGTATTTTGCCCCATATCAAACTAAACCCTCCAAATGGCGGGTATTTATCATTATAAAATTATATTGTTTGAAATCGCCTGTTATGGTATTTAAATAATTTCAGTATTTGGCTAACTTTTATATTCAGTCAGATTTTATTTAATGACCATTAGGCGACTATATAAAGCAGAGCATTATTATTCTACAGTTATAATTCAGTATTTAGTTTTGTGTAATCAGCATATTATGGTTAATTTTTGTGTAATCAGCATATTATGGTTAATTTAATTTTTATGTAATCAGCATATTATGGTTAATTAAAGTTTTGTGTAATCAGCATATTATGGTTAATTAAAGTTTTGTGTAATCAGCATATTATGGTTAATTAAAGTTTTGTGTAATCAGCATATTATGATTAATTAAAGTTTTGTGTAATCAGCATATTATGGTTAATTTAAGTTTTGTGTAATCATCATATTATTGTTAATTAAAGTTTTGTATAATCATCATATTATTGTTAATTAAAGTTTTGTATAATCAGCATATTATGGTTAATTAAAGTTTTGTGTAATCAGCATATTATGGTTAATTAAAGTTTTGTGTAATCATCATATTATTGTTAATTAAAGTTTTGTGTAATCATCATATTATTGTTAATTAAAGTTTTGTATAATCATCATATTATTGTTAATTAAAGTTTTGTGTAATCAGCATATTATGGTTAATTAAAGTTTTGTGTAATCAGCATATTATGGTTAATTAAAGTTTTGTGTAATCAGCATATTATGGTTAATTAAAGTTTTGTGTAATCAGCATATTATGATTAATTAAAGTTTTGTGTAATCAGCATATTATGGTTAATTAAAGTTTTGTGTAATCAGCATATTATGGTTAATTTAAGTCTTGGTGTAATTAATATGTCATAGTTAATGGTTTATTTAAGTTTTGGTGTAATCAATATGTTATGGTTAATTTAAGTTTTTGTTATTTTTTTTTAATTCTTTAGATGCAGTTGATGGCATGATTGTTAATTAAATTATAATGATTAGCACTTTAATAAATGAGAGATATATTATTAAATTATTGAACTTGGTTTATTTATCATGCTTTCTATGACTAGTACTAGTTTTTTTTTACAATTTAATTTATGGTTAAAAAGAGGTTTTGATTCCTTTTGCGTTAATTCCAATAAGATATTTATTTTTCAGGCTGTTATTTCATAATTGATGATGACATCAAAGAGTTCAGTGTTAAGAAGATAGACAATACTACTCGCTCTATTCTGACAATCCTGCGACACTGCGGAAGAATCAAAGAAGTGCGTGGAGGGCGGCTTACTCGCTATGTTCTTATAGATATGTACTGATTTAAAAGTCTGCAATATATCACTGGATGCCAAGGATCAATATTAGAGGTTGAATGAGGATGTGAAAGTAAAGTCAAGAGTGGAATTTTAACCTAGTTTATGACCTTACTAAGAGTGATTGCTCAAATGGTAGTGTCTGTCAAATTTTTGAAGGCTGCTTCTCACATTTAGTTATCATTACCTGATGATGTGGCATGTCCAATGCTACAACCTCGCACTTGTACAGTCTATTCCTATTGATCCAATAATGTCAGTTGCACTAAAAAAACCTTTAGATAAATGTGACTATAAGATAATTTTATAACCCCAAAACAGAGTTGATTGTTTAACAATTCTACTTTGCTTACCTACTGCTGATTATTTTTAATTAGGCAAGAGGTAATTTTACACACCTTGGCTACAGTGTCTGGTGCATGTGTCAGCATTTCCATATCATGACACTGATGCATATCATACCAACTCAATCAACTTCAAATTGCTTGAAAAGTTATAAAGATAATTACTGTCAGATAATATATATTTAAAGCATTTCACATCGAAATGAAGATGTTGGAATCAGAAGATCCGACATGGTTAACATAGTTTTAAGTTGTTACTTGTAGGACCCTTTTTTATGAAATACCATACTATAAAGGCAGTCATCATTGAAATGGAGAGCATATCAAATTGATAGACTGTGTATTGTTTATTTTCGACTAAATTCTTTCAAAACAATACCACACACACACAGCATTTCATTTTGATCAATAAAGACATTTAAAGCCTTTTTAAAGCTGAGTTGGATTATAACTATAGTAACTGAAACTTCTTGTTTTTTAGAAGTATTTCAAAAGGTAACACATGGTAATACAAATATTTTCATTTGGTTAGCTTTATACCCTAAGCAGTGATAGTAATGTCTATCTGTTTGTCACAATATGTCAGCATGCCAGACAGATTTTACAATGTGCTTGTTGCACTCTTATTGCTCAGTCCCTTTCATTTGGTTAACTTTATACCCCAGGCAGTGATAGTAATGTCTATCTGTTTGTCACAATATGTCAGCATACCAGACAGATTTTACAATGTGCTTGTTGCACTCTTAATGCTCAGTCCCTTTCAGTGCCATTCTTTTATTTAATGTTTTGTCCTTATGTTAGAAGGAAATTTGCATCATGACTATATATTTTCAATGATGTGCTCAGTTGCTATTTGCTTTATTTCTTTAATGGTCTGGTTAATTCTAAGATAATCCATCAAAAGCACTGTCAATATTAATCATCTCCAAAAAAAATTGTCTTGAGTCCCATTTTTTCCCACTGTAATAAATGGCATAGAAGGCAAGGCATAATGCTTAGCTGCCAACTGTCCCATTTTTTCCCTCATATTTGTCTCTTATTTTTGACCTAAATACTGGTGTATGTTTTTTTGTTGCAAAAAAATGTTTTTTAATATTAAAAAAATAATAATTTCTTTGGAATTTTCAGTTTAGAACGGGTACTTGGTTCCTTTGATAGAAATGTATCACATATAGGAATACAGTTCTACAAAATGATTGGTTCATTCGAAATGCCTGTCTTTATCTGCCATATTTGATTTCGCAAACAGTTATCGCTGTCACTGTATCTCATCTATGTAATATTCAACTTCTAATCATGTTAAATAGGAAAGCAGAATATTCAGAATTTTCTTCAGGAAAAAGAGAAGAAAACAACCGGAAGGACAATGGTAAAGGGGAAACTACATTTTGCAAATTGTGTAATGTGATTTCGCTAGTGGGCATGGAGCCGCCCATAAAACACAAGAGCACGAAAAAGCTAATAAACATCAGCTTGCTGCTTCATCACACACAACTCAGTCTGAGCTTATGACATATATAAATACCAGAGAGAACCTTAATGTAATTCGATCAAAATTCGGTTTTTTAAATTTCTTTCAGAAATTAACCTTCCTCTTTCAGTTACTAGTGTTGCTGGTGATTTATTTTGCACAATTTCCAGACAGTAAAATTGCAAAGGAACACTTGTATGCTTGATCAAACACAGTTCAGTAAGACAATCATAGAATTGAGATCATCAGTTAAAGTTGGTACATTGGAATCGATAATGATTGAAGAAAAAAACAATGTGCGGAAAAGGCTCCTATAATCAGTATGTGTCTAAGTGTTGCACTCTTGCACCTTCTGAATGGGCACTCAATTGGAACATGTTACCTGTCCAGAAGGGACCAGTGTGCAACATGTCCATCTTTGACATTAAATAATTACCGTATTTTCGCGTATATAAGACGCATCTTATACAAAATATTACGTATGGATGCGTCTTATCTAAGTATTTTTTAACACGAACGAATGGTACAGTGTGTGATATTGAAGGACGATTATTGCGGTCGATATTCACGTTTCGTGATTTTCATTCCTAGCTGTAAAAACAATTGGGTAAGTGTTCACAATATAATAAACTGCTACTAAATAGTGTTTGACGTTATCAAAAATCAATGTTCCGTATTGTTCTATTCATCTTCATTTTCATCGTCATCAGTTTCGGCTTCAAATCCATCTAAACTTTAATCAAATTCACTGTCGTCGTCGCGGAATAACTCCATAACTGATGCTAATTGATCCTCATTGGTGTCAGTGGTATCGGATGCAGCCGAGTCGTCGTCGGAAGAACTGATATAGCTAGCCGGTTCGGGAATTATCCCACACTTTCTGAAGCCATTGATGATTGTCGTAATTTTCATTTTCTCCCATGCTGTATATGATTTTCGCTTTGGCATCGTGACAATTTTATAAATTCCAAAAATGCTAAGCAAATTGATCACTCATTTATATATGACAAGAGACTGTTCCCACGTTTATAAATGCTAACCGCATACATCGGGCGTTTATTGGTCTATGTACTAATCCCACCCGATGAAGACTTGGCCTAGTGGATCAATGAAGCCGCCTTTAGAATCTAGATACCAGGTACTAAACCCATCCGTTATTGGCCTTTGATGTCAACTAAAAATGGTAATGAAGCCTTGTTTAACTCCGACGGGTGATATAACATTGGACAAATTTTCATTTATGATAAAGGAAATTTAACCACTGGAGATAAATTGCTCAGTGCGGCAGATGGCTAGACCACGTGTGTCTTATATTTGTGGGTGTCGTATTTAAAATATATTTTACACAAATCATCAAAACCCGCGTCTTATATATGGGTACGTCTTATAATTAGGTGCGTCTTAAATGCACGAAAATACGGTATGTAAGGCACTGTACTACTTAATTGAAAACGATTTATTTTGCACATGTTTTCCAGACAGTAAAATCACAAAGGATAACTAGTATGCTTGAATGAAAACAGTTCAGTAAGAAAATCATAGAATTGAGATCATCTTCTAACATGGTTCTGTTCTTGGCTATGCTTAATTGTTCGGGGGCCATGAGTGGCCGAGTGGTCTAAAGCGCCGTCTGTTACGGATTTTTCACTGCCATCTCACCTCTGCGTGGGTTCGAGTCTAAGATTTGGCTAATGTAGTTATGTGAGAAAGCTTGCCAGTAGCTTCTCATGGGTCGGTGGTTCTTTCCAGGGTTTTCTGGGTTCTTCCTCCACCACTGATACTGGATGCAATGTATAGCCTATATTGTGCTGAAAAATGGCGTTAAACCATAAAAAAAATAAAAAAAATTAATTGTTCAATTTCAAGTCTTTTACCTCAAACATCTCTCATAATTTTTTTCTCCAAATTAATTATTTATCCATCCCAGAGTTCTTCCTCCACCAATTTTACTGGCTGCCATATGATGCAACACCCAGATTCAGGAAGACAAACACTAAAATAGCTGGATACTTTGGTTCAACTGAAGTTTGATTGGTTCATTGGGCCCTAGAACAAGCATTTTATAGTAGTTTTAACCTTAATTTTATCATGGAATTTTTACAACTGCGTGTTTCAAATAAGGACTACACAGGAAATCAAAATGGCTGAATAACCTCAGGATTTTTCTTTATATGATGTTTTCAGTTGGTAAATACAGGCTGTTGCTATGATGACAATGAATTTCATGTATATCAATCTGTTGGACATGGGGGAAAATGTTGCTGGAAATATCAGGGTGTGATTTTGAGCCCAAAATTGATGTTAAGTGAGAGTCAAATTGATATGTGTGGACAGGATGCTGTTACATTTATTCAAGATACTCATGACTGAACACGAAGACTAGGGGCATGTTGGACTTTACACCTTAATACAGCATTATGGCAGACTATAGGAATGGTGGAATTAAAACCCTAATACAGCATAATGGAAGAGAAAGAATCTGGCATAAGAGGCTGAATCTTTTGCAGAGTTCATGTTAGTGAAAACTAATTGTTTTGGAACAGAGATATCCAAGAGAGTATACATCTGGGCCCATACCTGTGAGATGTTGAAAACTGCACAACCATGAAGAACAGCAACTTGTTCAAGCTAATATATACATATACATTTCAGACAGCAGACAATGAAAGGAGTTCTCAGCACAGATTAATATGTATACAAAGAGGAGGATCATATTAAATTCAGAAACAATCAACATTAATGCTCAAAGGGATCATAAGAGAATCCCCATACAAGATAATTAAGTGTATAGATCTCTAGATGGCAGAACCACTATGGCAACAAAAGAATAACAAGACAAACTTTCATAGCATGCAGATGTATTATCAAATGAAGTATATGTTCTCTATGTGCAAACATTAAATGACATTAAATGTTAGAAATTGATCTGTGTAAACTCAAAGCAAGATTGATACATTTTATAATGTTTGTGTTTGGTTATTCCTATATATTTTTTGAGCATGGTGATAATTTCTGCAGAACTATTAGCAGTTATTTCCAAGCCATGTTTTGGTATTTGTATTACAAATTGGATTACTAGTACACATATCTAGTACACAACATTTTGAAGCAGTGTCATTAACTAATGATGAAATTGGTGAAAAAAATACTTGATGTCTTTCTAATATAGGGAATCTTTGCTACACTACTAATCTGTTCATCCTGATTCTTTTTTTTAACGATCTCCTTTTTTGTTACTGGTACTGATACTTTAAAAAACTTTTAACTTCTATTTTCTTGCAATCTAAATATTTGTCAAAAGTTTAATGTGCTTAGATTTGTTGTAAAAGCTAAAACTATTAATTAGCAAGGGTCTAAAGGGGGTCAACTTCATGTGTGCAGAAATTTTTGCCATATTAGTTTTGTTAGAAATAACAGAATAGTTGTACAAGATGTATTTTGCAAAGTTGTAGAACCAACATATGTATTGTCACCTCACATTCCATTTAAATAATAATATTATTATTTCTGCATATTCCTATCAGTATTTTCTCAGCGGAATTAATTTTCTGATCATATGTTCATTTCTTGTGCAATTTTTACATATCAAGAATTCGCACATTATCATTAATCTGCATCCAGTTGAGTTGTTTTAGAAGAAATTCATTTTTAACCCTACTATCACTGAAGTTAAGAGTTCTGGCATTACAGTCTCACACTAATTAACATTTGAAGTAGCCATGATATGAATTTAGGATGCAACTGTACTAATTTCAAGCCCAACTGAATTGTTCGAAAATTTGTAATTCTTTTGACATCGTAATTAGCTGTCAAATATGGAGTAAGCCTATGGTCTTTCTGCCATTCTAAGACCCTACCACAACCACTTGACCATGCCAAATGACATCACAGTAATAATTGCTATACAACTAGAGATGACATTTCTTTAAGTATTTTGATTTCATTAGAGCCATAACAGTGGAACAGTAAGAAAGAGTGACATATGACATAAATGTTTTGGAGATATTTCACAATGGCTATTCCTCCAGCTCCCACATCCTCATTGAATATCACACACACACAATACTTCGATTAAATCCTGAAATCCTGGCAGCATCCTTGCAAGGGTGAGAACTTGACCATTTCATTTGATTTTATTGGTCTCTGGTTATCACATGGTATTTCTGTTACTTAAACATTATCTTACAGTATGACCAGTCAGCATGGTCGAAAAAAGCTTACAACCATTGAGAATTGTTGAAGGATGCATATTGCTACAGATATGAAAGAACGAGAACCATGCTATAAATCAGTGAAGATAAAAATAGATTATATATGGATTTCACTGTCCCTGATTGGTTGATAATGAAAGTAGTGAGATTTTAGTAAAAAGAATCGTTTGAGAGCTTGTCCTACTTGTAACTGAAAAGAATGAGGGACATTGTTTTATTTACATCATTTCCGTCCATTTACCGACTTGAGTTTGGAAGACTCGTTACTGAAATCAGCAGCTGACTCTGTTGTCTAGTATTGAAAGAACACATTTCATATTTGTATAGATTCAGGAAATGGTGCATCTGTTGTGGTTTTTTTTTTACTTTACAACAGCTGTCATCATATATGTGTCGATACTGATACAGATTTGATCATAATCACACAAAATTTAACGTTATTGAATTTTAATATCATGGTGTTTGCACAGGTTTCCAAAGATGGAAACTGAATTAGTACAGTGAGTCCTAAACTCTTTGTTTTGTGCAGAATCATGGAATCCAAGCAGAAGCTATCCAGAAATGTCTCCCCATTGCATTTCACATTGATATGCATATTTACAAACAATTAGCATAATAGTAGAAAAGTAAGTGAAAAATTTTGATACATATCATAAACAAGACAACACTATGTAGGGGGAGGGGAGATCACTAAAACACGCTGTAATGGAGAAGTATAACAACAACAATAATGAGTAGAAGTGTGCCTCTAATTTTTATTTTCTTAGCTTCCGTAAGAAATTACATCAAAGTGAAGACAATAAATGGTGTATTGTTAACTAAGCCAATGTTAATTTAGAAGATGTATCAGATTAATTTTAACATTCTGGTTATCTCTGTTCTCGTCTGTTTCTGTCCATTCTGGTTATCTCTGTTCTCGTCTGTTTCTGTCCATTCTGGTTATCTCTGTACTCTTCTGTTTCTGCCCATTCTGGTTATCTCTGTTCTCGTCTGTTTCTGTCCATTCTGGTTATTTCTGTTCTCGTCTGTTTCTGTCCATTCTGGATATCTTTGTTCTCGTCTGTTTCTGTCCATTCTGGTTATCTCTGTTCTCGTCTGTTTCTGTCCATTCTGGTTATCTCTGTTCTCGTCTGTTTCTGTCCATTCTGGTTATCTCTGTCCATTCTGGTTATATCTGTTCTCTAATCTGATTCTGTTCATTCTGGTTATATCTGTTCTCTAGTCTGTTTCTGTCCATTCTGGTTATATTTGTTCTCTCATCTGTGTCTGTCCATTCTGATTATCTCTGTTCTTATCGGTTTCTGTCCATTCTGGTTATATCTGTTCTCATCTGTTTCTGTCCATTCTGGTTATATCTGTTCTCATCTGTTTCTGTCCATTCTGGTTGTATCTGTTCTCGTCTGTTTCTGTCCATTCTGGTTATATCTGTTCTCATCTGTTTCTGTCCATTCTGGTTATATCTGTTCTCTCATCTGTTTCTGTCCATTCTGGTTATATCTGTTCTCTAGTCTGTTTCTGTCCATTCTGGTTATATCTGTTCTCGTCTGTTTCTGTCCATTCTGGTTATCTCTTTTCTCTAATCTGTTTCTGTCCATTCTGGTTATCTCTGTTCTCTAATCTGATTCTGTTCATTCTGGTTATATCTGTTCTCTAATCTGATTCTGTCCATTCTGGTTATATTTGTTCTCTAATCTGTTTCTGTCCATTTTGGTTATCTCTGTTCTCTCGTCTGTCTGTCCATTTTGGTTACATCTGTTCTCGTCTGTTTCTGTCCAGTCTGGTTATTATGTCACCTACATCAATATGATTAGAAACTTTAGAGATTGAATTGGGGGGGGGGGCAGATTATGATTATACACTGTACTTCTGCCTGAGAGATGTGGATAATTTCATTTCTTGGCTTGTTGATTCAGGTTGCTGCTCAATTCAAAGGCATTGTTGAAAAACATTTATTATTCTCATACTTTGTTACAAATATTTATTACAGATGCACATCTCCAGATATTGATGAATATAGCTTGAATAAGTTATAACAGTTCTAGTTGGAACAATGAACATTGTTAGAGAAACTTTAAGTGAACTAAAATGTAAACATTTCAGCAGCACTGATGCAGGAGCAGCAGAGGGGGCGAACAGACCAAGCTTTTAAGCCGAAATAAGCCTTCCACGGAGACTTAATTTTTCAATTAAAGGGCTGCATGTGGTTTTCCATTTTACAAAAAAGAGGGGGTGAACAGACCAAAACTATTTCAGACAAACCGAATCTATTTCAGACAAAGTCCTAAAGCAAATCAAACCGAAACTATTTCGCAGACCAAAAAAAAATTGTTTCGGTTTCTCACGCTACAGACCCGGCGCTGATTGCGTTGCGGAGACGATTTGTTTTAACCAAATATTTGATCAAGTCTGATATGATATCTTGATCTAGGGTCATGCAAATTTATCGTCACAAATCCATGTGGGATTGACTGTGCATGACTAAAAAAATTTCTAAAGAGATTATAATCCATATCACCACCGCACCAAGTTTGCTAAATATTTTGTAGCGTATGTGTGTCAACTCCATTAAATACAGCAAGAATATTGCAGTTATCTCTGATCACTTTTGGTATTTGAGTGTATCGTTGAGTGACATATATCACATCAGTATTTTTATGCCTACCTCTGGAAAATATTAGCTGGATTCTTTTGATTGTCTAACATGACATCATATACAACTAAACTGTTAATACTTCCATCAATAACATCAATGCTTGGTGCTTCCTCGATATTGGTTATAAACTCAATAATATCCTCATCAATTTCCGATTTTGCTTTCTCGTTAAAATCCTTTAACACCTCGTAACATCGCTGATTGTCTACACTTGGGGCTACCAAATATAATTTATCCCATTTCATCCATCTCGTTATCAAATTAAGTAACAATTGTGTCTTGCCACTTCCAGATAGTCCGATTATAATCATACAAATAGAATTTGGTAGCGCTGCATGATGTTTAACAGGCTCTCGTGTTTTTGTCGCCAAAAAATCAATTACATTCATGTTATTATAAATAAATTATGGATCTATATTGTGTGAAATGTAAGAAGCGTACTAGCACAAATGACTTGACGATTACAACTAAAAATAACAGATCAGCACTTGCTGGTAAGTGTGTTCAATGTGGTACAAAAAAATTTAGATTTGTTTCTAAGGATTTAAAAAAAACAGGAGGTGATATTACAGCCAAGTTAGTAAAATTACTGGGAACACCATGGGCAAAATATCCGGGAGAAATATGCCTTCCAGGGTATAGTTATTGTGGACCCGGGACCAGACTCGATATCCGACTCGATCAAAACCAACCTTGACCCGGTGAATATCCAATAAACGCTATAGATATGGCTTGTCATGCTCATGATGTTGTTTATAAAGGCAGTAATCTACAAAACAGACATATCGCAGATGTGAAATTAATTCATGCGTTGAATTCTATCACTGATAAATCCTTCAAAGAAAAATTATCTTCATGGTTAAAAATCGGCGATGAAAAGTAAATTAATGCTGGGTGCTGGTAATTAATAACATCATAGAATCTATTTATTATTCCCAAGAGGATACTGGAGGGGTAAATCAGCAATCAGTAAACTCGCTAGCACCGCAAAGGTGAAAAATACCACTGCAGCGGATTGGTTATCCAAACAGTCGATATGACAAATTTATCTACCACTGCCTAAACAAATTAATTTCTCGCATTTTGATGTCAGCGTCCTTAATGAGGTTCATCAAGCTGATATATTATTTCTGCCGCATGATGGTGTTTACAAGTATGCGCTATCTGTAGTTGATGTTTCGAGTAGATACAAACAAACAGAGCCATTAAAAACAAAATCAACAACTGAGGTGGCTTCTGCATTTGAAAGGATTTATCGGTGTGGTCCTCTACAGTGGCCAAATCTATTACAATTTGATCCTGGCAAGGAATTTCAGGGTGTAGTGTTATCAACAATGAAGCATCATAATGTCACCATTAGACAAAGACATACTGCACTACATCGCGATCAGGCAATTGTTGAACGATTTAATCTGAAACTTGCTGAGCGGTTATTTGGATATCAGTATGCGAAGGAATTCAGGATAAACGATCCCGTGAATGGGTCAAAAGATTACCGGGTGTAATTACCGCGCTAAATAATGAGATTACTCGAACAATTAATATGACAATGCGATTTTAAAAAAGTATATACCCATAAAACTGCAAATGATTTTTCAAAACAACCAATACTTGTCAATGTCACTGTTAGATATATTGTTAGATATATATATGAACCAGGAGAGCTTGAAGGCGGTAAAAAAGAGCTACTGATCCTAATTGAAGTGTCACTGCATATGATATCTATTATAACGAGCAATCTATAGATTGGATTCAACTGCTCCTCAGCGTAGGTTTACACGGGAACAACTACAAGTGATACCCGAGGATACTCAATTACCACTGCATGGTCTTAACTAGCACCTCGGCATCTGTTGCACTCAAGACAAGTTAACATCACAATATCTCTGGTATGACCAACACTGCTATCTTTTCTGTCTACGGTAAATTGGGGAGGATCCTTATCCGACCAACACCAACGCATTATATAATTACAACTCGAGCAGTGATTATTCTTTTGTTGTTTTAGTGTAATTATAAATTCAGCATCAATGTCAAATTTTCTGTTTTTTTTTTATCCTGCCGTTTATATCCAGAGTTTTTTTTTTGATTATGTCATCGCTGACAATATCATTGATTGTGGTGTCATTATCATCTAAAACAACTCTTCGAAATTGATTTATTCTTCTTACTCTGGACACTGCTAAGTAAACGAGATTTGACCACTCGATGCGGTCATCTACGATCCAAATAATTGTATCTGATATAGTCAATCCCTGCGAAGAATGTATCGTCGCTGCATATCCTAGCTTCCATGGGGATTTTTCAGCACGCAATGTATCTTCGACAACACCGATATCAACCAACACAATATCATTTAACATGAGAATTTGCTTTTCACTTTGTCCTGGAATATCAACTTCGATATTTTGTCTTCATGTACCCGAAGGCCTATAACACAATGGCACTGGAAGTGTTGCAAATTTTTCTTTATGCGTGTTAAATAACTTCATCTGAAGTGTGTCTCTGATTATCTTTCTACTTGTCACTATCAAATCGTTTGGTCTCCATGCTTCCCAAAAATCATTTAATGGGGCTTCTGAAATTATTTCATGCGCTATTTCACACTGGATTCTATCCGGTTTTAATCTGATTAGTTTCTTGAACTCGCATAATTCATTATCAAGTGATCTATGATCAGTACTAATTTCTTCATAATAGTCTACAAAATTCTTCAGCCAATTATGTGGGAATAAACCGACAAATGGTGGTGGTTGACGATAATCGCCACACATTATCACTTTTGTATTCGCTAGCAATATCCAATTGAGAAACTTTTGTAATACATCTAATGACACTGTGCATATCTCATCCCAAATGATGATTTCAGGTATATATTTCTCACTCATTCGATCAGGAGTCCATTCGTCACCTTTCCATCGAAAGAAACTGATAAGTACAAGCATTAATTCCTCACTGTTTCATCTCTCTTGCAAGTCTGTGTGCTGGTGTTAGCACAATCATGTTTGATTTCCCTCGAAATAATTCGATCGCACGAGTTGTCTTCCCTGACCCATCACAGCCGTTTAAATAACTGGTTTTATACCTGCATATTGAATCGGATATCGAAGGTGCATTAGATAGTTCTGATATCTGATTATTTGTCAAGTAATTATTTTCAATCGTAACATCTGCTGATTTAGAGTAATCACAAAATATTTCCTTTTTAATTCTCCATGATCCCCTAAACTCGTCGGAATTTGTAAATTCAGTTACTGCTTCTTTATGTTTTATATCTATATAAAATGAATCAGTGGCGACTTAATTGCGGATTCAGGAAATCTATTTATCATTGAAAGTAAATTGATAGAAGCATAAGCTAGCATAGAAGCCCTTAAATACGTGTATTGAAGATTATATCCATCGTTGTAAGTAACAATTGTACCGAATTTTGTTCCATCGGACAAGAAAGCGTCTTTACTATTGACAAATATACCCGTAGATGTTGCATCTGCGATTATAAAATCGTATTAACATCATCTATAATCAACCGCGAAGAATATTGTTTGTGGTAGTATTTTTTTTCCACCTTGGGTGAATTTACCAATTATTCTTCTACCGAGATCTTTTGCGTGTTTATTTCTAACTTCAAAGATCTCTTTGCACCATTTCACGATATATTCTTCGTGGAGATTAGGAAATTGTTTCTTGTTTTCGGTGATTATACTATGTAGACTATCGGGTTGTGGTAACCAGACTTCAGTTTGTTTCCGATATGATATAATTGCTTCACTGACAATAAGCGATATCAGCATTTTTGAATCAATCATATACCTTAATAACACTATTGGCATCCAGTGTTTTTCAGAGATGTGTCTACCAAACCAAACATAACAGCACGGATGAAGTCCTTTAGTGATCTCGAATGATACCACACAAGCGAATCCGGTTAAATCAAAATCGGGAAGTGGCCCATTAATCGCAACACTGGTCATTTCGTGTGTAGGATGCCTAAATCTTTTGAAGTACTCAGAGCATTCTCCATATCCAAGAAAATAATATTATAGTATATAAATGAACCAAGAATTTCAACCACATCCCGTGATTACCAATTATGAAGCATCTCATGATGGTATTGTCAGACACTGCAGGCTGAAGAAACCAGTCAGTGCTGTTAATAATCATGAATATCTTATATATAATGCTGGAGGGAAAAGTCATCTTAATCACAGAATCGCATATGAATGTTACAACGGACTGATCAAAGATGGATTTGTAGTTGATCATATTGATTCAAATCGTAGGAACAATTATTTGGTTACTCTTCAAGCCATAACACAAAGTGAAAACACCAAATGAGGGGGGACTGGAGAACACTCGAAAAATGTGAGACCTATAAAATCAAAAAATATTCATACAGGCGAAGAAAGAGTTTTTAAACCAATGTCTGAAGCAGGTAGATATTTTGATATTTGTAGAGCCTCAGTACGATATGTTGCAGAACAAATATATTGTTACATGCTTAGGCTCAAATAAACAACAACATAGAAAGAGTGAAAATAACAAGCTTGTAAAAACTTAATAAACAATTTATTGAGCACAAATATTTTCCAGAAAAGAAAAAATAAAGTTACGGTTTTAAGAATCAATTCCAAATTTAATCCAAAAACAATTCAAAATATAATCCACTAATGAAATTGCAAAAGTCCTGGTAATAAAATGTCCTAATAATTCTAAGTTCGAATCCCAGCAAAGTATCCAATATGATGAAGTCAGTTCTTGTTAATAAAATTCTATGAGCACAATTCTTTTCCAGATAAATAACAAAATAAATCCTCTTGAATCCAAACGAATTGAAATAATTTCCAATTCAAGGTAACTCAAAATGACAACTTAATATTCTAACAGCCCAGTTTCTACTGAATAGCTCGCTCTCAAAACATAATTTATATAGCTTGTTTTTATGTAAACAAGAAAGGAGTCACATAATCTTCTAGAAACGCTTAGAACAAATTTACGTTCAAAAACTCACGTACCCACCATATGATACAACTAAAATAGAATGATGTTTATACAAAGCTCCATAATATCCCTGGAACCAACCAATCATTTTAAAAGCTTGTTTACAACTCTGAAGCCAGGTCAGAAATTAGGTCAACACCTGGTTCTGTAAAGTACAGGTCATCCCCCCCAATTAACGAATCTTTAAACTTAAAATGCCAAATTTGAATCTAACAAACAATAACAAACTTATATCAAAATATACGTAAACAATATCAATAAGCGATTTCCAAACGAACTGGACCTAGAATTCAATTCGTTTACATCTAACTTTTCATTTTGTACTATGTTATAACACCAAGGGGAATAACTCGTATGGGCTTGTATATAAAGTTTTTGAAACAGAGATAACTCTTTTGTTGTAGTAACGTATCTCAATGGAATTTTTCGATGACTCATGGTCTGACTGAATGGCTATTTTTGTGTTGGTTTGACTGGAAAATTTATAATTTTGTCTACGATTTTTAATTACAGTTAAAAAATAAATCTACAATTTTCATCTACGATTGATATATGATTTTCATCTACAGTATACATTATTCGTTAAATTCTTTACGACATACACAGCAGTTTAGCTATATATTATATGATAGTGTTATTTTCTTTTGCACGGTGATTTATCACTGACAAGGAAGTAATGAAAGCACTTTCGGGTGTGTGTGAGCATCCACGGATTTTTCACTTGCTATTTAAATCGTATATTAATTTATAATGGTAAACGAAGTCCTAATAACTAGACTAGCACGCGAGAGATTGACTGCGAGTAAGAAATTTATTCCTGTTCGTGATTCCGTTCGAAATAAGCTCCAAACGAGACAATTATTTCAAACCGACTTTGCAACGGATACTGAATAATTATTCAAACCCATTACTACAGCAACCGGGAAAGTCCTATCGATCACTGAGAAGGCCATATGGGGAGATATTCCTGAGGAACAACGAGGGAAAAAAACCGGCCCTTCTTCCTGTACTTGAAAAAATAGCAAAGAGATCCAAGCAAACAAAGGAATCTTTTAAAACACTTCCTGGTGATATAATAGCCGCTGTACAACTTAAGGAACAACAAGAACAAGAACGACTTGAACAAGAACAACTTGAAGAAGAAGCTGCACGACTTCAGGAACAACTTGAACAACAACGACGACAACAACTTGAAGAAGAAGAAGAAATTCTGAGGGATAAAAAATATTCACCTGAAAATATATTTACGAATTAGGCATTGGATGAAATTAGAAAAATTTCCACGGATGATGAATTAGCTAATTGTGCTGTTAAAAATTTTCAAAAAAAGATAAGAGAAAAACATATAAATGATGGAGTTGAAGACTCTTTAAAAACCGCTGACATCTGGCATAGAAAAATATATTTGGCAAATCACGGTGGAATTAGAATAAAAAACGATGGTTATAATTTTAAGCGTTATATAAATAAAATAGATGTTATAAAAAGTGGTTCACCACCACCATATGAACTCCCCGAGGAAATAAAAGTAAGAGCCTCAATTGATCCCATACAAGGTGCAACTGGTACAATTAAAATGAAAGGTAAGGGTTTTTCTCAAAGTGGATCTCCAAGAGGGGTTTCAGGTAGTGGTCTAGTTCGTTTTCCTAATAATATTCTTGGGGATATATCACGATTATAAATTATCGTAGGAGGGAAACGAGCCGGAAATAACTCACCGGAAATAATTAATGAGGCAGATGATAAATGCAGACAACTATTTGAGGGTGGTTTCATGGATATTGGTGTATATCAGTGGTGCACAAACTTTTTGAGTCAGGGGCCACAATCTTGTCGAAACCGTCGGGGGCCACAAAAAAAGGTGAAGATCAAAATCGTCCCATACAAGAGAGACATCACATCTAAGAACACACAAATAACGATGAAGACTATAATTACGACAAAGAAGTTGCATACTAAGACATTCTAAAAATGTTATGATACGTCAGCTTTCACAAAGTCAGTGTGATGGATGGTGCTGCATGTCATCTGCAAGCTTCGAAATGTCCAGCTTAATGTTTGACGTTGAAAGACGCAAAATTGCTTCCAGATTATCATTAGTCAGCTGATTGTGGGTGTTGCTTTTGTTCAGTTTCATCTGTGAGAAAGCCTGTTCGCAGCAGTATGTGCTGCCAAACATGCTGGTGTGGACAAGGGCGTTATCTTTCAGATTAGCAAATGTATCATGCAATGTTCTGTTGAAGTCTAGCAAACTGTTTTCTCGGTAAGTAGCACGCAGTTCATCAGATGCCTGGAGATCAGTAAGTTCGAGCTGGTATTCTGCTGACAAGTCATCCACTGACACACTGAACGGATCAGCAGAAAGTTTCATTAACAATCTGCATTAGTCAAAGTCATGAAACCGTGAATTGAAAGACTAAACCAATGCATCTAGCTTTCCATCATAAACGTTTGTGTCAATGTCCTGACTCTTCTATAGCTATGACTGAAAAGTGGGAAAGTGCACAAAGGTCCCCGATGCTGCTTGCTGCTAGAACAGCTGCAACTTTGGCCTGAATGCCGAGATGTAATTTGCAAGTTGACAAACAAGCTGATTTTTGCCTAGCCATTTTAAATTCAGATCATTCAAGTGTTGTGTCATGTCGACCAGAGAGGTCAAATCAGCTTGCCATGCTGGATCAGTCATGGAAGCAACTTCTTTGGCTTTGTTCTTGCTTCTGAGGAATTCTATGAGCTCTTCAATTAACTCACAGAATCTTTTGAGCATCTTTCTTCCACTCAGCCAACGTACTTCACAGCAATAAACAAGGTCACCATAATCTGCACCAATTTCTTCAAGAAGACTTTGAAATTGACGGTGATTGAGCCCTTGTGATTTGATGAAATTAATTGTTTTCGTCACTAACGCCATCAGTGCCTGAAAACCAAGTTCTTTACTGCATAGGTTCTGTTGGTGAATAATACAGTGCAACTTCACCAACTGTCTGTTCTGCTTTCCTCGATGCTTCATCAAGAGTGCTTCCAGCCCGTTACTTTCTCCGGTCATGGCTGGTGCTCCATCAGTTGTCACACTTATCTGTTTCGTGAAATCCAGTGAAACACTACTACACATGCCGATAAGTTCCTCTGTGATATCAAACGATGACGACACACGGCGAACAAATCTACCAGCTGTGCGGTTGAATTGATGTCAGTCGACTCGTCTGCAGCCAAAGAGAAGTGTAGATGGCTGCTTTGTCTGCAAGCTGTCTTGTCACGTCTGCTGAGAGGTGTGAAATTCTTCGTTGAACTGTCATACGATTTAAAGTCACCGTCTGCAGCTTGCGAACAGCTTCCGGACACAACTTTTCTGATGCAGTAATCATACATTGCTTGACAAAATCACCGTCAGTGAAAGGTCGGTCAGATTTCTCTATCATCAACGAAATCTCGTAACTAACCTCACATGCTGAACTAAAATCTGCTTACTGCTTTGAGAAAATGTTCTGTAGGTAATTCAGCGAACGCCTCAGAGATTCAATTCGAGCTGTTCGTTCGTCCCAGACAACGTTGTGGAAATCTTGATGCTTCGTCTCATAATGACGCTTTATATTGGAAACCTTCGCCACTGCTACTGTTGAATGATACAGCAGATAAATAACGTTCGTCTGTTGTTGAACAAACCAGTATTGTACAGTTCAGTCATCATTAAACTTCCGGTTTTCGTTGCCAACTTTTCTTTTACGATTTGCTGCCATTTTGTCACAAAAATATAATCAAAATAAACAACCGGAAATATGGCGGGTACTTCCGGTACACCGGGTAATTGGTGATGTGCACCACTGCAAAATTAATGGCAATACTGCCAGGCAAATTCTATAGCCATTTGATCGAGTAGTGCACCAAATATTTGACTTTCCCGTTGGACATCGCAGTCCACTAGGCGACTCGTCGCGGGCTGGATTTGGCCCGCGGGCCGGATTTTGTGCACCACTGGTGTATACCGAGAGTTTATTCATGAGCTAGCGGACGGTTATCACGGTGACTAATTGAAAATCCAAAGGATTTCGCGATTAGATAAATGTAATTTAAATATGATGATCATACACTACAACCACAATAAACCAACCATGACTTACGTAGTAAATTCACGATTGGCTGTTTATAGAGCGTACTAAGGAGATGGTGTCGGCAATACCATTGCAGGGTTATTTGCAAGAATGGCTCCAAAAACAGCAACAATCGCAAAACAATTATCAATGAAAGCTATTGATGTTATTTGTGATAAGGGTATTAGCGCTTTTGGTGATGTTGCCGGGGAAGCATTTTCCGCGGCTAAAGAAAAACTACTAGCGTTAGTTCGGTGACGAAAGAAGCCACTGGCAAAGTCATCGCTGGGACCACTAGCATCTACGGAAATTATGCCTGCAAGTATTAGCAAAATAATAAGCAACGCGGTGGAGCAGAATATAGCATCACGGATAAATGATGGATATGACACTCAGTGAAATATTACTGCAAATATGATAGCGGGAAGTGGTTTGAAATCGCTAGAGAGATCGCGATTTAGATCAAGAAATATATAATAATATGTTCAAATCTTCTCCTGATACAGCGTTTGATTTAGATGCTCCAGTACCTAAGAATGATTCCTGTACGCGATTATCAGTATTATTCCTATCATGCAATACACCCAAATAGTCGATCAAGAATCGAACTTCAAGTCCAGGATACCAGCAAATACTTTCTACCCGCTGAAGCGTTTATTGAAGTAGAAGGAAAACTCGTAACAAATGTTGCAGCAGATACGCCATATGGAAATAATGTCCAAGTTGGCTTTGTCAATAATGGTATCATGTCGCTATTCAGTAGCGCTAGATATATGATTGATGGAATAGAGAGATTAAATCTATAGAACACGATGTTGATGTTGCCACAACAATAGTGGGGATAGCAAGATATTCTGATGATTATACAAGATCAGCAGGTCCATCTATGATGTTCGCTAAGGATATCACTGATCACGCTGGACAGGCTCCATATATTATAAGACAACCAAAGGATCGTGCTGCTCCTCCTGCTGATGTTGTTGATATCGAGAACATGATTATAAATACTGATCCTAATTAAAACCTAGGGTTTGCAACACGCGTCTCAATGTTGCGAGGACAATGTAGATTATTTTCATGCGCGATTCCACTATCTCATATATTTGGATTCTGCAGAAATGTTAGAAAAGTGATCTATGGAGCGAAGCATACAGTAGTCATAGTGCGAAAATGCGATGATAATGATGCAATCTGGAGGGTTTCAGCGGATCCTGCAAATCCAATTACTGAAAATGGTAAAGTAAATATAACAAAACTATCATTGTGGATGCCAGTAATGACTCCATCAATCACATGTACCGCAGAAGAAAAAATACTATAATTTATGGATCATGGAGGAAAATCATTGCTAACAATGACCACGGAGACTTTTGATAGTTCTGTTAATGGTATATTTACATGGCACCTGACTTCAAAACAAGGTGTTTCAGCGCCGCGTCATATATTTATTGGGTTACAGGATAAAACGCGAGTGAGTTCACAAACACGCAGCCATATGATATTTGATCAATTTGGTGTTTCTGAAGTCTCGTTAAGGATAAATGGCCAACAGGAACCATCCGAGGACATTTTACTTAATTACAGACAAAACCAAATAGCACGCGCGTATCATCGTTTGCTGACATTTATGTGACGCGATAATAATGTAGATACTGGTCTGCAAATATCACAATTGGATTTTAAAAATCAATATCGCATCTACTACTTTTCGTTGGAACATCTTGACTTAACAAGACAGTCCGTCATTGATATACACTTCCGAGCTCGTGTATCTCTTCCGGTTGCTCCAGCTCCACTTCTCCCGAATTACAGAGCAATTGCTGTCATTCTCAGTGACAAATCAATGCTACTCGAAGGTATTGGTGGACGAATGAGGGTAGTTGATGCACCAGTGGAAAATATGTAATATTTTCAAAAGTATGTAACAATTAGATAAATCTCGTATTAAATAAAATGTTATATAGTCATGTTAGTGTTACGTTAACTCCTGGTCAAATTAAAAAATTGCAATCGGAATCAGCTAAAAAATGTGAACCACAATATCGCTGAAGCACAATCAAATGTCTGGTGGTCAGAATAAACTGTCACTGACCTCTCGTCAGTTTAAACACTTCAATGATGCTATCAAAGATAAAAAAGGTGTTCAGGTCACTCTCTGCGGCCGCAATTAAGAACATGATAAAATCAGGTGGTATATTTCCACTTTTCGCTGCGTTAAAAGGATGATTGAGGCAGCGGCCCCAGCGGTAGCAAAAGCTGCCGCGCTAGGAACCGTTGGTACAGCGGCAGGGATGGCACTAAAGAAAGGGATACAAAAAAAAATAATAAACGACCAGGACAGGGTCTAAGACTTCCAGGAACTCCGTATTCATGGTACAGCGGAAAGGGCCCGAAACTAGGAACAGTTTATTAACAATAGTTCCTATGTCAAATTTCGATTTACTCGATGCTGCTAAAAAACTAGCGATACAAAACTTCAGAAGTGTTTTTATGCGAGATCAATTACCAAAACAACCAAACAACACTGAAACCGGTATCATTAATCTCAGCAGCAGGGGAGGGGGGGGGGAATCGGACAACTTTTTTCGACAAAATTAATTGAGCCCGCAAACGGAAAATAGAGCCCTCCTGCGAATCTCATGTTTTAACCACAAAAAAATAAGTATCCATTTGGTAAATAGAGACTTCACGATTTTTCAATCATCGGGGTCGCAGCGGTGTTGTCATCGCCCCCCTGCTGCTATGGGTTAAAAAAAATCATAAATGATTTTTCACGAGGGTTTTTTTACGATTTCAACCAAATATTTGATCAAGTCCGATACGATATCGTGTTCAAGGACGAAAATCCTTTATGATGGAAATCCTTAGGACTTTACAAACAGACTAATTGCTAACACCTCACCGCGTAGATCAATTAAATTATTTGATTGGTCAGTGAGTCTAAAATTAATTCTCGTTAGCGAATTATTATGGCATCGCATATAGACAGGATTAGTTGGATCCTCAATAATTAACCATCCTGGAGGAGCTGTTGGTGCAAAAGAATAAAGAATATATCCTTATTGGGCTTGATTTGATTGCTCTAGATTAATTTGATAGCTTCCTTCAATTTCATCACATACTAAATTGAGCGCAATCACCGATGAAATATTTATATTGTGCGGGGCAATATGCCTACCGGTGCCATCTGGGTCATTATTATATTTGAGGAGGACAGTTGAATCTAGTGTTTGTAATACCTTGATATTGTTTCTAACAATTTTTTTTAGTTCCTCAGCGTTGTATCCGGGAAACTCGAAATTACGCAGATCGACTTCTGTGATATTGTAACCGGTTAGAAATCGTTGTTTATTGTCGCTGTTGTCATTGGTTATTGTTTGAATAATTAATTCATTTACATATTCCATGTCAGATACAAGCTGATTTAGTATTTCAACGTGTTTTTGTGAATTTGTTTACCGTAGTTGTTCTAGTTGTGTTTTATGTAATTGATTAATTTCATTAAAATAACCAGTGATGTCAGTTAGCGTAAATAAAATAGTAACAGATGAGTCGACTGTTCTTTCAATAATAAAATGCCATTGCAACGTGTTTTTGTTGGTAAATATGAATCTATCGGTGATTTTTCCTTTTTTCTATCAGATAAATTATCTCGATATATGGGATTGATTTCATGATATGATTGTACGTCTGTGGTTAAGTTGGTGGGGGATTTTCCGGTGGTTTTTCAGGCCATCCTAACACTGTTCTTAACGAGCTGTTATAAATATCTACAATGTATCCCTCTGTGCTTATTTCGATCGACGACGAGAGCGTCGGTTCATGAACTTTAATAGCTATTTTTGATTCTTTTCCAGTGATTGATTTTATTCTACGCTGAATTTCAGCATCGACATCGATTTGCTCAATTTGGTACGACCCAGTTGGTAACGAAACAGTTTCCCACGCTGGAGTACCATCGGGTTTATTCCACAAAAACCTTAACGAGTTATTCGGTTGCTGACTGCCAAATGCAACTGATCTGATATTGTGCCACCTATGATATACTCGTAATTTTGCCAGCGCGATCTCGCCCACTGGAATCGGAGAAGGGAAGTTCATACTAAATTATGGGTTTGTAGATGTTATTGATATCATGCATGTTCGTATCGGAGTGGTATTCTCCGCGATTCGTTGAAGCAGTTCGAGCGACATGATTGTTAACGCTGTCTTCAATTTACAGTTTCAACATCGCGGAGTTATACAACTGGGTCATCGCGGAAATATCAACATCAGATATGAACGAATTATCTATAGATAGCGAGATAAACTCGGATAATTTCGAGTACGCGTCAAATATCACCCGGTACCGAGCTGTATAATCGCTGAGTTTTTTCTGAGAACACGATGATAACTTTTTAGTTATCGCGGTGGCGACTGCCGCGATTGTTGTTGCCGCGGAGATAGCGATTCGAACTGCAATCGGAGCCATCATGGTCACCGTCGACAAAATAACCCCGGCGCTGGCCATCACACTGGACACCGAGTACACGGTGATGTCGATGATTGTTACGCTGCGTCGATATTTTTTTAATTTTTTCACGATAGCGCTCAGAAAGTGATTTCAAGTTCGCGGAAAATTCTTTCACGGTATCATATCGATATCGATGCGATTGTGATGTCACAGAATTAGGAGAAAATTGAATTTATTTTCATTTTTTTGAATTGCAAACTAATCTCACCATTTTTTTTTGTTTCGTCGTACATACGTTACCTGGGGTGAATAAGTGTTTTCTCTAAGGTAAGCGGCGTGTAACGATTTTCATGTGCCTGACCTCGAATCACTTGAAGTCAGGAACATTAGATTCACGGGGTGCACGGTAATTTTGCCGTGAATTCTGCTCAACTATTTGAGGATATATAAGGCAGAGTATTTCTGATAATAATTACGGGACCAAAAGTATCTTATCACAGGAAAGATAGCTCGTCATTCTTTCTCCAGCCAAAGGGGTGAGTGTTAAATTTATATTTCGTTTTATTGTGAATTTTTATTCAGTTTATCATTTCATGTAATGATGCCTTTATTACAATGCAGATTTAAACGTGGAATATTTGGAATTACTAGTCACTATTAGACTTTAAATGCAATAGTGTAATCTAAGTTGTAGATTGTTTTAGAAAAAAATATTATTAGTTTGGTCTCTTTATTGTAGAGCAAATTGCTGCTGATTGTAGCTGAACGTATCTGATTGTAGCTGAACGTCTCTGAACGTATCTGATTGTAGCGGAACGTCTCTGAATGTCTCTGAATTGTAGCTGAATGTGATTAATTGAGCCATTTAATTGTGAGATCAAATTTAGGTATCTGACTGTCTGTCTGTCGGATTGTCTGTCCGTTTTCATCTGTCGTGATGTGTAAATATCCGGAAATCTAGAAGTCTGAGTGTCGGAGCTGTCTAGAGGTGTAAACATCCGGGGTGGCATTTAGGTATTTGGGACCGATGGTTCTAGTAGATGCTGTATGCTGTCTGTACGTATAACTGTGGTGGATCCGTGAAGGGCAAACGGCCGATAAAAGTATTGGTCAACCCTAGGTATTCGGGGAAACTGGGCGGCGATTCAACAGTTGGTGAATCATACGGTTATACAGGGTCGAGACACATGTGTGTGTTGCAATTGTAGTACAATTGAATACATTGTTATATTTACACATAGTTACTTCAAATCACAGTAGTATTTCAAGGGATTACGTGAATCTCAATAAAAGTTAGCAACTTGATTAAATACATGTATATGTTCGTGCTAGTTGTCGCAATCCATACGTGCGATAGTATAGTTTGATGTTTGTATTTATTTATCGCAATTTATACTTGCGTTAATATAACTTTTGTAAAGGTTCCTTGGATCTGTGTATAGTCCAAGAGATTCCTTTGTATCTGTGTTTTATTTTTTTGTTATTAATATTTAATTTATTCATGTATTGTGAATGGTTGTGAGTGTAATTGTGGGTTGAACGCATGAGTTATTGTGTTGATACATCATTTTTTTTCATTAATAATTTATTTCATAAATTTACATTATCTTTCACATATTGTGTTTGTGTTGGTCATTTAATCTACCATCCAATCGGTAACAATTCTGTTACATGTGATACCTCTGGGGATATTGATTTCATCGATGTCATTACTATTTTAAACTCTCTAGTGTTTTCAATTGTTTGCCATCGTTAAGGGGCCAGGGGCTGTCTAGGTGGAAGGAGAATTGCTGGCTTATACAAGAGTTTCAGTCGGAAAATTATCTACATATTCTAAACACCAGGTTATTTTTGATCTAATGGTGGAGCTATCTACCGCGACGAAGTTAAAGGTTTGTCTGCTATTCGCGATAATTAACGTCGCGGTGCCACCAGGGTAGGTTTTACCGTCCACGATCATATTAAATTGATGGATAGAGATCCACGTTAGCCTATAGATACCATTGATCGCCGCTTCGACCCCCTCCCAGAGATTGACGGTAATTCTAGTATAAGTGTCTCTTGTCCAATCCATTATCCCATGTATGGTAGTGTACACGATATTTCTAATGCCTGTGTGTGGATGCGGAATCTTTACCTTTTTAAAATTTCCTTTTAGCTTAAGAATATCATTGTAAATATCGAGATAAGTTGTCTTGATTTCGTCAGTATTTATCGTCCTCCCCGCCTCTTTGCTAAAAAAGAATAAAAATAGAAGGTGTCTAATTTCAGAGAGAGTTTTTAGGTGAAGAATATCATTGTAAATTTCGAGATAATTTACAGCGACTTCGGTAGAAGTCATCATCCTCCCGCCTTCTTGCTAAAAAAGAATGAAACGAGAAGGTCTTTGATTCCAAGCCGTGCTTGTTCTTTAATATATCGGTCGATGTCAGA
This sequence comes from Unio delphinus, assembly GCA_029339505.1. Taxonomy (NCBI): domain Eukaryota; kingdom Metazoa; phylum Mollusca; class Bivalvia; order Unionida; family Unionidae; genus Unio; species Unio delphinus. Next base: position 14,824,620 of record JAQISU010000014.1, read on the forward strand.
AAATTTCATCGTGATATCTTGGGTTTTACTACCCTCAAAGAACTTACCAACGACATCGTTAGTGGGCTTTTGTTCGTCAATAGCGCTTTTAATTTCAGCGAGAGTCATGCCTGCCACAAGTGAGGTTCCAAAAAAACTTATTAACAATTTCTCTGGTGGGCTTTTGTTCGTCAATAGCGCTTTTAATTTCAGCGAGAATCATACCTGCCACAAGTGGGATTCCAAAAAACTTATCGACGACGTCGCTGGCGGGTTTTGTACCTTTTCAAAAGTTTGCTTTAGATTAAGAATATCCTTGTAAATATCGAGATAATTTGCCTTGATTTCGGCAGCTGCCATTATCCTCACCTTCTCCGTGTTAAAAAAGATTAAAATCAGGAGTTTGTCGATTCCAATCCGTGTTTGGTGCTTAATATGCTCGTCGATGTCTGAAAATGTTGTCGTGTTTACTGCCCTCAAAGAACTTTATTAACAATTTCACTGGTGGGCTTTTGTTCGTCAATAGCGCTTTTAATTTCAGCGAGGGTCGGGCCTGTCAGGGATGTGGTTTCAGATCCACATGTTCTCCACAAAAATCTATCCAGGATGGTATTAAGTGTTGCTTGTCTCACAATAAACATATTAATATCGTTGAGAGTTATCGTAGATGTAGCCGGGATACCGAATAAATTATTAGCGACGTATGCATTGGGAGTACGCCTGACAATAAACTCGCTAATTTCAGCGAGAGTCGAGTCTGCCACAAGTGAGGGTCCAAAAAACTTACCAACGACGTCGTTAGTGGGTTTTTGTACCTTTTCAAAATTTTCTATTAGTTTAGAAATATCCGTGTAAATATCGAGATAATTTGCCTTGATTTCATTTTCATGCATCATTCTCCCCGCCTCCTTGTTAAAAAGAATGAAAATAGAATGTTTTTAATTTCAGCGAGAGTCATGCCAACCACAGGCGGGATTCCAAAGAATTTATGTACGACATTTTTGCGAAAAGTAGTATAACCTCGTATATAATCATCCAGATCACGACCGTGGGCGTCAATTGCGTCGGTAATCGTAGACACAAGTGCGCATGGTTTAAGTCGTCCGCCGCTGAAGTACAGCGCAATAGAGTTTTCAGCGGCGTCGCGCTGCCGTATCAAACTGTCATCCGCGGAGATATTACTGCTTTTCAATTTACCCTGGCGATCTTAAAATACAACTATTTCGTTCCGGTCAACACTTGCTAAATTTAACGTCTCAGCGATTTTATCTTCAATTATTTTTTTTACATCCTCGATAGAACCCGCAGATGTTTTCGCGGTTGGTTTTGACATTGACAGAGGTCTTCCCCAAATATCAATCATTATTGTTAGAGTAGCTTGTATTTTCAATTTATTGATTCTCTAAAATTACCTCGTAATTTCTCACTCGTGTATTCATTTACAACCAGATGAGGTGGTTTCCTCGGAAATCTAGATATCTCCGCGAGGACATTTAATACTTCACGTCCGCATATCGGTGGATCATTTAATTGTTGTGTTGGCAGCGTGGAATAAAAAATCGGAATTGAGCGATTTGATATATACCGCATCAACTCGCTTGATGGGGCAAGCCCATATGAATCAAAATAGACATTCCCACGCGGATCAATCGCGTATGCAACCCAGTGAGTTCCCGATCCATTACTGTTATCAAGATTGATGATACCGGTTTCAACGCGTTTAGGTTTTCTCGGTAATTGATCTCTCAGAAAAACCCCTCTGAAGTTTTTTATCGCTAGTTTTTTAGCAGCATCAATTAAATCAAAATTGGACATGGGAAGAATTGGGCTTTCAACTAATAAACCGTTCATGGTATTCTCAGACCCCTTCCGCTGTACCATGAATACGGGGTTCCTGGTAGTCTTAGACCCTTTCCCTTTTTTATATCCTTTCCCAGTTGCCTTTTTCAACGCCATCCCTGCCGCTGTACCAACGGCTCCCAACGCCGCAGCCTTCGTCACCGCTGGGGCGGCCGCTGCAATCAATGCTGTTATTGCAGCTAACAATGGAAATATACCACCTGATTTTATCATGTTGGCGATTGCAGCCTTCGAAAATACAATTTGAACCCCTCGATATTTCTTTCATTGAAATGTTTTATTTGACGATCCGTCAATGATATTTTATGTGTACCGCCAGACATCTGCGCTGGTTTTAACGTTATTGTTGTTCCACATTCTTTAGCGGATTTTGACCGTAATTTCTTGACCTGACCATCAGTCAGCTTGACACTAACAACACTATATGGCATTTTATTGTAAAACTATTTATGCTTTCAATTGATCTAATTGTGAATCGTTTACATATTTTCCACTGGTGGATCAACGATTCTCATTCGTCCACCGACACCTTCAAGTAGCATTGATTTGTCGCTGAGAATGACAGCAACCACTCTATAATCAACACCACCAGGGGTTATAAGAGCTCGAAAATGTATGTCAACGACGGATTGCCTTGTTAAATCAAGATGTTCCAGCGAAAAGTAATAAATTGGATACAAGTTCTTAAAATCAAGTTGCGATATTTGCAAACCGGTATCAACGTTTTGATCACGACCCATAAATGACAGCATCCGATGATACACACGTGCTATATAGTTGTTGTCGTAATCAAGTTGTATATCCTCGGTTGGTTCCTGTTGCCCGTTTATTCTCAGCGAAACCTCCTTGACTCCTAATCGATCAAATATCATATGACTGCGTTCTTTGGAGCCTAATCGATTCCGATTCTGCAGCGCTATGAATATATGACGTGGAGCTGAAACGCCTTGTTTTGATGCCAAATGCCATGTAAATGTACCATTAACATCATCCTCTTTGGTATCTGTTGTTGTTGTTAGCCAACTTAACAATGATTTGCCACCCCCATCCATAAATGGTAATTGATGGGGTCATTACTGGCATCCACAGTGCTAATTTAGTTATTTTAACTTTACCATCATTGACACCATTAGCACGCCATATTACATCGTTGTCATCACCTTTCGCACTAACGCAATTGTGTGTTTAGCTCCATAAATAACTTTTCTGACATTTCTGCAGAATCCAAATATATGATGCAGCGGAATCGCACATGAAAAATATCGTTGTTGTCCTTGCAATGCTCCTTTTCGTGTTGCAAATCCTAAATTGAAATTATCATTAACGCCATCGAGAATATCAAACGCAGCTCCGGGTCTAGCTCGACGTTCTGGATTAGCTGCTTCTTGTTGATCGGCTTCTGCATTATCTCTTATTGTTAACACTTTAATATATTGAAAATGGTCAGCGTTATCAGTAATATCTTTTGCAAACATCATAGACGGGCCCGCCGATCTTGTATAATCATCGGAATATCTTGCTAGTCCGATTATAATTATTGTTGTTGCAACATCAACTTCACGGTCTATTGATTCAATTTCTTTTCCATCAATGAGATATCGTGCGCTTTCAAATAACGCCATTATGCCATTATTAACAAAACCAACTCGGACATTTGGGCCATCTGCATATGGGGTATCAGCTGCAATATTTGTTACGAGTTTTCCCTCGATTTCAATAAATGCTTCACAAAGCGACGGATTCACCGAAGCAGCCAACGACGCTAGTTTTTCTTCCACTGCGCTATTTATTGCTTTGCTGATTTTTGCAGGCATCACTGTAGTTGATGGCAGCACTGGTGGTTTCACCACAGACTTCGTCGCTGTTGGTTTCTTTCGCACCAGTGATGTTATTTTATCTTTCGCTTCAGAAAATGCCCTTCCGGCAAGATTTCCAACAGTGCTGATTCCCTTATCACGAATAACATCAATGGCCTTCATTGATAATTGTTTAGCTAGCGGCGCCACCTTGGGAGCCATTCTTGTAAATAGCCCCGCGATGGTATTGCCGAAACAATCTCCGTAATATGCTCTATAAACAGGCAATCGTGAGTTCACCACGTAGACGCTTACGGGTTTATCATGATTGTAATGTATAATCATCTTGTTATAAAACACTAGTGGTTTCAATTAATGAATTACGTAGTCAATTCCATTGAAAATCTTTGATTTTAATCGCTGTGATAACCATAGGCGTCTCTGTGATTTTCAACTAATTCAGTAATGAGTTCTCGATATGCATCAATGTCCATGATACCGCCGGCAAATAATCGTCTACAGATATCATCTGCTTCATTAATTATTTCAACGGAGTTGTTTCCGGCTCGTTTCCCCCCGATAAGTACTTCCAGCCGTGATATATCCGAGAGAATATTACCAGGGCATGTCACGCTGGAGTCAACGGCGTTAGTGTAACAAACACCGCTGCGTCGTACATATCCTTTTCCGCTTGTTTTCTTAGAACCGACTTCTGCTCTTATGTCTATTTGTTCCGGGATTGGATCCTCCGTATAACGTGGTGGTTGTGGACCGCCTTTAACCGCAGCTAGAAAGTTATTATAACCAGGGTGCCGTGACGCTAAGATTTTATCCCCACCGTGTTTCACTAAATATATTTTTGATGCCCAAGTGTCTTTGGTTTTTATAAAACTTTTAAAATCGTTTTTTAGTAAATTCTCTCTTTTATCCTTTGGAAAATTTTCTCTAGTAAAATCAGCTAATTCGGAATCCGTACCGAGTTCTCCAATTCTATTTAGTGTTTAGATTTTTAATATATTTCCAGGTGAATAGTCTTTTCTTGCAGCTGTAGCACCTTGTTGTTCTTCTTCGCGTTCTTCAATATCAGCTAATTGTTCATATTCTCGTTGGATTTTATATCACTGGAAAGCTGTTGTATCCCTGCGCGTGTTTGTCCGGTCTCTGCTACTATCTTTTCAAGCGTATCAAGCAGCGGTTCCTTCTTTGCTCGTTCTCGTTCAGGAATATCTCCGTATATCGCTGTTTCAGTTAACTTTTTCACATCTTTGGTCGCACTTGTTATCGGAGTAAACAGTTGTTCACTTGACACAGAAAAGTCAGTTTGCATTTGTTGTCCTTTGTTGAAGTTTCTCGCGACGTCTGTCTCGAACCGGTATAAACTTTTAAATTGCTGCTAGCCGCTCTCGGGCTAATTTAGTTGCAAGCGATTCACCTACCATATATTGTTTGTGATCTGAGTTTTTAAATGTGAAACCCGGAGAGTTTCCATGTGAAGACTATATCACAATTAAAAGCCGAGTTATCAAATAATGTACTATCAAGCTAGAGTATTCATCTCCGACGAGGTTAAACTGTACGACGCTATCCGCGAATGTTTCAGAAATAGCATCGCTGGGAGTTTCAAAATTGCAATATCTGATCACGGCGATGAACGATTTTTGTTAACTTCGCGGCAACAACAACAACTACGTGAAAATGGAGGCATCGCGGTGATTTTTTGCTACCACGACCAGATCATCCAGTACGCAGATAACTGCATGAGCCAACCCAAACTTATGCGAATTCTTTCAGGAGAAAATTCTATGTAACAAGTGTATAAAGTGTTACAAAAAACGCTAAAAAATTTAATGAAAGCCTATTTTATAGTAACGCCCATGTGGTTAGGATACGGGTGTTTCCTCGTTTAATATTTTTCTAAGATCACGAACCTTATAACTAATTTCAGTTCATTTTTGATACTCTTGGCCGAGCTTTTGACGTATTACTTCAACGGTGCTAAATAGCGTTATAGATGCATTAATGTCGTTACCGTACAAACAAGCATTGATGGACTTTTGAATTCCTTTCACAAGCCTGTACATCTTAGGTAAAACATAACGACCCTTACTAGACTGATACTCAATGTCTTCATATTCCGAGGTAATCCTGTCGCAGTCGAGATCTTCAGATAATACTATTTCTCGATTCTGCAAATTTGAAATTTCAGCGATTATGGCATTTACATCGCTGATATCCATTTTCATAGAAAAAATATAATATATTTACCTCTAATTATTAAAAAAAAATTGGGTTATTTTTGATTCCGTTTTTTGATACCCCATTTGGCAATCTCGCTGGCGCCCTATGACATCAGAGAAACCCAGAGGTAACGTTATTATTGTACGATTTATCTCCCTTGATATATGAAAATTGGATCCTTTGTGCTGTCTTTTTTGACAGTGCTGATTTTTGAATTCCTTCTGCTACTCTTTGTACTGAAGGCCCACAAATGTCAAAATATCTACTTGCTTCATTCATAAAAATATTTTTTCTTCGTTAGTTGATGTATCAAATGCTTTTATGGGTCTCTTTCCAACTGATTTAAAAGTACCAATTTCTGCCCTTTTTGATATATTCTGACTCTGTGATATAGCTTGGAGATTCGAAAAGAGAATTGTCGGCTTTGTTATTACTGATATGGTCAATAACAGATTCATCTTCGATCAATCCATAAAAACATTCATATACTATTCTGTGACAGAGATATTTCTTCTTCCCAACAGTAAATCGCAAATACCCTCTATTATTTACCCATCCAACCGGCTTTTTCAGAATTCACAACACCATCACAGGATGCTTCATAATTAACAAGCACTGGGTGAGGTCTGAAATCTTGGCTCATTTGTATAATAATACTACTTGTCTATTAATGTAGTCTTGAGGGGTTTTGATGACTTTGTCATTGAACGGGTCATTGATTCGTTTGTCATAGTAGCGTTTTAGTTCTCTGTATCGTTTGCCGCCACAATTGAGACATAATTGTGATTTCCCACGAACGCCAAACAAACCAGACAAAGGGTAGGGCCAAATTTTCCTCGCCGAACGCTTTGTAAATGATACCCACAGAATTCGCTTCTGCATGATTTGTTACACGGGGTTGTTGATCCAATCATTAGCCACTTGCAGTGATTCATTATACTATATTTTTCTATTTAAATACTTGTTTTAATTATATGAATGATGAATTCGAGAGATTATCAGCAATTAAGCATTACAAAAACGTTAAATTTAATCTCGATAGAACCCTCAAAGATGTGCCAAAACGGGCAATAACGGATAGAGCCCTGATAAATAAAATACACGATTGTATTAATGAATTCAAGCACGACTGTGCATCTCATAGCTGGTCAACATTTCGAATTGATGGCGTTGTTGATGCCACCATGAACGACAGCAACGCAGCCATGATGTTATCACAACTTGGCTACAAAAAGTATTTTTTTAGAGTGAAATTTATTATCCGTGTAGAATCAGGAGGTTGGATTATACGAGACAAATTTGAACCGATTCTCAAAGACAAGAAAACAGTCGTTGTTAGCCGTGATTTTAAGCCGTGTCTGTTAACTGGAATTGACAAACAATACTATGAACGAACATATCCTGAAACAGCAGTTGTGTATGGGATATATCCGTTAAATGAAAAACCTGATATAGGAAAACTAGCGCCGATGAAACAGTCGTCGCCGGCGACCTCGTCGCTGAATTGTGTAGCAGCACGAGTAACAGAACATTTTACAAATGCATCCCGAGGAAATGAACTTACCGATCTACGGCGTAGCAAAATAGCTCAATGGAGTTTAACAGTCAAAGAGCGCGGAGCAAATATTAGCGATATAGCAAAATTAGAAACGTCGCTGAGATTTCCAATAACCGTTATGACGATAACCGGAGCAGTTTTATACGAATCAAAATATAAATCAAAGGGAGCCCCAATCAAAATTATTGATCATAACGAACACGCATGGACGTCCGCGGTCACAATATTTCCACGAAACAGAACAATAAAGTATATACCCACGGAATACTTACAAGAAGAATTCTCCAGGGATGGTTTTCTCGTTGAAGAGAAACTATTCGATGTTATTGCGCATTTGAGTAAAAACGACCCCGTGTCGGTGTGGTTACTTCGCAGCACTGAAAACGACACTGATACATTTGATCAGTTTGTAAGACCAAACGGTGAATTATACCGCACTGAAGCATTTCACAACAAAAAATGAAAAAAGCAGCTAGTGGGTTTTTAACGGTGGGCGACGGAGTAGCCAGTGGCGAAGCCATAAATAATGAAATTATCAACGGTGAATAATTATTGACAAACTGTTTTACAATCCCGTCGGTTGCAGCTTATTTTGTTAGAATCAAAAACGCATGGAAACCAACACGCGTAGAATTCTTGCCAGACATTGAGGCTAGTTGTTGAGAATTTAATCATGGTGGTTTATGGAATAACAAATACGACCGTGATAATATCATTTCAGTTGATAAGGTTGCTTGTTATCCAGCGAGTTTTCTTGGTTATGGAGAGTGTACTGAGTATTTTAAACGATTTGGATACCCCGTACATGAAATGACTCGTGTTGCAATTAATGGGCCGTTGCCTGATTTTGATTTAATTGAATTCGCTCGTGTAGTATCATTTGAGTTCGCAGCAGGACTTCATCGCGCTTGTTATATTTGGATTGGTAGACACATGTCTGAAAAGATGTGGCTGCCAATAGCGTTATTACGGTTCATGATTGATACAAAAATGTTAATTTCGCTGACGGTCAGTGAAGCAATTATATCATATCGGAAACAAACCAATGTCTGCTTACCAACACCGGAACGTCTTGATAGTATAATTGAGGAATCCTGAAAACATATTGATGGCGACGAAGAATATATCATTGAGTGGTCCAAACGGGTATTTAATCAACGAAACGTCGAAGCAAAAGATCTCGGTAGAAGAATAATCGTAAAATTCACTCAGGGAGGAAAATAATGCGAATATAAACGATATTGTTCACGGCTGATTATGGATAACACCGAATACGACTTTGTAATCGCGGATGCAATATCCAAAAACATATATGTGGATCGTAAAGATGCTTTTTTGTCCGATGGAACAAAATTGGGTACAGTCGTTACTTACAGCTACGGTTACAGATCCCCGTATACACATTTGAGGTCATCGATGCTGGGTTATGTTTGTATTAATTTATTTTCGATGATAAATAGATTTCCTGACACTGCGGTTAGAGTTGCCGTTGATTCATTTTACATTAACAGCAAGTACAGTTGCGCAGTTGCTGAATTCACTAATTCGGATGAAAGTTGGGGATCATGGAGAATTATAAAAGAAATGCTGCGTGAGTATTCTGAATCAGCAGACGTTGAAATTAAAAGTAATTACTTACGCGGTAATAATTTATCAGAACGTTCTAATGCACCACCGATATCCGAGCCAATTTGTAGTTATAAAACAGTTTATTTAAACGGCTGTGGCGGGTCAGGAAAAACGACTCGGGTGATTGAATTTTATCGAACGCGGGCAAATATGATTGTACTGACACCGACCCATAGACTAGCGCGAGAGATAAAACAACGAAACGTTGAAACTTGCACTTGTCACAGTTTTTTCGATGCAACGGCGACAAATTGACCCCTGAACGAATGGGTGAAAAATTCATCCCTGCAGTTATTATTTAGGATGAGATATGTACGGTTTCGTTACACGTATTAAAAATGTTTCTTGATTGGTTGCTGCAAAAGAATACAGCGGTGACAATGTGTGGAGATCATGGCCAACCACCACCATTTGTCGGCGCGGGTCCACATGATTGGTTAAAAGGGTTTGTTGACTATTATGAAGAAATCGATACCGACTATAGAGCACTTGATGAACAATTACGTGAGGTCAAAAAATTAATTAGATTACAACCGGATAGAATCCAATGTGAAATAATCAGAGAAATAATTCCTGAAACTCCCATGGAGGAATTTTGGGAAGCATGGAGACCAAACGATTTTGTAGTGGCAAGTAGAAAGATAGTCAGAGACACACTTCAGAAAAAGTTGTTTAAGCTTCACAAAGAAAAATTCCCAACGCGCCCAGTGCCACTGTGTTATTAACCCTATGATACACGGCGACAGAATATTGAAGTTGAAATTCTAGGACATGTTACTTCGTCAGGACCCGAAAGACAAACACTAGTGTTAAATGATATTGTGCTGGTTGATATCAGTGTTGTCGAAGACGCACTGCGCGCCGATAAATCGCCATGGACACTGGGTTACGTAACGACGACACATTCCTCGCAGGGATTAACCATCGCGGATACAATTGTTTGGATAGTCGATAATCACATTGAGTGGTCAAATTTAGTCTATATTGCGGTGTATAGAGTACAGCGAATAAATCAACTTCGAAGAATTGTTTTCGATGATGACACCACAATCGATGATATTCATGTTAGCATCATTAATAAAAAAACCTCTCCGGTTACAAACAACAAGACAAAAAAAAAAACAACGACAATTTGATATTGATGCCGAATTAATAATCGCGTTACGACAACAACAGAATAATCACTGCGCGAGTTGCAATTGTATAATGCGTTGGCAGTATTCGGATAAAGATCCTCGCCAATTTACCGTAGACAGAAAAAAATAACAGTCTCGGTCATATCAGAAACAATGTGATGTTGACTTGTCTTGAGTGCAATAGACGCAACGGCGCTAATTAAGACCATGTAGTGGCAATTGAGTATCGTCAGGAATCACTTGTAATTGTTGGAGTGTAAAACCCCGCTGAGGGGCAGTTGAATCCAATTTCTAGATTGGAGGTCTACCAGTTGATCGTGTTATAGTAGATATGCTATGCGTAGTGACACGCAAAAAAAGGATCAGTAGCCCTTTTTTTTTACCACCTTTGAGTTCTCCTGGTTCATATAAATATCTCACAGTGACATTGCTGAGAATTGGCTGAGAAACGCTATCCCGCTGTGGTTGTGGTATATACTTTTTTTTATTGCGTTGTTAGGTTTCATATTGATTGCTCTGGTAATCTCGTTATTTAGCGCTGCAACTACCCCTGGTAACCTTTTGACCCATTCACGGGATCGCTTTTTTTGGATGAATTCTTTCGCGTATTGATATCCAAATAACCGCTCAGCAAGAGTCCGATTAAATCGTTCTACAATTGCCTGATCGCGATGTAGTGCAGTATGCCCTCGTCTGATGGTGACATTGTGATGTTTCATTGTAGATGCAACCACACCCTGAAATTCCTTGCCAGGATCAACTTGTAATAGATTTGGCCATCGTAGAGGGCCTCGTCGATAAATCCTTTGAAATGCAGAAGCAACTTCAGGTGATGATTTTGTTTTTAGCGGTTCTGCTTGTTTGTATCGACTCGCAACATCAACTACGGTTAGCGCGTATTTGTAACCGTTGTCATGTGGTAAAAACAATAAATCAGCTTGATGAACTTCATTGGGTCCGGTAACATCAAAATGTGAAAAGTTAACTTGGCTAGGACGCGGTAAATAGATTTGCCATATAGCCTGTTTGGATAACCAATTAGCCGCAGTGGCATTTTTCACTTTTGCGGCGCTGCCTCTCCAGTATCTCCTCGGAGAATAATAAATAGATTCCATATTATTAATTACTAGCGCCCATCATCAATTTGCCTTTCATAGCTGATTTTACCAACCACGAAGCCAATTTTTCTTTGAAAGATTTATCAGGAATAGCATTTAACGCATGAATTAATTTCACATCCGCGAGATGCCTGTGCTGCAAATTGCTGCTTTTATATGCAACATTATGAGCATGACACGCCTTATCAATGGCGTTTATCGGATAATCGCCGGGTCGGGGATGATTTTGATCATCAAGTCTGATATCTAATCGTGTTCCGGGGCTACAGTAGCTATATCCTGGAAGGTGCTTTTCTCCTGGATACTTTGCCCACGGCATTCCAGTTAGTTTTACTAACTTGGCTGCGATATCACCTCCTCGTTTTTTAAAAACATCTCCGGATTTCATAGAAACAAATTTAAACTTTTTTATACCACATGTTGCACATCTACCAGTAAGTGCAGATCTGTTATTGCTAGTTGTAATCGTCGTCACATCATTTGTGCTAGTACGCGTTTTACACTTCACACAATATAGATCCATAATTTATGTATAGAGATATGAATATAATTGATTTTTCAGCGACTAAAACAAGAGAACCAGTTAAGCATCATGCGGCGCTACCAAACTCTATCCGCGCAATTATAATCGGGCCATCTGGATCCGGCAAGACGCAATTGTTGCTCAATTTAATAATGAGATGGATGAAGTGGGATAAGTTGTATTTAGTTGCTCCTAGCGTAGATGATCAACGATGCTATGAAGTGTTAAAAGATTTTAACGAGAATGCATCAGAAATTAAAGGTGAGAACGTCATTGATTTTATAACTAATATTGACGAGGCACCATCCGTGGATGACCTTGATGGGAGCATTAACAATTTAGTCGTATACGACGATGTGATGTTAGACAATAAAAAAAAACCCAGCTAGACTATTTTCCCGAGGCAGGCATAAAAACACCGACGTGATATAGGTCACTCAACGCTACACTCAGATTCCAAAAGTGATCAGAGATAACTGTAATATTCTTGCTGTATTCAACGGCGTTGATAAACATACGCTACGAAATATTTGGCAGACATGGTGCTCTGATATGGACTTCAATCAATTTCGAAATTTCTTTAGTCATACTCAGTCGACCCCACACGGATTTATAACAATAAATTTACATGATCCTCGAACACGATATCGTATCGGACTTGATCAAATATTTGGTTGAAATCGTAAAAAACCCCTCGTGAAAAATCATTTATGATTTTTGTTAACCCATAGCAGCAGGGAGGTGATGACAACACCGCTGCGACCCCGATGATTGAAAAATCGTTAAGTCTCTATTTACCAAATGGATACTTATTTTTTTTTTTGGTTAAAACATGAGATTCGCAGGAGGGCTCTATTTTTCCTTTTGCGGGCTGAATCAATTTTGTCGAAAAAAGTTGTCCGATTCGAACCCCCCCCCCCCCTTCCTGCTATCTCGATAACAGCACCGGACCTGGAACTCACTGGGTTGCATACGCGATTGATCCGAGTGTGATCATCTATTTCGATTCATATGGGTTAGCGCTACCTAAAGAGTTTATACGTTATATACACCACTTAAAAATTCCTAACTGGTATTCCACGCTACCAACACAGAAAATGAATGACCCACTAATATGTGGCATAAAAGTATTGAATGTCCTCAACGCTATTTCATCATAGGGAAAACCACGCCATAAAACCGTACACGAATATACTAGTAATCGCTTTTTAGAGAGAAATGATATAAAATAACATGATTGATATTTGGGGAAGATCTCTATCAAGCCTGAAAAAAACCCACCGCGGAAATATCTGCAACCGGTGATGTAAGAAAAATAATCGATGCTGAAATATCTGAGATGTTAAACTTCGCAAGTGTTGATCCGAATGAAATAGTTGTTTTTCAAGATCATCAGGGTAAATTGAAAACGAGTGATGTTTCCCTTGATGATATTTTGACAAAACGATGCGACGCAGTAGAAGATACTATCGCGTTGTTTTCCCAGGAGGGTAAACTCAAGCCAGGCGTCCTCGTTTCGACGTTCACAGATAAATTAACATCACTCAGTGATAATTATCTATCATCTGCAGAATCATTAAAAACTCTCGATGATAAATATGACGTTCAAGAAAATCAAGATGCGGGTTTAAAAAAATCCGTCACTGAGGTTCAACTCCAAGCTGATAATTTCTTTGGGGTTCCACCAGTGACCACACCGAAACTCACAGAGATAAAAACAGCTATGTTAGAATTAGCAACACTACAATCTAGGTATGAAGATCATGTTGAGAAGTTTTAAATTTTTCGTAAAAATCTTATTGAGAAATTCTTTGGAACCTCATCAGATAAACTCGACATAAAACTCATAGATGTAAAAAAATCCAGCGAAGAGATCAAAAAGATCAACGATGTAATCAAAGATGATTTACCGAGGATGATAGAAACGCTTGAAAAAACAAAGATTCCTCATGAGAAAACCATCAACGTAGTATACACGATTCAACACGGATCATTTACGTGGACACCACAAAATAGCATTAAATATCACCGCGATTGTCAAGGTATTTATCGATTAACACTAGTGTCGCCGACTCTATTTCATATTTCATCAACAAGTTCATCTAGGGTCAACAATATGATATCAACGATCATCGACAACGGAACAATTGAACAATTCGCAATAATATCCACTTATAATAATTTGGCTAGGGTTTCAGTAACATGGTATGTGGAATTCGTAGCGGATTTAGGTAAAAACAACTTAATTGAATTGATAGCAATTTGAAATATATTGTAATAAATAAAATGTCATCATTGGCAACGTCACAGCAGTATTGCTCTGATCAGGTCACAGAATTTCAAACTAAAACTAAAAACACTCACCGTGGAATATTAAACAAAAATAAAAGAAATACCGACGAAGATTTACCGCAGTTGACGTAACCATGTACTCGGTGAGTGGTGTAATCCCCGGAGCCGGTATTATACTCTCCTCGGTGACAATGATTGCCCCGATAGCTGTTCCAATTTGTATATCCGCGGAGACAACAATCGCTAGAATAATTTCAATAATAACAAAAAAATATCATCATGTAGCCAGCGCAAACTACGGGATTACGTAGTTAAGTTCCTTGTTGTGTCAACCGCGTACTCGCAATTATCCTCCATGATATCATCCTCCCTCGATGACACATTAATATCCGATAGTGAGTTTTCAGCGATGGTACGTGTTTATGATTCTCCGATGTCAAAATTAGAAAAACTACACGAATATAATAACAATGGCAACATCGCAAGAACTACTTCAATGAATAGCGGAAAATACCACCCCCGTGAAAACCAGCATGATTTCAATAACATCAACCAATCCTGAATTCAGTGTGAATTTCCCTTCTGCGATTCCGGTGAAGGAAATAGCACTAGCAAAATTAGGAGTATACCATAGTTGGCCTAATATTAAATCAGCACCTTTCAGTGGTCAGCAACCGAATAATTCCCTGGTGTTTGTGAGTAAAAATAAACAAGACGGAACTCCTGACTGGAACGTTGTTTCCTTACCATCTGGGTCCTAACAAATTGAACAAATTAATAATGAATTACAACGCAGAATAAAATCCATTACTGGAAAAGAATCGAAAATTGCTATAACAGTTCATGAACCAACACTATCATCGGCGATTGAGATAAACCCCACTTTGGACATCCTTACAAATACCACAAAAATCTGATTATGTTTCCGCAAAGGAGGATTATCATGGTTATCGTGGTTATGAGGGCAGTGCATACGTAAACAAGTTAGGTTATTATGTTGAACCACTAAATCATTCTGATTTTGCTCATAGTTTTGTTGAGTTAGAAGGACCCAGGGATGATAAGTATTATGTAATAAAGGAAATGTAATAAAGGAAAGTAATATTAACAAACAATTCAAAGATATGAACTACAATATTGAAAAAAGAAAACAATTCAAAGATATGAACTACAATATTGAAAAATTTAAAAATAACATTATAACTGAATTCAGTACAATTCCTCCCAACCAAGATGGAGCCATCAAATACATGGAGGTGTGTAATAAAATTATTGCCGACATGGATAAATTTAATTCGCGAGTTGTTTAATTTATATTAGGTCATAATAATCCTAAAACAAGAACAGAATTTGCAGCAAAGCATAATTTACGTGTAGAGGATATTCCCGATTTTAAGTTGCCAGGATATAACCTCCCAGAATTAAAAAAAATCTCTCAATGATACCATCGATGATGGTTTCAAAGGGATTCACGACACATGGAAAAAATACCACAACAACAAACAATTATCCTCAAACATAATAATGACCCAGATGGTGGTGGGCGACATATTGCTCCTCAAAATGTAAATATATCATTGGTGATTGAAGTAAATTTAGTATGTGATGCTATCGAAGGAAGCTACGAAATAAATCTCGAAAGATCAAATCAAGCCCAACAAGGATATATTTTATATTCATTTGCACCAACAGCTCCTCCAGGATGTATATGCGATGTCATAATGATTCATCAACGAGAATTAATTTCAAACTCACTGACCAGGTCAATAATCTGATTGATTTACAAGGTGATGTTTTACAAATCAGTCTGTTTGTGAAATCGTAAATGATTTTCAAATCGTCTCCGCAACGCAGTCAGCGCCGGGTCTGTAGCGTGAGAAACCGAAACAATTTCTCTTTTTTTTTCTTGTCTGCGAAATAGTCTGCTCGCCCCCTCTGCTGCTGCAGGATTGCTTAAGACTTAACAATCTCATGCTCACTATGAATAATCCATTAGTGCCAACCGATGATGATTTTGAGGTAACTATCAAAAAGGCTATATTCACGACATTCAGAGGTCTACAAAAACTACTAGAGTCCAAATTTATAAACTTATAACAGCTGTGGCAAAAATGATGGACTAGTACATTTGCTGCTGTTGCCACAGTTGAAAAGTTGGTTGATTTAGTTTGGTTTGTTTAGAAGTTTTTTAAAAACAAACATATTAGGTGGAGGAAGAACTTCAAAAGAACATAAACCCAAACTGGTTTATCTGTGACAAAAACTCACTCTGTGACATGTGCATGTGATCTGTAAAAGCAAGCACCTTAGTGCACTTGGGCACATGGAGCCTCTGTTAATTTGATGTTTATCTCTAACAGCCGAAGTCATTTAGACAGGAGACCTCAGGTTTCAGTAGATCATTATAGCCTTTACACCCTTTTCACATCAAAAAGAGAATCTATACTTTATAGATGGTGTAAACACAAAATTTGTTCTCTGTGCTATGTTTCACTGACAGACTCCAGTCCAACATACTTATCTGGCCTCACCCATGTGTCTGCACCAGCAAGATACTTACTTTCTTCTTCTGACAATCATATACTCATTGTTCCCACTATGAAAACGAAGTCATATGGACGTTCTTTTGCATACCAGGGCCCGGCGATGTGGAATGAATTACCCATTGAAATTAGACACAAAGACAGTGGTCCCTTTTAAGAGTGCTCTTAAAAATCACCTTTTTTGACTGCAGGACAAACTTTGAGACCAAATAATGTTTTGTATCTTATATGTTTTCATGTTTTCCAATTTCATTGTTTTTGTCATTTGTGTTTCTTTAGTGTAGTCATATCATTTTAGATGGTGTAAAGCGTTTAGAGCTTCTAAAGATTAGGCGCTATACAAAGTCCTCATTATTATTATTATTATATATGCAGCCAGTTTTACTGCTGAAGATAATCTTTTGAGACACCAGCCACCACTTATGTAGAACCACTGACTTTCCACAAGTAACTGGCAACATTCTCATTTACACATTGGAGGCAAGTAATCATATGACAAGAATCTTGTACCACTCTGCAATGAAAGCCTCTCAGATCATAGGTAAAAGTCTCGTATAAAAGACTAAAAGTGGGAGATCGAATTTGTGACAATTGGATTGAATGTACAGAATGTTACTGCTAGGCTGTCAGTGATGAGATGATGCTGTTGACAATACAGTTAACTGCAATGACAGTGACTTCAAGTACTCTGGAAAAAATGATTTCTTGACTTTCATCCATTTAAACAAAAAATAATTTATGATATAAAAATGTTTGACTTGCTATATATTTTTTAATTAAAAACTTTATATAAGACTTCCAACAAGGCAGAATGCAGAAATAAGACACTTGTAACTGAAATATATGCTCTTACAAGATATGAAATCGTGTAAAAGAATACAGAAGATATCCAACATCACTTCAACAGGCATTAATGATTTTTTTCTGATAAATCATGTATTACAAGTTTACAAAAAACAAACAAAACCCATAGCCATAAATTAGGTTTTGAAAGTATGCTTCTGTAGAGGGCAGTGTTATTCGATAAAAATATCTTACAGTGGATCGTAATTTATAAAAATTGCTTCTGTTGTGGATTGGTTGGATTTGAAAGTGCCTTCCCCTTGGGGGATATATGTTTTATTGAAACAGCCCTTAATTAGTTAATGTGTATAAAATGTATAAAGATATTTATGGTTTTTTTAAAAATAAAAAAGACATTTGAAACTGGTAAAAGGTAATTGTGGAGGATTCGGAAATGACACTGATGGCAATGATGATTACAAGAAACTCGTTACAGTTTGGACCATTAAAGATCCTTGTAGAGGTAATAATAACTCATTGCAACTGGAATTATTTAAGATCCTTGTAGAGGTAATAATAACTCATTGCAACTGGAATCATTTAAGATCCTTGTACAGGTAATAATAACTCATTGCAACTGGAATCATAAAAAATCTTTGAACAGGTAATAATAACTCATTGCAACTGGAATCATTTAAGATCCTTGTACAGGTAATAATAACTCATTGCAACTGGAATCATAAAAGATCTTTGAACAGGTAATAATAACTCATTGCAACTGGAATCATTTAAGATCCATGTACAGGTAATAATATATCGTTACAGCTGGGACCATTAAAGAACATTTAACAGGTAACAATTTATAACTCATTACAGCAAGGACCATTAAAGATTATTTTACAAATATTAATTTGTAAGATGATGTGTTTGAAACTCAACACAATCTACAAGGAGAAATGGCAATAAATTTTTTAAATAAAAATTATAACTTAAAAATAGATCATTATTTCATATATCAAAAATTATTTTAGAATTTAACACACTACTGTCAGTTGATAGTAGTAAACAAAAGTACAAACACTGTCTTGCTTTTAAATTGGGTCCATTTACAATTTGCATAGACCTAGATTTGCTGTCATGCATTGCAGCAGCATATCTGAGTATGTGCAGTTTATAAGGAGCAATCAGCAGAAGAAACAAAACAACTTGACATGTGGCATACACAGATAATTTTGACATGTGGCATACACAGATCAACTTGACATGTGGCATACACAGATCAACTTGACATGTGGCATACACATGTGGCATACACAGATCAACTTGACATGTGGCATACACAGATCAACTTGACATGTGGCATACACATGGGGCATACACAGATCAACTTGACATGTGGCATACACAGATCAACTTGACATGTGGCATACACAGATCAAGTTTATGTTGTTTGCAGTTGGTCAAGAAAGGAAATACAGCAACAAAGAGGGACAAAGTCAACAAAAATTAAATTGATAGCACAATAAAAGCTTGATCTGCAGATAAAAAGAAAAGGCAGCAAGTTCAAAAAAGCTATCCAGAAGTTTTTTTAATTAAATTATCAGCATTGAAAAGACTTTATATAAAGCATTAGTTCACCCTGCATACAATGTAGGAAATACAATTTTGCCTTCTATTAAGAGTAGAATCTAAGGATAGATAAAACACACTTTGAAGAAACACAATATAAATATACAAAAAAAAATGTTGGACAGTGTACATAATACACATAATACAGGATAGATAAAACACACTTTGAATAAACACAATATAAATATAAAAAAAAAAAAACAAATGTTGGACAGTGTACATTATACTTTCTGAGAAAAGAGTTCGAAACAAAACCAAAATGAATTAATTCTCTCTCTCACACACACACAACTTATTGAAGAAACTATAAAGTGGGACCCTTTAACATCGTGTAAGGACCCTATAAAAATTCAAAACGTGTGGGTCCTAGGGACTCCATAAAATATATATATATCAATTAAACATAAACCCTGCAGACAGATTATACATATTGATAGTCCATTAGTCCTGCTTAATTGTTATGGTATGTACTTTTATACAAATCAATATCATCATCAATTCTTAAAATACTGAAAACAGGCTTTAATTACATATTGGACCCATTGGGGTGTCCTGGGAGGGGGTAAGAAATCTGGCTGACTAAGCAGTCGTATATTCCTTTGGGGGAAGCTCGCCCACCTTTGGTCTCCATTTGGCACTCAGCTCTCACCTGTGGCTTCAAGAAGCTGTAGCATGTGCAGCAGCCACATCCTGTAAAACGGCCTTGACTACTTAGCATGTGAAGACTGGGTTTGGCAGCCTGCGTGCAGGTACCACCAGCTGGTCAACAGGCAGAAAAGTGATTTGCAGCAAAGTTCCCTGGAGTGCTAAGAGCACGACGCGACACGAAAGGCGTCCTGGTTATCCACTGAACTCAACTCTGTCTGTCTCCATGTTGTCGTGCTGCTGGACCCAGATGGTATTTGGCAAGACAGTGAGATCAATGAACCTCACATTCCTTTCTTACTTACCGTATATGCTCACGTATAAGTCAAAAAATTTAGGAAAAAAACAAGGCCTGGAAGAAGGGGGGGGGGGTCGGCTTATCTGCGGGCCAAGGTCCAAATCTGAAATTTGTAATGCTTTTTTCCCTCGATTTCCAGTATTTATTGTTTCTGTCGTATGCCGAAGATGAGATCACATGCCTAATGATGCCACATAGCTCATAAGATTTGTGCTGTCATGAAGTGAAACAAATATTTTTTTTCTAACTTAAGTGGTAGGATAATGAATGAAAAACATGTTTTAACATACTTGATGTCTATTTGACAGATCTCCATCCACCAGAAAATGCAGTCATACGTGTTATTTGAGCCACGGTGGTATGTGTATTTTCCAAAAGAACCCCCATATTAGTAATCTCCAGTCAAATATTTAACCCTCAGCTAATCAGTAATCATTAAATTCTATGGTATTGTACAAATGCACGCTAGCTTATTTCGGTGTAAATATGAAAAGAATCTACGTAAAAAATAAAAGAATTACGATACTGAAGGTATTTACGATAAACATTTTGATCGAGAGTAGAAATACATGTACGATAGTATTAAATGAACAATAGTGAGAGGCTCCATAAGGGTTTGTTGTGCACACACTTAGGAAGGGTAAATAACAGTGCAATATACGAGTCAGCATGAATAATTGTAAAACAATATACTTTGTGGGATTTCTTTGACAGGTGTTTTAGAAGTAATCAGCAGCCACAGTTTATATGCTATTGTTGTTTAGTTGTTTGTAAAGCAAAGTGGTTTGTTAGCAGTTGAGTACAATAGCTACCATATGCTCAATCTGTGGTAAATGCCTCGGGGATGATCGGTTTGTTTTGTTGCAAAATGCCAATGACTTTACTAATACATGCCAACTCTCAGATGTATTGTTTAATGAGATATGGTAGTGGACATGGTTTCTGCTCAAAGTTATAAACTGTCACAATACTTGACAATGAAGACGTATATGATGAGAGCATGACTGTAACAGAAACCGAGTTTCGTGAACTGTTTGGTGAGTCCAATACAGATCCTGGTTTTGAAGGATTCTAAAAGGGATTGAACTTTTATAATTCATGATTTTCAAAGGAGGATTAATTAAATTTCCGACATAACACTTTAGAAATGTTTTTATTTCAACATATAAATTAGCTTTCTTACTTTCATTTTATTTAATAATGTGATCTGCCTAAATAAACGTATTCAGAACTCACTTTGTGCATCTTGTGATGTACCGGTAGTCTAGAAATTATTGGTCGGCTTATACGCGGGTCATGCACTTTATAACAGTTTTACCAGTTCAGTTTGGGGGGTGTCGGCTTATACGCGAACGGGCTTATATGCGAGTATATATGGAAAAAACAAAGTCACAGCACAAGTCATTCTCCCATTTCATCACCCACTAAAGTCCTGTGGTGACAGGCAAGTGACGAAGCGGCAGGTATGAGTATATTGGCATGGAGCAGCAGTGGAGTCCGACAGCCCTCTGAGCAACCCTCGTCAGAAATGCAGTGCTTACCTCCCTGGCATGAGGAAGGGGCTAGAAAATGTGCCCTAAACATTGCCTGCTCTAAACTTCCCTAGCCAGCGTACTGCGACTGTTGAGTACTCTACTCCAATGGTCAAAATGCACAAACAAATGATTGTTCCTCTCACACTTGGCGCATGGAATGTGCGCACCTTAATGGACGATGCCGAAAGACCCCAGAGGAGAACCAGCCTAATAGTCGAGGAACTAGCCAGATACAACTTGGACATTGCTGCTTCTGATTTTGTGACAGAAAGGAATAGAAACGATTTTAAGTAGCAAGATATACAATTTGCATTTAATTTTTCCAAACAGTCTATCAAGCAACACTACCATATGTACATGTATTGATCACATGACTAAATGCAGCAATGAGAGCAAACATACTGAGATATTTTGATTACTGTGAATTCAGGCAAAATTAGGAATGGGTGTATATTTGATGTGTTTTACAATATCATTCCTTTTTTGAACTACTTCACGGTATTAATGTGAATCTAGCATGATTAAAAATTAAGAATGGGGAGTATATTCGATGTGTTTTACAATATCATTCCTTTTTTGAACTACTTCACGGTATTAATGTGAATCTAGCATGATTAAAAATTAAGGATGGGGAGTATATTCGATGTGTTTTACAATATCATTCCTTTTTTGAACTACTTCACGGTATTAATGTGAATCTAGCATGATTAAAAATTAAGAATGGGGAGTATATTCGATGGGTTTTACAATATCATTCCTTTTTTGAACTACTTCACGGTATTAATGTGAATCTAGCATGATTAAAAATTAAGAATGGGGAGTATATTCGATGTGTTTTACAATATCATTCCTTTTTTGAACTACTTCACGGTATTAATGTGAATCTAG
Source organism: Unio delphinus (assembly GCA_029339505.1). Classification (NCBI taxonomy): domain Eukaryota; kingdom Metazoa; phylum Mollusca; class Bivalvia; order Unionida; family Unionidae; genus Unio; species Unio delphinus. Next base: position 14,847,070 of record JAQISU010000014.1, read on the forward strand.
CATGATTAAAAATTAAGAATGGGGAGTATATTGAATGGGTTTTACAATATCATTCCTTTTTTGAACTACTTCACGGTATTAATGTGAATCTAGCATGATTAAAAATTAAGAATGGGGAGTATATTTGATGTGTTTTACAATATCATTCCTTTTTTGAACTACTTCACGGTATTAATGTGAATCTAGCATGATTAAAAATTAAGAATGGGGAGTATATTCGATGTGTTTTACAATATCATTCCTTTTTTGAACTACTTCACGGTATTAATGTGAATCTAGCATGATTAAAAATTAAGAATGGGGAGTATATTCGTTGAGTTTTACAATATCATTCCTTTTTTGAACTACTTCACGGTATTAATGTGAATCTAGCATGATTAAAAATTAAGAATGGGGAGTATATTCGATGGGTTTTACTATATCATTCCTTTTTTGAACTACTTCACGGTATTAATGTGAATCTAGCATGATTAAAAATTAAGAATGGGGAGTATATTCGATGGGTTTTACAATATCATTCCTTTTTTGAACTACTTCACGGTATTAATGTGAATCTAGCATGATTAAAAATTAAGAATGGGTGTATATTTGATGTGTTTTACAATATCATTCCTTTTTTGAACTACTTCACGCTATTAATGTGAATCTAGCATGATTAAAAATTAAGAATGGGGAGTATATTTGATGTGTTTTACAATATCATTCCTTTTTTGAACTACTTCACGGTATTAATGTGAATCTAGCGTGATTAAAAATTTAAGAATGGGTGTATATTTGATGTGTTTTACAATATCATTCCTTTTTTGAACTACTTCACGGTATTAATGTGAATCTAGCATGATTAAAAATTAAGAATGGGGAGTATATTTGATGTGTTTTACAATATCATTCCTTTTTTGAACTACTTCACGGTATTAATGTGAATCTAGCATGATTAAAAATTAAGAATGGGGAGTGTATTCGATGTGTTTTACAATATCATTCCTTTTTTGAACTACTTCACGGTATTAATGTGAATCTAGCATGATTAAAAATTAAGAATGGGGAGTATATTCGATGGGTTTTACAATATCATTCCTTTTTTGAACTACTTCACGGTATTAATGTGAATCTAGCATGATTAAAAATTAAGAATGGGTGTATATTTGATGTGTTTTACAATATCATTCCTTTTTTGAACTACTTCACGGTATTAATGTGAATCTAGCATGATTAAAAATTAAGAATGGGGAGTATATTTGATGTGTTTTACAATATCATTCCTTTTTTGAACTACTTCACGGTATTAATGTGAATCTAGCATGATTAAAAATTAAGAATGGGTGTATATTTGATGTGTTTTACAATATCATTCCTATTTTGAACTACTTCACGGTATTAATGTGAATCTAGCATGATTAAAAATTAAGAATGGGGAGTATATTTGATGTGTTTTACAATATCATTCCTTTTTTGAACTACTTCACGGTATTAATGTGAATCTAGCATGATTAAAAATTAAGAATGGGGAGTATATTCGATGGGTTTTACAATATCATTCCTTTTTTGAACTACTTCACTGTATTAATGTGAATCTAGCATGATTAAAAATTAAGAATGGGGAGTATATTCGATGTGTTTTACAATATCATTCCTTTTTTGAACTACTTCACGGTATTAATGTGAATCTAGCATGATTAAAAATTAAGAATGGGGAGTATATTCGATGGGTTTTACAATATCATTCCTTTTTTGAACTACTTCACGGTATTAATGTGAATCTAGCATGATTAAAAATTAAGAATGGGGAGTATATTCGATGTGTTTTACAATATCATTCCTTTTTTGAACTACTTCACGGTATTAATGTGAATCTAGCATGATTAAAAATTAAGAATGGGGAGTATATTCGATGGGTTTTACAATATCATTCCTTTTTTGAACTACTTCACGGTATTAATGTGAATCTAGCATGATTAAAAATTAAGAATGGGGAGTATATTCGATGGGTTTTACAATATCATTCCTTTTTTGAACTACTTCACGGTATTAATGTCAATCAAGCATGATTAAAAATTAAGAATGGGGAGTATATTCGATGTGTTTTACAATATCATTCCTTTTTTGAACTACTTCACGGTATTAATGTGAATCTAGCATGATTAAAAATTAAGAATGGGGAGTATATTCGATGTGTTTTACAATATCATTCCTTTTTTGAACTACTTCACGGTATTAATGTGAATCTAGCATGATTAAAAATTAAGAATGGGGAGTATATTCGATGTGTTTTACTATATCATTCCTTTTTTGAACTACTTCACGGTATTAATGTGAATCTAGCATGATTAAAAATTAAGAATGGGGAGTATACTTGATGTGTTTTACAATATCATTCCTTTTTTGAACTACTTCACGGTATTAATGTGAATCTAGCATCATTAAAAATTAAGAATGGGGAGTATATTCGATGTGTTTTACAATATCATTCCTTTTTTGAACTACTTCACGGTATTAATGTGAATCTAGCATGATTAAAAATTAAGAATGGGGAGTATATTCGATGTGTTTTACAATATCATTCCCTTTTTGAACTACTTCACGGTATTAATGTGAATCTAGCATGATTAAAAATTAAGAATGGGGAGTATATTCGATGAGTTTTACAATATCATTCCTTTTTTGAACTACTTCACGGTATTAATGTGAATCTAGCATGATTAAAAATTAAGAATGGGGAGTATATTCGATGGGTTTTACAATATCATTCCTTTTTTGAACTACTTCACGGTATTAATGTGAACCTAGCATGATTAAAAATTAAGAATGGGGAGTGTATTCGATGGGTTTTACAATATCATTCCTTTTTTGAACTACTTCACGGTATTAATGTCAATCAAGCATGATTAAAAATTAAGAATGGGGAGTATATTCGATGTGTTTTACAATATCATTCCTTTTTTGAACTACTTCACGGTATTAATGTGAATCTAGCATGATTAAAAATTAAGAATGGGGAGTATATTCGATGTGTTTTACAATATCATTCCTTTTTTGAACTACTTCACGGTATTAATGTGAATCTAGCATGATTAAAAATTAAGAATGGGGAGTATATTCGATGTGTTTTACTATATCATTCCTTTTTTGAACTACTTCACGGTATTAATGTGAATCTAGCATGATTAAAAATTAAGAATGGGGAGTATACTTGATGTGTTTTACAATATCATTCCTTTTTTGAACTACTTCACGGTATTAATGTGAATCTAGCATGATTAAAAATTAAGAATGGGGAGTATATTCGATGTGTTTTACTATATCATTCCTTTTTTGAACTACTTCACTGTATTAATGTGAATCTAGCATGATTAAAAATTAAGAATGGGGAGTATATTTGATGTGTTTTACAATATCATTCCTTTTTTGAACTACTTCACGGTATTAATGTGAATCTAGCATGATTAAAAATTAAGAATGGGGAGTATATTCGATGTGTTTTACAATATCAATCCTATTTTTAACTACTTCACGGTATTAATGTGAATCTAGCATGATTAAAAATTAAGAATGGGGAGTATATTCGATGTGTTTTACAATATCATTAATTTTTTGAACTACTTCACGGTATTAATGTGAATCTAGCATGATTAAAAATTAAGAATGGGGAGTATATTCGATGTGTTTTACAATATCATTCCTTTTTTGAACTACTTCACGGTATTAATGTGAATCTAGCATGATTAAAAATTAAGAATGGGGAGTATATTCGATGTGTTTTACTATATCATTCCTTTTTTGAACTACTTCACGGTATTAATGTGAATCTAGCATGATTAAAAATTAAGAATGGGGAGTATATTCGATGTGTTTTACAATATCATTCCTTTTTTGAACTACTTCACGGTATTAATGTGAATCTAGCATGATTAAAAATTAAGAATGGGGAGTATATTCGATGGGTTTTACAATATCATTCCTTTTTTGAACTACTTCACGGTATTAATGTGAATCTAGCATGATTAAAAATTAAGGATGGGGAGTATCTTCGATGTGTTTTACAATATCATTCCTTTTTTGAACTTCTTCACGGTATTAATGTGAATCTAGCATGATTAAAAATTAAGAATGGGGAGTATATTCGATGTGTTTTACAATATCATTCCTTTTTTGAACTACTTCACGGTATTAATGTGAATCTAGCATGATTAAAAATTAAGAATGGGGAGTATATTCGATGTGTTTTACAATATCATTCCTTTTTTGAACTACTTCACGGTATTAATGTGAATCTAGCATGATTAAAAATTAAGAATGGGGAGTATATTGAATGGGTTTTACAATATCATTCCTTTTTTGAACTACTTCACGGTATTAATGTGAATCTAGCATGATTAAAAATTAAGAATGGGGAGTATATTTGATGTGTTTTACAATATCATTCCTTTTTTGAACTACTTCACGGTATTAATGTGAATCTAGCATGATTAAAAATTAAGAATGGGGAGTATATTCGATGTGTTTTACAATATCATTCCTTTTTTGAACTACTTCACGGTATTAATGTGAATCTAGCATGATTAAAAATTAAGAATGGGGAGTATATTCGATGGGTTTTACAATATCATTCCTTTTTTGAACTACTTCACGGTATTAATGTGAATCTAGCATGATTAAAAATTAAGAATGGGTGTATATTTGATGTGTTTTACAATATCATTCCTTTTTTGAACTACTTCACGCTATTAATGTGAATCTAGCATGATTAAAAATTAAGAATGGGGAGTATATTTGATGTGTTTTACAATATAATTCCTTTTTTGAACTACTTCACGGTATTAATGTGAATCTAGCATGATTAAAAATTAAGAATGGGTGTATATTTGATGTGTTTTACAATATCATTCCTTTTTTGAACTACTTCACGGTATTAATGTGAATCTAGCATGATTAAAAATTAAGAATGGGGAGTATATTTGATGTGTTTTACAATATCATTCCTTTTTTGAACTACTTCACGGTATTAATGTGAATCTAGCATGATTAAAGTTAAGAATGGGGAGTTCATTCGATGTGTTTTACTATATCATTCCTTTTTTGAACTACTTCACGGTATTAATGTGAATCTAGCATGATTAAAAATTAAGAATGGGTGTATATTTGATGTGTTTTACAATATCATTCCATTTTTGAACTACTTCACGGTATTAATGTGAATCTAGCATGATTAAAAATTAAGAATGGGGAGTATATTCGATGTGTTTTACTATATCATTCCTTTTTTGAACTACTTCACGGTATTAATGTGAATCTAGCATGATTAAAAATTAAGAATGGGGAGCATATTCGATGTGTTTTACAATATCATTCCTTTTTTGAACTACTTCACGGAATTAATGTGAATCTAGCATGATTAAAAATTAAGAATGGGGAGTATATTCGATGGGTTTTACAATATCATTCCCTTTTTGAACTACTTCACGGTATTAATGTGAATCTGGCATGATTAAAAATTAAGAATGGGGAGTATATTCGATGTGTTTTACTATATCATTCCTTTTTTGAACTACTTCACGGTATTAATGTGAATCTAGCATGATTAAAAATTAAGAATGGGTGTATATTTGATGTGTTTTACAATATCATTCCTTTTTTGAACTACTTCATGGTATTAATGTGAATCTAGCATGATTAAAAATTAAGAATGGGGAGTATATTTGATGTGTTTTACAATATCATTCCTTTCTTGAACTACTTCACGGTATTAATGTGAATCTAGCATGATTAAAAATTAAGAATGGGGAGTATATTTGATGTGTTTTGCTATATCATTCCTTTTTTGAACTACTTCACGGTATTAATGTGAATCTAGCATGATTAAAAATGAAGAATGGGTGTATATTTGATGTGTTTTACAATATCATTCCTTTTTTGAACTACTTCACGGTATTAATGTGAATCTAGCATGATTAAAAATTAAGAATGGGGAGTATATTTGATGTGTTTTACAATATCATTCCTTTTTTGAACTACTTCACGGTATTAATGTGAATCTAGCATGATTAAAAATTAAGAATGGGTGTATATTTGATGTGTTTTACAATATCATTCCTTTTTTGAACTACTTCACGGTATTAATGTGAATCTAGCATGATTAAAAATTAAGAATGGGGAGTATATTTGATGTGTTTTACAATATCATTCCTTTTTTGAACTACTTCACGGTATTAATGTGAATCTAGCATGATTAAAAATTAAGAATGGGGAGTATATTCGATGTGTTTTACAATATCATTCCTTTTTTGAACTACTTCACTGTATTAATGTGAATCTAGCATGATTAAAAATTAAGAATGGGGAGTATATTCGATGTGTTTTACAATATCATTCCTTTTTTGAACTACTTCACGGTATTAATGTGAATCTAGCATGATTAAAAATTAAGAATGGGGAGTATATTCGATGGGTTTTACAATATCATTCCTTTTTTGAACTACTTCACGGTATTAATGTGAATCTAGCATGATTAAAAATTAAGAATGGGGAGTATATTCGATGTGTTTTACAATATCATTCCTTTTTTGAACTACTTCACGGTATTAATGTGAATCTAGCATGATTAAAAATTAAGAATGGGGAGTATATTCGATGGGTTTTACAATATCATTCCTTTTTTGAACTACTTCACGGTATTAATGTGAATCTAGCATGATTAAAAATTAAGAATGGGGAGTATATTCGATGGGTTTTACAATATCATTCCTTTTTTGAACTACTTCACGGTATTAATGTCAATCAAGCATGATTAAAAATTAAGAATGGGGAGTATATTCGATGTGTTTTACAATATCATTCCTTTTTTGAACTACTTCACGGTATTAATGTGAATCTAGCATGATTAAAAATTAAGAATGGGGAGTATATTCGATGTGTTTTACAATATCATTCCTTTTTTGAACTACTTCACGGTATTAATGTGAATCTAGCATGATTAAAAATTAAGAATGGGGAGTATATTCGATGTGTTTTACTATATCATTCCTTTTTTAAACTACTTCACTGTATTAATGTGAATCTAGCATGATTAAAAATTAAGAATGGGGAGTATACTTGATGTGTTTTACAATATCATTCCTTTTTTGAACTACTTCACGGTATTAATGTGAATCTAGCATCATTAAAAATTAAGAATGGGGAGTATATTCGATGTGTTTTACAATATCATTCCTTTTTTGAACTACTTCACGGTATTAATGTGAATCTAGCATGATTAAAAATTAAGAATGGGGAGTATATTCGATGTGTTTTACAATATCATTCCCTTTTTGAACTACTTCACGGTATTAATGTGAATCTAGCATGATTAAAAATTAAGAATGGGGAGTATATTCGATGAGTTTTACAATATCATTCCTTTTTTGAACTACTTCACGGTATTAATGTGAATCTAGCATGATTAAAAATTAAGAATGGGGAGTATATTCGATGGGTTTTACAATATCATTCCTTTTTTGAACTACTTCACGGTATTAATGTGAACCTAGCATGATTAAAAATTAAGAATGGGGAGTGTATTCGATGGGTTTTACAATATCATTCCTTTTTTGAACTACTTCACGGTATTAATGTCAATCAAGCATGATTAAAAATTAAGAATGGGGAGTATATTCGATGTGTTTTACAATATCATTCCTTTTTTGAACTACTTCACGGTATTAATGTGAATCTAGCATGATTAAAAATTAAGAATGGGGAGTATATTCGATGTGTTTTACAATATCATTCCTTTTTTGAACTACTTCACGGTATTAATGTGAATCTAGCATGATTAAAAATTAAGAATGGGGAGTATATTCGATGTGTTTTACTATATCATTCCTTTTTTGAACTACTTCACGGTATTAATGTGAATCTAGCATGATTAAAAATTAAGAATGGGGAGTATACTTGATGTGTTTTACAATATCATTCCTTTTTTGAACTACTTCACGGTATTAATGTGAATCTAGCATGATTAAAAATTAAGAATGGGGAGTATATTCGATGTGTTTTACTATATCATTCCTTTTTTGAACTACTTCACTGTATTAATGTGAATCTAGCATGATTAAAAATTAAGAATGGGGAGTATATTTGATGTGTTTTACAATATCATTCCTTTTTTGAACTACTTCACGGTATTAATGTGAATCTAGCATGATTAAAAATTAAGAATGGGGAGTATATTCGATGTGTTTTACAATATCATTCCTATTTTTAACTACTTCACGGTATTAATGTGAATCTAGCATGATTAAAAATTAAGAATGGGGAGTATATTCGATGTGTTTTACAATATCATTAATTTTTTGAACTACTTCACGGTATTAATGTGAATCTAGCATGATTAAAAATTAAGAATGGGGAGTATATTCGATGTGTTTTACAATATCATTCCTTTTTTGAACTACTTCACGGTATTAATGTGAATCTAGCATGATTAAAAATTAAGAATGGGGAGTATATTCGATGTGTTTTACTATATCATTCCTTTTTTGAACTACTTCACGGTATTAATGTGAATCTAGCATGATTAAAAATTAAGAATGGGGAGTATATTCGATGTGTTTTACAATATCATTCCTTTTTTGAACTACTTCACGGTATTAATGTGAATCTAGCATGATTAAAAATTAAGAATGGGGAGTATATTCGATGGGTTTTACAATATCATTCCTTTTTTGAACTACTTCACGGTATTAATGTGAATCTAGCATGATTAAAAATTAAGGATGGGGAGTATCTTCGATGTGTTTTACAATATCATTCCTTTTTTGAACTTCTTCACGGTATTAATGTGAATCTAGCATGATTAAAAATTAAGAATGGGGAGTATATTCGATGTGTTTTACAATATCATTCCTTTTTTGAACTACTTCACGGTATTAATGTGAATCTAGCATGATTAAAAATTAAGAATGGGGAGTATATTCGATGTGTTTTACAATATCATTCCTTTTTTGAACTACTTCACGGTATTAATGTGAATCTAGCATGATTAAAAATTAAGAATGGGGAGTATATTGAATGGGTTTTACAATATCATTCCTTTTTTGAACTACTTCACGGTATTAATGTGAATCTAGCATGATTAAAAATTAAGAATGGGGAGTATATTCGATGTGTTTTACAATATCATTCCTTTTTTGAACTACTTCACGGTATTAATGTGAATCTAGCATGATTAAAAATTAAGAATGGGGAGTATATTCGATGTGTTTTACAATATCATTCCTTTTTTGAACTACTTCACGGTATTAATGTGAATCTAGCATGATTAAAAATTAAGAATGGGGAGTATATTCGATGGGTTTTACAATATCATTCCTTTTTTGAACTACTTCACGGTATTAATGTGAATCTAGCATGATTAAAAATTAAGAATGAGTGTATATTTGATGTGTTTTACAATATCATTCCTTTTTTGAACTACTTCACGCTATTAATGTGAATCTAGCATGATTAAAAATTAAGAATGGGGAGTATATTTGATGTGTTTTACAATATAATTCCTTTTTTGAACTACTTCACGGTATTAATGTGAATCTAGCATGATTAAAAATTAAGAATGGGTGTATATTTGATGTGTTTTACAATATCATTCCTTTTTTGAACTACTTCACGGTATTAATGTGAATCTAGCATGATTAAAAATTAAGAATGGGGAGTATATTTGATGTGTTTTACAATATCATTCCTTTTTTGAACTACTTCACGGTATTAATGTGAATCTAGCATGATTAAAGTTAAGAATGGGGAGTTCATTCGATGTGTTTTACTATATCATTCCTTTTTTGAACTACTTCACGGTATTAATGTGAATCTAGCATGATTAAAAATTAAGAATGGGTGTATATTTGATGTGTTTTACAATATCATTCCTTTTTTGAACTACTTCACGGTATTAATGTGAATCTAGCATGATTAAAAATTAAGAATGGGGAGTATATTCGATGTGTTTTACTATATCATTCCTTTTTTGAACTACTTCACGGTATTAATGTGAATCTAGCATGATTAAAAATTAAGAATGGGGAGTATATTCGATGTGTTTTACAATATCATTCCTTTTTTGAACTACTTCACGGTATTAATGTGAATCTAGCATGATTAAAAATTAAGAATGGGGAGTATATTCCATGGGTTTTACAATATCATTCCCTTTTTGAACTACTTCACGGTATTAATGTGAATCTAGCATGATTAAAAATTAAGAATGGGGAGTATATTCGATGTGTTTTACTATATCATTCCTTTTTTGAACTACTTCACGGTATTAATGTGAATCTAGCATGATTAACAATTAAGAATGGGTGTATATTTGATGTGTTTTACAATATCATTCCTTTTTTGAACTACTTCATGGTATTAATGTGAATCTAGCATGATTAAAAATTAAGAATGGGGAGTATATTTGATGTGTTTTACAATATCATTCCTTTCTTGAACTACTTCACGGTATTAATGTGAATCTAGCATGATTAAAAATTAAGAATGGGGAGTATATTCGATGGGTTTTACAATATCCTTCCTTTTTTGAACTACTTCACGGTATTAATGTGAATCTAGCATGATTAAAGATTAAGAATGGGTGTATATTTGATGTGTTTTACAATATCATTCCTTTTTTGAACTACTTCACGGTATTAATGTGAATCTAGCATGATTAAAAATTAAGAAAGGGGAGTATATTTGATGTGTTTTACAATATCATTCCTTTTTTGAACTACTTCACGGTATTAATGTGAATCTAGCATGATTAAAAATTTAAGAATGGGTGTATATTTGATGTGTTTTACAATATCATTCCTTGTTTGAACTACTTCACGGTATTAATGTGAATCTAGCATGATTAAAAATTAAGAATGGGGAGTATATTCGATGTGTTTTACTATATCATTCCTTTTTTGAACTACTTCACGGTATTAATGTGAATCTAGCATGATTAAAAATTAAGAATGGGTGTATATTTGATGTGTTTTACAATATCATTCCTTTTTTGAACTACTTCACGGTATTAATGTGAATCTAGCATGATTAAAAATTAAGAATGGGGAGTATATTTGATGTGTTTTACAATATCATTCCTTTTTTGAACTACTTCACGGTATTAATGTGAATCTAGCATGATTAAAAATTAAGAATGGGTGTATATTTGATGTGTTTTACAATATCATTCCTATTTTGAACTACTTCACGGTATTAATGTGAATCTAGCATGATTAAAAATTAAGAATGGGGAGTATATTTGATGTGTTTTACAATATCATTCCTTTTTTGAACTACTTCACGGTATTAATGTGAATCTAGCATGATTAAAAATTAAGAATGGGGAGTATATTCGATGGGTTTTACAATATCATTCCTTTTTTGAACTACTTCACGGTATTAATGTGAATCTAGCATGATTAAAAATTAAGAATGGGGAGTATATTCGATGTGTTTTACAATATCATTCCTTTTTTGAACTACTTCACGGTATTAATGTGAATCTAGCATGATTAAAAATTAAGAATGGGGAGTATATTCGATGTGTTTTACTATATCATTCCTTTTTTGAACTACTTCACGGTATTAATGTGAATCTAGCATGATTAAAAATTAAGAATGGGGAGTATACTTGATGTGTTTTACAATATCATTCCTTTTTTGAACTACTTCACGGTATTAATGTGAATCTAGCATGATTAAAAATTAAGAATGGGGAGTATATTCGATGTGTTTTACTATATCATTCCTTTTTTGAACTACTTCACTGTATTAATGTGAATCTAGCATGATTAAAAATTAAGAATGGGGAGTATATTTGATGTGTTTTACAATATCATTCCTTTTTTGAACTACTTCACGGTATTAATGTGAATCTAGCATGATTAAAAATTAAGAATGGGGAGTATATTCGATGTGTTTTACAATATCATTCCTATTTTTAACTACTTCACGGTATTAATGTGAATCTAGCATGATTAAAAATTAAGAATGGGGAGTATATTCGATGTGTTTTACAATATCATTAATTTTTTGAACTACTTCACGGTATTAATGTGAATCTAGCATGATTAAAAATTAAGAATGGGGAGTATATTCGATGTGTTTTACAATATCATTCCTTTTTTGAACTACTTCACGGTATTAATGTGAATCTAGCATGATTAAAAATTAAGAATGGGGAGTATATTCGATGTGTTTTACTATATCATTCCTTTTTTGAACTACTTCACGGTATTAATGTGAATCTAGCATGATTAAAAATTAAGAATGGGGAGTATATTCGATGTGTTTTACAATATCATTCCTTTTTTGAACTACTTCACGGTATTAATGTGAATCTAGCATGATTAAAAATTAAGAATGGGGAGTATATTCGATGGGTTTTACAATATCATTCCTTTTTTGAACTACTTCACGGTATTAATGTGAATCTAGCATGATTAAAAATTAAGGATGGGGAGTATCTTCGATGTGTTTTACAATATCATTCCTTTTTTGAACTTCTTCACGGTATTAATGTGAATCTAGCATGATTAAAAATTAAGAATGGGGAGTATATTCGATGTGTTTTACAATATCATTCCTTTTTTGAACTACTTCACGGTATTAATGTGAATCTAGCATGATTAAAAATTAAGAATGGGGAGTATATTCGATGTGTTTTACAATATCATTCCTTTTTTGAACTACTTCACGGTATTAATGTGAATCTAGCATGATTAAAAATTAAGAATGGGGAGTATATTGAATGGGTTTTACAATATCATTCCTTTTTTGAACTACTTCACGGTATTAATGTGAATCTAGCATGATTAAAAATTAAGAATGGGGAGTATATTCGATGTGTTTTACAATATCATTCCTTTTTTGAACTACTTCACGGTATTAATGTGAATCTAGCATGATTAAAAATTAAGAATGGGGAGTATATTCGATGTGTTTTACAATATCATTCCTTTTTTGAACTACTTCACGGTATTAATGTGAATCTAGCATGATTAAAAATTAAGAATGGGGAGTATATTCGATGGGTTTTACAATATCATTCCTTTTTTGAACTACTTCACGGTATTAATGTGAATCTAGCATGATTAAAAATTAAGAATGAGTGTATATTTGATGTGTTTTACAATATCATTCCTTTTTTGAACTACTTCACGCTATTAATGTGAATCTAGCATGATTAAAAATTAAGAATGGGGAGTATATTTGATGTGTTTTACAATATAATTCCTTTTTTGAACTACTTCACGGTATTAATGTGAATCTAGCATGATTAAAAATTAAGAATGGGTGTATATTTGATGTGTTTTACAATATCATTCCTTTTTTGAACTACTTCACGGTATTAATGTGAATCTAGCATGATTAAAAATTAAGAATGGGGAGTATATTTGATGTGTTTTACAATATCATTCCTTTTTTGAACTACTTCACGGTATTAATGTGAATCTAGCATGATTAAAGTTAAGAATGGGGAGTTCATTCGATGTGTTTTACTATATCATTCCTTTTTTGAACTACTTCACGGTATTAATGTGAATCTAGCATGATTAAAAATTAAGAATGGGTGTATATTTGATGTGTTTTACAATATCATTCCTTTTTTGAACTACTTCACGGTATTAATGTGAATCTAGCATGATTAAAAATTAAGAATGGGGAGTATATTCGATGTGTTTTACTATATCATTCCTTTTTTGAACTACTTCACGGTATTAATGTGAATCTAGCATGATTAAAAATTAAGAATGGGGAGTATATTCGATGTGTTTTACAATATCATTCCTTTTTTGAACTACTTCACGGTATTAATGTGAATCTAGCATGATTAAAAATTAAGAATGGGGAGTATATTCCATGGGTTTTACAATATCATTCCCTTTTTGAACTACTTCACGGTATTAATGTGAATCTAGCATGATTAAAAATTAAGAATGGGGAGTATATTCGATGTGTTTTACTATATCATTCCTTTTTTGAACTACTTCACGGTATTAATGTGAATCTAGCATGATTAACAATTAAGAATGGGTGTATATTTGATGTGTTTTACAATATCATTCCTTTTTTGAACTACTTCATGGTATTAATGTGAATCTAGCATGATTAAAAATTAAGAATGGGGAGTATATTTGATGTGTTTTACAATATCATTCCTTTCTTGAACTACTTCACGGTATTAATGTGAATCTAGCATGATTAAAAATTAAGAATGGGGAGTATATTCGATGGGTTTTACAATATCCTTCCTTTTTTGAACTACTTCACGGTATTAATGTGAATCTAGCATGATTAAAGATTAAGAATGGGTGTATATTTGATGTGTTTTACAATATCATTCCTTTTTTGAACTACTTCACGGTATTAATGTGAATCTAGCATGATTAAAAATTAAGAAAGGGGAGTATATTTGATGTGTTTTACAATATCATTCCTTTTTTGAACTACTTCACGGTATTAATGTGAATCTAGCATGATTAAAAATTTAAGAATGGGTGTATATTTGATGTGTTTTACAATATCATTCCTTGTTTGAACTACTTCACGGTATTAATGTGAATCTAGCATGATTAAAAATTAAGAATGGGGAGTATATTCGATGTGTTTTACTATATCATTCCTTTTTTGAACTACTTCACGGTATTAATGTGAATCTAGCATGATTAAAAATTAAGAATGGGTGTATATTTGATGTGTTTTACAATATCATTCCTTTTTTGAACTACTTCACGGTATTAATGTGAATCTAGCATGATTAAAAATTAAGAATGGGGAGTATATTTGATGTGTTTTACAATATCATTCCTTTTTTGAACTACTTCACGGTATTAATGTGAATCTAGCATGATTAAAAATTAAGAATGGGTGTATATTTGATGTGTTTTACAATATCATTCCTATTTTGAACTACTTCACGGTATTAATGTGAATCTAGCATGATTAAAAATTAAGAATGGGGAGTATATTTGATGTGTTTTACAATATCATTCCTTTTTTGAACTACTTCACGGTATTAATGTGAATCTAGCATGATTAAAAATTAAGAATGGGGAGTATATTCGATGGGTTTTACAATATCATTCCTTTTTTGAACTACTTCACTGTATTAATGTGAATCTAGCATGATTAAAAATTAAGAATGGGGAGTATATTCGATGTGTTTTACAATATCATTCCTTTTTTGAACTACTTCACGGTATTAATGTGAATCTAGCATGATTAAAAATTAAGAATGGGGAGTATATTCGATGGGTTTTACAATATCATTCCTTTTTTGAACTACTTCACGGTATTAATGTGAATCTAGCATGATTAAAAATTAAGAATGGGGAGTATATTCGATGTGTTTTACAATATCATTCCTTTTTTGAACTACTTCACGGTATTAATGTGAATCTAGCATGATTAAAAATTAAGAATGGGGAGTATATTCGATGGGTTTTACAATATCATTCCTTTTTTGAACTACTTCACGGTATTAATGTGAATCTAGCATGATTAAAAATTAATAATGGGGAGTATATTCGATGGGTTTTACAATATCATTCCTTTTTTGAACTACTTCACGGTATTAATGTCAATCAAGCATGATTAAAAATTAAGAATGGGGAGTATATTCGATGTGTTTTACAATATCATTCCTTTTTTGAACTACTTCACGGTATTAATGTGAATCTAGCATGATTAAAAATTAAGAATGGGGAGTATATTCGATGTGTTTTACAATATCATTCCTTTTTTGAACTACTTCACGGTATTAATGTGAATCTAGCATGATTAAAAATTAAGAATGGGGAGTATATTCGATGTGTTTTACTATATCATTCCTTTTTTGAACTACTTCACGGTATTAATGTGAATCTAGCATGATTAAAAATTAAGAATGGGGAGTATACTTGATGTGTTTTACAATATCATTCCTTTTTTGAACTACTTCACGGTATTAATGTGAATCTAGCATCATTAAAAATTAAGAATGGGGAGTATATTCGATGTGTTTTACAATATCATTCCTTTTTTGAACTACTTCACGGTATTAATGTGAATCTAGCATGATTAAAAATTAAGAATGGGGAGTATATTCGATGTGTTTTACAATATCATTCCCTTTTTGAACTACTTCACGGTATTAATGTGAATCTAGCATGATTAAAAATTAAGAATGGGGAGTATATTCGATGAGTTTTACAATATCATTCCTTTTTTGAACTACTTCACGGTATTAATGTGAATCTAGCATGATTAAAAATTAAGAATGGGGAGTATATTCGATGGGTTTTACAATATCATTCCTTTTTTGAACTACTTCACGGTATTAATGTGAACCTAGCATGATTAAAAATTAAGAATGGGGAGTGTATTCGATGGGTTTTACAATATCATTCCTTTTTTGAACTACTTCACGGTATTAATGTCAATCAAGCATGATTAAAAATTAAGAATGGGGAGTATATTCGATGTGTTTTACAATATCATTCCTTTTTTGAACTACTTCACGGTATTAATGTGAATCTAGCATGATTAAAAATTAAGAATGGGGAGTATATTCGATGTGTTTTACAATATCATTCCTTTTTTGAACTACTTCACGGTATTAATGTGAATCTAGCATGATTAAAAATTAAGAATGGGGAGTATATTCGATGTGTTTTACTATATCATTCCTTTTTTGAACTACTTCACGGTATTAATGTGAATCTAGCATGATTAAAAATTAAGAATGGGGAGTATACTTGATGTGTTTTACAATATCATTCCTTTTTTGAACTACTTCACGGTATTAATGTGAATCTAGCATGATTAAAAATTAAGAATGGGGAGTATATTCGATGTGTTTTACTATATCATTCCTTTTTTGAACTACTTCACTGTATTAATGTGAATCTAGCATGATTAAAAATTAAGAATGGGGAGTATATTTGATGTGTTTTACAATATCATTCCTTTTTTGAACTACTTCACGGTATTAATGTGAATCTAGCATGATTAAAAATTAAGAATGGGGAGTATATTCGATGTGTTTTACAATATCAATCCTATTTTTAACTACTTCACGGTATTAATGTGAATCTAGCATGATTAAAAATTAAGAATGGGGAGTATATTCGATGTGTTTTACAATATCATTAATTTTTTGAACTACTTCACGGTATTAATGTGAATCTAGCATGATTAAAAATTAAGAATGGGGAGTATATTCGATGTGTTTTACAATATCATTCCTTTTTTGAACTACTTCACGGTATTAATGTGAATCTAGCATGATTAAAAATTAAGAATGGGGAGTATATTCGATGTGTTTTACTATATCATTCCTTTTTTGAACTACTTCACGGTATTAATGTGAATCTAGCATGATTAAAAATTAAGAATGGGGAGTATATTCGATGTGTTTTACAATATCATTCCTTTTTTGAACTACTTCACGGTATTAATGTGAATCTAGCATGATTAAAAATTAAGAATGGGGAGTATATTCGATGGGTTTTACAATATCATTCCTTTTTTGAACTACTTCACGGTATTAATGTGAATCTAGCATGATTAAAAATTAAGAATGGGGAGTATATTCGATGTGTTTTACAATATCATTCCTTTTTTGAACTACTTCACGGTATTAATGTGAATCTAGCATGATTAAAAATTAAGAATGGGGAGTATATTCGATGTGTTTTACAATATCATTCCTTTTTTGAACTACTTCACGGTATTAATGTGAATCTAGCATGATTAAAAATTAAGAATGGGGAGTATATTGAATGGGTTTTACAATATCATTCCTTTTTTGAACTACTTCACGGTATTAATGTGAATCTAGCATGATTAAAAATTAAGAATGGGGAGTATATTTGATGTGTTTTACAATATCATTCCTTTTTTGAACTACTTCACGGTATTAATGTGAATCTAGCATGATTAAAAATTAAGAATGGGGAGTATATTCGATGTGTTTTACAATATCATTCCTTTTTTGAACTACTTCACGGTATTAATGTGAATCTAGCATGATTAAAAATTAAGAATGGGGAGTATATTCGATGGGTTTTACAATATCATTCCTTTTTTGAACTACTTCACGATATTAATGTGAATCTAGCATGATTAAAAATTAAGAATGGGTGTATATTTGATGTGTTTTACAATATCATTCCTTTTTTGAACTACTTCACGCTATTAATGTGAATCTAGCATGATTAAAAATTAAGAATGGGGAGTATATTTGATGTGTTTTACAATATAATTCCTTTTTTGAACTACTTCACGGTATTAATGTGAATCTAGCATGATTAAAAATTAAGAATGGGTGTATATTTGATGTGTTTTACAATATCATTCCTTTTTTGAACTACTTCACGGTATTAATGTGAATCTAGCATGATTAAAAATTAAGAATGGGGAGTATATTTGATGTGTTTTACAATATCATTCCTTTTTTGAACTACTTCACGGTATTAATGTGAATCTAGCATGATTAAAGTTAAGAATGGGGAGTTCATTCGATGTGTTTTACTATATCATTCCTTTTTTGAACTACTTCACGGTATTAATGTGAATCTAGCATGATTAAAAATTAAGAATGGGTGTATATTTGATGTGTTTTACAATATCATTCCATTTTTGAACTACTTCACGGTATTAATGTGAATCTAGCATGATTAAAAATTAAGAATGGGGAGTATATTCGATGTGTTTTACTATATCATTCCTTTTTTGAACTACTTCACGGTATTAATGTGAATCTAGCATGATTAAAAATTAAGAATGGGGAGCATATTCGATGTGTTTTACAATATCATTCCTTTTTTGAACTACTTCACGGAATTAATGTGAATCTAGCATGATTAAAAATTAAGAATGGGGAGTATATTCGATGGGTTTTACAATATCATTCCCTTTTTGAACTACTTCACGGTATTAATGTGAATCTGGCATGATTAAAAATTAAGAATGGGGAGTATATTCGATGTGTTTTACTATATCATTCCTTTTTTGAACTACTTCACGGTATTAATGTGAATCTAGCATGATTAAAAATTAAGAATGGGTGTATATTTGATGTGTTTTACAATATCATTCCTTTTTTGAACTACTTCATGGTATTAATGTGAATCTAGCATGATTAAAAATTAAGAATGGGGAGTATATTTGATGTGTTTTACAATATCATTCCTTTCTTGAACTACTTCACGGTATTAATGTGAATCTAGCATGATTAAAAATTAAGAATGGGGAGTATATTTGATGTGTTTTGCTATATCATTCCTTTTTTGAACTACTTCACGGTATTAATGTGAATCTAGCATGATTAAAAATGAAGAATGGGTGTATATTTGATGTGTTTTACAATATCATTCCTTTTTTGAACTACTTCACGGTATTAATGTGAATCTAGCATGATTAAAAATTAAGAATGGGGAGTATATTTGATGTGTTTTACAATATCATTCCTTTTTTGAACTACTTCACGGTATTAATGTGAATCTAGCATGATTAAAAATTAAGAATGGGTGTATATTTGATGTGTTTTACAATATCATTCCTTTTTTGAACTACTTCACGGTATTAATGTGAATCTAGCATGATTAAAAATTAAGAATGGGGAGTATATTTGATGTGTTTTACAATATCATTCCTTTTTTGAACTACTTCACGGTATTAATGTGAATCTAGCATGATTAAAAATTAAGAATGGGGAGTATATTCGATGTGTTTTACAATATCATTCCTTTTTTGAACTACTTCACTGTATTAATGTGAATCTAGCATGATTAAAAATTAAGAATGGGGAGTATATTCGATGTGTTTTACAATATCATTCCTTTTTTGAACTACTTCACGGTATTAATGTGAATCTAGCATGATTAAAAATTAAGAATGGGGAGTATATTCGATGGGTTTTACAATATCATTCCTTTTTTGAACTACTTCACGGTATTAATGTGAATCTAGCATGTTTAAAAATTAAGAATGGGGAGTATATTCGATGTGTTTTACAATATCATTCCTTTTTTGAACTACTTCACGGTATTAATGTGAATCTAGCATGATTAAAAATTAAGAATGGGGAGTATATTCGATGGGTTTTACAATATCATTCCTTTTTTGAACTACTTCACGGTATTAATGTGAATCTAGCATGATTAAAAATTAAGAATGGGGAGTATATTCGATGGGTTTTACAATATCATTCCTTTTTTGAACTACTTCACGGTATTAATGTCAATCAAGCATGATTAAAAATTAAGAATGGGGAGTATATTCGATGTGTTTTACAATATCATTCCTTTTTTGAACTACTTCACGGTATTAATGTGAATCTAGCATGATTAAAAATTAAGAATGGGGAGTATATTCGATGTGTTTTACAATATCATTCCTTTTTTGAACTACTTCACGGTATTAATGTGAATCTAGCATGATTAAAAATTAAGAATGGGGAGTATATTTGATGTGTTTTACTATATCATTCCTTTTTTAAACTACTTCACGGTATTAATGTGAATCTAGCATGATTAAAAATTAAGAATGGGGAGTATACTTGATGTGTTTTACAATATCATTCCTTTTTTGAACTACTTCACGGTATTAATGTGAATCTAGCATCATTAAAAATTAAGAATGGGGAGTATATTCGATGTGTTTTACAATATCATTCCTTTTTTGAACTACTTCACGGTATTAATGTGAATCTAGCATGATTAAAAATTAAGAATGGGGAGTATATTCGATGTGTTTTACAATATCATTCCCTTTTTGAACTACTTCACGGTATTAATGTGAATCTAGCATGATTAAAAATTAAGAATGGGGAGTATATTCGATGAGTTTTACAATATCATTCCTTTTTTGAACTACTTCACGGTATTAATGTGAATCTAGCATGATTAAAAATTAAGAATGGGGAGTATATTCGATGGGTTTTACAATATCATTCCTTTTTTGAACTACTTCACGGTATTAATGTGAACCTAGCATGATTAAAAATTAAGAATGGGGAGTGTATTCGATGGGTTTTACAATATCATTCCTTTTTTGAACTACTTCACGGTATTAATGTCAATCAAGCATGATTAAAAATTAAGAATGGGGAGTATATTCGATGTGTTTTACAATATCATTCCTTTTTTGAACTACTTCACGGTATTAATGTGAATCTAGCATGATTAAAAATTAAGAATGGGGAGTATATTCGATGTGTTTTACAATATCATTCCTTTTTTGAACTACTTCACGGTATTAATGTGAATCTAGCATGATTAAAAATTAAGAATGGGGAGTATATTCGATGTGTTTTACTATATCATTCCTTTTTTGAACTACTTCACGGTATTAATGTGAATCTAGCATGATTAAAAATTAAGAATGGGGAGTATACTTGATGTGTTTTACAATATCATTCCTTTTTTGAACTACTTCACGGTATTAATGTGAATCTAGCATGATTAAAAATTAAGAATGGGGAGTATATTCGATGTGTTTTACTATATCATTCCTTTTTTGAACTACTTCACTGTATTAATGTGAATCTAGCATGATTAAAAATTAAGAATGGGGAGTATATTTGATGTGTTTTACAATATCATTCCTTTTTTGAACTACTTCACGGTATTAATGTGAATCTAGCATGATTAAAAATTAAGAATGGGGAGTATATTCGATGTGTTTTACAATATCATTCCTATTTTTAACTACTTCACGGTATTAATGTGAATCTAGCATGATTAAAAATTAAGAATGGGGAGTATATTCGATGTGTTTTACAATATCATTAATTTTTTGAACTACTTCACGGTATTAATGTGAATCTAGCATGATTAAAAATTAAGAATGGGGAGTATATTCGATGTGTTTTACAATATCATTCCTTTTTTGAACTACTTCACGGTATTAATGTGAATCTAGCATGATTAAAAATTAAGAATGGGGAGTATATTCGATGTGTTTTACTATATCATTCCTTTTTTGAACTACTTCACGGTATTAATGTGAATCTAGCATGATTAAAAATTAAGAATGGGGAGTATATTCGATGTGTTTTACAATATCATTCCTTTTTTGAACTACTTCACGGTATTAATGTGAATCTAGCATGATTAAAAATTAAGAATGGGGAGTATATTCGATGTGTTTTACAATATCATTCCTTTTTTGAACTACTTCACGGTATTAATGTGAATCTAGCATGATTAAAAATTAAGGATGGGGAGTATCTTCGATGTGTTTTACAATATCATTCCTTTTTTGAACTTCTTCACGGTATTAATGTGAATCTAGCATGATTAAAAATTAAGAATGGGGAGTATATTCGATGTGTTTTACAATATCATTCCTTTTTTGAACTACTTCACGGTATTAATGTGAATCTAGCATGATTAAAAATTAAGAATGGGGAGTATATTCGATGTGTTTTACAATATCATTCCTTTTTTGAACTACTTCACGGTATTAATGTGAATCTAGCATGATTAAAAATTAAGAATGGGGAGTATATTGAATGGGTTTTACAATATCATTCCTTTTTTGAACTACTTCACGGTATTAATGTGAATCTAGCATGATTAAAAATTAAGAATGGGGAGTATATTCGATGTGTTTTACAATATCATTCCTTTTTTGAACTACTTCACGGTATTAATGTGAATCTAGCATGATTAAAAATTAAGAATGGGGAGTATATTCGATGTGTTTTACAATATCATTCCTTTTTTGAACTACTTCACGGTATTAATGTGAATCTAGCATGATTAAAAATTAAGAATGGGGAGTATATTCGATGGGTTTTACAATATCATTCCTTTTTTGAACTACTTCACGGTATTAATGTGAATCTAGCATGATTAAAAATTAAGAATGAGTGTATATTTGATGTGTTTTACAATATCATTCCTTTTTTGAACTACTTCACGCTATTAATGTGAATCTAGCATGATTAAAAATTAAGAATGGGGAGTATATTTGATGTGTTTTACAATATAATTCCTTTTTTGAACTACTTCACGGTATTAATGTGAATCTAGCATGATTAAAAATTAAGAATGGGTGTATATTTGATGTGTTTTACAATATCATTCCTTTTTTGAACTACTTCACGGTATTAATGTGAATCTAGCATGATTAAAAATTAAGAATGGGGAGTATATTTGATGTGTTTTACAATATCATTCCTTTTTTGAACTACTTCACGGTATTAATGTGAATCTAGCATGATTAAAGTTAAGAATGGGGAGTTCATTCGATGTGTTTTACTATATCATTCCTTTTTTGAACTACTTCACGGTATTAATGTGAATCTAGCATGATTAAAAATTAAGAATGGGTGTATATTTGATGTGTTTTACAATATCATTCCTTTTTTGAACTACTTCACGGTATTAATGTGAATCTAGCATGATTAAAAATTAAGAATGGGGAGTATATTCGATGTGTTTTACTATATCATTCCTTTTTTGAACTACTTCACGGTATTAATGTGAATCTAGCATGATTAAAAATTAAGAATGGGGAGTATATTCGATGTGTTTTACAATATCATTCCTTTTTTGAACTACTTCACGGTATTAATGTGAATCTAGCATGATTAAAAATTAAGAATGGGGAGTATATTCCATGGGTTTTACAATATCATTCCCTTTTTGAACTACTTCACGGTATTAATGTGAATCTAGCATGATTAAAAATTAAGAATGGGGAGTATATTCGATGTGTTTTACTATATCATTCCTTTTTTGAACTACTTCACGGTATTAATGTGAATCTAGCATGATTAAAAATTAAGAATGGGTGTATATTTGATGTGTTTTACAATATCATTCCTTTTTTGAACTACTTCATGGTATTAATGTGAATCTAGCATGATTAAAAATTAAGAATGGGGAGTATATTTGATGTGTTTTACAATATCATTCCTTTCTTGAACTACTTCACGGTATTAATGTGAATCTAGCATGATTAAAAATTAAGAATGGGGAGTATATTCGATGGGTTTTACAATATCCTTCCTTTTTTGAACTACTTCACGGTATTAATGTGAATCTAGCATGATTAAAGATTAAGAATGGGTGTATATTTGATGTGTTTTACAATATCATTCCTTTTTTGAACTACTTCACGGTATTAATGTGAATCTAGCATGATTAAAAATTAAGAATGGGGAGTATATTTGATGTGTTTTACAATATCATTCCTTTTTTGAACTACTTCACGGTATTAATGTGAATCTAGCATGATTAAAAATTTAAGAATGGGTGTATATTTGATGTGTTTTACAATATCATTCCTTGTTTGAACTACTTCACGGTATTAATGTGAATCTAGCATGATTAAAAATTAAGAATGGGGAGTATATTCGATGTGTTTTACTATATCATTCCTTTTTTGAACTACTTCACGGTATTAATGTGAATCTAGCATGATTAAAAATTAAGAATGGGGAGTATATTCGATGTGTTTTACAATATCATTCCTTTTTTGAACTACTTCACGGTATTAATGTGAATCTAGCATGATTAAAAATTAAGAATGGGGAGTATATTCCATGGGTTTTACAATATCATTCCCTTTTTGAACTACTTCACGGTATTAATGTGAATCTAGCATGATTAAAAATTAAGAATGGGGAGTATATTCGATGTGTTTTACTATATCATTCCTTTTTTGAACTACTTCACGGTATTAATGTGAATCTAGCATGATTAAAAATTAAGAATGGGTGTATATTTGATGTGTTTTACAATATCATTCCTTTTTTGAACTACTTCATGGTATTAATGTGAATCTAGCATGATTAAAAATTAAGAATGGGGAGTATATTTGATGTGTTTTACAATATCATTCCTTTCTTGAACTACTTCACGGTATTAATGTGAATCTAGCATGATTAAAAATTAAGAATGGGGAGTATATTTGATGTGTTTTGCTATATCATTCCTTTTTTGAACTACTTCACGGTATTAATGTGAATCTAGCATGATTAAAAATTAAGAATGGGGAGTATATTCGATGGGTTTTACAATATCCTTCCTTTTTTGAACTACTTCACGGTATTAATGTGAATCTAGCATGATTAAAGATTAAGAATGGGTGTATATTTGATGTGTTTTACAATATCATTCCTTTTTTGAACTACTTCACGGTATTAATGTGAATCTAGCATGATTAAAAATTAAGAATGGGGAGTATATTTGATGTGTTTTACAATATCATTCCTTTTTTGAACTACTTCACGGTATTAATGTGAATCTAGCATGATTAAAAATTTAAGAATGGGTGTATATTTGATGTGTTTTACAATATCATTCCTTGTTTGAACTACTTCACGGTATTAATGTGAATCTAGCATGATTAAAAATTAAGAATGGGGAGTATATTCGATGTGTTTTACTATATCATTCCTTTTTTGAACTACTTCAAGGTATTAATGTGAATCTAGCATGATTAAAAATTAAGAATGGGGAGTATATTCGATTGGTTTTACTATATCATTCCTTTTTTGAACTACTTCACGGTATTAATGTGAATCTAGCATGATTAAAAATTAAGAATGGGGAGTATATTCGATGTGTTTTACAATATCATTCCTTTTTTGAACTACTTCACGGTATTAATGTGAATCTAGCATGATTAAAAATTAAGAATGGGGAGTATATTCGATGTGTTTTACAATATCATTCCTTTTTTGAACTACTTCACGGTATTAATGTGAATCTAGCATGATTAAAAATTAAGAATGGGGAGTATATTCGATGTGTTTTACTATATCATTCCTTTTTTGAACTACTTCACGGTATTAATGTGAATCTAGCATGATTAAAAATTAAGAATGGGGAGTATATTCGATGTGTTTTACTATAACATTCCTTTTTTGAACTACTTCACGGTATTAATGTGAATCTAGCATGATTAAAAATTAAGAATGGGGAGTATATTCGATGTGTTTTACAATATCATTCCTTTCTTGAACTACTTCACGGTATTAATGTGAATCTAGCATGATTAAAAATTAAGAGTGGGGAGTATATTCGATGTGTTTTACTATATCATTCCTTTTTTGAACTACTTCACGGTATTAATGTGAATCTAGCATGATTAAAAATTAAGAATGGGGAGTATATTCGATGTGTTTTACAATATCATTCCTTTTTTAAACTACTTCACGGTATTAATGTGAATCTAGCATGATTAAAAATTAAGAATGGGTGTATATTTGATGTGTTTTACAATATCATTCCTTTTTTGAACTACTTCACGGTATTAATGTGAATCTAGCATGATTAAAAATTAAGAATGGGGAGTATATTTGATGTGTTTTACAATATCATTCCTTTTTTGAACTACTTCACGGTATTAATGTGAATCTAGCATGATTAAAAATTAAGAATGGGTGTATATTCGATGTGTTTTACAATATCATTCCTTTTTTGAACTACTTCACGGTATTAATGTGAATCTAGCATGATTAAAAATTAAGAATGGGGAGTATATTCGATGGGTTTTACAATATCATTCCTTTTTTGAACTACTTCACGGTATTAATGTGAATCTAGCATGATTAAAAATTAAGAATGGGGAGTATATTTGATGTGTTTTACAATATCATTCCTTTTTTGAACTACTTCACGGTATTAATGTGAATCTAGCATGATTAAAAATTAAGAATGGGGAGTATATTCGATGTGTTTTACAATATCATTCCTTTTTTGAACTACTTCACGGTATTAATGTGAATCTAGCATGATTAAAAATTAAGAATGGGTGTATATTTGATGTGTTTTACAATATCATTTCTTTTTGAACTACTTCACGGTATTAATGTGAATCTAGCATGATTAAAAATTAAGAATGGGGAGTATATTTGATGTGTTTTACAATATCATTCCTTTTTTGAACTACTTCACGGTATTAATGTGAATCTAGCATGATTAAAAATTAAGAATGGGTGTATATTTGATGTGTTTTACTATATCATTCCTTTTTTGAACTACTTCACGGTATTAATGTGAATCTAGCATGATTAAAAATTAAGAATGGGGAGTATATTGATGTGTTTTACAATATCATTCCTTTTTGAACTACTTCACGGTATTAATGTGAATCTAGCATGATTAAAAATTAAGAATGGGGAGTATATTCGATGGTTTTACAATATCATTCCTTTTTTGAACTACTTCACGGTATTAATGTGAATCTAGCATGATTAAAATTAAGAATGGGGAGTATATTCGATGTGTTTTACAATATCATTCCTTTTTGAACTACTTCACGGTATTAATGTGAATCTAGCATGATTAAAAATTAAGAATGGGGAGTATATTCGATGGGTTTTACTATATCATTCCTTTTTTGAACTACTTCACGGTATTAATGTGAATCTAGCATGATTAAAAATTAAGAATGGGGAGTATATTCGATGGGTTTTACAATATCATTCCTTTTTTGAACTACTTCACGGTATTAATGTCAATCAAGCATGATTAAAAATTAAGAATGGGGAGTATATTCGATGTGTTTTACAATATCATTCCTTTTTTGAACTACTTCACGGTATTAATGTGAATCTAGCATGATTAAAAATTAAGAATGGGGAGTATATTCGATGTGTTTTACAATATCATTCCTTTTTTGAACTACTTCACGGTATTAATGTGAATCTAGCATGATTAAAAATTAAGAATGGGGAGTATATTCTATGTGTTTTACTATATCATTCCTTTTTTGAACTACTTCACGGTATTAATGTGAATCTAGCATGATTAAAAATTAAGAATGGGGAGTATATTCGATGTGTTTTACAATATCATTCCTTTTTTGAACTACTTCACGGTATTAATGTGAATCTAGCATGATTAAAAATTAAGAATGGGTGTATATTTGATGTGTTTTACAATATCATTTCTTTTTTTGAACTACTTCACGGTATTAATGTGAATCTAGCATGATTAAAAATTAAGAATGGGGAGTATATTTGATGTGTTTTACAATATCATTCCTTTTTTGAACTACTTCACGGTATTAATGTGAATCTAGCATGATTAAAAATTAAGAATGGGGAGTATATTCGATGTGTTTTACAATATCATTCTTTTTTGAACTACTTGACGGTATTAATGTGAATCTAGCATGATTAAAAATTAAGAATGGGTGTATATTTGATGTGTTTTACAATATCATTTCTTTTTTGAACTACTTCACGGTATTAATGTGAATCTAGCATGATTAAAAATTAAGAATGGGGAGTATATTTGATGTGTTTTACAATATCATTCCTTTTTTGAACTACTTCACGGTATTAATGTGAATCTAGCATGATTAAAAATTAAGATGGGTGTATATTTGTATGTGTTTTACAATATCATTCCCTTTTTTGAACTACTTCACGGTATTAATGTGAATCTAGCATGATTAAAAATTAAGAATGGGGAGTATATTTGATGTGTTTTACAATATCATTCCATTTTTGAACTACTTCACGGTATTAATGTGAATCTAGCATGATTAAAAATTAAGAATGGGGAGTATATTCGATGGGTTTTACAAAATCATTCCTTTTTTGAACTACTTCACGGTATTAATGTGAATCTATCATGATTAAAAATTAAGAATGGGGAGTATATTCGATGTGTTTTACAATATCATTCCTTTTTTGAACTACTTCACGGTATTAATGTGAATCTAGCATGATTAAAAATTAAGAATGGGGAGTATATTCGATGGGTTTTACTATATCATTCCTTTTTTGAACTACTTCACGGTATTAATGTGAATCTAGCATGATTAAAAATTAAGAATGGGGAGTATATTCGATGGGTTTTACAATATCATTCCTTTTTTGAACTACTTCACGGTATTAATGTGAATCTAGCATGATTAAAAATTAAGAATGGGGAGTATATTCGATGGGTTTTACAATATCATTCCTTTTTTGAACTACTTCACGGTATTAATGTGAATCTAGCATGATTAAAAATTAAGAATGGGGAGTATATTCGATGGGTTTTACAATATCATTCCTTTTTTGAACTACTTCACGGTATTAATGTGAATCTAGCATGATTAAAAATTAATAATGGGGAGTATATTTGATGTGTTTTACAATATCATTCCTTTTTTGAACTACTTCACGGTATTAATGTGAATCTAGCATGATTAAAAATTAAGAATGGGGAGTATATTCGATGTGTTTTACAATATCATTCCTATTTTTAACTACTTCACGGTATTAATGTGAATCTAGCATGATTAAAAATTAAGAATGGGGAGTATATTCGATGTGTTTTACAATATCATTCCTTTTTTGAACTACTTCACGGTATTAATGTGAATCTAGCATGATTAAAAATTAAGAATGGGGAGTATATTCGATGTGTTTTACAATATCATTCCTTTTTTGAACTACTTCACGGTATTAATGTGAATCTAGCATGATTAAAAATTAAGAATGGGTGTATATTTGATGTGTTTTACAATATCATTTCTTTTTTGAACTACTTCACGGTATTAATGTGAATCTAGCATGATTAAAAATTAAGAATGGGGAGTATATTTGATGTGTTTTACAATATCATTCCTTTTTTGAACTACTTCACGGTATTAATGTGAATCTAGCATGATTAAAAATTAAGAATGGGTGTATATTTGATGTGTTTTACTATATCATTCCTTTTTTGAACTACTTCACGGTATTAATGTGAATCTAGCATGATTAAAAATTAAGAATGGGGAGTATATTTGATGTGTTTTACAATATCATTCCTTTTTTGAACTACTTTACGGTATTAATGTGAATCTAGCATGATTAAAAATTAAGAATGGGGAGTATATTCGATGTGTTTTACAATATCATTCCTTTTTTGAACTACTTCACGGTATTAATGTGAATCTAGCATGATTAAAAATTAAGAATGGGGAGTATATTCGATGTGTTTTACAATATCATTCCTTTTTTGAACTACTTCACGGTATTAATGTGAATCTAGCATGATTAAAAATTAAGAATGGGGAGTATATTCGATGGGTTTTACTATATCATTCCTTTTTTGAACTACTTCACGGTATTAATGTGAATCTAGCATGATTAAAAATTAAGAATGGGGAGTATATTCGATGGGTTTTACAATATCATTCCTTTTTTGAACTACTTCACGGTATTAATGTCAATCAAGCATGATTAAAAATTAAGAATGGGGAGTATATTCGATGTGTTTTACAATATCATTCCTTTTTTGAACTACTTCACGGTATTAATGTGAATCTAGCATGATTAAAAATTAAGAATGGGGAGTATATTCGATGTGTTTTACAATATCATTCCTTGTTTGAACTACTTCACGGTATTAATGTGAATCTAGCATGATTAAAAATTAAGAATGGGTGTATATTTGATGTGTTTTACAATGTCATTCCTTTTTTGAACTACTTCACGGTATTAATGTGAATCTAGCATGATTAAAAATTAAGAATGGGGAGTATATTCGATGTGTTTTACTATATCATTCCTTTTTTGAACTACTTCAAGGTATTAATGTGAATCTAGCATGATTAAAAATTAAGAATGGGGAGTATATTCGATGTGTTTTACAATATCATTCCTTTTTTGAATTACTTCACGGTATTAATGTGAATCTAGCATGATTAAAAATTAAGAATGGGGAGTATATTCGATGTGTTTTACAATATCATTCCTTTTTTGAACTACTTCACGGTATTAATGTGAATCTAGCATGATTAAAAATTAAGAATGGGGAGTATATTCGATGGGTTTTACTATATCATTCCTTTTTTGAACTACTTCACGGTATTAATGTGAATCTAGCATGATTAAAAATTAAGAATGGGGAGTATAATCGATGGGTTTTACAATATCATTCCTTTTTTGAACTACTTCACGGTATTAATGTGAATCTAGCATGATTAAAAATTAAGAATGGGGAGTATATTCGATGTGTTTTACAATATCATTCCTTTTTTGAACTACTTCACGGTATTAATGTGAATCTAGCACGATTAAAAATTAAGAATGGGGAGTATATTCGATGGGTTTTACAATATCATTCCTTTTTTGAACTATTTCACGGTATTAATGTGAATCTAGCATGATTAAAAATTAAGAATGGGGAGTATATTCGATGTGTTTTACAATATCATTCCTTTTTTGAACTACTTCACGGTATTAATGTGAATCTAGCATGATTAAAAATTAAGAATGGGGAGTTAACTCGATGGGTTTTACAATATCATTCCTTTTTAGAACTACTTCACGGTATTAATGTGAATCTAGCATGATTAAAAATTAAGAATGGGGAGTATATTCGATGGGTTTTACTATATCATTCCTTTTTTGAACTACTTCACGGTATTAATGTGAATCTAGCATGATTAAAAATTAAGAATGGGTGTATATTTGATGTGTTTTACAAAATCATTCCTTTTTTGAACTACTTCACGGTATTAATGTGAATCTAGCATGATTAAAAATTAAGAATGGGGGGTATATTCGATGTGTTTTACACCTTTTTTTGAACTACTTCACGGTATTAATGTGAATCTAGCATGACTAAAAATTAAGAATGGGGAGTATATTCGATGTGTTTTACAATATCATTCCTTTTTTGAACTACTTCACGGTATTAATGTGAATCTAGCATGATTAAAAATTAAGAATGGGGAGTATATTCGATGTGTTTTACAATATCATTCCTTTTTTGAACTACTTCACGGTATTATTGTGAATCTAGCATGATTAAAAATTAAGAATGGGGAGTATATTCGATGTGTTTTACAATATCATTCATTTTTTGAACTACTTCACGGTATTAATGTGAATCTAGCATGATTAAAAATTAAGAATGGGGAGTTAAGTCGATGGGTTTTACAATATCATTCCTTTTTAGAACTACTTCACGGTATTAATGTGAATCTAGCATGATTAAAAATTAAGAATGGGGAGTATATTCGATGGGTTTTACTATATCATTCCTTTTTTGAACTACTTCACGGTATTAATGTGAATCTAGCATGATTAAAAATTAAGAATGGGGAGTAAATTCGATGTGTTTTACAATATCATTCCTTTTTAGAACTACTTCACGGTATTAATGTGAATCTAGCATGATTAAAAATTAAGAATGGGGGGTATATTCGATGTGTTTTACAAGATCATTCCTTTTTTTGAACTACTTCACGGTATTAATGTGAATCTAGCATGACTAAAAATTAAGAATGGGGAGTATATTCGATGTGTTTTACAATATCATTCCTTTTTTGAACTACTTCACGGTATTAATGTGAGTCTAGCATGATTAAAAATTAAGAATGGGGAGTATATTCGATGTGTTTTACAATATCATTCCTTTTTTGAACTACTTCACGGTATTATTGTGAATCTAGCATGATTAAAAATTAAGAATGGGGAGTATATTCGATGTGTTTTACAATATCATTCCTTTTTTGAACTACTTCACGGTATTAATGTGAATCTAGCATGATTAAAAATTAAGAATGGGGAGTATATTCGATGTGTTTTACTATATCATTCCTTTTTTGAACTACTTCACGGTATTAATGTGAATCTAGCATGATTAAAAATTAAGAATGGGGAGTATATTCGATGTGTTTTACAATATCATTCCTTTTTTGAACTACTTCACGGTATTAATGTGAATCTAGCATGATTAAAAATTAAGAATGGGTGTATATTTGATGTGTTTTACAATATCATTCCTTTTTTGAACTACTTCACGCTATTAATGTGAATCTAGCATGATTAAAAATTAAGAATGGGGGAGTATATTTGATGAGTTTTGCTATATCATTCCTTTTTTGAACTACTTCACGGTATTGATGTGAATCTAGCATGATTAAAAATTTAAGAATGGGTGTATATTTGATGTGTTTTACAATATCATTCCTTTTTTGAATTACTTCACGGTATTAATGTGAATCTAGCATGATTAAAAATTAAGAATGGGGAGTATATTCGATGTGTTTTACAATATCATTCCTTTTTTGAACTACTTCACGGTATTAATGTGAATCTAGCATGATTAAAAATTAAGAATGGGGAGTATATTCGATGGGGGGGGGTTTTACTATATCATTCCTTTTTTGAACTACTTCACGGTATTAATGTGAATCTAGCATGATTAAAAATTAAGAATGGGGAGTATAATCGATGGGTTTTACAATATCATTCCTTTTTTGAACTACTTCACGGTATTAATGTGAATCTAGCATGATTAAAAATTAAGAATGGGGAGTATATTCGATGTGTTTTACAATATCATTCCTTTTTTGAATTACTTCACGGTATTAATGTGAATCTAGCATGATTAAAAATTAAGAATGGGGAGTATATTCGATGTGTTTTACAATATCATTCCTTTTTTGAACTACTTCACGGTATTAATGTGAATCTAGCATGATTAAAAATTAAGAATGGGGAGTATAATCGATGGGTTTTACAATATCATTCCTTTTTTGAGCTACTTCACGGTATTAATGTGAATCTAGCATGATTAAAAATTAAGAATGGGGAGTATATTCGATGTGTTTTACAATATCATTCCTTTTTTGAACTACTTCACGGTATTAATGTGAATCTAGCACGATTAAAAATTAAGAATGGGGAGTATATTCGATGGGTTTTACAATATCATTCCTTTTTTGAACTATTTCACGGTATTAATGTGAATCTAGCATGATTAAAAATTAAGAATGGGGAGTATATTCGATGTGTTTTACAATATCATTCCTTTTTTGAACTACTTCACGGTATTAATGTGAATCTAGCATGATTAAAAATTAAGAATGGGGAGTTAACTCGATGGGTTTTACAATATCATTCCTTTTTAGAACTACTTCACGGTATTAATGTGAATCTAGCATGATTAAAAATTAAGAATGGGGAGTATATTCGATGGGTTTTACTATATCATTCCTTTTTTGAACTACTTCACGGTATTAATGTGAATCTAGCATGATTAAAAATTAAGAATGGGTGTATATTTGATGTGTTTTACAAAATCATTCCTTTTTTGAACTACTTCACGGTATTAATGTGAATCTAGCATGATTAAAAATTAAGAATGGGGAGTATATTTGATGTGTTTTACAATATCATTCCTTTTTTGAACTACTTCACGGTATTATTGTGAATCTAGCATGATTAAAAATTAAGAAATATTCGATGTGTTTTACAATATCATTCATTTTTTGAACTACTTCACGGTATTAATGTGAATCTAGCATGATTAAAAATTAAGAATGGGGAGTTAACTCGATGGGTTTTACAATATCATTCCTTTTTAGAACTACTTCACGGTATTAATGTGAATCTAGCATGATTAAAAATTAAGAATGGGGAGTATATTCGATGGGTTTTACTATATCATTCCTTTTTTGAACTACTTCACGGTATTAATGTGAATCTAGCATGATTAAAAATTAAGAATGGGTGTATATTTGATGTGTTTTACAAAATCATTCCTTTTTTGAACTACTTCACGGTATTAATGTGAATCTAGCATGATTAAAAATTAAGAATGGGGGGTATATTCGATGTGTTTTACAAGATCATTCCTTTTTTTGAACTACTTCACGGTATTAATGTGAATCTAGCATGACTAAAAATTAAGAATGGGGAGTATATTCGATGTGTTTTACAATATCATTCCTTTTTTGAACTACTTCACGGTATTAATGTGAATCTAGCATGATTAAAAATTAAGAATGGGGAGTATATTCGATGTGTTTTACAATATCATTCCTTTTTTGAACTACTTCACGGTATTATTGTGAATCTAGCATGATTAAAAATTAAGAATGGAGAGTATATTCGATGTGTTTTACAATATCATTCCTTTTTTGAACTACTTCACGGTATTAATGTGAATCTAGCATGATTAAAAATTAAGAATGGGGAGTATATTCGATGTGTTTTACTATATCATTCCTTTTTTGAACTACTTCACGGTATTAATGTGAATCTAGCATGATTAAAAATTAAGAATGGGGAGTATATTCGATGTGTTTTACAATATCATTCCTTTTTTGAACTACTTCACGGTATTAATGTGAATCTAGCATGATTAAAAATTAAGAATGGGTGTATATTTGATGTGTTTTACAATATCATTCCTTTTTTGAACTACTTCACGCTATTAATGTGAATCTAGCATGATTAAAAATTAAGAATGGGGAGTATATTTGATGAGTTTTGCTATATCATTCCTTTTTTGAACTACTTCACGGTATTGATGTGAATCTAGCATGATTAAAAATTTAAGAATGGGTGTATACTTGATGTGTTTTACAATATCATTCCTTTTATGAACTACTTCACGGTATTAATGTGAATCTAGCATGATTAAAAATTAAGAATGGGGAGTATATTTGATGTGTTTTACAATATCATTCCTTTTTTGAACTACTTCACGGTATTAATGTGAATCTAGCATGATTAAAAATTAAGAATGGGGAGTATATTCGATGTGTTTTACTATATCATTCCTTTTTTGAACTACTTCACGGTATTAATGTGAATCTAGCATGATTAAAAATTAAGAATGGGTGTATATTTGATGTGTTTTACAATATCATTCTTTTTTTGAACTACTTCACGGTATTAATGTGAATCTAGCATGATTAAAAATTAAGAATGGGGAGTATATTTGATGTTTTTTACAATATCCTTCCTTTTTTGAACTACTTCACGGTATTAATGTGAATCTAGCATGATTAAAAATTAAGAATGGGGAGTATATTCGATGTGTTTTTCAATATCATTCCTTTTTTGAACTGATTCACGTTATTAATGTGAATCTAGCATGATTAAAAATTAAGATTGGGGAGTATATTCGATGGGTTTTACTATATCATTCCTTTTTTATACTACTTCACGGTATTAATGTGAATCTAGCATGATTAAAAATTAAGAATGGGGAGTATATTCGATGGGTTTTACTATATCATTCCTTTTTTGAACTACTTCACGGTATTAATGTGAATCTAGCATGATTAAAAATTAAGAATGGGGAGTATATTCGATGGGTTTTACAATATCATTCCTTTTTTGAACTACTTCACGGTATTAATGTGAATCTAGCATGATTAAAAATTAAGAATGGGGAGTATGTTCGATGTGTTTTACAATATAATTCCTTTTTTGAACTACTTCACGGTATTAATGTGAATCTAGCATGATTAAAAATTAAGAATGGGGAGTATATTCGATGTGTTTTACTATATTATTCCTTTTTTGAACTACTTCACGGTATTAATGTGAATCTAGCATGATTAAAAATTAAGAATGGGGAGTATATTCGATGTGTTTTACAATATCATTCCTTTTTTGAACTACTTCACGGTATTAATGTGAATCTAGCATGATTAAAAATTAAGAATGGGTGTATATTTGATGTGTTTTACAATGTCATTCCTTTTTTGAACTACTTCACGGTATTAATGTGAATCTAGCATGATTAAAAATTAAGAATGGGGAGTATATTCGATGTGTTTTACTATATCATTCCTTTTTTGAACTACTTCACGGTATTAATGTGAATCTAGCATGATTAAAAATTAAGAATGGGGAGTATATTCGATTGGTTTTACTATATCATTCCTTTTTTGAACTACTTCACGGTATTAATGTGAATCTAGCATGATTAAAAATTAAGAATGGGGAGTATATTCGATGTGTTTTACAATATCATTCCTTTTTTGAACTACTTCACGGTATTAATGTGAATCTAGCATGATTAAAAATTAAGAATGGGGAGTATATTCGATGTGTTTTACTATATCATTCCTTTTTTGAACTACTTCACGGTATTAATGTGAATCTAGCATGATTAAAAATTAATAATGGGGAGTATATTTGATGTGTTTTACAATATCATTCCTTTTTTGAACTACTTCACGGTATTAATGTGAATCTAGCATGATTAAAAATTAAGAATGGGGAGTATATTCGATGTGTTTTACAATATCATTCCTATTTTTAACTACTTCACGGTATTAATGTGAATCTAGCATGATTAAAAATTAAGAATGGGGAGTATACTTGATGTGTTTTACAATATCATTCCTTTTTTGAACTACTTCACGGTATTAATGTGAATCTAGCATGATTAAAAATTAAGAATGGGGAGTATATTATATGTGTTTTACTATATCATTCCTTTTTTGAACTACTTCACGCTATTAATGTGAATCTAGCATGATTAAAAATTAAGAATGGGGAGTAAATTCGATAAGTTTTACAATATCATTCCTTTTTAGAACTACTTCACGGTATTAATGTGAATCTAGCATGATTAAAAATTAAGAATGGGGAGTAAATTCGATGGGTTTGACAATATCATTCCTTTTTAGAACTACTTCACGGTATTAATGTGAATCTAGCATGATTAAAAATTAAGAATGGGGAGTATATTCGATGTGTTTTACAATATCATTCCTTTCTTGAACTACTTCACGGTATTAATGTGAATCTAGCATGATTAAAAATTAAGAATGGGGTGTATATTTGATATGTTTTACAATATCATTCCTTTTTTGAACTACTTCACGGTATTAATGTGAATCTAGCATGATTAAAAATTAAGAATGGGGAGTATATTCGATGTGTTTTACAATATCATTCCTTTTTTGAACTACTTCACGGTATTAATGTGAATCTAGCATGACTAAAAATTAAGAATGGGGAGTATATTCGATGTGTTTTACAATATCATTCCTTTTTTGAACTACTTCACGGTATTAATGTGAATCTAGCATGATTAAAAATTAAGAATGGGGAGTATATTCGATGGGTTTTACAATATCATTCCTTTTTTGAACTACTTCACGGTATTAATGTGAATCTAGCATGATTAAAAATTAAGAATGGGTGTATATTTGATGTGTTTTACAATATCATTCCTTTTTTGAACTACTTCACGGTATTAATGTGAATCTAGCATGATTAAAAATTAAGAATGGGGAGTATATTTGATGTGTTTTACAATATCATTCCTTTTTTGAACTACTTCACGGTATTAATGTGAATCTAGCATGATTAAAAATTAAGAATGGGTGTATATTTGATGTGTTTTACAATATCATTCCTTTTTTGAACTACTTCACGGTATTAATGTGAATCTAGCATGATTAAAAATTAAGAATGGGGAGTATATTCGATGGGTTTTACAATATCATTCCTTTTTTGAACTACTTCACGGTATTAATGTGAATCTAGCATGATTAAAAATTAAGAATGGGGAGTATATTCGATGTGTTTTACAATATCATTCCTTTTTTGAACTACTTCACGGTATTAATGTGAATCTAGCATGATTAAAAATTAAGAATGGGGAGTATATTCGATGTGTTTTACAATATCATTCCTTTTTTGAACTACTTCACGGTATTAATGTGAATCTAGCATGATTAAAAATTAAGAATGGGGAGTATATTCGATGGGTTTTACAATATCATTCCTTTTTTGAACTACTTCACGGTATTAATGTGAATCTAGCATGATTAAAAATTAAGAATGGGGAGTATATTTGATGTGTTTTACAATATCATTCCTTTTTTGAACTACTTCACGGTATTAATGTGAATCTAGGATGATTAAAAATTAAGAATGGGGAGTATATTCGATGTGTTTTACAATATCATTCCTTTTTTGAATTACTTCACGGTATTAATGTGAATCTAGCATGATTAAAAATTAAGAATGGGGAGTATATTCGATGTGTTTTACAATATCATTCCTTTTTTGAACTACTTCACGGTATTAATGTGAATCTAGCATGATTAAAAATTAAGAATGGGGAGTATATTCGATGGGTTTTACTATATCATTCCTTTTTTGAACTACTTCACGGTATTAATGTGAATCTAGCATGATTAAAAATTAAGAATGGGGAGTATATTCGATGGGTTTTACAATATCATTCCTTTTTTGAACTACTTCACGGTATTAATGTGAATCTAGCATGATTAAAAATTAAGAATGGGGAGTATATTCGATGTGTTTTACAATATCATTCCTTTTTTGAACTACTTCACGGTATTAATGTGAATCTAGCATGATTAAAAATTAAGAATGGGGAGTATATTCGATGGGTTTTACAATATCATTCCTTTTTTGAACTATTTCACGGTATTAATGTGAATCTAGCATGATTAAAAATTAAGAATGGGGAGTATATTCGATGTGTTTTACAATATCATTCCTTTTTTGAACTACTTCACGGTATTAATGTGAATCTAGCATGATTAAAAATTAAGAATGGGGAGTTAACTCGATGGGTTTTACAATATCATTCCTTTTTAGAACTACTTCACGGTATTAATGTGAATCTAGCATGATTAAAAATTAAGAATGGGGAGTATATTCGATGGGTTTTACTATATCATTCCTTTTTTGAACTACTTCACGGTATTAATGTGAATCTAGCATGATTAAAAATTAAGAATGGGGAGTAAATTCGATGGGTTTTACAATATCATTCCTTTTTAGAACTACTTCACGGTATTAATGTGAATCTAGCATGATTAAAAATTAAGAATGGGGAGTATATTCGATGTGTTTTACAATATCATTTTTTTCTTGAACTACTTCACGGTATTAATGTGAATCTAGCATGATTAAAAATTAAGAATGGGGAGTATATTCGATGTGTTTTACTATATCATTCCTTTTTTGAACTACTTCACGGTATTAATGTGAATCTAGCATGATTAAAAATTAAGAATGGGTGTATATTTGATGTGTTTTACAAAATCATTCCTTTTTTGAACTACTTCACGGTATTAATGTGAATCTAGCATGATTAAAAATTAAGAATGGGGGGTATATTTGATGTGTTTTAGAAGATCATTCCTTTTTTTGAACTACTTCACGGTATTAATGTGAATCTAGCATGACTAAAAATTAAGAATGGGGAGTATATTCGATGTGTTTTACAATATCATTCCTTTTTTGAACTACTTCACGGTATTAATGTGAATCTAGCATGATTAAAAATTAAGAATGGGGAGTATATTCGATGTGTTTTACAATATCATTCCTTTTTTGAACTACTTCACGGTATTATTGTGAATCTAGCATGATTAAAAATTAAGAATGGGGAGTATATTCGATGTGTTTTACAATATCATTCAATTTTTGAACTACTTCACGGTATTAATGTGAATCTAGCATGATTAAAAATTAAGAATGGATGTATATTTGATGTGTTTTACAATATCATTCTTTTTTGAACTACTTCACGGTATTAATGTGAATCTAGCATGATTAAAAATTAAGAATGGGGAGTATATTCGATGTGTTTTACTATATCATTCCTTTTTTGAACTACTTCACGGTATTAATGTGAATCTAGCATGATTAAAAAATAAGAATGGGGAGTATATTCGATGTGTTTTACAATATCATTCCTTTTTTGAACTACTTCACGGTATTAATGTGAATCTAGCATGATTAAAAATTAAGAATGGGGAGTATATTCGATGTGTTTTACTATATCATTCCTTTTTTGAACTACTTCACGGTATTAATGTGAATCTAGCATGATTAAAAATTAAGAATGGGGAGTATATTCGATGTGTTTTACAATATCATTCCTTTTTTGAACTACTTCACGGTATTAATGTGAATCTAGCATGATTAAAAATTAAGAATGGGTGTATATTTGATGTGTTTTACAATATCATTCCTTTTTTGAACTACTTCACGCTATTAATGTGAATCTAGCATGATTAAAAATTAAGAATGGGGAGTATATTTGATGTGTTTTACAATATCATTCCTTTTTTGAACTACTTCACGGTATTGATGTGAATCTAGCATGATTAAAAATTTAAGAATGGGTGTATATTTGATGTGTTTTACAATATCATTCCTTTTATGAACTACTTCACGGTATTAATGTGAATCTAGCATGATTAAAAATTAAGAATGGGGAGTATATTTGATGTGTTTTACAATATCATTCCTTTTTTGAACTACTTCACGGTATTAATGTGAATCTAGCATGATTAAAAATTAAGAATGGGGAGTATATTCGATGTGTTTTACAATATCATTCCTTTTTTGAACTACTTCACGGTATTAATGTGAATCTAGCATGATTAAAAATTAAGAATGGGTGTATATTTGATGTGTTTTACAATATCATTCTTTTTTTGAACTACTTCACGGTATTAATGTGAATCTAGCATGATTAAAAATTAAGAATGGGGAGTAT
Organism: Unio delphinus; assembly: GCA_029339505.1. Classification (NCBI taxonomy): domain Eukaryota; kingdom Metazoa; phylum Mollusca; class Bivalvia; order Unionida; family Unionidae; genus Unio; species Unio delphinus. The sequence continues at coordinate 14,888,316 of JAQISU010000014.1, forward strand.
ATTTGATGTGTTTTACAATATCATTCCTTTTTTGAACTACTTCACGGTATTAATGTGAATCTAGCATGATTAAAAATTAAGAATGGGGAGTATATTCGATGTGTTTTTCAATATCATTCCTTTTTTGAACTGATTCACGTTATTAATGTGAATCTAGCATGATTAAAAATTAAGAATGGGGAGTATATTCGATGGGTTTTACTATATCATTCCTTTTTTGAACTACTTCACGGTATTAATGTGAATCTAGCATGATTAAAAATTAAGAATGGGGAGTATCTTCGATGGGTTTTACAATATCATTCCTTTTTTGAACTACTTCACGGTATTAATGTGAATCTAGCATGATTAAAAATTAAGAATGGGGAGTATATTCGATGGGTTTTACAATATCATTCCTTTTTTGAACTACTTCACGGTATTAATGTGAATCTAGCATGATTAAAAATTAAGAATGGGGAGTATATTCGATGTGTTTTACTATATTATTCCTTTTTTGAACTACTTCACGGTATTAATGTGAATCTAGCATGATTAAAAATTAAGAATGGGGAGTATATTCGATGTGTTTTACAATATCATTCCTTTTTTGAACTACTTCACGGTATTAATGTGAATCTAGCATGATTAAAAATTAAGAATGGGGAGTATATTCGATGTGTTTTACAATATCATTCCTTTCTTGAACTACTTCACGGTATTAATGTGAATCTAGCATGATTAAAAATTAAGAATGGGTGTATATTTGATGTGTTTTACAATATCATTCCTTTTTTGAACTACTTCACGGTATTAATGTGAATCTAGCATGATTAAAAATTAAGAATGGGGAGTATATTTGATGTGTTTTACAATATCATTCCTTTTTTGAACTACTTCACGGTATTAATGTGAATCTAGCATGATTAAAAATTAAGAATGGGTGTATATTCGATGGGTTTTACAATATCATTCCTTTTTTGAACTACTTCACGGTATTAATGTGAATCTAGCATGATTAAAAATTAAGAATGGGGAGTATATTCGATGTGTTTTACTATATCATTCCTTTTTTGAACTACTTCACGGTATTAATGTGAATCTAGCATGATTAAAAATTAAGAATGGGGAGTATATTCGATGGGTTTTACAATATCATTCCTTTTTTGAACTACTTCACGGTATTAATGTGAATCTAGCATGATTAAAAATTAAGAATGGGGAGTATATTCGATGTGTTTTACAATATCATTCCTTTTTTGAACTACTTCACGGTATTAATGTGAATCTAGCATGATTAAAAATTAAGAATGGGGAGTATATTCGATGTGTTTTACTATATCATTCCTTTTTTGAACTACTTCACGGTATTAATGTGAATCTAGCATGATTAAAAATTAAGAATGGGGAGTATATTCGATGGGTTTTACAATATCATTCCTTTTTTGAACTACTTCACGGTATTAATGTGAATCTAGCATGATTGAAAATTAAGAATGGGGAGTATATTCGATGGGTTTTACAATATCATTCCTTTTTTGAACTACTTCACGGTATTAATGTGAATCTAGCATGATTAAAAATTAAGAATGGGGAGTATATTCGATGTGTTTTACAATATCATTCCTTTTTTGAACTACTTCACGGTATTAATGTGAATCTAGCATGATTAAAAATTAAGAATGGGGAGTATATTCGATGTGTTTTACAATATCATTCCTTTTTTGAACTACTTCACGGTATTAATGTGAATCTAGCATGATTAAAAATTAAGAATGGGGAGTATATTCGATGTGTTTTACAATATCATTCCTTTCTTGAACTACTTCACGGTATTAATGTGAATCTAGCATGATTAAAAATTAAGAATGGGGAGTATATTCTATGGGTTTTACTATATCATTCCTTTTTTGAACTACTTCACGGTATTAATGTGAATCTAGCATGATTAAAAATTAAGAATGGGGAGTATATTTGATGTGTTTTACAATATCATTCCTTTTCTGAACTACTTCACGGTATTAATGTGAATCTAGCATGATTAAGAATTAAGAATGGGGAGTATATTCGATGTGTTTTACTATATCATTCCTTTTTTGAACTACTTCACGGTATTAATGTGAATCTAGCATGATTAAAAATTAAGAATGGGGAGTATATTTGATGTGTTTTACAATATCATTCCTTTTATGAACTTCTTCACGGTATTAATGTGAATCTAGCATGATTAAAAATTAAGAATGGGGAGTATATTCGATGTGTTTTACAATATCATTCCTTTTTTTAACTACTTCACGGTATTAATGTGAATCTAGCATGACTAAAAATTAAGAATGGGGAGTATATTCGATGTGTTTTACAATATCATTCCTTTTTTGAACTACTTCACGGTATTAATGTGAATCTAGCATGATTAAAAATTAAGAATGGGGAGTATATTCTATGTGTTTTACTATATCATTCCTTTTTTGAACTACTTCACGGTATTAATGTGAATCTAGCATGATTAAAAATTAAGAATGGGGAGTATATTCGATGTGTTTTACAATATCATTCCTTTTTTGAACTACTTCACGGTATTAATGTGAATCTAGCATGATTAAAAATTAAGAATGGGGAGTATATTCGATGTGTTTTACTATATCATTCCTTTTTTGAACTTCTTCACGGTATTAATGTGAATCTAGCATGATTAAAAATTAAGAATGGGGAGTATATTCGATGTGTTTTACAATATCATTCCATTTTTGAACTACTTCACGGTATTAATGTGAATCTAGCATGATTAAAAATTAAGAATGGGGAGTATATTCGATGGGTTTTACAATATCATTCCTTTTTTGAACTACTTCACGGTATTAATGTGAATCTAGCATGATTAAAAATTAAGAATGGGGAGTATATTCGATGGGTTTTACAATATCATTCCTTTTTTGAACTACTTCACGGTATTAATGTGAATCTAGCATGATTAAAAATTAATAATGGGGATTATATTCGATGTGTTTTACTATATCATTCCTTTTTTGAACTACTTCACGGTATTAATGTGAATCTAGCATGATTAAAAATTAAGAATGGGGAGTATATTCGATGTGTTTTACAATATCATTCCTTTTTTAAACTACTTCACGGTATTAATGTGAATCTAGCATGATTAAAAATTAAGAATGGGGAGTATATTCGATGGGTTTTACAATATCATTCCTTTTTCGAACTACTTCACGGTATTAATGTGAATCTAGCATGATTAAAAATTAAGAATGGGGAGTATATTCGATGTGTTTTACTATATCATTCCTTTTTAGAACTACTTCACGGTATTAATGTGAATCTAGCATGATTAAAAATTAAGAATGGGGAGTATATTTGATGTGTTTTACAATATCATTCCTTTTTTGAACTACTTCACGGTATTAATGTGAATCTAGCATGATTAAAAATTAAGAATGGGGAGTATATTCGATGGGTTTTACAATATCATTCCTTTTTTGAACTACTTCACGGTATTAATGTGAATCTAGCATGATTAAAAATTAAGAATGGGTGTATATTTGATGTGTTTTACAATATCATTCCTTTTTTGAACTACTTCACGGTATTAATGTGAATCTAGCATGATTAAAAATTAAGAATGGGGAGTATATTTGATGTGTTTTACAATATCATTCCTTTTTTGAACTACTTCACGGTATTAATGTGAATCTAGCATGATTAAAAATTAAGAATGGGTGTATATTTGATGTGTTTTACAATATCATTCCTTTTTTGAACTACTTCACGGTATTAATGTGAATCTAGCATGATTAAAAATTAAGAATGGGGAGTATATTCGATGGGTTTTACAATATCATTCCTTTTTTGAACTACTTCACGGTATTAATGTGAATCTAGCATGATTAAAAATTAAGAATGGGGAGTATATTCGATGGGTTTTACAATATCATTCCTTTTTTGAACTACTTCACGGTATTAATGTGAATCTAGCATGATTAAAAATTAATAATGGGGATTATATTCGATGTGTTTTACTATATCATTCCTTTTTTGAACTACTTCACGGTATTAATGTGAATCTAGCATGATTAAAAATTAAGAATGGGGAGTATATTCGATGTGTTTTACAATATCATTCCTTTTTTAAACTACTTCACGGTATTAATGTGAATCTAGCATGATTAAAAATTAAGAATGGGGAGTATATTCGATGGGTTTTACAATATCATTCCTTTTTCGAACTACTTCACGGTATTAATGTGAATCTAGCATGATTAAAAATTAAGAATGGGGAGTATATTCGATGTGTTTTACTATATCATTCCTTTTTAGAACTACTTCACGGTATTAATGTGAATCTAGCATGATTAAAAATTAAGAATGGGGAGTATATTTGATGTGTTTTACAATATCATTCCTTTTTTGAACTACTTCACGGTATTAATGTGAATCTAGCATGATTAAAAATTAAGAATGGGGAGTATATTCGATGGGTTTTACAATATCATTCCTTTTTTGAACTACTTCACGGTATTAATGTGAATCTAGCATGATTAAAAATTAAGAATGGGTGTATATTTGATGTGTTTTACAATATCATTCCTTTTTTGAACTACTTCACGGTATTAATGTGAATCTAGCATGATTAAAAATTAAGAATGGGGAGTATATTTGATGTGTTTTACAATATCATTCCTTTTTTGAACTACTTCACGGTATTAATGTGAATCTAGCATGATTAAAAATTAAGAATGGGTGTATATTTGATGTGTTTTACAATATCATTCCTTTTTTGAACTACTTCACGGTATTAATGTGAATCTAGCATGATTAAAAATTAAGAATGGGGAGTATATTCGATGGGTTTTACAATATCATTCCTTTTTTGAACTACTTCACGGTATTAATGTGAATCTAGCATGATTAAAAATTAAGAATGGGGAGTATATTCGATGTGTTTTACAATATCATTCCTTTTTTGAACTACTTCACGGTATTAATGTGAATCTAGCATGATTAAAAATTAAGAATGGGGAGTATATTCGATGTGTTTTACAATATCATTCCTTTTTTGAACTACTTCACGGTATTAATGTGAATCTAGCATGATTAAAAATTAAGAATGGGGAGTATATTCGATGGGTTTTACAATATCATTCCTTTTTTGAACTACTTCACGGTATTAATGTGAATCTAGCATGATTAAAAATTAAGAATGGGGAGTATATTTGATGTGTTTTACAATATCATTCCTTTTTTGAACTACTTCACGGTATTAATGTGAATCTAGGATGATTAAAAATTAAGAATGGGGAGTATATTCGATGTGTTTTACAATATCATTCCTTTTTTGAATTACTTCACGGTATTAATGTGAATCTAGCATGATTAAAAATTAAGAATGGGGAGTATATTCGATGTGTTTTACAATATCATTCCTTTTTTGAACTACTTCACGGTATTAATGTGAATCTAGCATGATTAAAAATTAAGAATGGGGAGTATATTCGATGGGTTTTACTATATCATTCCTTTTTTGAACTATTTCACGGTATTAATGTGAATCTAGCATGATTAAAAATTAAGAATGGGGAGTATATTCGATGGGTTTTACAATATCATTCCTTTTTTGAACTACTTCACGGTATTAATGTGAATCTAGCATGATTAAAAATTAAGAATGGGGAGTATATTCGATGTGTTTTACAATATCATTCCTTTTTTGAACTACTTCACGGTATTAATGTGAATCTAGCATGATTAAAAATTAAGAATGGGGAGTATATTCGATGGGTTTTACAATATCATTCCTTTTTTGAACTATTTCACGGTATTAATGTGAATCTAGCATGATTAAAAATTAAGAATGGGGAGTATATTCGATGTGTTTTACAATATCATTCCTTTTTTGAACTACTTCACGGTATTAATGTGAATCTAGCATGATTAAAAATTAAGAATGGGGAGTTAACTCGATGGGTTTTACAATATCATTCCTTTTTAGAACTACTTCACGGTATTAATGTGAATCTAGCATGATTAAAAATTAAGAATGGGGAGTATATTCGATGGGTTTTACTATATCATTCCTTTTTTGAACTACTTCACGGTATTAATGTGAATCTAGCATGATTAAAAATTAAGAATGGGGAGTAAATTCGATGGGTTTTACAATATCATTCCTTTTTAGAACTACTTCACGGTATTAATGTGAATCTAGCATGATTAAAAATTAAGAATGGGGAGTATCATCGATGTGTTTTACAATATCATTTTTTTCTTGAACTACTTCACGGTATTAATGTGAATCTAGCATGATTAAAAATTAAGAATGGGGAGTATATTCGATGTGTTTTACTATATCATTCCTTTTTTGAACTACTTCACGGTATTAATGTGAATCTAGCATGATTAAAAATTAAGAATGGGTGTATATTTGATGTGTTTTACAAAATCATTCCTTTTTTGAACTACTTCACGGTATTAATGTGAATCTAGCATGATTAAAAATTAAGAATGGGGGGTATATTTGATGTGTTTTAGAAGATCATTCCTTTTTTTGAACTACTTCACGGTATTAATGTGAATCTAGCATGATTAAAAATTAAGAATGGGGAGTATATTCGATGTGTTTTACTATATCATTCCTTTTTTGAACTACTTCACGGTATTAATGTGAATCTAGCATGATTAAAAAATAAGAATGGGGAGTATATTCGATGTGTTTTACAATATCATTCCTTTTTTGAACTACTTCACGGTATTAATGTGAATCTAGCATGATTAAAAATTAAGAATGGGGAGTATATTCGATGTGTTTTACTATATCATTCCTTTTTTGAACTACTTCACGGTATTAATGTGAATCTAGCATGATTAAAAATTAAGAATGGGGAGTATATTCGATGTGTTTTACAATATCATTCCTTTTTTGAACTACTTCACGGTATTAATGTGAATCTAGCATGATTAAAAATTAAGAATGGGTGTATATTTGATGTGTTTTACAATATCATTCCTTTTTTGAACTACTTCACGCTATTAATGTGAATCTAGCATGATTAAAAATTAAGAATGGGGAGTATATTTGATGTGTTTTACAATATCATTCCTTTTTTGAACTACTTCACGGTATTGATGTGAATCTAGCATGATTAAAAATTTAAGAATGGGTGTATATTTGATGTGTTTTACAATATCATTCCTTTTATGAACTACTTCACGGTATTAATGTGAATCTAGCATGATTAAAAATTAAGAATGGGGAGTATATTTGATGTGTTTTACAATATCATTCCTTTTTTGAACTACTTCACGGTATTAATGTGAATCTAGCATGATTAAAAATTAAGAATGGGGAGTATATTCGATGTGTTTTACAATATCATTCCTTTTTTGAACTACTTCACGGTATTAATGTGAATCTAGCATGATTAAAAATTAAGAATGGGTGTATATTTGATGTGTTTTACAATATCATTCTTTTTTTGAACTACTTCACGGTATTAATGTGAATCTAGCATGATTAAAAATTAAGAATGGGGAGTATATTTGATGTGTTTTACAATATCATTCCTTTTTTGAACTACTTCACGGTATTAATGTGAATCTAGCATGATTAAAAATTAAGAATGGGGAGTATATTCGATGTGTTTTTCAATATCATTCCTTTTTTGAACTGATTCACGTTATTAATGTGAATCTAGCATGATTAAAAATTAAGAATGGGGAGTATATTCGATGGGTTTTACTATATCATTCCTTTTTTGTACTACTTCACGGTATTAATGTGAATCTAGCATGATTAAAAATTAAGAATGGGGAGTATATTCGATGGGTTTTACTATATCATTCCTTTTTTGAACTACTTCACGGTATTAATGTGAATCTAGCATGATTAAAAATTAAGAATGGGGAGTATCTTCGATGGGTTTTACAATATCATTCCTTTTTTGAACTACTTCACGGTATTAATGTGAATCTAGCATGATTAAAAATTAAGAATGGGGAGTATATTCGATGTGTTTTACAATATCATTCCTTTTTTGAACTACTTCACGGTATTAATGTGAATCTAGCATGATTAAAAATTAAGAATGGGGAGTATATTCGATGTGTTTTACTATATTATTCCTTTTTTGAACTACTTCACGGTATTAATGTGAATCTAGCATGATTAAAAATTAAGAATGGGGAGTATATTCGATGTGTTTTACAATATCATTCCTTTTTTGAACTACTTCACGGTATTAATGTGAATCTAGCATGATTAAAAATTAAGAATGGGGAGTATATTCGATGTGTTTTACAATATCATTCCTTTCTTGAACTACTTCACGGTATTAATGTGAATCTAGCATGATTAAAAATTAAGAATGGGTGTATATTTGATGTGTTTTACAATATCATTCCTTTTTTGAACTACTTCACGGTATTAATGTGAATCTAGCATGATTAAAAATTAAGAATGGGGAGTATATTTGATGTGTTTTACAATATCATTCCTTTTTTGAACTACTTCACGGTATTAATGTGAATCTAGCATGATTAAAAATTAAGAATGGGTGTATATTCGATGGGTTTTACAATATCATTCCTTTTTTGAACTACTTCACGGTATTAATGTGAATCTAGCATGATTAAAAATTAAGAATGGGGAGTATATTCGATGTGTTTTACTATATCATTCCTTTTTTGAACTACTTCACGGTATTAATGTGAATCTAGCATGATTAAAAATTAAGAATGGGGAGTATATTCGATGGGTTTTACAATATCATTCCTTTTTTGAACTACTTCACGGTATTAATGTGAATCTAGCATGATTAAAAATTAAGAATGGGGAGTATATTCGATGTGTTTTACAATATCATTCCTTTTTTGAACTACTTCACGGTATTAATGTGAATCTAGCATGATTAAAAATTAAGAATGGGGAGTATATTCGATGTGTTTTACTATATCATTCCTTTTTTGAACTACTTCACGGTATTAATGTGAATCTAGCATGATTAAAAATTAAGAATGGGGAGTATATTCGATGGGTTTTACAATATCATTCCTTTTTTGAACTACTTCACGGTATTAATGTGAATCTAGCATGATTGAAAATTAAGAATGGGGAGTATATTCGATGTGTTTTACAATATCATTCCTTTTTTGAACTACTTCACGGTATTAATGTGAATCTAGCATGATTAAAAATTAAGAATGGGGAGTATATTCGATGTGTTTTACAATATCATTCCTTTTTTGAACTACTTCACGGTATTAATGTGAATCTAGCATGATTAAAAATTAAGAATGGGGAGTATATTCGATGTGTTTTACAATATCATTCCTTTTTTGAACTACTTCACGGTATTAATGTGAATCTAGCATGATTAAAAATTAAGAATGGGGAGTATATTCGATGTGTTTTACAATATCATTCCTTTCTTGAACTACTTCACGGTATTAATGTGAATCTAGCATGATTAAAAATTAAGAATGGGGAGTATATTCTATGGGTTTTACTATATCATTCCTTTTTTGAACTACTTCACGGTATTAATGTGAATCTAGCATGATTAAAAATTAAGAATGGGGAGTATATTTGATGTGTTTTACAATATCATTCCTTTTCTGAACTACTTCACGGTATTAATGTGAATCTAGCATGATTAAGAATTAAGAATGGGGAGTATATTCGATGTGTTTTACTATATCATTCCTTTTTTGAACTACTTCACGGTATTAATGTGAATCTAGCATGATTAAAAATTAAGAATGGGGAGTATATTTGATGTGTTTTACAATATCATTCCTTTTATGAACTTCTTCACGGTATTAATGTGAATCTAGCATGATTAAAAATTAAGAATGGGGAGTATATTCGATGTGTTTTACAATATCATTCCTTTTTTTAACTACTTCACGGTATTAATGTGAATCTAGCATGACTAAAAATTAAGAATGGGGAGTATATTCGATGTGTTTTACAATATCATTCCTTTTTTGAACTACTTCACGGTATTAATGTGAATCTAGCATGATTAAAAATTAAGAATGGGGAGTATATTCTATGTGTTTTACTATATCATTCCTTTTTTGAACTACTTCACGGTATTAATGTGAATCTAGCATGATTAAAAATTAAGAATGGGGAGTATATTCGATGTGTTTTACAATATCATTCCTTTTTTGAACTACTTCACGGTATTAATGTGAATCTAGCATGATTAAAAATTAAGAATGGGGAGTATATTCGATGTGTTTTACTATATCATTCCTTTTTTGAACTTCTTCACGGTATTAATGTGAATCTAGCATGATTAAAAATTAAGAATGGGGAGTATATTCGATGTGTTTTACAATATCATTCCATTTTTGAACTACTTCACGGTATTAATGTGAATCTAGCATGATTAAAAATTAAGAATGGGGAGTATATTCGATGGGTTTTACAATATCATTCCTTTTTTGAACTACTTCACGGTATTAATGTGAATCTAGCATGATTAAAAATTAAGAATGGGGAGTATATTCGATGGGTTTTACAATATCATTCCTTTTTTGAACTACTTCACGGTATTAATGTGAATCTAGCATGATTAAAAATTAATAATGGGGATTATATTCGATGTGTTTTACTATATCATTCCTTTTTTGAACTACTTCACGGTATTAATGTGAATCTAGCATGATTAAAAATTAAGAATGGGGAGTATATTCGATGTGTTTTACAATATCATTCCTTTTTTGAACTACTTCACGGTATTAATGTGAATCTAGCATGATTAAAAATTAAGAATGGGGAGTATATTCGATGGGTTTTACAATATCATTCCTTTTTCGAACTACTTCACGGTATTAATGTGAATCTAGCATGATTAAAAATTAAGAATGGGGAGTATATTCGATGTGTTTTACTATATCATTCCTTTTTAGAACTACTTCACGGTATTAATGTGAATCTAGCATGATTAAAAATTAAGAATGGGGAGTATATTTGATGTGTTTTACAATATCATTCCTTTTTTGAACTACTTCACGGTATTAATGTGAATCTAGCATGATTAAAAATTAAGAATGGGGAGTATATTCGATGGGTTTTACAATATCATTCCTTTTTTGAACTACTTCACGGTATTAATGTGAATCTAGCATGATTAAAAATTAAGAATGGGGAGTATATTCGATGGGTTTTACTATATCATTCCTTTTTTGAACTACTTCACGGTATTAATGTGAATCTAGCATGATTAAAAATTAAGAATGGGGAGTATATTTGATGTGTTTTTTTAATATCATTCCTTTTTTGAACTACTTCACGGTATTAATGTGAATCTAGCATGATTAAAAATTAAGAATGGGTGTATATTTGATGTGTTTTACAATATCATTCCTTTTTTGAACTACTTCACGGTATTAATGTGAATCTAGCACGATTAAAAATTAAGAATGGGGAGTATATTCGATGTGTTTTACTATATCATTCCTTTTTTGAACTACTTCACGGTATTAATGTGAATCTAGCATGATTAAAAATTAAGAATGGGGAGTATATTTGATGTGTTTTACAATATCATTCCGTTCTACTTTGCAGATCAACCAGATTTATGCTATATTTTGTAAAGACATAAAAGAAGTGCAATAAGAAACAAATACAAAAATATTGAGAACAAGTCAAAAGGAAAGGAGGTATAAAGCATTATATTTATAAACTTTTGCATACAAACATACACTTGAACAAAATATTACTTATTTAGTAAGATATATCTTTCATTGACAGAATTACATCATTGCCAGGTATATATATTTAGCTACAGAAATGTTATAGCTGTTATGGGATGTAAATATACAACTGAAATTAGAGAAAACTTAAAAAGGCAAGTGGCGGCTGAGAAGTTTGTACGAAACTGCAGATTGCACTGAACATAGATTAAGCAAATATTTAAGTCAAGATTAGTTGTTAGATATAAATGGTAATTTGCTTTAGCACTGAGTTAAGTCCTGATATTGAAGAAAAAATATTTAACAGGCACTGTTCTGTTTGGTCAGGATTTTATGGACTGATTTCTCCACTAAATTTGACCAATGAATTAGAGTACTCCGGGCATCCAGGGTTAATTCCTTTGCTTCAGTATCCAATAGGGATAGGGGTGTCAGGATCAATGCCTTATTCTCTGAAAAAGATAATCATCATGACTGAAATTAATACATTTCTGCCAGAACAACATCATAATCATCACCATTATTATACCCTTAGCAGCAGAGGGGGTGAACAGACCAAGTTTTCAAGCAAAAATAAAGCTTCTATGACTAAGTTTTCAAATAAAAATAAAACTTATACGGAAACCGAAAATATTTCACAAAAAAGCTACGACGGTGAACAGACCAAGTTTTCAAACAAAAAAAAAAGGCTTCTACGGAAACCGAAACTTTTTAGACAAACCGAAAGCTTATTTCAAACTGAAAATATATTTCACAAAAGAAGGCTGCTACAACGACATAGTCTCATTACAGAGAGAGGCGCCATAGAAGCGTCCACGTGCAAAACAGAATCGACGCCGATGTCGTTGTCGCAGCCCCGTTGCTGCTAATGGGTTAACCGAATTAGCTATAGATACAATGATGAATTAGCGATATATTTTTTATATAAATGGCAAACGTTGGAGAAGCACAAATAACTAGATTAACTAGAGAACGGTTGGCTGCGATTAAGAAATTTCTCCCGGTGAGAGATTCTTTCAGAGATAATTTGCAAGCTCGACAACAAGCAAAATTAGATTTTACCGCTGATACTGAACAGTTATTTAAGCCTATAACTGCGGCAACTGGAGAGGTTGTAACCGCGATAAAAGAATCACAACCTGCGGTTGCACAACCAGAGGTAAAACCTCCAAAAAAACGCGATGATAGAGTTCAAGAATTATGAAATAGATTTACAGAGGAGACTTTAGCATATATCGATAAAACAGATATAAATGATTTAGTAGGGTTTGCTGCCCAGGGGTATTACACTAAAGAAAAGTATTCAAAACCTGGACAAAGGGGTTTTATCACAAGCGTAGATGATATGGCTAAAGCAGTTTATAAAATTAAAAATCAACTACCACAAATTAATAATGATGATTCCGAGTATCAGTCATATGTAATGAAGGCTGATATACAGTATATTAAAGATCAACAAAAAAGAGATTTATCAGTATCTGAACAACAACGATTAAAATCTGAACAAAAACGAAGAGAAAAAGAAGAACGAGAACGATTAAAACAAGAACGAGAAGAACAATGAAAACGTGTACAACCATGTCCACGAGGACGAGGACGAGGAGGACGAGGGCGAGGAACACGAAGACAAGAAGACCCTGTGGAAGATCTTCAACTCCAAGAAGAACTTGAAGAAGAATCTCATAAAGAATTTACCGGAGAGGGTTATCACGGTGGTAATATACCCTGTTCAAGAAGTGTCCTCGATGATATATCACGATTAGAAGTTCTCATTGGAGGAAAACGAGCTGGAAACAATTCCCCAAAGATAATTAACGAAGCTACTGAAATCTTTCAACGGTTATTTCAAAGTGGTGTAATGGATATCGGACTGTATCGTAGTTTCATCGATGAACTTACTAATGATTATTATAGTGATTAATCACCACGACTAAAAATCTAAGGGATTTTTCATCACCGATTAGATATATAACATTTAAATAAAATGATAATACATCGTAGTATGAGCAGAACAAGACCTGTTTATGTCGTAAATTCACGATTACCAGTATACAAATTCACTTATGGAAATGGACTCGGTGATATTGTCACTGGATTATTTACTCGAGTTGCTCCAAAACTACTACCAATCGGTAAAGAAATAGCGTCAAAGGCTATTGGGGTTCTCAGTGAAAAAATTGGTACAGCAGCTGGTAATAAAGCATTTAATATGTTAGATGCTGCCAAAGAAAAACATGTCGTTGGCAAGAGGAAGAAAACCAGTAAAATTACAATCTACTGATCAAATGCCACCTAAAAAAGGTAGTGCAATTAATAAAATAGCAAAAGCGCGATTGAGATTAATTGCTGGTTTCGGTCTGAAACGATTAATGATTTAGATCCACGACTATAGAATAAAATGTTTAAACACGAAATCGATGATGCTTTTGATGTAGATGCTCATGTAGGAAAAAAATGATTCTATACGTGATTATCAGTATTTTTCGTATCAAGCCCAGAATGCAAATACAAGGTCACGAATTGAACTTAGATTTGATGATACATCTAAATACTTCTTGCCGTGTAAAGCGTACATCGAAGTAGAGGTACGACTAGCAAAGCATGATAATACTCCATTTACTGCTGCTTCTGATAATCTCGAAAATACCCCGATCGGGTTTGTCAATAATGGCATAATGGCGCTATTTAATAATGCGCAGTATATAATCAATTCTACTAGAATCGAATCCATCGATAACGATGTTGATGTTGCAACCACAGTAATAGGTTTAGCTAGATACTCTGATGATTTTATTAAATCTGCAGGTCATTCAATGATGTTTGCGAAGGATTCTGCCGATCACGCTGATCATAATCCATTTACACTAAGACGACCAAAGAAGGTTTCAGCTGCTAATGATGATGCTGATGTTGAAGCTATTGTTATAAGTGGTAATCCTAATTACAACGCAGGATTTGCATCGCGAAAAAAGAACATAAGCAACGAGGGTACATTTTCATGTACGATTCCACTATCTCATATATTTGGATTTTGTAGAAATGTACGAAGAGTTATCGTTGGTGCTAGTCATACTGTTGTGCTCAAGCGAAGATCAACTGACGATTATGCTCTTTGGCATAGTGCTGATCCTGTTAGAGATGGTAATGTAGAATTAACAAAATTAGCACTATGGATGCCAATTATGACTCCATCGTTGACTGTTGAGACTCGGTTGCTATCCTTTATGGATCAAGGAGGAAAGTCATTATTGAGTTGGTGTGATATTACAACAGCTACAACAACCAGTACCATTGCTGGGAATTTTACTTGCCAACTTGCGCTTACGAAAAAAATATTTCCGCGCCAAGACATGTCTTTGTTGCTCAAAAAATGTAAATAGAACTAAAAAAAATAGCTGGGGCTGTAGCTGATAGTTTACAGCTGCGATCTCATATGATATTTGATCAATGTGGTGTCAGTGAAGTATCATTGCGAATAAGTAATCAGCAAGAACCCGCAGAGCAACTTATTCTCGATTATGGTAACGATCAAATAGGATGAGTTTATCATTGATTGTGGTCTTTTATGGGTCGTGATCAAAATGTCGATACTGGACTACAAATATCACTGTGGATTTTAAAACATTGTACCCGATTTATTACTTTTCGTTGCAACATCTTAATCTATCTAAACACTCGACCGTTGATGTAAAATTTCAGGCTAATATCCGTACTCCTCCTGCTGGAGGATTTAGAGCAGTTGCTGTTATTCTCAGTGAAAAATCTATGATGCTCGAAGGTAGTGGTGGAAAAATGCGAGTCATTGATGCACCGATACAAAATATGTAATGGGACAATTAGATGACCACTATCTAAATAAAATGTCGTACAATCATGTTAATGTCACCCTGACATCTGGTCAGGTAAAGAAACTTCAATCAAAAAATTCTACTGCGTGTGGTACAACGATAACGCTTAAAAAAGAACAGATGACAGGTGGATCAAATAAATTATCGCTGATGAAAACTCCGATTAATCATTTCAACAAACCATTAAAGGGTAACACAGGAGTTAAATTGATTTTTTCAGAAGCTGCTGTCAATGATATGATAAAAACCGGCGGTATATTCCCGCTGTTAGCTGCAATTCCAGCGTTGATAAAGCAGCAGCGCTTGCAGTAAAGAAAGCAGCCGGTGGATCAGTTCGCAGAACCAACAAAAAGGGAAAGGGATTCAGACTACCAGGAAGTCGATTCACAAGATATTACAAAACCAGTTAAATCCAATGTAAAATTTTGAGTTACTCGACGCAGTAAAAAAACTCCCAATAAAACATTTCAGAGGTGTATTCATGAAAGATCAATTTCCAGCACAACCACAAATACCAGAAACTGGTATAATTAATCTCGATGATAATACTGGACCTGGAACTCATTGGGTTTGTTACGCAATATATCCAACATCGATTATTTTTTTTGACTCGTATGGATTACCACCTCCGAACGAATTTGTCAAATATGTATCCAAGTTGTTTACAACTCAAACTAAAGTTTCGTCTAAAATCCCAATTTGGTATTCAACGTTATCCACGCAGACATTAACATATGCTCCGATATGTGGACGAGAGGTTCTTAACGCGCTAACAGCTATCTCGACGAGTTCTAAATTACCTCACTAAGCCATCCACGAGTACACGATGATGAAATTCGTAAATGAATTTTCCATCCAAAAATCACTTAAAGAAAAACGTGTAATATATAACATGACATATATTTTTGCAAGATCAGTATCACGTCCTTCCGAAACAGTTACTATCGGACAAGTAAAAAAAAAATCAACAAAGCTATCTCATCTATAGCAAACTTAGATGAATTAAAAAAATTATATGATCAAATAAATGCTCTAACGGGATTACAAAAAATCATCGATGACATTAAAGTCACCGCTGGTGACTCCGCCATTGATATGAAAAAACTACGTGACGAGTATAATGATCATATAACCAAATTTAATAAACTCCAACAGGATATCATTGACACCACTGAAACTCCCATAAATAATTTCTTTGGTGTCCCCCGTGCATACCCTGATTTACATATCGCACAAGTAAAAGCCACCATTGACAATTTACCAAAGTTGAGGTCTGATTTTGATTCTCATCTCGGTCAATTTAATAATTTACGTAAAATTTTTAGAAAAACCGATGACGCTATCGACAAATTTTTTGGTAAGGATGTGAAACCAGAAGAAATTAAAACAACCCTTGAAAATATTATTTCAAAACTCGATGAAATAACCGCGATTAATTCCATGTTGGGTGTTATTCGCGAAGAGAGATCAATTTCAGATTCAATCGTGATTATTAAAAAATCCATTGATGATCTTAAAACGGTCACTGATGCCATCAAAGATGATTTACCGAGGATGATAGCAATCATTGAAAAAATAAAAATTCCTCATGCGAAAACCAACAACGTAGTATACACGATTCAAAATGGATCATTTGCGTGGACTCCACTAAATAACATATTAAGTATCACAGCAACCGTCAAGGGTATTTATCGATTAACGTTAGTGACTCCAACTCAATTTAATATATCATCGTCGAGTTCATCTGGGGTCAATAATACAATATCAACGATCATCGACAAGGATACAATTGAACAATTCACGATAACATCCACTGATAATAATCTAGCTATGGTTTCAGTAACATGGTATGTGGAATTCGTAGCGGATTTAAAGTAAACAATTAAACCGTTAACGATTTCAACTGAAGTGAATTTAAGTAAATAAATTGAAATAGAAAATGATTTAAAAGATAAATGACCACATCTCAATATCGTTATGATACCGTCAAAGAGTTTCAGAGTAAACGACAAGCGCTGATTGAGCAATACAGTGTAAAAAAAGAAAAAATATCAACGAAGAATTTCCATCATTGACGTATCCGTGTACTCGGTGTCTGGTGTTATTGCCGGCGCTGGAATAATACTATCTTCAGTTACAATGATTGCCCCGGTTGTCGTTCCAATTTGTATATCTGCGGCGGCAACAATCGCGGGAGTATTTACCGGAATAACCAAAAAAATATCATCGTGTTCCCAACGTAAATTACACGATAACACGGTTAAACTTGTTATTGTGTCAAACGCGTATTCGGAATTGTCAATGCTGATTTCAACCTCCATCGACGACGAAATAATAACCGATAGCGAATTCTCGAAGATGGTTCGGTTGTATGATTCAACGATATCAAAATTGGAAAACAATTTAAACAATAACAATTACAATAATAATGTCACAAGAAATACTTCAACGAATAGCAGAAAATACAACTACGTCAAAGACAGTTGATATCGCTAATAACGACAGTACCAGAGTTCAGTGTTGAATTTAATCCTCCGCTGGCAGCATCTGAGATAGCGCTAACGCAATTAAGATGTTTCTACAACTGGCCAAATGTGCGATCAGCGCCATTTAATGATAAACTCCCCAAACAACAGTTTTATATTTTTATGGAAAAAACCGGGTACAACAGAACCAGAAACGCATGCTATACACCTACCCACTGGCGCATATGACATCGAAGATATCAACGAAATAATCATAGAATCCATCGAAGCAATCACAGGAAAAAATACCATTGACGTCAAAGATGGACCTGAAAAATCTCCCATTGAGATAAAAGCACATGAACCACTGATGTCAACGGTCATCGAGATAAATTCACCTGATTACTCCGTGGATATATATAACAGCTCAATTAGAACCCTATTGGGGTATCCTGAGTATATTCCAGGCACCGTTGATATAAAAGATCTACCACGCGAGCCACTAAAACAAGACTTTATTTCAACGAAAAAGGATTATCACGGTTTTAATATAGCTGTTCTTCTTCATAGTATACCTGAAATAACATATAATTTATTTATCCATATTATCCAGTCACCAAAGAGAGAGGGGAAAGCTGGTATGGGTAAAATATTAATTGAAGTAGAGATTCCTATAAAATTCACAGCGATGAATAGTGATTTCGAGCGATTTAGAGGTTATTTAATAACAGCAATGAGTGAAATCCCACCACGCCGAGATGATGTCATTGAATACATGGAAGTGTGTAATCAAATTATCGCCGACATGGAAGATTATAATCAGCGACTGGTTCAATTTGTATTAGGGGGTGATTATAATCCTACAACGAGAACAGAATTTGCAGCGCATTATAAAATCCGCGTCAAAGATATTCCCACGTTTAAGTTTCCAGGATATAATGTACCATGGTTACAAGGAAAACTCACCGACGTCATCGATGAATTCTTTCCCACGGTTCACAAAGCGTGGTTGAATAGTCTTCCTGCGGTTCATCACCAGTTACCAGAACCTGTAACATCTGATTTCTTCACTGATGAAGTACCCACTGTAGATCCAAAGTTCAATTACAAGTTTGACATCAGTTTTCTACGACCTCAAGATATTTATCAAAAATATTAATATGATGTCTACGATGGAACAGAAACTGATACACTTAGACGTTAAGAATACAACGAGTATGGTAGAATAATACGGCGATTTGCTCTTGGTGCTCAAGGTGTATTTATAATCACAGAAAAAAGTCTCATTGGGATCTTCAACGCGATGAAACAAACATCCCAAACACAATTGGGACAATTGCGAGTTTATCTGCAAAGATCTCTGCTACTCGATTTAACAACTTAACGTGAGACAATCAAGCAACAACAACAACTAAATCAAATTATCGCCGATATGAACTTCCTCAATGATCGATTACTCTCTCTCGTGTACGAAGATAAAGCTCCCGAGAGAGAAAAATTCAAAAAAGTATTTTCACGCACCAATGACAATTTACCATTTATGAAATTTACAGGATGGGATGTACCAGCAATGAAAGCGTCGTTGAAGAAACTCATTGATGAATTCTTTCTACAGATTCACGCGCTATGGTTTAAAATAAATCCCCACATGGAAATTTTAACATCAACGAATTCAGTATATAAAAACAACAAACACAGATCCCCCGGCAACGTTGATATATCATCAGTTATTGCAATACACGTTATTTATGATGTAGTGCTAGGGAGTTTCGCAGTTGATATTTCAAAATCAGATAACGCGAATCAAGGATATATCTTATATACGTTTTTTCCGGATGTTTCTCTGGGAAGTTTAATTGTGAAAAATCCACCTCATTTAACCTACTTGGAAACAACTAATTAACTCATAACAAGGATGAATTTTAGAATAACCGATCAGGATTTTTTCTTGATTGATATTAGAGGGGAGAAACTACAAATGACTTTAGATGTGAAATCGTAAAAATCCGTAGGATTTTCAAAAAGGATTTTCATCTTTGAGATTTTCAAAACAATTCAATTGCAATTGAATCGCAAAGTGATTTAGAGCAGTGTAGACTTTTTCACATAATATGTATCATCATACGCGAATAACCATTCATGAGAAACATAAACTCGAAAACGCAATAAGGGAAATTTTTCAACATCGTGAAAATACAAAGGATGAAATCTCGAAGAGATTTAACGTTAAACTAATCATTGATAACCTAAGCGACAATGATAAATTCCTACTGACTGAAAAACAATTACAAAAATTGCAAGAACATACTATAACAACGATTAATTGTGACTATGATCAAATCATGCAATATACTCATTCGTGTTTACGTCTTGAAGAATTACGGAGAATACTAGCCTGAATCTCTTCGAGATTCAATGACAAAAAAAATATTTCAGTGTTAAAATCTGTAACTGTTACAACTTCCTGGTTGTAAATTGAATGGCTACACCTGTATTTACATTCATTGATAGCGCGCGTGGTGCAAGCTATAGAATTTCACCGCTATAGTTTGTTGATTGAATGGGGAGACCCTATACCTGTATAGCGTGTGGTAGAATTTCAGACTAAAACAGGTATTTATACATGCCTGTCTGAAGTATTTCACGAAGGTTTACAAACAGTTCAAGTATTCGATCTTACTTCAGTGCTGTCAATGATAACAAAATTCGGTTGAATTTATACAGTAAAGTGTACCAATGCGTAAGAGTCAATAAGAAAATTTGACTTACCTGCGCGCAATTATCTTCGCAACATGTTTGTTCATCCTGGAATACACACTGTCTTTTATAGTCCACACAGGTAGGTTTCCGATGATTCATTGATGTAAAAAACCCAATGAGTCATTGATTGTGGTATGTGCATTGATGTAAAAAAAAAACTGATTCATTGATTGTGGTATGTGCATTGATGTAAAAAAAAAACATGAGTCATTGAAAACCTACCTGTGTGGACTATAAAAGAGTGAACATACTGTTGTATATACGCCATTCGATCATAGGGATTCCAAATGGAGTTCCAGAAACATTATGCTGTCTTAGGTAAGTGTATTTGTATCCTTATCCTTAGCGTTTTCAATTGACAATATATAATTATATATAAAAAATATATTTTTCAAAAATGAATCATGAAAGTATTAACCAGATTATTTATGAAGTATTAAAATTAAAAAGTACTGGGATTCAATTGTCAGATGATTTGACCCCTGATCAAATTATGTCAATATCAGGATATTGAGTTTGCAATTATGAACAATATATATACCCTTTCAAAAAATATTCATTAATAAAGCGGATTCAAACTTCTATACGTAATTCTCTTGTTTATTGTGAAGATGTTAGTGTGTTTGTCCCGTTATGTACTATTGTTGAGCGTGTAAGAAAAGATTTAGGTCGGGAGTATGAGATTAAAAAAATGAATAATTAAAAAATTAGGGATATTAAAAATCTAATTCAACAAAATGAAACCCTTTAAGAGCCTCTGTTGTATGATTCGTTTTCTACAAAAGGGCATCCGCTGAGATTCATGACAGAGAAACCAACCAATCAAAAACTACCAGCGAAATTAGGAGACAGTGTTTAAGATTCGTAACTGTGTTAAGCCGTAACATACCTAAACGAGTTATTCCCCCTTTGATGCTATTAAAATACAGATAGTTAGATATATAATTAAACTGAATTTTTTGTCCGTTTTTTCTGGAAATCGCCGTCTTGGTTATATTTTCTGCAACGCATCCTACTGAGGTTATACAAATACCGAAATATCAACCGGCTGCAGTCATTGATTGAAATATTATCTCCTCGTTAGTTGCTATATTAAAAGATTTTATCCGTCTAGCATTTTTCAAGTATTTCCCAGTCCCACCTCGTTTGGAATTCTCACTTTGTGTAATAGCTTGCAGATTCGATAAAGAATTGTTCCTAGGATTAGAGTCAATATGATCAATAACAAAACCATCCTTGATCAATCCGTTATACACTTCATACACGAACCGGTGAATGAGATGTATTTTCCCTCCAGTTTTAAACACCAAATACCCCCTACCATTGTCAGTACCAACTGACTTCTTCAGTCTGCGATGTCTGACAATACCGTCACGGGATGCCTCATAGTTTACAATCACGGGATGCGGTTGAAATTCTTGGTTCATTTATATACATAGTACTTTTTTAGTCTAATTCATTATTTGGTTGAAATATATTTCTTGAAAATCTCTGAATGTAGTCGTGGGGAGTTTTTGTGATCTTGTCGTTGACGCTGTCAGATTCATTGATGGAGTTTTTAATTATATTATCATAATAACGCTTCAACTCTCTGTATCGTTTACCACCACTACTGAGACACAACTGTAATATTCCTCTAACCCCTACCCCACATTGTATGCAAGGTAGCGGTCCATTACTTCCTCGACGAAAACTTTGCATATGATACCCACAGAACTCATTTCTGCATGATTTGTTACATGGGGTTACTGATCCAATCATGAGCCATTTGCAATGATTCATTATATAAAAACTCTATATTTAAATACTTGTTTTAATTATAATATGAAGGAGTTCGAGAGATTATCGTAAATTACACCTTGGAAAAATGCTAAATGCTAGATTTAATCTTGATAGAATCTCTGATATACCAAAAAGTCTAATAGACGATAGAATCATATTGAGTAAAATCAGCGACTGTTTTAATGAATTTAAGCACGATGGAGCATCTCATACGTGGTCGACATTTCGAATTATTGATGATGATGTCAATGTACCCATAAACGATGCTACCATGAACGACGAAAGAGCAGCTGAGATAATTTCACATCTTGGGGGAAAAAAGTATTTTTTTAGAATGAAATTCATTATCGTAGATGAAGGAAAATGGATTATCAGAGATAAATTTGAACCAATTCTCAAAGATAAAAAAAACCTGTCATTGTGAGTCTAGATTCCAGACCAGGAATTCTGACTGGAATTGACAAACCATACTACGAGAGATCTTATCCTGTAACAGCAGTTGTTTATGGAATATATCCGCTAAATGATAAACCAAGTATTGAAAAACTAGCACCTATGAAAACGTCGTCGTTGACTTTGTCAACGAGAATGAATTGTGTAGCAGAACGAATAATAGAACACTTCACAAATGCATCCCGGGGTAATAAATTAACTGAACAACGACGTAAAAAAAAACTTCATGGGGACTGACAGTGAGGGAGTACGGAGCAGCAATTCAAGAAGTGGCAACGTTGGAACGATTACTAAAATTCCCAATATCGGTAGCGACGATAACCGGAGAAGTATTATATGAACCGAAATATAAATCGAGAGGAGCTCCAATTGAAATTTTTGATCATAACGAACACGCGTGGACACCTGCAGTAACAATATTCCCACGGGAGAGAACCGTAAGATATATTCCCGAGGAATTCTGTAAGGATGTGTTCTATGAAGAGAAGTTATTCGATGCTATTCATGCGTTGTGTAAAGATGACCCTGTATCAATGTGGTTAATTCACAGCACTGAAGATTCAGAATTGGGATTTGATCAATTTGTAAGACCGAATGGAGAATTATGTCGCACTGAAGAGTTACACTCGAGGATGAAAAATATCGCTGTAAAATATTCATCTGACAACTCGAATAGTTTCCATGAAAAACTACTCACGGAAAGTTTTACGATTCCATCAGTGGTAGTTCATTTTGCACGAGAAAAGAACTCATAGCGTCCGACACGAAGTGATTATTTATTGGATGTTAAATCAAGCGGTCTTAAATTCGGCCATGGTGGACTGTGGAATACAAAATACCACCGCAAGGGTATGATTTCAATTGATATATCTGCGTGTTATCCAGGGAGTTTTCTCGGATATGGAGAATGTGCTAAATATTTTAAACGATTTGGACACTCCACACATGAAATGGCTCGTGTTTCTGTTAATAGTCCATTGCCTGATTTTGATTTAACTGGATTCGCTCGTGTGGTGTCATTTGAATTAGCTACAGGATTACATCCGTGTAGTTATGTTTGGATTGGTAGACATATGTCTGAAAAACACTGGATGCCAATTGTGTTATTGAGATACATGATTGTTTGTGGTCTGCTGATATCACTGATTATTTCCGAAGTAATTATATGTCATCGAGCTCAGAAAGAAGTT
The DNA here is from genome assembly GCA_029339505.1 of Unio delphinus. Lineage (NCBI taxonomy): Eukaryota > Metazoa > Mollusca > Bivalvia > Unionida > Unionidae > Unio > Unio delphinus. Next base: position 14,912,505 of record JAQISU010000014.1, read on the forward strand.
TGGCTACCACAACCCGATCTAGATAGTATAATTAGCGAACAACGAAAACAATTTCCTGATTTTAATGAACAACAAATCATGGATTGGTCTAGGCAGTTATTTGAAATTGAAAATGGACATGTAAAAGAGTTTGGACGAAGAATAATCGGTAAATTTACTCAAGGTGGAAGATATGACAATGCAAAATATTCTTCGCGGTTGATCATAGACAGCGCTGATTATGATTTTATTGTAGCAGATTTAACGAAACATGGAAAACTTGTAACTCGTAAAGATGCTTTTCTATCCAATGGGACTAAGTTGGGTACAGTTGTTACCTACTGTGATGGATCTAGTTCCCAATATACACACTTAAGATCATCTATGCTTAGTTATTCTGCTATTAATCTATTTTCGATGATAAATAGATTTCCTAATACAGCGGTTAGAGTAGCCACTGATTCTATGTATATACACAACAAATACAGATCAGCAGTGGCTGAATTCACATCCCCGGAGGCAAAATGGGGGTGTTGGAGATTTAAAAAGGAGACGCTACACGAATATTGTAAATCTGCTGATGTTATGATGGACGATAAATATTTGAAAAGCAACCAATTATCAGAATTTTCTAATGCACCACCGATATTTGATCCTGTATGTAGATATAAAACTATTTACTTAAACGGTTGTGGTGGGTCAGGAAAGACAACTCGTGTGATTGAATTATTTCGAGGTAAATCAAATATGATTGTGCTAACACCAACTCATAGACTTGCTAGAGAGATTAAAAAGCGTGGAGTAAATGCTTGTACTTATCACAGCTTCTTTCGATGGAAAGGTGATGAATGGACTTCCGATCGAATGGGTGAGAAATTTATCCCTGAAAATATACTATGGGATGAAATAGATACGGTATCGTTGAAAATATTACAAATATTCCTTGAATGGTTATCAACGAAAACAACAAAAATTATTATGTGCGGCGATCATGGTCAACCACCACCATTTGCTGGTTTATCCCCACATGATTGGTTAAAATCATACGTAGACTATTACGAAGAGATTAATACCGACCATAGATCACTTGATGAACAATTACGCGAGTTTAAACAACTAATCAGATTACAACCGGATAGAATCCAATGTGAAATAGCTCGTGAAATAATTTCAGAAACTCCCATGAATGATTTTTGGGAAACGTGGAAACCAAACGATTTGATGGTAGCAAGTAGAAAAATAGTCAGAGACACACTTCAAATGAAATTATTTGAATTGCATAAATGTAAGTTTGCAACACTTCCAGTACCACTCTGTTATAGACCTTCGGATACACGAAGACAAAATATCGAAGTTGATATTCCTGGGCAGTGTGAAAAGCAGAATTTAGTGTTAAATGATATTGTGCTGGTTGATATCAGCGTCGTCGAAGATGCATTGCGTGCTGATAAATCTCCATGGACGTTAGGTTACGCAGCGACAATACACTCTTCACAGGGATTAACTATCACAGACACAATTGTTTGGATAGTAAATAATCGCATTGAGCGGTTAAATTTAATTTATCTTGCAGTGTCCAGAGAGAGGAGAATAAATCAACTTTGAAGAGTTGTCCTGACAGAGTCAGGAGATGATAATGACACTACAATCAGCGCTGACAACATCAAGGATATAATCAGAAAAAAACTCTCTGGTTATAAACAACAGGATAAAAAAAATAAACGAGAATTTGACATTGATGCTGAATTAATAATTACATTGAAACATCAACAGAATAATCACTGCGTAAGTCGCAATTGTATAATGTGTTGGAGTTGGTCGGATAAAGATCCTCACCAATTTACCGTAGACAGAAAGAATAGCAGCATTGATCATATCAGAGATAACGTGATGCTGACTTGTCTTGAGTGCAACAGACGCAGAGGTCCTAGTTAAGACCACGCGGTGGTAATAGAGTATCCTTGGGTATCACCTGTAGTTGTTGTCGAGTAAATCCTCGCTGAGGAGCAGTTGAATCCAGTCTATAAATTGCTGGTCTACCAGTAGATCGTGTTATACTAGATATTTTATGTACGGTGACACTCCAAATAAGATCAGTAGCTCTTTTTTTACCACCTTCAAGCTCTCCTGGTTCGTACAAATACCTTACAGTGACATTACCAAGAATTGGTTCTTTGAAATCTTTTTGTGAAATTCCAAGAATTTCCATTTTTGGTATATACTTCTTTTTAATAGCGTTGTTAGGTTTCATGTTGATTGTTCTAGTAATGTCATTATTCAGCGCGGTAACTACACCTGGTAATCTCTTAACCCATTCACGGGATCGTTTATTCGGGATGAATTCTTTTGCATATTGATATCCAAATAACCGCTCAGCAAGTGTCCGATGAAATCGTTCAACAATTGCCTGATTGTGATGTAGTGCAGTATGTCCTCATCGTAACGCAGTATTATGATTCTTCATCATTGATAGAACCGCACCCTGAAATTCCTTACCAGGATCAACCTGTAATAGATTTGGCCAACGCAGAGGACCCCTTCGATAAATCCCTTCAAATATAGAAGCCGCTTCAGTTGATGATTTTGTCTTCAGCGGTTCTGCTTCTTTGTATCGACTCGCAACATCAACTACGGTTAACGCGTATTTGTAACCACCATCATGCGGCATAAATAATATATCAGCCTGATGAACATCATTAGGAACTGTCACATCAAAATGCGAGTAGTTAATTTGTTTAGGCGGTGGTAGATAAATTTGCCATATCGCCTGTTTAGATAACCAATCAGCTGCAGTGGTATTTTTTACTTTTGCAGCGCTAGCGAGTTTACTGATTGCTGCCTTGCCTCTCCAGTATCCTCTCGGAGAATAATAAATAGATTCCATGTTGTTATTAATTACCCGCACCTAACATCAATTTACCTTTCATGGCGGATTTTATCAACCATGAAGCCAATTTTTCTTTGAATGAAAAATTCGTAGAATTTTCACTGATCGAATTCAACGCATGAATCAATTTCATAACTGCGAGATGAAGTTGTTGTAAATCACTGCTCCGGTAAGCTATATCATGTATCCGACATGCTTCATTGATAGCATTTATCAGTGATTCTCCACGATTTGGATTATTTACATTATCAAGTCTGATATCTAATCGTGCTTCTGGTCCACAATAACTATATCCTGGAAGGTGTTTTTCACCTCGATACTTTCTCCATGGTAACCCTGGGAGTTTAGCTAACTTGGCGGCGATATCACCACCTCTTTTTATTTTGAAAATTCATAGAATTTTTCACAAATCGATATTTTTTTATACCGCATATTTCACACTTGCCAGTGACCGCTTCTCTGTTATTTTTTGTGGTAACAGTCGTTGGGTCAATAGTTGGAGTACGTGCTCTACATTTTACACAATATAGATCAATAATAATATTACGTTATATCTAATGGAAGTAATTGACTTTTCCGCGTTAAAGAGAAAACAACAAGTAAAACATCACGATATGTTACCAAACTCTATCAGGATGATTATCATCGGACCGCTCAGAAGTGGTAAAACTCAGTTGCTACTCACGATGATAATGAAGTATCTCACCTGAGACAAATTGTATTTAGTTGCCCCGAGCGTGGATGATCAGCACTGTTATCAAGTGTTAAAAGATTACAACGAAACCGTTTCAGAAGCTTACGGCGGAAACGTTATTGAGTTTATCACAGATATCGACGAAGCGCCATCCGTGGAAGATTTAGATGTATGTGTTAACAATCTCGTTGTGTACGATGATGTAATGTTGGACCAAGAAAAGAATCCAGCTAGAATATTTTCTCAAGGTAGACATAAAAACTCTGATGTGATATATGTCACTCAACGTTATACACAAATCCTGAAGGTGATCAGAGATAATTGTAATTTGTTGTGTGTGTTTAACGGAGTTGATACTCATACGTTATGAAATATCTGGCAAACGTGGTGTTCCGATATGGATTATAATCGATTAAAAAATTTCTTTAGTGGTGTTCGAGCTACCCCACATGGATTTGTAACGATAAGTATACACGATCCTCAGACACGATATCGTATTGGATTAGATTGTATCTATAGCTAATTCGGTTAACCCATTAGCAGCAACGGGGCTGCGACAACGACATCGGCATCAATTCTGTTTTGCACGTGGACGCTTTTATGGCACCTCTCTCTGTAATGAGACTATGTTGTTCTAGCAGCCTTCTTTTGTGAAATATATTTTCAGTTTGAAATAAGTTTTCGATTTGTCTAAATAGTTTCGGTTTCCGTAGGAGCCTTATTTTTGTTTGAAAACTTGGTCTGTTCACCGTCGTAGCTTTTTTGTGAAATATTTTCGGTTTCCGTATAAGTTTTATTTTTATTTGAAAACTTAGTCATAGAAGCTTTATTTTTGCTTGAAAACGTGGTCTGTTTACCCCCTCTGCTGCTCCCTTCTACCCATTTATGATAATCCTCCTTGACATTGTAATAACCACCCTCCTCCTCAGCATCATGCTGTTAATACCATAATTAATTTTTATTATCATTAGCACAACCACCTTGCATCAATCTATATTTTCAAATGCAGATAATGACCATATATACCTACTTATAAGTCCATCAGAAAGCTGCACAGACCTAGATCTGCTATTGCATGCATCAACAGATCTGGGTCTGTGCAGTTTATTAGGAGGAATTAGTAGAATAAACAACAAAATGCCTGATCTGCAGGTGCATTATGCTACAGCAAATCAGGATCATTGTTGAATGCAGTTTGACTCAACTAATAAGCAGTTATAAATGGTACGTACAATGAAATATACAACAGCTATTAGCATTCAGCTGAAAAATCAGAATATGACAAACAACTAGAGCTGTTAATGACGGGTGAATTGCAAACAGCACCAATCAATAAAATTTGCTCAATGCAGACTAATTATCTGCACTTTAACGTTTATAGGTGGTGCCATTGCTACTAACTCAGTAGTACTGATACACATGCATTCCAAAGTATGTTTAGGTGTTAATCATGGGGTTACAATATGGTTTAATAACGATTCCTCAGTTGAGAGAAAAACTAAGGAAAAGATATGCTGGATTTCAGGATGAAACAATTAGCTAGTTGAAAGGTTTGCATGTTAATTTGTATTTCTAAGCATATGTTATTAATTAAAGTTAGAATCCTTCTGAAACAGGTCACTAGTTATTATACAATCCAAATGTGATTCCATGGACGAGCTCTCTAACCATTAAACCACATACAATGGACTTATCTGTATAGATAATGTAACTTTATCTCCATACAGTGAAATATTACAGATTTTAATCATATTTTTACTCATTTAATGTGTGTAAGTGTCATGCTCCAATGGAAGGTATAGAAAGATATATATGAGATGGGCAGAGCTAACGCTTAATTTTTTTGAGATTACATTTGAAGTTTATGCCAGCTCACCTCATTAACATGTTTGAATCATTACTGAATTCCTCCAAGACTGATGGTACAAGCTCATATTTAAAATTATACCATGCAGATGAATCACAAAATGACATCATCCATGGAATACATGCAATTCTAATACATAATTTGTCTCAAGTAATTCTTAGATGCATATATTGATTCACAACATGTAATATATTAAAGGTTCATGATTATGTTTCTTAATTTGCCTCCAAGTGTGAATGTGTGGATTCATTGGACTTTTTCAATTCATGGTGTTTGCAGTAGCCTCAAAATCCACAAAACTTTTACTCGACAACAAAAGGCGAGATCAGAGTAACTGTGCAGGCCAATGTGTGTCACCCTGCAGTGAGCATTGATAGTTAGTGTTACTGACCCAGTTCACAACTAAAATTCATAGTAACCATGCAGGCACATCTGTATCTGTGGGCATTGGCAGTGTTACTGATTTAGATCACAACTAAATGTGAATTCATAGTAACAGTGATGGTACACATATATACCCAGCAGTGGGTATAGACAATTAGTTTTACTGACCCATTTCACAAATAAAACTGAAATTGTGTGATTTTTGCAAGCTTACCTGTATCACCCAGTAGTGAGCATTGGCAGTAATTATGAATTTGTTCACAAATTAGACTGAAATCATAGCAACTGTGCAGGCATACCTGTACCACTAAACTTAAACATTGACAGTTTTTAAGACCTTGTTCACAAATAAAATTGAAAAAAAATCAGTGTTTTCTGCATGATACCTGTATCACCTAACACTGACCATAGTGTTTTTTGCATGATACCTGTATCACCTAGCACTGACCATAGTGTTTTTTGCATGATACCTGTATCACCTAGCACTGACCATAGTGTTTTTTGCATGATACCTGTATCACCTAGCACTGACCATAGTGTTTTTTGCATGATACCTGTATCACCTAGCACTGACCATAGTGTTTTTTGCATGATACCTGTATCACCTAGCACTGACCATAGTGTTTTTTGCATGATACCTGTATCACCTAGCACTGACCATAGTGTTTTTTGCATGATACCTGTATCACCTAGCAATGAGCATTGGCATTGAGAGCCCATGACTGGATTCACATATATCTGCAGATGCCTCTTTCCCTCATTTGTGAAGTTGGTCATAATCTTGATGGAGTATTTTCCTGACCGTCCCACAGTGGCTTTGTACACTGTAAACAGAAAAAGTAGTTCAAACTAATATCTCACATATCTGTTAATGCAATGTGCTTTATGATTTGTCAAAATGTCACAATTTGTAGCACTAGAATCACATAAATAATCTAAGAAAGACACTAGAATCACATAAATAATCTGAGAAAGACACTAGAATCACATAAATATGAGAAAGATACTAGAATCACATAAATAATCTGAGAAAGACACTAGAATCATATAAATAATCTGAGAAAGACACTAGAATCACATAAAAAATCTGAGAAAGACACAAAATTGTAACAAAATATTAAAAAGTGTGTTGATATATGGATTTTAATGGCGGTCCTATAGCTACAAAGGTATGTTGTACCAGCTCTAAAGAAACATTACTGGTAAGATTAAATTTTGCAATGGTAAAATAACCATTATTATCCTCACAATCTAAACTGAATTTTTAGTAAAGACATTAAGATCTCCATTTATTGCAAATATTTGCTGATTGTTATGAGTCCATCCTCTTTAAAGAAGTAACAGAAAAGTGTGAAGACAACAAGCTTTGTAAAATTTAACAAAATATTTGCATATTTATACACATCTTACACAATATTTATATAATACAAAGTGAAAAATAAACTTAGTTTTACAAATGAAATCCAAAAATAATCAAAGAAAAAAAAAATACAGGTCCTATTAATGATTAGTTCTAATTGTATCTCAGTTCAAATCCCAATGAAATTCAAGATGGAAGGAGATGATGTGTGTAATAGTCACATTGCACTGATGTGTCAACAGTCAAATGTTGAATCACAGAAAATATTATTCTAGTTTTGAATTCCATATCAAGTCCAGTGAATGTCTCTGTCCAAAAATTATATCAGATCACTTTTGTATTTCCAGAGAAAATAACCACTTGAATTCAATAATTTGAAGAAAATAAAATTCAGCCCAAACTGGTCACAATATAATACAACTTAATGTGTCTAATGTTAAAGCATATCTGATATAATTTTTATCAGTTACACAACTACTTAAGACACAATAGAGATTCCTGGATGAGGGTCAAAAGTTCATACTTCTGCAAAAAAATATGTTTGTTACCAATTGACACATTATCCAGGTATGACCTTGACTCAACTTAAGTCTGAGAAAGATAAAATTATTTTTAAAAAAGATGTTTACCATAACTGGGACTGATTTTGGAACAAGGTCAGTAACTAGATACAGTGTTTCTATTATTAGTTGTTTACATCGAGAAAATTTAAATTAAAAACAATTAATTAGGTCAAACAGAACTGAACTCAAATTCTTGGAATGTCAAAATCTAGTAAACTATGTTAAATTACAATGTAATCTAATGGAATTTTAAAAAATTCAAACTAAAAGGCAAACAATTAAATTAAATATACATAACACTGATGAAAGTAATTATTTCATTATAATTGTAATATTGTTTAAGCCAGCTGCACAGACTATGCCATTTCCATAAACATCATGCAGGTATCATTCTTTACAGGCACTGACCCATATTATTGAGCACTTATATATATATTTTTGTTGGTACAAAGGCAACAATGAAAATGGCATGGTTAAATCAGAGATAATCTTATTTACATGCTGGGTATAACTGACAAGATTTGTGAGCAATGATTCAAATAAGTTGGTGTCAAAGAATGGTTGGTGTGTTGTTGAACAGCAGATGCTGATCCAGAACTTAACTTGAATATTAATGCAAACATGGAGTTTGGGTTTAAATAATGAAAAAAACGTTTGCTTAGAAGTTTTAATTTTACATTTGAAAAACTATGATATGTTTGCCTTTTTAGAGGTTTAACATTCAGTGGTTCAGTCATAGTTATATCTGGAGTAATTTCACTTATAGTTGTGGAGATGTTATGTCATAAGTTTTATTAGGTGCGAAGTCTGTAACAAGTAACTGATATAACTGCTCATGCACAGACATTGTTCCTATGAACTCTCTCATAAGGTGTTAATCCCTAACAAGTAACTGATATAACCTCTCATGCACAGACGCTGTTCCTATGGAACTCGTTCATAAGACATAAAGTCACTAACATGTAACTGATATAACTGCTCTTGCACAGACATTATTCCTTTCGGCTCCCTCATAAGACATAAAGTTTCTAACAAGTAACTGTCATAACTGCTCATGTACAGATAGTTTCCATGGTGCTCCCTCATCTTACACACAGCGCCTAACAAGGATATGTTATAATTGCTCATGTACAGACATTGTTCCTATGGTCTTCCCTCTTTACAGTGTTGTTCATTGGAACAACAATAGAGAGAAATCCATGCTCTACGTGAGGCTACCTCATAATAAGTAAAGGTCAGACAAGCTGTGTTATAAATTTTAGCCAACTTAATGGGATTCATGACTATAGCCAGGTTTTAAGAGGAAAATACATACAGAGGTGCATTGTGGGTATAATAGAATACTGTATTAGTATGACAAATAGCTATTTCACCCGCTTCTGCCCGGCACACCATCATCTTGAAGTCTTCTCTGCTGACATCAACTACTTCAGTACAAACAGGACAAGTCTAAAAAATACAAAGGACAAAAAAAGTAAAGCAAATTTACAAACAAAAGAAAGCAAACTATACATAAAAATACACAAGCAAAACATATAAAAGTTATGGAATTTATATGCAAAGAGAAATTTGTATGCATTAAATTTGTAAAATAAAACTTGGAATTATTTTTAGCAGTAAATCCCAACAGTAGGCCAATTTCTGCATGTTGCCTAATTTTATTGATATATGACAAGTATTTCCAGAAGTTAAAGAAAAGAGTACCAGTATTATTTTATTTATAACTGATTAATAATTGTTTTCTTTTTTCAACTGCAATATTGATGACATGAATGTAAAAAGCTGTGGAATTTAAATAATTATTCCAAGTTACTGTTGCTAATATAAGCTATTCTTTGGAAATTAGAACTGTTCCTTTTTTGTAGTGTATAATCAATATTTTAAACACTATCTTTTAACATCATAAAGTCAACATGGTATTGACAGTTGCTTGCTGATTCCAACTTTGCAGGTAAAAGAATCCTGACATTCCAACTCTAATTTTTGTTTTGTAAAGTCATTCTCTTAAAGGATTGTTCACTTTTTAAAACCAGCATTACAATGCATACCAAAACTGGTCCTGGTGCTGATCCTGGCTCTTCAGCTGAAAAACAAAATGATTGACAAGTCTTGATTACTTAAAACATAGCCAAAACAGTGCATGATGGACTATACTTCCATATAATAAAATGAACAGTTGTCCCTCCCTCTTTCATAAACTGTTTTTTTTTTATTCATTGCTCATTCTCTCAAAACTTAACATTTATGCTATCTGGTAAACAAGTGGACATGAGATCAATAACATGATTGGTATCTGGTCAATAGTTCTATGCAGAAGCCAAGAAATCTGGTTAGTAAGATGCTTATATTGACATTTGTTCCTATACTGTTAAACAGAGTTTCTCTAGGTATTGTATCATCCTCCATAGTTGACAGCACATCTGCATCTTTTGTACAATACTCAATAAACAGGCTATTGATAAAAGTAAGAGTACCAAGACATTGTGGAAGCATCTAAAAATCTTAACCGACCCAAAAACACTTGTCTCCCCCCTAGACTTAAGCAAAATGATGATATAGCAACATTTATACAAGACAGTGTGGAAATGTTCAATAATTTCTTCATAAGCATCTCCTGTAACAGTATTCAGATCCAGACTAACATCCCAATTGAACTTGATGCTCTTCTATTGTTTATAATAGCTAAAATTACTGATAATTATTTTTCAGTAGTTAATGTTAGTGATGCTGATGTTTTTTTCATGCTAATTAAGGTGAATATTAATAAACTGCATGTTATTGGTCCACAAATTCTTAAAATTGCTGCACCAGTAGCAACAAAGTCAATAACATATCATAAACGTAAGTATAATGAGTGGTAATTTTCCAGAAACATTGAAATGTGCAAAGTTTACACCTATTTTTAAGAAAGGAGAAATCCAGGGAATTACTGACCAATATGAATTATATCTATATTGTCAAAATTATTTTAAAAATATATAGCCATTCAGGTCTATAAACTTATTTAAACATACTCTCTATTTCATAAAGCACAATCAGGATTTAGAAAGTACTACTCATGCCAAACAGAACTTAAAAAATTAACTGATCTTTGGCTGAAGGAAATGGATAATGGACATATGACTGGGATTGTTTTCCTTGACTTCAAGAAAAACTTTGATCTTGCTGATCATGAAATTCTGCTGCAAAAGTTAAACTGTAACAGGTTTGATAATCCTTCTTTAAACTGGTTTAGATCATACCTAAACCAAAGGTCTCAACAAGTAAGCATTGGCAATATTAGCTCTCAAACTCGCACTATTCATTCAGGAGTCCCTCAAGGCTCAGTTTTGGGCCCTCTCCTCTTCCTTATCTATATCAATGATCAACCATCAAATAATGAATCCACCAATACAGATTTGTTTACAGATGATGCAAGCTTGTACACATCTAGTTCTGATACTGATGTTGGAATGACCATATTGATAAGCTTTGTACAACACTGCCATAAAAATTTGCCCTACTCAGCAGAATCAAGAAATATTTACCTATGGAAATACGTACATTATACTGCAAGTCATATATTCTTCCAACAATGGATTAGTATTCAAATGTATGGAGAAACTGTACTAAATCTGAGCTTCACAGGATATATAAACTTCAGAAACAAGCATAATTTTAGATGAATCTATTGATCATCTCTCAAAAGCATTGTTTACAGAACTCAATCAATATGATACAATTTAAGAAACCTTTGTTCCAAATTCAAGTAAAACATGTATTATAACTCAGTCAAATGCTAAGGTCTATTTGATTTTAAGCAATGTAACAAGTTTGGTTTCAATTCATGAATTCCTTCCAAATTGTACAGAGACAAAAATGTTTGATGCACAGATTAAGTTCCATCTGAAACAAGAGCTAAAACTAAATCTAATTTTCAAAGGAAAAAAGTTAAAATTAAAACTAACGTACATGGCAGTCTCCTTTGACCATTGTCGTCATAGAAGCGCCAATATGGTTCCCATAGCTCTGGGAATGGAAGTTCCTCCTTTGTCCCACAGATGGTTTTGATCTCATATAGTGTCATGACAGAGTCTTCTGCAAAGGAATAAATTAATAATTAAACAATACTTCAATATGCGCTTATAATTCTAATACTTTTGAACTTACTAAGCTTGGTTCTCTCTGCCAACTGACAAAATATCTTGGTATCAATAATGCCACTTTGATACCATGTATACTTGCATATGAATCCAACATTAAACAGACCAATGTACTAGTAGGTATAGGTCTATAATTACTAACAACTTAAAACTCAGATATGCTGGGGGCATTTCTGGTTCTGTGCGGTCTGCAGCAGGACTCAGCTTACATGTGAGTATAAAATGGTACTAAAATATATTAAACGTCTGTATAATGGCCACCTCAATCAAATTTTGGTTTTGACAAAGTCCAGCTTATGAGCATTTGCCTTCTTTTGAAACTGGTATGACATTAACAAATTCTGCACCCAAATAAGCTGGATTAATTTTATCTGATATGTAAAATAAGAATTCTTGAAGACAAAAGACAGTGGCAAGAGAAGGAGGAAGATGTAAACAGTCTTCTTATTTGATACACAGAGGTGTATGTTGTCTGAGTGACATTTTATTCCATGGTACTGTATATATTCACTGCTGACAGATTAATGTTCATGTGCTAATAAAATAATTATATTTTCTTGAGCTCTGCATTAAATGTTGATGTCACATCAGGAGTCATCCTTGATTTCTAACACAAACTTACTGATTTCATAGTAGTCATACACCTTGATAAGGGCAGGTTTGGGATTTGACACTTCAATATCAGACTGTTCTACCTCAAATGCAAAACACCTCTCTCGACTGTCAAACTGCAAGGAGAGAATTGTAAAATGAAAGAAAATATTTTTACTTTTTTGAGACATTTTGCATTCTATACCTATATACTGTATATATTTATACTGACCATGCTTGAATTGAAACTGGTACCCTGTTCACACAGAAGCATCTACATATCATATGAAGTCTTTTAGTTAAAACAATACATCAATATTATAGAAAAAAATAGCAATAGCAAAAATGTCATGCTGGAAATACATACCAAGGGATACAACTCATGATATCCAACATAAGTCACATGGACAAAGCATCAGATCAATCTGCCAAGGTGTATATAGGGTTAACATATCATATTGGAACCAAACCTCAGCTGAGTCATACCAAAGACTTCTAAAAATGGTACTGCCTTGCTAGGCGCTCAGCATGAAGAGGTTAGTGTTAGGACTGGTCAGCCTGGTGTCAGGATAATGGGACTAGGTGGAGGATAATGGGACTGTGTGGAACATCATGCCACATGGCTGTAGCATGATGCCCCAGTGCTAGATATCTCTTTAAACTGCCACACTGCAGACATCGTAGTGACATGACTGAAAAATTGTTAAATCTATGTTAAAAATCCAAATCACACACACTCATATTGGAACCATGGCTACCAAAGATGAAGAGATGATGGATTTAGCACATGGCATTAGTTTTTCTGATCTTTAACAGGAAGAGCTAAAAATTATTAAATGTCAAATGATTCATTACAATATATTTTCCATTGAATTTGGCAACATAATGAAAATCTGTAATAAATTACCAAACCAAGCACATTTTTAACAAGAAGGTTATTATAAAAAACTGAACCAAGGAAAATGCTAAATGTCAAACCTAAAGGTCATGAAATATTTCAATCCTTCTTTCAATATTGCATACTGAAACAACTCGCAATACTGTTTGAATACTGTTACAACTTTCAATATTGCATACATACTGTTACAACTTTAAATATTGCTTGCATACAGGTACAACTCTCAATATTGCTTGCATACTATTACAACTTTCAATATTGTTTGTCTGCATAGAGTAACAAGTTTAAATATTGCTTGTCTGCATATTGTTACAACCTTTAATATTGCTTGCAAATAGTTACAACTCTCAATATTGCTTGCATACTATTACAACTTTCAATATTGTTTGTCTGCATAGAGTAACAACTTTAAATATTGATTGTCTACATATTGTTACAACATTTAATATTGCATACATACTAGTTAGTATAGCTACAACTTTAAATATTGCTACTATATAGTTACAACTCTCAATATTGCTTGCATATAGTTATGATTCTTAATATTGCTTGCATATTATTACAACTTTCAATATTGCATACATACTGTTAAAACTTTCAATGATGTTTGCATATTGTTACAACTTTCAATGCTGTTTGTATACTGTTAAAATTTTCAGATATTCATGCAAAAAAGGACACACAGAGTTATTGTAAAAAATGTCTCATGCAAATAGTTATGTTCCCAGAAAAGTTAAGCTCATTAAATTGAAACATTTACTGGAATGTTTTTAGTGTTTCAAGTACAAACTTGAACCTGGTAAATTGTATATCATCCTAATTCTGAATAAAATCAAGACGTGTAGAAAAGATTCAACAGTAAACATTCTCAAAAAGGATTTTTCATTGAGTATTAAAAAAAAAAGACTCCAACAGTTCATTAATGTTTTGTTTGGAGACTTACCATGATGTTCAGTGAATATTCTGTTTATGAAGATGAATGAAATGCTCCTAACAGTATGCAAATAAAAATAAAGTAATTATGGTTTAAGTATTTTGGTGCAAATTTGAAGTTTCTAGCAATGTTAGTTCAAAAGTTATAATACTTTTACTAAAATTGGTCAACAAAACACCTGGAACAGTTTGTTTACTTCGCACTCTAGAACATGTACTTCAGAATGCCGTTTCTCACAAAAATGTGTCACAATCTAATCCTAGAAATCTTTCAGATAGGTAATTAATCAGATAGGTAATTAATCAGAACAATTATTGTCCAAATTTCCAAGTTCACATCATCACTATGTCGGAAATAACAATATTCTATCAATTTAAATCATGGCTGCAATCAAGGAGAAAAATCATCTCAGACCCATTCTATTTGAAAGCCTTCAAGTCAGTTTAATTTTTTGTCGTGAAGCCATGGATCATCTCTTTCATCATATTGATTCTATTCTAACTTGTCATTTAAGCCAAAATTGTCATCAGAATCATCCTAATCATCAACTTCAATATCGCTACCTTCCCTGTCATAACCATGTTTGCATCCGAGTGTCCGTCATTTTATCAATCAATTTCCAAGCCAAAAATGTTTTTTCCCACCAAATTTTTGTAGATATTTCACTGCAAATGCATGCCTGAACCATTTCCTGTGTTGGTGAAGAAGTACACAAATATTTGTGATGTAGAACACATGTTTCTAGAGACATTACACATATACATAGTAAAGTATGACAGTCACCGCAGTCATATTCAGGATAAATATGCGATACAACAACCGCAGGTGTATTCAGGATAGAATGAGGCATTATAACCGTAGTCGTCTTCAGGATAAAATGGGTTAAACAATTTATATCCATTTGATTTTATCTGAATTTAAAACAATCATAGTCCAATATGTTGAAATTTAGTTTATTTACAGTACATACATTTTTATATGAGTTTTAGTTTAGTTAGTATTCAGTTTTTACAGAAAAAAAAATATCGTTTGAAATTTCATACAAAGTTAATTTAACCATACAGAAAAATGTCAAAAGCATTGAGAAACTAAACAAATGAAAACATTGGCAGACCAAAATGGGACTTTGGTAATAACACATGATACATTATGAAATATATTTTCATTAACTCACCTCATCAAAGTAAAAGTCCACATTATCTGGGTTAATCTCAAACTTCTGGATCTGATTTGTTGTCACAAGCTGTTCAAAGAAAAGATAAAAAAAAATAATTTATTTTTAGTAAATGTCATACTATAGTAGAAACCTATAGACCATAGAACAGGCAATTAAGATGAGTGTAGAGTAGAACTATAGACCTATAGACCATAGAACAGGCAATTAAGATGAGAATAGAGTAGAACTGTATGTACTGTAGACCTATAGACCATAGAACAGGCAATTAAGATGAGAATAGAGTAGAACTGTATGTACTGTAGACCTATAGACCATAGAACAGGCAATTAAGATGAGTGTAGAGTAGAACTATAGACCTATAGAACATAGAACAGGCAATTAAGATGAGTATTGAATTGAACTGTAAGTACTGTAGACCTATAGACCATAGAACAGGCAATTAAGATGAGAATAGAGTAGAACTGTATGTACTGTAGACCAATAGACCATAAGGCTGGTAATTAAGATAAATACAGCGTTGAACTATAAGTAACAAAGACCAATAAACCGAAGTGTAGGCATTTAATATGACATCAATTACAGCTTTGTATGATGCAGTTAAACAATTGAAGTGCAAACAAACTGCAATGAGTAGATGGCAAATAGTTATACAGAAACAAAGATGGAGCTTACTTCATTGAGGTCAGAAAACCAAGAAGAACTGCTCAGCTGATTAAAAGTCCCAAGTGGATTTGCTATTTATAATGCATCATAAAGAAATATACTGATAGGAGTGAATGGAAGTGGAGAGACCACTCTGGTATGACTTAATTCAACTTGTGAGAAGCAGATACCTCTTCAGCACTTTGCTTCTAAAATATGCCAAAAGATGATATGAACGTCTTTTTAGTTTGGGAGGGTCAAAGATATGATGTAATGGATGTACTCTAAACATAAACATATGTATTTAAAGTATAAATGCAACATATTATGAATGAGTAATGTATTTAAGTAGAAATGCAACATATTATGAATGAGTCATGTATTTTAAGTAGAAATGCAACATATTATGAATGAGTAATGTATTTTAAGTGAAAAAGAATGATAAAGTAATAACTACAATTACATGAACAAAGAAATATTTCATACCTCCTTGACAGTGCTTTTAACTGGGATCCATCCAGTGACCATCTTGACTTCCACAATAGCCATATTAGAAAAGTTGGGCAGGGCATATCTGCAAAGAGAGGTAGTGATAAAATAAAATGCAAACTAGACATATGTAGCAAAGGATTACTGGACCCTCTATTTTCATAATTATTTATTTCCAATTCATTCCAAATTCTGTCACCACCCCAATATCTAGATTCTTCCCCAAGGGATGGATAAAATTTCTGCAACTGTTGTGTAGATACACAGGCTATCCCTAATCATATCGAAATCTCTTAAGCCTACATTAAATGTTGTAAGAAAGGATGCATGTTTCTTTGGGGTGGGGAATGGAGAATTCAGCATCTGTCAGGACCTAACATTATGAAAGCAGCTAAAAAATATGTCCCTGATTTGCATCTATAAATTAGCATTTGTCAGGTACTAACGTTATGAAAACAGCTATAGAATTCCAGCATTTTGTATCAATAAATCAGCATATGTCTGGACCTAGCATTATGAAAGAGAGTTCCCTATTTTGCATCTAAAAGTCAGCATTTGTCTGGAACTTTAATATGAAAGATATTTCATTGTTTTCCATCTATAAGACATCATCTGTGAAGTAACTGCAAGATAGCATTTGCTTTGTGACTAAAAGTTCACGTTTAATACAATATTTTAAAATCTTTCCAGCAGTTTTCAGTTAATATTCCTAAGCAACTTAACTTTACATCTTTTATGGTCTTTACGTTAGCATTTGTTGAAGGGTAACTTACCATCCTCTGATTAGTAACTATAAATTACGATCATGTTTAGCTGATTAGTAACTATAAATTACGATCATGTTTAGCTGATTAGTAACTATAAATTACAATCATGTTTAACTGATTAGTAACTATAAATTACGATCATGTTTAGCTGATTAGTAACTATAAATTACGATCATGTTTAGCTGATTAGTAACTATAAATTACGATCATGTTTAGCTGATTAGTAACTATAAATTACGATCATGTTTAGCTGATTAGTAACTATAAATTACGATCATGTTTAGCTTATTAGTAACTAAAAATTACGATCATGTTTAGCTGATTAGTAACTATAAATTCTGATCATGTTTAGCTGATTAGTAACTATAAATTACGATCATGTTTAGCTGATTAGTAACTATAAATTACGATCATGTTTAGCTGATTAGTAACTATAAATTACGATCATGTTTAGCTGATTAGTAACTATAACATGTTTAGCTGATTAGTAACTATAAATTACGATCATGTTTAGCTGATTAGTAACTATAAATTACGATCATGTTTAGCTGATTAGTAACTATAAATTACGATCATGTTTAGCTGATTAGTAACTATAAATTATGATCATGTTTAGCTGATTAGTAACTATAAATTACGATCATGTTTAGCTGATTAGTAACTATAAATTACGATCATGTTTAGCTGATTAGTAACTATAAATTACAATCATGTTTAGCTGATAAGTAACTATAAATTACGATCATGTTTAGCTGATTAGTAACTATAAATTATGATCATGTTTAGCTGATTAGTAACTATAAATTACGATAATTTTTACGATTACGATCATATATTTAGCACCCACAAGGTTTCACCAGTTTGAGAAATCTACCATCTGTCTGGCATATATTTAGTCACTAGAAGTCAGCATCAGGTTATGTTTCAAAGAGACTAAATTGCTCACTTCACACAGATTCTAAGAGTTCTCTTCTTGCAGTTGTCGATGTCAGACTTGGACCTATACAAATTGACCCTGACATGAAAAGAAGTTGGACCTTCCTTCTCCTCCTCCTTCTCATATATATTATATTTCATATTGGCCTGAAATATAAGAGAGATTTCTCCAAATATTTGTTCAGCATCAAATGATGGAAGAGTATTTGGTAAAATATTCAAGTAACAAAAGAGTGAAATATTTTCATGAAAAACATTTGTGAACTGAGCTTTATTTTCTCTGGGTATGTAAAATATTGACGAATATCAGTGAAAGAGTTTTAGCTCTGTGGGTATGTACAATTTGATGGACTTCATTGAGTTTAGAATGAAAACAGAAAATGATAAGTCATGTTTACAAATATGAAAGGTCCAAAAAAGGTCTTTGATTGGCATCCTTTAACATGGATAGTTACTAGTATTCATATCAGAAAACATGACACCAAAAAACTAAAGAGACAGACATAATATTCCAATAATTTTGTATCAGGTGTGAATAATTAAAATGTTGATGGCTCATTATTTTTGCTTTGTTTCCATTCTAAAATATACAGTGAAATCTCTATACACTAAACACCTCCACATTAAGAACAATACTGATGGGTTCCTGATTTTCCTGTATTTTATCATCATTTTCAACCAAAGTATCAACACCAGATATTCAAGGACATAGTTGTTGCATTCTAAAAGCTCATATCATCAGTTTTAATTCAATATCAATAATATCTGTTAATAAAGGACAAGGCTGATTGATTTCAAAAGCTCACCTGCCCGAATGAGATGAAAATTATGAGTTTCTAATTCTTGTGTATCATTTTTAACAACAATATCACAGACATCAGTTAATAAAAGACAAGACTGATTGATTCCAAAAGCTCATATATTTAACACATCAGTCACCTGCCCATATGAGATGAAAACTATGAGTTTCTAATTCTTGTCTATTTGTGATCATTTTTAACAACAGCATCACAGACAACTGTTAACAAAAGACAACACCGATAAATTTTGAATTGTCCTAAATTTGTATTACCCTCTGTAAACAGTCATCAAGGATAAATATCCTTAAATGACATTTTTGTGCTTCTTTGAATGTCCTTTATATAGAGGTTTTACAAAACAAGAAGAGAATGAACAACCTGTCCAATCCCAAAAAAAGAAAGCACCAAGATCCAGACTATCAAAAAGATGATTAAGTTTGCTGACCATGCAGATTTTGATGTGGTAAATACTACCTTTCCAAATCAGATTCTAATTTATACAGTTCATATAACAGGACTTACAACAGCTGAAGGAATAATAACAGTGAAAAAGAACAGAGGAAAACCAACATCCAGGCAAACAGACAATTTTTTAAATATAAGCTTTTTAACTCACCTGTACCATAGCACAGCCCTTTCCTTGCACATTTACACTGAGCTGAGTGGTCTGTGGAGGCAAGTCCCAGGTGGTCAACACAAGGCTGTTGGAGTCATTAATACCAGTTTGGTACTTGCTATTTGGTATGTCCACCTTGACTGATATGTCCATTCCTCCATGGTAGACCAGGGTGGCATACATAGACAGGGCTTGTAAGGCAACTACTGTGTCCTGAAATAGATTAGGCAGATTATATCATACATATCAATATTGGGTAGATTATATATATATATACCTATACTAGGTAGATTATATCAGACATACCTATATTAGGTAGATAATATAAATACACACCTATATTAGGTAGAATATATCATATATACCTATAATAGGTAGATTATATAGATACATACCTATATGAGGTAGATTATATCATACATATTTATATTATGTTCCAGTACTCTCCTAATTATTCATCATTTAGCAGAGATTATTTTCCTTGTTTTTTAATTAAAGTTTTACAAAAAGATGAAAAATGAATATGATCAACTTTTAAAGTATTTAAATGTTCCCTGAAGAACCATTAAGATTTTTAAACCTTGTCAACAAGAGAGATGATATTGTAGTAAAACACTTCAGACAAGTATGTTGGTTTGAGACAAGAAATGAAATTAGTAGAATAACATTCAGCCAGGCTAGGTCAGTTGAGGCAATTGAGACAAGATTAGTCAAGTATGTTGGGGTAGTTAAGAGAGACAACATATGTAGTAAAAATGTCAACCAGGCTGGTTGGGTTGATGCTAGAGGGACATGGTACTAAACTATGCAATGATTTTGTTGAAAGTTCAGACTTCTGGATGATTCTTCTTTAGCAGAGAATGGACTTGATGTCAGACTCTTAAGGAACCATTCGAAGCTCAAAAAAGTTTGACCAGTCTATCTACTTTGATATACATAATCTGATATGATACTGAATATGTGACAAGGTTGAAATACCAAGTGATGATAAAGAGGCATACATGGATGGAGGGCATGTTAATTTCTCTTTTGTCATAACAACATAATGAATATAATATTCTGTTGAAAAATTAGGAATAGACAACTATGAGCAATACAGCCCCACTTTTAAAGCACTAATTAACAAAAGTGAGCACTCAACTTAAAATGTGTGCCTCTTGATAAAATCTTTTCTACAGTCAAATTTATGGTCAGTATATCAATGTTACCCCATCCCCCAAAAAAGCTGCATGTTTCAAACACAGGATTGCTACAATTATCAACTGCAGTTTACAAATAAAATTATTATCCAAATTTGAGCTAAATAAAATGAAAAAGGTATACACCTATTAATAAAAAATGTTTTCAAAAATCTATACAATTACTGTTTCATATGATATATTTTTCATTCCAACAGGTTTTAATAACTTTCCCTTGTTTATGTGAATTTTCTTAAAATAATGTAAATGTGTTTTGATACAAAATTCAAATGGAAAAAAGAAAAAGACAATTAAAATTTTAACTCAGGTTCTAGACAATAGTGAAGTAAACAAAGCAAACCTTATTTTTCTTTGGTCAATAATATGAAATAGAAAGGCATTAGAGATACCTATATGGCAAAAAATATGAAAACTTAGGATTAGAAAGAATATTTATAGTTCTTGAAACAACCTAAAATATAGATGAAGAAGAATTCCCCAAAATATTGTCTTGTCTGCTCAGCTGAAGCAACTTCCAAGTAACCAGCAAAGTTACTGGAGCATGAAAAATGTGTCACTGTGACCACCTTTCCCCTTTGATAAGCAGTACCCTCATATGATGTATACATGCATCAAATCAACTAAATGCTCAAGTTAATACTGACACCAAGAACTGAAATATTACCTTTGATAAGCAGTACCCTCATATGATGTATACACACATCAAATTAACTAAATGCTCAAGTTAATACTGACACCAAGAACTGAAACATTACCTTTGATAAGCAGTACCCTCATATGATGTATACACACATCAAATTAACTAAATGCTCAAGTTAATACTGACACCAAGAACTGAAACATTACCTTTGATAAGCAGTACCCTCATATGATGTATACACACATCAAATTAACTAAATGCTCAAGTTAATACTGACACCAAGAACTGAAACATTACCTTTGATAAGCAGTACACTCATATGATGTATACACACATCAAATTAACTAAATGTTCAAGTTAATACTGACACCAAGAACTGAAACATTACCTTTGATAAGCAGTACACTCATATGATGTATACACACATCAAATTAACTAAATGCTCAAGTTAATACTGACACCAAGAACTGAAACATTACCTTTGATAAGCAGTACACTCATATGATGTATACACACATCAAATTAACTAAATGCTCAAGTTAATACTGACACCAAGAACTGAAACATTACCTTTGATAAGCAGTACACTCATATGATGTATACACACATCAAATTAACTAAATGCTCAAGTTAATACTGACACCAAGAACTGAAACATTACCTTTGATAAGCAGTACACTCATATGATGTATACACACATCAAATTAACTAAATGCTCAAGTTAATACTGACACCAAGAACTGAAACATTACCTTTGATAAGCAGTACACTCATATGATGTATAGACACATCAAATTAACTAAATGCTCAAGTTAATACTGACACCAAGAACTGAAACATTACCTTTGATAAGCAGTACCCTCATATGATGTATAGACACATCAAATTAACTAAATGCTCAAGTTAATACTGACACCAAGAACTGAAACATTACCTTTGATAAGCAGTACACTCATATGATGTATACACACATCAAATTAACTAAATGCTCAAGTTAATACTGACACCAAGAACTGAAACATTACCTTTGATAAGCAGTACACTCATATGATGTATACACACATCAAATTAACTAAATGCTCAAGTTAATACTGACACCAAGAACTGAAACATTACCTTTGATAAGCAGTACACTCATATGATGTATACACACATCAAATTAACTAAATGCTCAAGTTAATACTGACACCAAGAACTGAAACATTACCTTTGATAAGCAGTACCCTCATATGATGTAGCAGCAAGTATCCAGCAAAGTCACTGGAGTTTAAAAAATGGGTATACACTCATCAAATCAAATAAATGCTCAAGTTAATATCGAAACTAAGAATTGAAAGGTCACTGAAAATGTGATCACTACTGCTTTGCAGGCAAGACAAAATATGTTTTTTTTTGGATAGATTTGGATGACATATTTCTCATGTACTTGATTTGAATCTTCGTGGCCCTAAGTCTTATCCATGGTTCCCATAAATACATCAGCAAATGGTTATGAATCCAAGGTCAAGAATTAGATTTCTTAATGATCAAACACTTTCCACAACTTTTGTACCACTGAAAACACTTGATACAAGTTCACTATACTGTAATATCAATGTTAAGATAAATCATGAGATGAGAGTCTTGTATTTGAAGACTATGTGTTTTGAATGGTTGCATTATTGTTGCAAATTGAGTTTTGACAGTGATACATTGGTAGAGCTGGTAATAAGGGTATTAGGTATGGAATATTACCATTCACACAATCATTTCCTCAAATACAAGGCTGTTATCACTATAATAACACAACATTACATGAGCAACTTGAAGGACCTGTCACGATACTGGTTGAAAAGAATTTTCAGGTATTCAAAAATAGATAATTTCGTTTTTTTAACTGTCAAGTACTGAAACCATCTTGGATATTCTGCAGGAACAACATGATTTTCAAATTAGCTATTTTGTGCTACACATACTTGATGTCGGATTGGCACCATTTTCATTTAGAACAAAGTGGACATTACTAGAGGGTTTGTGGTGAATACCCCATGTCATAATGATTCATGTGGAGTAGTTATAATATTTTTGAGACAGTCATCAGGGCAGCCATATTGGATGTATGATGTATCATTTTCATTTAGGACCAGCCATTTGGATGTATGATGTATTATTTTCATTTAGGACCAGCCATATTGGATGTATGACGTATCATTTTCGTTTAGGACCAGATAAGTATCATAAGTGTACTAATGAAATCGCCATGCTGATTTAACCATTTATTTGGAGAAGAGATGAGATAACAATGTTTTCAAGATATGACTTTATATGATCAGGATTATAAGATTTTCAAGAAGGCTGCTGTGGATGTTAGATTGGCACTATTTAATTTAGGACCAACTGGACATCATAAGAAGTCTTCTGGTGAGAACCCCACATCAATATGACTTTTTGTTAAAGTTGAGTTGTGATAAAAAATTATTAATATGGCAGCCATGGCAGATATCATAAGAAGTCTTTTGGTTAAAACCACATATTCAGGAGGAAATGTGATTACAAGGTTTCATGATGGTTGCCATGGCAGCCATACTAGATGTCAGAGGGATGCCATTCTCCTTTAGCATCAACTTTCCATCATGTAAGCCTTTTAAGAAAAAATAACCATGATGATACGACGGGCTTTTTGGGTGGAGTAGTAACAATATCATTTTAAGATGACTTCTGTGGGAGCCATATAAAAAGGTCATTTAGTGAGAAAAAACCCATGATATTACCATTCATTCAGGACAGGACAGGTAGCCATACCAATATTTTCAAAGATGGCTACTGTGGTGGCTATAATGGGTATCCAAACCGCATCATTGTCATTTAGGACCAAGTAGACCATGGATGAAAGTGTAAACTTTTTAAGATAATCCTAGTAGGTGAAGAGGAATAGCATTAATACACTTGTGCTAATGGATAGATGGACAGATAATGAACAACAGACTATCTGATTAGTTCTTCTTGTCTATGACCAACAGAGCTGAAAATAGCAGAGAATTTAATTATCCACAGCACTAAGTAGCTATGAATGTTATGACAACACAATGGTATCAAAATTTCCAACACCTTATTGTGGAAAACTGCTTCAAATTGTGATATTCAACCAATCATAAAGCACACTGCATTAGCAGATGTTATAGAATTAAGTTCTGATGGAACACTAGAAAACCTCCCAACCTGTGTAGAGGAGAATCCTCCATAAGCATTTCTCTGTTGGGTCAACCACTGTATGATGGGCTGTGCCTGACTAACAGCTCCTGCTTGTTCTAGTGCAATCTTGGCCATCAACACATAGGCAGTCATCTCAACCTCGGCTGAGGGTGCCCTCCAGTAAAAGTAACCTTCATCAATTTTATCCCCCTCCTTTTCTTCCTGGCTCCAGTACTTCTGATCTGGATCTAGCCATGAAAATAATGTAGACTGTGTACCATCAACACAAGATCCTACTGTGAATTACATTTTGTTTGCTAGTTACAGAAAAAGTTGACACTTTCAATTAAAACAATTACTTAGTGCCCTAGGAACTTCACTCTGGGTAAAATATCTACCAAACCTTTTTATATTAGTTTTTCCTATTTTTCTATATTAGCCTGATAAAAATTCAAATGCATAGTCTCTTCCTCATAACTAAACCCATCAAAAATAATGATAATATAAATCTATTTACAAAGTTGACTTTAGTTGGATGAAAAATATGGTCTTCGGATCAACAGCCGTAATGTGTTCAGCCAATCAGATGCAAGTTCATTTCAATATTATCTGCAAAACTCAGTATATTTCTTGCATGTTTTCAGAAACCATACTTTTTGGGGCAAAAATGATATTCAAATGTCTTGTATTTTTCAGAACATGCTTGACCATAATTGTTTAGATACAATCTAAAACAATCTTATGTACTGTTTGCAATAAAATTCATATTAAAAACTTGCACATCTTCAGCTGTAGAGCTGAACAGAGTGATCAGAGTGACTAGAGTGATAAGTGATCGGAGTCGACATATCAGCTGCAGAGCTAATATGATGTCGACCATATCAACTGTAAATTAGAACCCATGCAGCCGTAGAGCTGAATAGTATTGCTAGTTGAGTAGCTGGTGATCGGGCATTACTGACCAAGATTGGTTGATGCTGATTGCTAAATTTACCAACCTGGAATCTTGATGACTTGATTGGCCAGTGTGACTGTTAGCTGAGTGTGCTGGTGACTGAGTGTACAACTCCAGACATGTAATCTTTAAGCCATGGGCTAATTTTTGGGGTTCATAAAACCCAGTGTGGTTTTGGGACTGTCATTCCTTTTGTGATGAAATCACCATGAATCATTTACCCTTGTCTTTGTACCATGTATGGTCATTTATTTGTATTTTCATTATTTAAGTCTGTGTGTTTTATGTTAATTGATCCAATATTTTTGGATCGTATACATGCACATATTAATCATAATTTAATTTTTTATTTAAATCATTCATCATTAAACATTGTATTCGTATAATCATCAATTGTGATGTGTTGTAAATCCGAAATCCCACCATGTTATTTTGTTACACACAAGATCTAGTCAATGATTGCATTCATGCTAATTTCAAACAAAAGCAAACCTGAAATAGATGAATATTTAAAAAGGAAATATTTTGGTAAATCATGTTTAACAATAATAGTTGCCTGATTGTTAATGTTAGGGGAAGGCTCCACTACCACTGAAATCCATCACTCCCTGAAAGATGAAAAAATATCTATTCAACTACATACATATTAACTCCCCTTTTTACGGATTAGGTGACCACTGATATTCCAAATGTAACCAGTTTTAATTTGAGCAGAACCTTTAACACAATGATAAATTTGTAGGGGAAGTTGTGCGGAATTGTTGGTAATGGAAACATTATTCTGAATGCAAGGCTTTCATTAGTCTGATCTTAACAGAGTTTGGAGTATGCTGACTTAAGAACTTCCTACAGTCAAGAAGACAGTGTTGGTTGGGACTATGTCTTTCTTTCCTGACTTAAGGGGCTTTTCTCCATGTGCCTTAGTAACTGGGGTCATGTACATGGATTCCTGCATCTTCACTTCTGTCAACAGGTCAATCGAGAGAGAGAGAGAGAGAGAGAGAGAGAGAGCGTGAATAGTTATCTATTGGTTACCTAATGACCAAAACCTGTTTTTCCAAATGAAAGCAGGTTACATCATTAGAATGAACGAGCCATCTAAATGGAACTGTAGCTAAAATCCATAGAGACTACAAGTAGATCACTCGTCCTGAATGCTGAAGCCAGCAGTGTGAGGAAGCAAGTTTTATATGACAGCTGCTTCATTGCTGTGGAAGACAGGGGTTCAAACTTTGATGAGATAAGCCATGTCAAAACCCCATGAAAACATTCCATTTTGGGAACAAGGTATGCGAGCTTGGTCTGGATATGTTGCTATTGGACAACAGGTTACAAACTTGTTGTGTCTTGTGGTGGCAAATATCATTTTTTCTATGATATGTAAACAGAGATAATTTTGGTTCTTTAGGAGCAAAAAAACTGAAATTGTGAAGCAGGATATATTGGTCCTCTCTAAAAGGGGTCTCTTGGGGCAGTGCTCCTGATCAGGATATCAATGCGGCTGAAGGCCTCTGGTGAAAAAATAAATTTTAGACTTTGAGCACATACAAAACTGCTCTGATGGCCCTATTTATCCTAATATTTTGCAAAGTTGTTACTTGATTTAAACCAAATACATAATTTGAAACAAAATAAGCTTACCCAACTTTAAACAATACTTTAAAAATTTGTAATGTTACAAATTGTCATCTCAACTTGTTCTCCAATAACATTAGTACTAAAGTTGTTAGATACATATATCTATGTTCACACAATAATTCAGTCACAAATAATTTGATAATTTTTGCAGCACATATTACATGTGAACCATACTTTTCTGATAAATTTGTTGTGTTTTCATGGCAAAAATTTCTGATTACCGCTATATAACAGTATAAAATTTTGGATATAAATTCACTTGTCTTTTCCCCCATTGGACACAACCTGTTGATACTGATGTACTAGTCCTGCTTTTCTCCAGCCTTGACAAAGATTTATTTTTCTTTCCTTTCAAATCCATTGATTTTTAGAGCTCCATGTCTAATTTTTTCTTCTCATTCTCAGGACAAGTTTTATTCCTTTAAGCTACTCCTTGTATTGACTAATTGCAGTTCACATATTCTGACACGGTTGCATCTGCCCACTCATGTAGAAAATCTTTTTTCCGATATTGTATTGCACCTTTTCCAGATGCCTTCAGACCATATTTAATGTTCTGTATGGAGTTGTATGTAATTTGCCACTGGATTTTATTACCAGAATGTTTCAGGAGTAGAAACCCTGGGAATGCAATTATTGGACTGTGAAAAGCTATATCTCTATTTGTAAAATGTCTGCCTACATAGGATTGCTTTGAGGGTTGCCTCCATTTGATCACTGTAGAATTCCATTATATGGAGGAGGCTAGGTGAATTCAATTACTTGTAGTACACAATTGTTTTCTGGGAGTAAGCTGATCCAAGTCTGGCAAAAAGGGAATCTGGCACCCTGTGGTCTCTCTAAAATGTTCCTGTTTTCTTATTAGCTTATTGATGGGAGATAGGAGCTAGTACTAAAAACTGAACGGAAAATTCTTGTGCCACCTGCTTTTTTCACTCTTCAATTCAACTCTGGAACAGAAGGATAGAGCAGAAAAGCAGGGTTGCCTCATGCAAAGGTTTCAGAGAAGATGAATAATAGAGTGCATCTCCATGTTACAGGAGGCTTAAAGGCATTCACCACTGTGTGGTGATCAGCTCTGTTACCTACCATAGCAAATTGAATCCCAAGCATGGTCACTTCTGCCCTTTTCAGCTAGATGAAAGATCACCAGACATCACACATAGGGAGCAAGTCAACACAATGTTCCTAATATTTACATGGTGTTAAAAATGTCAGTCCACTTAAGAACATTATAGTGGAACAAACATACTGATGATGAAGATGAAAATATCATTGTCAAGACTTGGTATGTCTGGATAATACATATGTGGTGTGAGACATCACTGAGTAACTGATTCACCATAAAAAAGAACTGCATTACCAGGGTTGCTAAGCACTTGGAAAAATGAAATTAATGATGTATGCAGTCCCAAAATGTTGGTAACTCTGTCAGATTCTAGAAGCAACTGAAAGTAGATTCTTCCATACACAAAGATCACTTTATGTCAGAGCTGTAGACCCAGATGGCCAAGTTTGCATCATTACAGTACCTTCATTAATAGACTCAAAATCGATTTTATTTTTTAGAAAAATGTAAGAATAAATATCTTTGAAGATGATGTAGATGAAAGAGGACAAAACTCTGATGGGAGTGGATGGTAAACCTTCTCAGCCTCATTACAGTAAGGTCTAATAATGATGACGGAACTTGACAGTTTTTGTCAGTTTTGGGGGAAAACAATCTACCTGCCATCTACATGGGCAGATAACTTTTATCTTTACTCTGGGAGTGCTGGATTTGCAAGGTAGTATGATTGGGTAACATATTTGAAGAAGACATCACAGAACACATCTCAAAAGCAAAATCAACAAAAACTGTTAGCCTATGAATTATAATGAATTCACAGTAAACGACATGAATTTCAATATTTAGATACCAAATATGTCAAAGAAACTGGTACCACATGAACAACACATACTTCATGGTAAATGTCATGAATGAAAACATTCACCTACTTAAGCCAGATATATGAACCTGAATTTCATAAGACCGTAAACTTGTGACAGATGACAACTATTTTACACATTCCACCCATAAGATGTTGCATAAATATGCAGTTTCTGCATTATTTAGATGAAGCTTTCTGAGCAGGAAACAATTTGCCAAATGAAATCTAATAACATGAATCATGTTTTCACTCCCGATACTCACTTGGCATCTTTGTCCTGGCTTCCAGTTCAGCCATAATTTGTCCACGTTTGGGGCTGTCAACATTGTGCAGAGTGTAAGCATAGGCCATGACAGCTAATGTATACGTGTCTACATTTGTCTGTTGCTTATCCAAACATGTGAAACCATTAACAACAGCAGGAACCTGGAAAACAGGACAAAAAAGGAATGATCTACTGCAGAATCAATGTCAGAAAACATTGGATTTGGACAATTTTCAGAATTCAGTAACCTACGATATTTATATCTTAAAAAACTTATTTCTAAAAGAAATTTCTTTACATAAAGAGATTACATTGGTCCCTCTTGGGGGCATCGAGTGGTCTAAAGTGCTATCAATTATGGATCACTGACATCTCACCTTTGTCAGCATGAATTCGAGTCTCAGATTCGACCAATAAAGGGTATGTGAGAAAGCTTGCCAGTAGTTCTCATGGGTAGGTGGTTCTTTCTGGGGGTTTTCATCGGCTTCTTCCTCCACAATTAATACTGGCTGCCATGTATAGCCTATCGTGTGCTGAAAAATGGCATTAAACCTCACAACAACTGGTCCCTCGTTTTTCTCTTTTTGTTGGATACCATTTTCAAAAATAAATAATTTCTGAGAAAACACTGCTGGTGAAGGCAGGGTAAAATGTTTTTTTAATATCTAGTTCAGCTGCTAAGGGAGAAGGAAAATTTTTTAAATTAAGTGGATCTGGATATAGCTACCAGCATGGATGACTCTGGATAACAATGACCTTAACCTTCAAACACTATTTTTTTTTCCTCTTTTAAAAAAATGGAACATGTTGGGCCCAATGGAACTAGGTTAAAAAGTTATTCTGAACAAATGGAAATTAAATATTCTGACCTGTGATTTGTTCGATCAACAAATCTAAACACATTTCATCATTACAGGCACTTGTATACACCAGTTGGCATTAGATGTACAACATTTGACCATGACATCTCCAGCTGCTTATTCCAATAACATTGTACTTTCTTCAAAGGATTAGTATCCCTTACATTTTTGTCAATTCCAGCCTCTAGTAGTGCAATCAGTGCAAAAGCTGTCAATCCTCCAACATTCTCGCCATCTGCCAGACCTCCTTTCAAGTAATTGCTGAACACCTGACCAACGCTCTGGATACAGCCATCTTCACTCTGGTGATTAAGAAGCCACTGCATGCTGAAGTCAAGATCTTTGCTGTCGATATCGATGAATGTCCGTGACTGTGCCATGGATTTGATAACAAAAGCTGTCAACCAAGTACTTCCTGTACTGTTCTGATACTCGTTGTCACCCCAGGCACTGTAGGAACCATCATGATGCCTATATTTGAGCTGTCGCTGGTATCCTGTTTAAAGTAAAGAAATTAAGTTGTACAATTCTTGGTAAAATCTAGAAATATTGTCACAGAATATAAATACCATGCCATCCTTATTGTTATATTGAGGGATATCCAACAGTTGAGTGTACATAAAAAACTGACATTAAAATAAAATGTGTCATACCAGAATAACTAATTGGGAATTATTCCACAAGGTTTGATTATTTTATCCAAAAGTGCTGGAAGAGTTAGCATGACTGATGGATGGACAGACTGAGGTTATCACAATATTCATGTCTTTTTAAAAAAATGGGGACAAAAAGTGGGCCATTCAAAATGCATTGAGATCAAAAGTGAGCCATTCAAAAGGCATAGATATTGAAAAGTGGGCCTTAAAAAAGCATTGAAATAAAAAGTGGGCCATTCAAAAGACATAGGGATGAAAAGTGGGATAGCAACAAAAGAACAAGTATGTAGCCAAGCATCAACATCTCCATACCTTTCTCAATTATCACTACCTCATCACCTCATTACTAACATACAAATAAGTGTCCACTCCTCAAAGCTCTGTAACCCAGGGAAGGAGCCAAAATCTGTTTTGCAAGTCTACAAACCACCCCTGACCAGATCTTTAAGTTTTATGTCTCTGTCAAAGATGGTGTAATAAGGGTTGCATGACATTATATATGCATACAAAAAAACACATTTGAATGAACTGTATAGCATATTATCACATCTTTTATAAGTTAGCGTTCTCTGAGGTTTAAAAAGTGGAACACACATGTTTAAAATCCTTTTCTCTCTTTCCTATGCATGTGTGATACAGTTTGCAATTACCATGAGGGATATGAATATTCCATGTGACTGTACTCAGTGACCCAAAACACAACATCACTATGCTTCTGATGTCATGAATTCCTGAAATTTTTCAAGCAGTTTTAATATGTAAAGATAAATTCTGCTGGCTAATAAATAGTAATACTAGTTTAAGGAAAATATTTTTCTGTAAACTAAATTTTCAAATTCTATCCTATGTTGTCAAATCTTTGAAAAAAATTGGGCTGTCTAAAGCAAGATCTATATTGATGATCCACCATTCTTTCTCTGGCTAAAAGGTTTAGAAACATTATCCATCACATTTGTTGGCATGTGACAGTAAAATTCCTATTAAGAATCCATCACATTTGTTGGCATGTGACAGTAAAATTCCTATTAAGAATCCGTCACATCTGTTAGTGTGTGATAGTGAAATAGCTATTTAGGATTCATCACACTTGTTGGTATGTGACACTGAAATCTCTACTTGGGATCCATCACATTTCTTGGTGTGTGACAGTGAAATCTCTACTTGGGATCCATCACATTTCTTGGTGTTTGACAGTGGAATCTCTACTAGGCATCTATCACATTTGTTGGTGTGTGGCAGTGAAATCCCTACTAGAGATCAATCACATTTCCTGGTGTGTGACAGCAAAATCTCTAGTAGGAATCCATCACATTTGTTGGTATTTGACAGTGAAATCCCTACTTGGGATCCATCACATTTCTTGGAGTGTGACAGTGACATCCCTACTTGGAATCAATCACATTTCTTTGAGCATGACAATGAAATCCTTACTAGGGATCCATCATATTTCTTGATGTGTGATAGTGAAATTTCTACTAAGCATCCATCACATTTCTTGGTGTGTGATTGTGAAATACCTACTTGGAATCCTGTTGGTGTGTGACAGCAAAATCCCTTCATGGGATCCATCAATTTTCTTTGAGTGTGACAGTGAAATACCTACAAAGGATCCATCAAATTTGATCGTGTTTGACAATGAAATTCTACATGTAATCCATTACAGTTCATGGTATGTGACAGTGAAATCCCTACTAGTGATTCATCACATTTCTTGGTGTGTGACAGTGAAATTGTTACTTGAATCTATCACATTTGTTGGTGCGTGACACTGAAATCCTTACCATTTGTTGGTATGTGACAGTGAAATACCATAATGGGTTCAATCACATTTGTTGGTGAGTGACAGTAAAATCCCTACTAAGGATTCATCAAATTTCTTTGAGTGTGACAGTGAAATCCTTAATAAGGATCCATCAAATTTCTTGGTGTTTAACAGTTAAATCCTTACTTTCAATTTATCACATTTCTTGGTGTGTTACAGTGAAATATTAACTAGGGATCCATCAAATTTCTGATGTTTGACAGTGAAATCTCTACTTGGGATCCATCACATTTGTTGGTGTGTGACAGTCAAATCCCTACTAAGAATCCATCAAATTGTTTTGAGTGTGACAGTGAAATCCTTAATAAGGATTCATCACATTTCTTGGTGTTTGACACTGAAATCTACTTTCAATCCATCACTTTTCTTGGTGTGTGACAGTGAAGTCCCTACTAGGGATCCATAACATTTGTTGGTGTTTGACAGTGAAATCCCTACTAGGAATCCATCACATTTGTTGATGTGTGACACTGAAATCCTTACTTGGTGCATGACAGTGAAGTCCCTACTTGGGATCCATCATATTTCTTGGTGTGTTACAGTGAAATCCCTACAATTTGTTGATGTGTTACAGTTATTATGTATACTTTATTTAATTATTTGTTTGTTAGTTTTTAATTGTTTTTTTATTTCTGCGACACACTATTGTAATATAACTTTGTTTATTGGATTTGATATGGTCTAAAAAAGGTTAAGTTTTGACTGGTTTTTTGTTGATGTAAATAACTTTATAGAGACATTGTTTCAAGTGCTGACCTAGTTCCTGACCTTGATTCAGAAACAGTGACAAATGTTATTTTAATATTGTTTTAAAAAAAATTTTTTTCCAGCGTAGAACCACTGATTTTAGTTCAGACTATACTGGGAGTATGTGATGTTAGGCAAGTAAAATACTTCTATTTTGTTATAGAATGATGACCATTAAACCTCATCCAGGCATCTGTTCTGCGTTGCAGTTAGACTTATTACTGATGTTTTGAGAAAGAATAGTCAATCATGGCTTAATACTTGAGAAGTCATTTCATTTAATGTTGTGTCCAATTTGGGTATATTATTTTATTTTCTTCAAATTATCTGGATTTCAAGCAATTGTTTTCCCTGGAAATACAAGTGCTCTAAATTATTTTTTGGACAAAGACATTTATTGGTTACAACAGACATCATCTATTTTGAATTTCATCAGGATTCAAACATAGTTACATTTGAGAAATTTGGATAAAAGGACTTCTATTTTTTAACTCTTGGATTAATTTTGGATTTGATTTTTTTTAAAAAAGTTACTTTTCTTATTTTTACCTTGTTTTTATAGAAAAATAAATTATTTGTTAAAATTTACAAAGCTTGTTGTCTTTTCAGTTATATTTTGTAAGAGCCTAAACACATAAAAAGAAAATGGGTGCTCAACCTTGGCATATATGAATTTTGGCTAAAATATTTCAGAAAACATTGTTTTTTGGAATTAAAATTCTCCTAATTTATGACAAATATCAGTCTTCACAATGTTGATTTTTATTACATAACATTGTGAAGACTGACATATAACAAGATACTAATATTATTAAGACTGATATATAACAAAACACTAACATTATTAAGACTGATATATAACAAGACACTAACATTGTTCAGACCAATATATAACAAGACACTAACATTGTTAAGACTGATATATAACAAGACACTAACATTGTTAAGACTGATATATAACAAGACACTAACAATGTTAAGACTGATATATAACAAGACACTAACATTGTTAAGATGATATATAACAAGACATTAATATTACAAGACACTAACAATGTTAAGACTGATATATAATAAGACACTAACATTGTTAAGACGATATATAACAAGACATTAATATTACTCACCAATTCTCATGTATCCTTTAGCCTCATCCTGGATTGCATCTGTGAGCTGGTTGGTATTGGTAAGGTATTGCAGGACATAGATATTTGGGGACCAGGATGCCATGTTCTGCTCACCACATCCATATGGCATCTTTAACAGATCCTTCAGGTTTGATAGAGTTGGACCCATTATGTCACCTGAAAACATTTAAGTACAAATTTGAGTACTGAGATAGTAATGGTGATGGATGGAAACATGAATTTCAGTGCTTGTAATATAGTTTAAAAAGATGATTCATTGATAGATAACTCCTTCTTTACAAGATTTCCATGATTCATTGATAGATTTTAATTTACATAAGCAAGGCATGTAAAGAATCATTTAATTTATGCTAGCTCTTGAGACTCATCCTAATTTTTACAACATTCAGTTGATAAGAATATTTTTTTTATATGGTAGTTAGTGACCCTATCTGTAGACATGGAAATGTGTGCATAAAGATGATTGTAATTCCTCAAGAGGATACATCACATAATAACTAGTTGAAGGGTTAGGTGTTTAAGGTGGAGAAAAAGAAGTTATTTTTGGTTTTTAACCTAAAGGCAGTACAGTAAAATGCTACCATTTTTTAACCCATTGAAGATGGATTTTGTCCATGTCACTGATTTCTTTGATAAGCTATATTTTTGACCTATAGAATAGAGTATCCAGTAGACACACTATTGGTCCATACAACTAAAATGTCATATATGTTTACCACAGTACTATACACTACACCTCAAGCTCAACATTTCCATTTACATATTTAATCAATATTAATTTCTTGACAGTTATATTGTTGAAGAGCACATTAATGCGGCTTACCTATGACATTGAATTTAACCCTTGTAGAGTCAGGAACTAGTTCATCATTACTGGCAACATGAAGATCGATGACCTGGCTTAACGAGCTACCTGTAGATGTATAAAAAAATCCATGAAATAAACACTTTAATTTTTATAAAAAAAGACTTAAAAAAAGTCATATTTGTTTGTTTTTTAAAAATTTACTCATATTTTCACCCTTGTAAGCCACAAACTTACATTAAATCACCTCTGCATTATATGCCATCCCAATGTATCAGTCTCTAACCCTCCCTCTTTATTAGCTACTAAGAGAAACCTCCATATGATAAATAGTACCAAACTAATGTATGACATCCAAGCAAACCTGACAACTTTCTTACCTCCTACAGCAGAACATATCGATAACTGCCTGTGTTCATTGCTTGAAAATCATGCTCCAACCACCAAGTGCAAAGTATCAATTCAAAAGTGTTCTCTCTGGTATAGCAGTGTTAGGGACCACTTCACACTGCTAAAAGAGCCCGCCGTAAAGGAGAGAGGCTTTGGCTTTCCACCAGACTCACTATTCATAAACAAATCTATGAAGCCACTAAGAAAAACATTACATAGTCCATGCAGTGAAATCAGCTCACTACAGTACTCAGATCATGGAGAGTTCCAGCTGCAAAGAGCTCTTTGAGATTACTAACAAACTATTGTCAACGAACATATGCACACCACTTCCAACTACCTTCTCTCCAGTAGACCTTCCTAATCTGATTGCAAAATTTTTCGTGACAAAGTACAAACATTAGAGATGTGCTTGACAACGCAATTGCAATTGACTCATCACCATACAGTTATGATACAGAATTTCAGCAACAACCATTAGGAGCATTTGAACCTGTCTCTATCGATTTAGTATGGAAAATCATGGTGAAGAGTGCACCAAAGTCATGTGCACTTAATCCAATTCCAACATCACTGCTGCTTGAGTGTTTAGACCCAATATTGCCTTTACTACTTGATGTTATTAATATCTCTCTCTCATCTGGGGAATTCCCATCACTTTTCAAAACTGCCATCATAAAGCCTCTGCTGAAGAAACCAACATTTGACTATAACGATTTAAATAACTACTGCCCACTTTCTAATCTCCCATTCATATAAAAAATCTTAGAAAAAGTTGTTCTAACCCAACTTGAATTGCATTTGAATTCAAACAGTCTTATTAGCAATGTATAGTATGTATATCACCCTTGCCACAGAACTGAAACTCCTTTCCTGAAAGTAGTTAATGACATTCTCTCTGCTTTGGATTGCGGAAAGATTACAGTCCTCACCCTCCTTAATTTGTCTGTAGCATTTGACACAATAGAAAATGATGTATTACTTTACCTTCTCCAGCATGGTATGTACCATATATATTTGCTTACAAGTTGACCATGAAAGATTAAATTGGCAAGTACCATCTGTACTTGCTTACAAGTCAAACATGTACAGACCAGCTCCTGAAACATTCCGACATACAACTGAACAGAAGAAAGAATACTAGTTCTAAGTGCTACCAGCAACTAATTTAGGCAGTGCATAAAGTGTAAGTGTACCTTAGTAAGCTCAGTCTGTGGATATAAGTATAGATTTGCATGTTTGCATATTCAGACAAAAGAACAGTAAAACAAATATGGCCACTTCTTCACTGTCTCACTGGACATACTCATTTTTCAAATCAGATTCATCAGATTCATTTTCAGGATTTACTCAAGATGATCTTTTAAGTGATGTCAATAATATAGACACAGTCCATACTAAAGAGATCTTTTAAGTGATGTCAATAATATAGACACAATCCATATTGAAGAGATCTTTTAAGTGATGTCAATAATATAGACACAATCCATACTTAAGAGATCTTTTAAGTGATGTAAATAATATAGACACAATCCATACTGAAGAGATCTTTTAAGTGATGTAAATAATATAGACACAATCCATACTGAAGAGATCTTTTAAGTGATGTCAATAATATAGACACAATCCATACTGAAGAGATCTTTTAAGTGATGTCAATAATATAGATACAATCCATACTGAAGAGATCTTTTAAGTGATGTAAATAATATAGACACAATCCATACTTAAGAGATCTTTTAAGTGATGTAAATAATATAGACACAATCCATACTGAAGAGATCTTTTAAGTGATGTCAATAATATAGACACAATCCATACTGAAGAGATCTTTTAAGTGATGTAAATAATATAGACACAATCCATACTGAAGAGATCTTTTAAGTGATGTAAATAATATAGAGACAATTCATACTGAAGAGATCTTTTAAGTGATGTAAATAATATAGACACAATCCATACTGAAGAGATCTTTTAAGTGATGTCAATAATATAGACACAATCCATACTGAAGAGATCTTTTAAGTGATGTAAATAATATAGACACAATCCATACTTAAGAGATCTTTTAAGTGATGTAAATAATATAGACACAATTCATACTGAAGAGATCTTTTAAGTGATGTCAATAATATAGACACAATCCATACTGAAGAGATCTTTTAAGTGATGTCAATAATATAGACACAATCCATACTGAAGAGATCTTTTAAGTGATGTAAATAATATAGACACAGTCCATACTAAAGAGATCTTTTAAGTGATGTAAATAATATAGACACAATCCATACTGAAGAGATCTTTTAAGTGATGTAAATAATATAGACACAATCCATACTGAAGAGATCTTTTAAGTGATGTAAATAATATAGACACAATCCATACTTAAGAGATCTTTTAAGTGATGTAAATAATATAGACACAATTCATACTGAAGAGATCTTTTAAGTGATGTCAATAATATAGACACAGTCCATACTGAAGAGATCTTTTAAGTGATGTGAATAATATAGACACAATTCATACTGAAGAGATCTTTTAAGTGATGTGAATAATATAGACACAATTCATACTTAAGAGATCTTTTAAGTGATGTGAATAATATAGACACAATCCATACTGAAGAGATCTTTTAAGTGATGTCAATAATATAGACACAATCCATACTGAAGAGATCTTTTAAGTGATGTAAATAATATAGACACAATTCATACTGAAGAGATCTTTTAAGTGATGTGAATAATATAGACACAATCCATACTTAAGAGATCTTTTAAGTGATGTAAATAATATAGACACAATCCATACTGAAGAGATCTTTTAAGTGATGTCAATAATATAGACACAATTCATACTGAAGAGATCTTTTAAGTGATGTAAATAATATAGACACAATCCATACTAAAGAGATCTTTTAAGTGATGTAAATAATATAGACACAGTCCTTACTAAAGAGATCTTTTAAGTGATGTAAATAATATAGACACAATCCATACTGAAGAGATCTTTTAAGTGATGTAAATAATATAGACACAATCCATACTGAAGAGATCTTTTAAGTGATGTAAATAATATAGACACAGTCCATACTAAAGAGATCTTTTAAGTGATGTAAATAATATAGACACAATTCATACTGAAGAGATCTTTTAAGTGATGTCAATAATATAGACACAATCCATACTTAAGAGATCTTTTAAGTGATGTAAAGAACATAGACACAATCCATACTGAAGAGATCTTTTAAGTGATGTAAATAATATAGACACAATCCATACTGAAGAGATCTTTTAAGTGATGTAAATAATATAGACACAATCCATACTGAAGAGATCTTTTAAGTGATGTAAATAATATAGACACAATCCATACTGAAGAGATCTTTTAAGTGTTGTAAATAATATAGACACAATCCATACTGAAGAGATCTTTTAAGTGATGTAAATAATATAGACACAATTCATACTGAAGAGATCTTTTAAGTGATGTTAATAATATAGACACAATCCATACTTAAGAGATCTTTTAAGTGATGTAAATAATATAGACACAATCCATACTTAAGAGATCTTTTAAGTGATGTAAAGAACATAGACACAATCCATACTTAAGAGATCTTTTAAGTGATGTAAATAATATAGACACAATCCATACTGAAGAGATCTTTTAAGTGATGTAAAGAACATAGACACAATCCATACTTAAGAGATCTTTTAAGTGATGTAAATAATATAGACACAATCCATACTTAAGAGATCTTTTAAGTGATGTAAAGAACATAGACACAATCCATACTTAAGAGATCTTTTAAGTGATGTCAATAATATAGACACAATCCATACTTAAGAGATCTTTTAAGTGATGTAAATAATATAGACACAATCCATACTTAAGAGATCTTTTAAGTGATGTAAAGAACATAGACACAATCCATACTTAAGAGATCTTTTAAGTGATGTAAATAATATAGACACAATCCATACTGAAGAGATCTTTTAAGTGATGTAAATAATATAGACACAATCCATACTGAAGAGATCTTTTAAGTGATGTAAATAATATAGACACAAACCATACTGAAGAGATCTTTTAAGTGATGTAAATAATATAGACACAATCCATACTGAAGAGATCTTTTAAGTGATGTAAATAATATAGACACAATCCATACTGAAGAGATCTTTTAAGTGATGTCAATAATATAGACACAGTCCATACTGAAGAGATCTTTTAAGTGATGTAAATAATATAGACACAATCCATATTGAAGAGATCTTTTAAGTGATGTAAATAATATAGACACAATTCATACTGAAGAGAAATATTCATCTGACTCAGAGAGAGATTCAACTTACCAAGATTGTTTTCCTCTAAAATCCAACATGGTTGACTCCTCCTATCCAGTTCCAAACTTTCTTAAACTCAAACATAATATGCAGAGTATAACAATTACAGCTGACTCAAACAAAATTCCAACAATCAAGAAATTCTTGGATGAGAATTTACACATCCCACATCCAGCATGGTCACTCCCAAAATGGACTGATATATAAATCCATGGATAAAGATTCTGCCACAGTGACTCTATACATAACTGCTGGTAAAATTCATGTACAAGGGCCAGGCTACACAGAATGGGTAAATCATTTTATCAACACTTGTCAGCTAATGGTAGACAACACCAGACTGAAATCAATTACCTCTCAGCCAAGGGCTTCAACACCCATCCCTAAAGCCCACAGAGTTAACAGTAACACAGCTTTACATGAAATAAGCCAGATTGCTATCAATGTGGAGGAAACTCCAGGACCCCAGTTTATCATAGGTGCAACAAATTCATTCGAGTTCCACAGAACCCATAACCAGACTAGTACCTCCATACAGTGCTTAGTAGTGATAGGTATTCTCCAGGCCCAAGTAGAAAGGTTAGAACAGGAACTCTGCACTAAAATCAAAGTGTCTATACAGTGTTCAAATGGATAAACCAGGGGCAACAAAAGTGTGCCAGAATACCCAGACAACACAATACACAAACATGTCAAAGGAACAGAACACAAGAGCATGTCAGGGCACTCAAACTATACCAAAACCAGCTATAAGAAAAAAATCAGTATACAAACAAATAGATGAAACCACACCAATGAAACAAGACGAGTCTCTTCTATAGGTATTAGATGGTCAGAACCAAAAATTAGCTAAAGCACATGCTGTAAACACTGACCATCATGTGTCTCACTCAACATCAAATCCAGGCACAGAAGAAACTGTTCTAAAGACAACCTCCAATTACCCACAGCAATAAGCTAACTTAAATACAAATACTAAATACAGCAGCAGTCACCAAACTCTCAGTCAGTCTAGTCATAGAAAACAAGAAGTTCAAGCAATGCATCTGAAACACACCCCTCACACACACACACTTGTTAAAATCTACAATATAGTTAAAGACAGATCTCTTCTCATAGGATCATAAATACTCAAAGGAGTAAGAACAAGAGGGTTATTTAAAACTGACTTAAAAACCCAAAGAGGTGCAACTATTAACACTATTGCAGAAAAAAATATTGGAAATGGATATGTCACCGTATCATACTGTAATTCTTCTCATTGGTGAGAATAATTACAGTAATGGCCAATCTTTGAAGGGCATTGAGGATGATTATGAAAGCTTGCTGTATGCCATCAGGTTCGAAAACACAGTGTAAAATAATCATCTCAGGTCTACCGCCAAGAAGGGATGTACTTATGACTCAACTAAATGACACCTAAGTATGTTGTGTGAAAATTTCTAAATACTATTTGTTCCGCAATACAGGACCTTCTTCAAAGACAATCGTGTGAGCCAACAATTATACCAGCGAGACCAAATCTACTTGTCCAACAGAGGTACTGCCTTGATCCTTAGGAATATAGACCAGTACATAAGACTTCTAAAAGGGGTTAGGCATGAGTCAGAAAACTGCTTGTATTGTGGAGAGCACGGTCATGTAACACAGAGGTGTCTGCAGATTCGTTGCCATCTTTGTAACGAACTAGGACATAAGCAAAAGTTGTGCACATACCAATAGGTAGAAGGCTATAATGTACAGGCTTATGAAACATATCCAAAAACAAAATGCATTAGAATATGTGTATACTTTTCAATGCATTAATTATAATTCTGTGAACAGGTTTCAGGCACTATCTGATTTGTATACAAACTGCAGCTAATTAACTTGTAAACAAGTATGTGATACTGTTCAAGTTACTTCTCTCTCTGAGGTTCCCCAAGTGTCTAATATGTCAATGTCTTCTTGTATGCATGTAAATCAGTCTCATATTGAATATTCTCCTGTATCCACTACATGTGGTCATTGTACGACAGATGGATCTTATATGTTATCTACTGCCTTGTCTGAAAATCAATCCTCTGATAAAAATTGTCATGTCTTTGGGTACCTCAAAAGAAGTCTGCATGTAATCAACCTAATTATTCAACACATCCTCCCTAAGCTGAATGAGATAAAGTTAATATTACAGCAAACTAGATCAGTCAGTATTCTAGGTCTATGTGAAATCTTTCTTTCCGATGATACTGATGATTTGGCTCTCCAAATACAGGGCTTCCACTTTGAAAGAAAAGATAGAGACTCCATCGGTGGTGGGGGTATTCTTCTGTATGTAGACAGTTCCGTTAGTTATAACAGACATGTTGATCTAGAGACTATTGGGGTAGAGAGTGTCTGGATCGATGTAACCCTTGCCCAATCAAAGCCAATACTCTTATGTTCAGTTTACAGGTCACCTAATTCCACAGCTGATTGGATTGATATATTTGAGGCTCAGATTCAAAAAGCATTACTAAAAGAAGATTTAGAAACTATCATATTCGGTGATTTCAACATTGACTACATGAAAACTCCACCATTAACATGGATAAGTAACTTTGAAACTTTCAACTTTACTCAATTAATTAACACCCCAACTAGAGTAACTATGATTCATCATGTCTATACTAATAAACCTGAAAACATAAGTAAAATAAATGTGCCAGTGTATGCACTGAGTGACCACTACCCAGTCTGTATAACTAGACATGTTCCGAAATCATCAAAAAATGGGCAGCACATTGAAATACAATACAGGGACTTTAAACAGTTTGATGAGGAAATGTTCTTAAATGATTTAGTTTGCAAACCCTTTCAATCAGTCTGCAATATAGCTGATGTCAACGCTGCTTTAGACAAATGGTATCAGATGTTCAATGCAGCCTTAGACAAGCATGTCCCAATTAAAACAAAAAGGGTTAAACACCAAATTACACCCAAGTGGATTACCCCTAAGATCAATGAGGCTAGGCACCTAAGAGATAATTTCCACAAGAAAAAAGACATGAAAAGCTATAGAAAGTGGAGGAATAAAACTAAGCATCTGATAGATAAGGCAAAAGAGAACTGCTATAAACAGGCTATTAATGAAAGTTAGAGTACCAAAACATTGTGGAAGCATCTAAAAGAGCTGAACCCACCCACGAACAGTTGTCTTCCCCCTAGACTTAAGCAAAATGATGATATAGCAGCATCTGTACAAGACATGGTGGATATGTTCAACAATTTCTTCATAAGCATCTCCAGTAACAGTATTATGAACCAGACTAACATCCCAATTGAACTTGATGCTCTACTGTTATTTATAAGAGCTAAAATTCCTGAAGATAATTATTTTTCAATAGCTAATGTTAGTGAAGTGGATGTTTTTGATATGCTAATTAAGTTGAATATTAATAAATCCTTTGGATTGGATGGTATTGGTCCACAAATTCTTAAAATTGCTGCACCAGTAATAACAAAGTCAATAACGCATATCATAAATTTAAGTATAATGAGTGGTAATTTTCCAGAAAAACTGAAATGTACAAAGGTTACACATATCTTTAAGAAAGAAGAAAAGGAGGATCCAGGAAATTACAGACCAATATCAATTCTACCTGTATTGTCAAAACTGTTTGAAAAGCATGTAGCCATTCAGGTCTATAAATTGTTTGAAACAAACTCTCTATTTCATAATGCACAATCAGGATTTAGAAAGTACCACTCATGCCAAACAGAACTTACCAAATTAATTGATCTTTGGCTGAAGGAAATGGATAATGGGCATATGACTGGGATTGTTTTCCTTGACTTCAAGAAAGCTTTTGATCTTGTTGATCATGAAATTCTGCTGCAAAAGTTTAACTGTTACAGGTTTGACAATCCTTCTTTAAACTGGTTTAGATCATACCTAAACCAAAGGTCTCAACAAGTAAGCATTGGCAATATTAGCTCTCAAACTCGCACTATTCATTCAGGAGTCCCTCAAGGCTCAGTTTTGGGCCCTCTTCTCTTCCTTATCTATAACAATGATCTACCATTAAATAATGAATCCACCAATACAGATGTTTGCAGATGATGCAACCTTGTATACATCTAGTTCTGATACTGAAGTTATCCAAACAAGATTAAACTCAGACCTTATTAGAGTCCAAAACTGGGCACAAGAAAATAGGATGGTAATTAATGAAGGTAAAACAAAATCTATGATTCTGGGGATGACACAAAAGCTACACAAGTCAGGGAACCCAAAACTATCGCTTGCAATAAATAATCATCCATTAGAAAATGTCAATCATGAAAGGCTTGTAGGTGTGTCCATAGATAATAATTTATTATGGAATGACCATATTGATAAGCTTTGTAAAACAATGTCATCCAAAATTGCCTTTCTCAGCAGAATCAAGAAATATTTACCTATGGAAAGTTGCAATTTATACTACAAGTCATATATTCTTCCAACAATGGATTACTGTTCTAATGTATGGGGAATCTGTGCTAAATCTGAGCTTGACAGGGTTTATAAACTCCAGAAACGAGCAGCACGTGTAATTTTAGATTCATCTGTTGATCATCCCTCAAAAGCATTATTTACAGAACTCAAATGGTTCACAATATATGACAGGATAGATTTTCACAAGGCAGTTCTTTTATATAAATGTCTACATGG
This sequence comes from Unio delphinus, assembly GCA_029339505.1. Lineage (NCBI taxonomy): Eukaryota > Metazoa > Mollusca > Bivalvia > Unionida > Unionidae > Unio > Unio delphinus. Next base: position 14,957,476 of record JAQISU010000014.1, read on the forward strand.
AACTGCACCAGAGTATCTCTTCAGGACTTATTCAGGCCTTTTTCAACACAATACCAGTTGAGATCAATATCACATGGAAACCTTCGAGTACCAAAACCAAGAACAGAGCAATTCAAAAAGAGTTTTCAATACTCTGGTACAGTTCTGTGGAATAAGCTTCCACTACATGTAAAATCAGCTGAAAATATTAGAGTATTTAAGAAGAGATATCATGAGCATGCATGTGTTTCTAACAGATAATGGAATTTAGTATTTTAATACTAAACATGCTCAAATAAGCACTAATTATTGCTTTCTTCACACAATGTGCATTTGTTATACTCTCATTAAGAGGGCCTCAACCCAAACCAAAATGCATCCTTGCCGCAAGCTTGTGGCAAGCTTGCGGCAAGCTAATTTGATGTTTATAAGCTAACATGGATGCTTGCGCAACCTTGTGCAGGCTTAAGGCAAACTATCTGGATATAACCACAAGCTTGTACAAGCTTGCGCAAGCTTGTACAAGGTTTCTTATTTGCTTCAGAAAGTAAAACTAGCTTACTGCAAGCTTGTACAAGGTTTCTTATTTGCTCCAGAAAGTAAAACTAGCTTGCACAAGCTTATTTCTTTTCTTCAGAAAGTAAAACTAACTTGCACAAGTTTTCTTATATGTGTCAGAAAATAAATTTAAAATAGCTTGCAATAAGTTTTTTCATCTATTACCATTCTTGTAAAAGATTGAGACCATGCATGTATCAAACTCTCATGCACATACTTGTAGCTAGGGTGCACATTCTGCAACTATCGGTAAGATTGCAGTGAATGAAAAAACTTGAGCAATGAAATTTATCATAATGTTTTTGCTGAACATATTTGTTTTCCACTACATTCCAGCTATAAGATTACATTATTTAATCATTAAAAATGCAGGTAGGTCAAGGAAATTTTAACCTTCTCAGCATTTAGTAAGTCATAATTCCACAAAAAAGGCATGTAAGAAAATCAAACTTGTACCAGAATATGAGGTATACCTGACACAGGGTCAGATGATGTCGGACCTGAATACAGGTATACGTTTTGTGGGGGCAAAAAATACGTTTTTTTAATTAAAATAAATAATAACAATTTCTTTGGAATTTTCAGTTTAGAATGTGCATTCAGTTCTATTTTGATAGAATGTATCACATGTATTTTATTTGAATGCAGTTCTACAACAATACGATTGGTTCATTTGAAATCGAGGCTACTGTTCATGTCTTTATCCGCCATATTTGATTTCGCTAAAAAGTTACCATTGTCAAAGTATCTCGTCTTCATAATCTTCAGCTTCTAATCATGTTAAATAGGAAAGAGGAATATTCAGAATTTTCTCCAGGGAAAAGAGAAGGAAACAACTGGAAGGACAACTGTGCCGTCTTGTGTAGATTTATGAAGCCATATGGTAACGGAGAAAACAACGTTTTGCAAATTGTATAATGTGATTTCGCTATTAAGCATGAAGGCGCACAAAAATGCTAATAAGCATCAGGTTCCTGCTTCATCACACACAACTCAGCCTGAACTTGAGACAAATATAAATACCAGAGAGAACCTTAATAAAATTCGATCGAAATTAGATTTCTTAAATTTCTTTTAGAAATAAACCTTTCTCTTTCAGTTACTAGTGTTGCTGGTGAGTTATTTTGCACATGTCTTCCAAACATTAAAATCACAAAGGATAACTCATATGCTTTTGTTCTGAAACATTTTAAAAAGGATTTAGGAGGAGAGCCCTAGTAGCTGTCTTACTGAAGCTAGCTTCAATGAAGTTATCAATAAATGTGCTACAGATCGCAGGGCATCAACAATTGATATCATGTACTGCACTTGTTTGAAATTGTTGTTACTTTTATAATGCTCAATGTTATTTTAATTGTGATTTTTCCACAAAGTTGAAGTTCATTAGCTTTATATTTGCAAAACATGGCATCTATACTCTAGAGTTACTGACAGACCAGGACACAAAAAGTTTGAATGAACTTTAAAAAGGTTTTAAAAATGTGCGAAAATAGGAATGGCTTGAGTGCAAGAACAGTTGAGGTAAATGTAGTTGTTCAGTTCATAAGAAAACTGAACGCTAGAGGATTTGCATTTTGTGATCTTTGCAATAAAGAATTGAACTACGCCATTTGCAGTTGGAAGAGTTGGGAGCATAAAACGAAACCTGCAACACAGTACAGGATATCCCCACCCCTTAATATTTTTAGGTTATTTGGGAGGCAGGGGACAACAATCATGTCTGATGTTTGAAAGCTCACATGCTTGTAGCAAGAAATCTATACAAGCTTGTGCAAGCTTGCAAAAATAAGCTTGCAGCAATGTTCCAAATACAAGCTTGTAAAATAAGCTTGCATTTTTGGTTTGGGTTGCGCAAACTTGCCGCAAGGTTCCAAATACTAGCTTGTGCAAGCTTGCAAAAATAACCTTGCACAAGCTTGCAAAAATAACCTTGCGCAAGCTTGCAATTTTGGTTTGGGTTGCGCAAGCTTGCCGCAAGGTTCCAAATACTAACTTGCGCAAGCTTGCAAAAATAAGCTTGCGGCAATGGGTTGCGCAAGCTAACCACAAGGTTCCAAATACTAGCTTGCGGATATCAGTTTGTGCAAGCTTGCATTAAGAGCTTGCAATTTCGGTTTGGGAAGGGAGAATAGTCCTTGACTAATGAGTCACCCTCTATAAATAAAGCATTATTATTATTATTATTATTATGATTATTATTATTATTATTATTACAGATTAAATTGGTATGTACTACATATATTTGCTTACAAGTCAAGTCCAGCTACATGTAAGATTAAATTGGTATATACCATATATAGTTGCTTACAAGTCAACCATGAAAGATTAAATTGGCAAGTACCATCTGTACTTGCTTACAAGTCAAGTCCAGCTACATGTAAGATTAAATTGGTATATACCATATATATTTACTTACAAGTGAGCCTTGTAAGAATAAATTGTTATGTACCATTTACACGTCAAGTCCAGCTACATGATGTTCAGAAGAAGTATACTTAAAAGTTTAATTTTATTCTGAGTTTATTGTGTGGAAAACGCACAATCATGGTGTTCATTGATTTCTCCGCAACGTTCGACAGCGTCCATTGCCCGGCCTTGTGGAAAGCCCTGGAAGCAGAAGGATACCCGCCAAAATACATTCAGCTACTTACCAACACCTATGACGGGTCAACCAGTCAAGTTCGAATCCAAGGAGCAAATACGAAGGATTTCTCGGTGAAAACGGGCGTCCGTCAGGGATGCGTGCTCTCACCTAGCCTCTTTAACATCATGGTCGATTGTGTCATGCGCAAGGTATTCATGGGACGTGGAGGGATCACTTTTGGGGCAGGGTTCGATGAACATGCCACAGATCTAATGTTCATGCATTTCTCACTGAGGATGAAGCCGAAAGAAACAGAAATTCTGCAAGAAATCGCCGATGAAGCCGCTAGATTTGGGTTAAAGATCAACACCGCCAAAACAGTTGTCATGACATCGGACAACACCCCAGTGACCGTCTGCCTTAACGGAGTCTATCTTCAGCAAGTAGAGGAATTTAAATACCTGGGGTCCATAATCCGAAGCAGATCAATAGCGGCTCCACCGACATCACGCATCGCCTGGGACTGGCAACGTCTGCGTTCGGGTCACTAGCTTGGTGCATATGGAGACAAAAGGCCCTTTCGGTGGTGACCAAAGTGCGTCTATACCGCATTCTCATCCTCCCAATACTCCTATATGGAGCAGAGACGTGGGTCCTCCTAGACGCGGACATCAAGAAGCTGGAGGTATTTCAAATGCGCTGCCTCAGACGAATACTGGGAGTAAACCTTCTGGACAGAATCCCAAACGTGGAAATCCGGGCCCGATGCTCTCACCAACCGACAGTGGAATCACTGATTAGACGTGCTAGGCTTCGCTGGTTTGGTCATGTCTGCCAAATGGAAGAGAGGCGTCTACCGTATCAAGCCCTGTGGTGCACCAGACCGGAAACCTGGAAGGTCTCAAGAAATGCACCAAAGAAAACCTGGATCAAACAAGTGGAAAAAGACCTGGCGAACTATGGCATCTCCTCAGCACATGCCAAAGAAAATGCTATGCGGGACCGAAAATGGTGGAAGGAAATAATTGAATTCATCTGCACGGGCAATTTTCAAGCAGCACCCACAGTTTCCTATCAACTGCGACCACGCTGATTGGATGGAAACTACGGGACAAAATTGAATTGAATTGAGTATATTGTGATATACATTGTCAGTTTCCAAATCAAATAGCCAAAAAAGCCTAAAGGGCATTATGTAAGCTGTGTAAGTCAAATAATTCTACCAATGCTATGCAACCTCAGGTTGTGAACATTACGCAGCATGGTTCTAATCTTTTTTCTAAATTAGCATATGTGATTTGAGTAAAGCTCAATATTCAAAGCAAAGGATGTGTTGTTTTGTTTGACATTTGAAAGACTCTTGGATACTATCATGAGTTCATTGTGACTTGGCCCAATCATTATTTTCCAGACATGTGAGTAACCAATTTCTATCTTCATGTTGATTATTAGTTTAGGTTACCTACAGGTGCTACTTATAAATGAAACTAAGACTATTGGTAAATGGTTATAAAGATGGGGGACATATATATCCATTGATTGAGGCAAGACATTGACACTAACAATTATAATAGGGCGGTTACTATAAACACTGAAATACACTGAAAAACTGAAGTACACCAAAAAATACATGTATTTACATGTTCTCTCAGTATATATTGGTTTCCACACACAAATTATTATTTGATTTTATTTAAATAATAATATATAGCAAAATAAAATATGATTAATGTGATTTTGATATGAATTATCAGCGGGAGGTCGTGGGTTTGATCCCCATCCGAATCATACCAAAGACTCACAAAAATGGTACTCACACCTGCCTCGCTTGATGCTCAGCATTAATAGGTTAGTGTTAGGACTGGTCGGCCCGGTATCAGGATAATGTTACTGGGTGGGACATCATGCTACATGTTTGCGGCATGATACCCCAGTGCTAACTTCTCATGGGTCGGTGGTTCTCCCCGGGGTTTTCCTGGGTTCTTCCTCTACCATTTATAATGACCACCATGTATAGCCTATCTTGTGCTGAAAAATGGTGTTAAAAAACAACAACAACATAGAAGCCGTCTTTTCAAGAATACGGTCAGTGGGATTAATGTGATGTTAATAAAAATGAGAAAACAAATCATTATTTTTTGAAGAAGGATATATGAGTAATCTGACTACTTTACGTGTAAGGAGTAATTTAGTGAAAAAAGCATCATGATTATGCCAAAAGCATAATGGTTGGCATGTATGATAAATGCTTATCAAAACCGCAAAATGTACCCACCTTCAGGACACAGGTAGAAACTCTTTGTGTATTCTTGTGGAATTCCTTCGGGCTGAAATAAATATTAACCAATTGTCATGATCCAAGATATTATAAAAAAGTTTTTCAACTGTAAAGCCTAGTATACAAACTTCATTTATTCATTTATTTCTGGTTAGATCATATTCTTTTATGTAAAATTAATAACAAGGATTATATCCCTCATGTGGCCAAGTGGTCTAAAGCCCTTACCATTACAGATCACTGCCATCTCACCTCTATCTGCATGGCTTCGAGTATCAGATTTGGCCAGTGTGGGTATGTGAGAAAGCTTGCCAGTAGCTTCTCGTGGGTCAGTGGTTCTCTCTTGAGTTTTCCCAGGTTCTTCCTCCATACTGGCCACCATGTATAGCCAATAGTGTGCTAAAAAATGGTGTTAAACCCTAAAACAACAACAACAGGTCAGCATCCTCATAATCACAATTTCTGCTGACCTTAATGCTTCCCACAAAGGACTATCTGAATCCACTCTGATCCAAAAGGTACCAATTTATCTGTGGCTTTCCTGGTTATACAAAGCAGGAACTTAAAAACCTAATGAATACAGATTTACTATGAAGAAAATAAAGACATCCTGCTTAATCCATAAATTTAAGTACCCCCAAATAAATGCAATTTTCTGTAAAACCATAAACAAGAGACCCAAGTGGCATGAGATCACTAATTTCATTTCACCAACATTTGCCTGACAGATAAATACACTAACAGATTGCCAAAAAGTATGGGTAAGCTGGAAGCTCTCTGTTAAAATTTCTTTATATTCTATTAATTGTATATTTAATAATTCAAGATTTCTCAAGATTTTGTATCTTTATCAATATTTGTCTGTCCAATACTTACAAGTCCAAATCAAGGAAACTTTTGGCCAAAACTGGTCCAGTTCTGTTAATCATTCTGGCAGTTGTTATCAAGGGTTTTTCTACTGTAGCAACAATAGTAACATCCTATTGTAAATTGGGATCATTTACATAAATCTTAAAGTTCTTCATGTCAGAATACTTTTTTGTAAAAGATTGTCATAATATGTTGGGTGATTTTTAAGAAGAAATTATTTTAAAACTTTTCTAATTGTAGTAATGGCAGACATATCTGATGACACACTGGCAATATTTGAATAATTTCTAAAGTCCTTATTACTTATTATTGGAATGCTGTCCAATTTGATCATATATCAGCATTTAAGTTTAAGTAAGTTAAAGTATATTTTGTTGTTGTAAAGGCAGCCATTTTTTTGGTGGACTAGTATCATTTTATGCCAGAGAGCTAGAAGTTGTAAATAACAAATGTTTTTTTGACACACACAATGAATGACAGATGAAGAACCACACCATAATCTCACTATGCCTAACATCTAGGTGAACTAAAACTGATAGATAAACACAGAAATAAAGAACGGATGCAATTTCATGTCAAATATTGGACACACTCTTCCTGTGAAGGAAAGGTAAACAGCGTCACAAAAGAACTCACTGTCTGTATGAACAAATTTCACAATTTTTATGCTACTATGTTACAGCTTGTCTACATAGTAACATAAAAAAAATGTTGAATGCAGAAAATTTTACGTATGAAATGTCATTCTAGGTAAAATGCCTGACATACTCAAAAGAATTCATTGAACAACTTGCGAGTGGCACTCTAGAAACAAGAAAATTTATGGACAGACAGCAGAGATAAGAGATCTAGTAGTAGCTAAACTTCACCCACACCCATTACATCCTGGGGGAATAAAAATGTGTTAACATACATTTCAGAAACATGTAACAACTTTTAACAACAACTCATCACAATAATGGATGTAGGGTCGCAAATAAAAGCAAATATCAAAATATGTCAAAAAGAAAAATTGCACAAAAACTTTAGGAAGATAAACCAAATAAATGTAGCATAAAAAATTGATAAGTAGATGGAATGGCAAGGTGAAGTAAAAAGTGTTTTGACACAAATACTGCCGTGTCTAAAGGCAATTTATCTTACCCAAATCAATTCTTAGCATAATTCATGACTTAGTCTCACTCTCTGATTGATTCAAAAACATTTAAGAACTTGTTTTACAATCTATCCACCGACAAATGGGAGTTTACTGCTACAGCATACACAAAAAATAACATGGCATTAGTCTAGCTTGACATTCAGAGCAAGAGAGAAAAAATTGTGATAGTGAAGGTATTTTGCATCAACTTCCAAAGAAGATTTTGTATTGCTTTCCTGGGCAAAGTTTAAACATTAGCAGAAGCATTACATACCAAACCAGTGAGTTTGATGCTGCTAATATACAACCCAGTTAGTTTGATGTTGCGAATATACAACACAGTTAGTTCAACATGGTTGCTATTTACATCATGTTAGATCAATGTTGCTAATATACAACCCAGTTAGTTCAACATTGCTAATATACAACAGTTTGTTTAATAATGATAGCCTTATTTGAATAGAAGTCAGTTTAAGGTTTTTAGAGATTTAGTAATGGTGGTCTTATTTGATGGTAGATAAGCTTAATTTGCATAAGACTGACAATATGACATACCAGAAACATTTTCTCATATTTGGTAAGATTATTTTAGGCTGGTTTTGGAAAATGGTAATTTAAAGGTTTTTCTTTATTGCAGACATATTTTATTGCAGATCAGCATCATATTTATAAAGTTGATGGGTCTTGATGCCATGAATATTCCTGCCAAGTTTAGTTGAAATTGGTTGAATGGTTTTGAAAAGTTAAACATAGCAATTACTGGTAGATACAATAATGACCATGCCATAACACATTTTACCTAACAGGGTGGGGAGCTAAAAAGATAATTGACCAAGTATTCATAAATATTTGGCCTTCATTGATTAGACATAAATATTTGGCCTTCATTGATTAGACATAAAATATCTTGCACGTTCAGACTCTTTAAGCCATACATTTCTCCACACAGACAATGGTCTATTATTATTCATACCTCGACTAAGAGTTTTCTTCTGACTCCATCCTGGACACCGATGGCTTCTTTACTGATGATCTGGTTAACACATGTGTTATCATCCTCCATAGAAACAGCCTGTTTAAATATCAAACTTTGTGATTAGTAATATCACCCAGTAATCAGCTATCAATGTAATACCGAGATTGCTGATTCCTTTCAAAATATATTTGCCACAAATTAAGGATAATCTAGCACCAAATAGAAATATTAAAAAAGAAAGAAGAGGAAAATGGCTTTGAACATCAAGCCTAATCCTGAGTGATACTTTCAATTTGATGTTGTTGTTGTAGAGTTTAACGCCATTTTTCAGCACACAATAGGCTATACATGGCAGCTAGTATTAATGGTGGAGGAAGAATTCGGGGAAAACCCATGGAAAGAACCACCGACCTACAAGAAGCTACTGGCAAGCTTTCTCACATAACTATATTAGCCAAATGTTAGACTCAAACCCACGCAGACAGAGGTGAGATGGCAGTGATCCATAACGGAAAGCGCTTTAGACCACTCGGCCACTCAGGACCCCTCTTTTAATTTGATGTGGGTGGTAGATGATGATGCTAAATTAATTGCTATGCAAAGCTTCCACTGTGGCAGATTCAACAATAATGAATTAGAATGACATCCTATCCAACAACAAAATATAGAAAGAGATATATCAAAAGAAATCAAGAAATGTTTTTCCACCTAGTTGCTATGGAAGCCACATCATTGCTTGTAAAACCATACTGAATATTATTCAAGCAGAAAATATCATATGAAAAATTCCATAAAGAATTTGACAGCATATTTCCAATACAGCTGGCATAAATGGTAACCCATGAACATGCTTATCAGAAAGCCTACTGTGTTTTAGAGTCTAGGCAACTCATCTGGAATGGATAAAACATTTGATAGAAGCAGAAAATTTAGGTACAATCCTACTGTTTGTTACTAAAGTCTATTTTTACATTGCTGAATAGGTATATCATTCCAGTTTTCTAAAACAAAATACACCAAATTAAAGCAATAAATGCGAACCTTGACAACATATGACTTCAAATATTTTAAGCACATAAATGAATTTTCAGTTCAGTTATAAGTAAGAATTTTAGCAAACAGCATCCTACACAATGGAACTGATGTCCTTCATAAAAGTCATATATGGTCAAAGTACAATGAGTATGACCAAGAATAGGTTATCATTTGTACAATGTTCTGATTCCTAAATGGAGTAAATTCATAAAATTAAAACGCTGTATCAGTTTTATCACTTGGTGAGTTATTTTACTGACTGTATTCTAATATATGGTTCTTTTAATTTTCTTATTTTTGTACGGATTATTTCTGGATTATAAATTTTGGTCCCCAATTTTGATTTCCAGATCTGGAATACAAATTTCTGGATTAATGGAACAAATAAACATTTAGAAATTGCATTTCCATTGAAATTTGCCCAGAGAGTTATGTGCCCAGATAAACAAAGTCCAGATTAATGAGATTCTTCTGTATATACAAACCTATCAACAAAATAAAGGATCAACAAGAACTGGACAATAGGTGGGAGAATATAAAAAAATCATGCACATTGCAAGTAGTATGTAACTTACTGGACTCTAATTTGACTGACCCTAGGTCTTACTGGCCTTATGGATCTGTCTCAGACTCCAATTACACATGACTGTGTCACATTAACTGACACTACAGAACCCACAATAGGCCACCCTAGAAACAGCTTTGGTAAAGTAAGTCTTAACACCATTCCACTTAAATATGATCAAAATTGACTCAACCATTCTGGAGAAGTTGATAATAAATTTTATTGATGGTTGTAACTGATGCCATACCATTGTTAGGGAACTTCTCCTAGTATAATTATGACAGAGCAAATCCAAACAGATGGTTTAACATAGTTTGATCAAAATCGACACAACTGCTGTAAAAAAAAAGACTCATTCAGTTTAGTGAAGATGTTGAAAACATGTGTTACTTACACACTGCTTCCTCATCCAAATGCACCCAGATAACTCACAAATCTTTTATATTACACAGGCAACTGTTGATCCCATTTCTTATAGAAACAGGCAAAAATAGGCTGCTATTTGCTTAACATTAAAAAAAAAAGTGACTGAAATTGCAAAATGAAATGACATATCACTCATTGTATTGTTAATAATGTGGGTTAGCACCTGGAAATTTAGAAAATCTTGGAAATTTTTAATAGAAATCATCTGTAGGTAGTTCTTTAACAAAAACATTTTAACACAATATCTGACAAGATGTAACACAATGAAAATGTTTGTAAATGCCTAATGTCAGCAACACTGTATGAAATATATGCTAATTAAAGAAGCTTTCTAAAGTGAAAATATTGTTGCATTTTATCTTTAATTGGATTTCAATGTAATCATAAATATGATTAGCACCTCATTTATTCAAATGTGAAAAGAATTAATTGGTTGCCATGAAAATTGTCCTTCCAGATTTTAACACAAGGTAACAAACAGGATAGTTTGTTTGATTAGGATTTTTAATGTAGCTTTAACACTTTTTCAATCATATCACTACAATGTCTGCAGTGAGGCAGTTTATGGTGATGTTTCAATTTAGTACAATTTGGGTCATTTTAATTACATGAGATGATCTGAATATTATTTTGATTACAGAAAATTATATGAATCTATATTTCATTTTATGAGATTATTTGAATCTTACTTTCATTGTACAAAATTATGTGAAATTATTTGAATCTTTCCTTCATACATTTAAATATGAATCAATTTTTTGTTTTCTTATTTGTAAATGTTTGGATAGAGTAATTGAATGAGATGTATATTTTAGAGTGTGAAAAAATAGCTGTATTTGTAGTATATATATTTTTTTATTAACCCATTCCATAAAATTCCATCTTTCAGCATATTGTGTTTTTGTCATCATTTAATCCAAGCATCTATTCAGGTCAATCCTGTTACAACCATGAATGCAGCAAAATACTTTCAGCTGCAATCAACTAAATTTGTTTACAAGTCAATAATACATATCCATACAAAAACCAAATTCTAAGTAATTCACTAATTAATTTATTATGATATTTTCCCCCATGTAAATTTGTACTGAAAATCATATCAGTAACAGCTCTAACTGCTAGACTGGTTCAGATGAATTATGCATCTGACTTATAATCAAAGGATGTGTATTCCTGCCTAGGTCTTGGTGTGTCCTTGGAGAGGGCACTTGACTACCATTTTCTCTACACCAAGGCTTTTTGTTCCTGCCTAAGTCTTGGTATGTCCTTGGAGAGGGCACTTAACTGCCATTTTCTCTACACCAAGCTGTGTATTCCTGCCTAGGTCTTGGTGTGTCCTTGGAGAGGGCACTTAACTGCCATTTTCTCTACACCAATAAGGTGTCAATAGTTAAATCCAAACTAAAAATGCACTTGCAAAAAGGTTTAGAACTAGTCAAATATAAGTAACGAATACCTAAAACTCCTTATGTGACTGTACACACATCACCTAAACCACCATGAGGGCTGCAGACCTCTCGGGATGAGGAGTTATTCCAAAGGGTTGCAAATAGATTAACTAAATAATATGTTTTGCATGTATACTGCTAATTTTCAAATGTATGTAATTGTGTTGTGATGAATAAAATCTTAACCAATTTACAATGGATAAAGAGTTCATTATAGTTATAAAAGTATAACTATTATTGTGTATGGGTCTTCAAAACATGTTCCAGTTAAAAAAGGGTACTCATGCTTGAAAAAGTTGGGAATCTCTGATTTAAACCATTCTTCAAATTTTTTTTTGGGACATTGTTTTTACAACAATAGAAACGGTCTACTGCATTTTGATGTGGGGATAAATTCATAATAAATGTATATTCTGAACACTTGTTAAAAAGGCCATTGCTGTTTGTCATATATATGAAAATTAGAAATTGTGTGTATACATTTCTAGAGCAGAAAGTAAAAAGTGAGAATAAGGGTGCATTTACTGTATAGCAAAACTGTCTTGTTTATGAACATAGTTAACTGCATCATATAATAATAATAATAATAATAATAATAATAATGAGAACTTTGTAAAGCGCCAAATCTTTAGAAGTTCTAAGTGCTTTACAATATCTATAATGATATGACTACATAAAAACAAAAGACAGAAACAAACATCATAAGATTAGAAAACATAAAAAATGCAGACAATATTTAATGATATGAAACATTATTAGGTCTTTAAGTTTCTTCTTGCATCATATTTTATTGGAATAAACAAAATGTCAGATAAAAAAATGAAGACCATGCACCCATAACAAATTTGGGTATCGATTATCATGATCATAAATCAGAAAATAACAAAAATCTACTGTTGGAAAAATGTTGGGACTTTAAAAGTTTTTCATTATATCAGAAAATGTATTGTTCCCCAGTTAAAATTTTCTCTTTCTCACTCTATCTGTCTCTCACTCCCAATGAATATTTAACATATATTAAAAACTTATTTGACCAACTTACAGTGGCTTCAAGATCAATCTCGCCTACTTTCAATGGTACAATGTGGAATTTAGCTGACTTTGAATCACCACCACAGACACACATCTTCTGGACTGCACCAAATGCTGACTGGATGCGGAAATCTTCAGTCTCTTTCATCTTTATCTCCATCTGCAAGTAAATAAATAGCCATCAGAAGAATGGATGGCTAAATATTGATACTACAAATGTAAAACATAATTTTTACAACTTCATATCTAGTGACATTGACTTTTGTTCTAAAAATCACAGACTCAACACAGAGATGTGCTTTCTCAAAAACAACTTTCAAGTTGATACCAATTCAGGCTGGAAACTTGAGGAAAGTTGACTTATTATGTGGAACCAAAAAGACAACTTTAGCTTCTGTGGCATTGACTCTTGAGAATCAAAAGGAAGGTGTCTCTGCCTAGGCATAAACAGTCCATAAGTTTAGTCACTATCAGATTATGACAATTTTATTTATTGTACAGAAAGCGAAACAAGACTCCCTCAAAGGACAGCTTACTGGTCCAATCTTTTTATCTCCAGAAATTCAAGATTAGACCATTTCTTTTCTTTTTTACCATGTGTGACATTTGCCAGTAATAGCAAAAATTTTAAATTATCTAATGTGGTGGACAATTAGGATGTCAAATTGTAACCATTTTCATTTACAGCCAACAAGACATCTTGAGGGATTTTCTGGTGGAAATGCCATGCTGATATGAGGAGTAATGAAGAATATATAGCCACTATGTTGGCCTTAATGATATTGAGTATTAGATTGACACCATTGTGGTGGCTGTATTAGAAGCGTGGGCAGCACCATTTTCAGTTAGAACCAACCAGGCATCCTAAGAAGTCATTTAGTAAAAACTTGGGCTGTTAAGTATTGCAACAGATAGGAGTAGTGATTATGACAAAAAGTTGTACCTTGTCTGTGTACAAGACTTTGACAGCAAAAAGGGCAAAGTCAAAGTGCTCTTATTTCATTACCAAAAATAATTGCAGATTCCACTGTAGAAAACACTTTTAAAATTTGTTTCATAATGCTTTGAATAAACATAAGTTAGCAGAACTGTATGGGGTTTTCACCTTGAATAAACATAGGTTAGCAGAACTGTATGGGGTTTTCACCTTGAATAAACATAAGTTAGCAGAACTGTATGGGGTTTTCACCTTGAATAAACATAAGTTAGCAGAACTGTATGGGGTTTTAACCTTGAATAAACATAAGTTAGCAGAACTGTATGGGATTTTCACCTTGAATAAACATAAGTTAGCAGAACTGTATGGGGTTTTCACCTTGAATAAACATAAGTTAGCAGAACTGTATGGGGTTTTCACCTTGAATAAACATAAGTTAGCAGAACTGTATGGGGTTTTCAGCTTGAATAAACATAAGTTAGCAGAACTGTATGGGGTTTTAACCTTGAATAAACATAAGTTAGCAGAACTGTATGGGGTTTTAACCTTGAATAAACATAAGTTAGCAGAACTGTATGGGGTTTTAACCATGACATGTATGGATATATGAGCAAGATCAACTTTTTTTTAATAGATGATGGGATGAATTGTGAGCATAAATTTCATGGCAATCCTTAAAGTATTTTTGGAGAAGTAGTGATAAAATTATTATTCTAACAAACATATGATGATCAGACCTTCCCATAAGTGTTCCTGTTCAATGACCAGTATAACTAAACTTTACATCATTACAACAGCTCCAGTAACCTTGCCCTTCTCCTCTCCGTATCATAATGAACAATAGCTGTCATTACCCAAGTTTAGTCTACCTAAGAAGTCTGATGAAAATTAGCACGAGGCAACTTGACTCTCCTGCAGTCAAGTAAATCACATTTTCATCTCCAGTGGTCTTGTCTTTGGACCTGGCTAAATCATACCAATTGGATTCTTACATTTCTTACAGACCATGTATAAGGTTTGAGAGAAATAAAGACAACTGTTACAATAGACTAAACTTGTGCTGCAGAAACCACCTTGTCAACAATGATTTAGAGATACAGGAACATATGGATAATATATAATTCCAAAAATGAAGTGATTTAGGTAAGGGTTTTTAAAAATATATTTGTTTATTTTTGTTTTGTTTTTACAAATCAAAAGTGTTCGGATTCCATGGCAACATCCAGAAACATAACATAAAGCACAATAATAGCATGGGTAGAAAGGAAGGTTTGGGATCATATTATATTCCAGATTTGAAATGTTTATTAATACATAAGAACTGGAACTAAAACTTTAATAAGGTTAATGTGTCCTACATTTTGACACCATGGTTATGCCCAGTGACTTTACCCATGGGTTTGAGTCTTATGGGAAGGTGTATGATGTGTGATATTACATTATATTATGAAATTAATTGGATAAAAGAATTTTTAAGTTATTACTAGTAATTAAAAAAAGAAAAACTGTTGTACATGCACTTCTTTGTTATGTGGATTTACTCTGGTACACAAGCCAGAGGCAGAATCAGTAAATTACATGAGGTCTGAGTGTGATATTATATTTCACATCAAGTATTTCTGAAAAAGGAAATACATGTAGAAGTAATTAAAACAATTAACATAATCTCTTTGCCAGTATAACTGTTCACCCAATGGTCCCACCCAAGGGTGGAATCCAGGTACAGTAGAACTGCAGTGAGAAAATGTGCATGTGAAAACATTATATTCCAAATGTAAGATAATAGCAGTTAAAACAAGCGATAAGTAAATATTTTACCAGAAATGTATCCCCAAAGTAATTCTCTACTGTCTTGGCTTCAGTTATATTCAAAACATCAAGTGAATTAGTAAAGGGTATGGTAATTTAAAACCAAAATCTTTAAACTATATTCTCATTTTAATTTCTGAATTCCTGGCTCAATTCAAAGGCAGACTGGATGGAAGGAAAGGTACTGAGAAGGGTGTTAGCTTACAGTTAGACATTCTGTCATATAATTGAAGACTGTCACTAAAACCGGAAGATTCTCTCCCCGAATGGCTGAGTACGGCAAGGTAAAGGAGAGGAAGAATGGTTGGAAAACTGTGATGCCAATCATGGGTGAGACTCCAACACCATCCTTGGAGTTGGAGCACAGGCTGTTGCCAACCCACTCTGTGATAGTATGTGGAACTTCAGTATTAACCAAGAGAACACCATCATCCCTAAAATGACAACAAATTCTGTGTAACTTAAAGAATGGTAGAGATATATTTATATTTGTTATAGTGCTTTTGATTAAATGTGATTTTAGACATAATGCAGTACACAGTATATTTATAACAGTTAGACAAAGAAAAATAACAATATAAAATTGAACATTTTCAACATCAGCTTAAGAATTTACTTCACAATCAAAAATCATTGTAGTTAAATTGGACAACACCAGAAAATGTTTTCACAATCAGTCATTGTATTTACTTGACCACTATTGTATCCAGTCAATACGAGATTATTTACATGCTATAATACACCGAAAATTAGGTAATGAGTCACTTTTACAATCAGATATGTGACAGCTATTGTATACAAAAAAAACAAAATAGTGCCAGTGCTAAAGCCAACTCCAGCAGGTCAAATGCATGAGCTCCATAAATGCTGGCTGATAATGCAGACACAAGAGAGACATGTATCACCAACCCTTCTTGCAATATGTTTCTGTTCATGTATCAAATACATAATGGCCTACAAATATTTGTTTCTGTTCACATGTCAAATACATAATGGCCTACAAAAATTTAATTCTGTTCATGTGTCAAATACACAATGGCCTGCAAAAAGCTTGTCATATCTATCATGCAAATCCAGAGACTAAAGTGCCCCATTAGAGCCTGGAATGGATTAGCAAATGAACAGACAGAAAATGGTCGATGCTCATTGACATAACATACCTATTAAGAAGGTCTATGAAACCAGTAACATCTGACTCAGTTGAAAAATCAGTTTGATTTAAGTGTGATTTCAGACTGTGGGAAAACCCGAGTATACAGATAAAACAGGCTGCACCATTATGGTCGGTATAAAAAACAGGTTTGTTACATGATTGTGAACTTTCCTCTTGAACAACAAAAGCCCATAATCAACCTATGTGGGACAGTCAGCTTAAGTTGCTAAAAACTTTGTTTAACAACAATTTTAAAAAATCTTCAATCCCAGGTTTACAAAATTTGGAAAAATGCCCTAATTGGAGGAACCATCAAGGAAATGTGTCCAGTGATGTCAGTGGTATTAAAGAAGATGATTTCAAGTATGGACCAAATAATATGGTGACAGCAGAACCAAATTTTGCCTTTGGAAACTGAAGGAAATGATATTCTGAACAAGCTTAATGACTTGTACAAGAACAATATCAGCAACCCATTCAGGAGAAATTTGTCAAAGTTGTTAGTGAGGGTTTCAGGGCCCAGATATCTCAAGATATATTTTAAGGGCTTGAGTGAAAAACAGTGAAAGCCCCAAAATTACCAAAATTTAGGTGTGCTGATGGCTAACTCTGAGATTTGGTCAAAAGTGAATAATCCCAAGAAAGAAATGAATGCAATGCTCCAGAAGTTTCAGGTAAGTGTTGCAAAACCTGATGTTCCTCTTCATTAGTATCATAAGTAGATTGTATCACTTGTGTGGACACGTTAACTCTATTTCTTTATCATTTTCACCATCTACAACATAACTCCCCCACACATTCATTAAGATGTCAGAATTTTTCATTTCAATAAAAAGAATTTTAAAAATTGTCATGTAAATTATGTTTCTAAAAATAATAATTACCTTTAATCATATTAACATTAGAAAATAACTTCTGCTACCTCTGATAAATATGAACAACCATTTTTTCCAAACATATACAGATGAAAGAAGTAGCTCTTTCAGACTACCCTGGTAGGTGACCACTTGTATCCCGGCTGTTAACTTGTTTACAGCAAAACCTACAACAGGATACCTGCTTTTGTAGGGAGAGTGGGACAAATTGATAGTGTGATCATTTATAAAGTATTTTCAGGAAAACATGATTTATTAAAAACAAATCTGCCTCCTCCTTTAAATACATTACCCACTCAAATGAACATGTGGAGAATAAGTATGAGGAAGCCGAAATGCATAATCATCCTACCAATACCATCATCAACCGCTAGGAATATGATAATTGCTTAGCTGAAAAGATAAACTTCTAGTGTAAAGGCAGCACAACTGAAGGATATGCATTTATATTCATGCAAAGGAGATTTGTGCAAAAATTGAATTTGGCAAATGTTATAAGGTCATGCCAGGAACTGAGTTTGTGCCATCATGAAATGGGCATAGTAATTGTCAGGGCGGCTACAAGATTCAATTCTCTCCTTTGGGTGTACCAGCCAACTCTACCGTCTCAAATTTAAACAATATTTTTGAAGGACAAGTCCATCAAAATCACTTGTATTTCATAAGTGGAGATATTCATAAGACATACCTTATCATGCGAAAATTCAGTGTATGCCAATCTAATATATGATGCACTTGCAGGGTTATGCATTATTTTCCATTCTTAATAAGTAAGCCTCTAAAAGGCACCACAGATGTTCCCTGTGTGCCTTCAGCAGCCTCTGACTGGTACCACAGATGTTCCCTGTGTCCCTTCACTAGCCTCTGACTGGTACTACAGATGTTCCCTGTGTGCCTCTAACAGTATCTGACATGTACCTCATATGATCCCTGTGTGCCTCCAACAGTCTCTGACAGGTACTATAGATGTTCCCTGTATGTCTTCAACAGCCTCTGACTGGTACCACAGATGTTCCCTGTGTGCCTTCACTAGCCTCTGACTTGTACTACAGATGTTACCTGTGTGCCTCTAACAGTATCTGACATGTACCTCATATGATCCCTGTGTGCCTCCAACAGTCTCTGACAGGTACTACAGATGTTCCCTGTATGTCTTCAACAGCCTTTGACTGGTACCACAGATGTTCCCTGTGTGCCTCTAACAGCCTCTGACTGGTACCACATATATCCCATGTGTGCCTTCAACAGCCTCTGACTGGTACCACATATGTTCCCTGTGTGCCTTTAACAGCCTCTGACTGGTACCACATATATCCCATGTGTGCCTTCAACAGCCTCTGACTGGTACCACATATGTTCCCTGTGTGCCCTCAACAGCCTCAGACTGGTACCATATGTGTTCCATGAGTGCCTCCAACAGGCACCACATATGTTCTCTGTGTGCCTTCAACAGTATCTGACATGTACTACAGATGTTCCCTGTGTGCCTCCAACAGTCTCAGACAAGCACTATAGATGTTTCCTGTTACCCTCTTACAGGCACCACAGATGTTCCCAGTGTACCTCCAACAGCCTTTTACAGATACCACAGATGTTTCATGTGTGCCTCCAACAGTCTCTGATAAGTACTATAGATGTTCCCTGCGACCCTCTGAGAGGCACCACTGATGTTACATGTGTGCCTCTGACAGAACAGGCAACAAGATGTTCCATGTGTGCCTCTGACAGCATCTGACAGGCAACAAACATGTTTCCTGTGTACATCAGACACCAAACGAGAGTGCAAAATGCAGCATTTTCTATCTCGATATGTCAGCTGAGGTAAGGAGATATAGTTATTTTTTCAAATGTTAATCTGTTGTTAGAACAAAGGTTGCATCATTAGCATGACTGAGCTTTATATTTTAGATGTGCACCCTACTAGCAAAAGAGGCATGGAAAATGGCTTTCATTTCCAATAGATACATGTAAAGAGTATCTTCTTGCACCATCCAATTACTTGCCACTGACCATCCAGAAGCATGGTCATAACTGTACCCCCAACCCAAAGTCTGGCATGTAAAGGCAGCTGAGATGGAGCAAGTCTCTGGCGGCATTGAGCAGGCCAAGGAGTTGAAGAAACCATAATGAACATTCTGGTAGTAATGCCACTGACACATGAACAATGCAGTCAATGCATATGGAAGGAAAACATATAGAATCTATGTTGGGGTTTGGACCGAGACAATGAAATCCCAGCCTAGGGGTTATATTATTTGTCTCCCCACGAGGCTTGTCCGAGTGGGGAGACATATAATGTAACCCCACGGCTGGGATTTCATTGTCTCGGTCCAAATCCCAACGTAGATTATTTTTCTCACCCAATATTATCCTTTAAAGTAAAAAGAACTCTTTAAAAGTGTGCACGTTGCAATGTTTACATGTGGTGCATAAATATAAATAAGCTAATGAGGGCTGTAATGTGACCGCTGCATCTGAAGTACACAGTTTATACGCGTGAGCAAAGAAAAATAACAACATGAAACATCACATAGTAATGAGGTATTATCACATTTAATATATGGATGTTATATGAAATTAACAATAAATAGTAATAATTTATTAGAAAGAAACTGTTTCCTTTCATCATTTCCAATGCTGAATACCAGAGGCGTAGTGATGATATTTTGCGCCTGGGGACAAACTATAAAATTGGCGCCCCAGCGATCTTGTGACAGATTTATTATCCTTGTTTTCTTATTATAATGTAACGTTGCAAGCCTCATTTTGGCGCCCCTGTACCTTGGCGCCCGGGGACATATGTACCCCCCGCCCCCCCTCGCTACGCCTCTGCTGAATACCCCACATTACCATATAAAAGATCCTCGTCACCCTCCAAATATGCGGACCCCAGAGGATAACAATGTGCTAAACTTTCAAGTTCACGGATTCTTTGAAAATTTATATTTCTGTCTTGGAAATATGGCAAGTGATGCAGTGAAATTTGTTTATAGATTAGTGTGTTGAGGGATAAATGATTCCTTCTGGCTGGTAAGTGTAATATTTGTCAATAAATATTGCAGATATATTCAGCTGGAGCACAATGGAGATGCTTAACAAAGTTATAATAGTCAGAGCATGTTTGACATAACACATTTCTGGCTGTTACAAAGTTTTCAGTAGTTGTTTAGAGAGTTGGGATGCTATGAAGTGTATAGGTATATAGTCTTATGTGCATGGCTCAGCGTTTTCCAACATAGGATATAATAACACCATTGAGAATTTTATCCTGTCTGTAGCACAGAAACTTTTTAGGTCAGCTTCATTAAATGTAGCTAACAGTATATACAATGTTTCAAGCGAAGTGTTTACAACAAATTCAGTTGCTTTAGCTACATTTAATGATCTGAAAATGTACTGAGCTAGACCTGCATATAGGATAAACTTGACCATGCTAGTTTGAACAAACTAACATAATATCAAAACCTCGAAATAGTATGCATGTGTGTATTTGTCTCTATCAAAATGTTTTTGTTTTGCTGTGTTTTTAAGACAGATTGACCTTAAGTAACTATGTTTGGGTTATATATCATTTGTTTTTGTTGTTGCTGTTGTTGTTTTATTTGAGAACAACTATGGCACAGCAGAAGACAAGAAGGGTTTCTGTTGTTAAAAGTAGTTCTCAGCGCGTGGACACCATGACTGAGACGATTGGTCTGAGATGACTAGACTGAGATAGGAAAAGTAAGGTTAGCAAAACAGCTAGATTTCTCTGTCACATGGGTGAGAAAAAGCAAGTTGATACAAGTTAAAACTCCAAAGCTAGATAAACAAAAAATGCTGTGAAGGGACAAGGATAAACTTTCCCACATTGATTATCCACCCTAAACTGCAGAAGAGAGAGAGAGAGAGAGAATGTTGTTCATATTCTGAACTAATACGTACTGAGTTTTTTTTGTAGTATATTACAGTCATGATGCTGCGTCACCATGCAACATGTAACACTTAGCTACGTGGTATGCTTGCAATGCCAGCAGTGCTACATCTAAATAGAACAAGGACCAATTGAAGCTTGTTCTTCTAGAATGGCTGGTCAGGCCAGACCAGACAGCCAAACAGGCAGCATCAAGTGTTGCCCATCATTGTTGTTAGAAACTGTTGGTTATGAACAGTTTGCCACTCAAATATGAGTTTTTTGCCCACTAAACTTATATGCAGTTTGATTGGAAGGCTCAATGGTAGGATGGCTGCAGGGGCACCTTAAGATGCATGGCATTTAACTTGTGGCTTGATTCAGTCCAGATGCCAGATTGCATTCTCACAATTCTGGTTTTTCATCCATCCTATTTCTTCTAATTCGCTTGAGGATATCCCCAGCCAATGTCATATATGTGACTCCAACAAAGTATCGTTTGGACTGAATGTAATGAAACAATCTTCCATGGGGTCAGAAGTGACCATCACCTTCAGTCCAGTTATAGGAATCTTCACTGAGTGTAGATGTAGCATCACTTCACCCTCCCAAGATGCTCACTAACAACTGTAATTCTGGATGAATACCTAAAATATATTGGCCAATCATCTGGAATGGGACCTCTCTCTTCCTGGCCTTTGAGGTGATTCTTTACGATGATACATAAACACTGCATGTGTGATAACAAGCATTTCACGGATGCACTAATGGTTATCCTCTGTAGCTTATAGTGAACCCCACTGACATTACTGAAAGGATCGAAAGAAAAGACAACCTGCATAAAAACATATACAAAGTTTCTACAATTAATAGGCAAAACTCACATATTGAGAACACCTATACAAGAAATGCATAGGTAAGCCACAGTGTTTACAGCACTAATTAAATATAAAGGTAAAAGCCAGCATGTGAGTCTTGTTAAGCAATAACACAAGGACAATAATGAATTATGATGAAGAATGACATCAAGTAGTGCAGGTGTTTCTTTGTTCTCTATACAGCTAATGTTTAAAATGAAATAGCCAATTATGTGGCTTGAATTTTTTTGTTCAGAGG
Organism: Unio delphinus; assembly: GCA_029339505.1. Classification (NCBI taxonomy): domain Eukaryota; kingdom Metazoa; phylum Mollusca; class Bivalvia; order Unionida; family Unionidae; genus Unio; species Unio delphinus. Next base: position 14,980,147 of record JAQISU010000014.1, read on the forward strand.
CAGCATATAAATGGTAATTTGTGGTAGAAACTAGATTTTAATATGCATCAGTCCATTGGGAATGTAATTGACTAACTGAACTGATAACAGTTAAAGAGCATTATATACAATTCATATAAATGCCTCACAGAAGCAAGCGACATTGCAGAATGATGGACTGAGTATTGTAAAGAACTCTACAACCATCCATCCACAGGATACCCAGAAGTGCTTGAAGTTCCTAACTCAAAGAAGAGGTGGAGTCAGCAATAAGAGCACTGAAGAATGTGACAGCAGCTGGAGTAGACAACATCCCAGGCAACATTCCCTCTAAGCGAATGGTAGATGTGCATGCAGTGATTGCTGAACTGCGCAACCATAAAGGAGACGAGCAAAATTTAACGTTGGATTGAGCAAAAATTAACAATTCAGCTGCGTGGGGTTGCCTGAGCAGCTGCACGCACCCATGTGCGTAGCTTAGAGGGAATGTAGATCCCAGATGAACATATCAAGAGGGGAATCACTGATAGAGCTACTAACACAAATCTGCAACAAGATCTGGCAGACAGACAGGCTAATGGCCAACACAGTGGACCCAATGGCTGAATATAACACTCCCCAAAAAGGTAATATCCAGCTGTGACAAAATTACACAACTATGAGTTTGATCAACCATGCTAGTAAGGGGATGAAAGTCATCTTGAACAGACTGAACCCACAAGCAGAGACATACATGCTGAAATAACAAGTAACTAAGAACAGGCTGGGTTCTGGAGTGGAAGAGGCACAACAGAACAAATATGCAATCTTAGGGTTCTGTGTGTAAAGTACTCACAACATCAACAAGACATCTATCATTTGTTTATAAATTTCAAAAATGCTTTTGACAGTGTGGCATGAGGCATTGTGGGCCACAATGAAGAAGTACAACATGGGTCAAAAGTTGACTAATACCATCAAGCAGCTGTACGCCAAGGCTACCAGTGCAGTAACTGCTCAAGGTTCTGTGGGGGACTGGTTCAAGACAACAGTTGGAGTATGGCAAGGCTGTCTCCTGTCACCCATGCTTTTCAACATCTACTTAGAGCGCATCATGAGCAAAGCCCTGGAAAACCACTTTGGTCAACATTGGAGGGTGTAACATCACCAACCTCTACTTTGCAGATGACATTGATGGGCTGGCAGGTAGTGAAGATGAGCTTGCCACCTTAGTGAAGAACGTGGATGAAACATCTTCAAGTTTAGACATGGAGATAAGTGTCGAGAAGACAGAGCACCGAAAAGGGATCAAGAGCAGAAATTTTGTCATACACAGCACAAACAACGGCAGCTATGTTAAAGCTAAGACCCATCTGTCGAGACAAGAATATCTCTCTGAAAACTAAAATCAGACTATTAAGAGAACTAGTCATCTCAATCTTTCTGTATTCATGTGAGGCCTGGATCCAGACAGCAGAATTACAAAGAAGAATACAAGTACTTGAAATGAGATGCTGCAGAACCATCCTTGGTATCTCTTACATGGACCACATCACAAATGAAGAAGTGCATATCACCATCAGGCAAAAAGTAGGCCATTATGAAGACCTCCTCACCACTGTCAAAAAAGAAGGAGCTGAAATGGTATGGCCATGTCACTAGAGCCAACAGTCTATCCACAACAGTACTTCAGGGTAGTGTCCAAGGTATCAGAAGGAGAGGTAGACAGAGAAAAAAGTTGAGTGACAACATCACAGAATGGACCAGGAAAAGTTTTGCAGAGACACAGGCATTGGCACATGATCAAGACAAGTGGATAATTCTGGTCAGATGTTCAGCAGCACAGTGTCTCAATGACGACACTAGGTCCAGAGACTGATAATGATGATGATATACATTTCATTTGTACATTCGTTAGGCATGGTGGATGGCAGATAGCAAGGATGGAAAGTAAATGGAAAAATAATCAGCAAATGAATTGCTACATATAAATTTGACTTTACTGGAGGTAAGTGATGGTTGTAATAGACTGGTTATAAATTTGACTTTACTGGAGGTAAGTGATGGTTGTAATAGACTGGTTATAAATTGACTTTACTAGAGGTAAGTGATGGTTGTAATAGACTGGTTATAAATTTGACTTTACTAGAGGTAAGTGATGGTCGTAATAGACTGGTTATAAATTTGACTTTACTGGAGGTAAGTGATAGTTGTAATAGTCTGGTTATAAGTTTGACTTTACTGGAGGTAAGTGATGGTTGTAATAGACTGGTTAGAGTGGTGTTTGGATATGGATTGAATTCAGGAAAGTGCTATACATAAATGTATTAGCTCTATCCAACTCATGCATAGAAATACAAAACTTAATGTTCAACATATATCCTGGTGCATATAAGTGAACCAAGTTTCATGTCTCCAGGTTGTTCAGAATTGCAGAGTTAAAGGGAATAAAAAAAGTACTTGATCTGTGACCCTAACTTTCAAAATGTTTAGAACTGTGATACCCAGCAATTATTAATGACATACCTTCAACAAAAAAGATACATAATAGTACATCCTACTAAATATACATAATCATAATTTAGCAAAAGAAACAATACTTTCTACTAAAGATATATAATCATACCATCTAAAAAAGATAAATAATTGTACCATCTAACAAACATACCTAATCATGCCTTCTACTAAAGATGTATAATTAGACCTTCTACAAAAGACATCTAATCAAACCTGGTTTCACTCCTCTTATTTCAATCAGTTTAAGAGTTACAAGGCATAATAAAACTGACCTTGAAGATAAGACCCAATATGGTATGTGACCAACCATGAGGGAAAAAAAAAAGATTTTAACCATACTGGTACATGCACGAGTCAAGGATCTGTTTCAAGGTGGGCATACCCTAAAATATGCAGCTCCCAAAGCCATGTTTCTGGGAAGTAACTGCGAACAACAGTTGGTTCTGGTTTGACTCGAGTCGAGATTGAATCCACTTGATGATTTGACAGTGGAATATTTTCACCCAGACCACCAGATTCTGAACTGTAGGCAATGGGATCTGAAAATGAATGCTACAATGAGACACTTGTTTGATACTCTGCACTATAAATACCTAAATGAAACTATGGAAACCTGGCAATATCCAATAACTATATGGTTTATGGGTACAGTCTTCCAAGCCTACTACTGAAAATGCAGTAATAAGTAGATAAATAGGCCAGAAAAACAGAGGCATAGCTAGAGTGTTTGGAACCCAGGGACAAGATTCATTTTTAGGCCCCCCCCCCCTCAACTCTGAAACTCATTATTTGCATCAATATTCCACATACAACCTATTTCAAAGCCCATTTTGGCACCTCCACAAGTCTGGCGCCCAGGGACATATGTCCCCCTCTGCCCCCCCTCCAGCTACACCTTTACAGAAACATGGTAAAGGTGTTCCCCCATCAACCTGTGGCTAAACAGACCAAATTAAACATACTTTTTTTTCACAAAAATGTTACTATTGTAATTTCTGCTATAATTATTAAATAACTAATGTGATATTCCACTAAATTTAAATGCAAGTTTAGTGTTCTTGGTGTTGACATTCCATTTTCAATTTGTGGCTATTATTCATATAAAAATATGTATCACTATCTTGGCAAAAATTGCTTTCTTTCTTTACATGTATGTACTAAAAATATCAAGGCAAATAAAATTAAAATCAGATGAGAATATAGAAAAGTAGTGCCGAAACAATGAAAATAATTCCTATTTCTCTCTCCCTATGTATGTGTGTGTGTGTGTGTGTGTGTCTATATATATATATATATATATATATATATATATATATAGAGAGAGAGAGAGAGAGAGAGAGAGAGAGAGAGAGAGAGAGAGAGAGATAAATGTTTCATTAAAAGGAAAGAAAGAGAGCCTAATTTCCTTTTTATGAAAAATTTACACAAGTCGATGATACAGCATACATACTATACATACATTTTATCATTTTATTTATATCACATATAAATACACATGTATACATTCCAGCATTTCCATTTCAGTTATTATTTGTTACAGTCAACTGTGTACTGACAGAGTGAATGAAGTTTTCATATCCCTTCTCAAATACATTTGTGTCACAGTAGAGTTCCGTTTCTGTTGGTCAGTTTGTCAGTAAATTTCACCACCAATAATAGGTCTGCAAATTCTTTTTTCCATTGATTTTCACTCGATATCGATCGATCGATCAATCGAGAGAGAGAGAGAGAGAGAAAGAGAGTTTGTGGGGTGGTGGGGTAAAATACAATAATATTTAAAAATAATAGTTTTCAACCTCTTTATAGGTTTTAATAGTATAATCTTGACAGGCAATTGCAGCTTTACATAATTGTTATTGTGAATACTGTAGATAAATCCCATTGAAATTGTATACATACTGTTACAACAATTTATATTTTTGTAGATTATTTGGTGTAAATTCAGTTTCAAAGGTTTCACCCAAATTCTTTTTTCTCTCTTGTTCCAAATATTTCCTCATATTTTGTCCTGTACACATGAGAGAGAAGGGGGTGGGGGGCTCAATGAATTTATTTATCTATTTCATGTACAGTGAGAGAAAAGGTGTGTGTGTGTTTTCAATGAATTTATTTTTCTAATTCATGTACAGTGAGAGAAAAGGTGTGTGTGTGTTTTCAATGAATTTATTTTTCTAATTCATGTACAGTGAGAGAAAAGTTGTGTGTGTGTTTTCAATGAATTTATTTTTCTAATTCATGTACAGTGAGAGAAAAGGTGTGTGTGTCTTTTCAATGAATTTATTTTTCTAATTCATGTACAGTGTGACCCCACTTATATAGCATGCTCTATTATAACAAGAATTCTGATAAAACACGATTGTGGCATGGCTCCTGAAATTTGACATACATATACTTTTCTCGTATACAAATTCTTTTATTTCTTTTTAAAAGTAGGAAAAGTAACATGTTAAAAGTTTATTATCATTTTTCAGGAATAAATAGTGGTTGCATTTTCATATAAGATGATTTTGGCATGGCTCCTGTAATTTCATATACATATATTTATCTTGTACAGGAAAAACATTTTTCATCTTAAAAGTACAAAAAATAAATTACAAATATTTTATTCAGGGATCATACTGGGCTTTGCCAATGTTGCAAATTGCAATTTTGTTTCCTTACTGGCGACAAAATATACTATCTGGATATTCCCCTGCCCCCAACATTGTTGGCTGTTTAAATTTGTATATACAACCTGGGTTGAAGTGAAGATTTTGTTTGTTTGATTAGGATTTTTAATGTAGCTTTAACAATTTTTCAGTCATATTACTACGATGTCTGCAGCGAGGCAGTTTATAGTGATGTCCAGCACTGGGGCATCATTCCACAAACATGTATCGTGATGTCCCACCCAGTCACATTATCCTGACACCAGGCTGACCAGTCGTAACACTAATCTCTTAATGCTGAGCGTCAGGAGAGGCAGCTATTAGTACCATTTTTGTAAGTCTTTGGTATGATTCGGGCGGGGATTGAACCCACAACCTCCGTCTCTTGCGGCGAACGATCTAACCACTAGGCCACCGGAGCAGTTTGGAATGAAGAAATTCAAAGACACCATGAAAGGAAGCTGCAAACTTGACATAAAATGCACTGAAATTTATATATTGTTAGATAAACAAATTTCATATTGACTAACCACCTTAACAGTCCATTGTTATATCATAATCCACTTATTCTAAAAAAATAGCCTGAGTACTCTATGCTGTGAGATCTCTGCATCCTTTTGGTAACATATCTAGTAGTGACGATCAACCAGCCATCCCTGGCAAGTGTGTCTCAGTAAGGCAGTTGATTTTTTACTGTACATTTGACGAGTTTTCAGTAAAGTGTAACAAAATATCATAAACTGAATAACTGTAAAGCTAGAAAAAGTTTGGTATCTGAAACATGCAGCGAAAATAAACATTATGTTCAACTGAAACTTTGGTAAAGTACACATATACTTTATTTGCCATTATTAGAGTTGCAGAAATTTTACTTCCAAACTCTATGCAGTTCAATGACTTGTTGCTATCTCTCAACTTAATGTAAATCTTGGAAATTCTTTTTCCGTTTCACATGATGATGGGTTTCCATCCATGAGTCATACTCAAATTGGCACATGATGTTTAAAAAAAGTAATTGTGTCCCTTCCAGCTTTTATTCACAAGAATGTGAATATTCCTTTTTATTCTTTTGTGTTGATTATAAACACTTTTCAAGAGGCTTATTTTCTCTTTGTCTTAAACATGCAATGCTTGCCATTATAAGAAAAGTTAATAACCAACAGTTTGATCATGTAGATGTTTGCAAGAACAAAATGCTGCTGTAAAGATAGTCTGGTTCCCAAGCCAATTTCACTAATTCTAACATGAAATCTGGGTAAAAATTAAACATGGATGAACAGATTTTCCACAATTTTTGGCAATGATCATTTGTCCATAATATTTGCTTTTATGCCATCAGTCTGTATTTTAAGGGTAAATTTCATATTTTCATAAGACTTATGGCAAAATCTTAAGGGTTGGCAGGTCTGCCAAGGCATTATCTCATAATGAATCTTTCAGACAAAATAATAATAATAATAATAATAATAATGAGGACTTTGTACAGCACCTAATCTTTAAAAGCTCTAATCGCTTTACAGCATCTATAATGATATGACTACAAAAAACAACACACCATGAAATTAGAAAACATAAAAATTACTGAAAATATTTCAGGTAGGAAACAGTATTGTCTTTAAGTTTGTTCTTGCAGTCAAAAAAGGTTAGTTTTAAGAGCACTGTTGAAAGAGATCATTGTATCTTTGTGTCTAATTTCAATGGGCGATTCATTCCACGTTGCTGGTCCCTAGTATGGCGTTAAACCCTACATCAACAACAACAACAATAATCAACAACTTGTGACAACTGTAGTGAATTGCTAAATGATGATTGGATATAGATAAAAAACAAGGAGTACCATTTTTTTATATATAGGTATTATATGTGTTTTCTAACAGGATGTGAGTCATAGATGAAGTTTAAAAAGTGATATATACTTCAATTCATGGATTATTTGTTACATACAAGTACAGTACCTAATGAATTATGGATTATACTAAACAGATATAAGTTGTCAATACAATGTTATAATCCCTATAATTAGGAATTAATTATTTGCACCACCTTTTATTACCTTCCCAAACCATAATTTAGGCAAATACATCATTTTCTTCAGCTAACTTACTAAGTTATAACATGGTTCAGTCTATAACTCCAACAATATTGTAATATCAAATTGATTATTGCAAACACTTTTAAAGCCATTTTTAAAAAAAATGTATGTTGTGTGTATGTGTCTGAGTGTGTATGTATACACCCACTCACCTTTTTCGACTGCAAGAACAAACTTAAAGACCTAATAATTTTTTCTATCTTAAATATTTTCATCATTTCATTTTATTTTCTAATTTCACTGTGTTTGCTTTTTTTAATTTTCTTATTATGTAGTCATATCATTATAGATGTTGTAAAGTGCTTTGAGATTCTAAAGATCAGGCGCTATAAAAAGTCCTCATTATTATTATCATTTCATTCATATTATCATTAATAATAATAATAATAATAATAATAATAATAATAATAATAATAATGAGGACTTGTTTAGCATCTAATCTTTAGAAGCTCAAAGCGCTTTACAACATGTATGATGATATGACTACACTACAGAAAAACAAATAACAAAAACCATGAAATTGGAAATTACAAAAACATTATTAGGTCTCTAAGTTTGCCATTGCAGTGGAAAAAGGTGAGTTTTAAGAGCACTCTTAAGAGCACTGTGTCTTAGTGTCTAATTTCAATGGGCAATTCGTTCCACTTTACTGGGCCTGGTATGCAAAAGAATGATTTTTATATGACTACGTTTTCATAGTGGGAACAATGAGTGTATGATTGTCAGAAGAGGAGCATAAGTATTTTGCTGGTGTATACACATGGATGAGGCCGGATATGTATGTTGGACTGGAGTCCGTCACTGAAACATAGCACAGTGTTTGATTCTGTATTGAATGGATAGCCAGTATAGGGTACAGAGCAGTGGTGAGGTGTATTCTGATTGAGGTACTCAAACAATGATCCGAGCAGCTGTGTTTTGAACCTCTTGAAGTTTCTGGAGTAGATATTGTGACAAACCAGACAAAATTGAGTTACAATAGTCCAGTCTTGAAAGTACTAATGAACACACAAGTGTTTTAGTGGCATCAACTGAAACATAATTGCGAATGGAACTGATGCATCTCAGTTCAAGATATGCAGCCTTGTATATGTTCATGACATGTTGCTGCAATGTGAGAGTACTGTCTAGAGTAACACCTAGGTTTCGAACTGACTGAGAATATAATGTTGGTGTTGCTGATATTTATTGTCTGAGGTAAAGGATGTGAATGAAAAAGTCTTAGTGTTGTGACCAGAATAGCCTCAGTTTTATCATCATTCACATATAGCTTGTTATATGTCATCCATGATTTCATATCAGAAATGCGCCTCTCTACTCCATGGATGGTAGCATCAACTTCAGTTGGGTGGCTAGATTTGTATATTTGGGTGTCATCAGCGTACAACTGGTGAGACACTGGATGATGATCTATGACACTTGAGAGCGGCTGAGTGTATAGAATGAAGAGAACAGGACCAAGAACAGACCTCTGTGGGACACCACAACATAGATCAACTGGGCTGGAATGTATTTCATTTGCACATACAATCTGTGTTCTGTTCACTAAGTAGGACTTGAACCAGTGTTTGCAAGGCTATATTCTGAATGCAAAATACATGCTGGAGACGGTGAAGTAATATATCATGGTCTATTGTTTCAAATACTGCAGACAAATCAAGGAGGGTGAGGACTGTAATCTTTTCACTATCCAAAGCAGTGAGAATATCATTAAATACTTTCAAAAGAGTAGTTTCAGTACTGTGCCAAGGGCAATATGCAGACTGTACATTGCTAAAAAGACTCTTTGAATTCAAATGGGATACAAGTTGGGCTAGAACAACTTTTTCTAAGATTTTTTTTATGAATGGAAGATTTGAAACTGGATGGTAGTTCTTTAAATCATTATGGTCAAGTGTTGGTTTCTTCAGCAGAGGCTTAACGATGGCAGTTTTGAAAAATGATGAGAATTCCCCAGATGAAAGAGAGATATAATTAACATCAGTTAGTGAAGGCAATATTGGGTCATAGCACTCAAGCAGCAGTGATGTCGGAATTGGATCAAGTTTACAAGACTTTGGTGCACTTTTCATCATGACTGTCTGTACTAAATCAACAGAAACAGGTTCAAATGCTCCTAACGGTTGTCACTGAAATTCTGTATTAGAACTGTATGGTGATGAGACTAATGAAATTGTGTTGTCAAGCTAATCTCTAATGGTTTGTACTTTGTCACGGAAGAAATTTGCAAATAGGTCAGGAAGGTCTCTAAGCGAGAAGGTAGCTGGAAGTGGTATACATTTGTTCCTTGACAATTAGTTTGTAAGTTATCTTGATGAGCTCTTTGCAGCTGGAACTCTCCATGATCTTAGTACTGTAGCGGGATAATTTTGCTAAATGGACTATGTTTGTGACGTTCTTCTTTGCAGCTTCATAGATTTGTTTATGAATAGTGAGTCTGGTGGAAGCCAAAGCCTCTCTGCTTTTTTGGTGATGTGTTTTAGCAGTGCAAAGCTGGTCCCTAACACTGCTAAACCATGGAGAACACCTTTTTATTGATACTCTGCATTTGGTGGCTGAGGCATGTTTTTCAAGCAATGAATGCAGGCAGTTATCAAGTTGTTCTGCTGTAGGATGTAAGTCAGTTGTTAGGTTTTCTTGGATGTCATACATGAATTTGGTTCTTATTATCATACGGAGGTTTCTTATTATTATTATCATAATTATTATTATTATATATCAGGTCTTGCTCCAAACTATGACTAACCTTGTGTTTTTAAAAATGTTGTTGATTGGAGGTGAAATAATTCATTGATATATTGATTCATCAATACTACAAGAGACAGAGAATTGTTACAAAAGGATACTTACTTATGCATATTAATTGTAATTTTAGTTGTCAACAGTCATGAATAATTATTATTTCTAGCCTTGTTATTCTGTAAAATTATGATGCATCTAAAACAGCATTTGCAGTCACAGGCACTCATGTTTATTGGCAAAAAGTTAACACAAAGTAATATTGTTTGTAATCTGCCCCTACCCCCTCCCCCATCCTATGCTAATTTTCTTAACCCAAAGGTATTTTCAGCATATACTATACATTCCAAGTGTGTTCCACATGTATACTTTACTTATCATTTTAATAACCACTTTCACACAAAGTTTCTACTTTGAATTGTATCTTGACTCTTTTTGCACAGAAAACTATTTTATAACAGTTACATACAACCCTATTTAGACTACTGTAATACAGTACGGGGTAATTCAAATGATAAAAACATAGCAAAAATCTTCAAAAAAGAGCATTTGGGTTGATATCAATCCAGAAAGAAAGCAAGGAAAATTGAGCTGGTAAGTTAAAAATATTACCTATTAAAGACCGAATCTGTTTAAGAAAAGCCAAATTAATGTACAGAATATCTGATAATAGTGTTCCAGAATATTAACAATCACTATTCCATTACAGACTACCTGGTAATACACCCCACCTGCAATCCATGTCTACAAAACAGTATAAAATTCCCAAACCAAATAAGGAATTATTTAAAAATAGTTTCCAATACTCTGGAACTTTGCTCTGGAATAGTATTCCAGTCGAGATTATAAATGTCCACTCTATTTCTATCTTAAAAACCCAATATATCCAGTGGCTTCTGAGATGCAGCTAAAATAAATAAATTCCTTTTGTATGAGGGTCTCAAGGTAGATTAGTACTTAGCTGTGTTACCTCTTTAAATAAAGTCATTATTATAACCACTTTTATGCAGAATTTCTACATTGAGTTGTATCTTGAATCCTTTGGTTGATTTGAAAGCTACACTACTGGTGTTTTGCATGGTGAAATAGGTTATATCGAATTCTCATTTGTGGTTATTGCTTGTCCTTGTACAGGTTAAACAATAACCACCAATCAGAAATCAATGTAGCTTATTCTCTGCGTGACAAACAGGAAGTATTGGCAGAATAACAGAGGAAAGTCATTTGTGCAAATTCATTCACTTGGAGAACAGCGAAACATGAGAACACCCAAAACTTTGTTGAGATCCCACATATGAAAATGTACTTGATGAAGTATACAAATTTTATTTAACCATTTTTCTATCTACGTCTGTTTTTAAGATAGCAATCGTTCCACATCTGGGTACATCAAGCATGACATGAATGGTTGTGAAAGTAAATTTGATTAGCACAATATGCCCTGGAATAAGTATTATGGCATAGTTTGATAACATTCATGAAGAAAGTTTTATAAATGCATGTTTAAAATATGTGCTACTTAGTATCCAAAATGTGTGTTTCCTGGCGTGGTTCATTGTGATTTTGTTTGGCAAATACTTACTAATGATAGTAATGATGACAATAATTTGTAAAGTTATGAAGTATATCAGATTTTTTGGAGCTGTGAAGGTGTTAATGGAGTACTTTTGATCCCAAGGTGGTGTTGAATGTACATGTTGGATGGAAGAAAATAAATGGCATAACACTTTCAGTGGTATTTTAAATTAAATGTACAAAGGGGTTGAGCCTAATTAAAATACTGACATTTAAAAAGTATAATGCTATTTTCATTTTTTAAAATAAAATTAATCATCTTATCATGCAGGTGATATGCTCAAAAGCCATTTACACATATACATATCAGGGTTAAGATAAAATGAATAAAGTAAGGGTATAATCAATGAGAACTGCATACAAATATATGATAACTATATGTCTATGTGTAGTCTGAATACTGGAAATTCAACCAGATTGTCAACATACATAAAAAGGGCACCAGCTACCTTCTAATGATGGAAAGACCATCAAGTTCATCCGTGTCTTGATATGAATCGCATCGCTTGCTGTGTATCAGGAATCATATCGATACCAGCTACAGGTGTAATGTTTTGCGCCTATTGTTCATGTAGTTGGATGTTGCCATCATTGAGGTGGTTCTGAAATAGACCATTTATCCATCCATCCGTCAAGTGAAGTCTCAGGAACTGGCATCAAGTCCATTATTAGTGCTTTCAACTGGTAAAGCAAACACCAGCAACATCCTGGAGGTTTAATGATTATGTTTAGTCAAAGAGTGGTTTTGATCCATGATTAGTCAAAGAGTGCTTAAACAAAGAGTGCTTAGGTCAATGATTAGTCCAAGAGTGCAGAAGTCAATGATTAGACAAAGAGTGATTTAGGTCCATGATTAGTCAAAGAGTTCTTAGACAAAGAGTGCTTAGGTCAATGATTAGTCAAAGACTTTAGGTATATGATTAGTCAAAGAGTGCTTAGACAAAGAGTGCTTAGGTCAATGATTAGTCAGAGAGTGTAGTGGTCAATGATTAGACAAAGAGTGGTTTAGGTCCATGATTAGTCAAAGAGTGCTTAGACAAAGAGTGCTTAGGTCAATGATTAGTCAAAGAGTGATTAGGTCTATGTTAATTCAAAGAGTGATTAGATCCATGATTAGTTAAAGAGTGCTTAGGTCTATGATTAGTCAAAGAGTGATTAGGTCTATGATTAGTCAAAGAGAACTTAGGTCTATGATTAGTCAGAGAGTGTTTAGGTCAATGATTAGTCAAAGCATGTTTAGGTCTATGTTTAGTCAAAGAGTGATTAGGTCTATGATTAGTCAAAGAGTGCTTAGGTCTATGATTAGTCAAAGAGTGATTAGGTCTATGATTAGTCAAAGAGAACTTAGGTCTATGATTAGTCAAAGAGTGTTTAGGTCTATGTTTAGTCAAAGAGTGGTTTAGATCCATAATTAGTCAAAGAGTGCTTAAACAAAGAGTGCTTAGGTCAATGATTAGTCAAAGAGTGCAGAGGTCAATGATTAGACAAAGAGTGATTTAGGTCCATGATTAGTCAAAAAGTTCTTAGACAAAGAATGCTTAAGTCAATGATTAGTCAAAGGCTTTAGGTATATGATTAGTCAAAGACTGCTTAGACAAAGAGTGTTTAGGTCAATGATTAGTCAGAGGGTGTAGTGGTCAATGATTAGACAAAGAGTGGTTTAGGTCCATGATTAGTCAAAGAGTGCTTAGACAAAGCGTGCTTAGGTCAATGATTAGTCAAAGAGTTTAGGTCTATGATTAGTCAAAGAGTGATTAGGTCTATGTTAATTCAAAGAGTGATTAGGTCTATGATTAGTTAAAGAGTGCTTAGGTCTATAATTATTCAAAGAGTGCCATTGGCCTCTGGGACAAGGAACAGTCTCTAATAAAAACCTGGTTATTTATGTTGTGAATGATTGCTACAACCATGTTCTCAAGAAGGTTGTCGACTTCTCACTGCAAAGAGTTGGCCTTGTATGGATCTTTGAGGATGTCTGTAGCTGAAGATCTCATAGACAATAGAAGTTCATTAAATATAATAACGAAGCCTTCTGAAATCATTTGCCAGGTCCATTGATCATTGGGGCAAATACTTTCCTAACTGACTGCAAAGATTATGAAATGTACCCCCTCCTGGGATATATGATAAGGGTAGCATGACAACAGTGTAATTTCTTGTTATACAGAAACTGGCATGGAAAGAAACAAGAGTGAAATGATAGACTAAAATCTTCTCTTTGCTCTTGTTCACTTCCTGTATTGACAACTGTTACCTTTTACAGGCATAGTAGGATTAGCTGGACTGCTACCCTGTCTGCTTTGTTCAGAGGTATCTTTCTATCTGCTTGTTTAATTACCTGAAAATCCATCCTCTCTATCTAAGGCTATATGTGAGGGACATTTGTCTAACTGCTGGCATCTTTATGTATTTCCTTGCCCTGGCCATGGAAACAATGGCTAAAATCTTAGCTGGCTTTGTGATCATACATCAGAAAGGGGAGAGTACTGAATATTTCTGCCAGTTGCTCTTATGGTATTGACCAGGGTCTGAGAATCACAAAAATGATGAAATTTCTTTTGGGGAGGTTTCAATGTGGTTCAAAAATCTGACAACAGCTGTAACATCTCCAGTAAAAAAGGAGTGGATGTTGTAATTGCAGCTGCAACCTGTGCCCATCTCTGTGTCTGTAGACAATTTAGATTAAATGGATGGATGGATGGAATGGATATAATGGATGGGTGGGTGGGTGTATGGGAGGATAGATAGATAGATAGATAGATATATAGATAGATAGATAGATAGATAGATAGATAGATAGATAGATAGATAGATAGATAGATAGATAGATGGGTCATTTGGAAACAACACATTTACATAGCTTTCATCCATAATTGTAGATTAGACTTTAAGATAAACATCATTTGTAAAAAACATGTTTACTGATTATCTGAATTCAAGGCCTAGCCTTGTTCATGAACTTAGAATGTTCTTGAGGAGAACTTGTGACCAACCTTTTGATCAATTGTTCTTGTGTTTTAGGTTTTTACTGAAGGTTGTGGGTAAACAAAATTATTCACTTCTATTTTAATATCAGTTTGTGGAATCAATTTTAGTTGTGCCCAGATATAATTTCAAAGGATTCACTTATCTGAATTATTTATTGGAAAACTATTTTGGGATTATTGGGAAATCATTCAAAGGCATCCTGGATTATATCATTGTGAAACATCAAGAGTGTTGGTACATCAACATGTTGAATACTGGAAATCATTCAGAACATTCTATACTTTTGGACTTTGTTAGATCGTTTAAAATTAAATGGGATTTGGTTCACAATACTGTATGTTCCATTTAAATTTTCTTTTTGCATTCTAGAAAAAAGAATTCTTGTTTGTTGAATTTTACTAAAATTTTTCGCTTCTTTCTCTTACTTATTTTAAGACCACAGAGTTGAAACAAATGGCTAAAAAGAATATTATTGGGGATAAGGGTAACAATCATGATGGAAATTTTGAAAGAGAATTTCTCCAATTTAGTGGAAGAGTTTTCTTAGAAAAAAAAACCTAATATTATCTATTCAAAGCCCATTCTACATAAAAATCTCAGTGCTTATTTCACTTCCTCTCTGTAACACATTAGAAGGCAGAGATCTGAGAAGCAGGAAACCGTATTGTTCAGTCAGAACAACTAACAGTGAGTGGTAAATCACTAGTCTGTGCACATTCCAGCATTAGTGATTAAATATGCAACTGCTCAGGTGCAATCTAAGTGTTTTATATGGTGCAGAAAAATAACACTTACAATATGGTGATGGTTCAGAGCATGGTCTGGTCTCAAGAACTGCATCAGTAAACACTAACATCTTGGAAGTCTGAAAAGGACAATTCAAAATTCTAAAAAAAAATCATCATATACTGTGAAAGAAGTAATTGAATCACTGCGAGAGGAGGAAGAGGGATGTCTTTGTGATCATTTTCTTTAAAAAGAGGTTTGTATTTGTGCATTTATTTTAGAAAGAGGGTTGTATATATGATCATCTTGTTAGAAAGAGGGTTATACTTGTTATCATTATTTAGAAAGAGGGTTGTATTTGTTATCGTCATTTAGAAAGAGGGGTATATTTGTGATCATCTTTTATATATTTTATAGGATAACCAAACTATTTACTAAATGGGCTCAGGGATACAAAATGGTCTTTCTTAATCCTATGGGCTCAGGGATGCAAAATGGCCTTTCTTAATCCTATAGGAAGAAATGCAAGTTAAAAAACCAACTGGAATATAGACGCCTCAACAAACTGGTCATTTGAAGGAGGATAGAGCCGTGTATTGGGAAGAGCTCGCAAAAGATATCGAAGTGGCAGCCAACCAGAATGAATTCTGAACCCTTTACTCAACCATTCGACGACTAGCTGGGAAATCTCGACCGTTTGAGAATAACATCAAGGACAAGTCCGGAAAATTCATCAGCTCCAACACAGGATGTTTGGACCGCAGGCAGGACTTCTTCTGCACCCTCCTCAACCACAACGCCCCATCTGGATCGATGGAATCGCTGGATGCCATCGACGAGTTATCTGTGCTAGTCCATGAATCCGAACCATCTATGAAGGAAATACGGACTGCCATCTTAGACCTGAATAACAACAGGCGCCGGGCATTGATGAAGTGACACCAGAACCCTTGAAATACGGTGGAGACATCATCATCGAAAGATTACACGCCCTGCTGCGATTGATATGGCAATCGGAAGCGGTACCAACAGCATGGAAGAAAGCCATCATCGTACAAATCTTCAAGAAAGGCGACAAAACGGACTGTAAGAACTATCGGGGCATCAACCTGCTCTCTATACTTGGCAAAGTATTTATGAAGATCATCCATAGAAGGGTCCTCAAATGGCGGGAGGAAGCGACACGAGATGAACAGGTCGGTTTTCGACCTGGAAGAAGCTGCTGCGTCCAAATCTTCATGCTCCGTCAAATCCTTGAGGAAAGAATTCGGTGTGGAAAATGCACAATCATGGTGTTCATTGATTTCACCGCAGCGTTTGACAGCGTCCATCGCCCGGCCTTGTGGAAAGCCTTGGAAAAGGAAGGATACCCGCCAAATACATTCGGCTACTTACCAACACTTATGACGGGTCAACCAGTCAAGTTCAAATCCAAGGGGCAAACACGAAGGATTTCTCGGTGAAAATGGGCGTCCGTCAGGGATGCGTACTCTCACCTAGCCTCTTTAACATCGTGGTCGATTGTGCCATGCGCAAGGTATTCCTGGGATGTAGAGGGATCACTTTTGGGGCATGGTTCGATGAACATACCACAGATCTAATGTTCGCGGATGATAGTGCATTTCTCACTGAGGACAAAGCCAAAGCAATAGAAATTCTGCAAGAAATCACCGATGGAACCGCCAGATTTGGGTTAAAGATCAACACCGCCAAAACAGTTGTCATGACATCGGACAACACCCCAGTGACCGTCTGCCTTAACGGAGTCTATCTTCAGCAAGTTGAGGAATTTAAATACCTGGGGTCCATAATCTGAAGCAGATCAATAGCGGTCTCCACCGACATCTCTCATCGTCTGGGACTCGCAACGTCTGCGTTCGGGTCACTAGCTTGGTGCATATGGACAAAAAAGGCCCTCTCAGTGGTGACCAAGGTGCTCTATTCCACACTTTCATCCTCCCAATACTGCTATATGGAGCAGAGACGTGGGTCCTCCTAGACGTGGACCTCAAGAAGCTGAAGGTATTTCAAATGCGCTGCCTCAGACGAATACTGGGAGTAAACCTTCTGGACAGAATTCCAAACATGGAAATCCGGGCCCGATGCTCTCACCAACCGATGGTGGAATCACTGATTAGACGTGCTAGGCTTCACTGGTTTGGCCATGTCTGCCGAGTGGAAGAGAGGCGTCTACCGTATCGAGCCCTGTGGTGCACCAGACCGGACATCTGGAATATCTCAAGAAATGCACCTAAGAAAACCTGGATCCAACAAGTGGAAAAAGACCTGGCGAATTATGGCATCACCTTGGCACATGCCAGAGAAAATGCCACGCGGGACCGAAAATGGTGGAAAGAAATAATTGACTTCATCTGCACGGGCAATTTTCGAGCAGAACCCCACAGTCTCCTATCAAATGCAACCACGCTGATTGGATGGAAACTACGGGATCAAATTGAAATTCAAATTGATTCCTATAGGCTCAGGGATGCAATATGGGCTTTCTGAATCCTATGGCCTCAGGGATGCAATATGGCTTGTTTTAATCCTATGGGCTCAGGGATGCAAAATGGTCTTTCTTAATCCAACTCTCTGTGAGCTCAGGGCATACTGGCATTTTGTAATCCAACTCACAGTGGGCTCTGGGATACATAATGGCATTTTGTAATCCAACTCCCAGTGGGCTCAGGGATGCATAGTGGCATATTGTAATCCAACTCCCAGTGGGCTCAGGGATGCATAATGGCATTTTGTAATCCAACTCAAAGTGGGCTCAGGGATGCCAAGTGGCATTTTGTAATCCAACTCCCAGTGGGCTCAGGGATGCATAATGGCATTTTGTAATCCATCTCCAAGTGGGCTCAGGGATGCAGAGTGGCATTTTGTAATCCAACTCCCAGTGGGCTCAGGGATGCATAGTGACATTTTGTAATCCAACTCCCAGTGGGCTCAGGGATGCACAGTGGCATTTTATAATCCAACTCCCAGTGGGCTCAGGGATGCATAATGACCTTTTTAATCCAACTCCCTGTGGACTCAGGGATGCACAGTGGCATTCCATAATCCAACAACTGTTTACAGTCCATACTGGTTACAGACATGTGTCACCATGTCAAGTAAAGTATCTTGTTGAATAATTTTTAATCATGTAAGATTAACTCTAATTGATGCCTTTGATAAATATGACCATGCCAAGAGGTCTGAAAGTAAGCAATTTTGGTTTTGGTGTGATGCTTGATGATGCGACAAATATGTGCAGTATACATAGGATGCAACCCTCTTCAAGTTTTATGAATCTCAGTAGGATAACGAATATGTGGCATGCCTAAAACTTATGTATACAAAATTAAACAAAAGCAGTAAGAGATTAAAAATAGGTTACAATCAGCTAATGTTGTTGTAAGGGTATGGTATAGACAGAGATGAATATCATAGTATCAATTCTAGATTCTAACATAGAAGTGCCTAAACATGAATAACATAGTATTAATTCTAGATTCTAACATAGATGTGCCTAAACATGAATATCATAGTATCAATTCTAGATTCTAACATAGAACTGCCTAAACATGAATATCATAGTATCAGATCTAGATTCTAACAAAGAAGTGCCTAAACATGAATATCATAGTATCAATTCTAGATTCTAACATAGAAGTGCCTAAACATGAATATCATAGTATCAGATCTAGATTCTAACACAGAAGTGCCTAAACATGAATATAATATTATCAATTCTAGATTCTAACATTGAAGTGCCTAAACATGAATATCATAGTATCAATTATAGATTCTAACATAGAAGTGCCTAAACATGAATAACATAGTATCAGATCTAGATTCTAACCTAGAAGTGCCTAAACATGAATATCAGATATAAAAATTAAGTGAAGCATGAAATAATGGCTACAATGACCTACTTCTGCAATGAGGGAGAAGTGCTCATTAAGATTTATCATCTTACCAAGTTTAATAATTCTATATTTTGTGATAAATTATGCAAAGTATGCAAAAAACTAAATGGTCATGAGCTAAACACAAAACTGAACCCAAGTCTGCAAAATTAGAAATCTATTTCACAATGACCTTTTTTGTATGGGTGTGGTTCTTACAGAGATATATAGGCACTTTTAATGATTCTAGAATAAACAGTTAAAACACAAAATGTAACCAATGTAAATGAAATGTAAAATATAGGTCACAATGACCAACTTTTGTGATAAATATGTAGTGCTCACACAGATGCAATGCCTCGCTAATTTTCCTTGATTTAAAACAGTAATTTATCATGAAAACAAAGGCTGACTGACAGGATTGGTTTTAATTGAACTCTGATTGGTTTTTATGTAAATGTTATTGTTTGATTAATGGGTTTCTTATTTGTCTAAAATGAAAACATGACTACAGATAAGGGACTGTATAATTACCTACAATGATTTGGTCACATGACTGAATTCTTGCAAGGGTCTGTGACAGGAAATGTGACATCTGCACAACAATGGCAGTGTACAGATGAAAATCTAATCGAACAACATGTGGCCAACAATCGAGTGATGTGCTTGAATTACTGACACATTTGTTACCATAAGTAACAACTCTAAAGTCACAAGTTAACAAACAAAAACACCATGGCTGATATGCCTGGATTCGATGAGCTGGCATGGAAATGTGCCAAAATATGGTAACTGACCTTCTGTTCAGAGATTACCAGTCCACAAAAGTCAAGAATACTGCAGATGCTTAGCAGATGGGGAACAAAGTGTCTGGAAAGTTTCCAGCATCACACACTGGAAGAAACTCAAATTATAAAGATGCTCAAGCAGGACCAAAGTCATGTTTAGTCAAGCTTGGTGACAGGTCTTAGTCCAATCAATGTGGACCACATAACCTCAAAAAGAAGAGAACTTACAAACCCCCATCAAGATCTGGGAACAGAGGCAGTGGTGTTTGTTTCACAAAACTCTAAGCAGTTGTTTTCCCATTCACGAGAAAGAGTTTCTTTCCCTGTATTAAATAGTATACCAGAAAATTTGGTTGCTGGAAAGGTTAGTTGGTGTATGCTAAATAAATTGCAGATAACCTTTGATGTGTGGATTTGATCTGTTCTGAAAGGCTATAGACTTGATAGCAGTCCAGTTTAAACGTTTGTTCCAAAGTAGGAACAATTCTCTGACAAAGATTCCACTGTAATTACAAAAGAAATTGATAAACTGGTGAATAAGGGAGTAGTTGAGAGAATAAATCTGGCCTGTGTTAAGTAGTTGTCTAACATATTTATTAGAGAAAAGTGTGATATGAGCATCCAGGTTACTGGTATATTTAACCTGCAAGCTTTCAATGCACATGTGGTATATCACCATTTCAAAAGGAAGACATGGTATTATACTTTTCCATATTGTGGAGCCAATTATCAGAATCCTATTTTTTCTGATTTGTGATTTCATGTGATGAACTCTGATTTGTATTTTTGACACATCTCTTGGAGGAAGGGGTGCTGAAATTGGTGTCTCATTTGTGTGAGCTAATTGAGCTGATGTTGACACACTTGTCTGAGCACTGGGAAATGCAGTTGGTAATACAGGCAACAGACTTGTCTGAGTTAAGGTCCATGGGTGTACACCTACTGCTGTTGCTGGTTTGACAAATGGCTGAGAAGGGGATACTGCTGTTTGCAGTGCAGGATTACTTTGGGTATCAGTTGTTACTTGCATGGTCATTTTAAATTTTCTTTTGGCTGGTATTGAGATTGTCTGTGTCTGAGCATCTGACATTGTTGATATTTGGGAGTCTGTCTGAATTGCTTATTCACATGAGGTTACTTGCTCATTAATCCTTTCCCGTGCTGACTTAATAGCATGTAACTGTTATTTTAATTCTTCAGTTCCTAATCATTTCTTTATGTACACACATGGATAAATCATTATGGTTTAAACCATCGGTGAAAAGGTCATAAAGGTAAAGGTCACTGTAAAGGAGTGATCCCGACCTCATGATTATGATCTTCTAAGTGAAGCTGAAGAAAATTAACAAGCCAAACAGCATCAGGCTCATATTCAACCTTAAACAACTTAAGGACCCTAACATCTGCAAGCCATTCCAAGCCACAATTGAAGGAAAATGTGCTCCACTTCTTGTGATGGATTTTGATGTTAAAGTGATGACAGACACTTTCAACACAGTCATGTGAGCAGCTGCTAAGGACAACAAACTCAACAACCATCAGTCCACAGAAGATCTAGAGGTACTTAAAGTTCCAAAATCATCAAATGATGATGATTTCCCCATTCTCATGGGGAGTCAGCATTAACAGCATTTGAAGAATGGGAAGGCAGATGGAGTAGACAACATCCCAGCTAAACTGATCAAGAATGAGGGGGGGGTAATCAGTTAAAGAGATACTAACAAAAATCTGGCAGACAGGTGAGTGGTTAATACAGTGGACCCAGTCACTGATTATAACACTTACCCAAAAAGGCAATCTCCAGCTGTGCCAAAATTACAGAACTATCAATTTGATCAGCTATGCTAGTAAGGTGATGCTGAAGATCATCTTAAACAGATTGAAACCTCAAGCAGAAGAAATAATCACTAAAGAACAGGCCAGGTTGAAGAAGCACAACAGAACAAACATTCCATCTTAGGGTTCTATGTTAAAAAATACTAGTAACATAAACAAGACATCATGTGTTCATAGATTTCAAGAAGCAGAATTGCAATGAAGAATCCAGGCACTTGAAATCAGATACTACAGAACTATCCTTGGCATCTCTAACATGGACCACATCACACACAAAAAGTGCGTAACACCATCAGGTGCAAAGTAGGCCATTATGAAGACCTCCTCACCACCGTCAAGAAGAGAAAGCTTAAATGGTATGGCCAAGTCACTAGAGCCAACAGCTTATCCACAACAGTCCTTCAGAGCAGCATCCAGGGTGGCCAAAGAAGAGGTAGACAGAGAAACAAGTGGACTGACAACATCACAGAATGGACTAGGAAAGGTTTTGTGGTAACATAGGCATTGGCATATGATCAAGACAAGTGGATAGATCTGGTCTGATGTTCAGCAGCACAGCGCCTCGATGACTACACTAAGTCAAGAGACTCATGATGATGTAAAAGTCATGATTTATAAAGAGTGTACTTTCCTGACACTCTAGAGTGGTGTTAATTTTATTGCTCGAGTCATCTAGGTCAAAGACTTTAGGAGCTGTTTCATGTTTATTACTACATCTAGTTACTGGTGTATATGTCTGCATATAACTACCTTTAGCATGGGTATTTTCATCCTGTCTACATTTACAGATAATATAATCTAACTATGTGAAACTATTCAGCCCCTGTATGTGTAATACACATGTTGTTTTATACAATGTAGCTATCAAAGTGTTTTTTTCTTGTGTTATGTAGATAATACCATTTTGAACTCCATGAAGTTATGCAAGGTTCTGAATCCAATATCTGTTTTACAAACTCAAACTTTTGTGGATCTATTTGCACAGTGTTACTGTATTTATGAGGTTTGACTCTCAGGAATTCTGGATAAATGTCAGCCATATTGGATAACTCCAAATAATCTTTTGTACCATTTTTTTTTCATTTCTTCTCTGCACAAGACATTCCTGCCTGGGATTATCTGTGTGGCTCTGATCTTCAGGTATATCAGACATACTAAAGCCAGAGAATGATGCAGAACAAATTGAGCCATGTTAGCTAAGTAAGGAACCTACAAGGCTAGTATTTTAATGTTTCCATGATTCTGATATGTTCAGCTTGTTCATAACAGTGATAGAAAGTATAATATGAAATCCTTATATATGACTATCATATATCCATAAACTTTTGAAAAAGAAACTTCCATAATATGTTTGAGTTGGAAGTTTCGATATGGTAGATGCAGTTCAATTTCAAATTAATCCACTTTAGTAGCCATTGTGGATAACCTAAAATCCTTTCTTTTAAACAGGTTTCCAAATTTGAATAAATGAAAACGTGCACATTCAATTTCACTTAAACAGGTATTAGCGTATTTAATAGGGCATAACCGATTAGCATTTTTCTACCGATTTCCGATTCTGGATTTTGGGCATGAAATTTTTCCGATTCCGGATACGATTCGATTAATCGGGAATGCTAAATCCGTATTTATTTTCTAAAAAAATTTCATCTTCCGTTTCCGGGTTTCTGGGATCTGGTTTTGCCGTGTCTAGCATGCTACTTAGTACTTTACCATATCCGGCTTCATTTCCGGTTTTCACCCGTCGGTTCAAATAGATTGTCTCACGGCGTGGTTGTGTTGACCATGTTGGAATTTTCTGACTTCTTATTTAACTTTATTAACGCACTATCGAATGACACGCAGTGTTAGACACAGCGCTATAGAAATTCAACTTTATTATTTTTATTATCCAAATCGGTCGTTCCTGCCTTATCCGACTCCGATTAATCGGAAGTTCATACTATCTGGTGGAATCCGATTTCCGGATCAAAAGTCGGTTATGCCCTAGTATTTAACACAAGTTTTTACACCATGTTTATTGAATATTGAGTGGAGCTGTGTTAGAACCATCTATATTTGGCAGCCATCTTGTTCATAGTTATCCATATGACCGATTCCAGCTCATGTGATCCCTCAGGCACTTAGGGAAATACAGGGTCATAAAATTCCAAGCAAACTGCATCTTTTGTAAGTCTTTTTTAATTAAATTATTCATCATTGATGAGTATTAAAATAACTTGTATTGTGTAAGTATCATTGTGTAACGATTCTCCACCTCTAGTATTGATATGTGTATTGGTATGATAAAAGTGATAATGTAGTGATATATCAATGAATTGTGTGTCACAGAATTAGACAAAAATTGAATTTATTTCTTCTTAAATTACAAACTAATTTCACCATTTTTTTGTTTCATTGTACATGCGTTACCTGGGGTGAATAAGTGTTTTTTTTCAAGGTAAGCGACGTGTAGCGATTTTGCATGTGCCTGACTACGAATCACTTGAAGTCAGGAACATTAGAATCACAGGGTGCACGTGAATTTTGCCGTGAATTCTGCTCACCTATTTGAGGATATTTAAGGCAGAATAATTCTGATAATATTACGAGTCCAGAAGTATCTTATCACAGGAGAGATAGCTCGTCATTCTTTCTCCAGCCAAAGGGGTGAGTGTCAAATTTATATTTCGTTTTATTGTGAATTTTATTCAGTTTATCATTTCATGTAATGATGCCTTTATTACAATGCAGATTTAAAATGTGGAATATTTGGAATTACTAGTCACTATTAGACTTTAAATGCAATAGCGTAATCTAAGTTTTAGATTGTTTTAGAAACAACTATTATTAATCTGGTTTCTTTATTGTAGCTGATTTGTAGCTGAACATCTCTGATTTGTAGCAGAACGTCTCTGAATTGTTGCTGAACGTCTCTGAATGTCTGATTTGTAGTGGAATGTCTCTGAAATTGTAGCTGAACTTCTCTGAACGTCTCTGAACTGTAACTGAATGTGATTGATTGTGCCGTGATTATGCTGTTTAATTGTTCAATCAAATTGAGGTATCTGACTGTCTGTCTGTCGGACTGTCTGTCCGTCTACATCTGTTGTGAATGTGTAAATATCCAGAAATCTAGAAGTCTTAATGTCCGAGTGTCGGAGCTGTCTAGAGGTGTAAACATCCGGGGTAGCATCTAGGTATTTGGGACCGATGGTTCTAGTAGATGCTGTATGCTGTCTGTACATATAACTGTGGTGGATCCGTGAAGGGCAAGTGAATGATAAAAGTATTGAGTCAACCCTAGGTATTCGGAGAAGCTGGGCGGCGATTCAACAGTTGGTGAATCGTACGGTTGTACAGGGTCAAGACACATGTGTGCGTTGCAATTGTAGTTACAATTGAACACATTGTTATATTTACACATAGTTACTTCGAATCACAGTAGTATTTCAAGGGATTAGATGAATCTCATTAAAAGTTAGCAACTTGATTAAATACATGTATATGTTTGTGCTAGTTGTCGCAATCCATACGTGCGATAGTATAGTTTGATGTTTGTATTTGTTATCGCAATTTATACTTGCGTTAATATAACTTTTGTAAAGGTTCCTTGGATCTGTGTATAGTCCAGGAGATTCCTTGGATCTGTGTTTACTTTGTATTAATATTTAATTTATTTTTGAATTGTGTATGGTTGTGGAATGTGATTGTGGGTTGAATGCATGAGTTATTGTGTTGATACATCATTATTTTTCATTAATAATTTATTTCATAAATTTACATTATCTTTCACATATTGTGTTTGTGTTGTTCATTTAATCCACCATCCACTCGGTAACAATTCTGTTACATTGTGTCACCTCTGACAGTCCGGTCAAAGTATCTGGTCTAAGGTCATTATGCAGAAAATGTGTTCCTTTTTCCAATCCCTCTGACCTAAATCTCTTGACCTTTTGAGCCCAAAATCAATAGATTCTTATGATTTTTTAACTCACAAACTACTTACAAACTCTGAAAAAAAATGGACAGACAGACTGACAAATGGAGAAGGTCACAATATATGATTTGCTTTATGGCAAGTATAAACTACCACTTAAATGACATCAAAATCTAGAGTCAGAAATTTTAACTAATGTTGAAAAAACTCCCCAAAATAGATTCTAACCCAGTTTTGATGATTTTCATTTACTCCAAGATTGTCAATTTGGTTTTAAGAGTACATCAAAATAAGACTTGTAGCCAAAACAGATGGATAAACTGACAGATGAACAAATTATATGGTTGTAATGGAGGGATGAAAAAAGAAAATTCTATCTGCTTCTCTTAACAACCGTGCCGCAAAGTACTTACCTGCATCTGTCTACTGGTGTATCTCTCCCTGAACATCACATGCATCTGTCTACTGGTGTATCTCTCCCCCAACATCCCATGCATCTGTCTACTGGTGTATCTCTCCCCCAACACCAACTGTTTCTAACTTGTAAAGATTTTAACAGTTTAAACTTGACACTACTATTACCACCACACAAGTGATAATTTTGTCTCACAATATTTATACAGATAAAAAAAAATAATAATAATAATAAGAAGAAGAAGAAAAAGAAGAAGAAGATTTAATAGTAATAATTATAAAACTGTATGGTTACTAAGTGGGTCTATGCCTCACCCTGAATGCCTCGATAGAATCCTTTGTCTTAGGACGACCATATGAGAAGCCATAATGTTTTTTTGACATTGACTCTGCAGCTGAAAGCAGATAAAAGACATAACATAACTGTTGTATTTCACACACAACCACATTAAAGTTCTTCTCCATTTAGCTAAATCTACTACATATATGTCTCCATTGATGACATGCTAGACTGCTCTTTTATGTATACGACTCATCACGAATGTTTATGCCTCATATTATCCCAACTATCCCCTAAAAATGAAACAGTTGTTCCTAGCACATTCTTTTTCAATCAAAGTGGGGCTGATTGTTCAAGTATCTTTCTTGGTCCAAAAAATACAAACTTGGACTTGTGCATTAATCAGTCCACATTATAAATATAAAAAGCAATTCAACTTTAAATGTAAATCTTTTAAAACATTATCATTCAGCAATAAAATTACAACCAAACATTAATACAAAGTATGGCAATTTATTAACATTGCTGGACTCTCTGAACTGCAATACATGTAATAACAGCTACCACTGAAAACAAAAATGCCTGTAGAAATAGGATTTTTCAAGTTGATTTTATTTCTCCACTCACAAGAAATGAATATATTCCATAATACAACAATCCACTTAAGCATCCCTCATGACAACAATCTTGTTCAGTATAGCCCATTTGAACAGAATATTGTTCAGTATAGCCCATTATAACAGAATATTGTTCAGTATAGCCAATTATAACAGAATATTGTTCAGTATAGCCCATTATAACAGAATATTGTTCAGTATAGCCCATTATAACAGAATATTGTTCAGTATAGCCCATTATAACAAAATATTGTTCAGTAAAGCCCATTATAACACAAAATTGTTCAGTATAACCCATTATAACAGAATATTGTTCAGTATAGCCAATTATAACAAAATATTGTTCAGTATAGCCCATTATAACAAAATATTGTTCAGTATAGCCCATTATAACAGAATATTGTTCAGTATAGCCCATTATAACAAAATATTGTTCAGTATAGCCCATTATAACAGAATATTGTTCAGTATAGCCCATTATAACACAGTATTGTTCAGTGAATCAGATTAAAACATACTCTTGCTTAGTACACCCTTTTACAGTACAATCTTTCTGGAATAACCCATTATAAAAACTTGTACAGAACTGAGTTTTTATAATGGGTTATATCAAGTAAGATTGTACAGCATACTTCATTGGAACAATCCTGTACAGTATACCCCATTAGAATAATCTTGATGACTATACCCTGTTATCACAATCTTGTTCATTATACCCTATTATGACATAATTTGTTCAATATACATCATCATTCTTGTTCAGTATACTCATTTATAACAAAATCATCATAAAACACAATCTTGTTCAGTATACCCCATTGCACCAATCTTTTCACCATACCCCCTTAGATCCCTCTTATTCTAATCAAGATTACATACCCCAAGCATACCCCATTATAACATAGTTTTATTTAGTATAACCTATTACAAAACCATCTTTTCCACTATTCCCCATTATAACAAAATCTTGTTCAGTATACCAAATTTATGACAATATTGTTCAGTGAACTTATAGCATTATAGCAATCTTGATCTTTGTACCTTGCTATACCAGAATCTTGTTCAGTATACCCCATGCAACTTAGTCTTGTTCAGTATACCCCAATATAGCACAATCTTGTTCACTAAATCCAATTATATCACAATCTTATTGATTATACCCTTATACCACAATATTATTGATTATACCCTTATACCACAATACTATTGATTATACCCTTATACCACAATATTATTGATTATACCCTTTTACCATAATATTATTGATTATACCCTTTTACCACAATATTATTGATTATACCCTTTTAGCACAATATTATTGAGTATACCCTTTTACCACAATATTATTGATTATACCCTGGTACAACAATATTATTACCCATTATAACACAATCTTGTTCTTTATACACATTATAACACAATCATGTTCAGTATACCCATTATAACACAATCTTGCTTACAAATACCTCAGAATAAGATGGACTTACTTCCAACATTGTTTAATGGCTACCATGAAATACCTTGTAACAAGAGAGCACTACTAAAGTTTGTTTCCTTGCTCTGGATAGTTAAGGATCATTAGGAATTTTTCACATCCAAAGCATAAATATCTTATGGTAGTCTGAAATTCCCATAAATTTCAAATTCCTAAGATTGTAAGATCTGAGCATGGGATATTACTAATGATTTTTAACCTACATACAAATCCAACTTACCTTTACTATTCTTTTCCTTACAATACTGACTATCATCCTCCCAAAAACCATGGTAATAATTATCACTCTGCACTTTCCTTACTTCATCAAGCACCTGATCGGAGGGGAAACAAGTGATTAATAACTTAAAGATGGCTTCTAAAAATCCAGACTAAATATTAGAGATGAAATGATACATAATACAGACTAAATATTAGAGATGATATGATACATAATACAGACCAAATATTGGAGATGAAATGATACATAATACAGACCAAATATTGGAGATGAAATGATACATAATAGAGACTAAATATTAGAGATGAAATGATACATAATACAGACTAAATATTAGAGATGAAATGATACATAATACAGACTAAATATTAGAGATGAAATGATACATAATACAGCCTAAATATTGGAGATGAAATGATACATAAAACAGACTAAATATTAGAGATGAAATGATACATAATACAGACTAAATATTAGAGATGAAATGATACATAATACAGACTAAATATTAGAGATGAAATGATACACAATCCAGACTAAATATTAGAGATGAAATGATACACAATCCAGACTAAATATTAGAGATGAAAAGATACACAATCCAGACTAAATATTAGAGATGAAATGATACATAATACAGACTAAATATTAGAGATGAAATGATACATAATACAGACTAAATATTAGAGATGAAATGATACACAATACAGACTAAATATTAGAGATGAAATGATACACAATCCAGACTAAATATTAGAGATGAAATGATGCATAATACAGACTAAATATTAGAGATGAATTGATACATAATACTGACTAAATATTAGAGATGAAATGATACATAATACAGACTAAATATTAGAGATGAAATGATGCATAATACAGACTAAATATTAGAGATGAAATGATACATAATACAGACTAAATATTAGAGATGAAATGATACATAATACAGACTAAATATTAGAGATGAAATTATACATAATACAGACTAAATATTAGAGATGAAATGATACATAATACATACTAAATATTAGAGATGAAATGATACATACTACAGACTAAATATTAGAGATGAAATGATACATAATACAGAATAAATATTAGAGAAGTAATGATACATAAAACAGACTAAATATTAGAGATTAAATGATACATAATACAGACTAAATATTAGAGATGAAATGATACACAATCCAGACTAAATATTAGAGATGAAATGATACACAATACAGACTAAATATTAGAGATGAAATGATACATAATACAGACTAAATATTAGAGATGAAATGATACATAATACAGACTAAATATTTGAGATGAATTGATACACAATACAGACTAAATATTAGAGATGAAATGATACATAAAACAGACTAAATATTAGAGATGAAATGATACATAATACAGACTAAATATTAGAGATGAATTGATACATACTACAGACTAAATATTAGAGATGAAATGATACATAATACAGACTAAATATTAGAGATGAAATGATACATAATACAGACTAAATATTAGAGATGAATTGATACACAATACAGACTAAATATTAGAGATGAAATGATACATAATACAGACTAAATATTAGAGATGAATTGATACACAATACAGACTAAATTGTAGAGATGAAATGATACATAATGACTAAATATTTGAGATGAAATGATACATAATACAGACTAAATATTAGAGATGAAATGATACATAATACAGACTAAATATTAAAGATGAAATGATACATAATACAGACTAAATATTAGAGATGAAATGATGCATAATACAGACTAAATATTAAAGATGAAATGATACATAATACAGACTAAATATTAGAGATGAAATGATACATAATACAGATTAAATATTGGAGATGAAATTATACATTTTACAGACCAAAAATTAGAGATGCAATGATACATACTACAGACCAAATAGTAGAGATGATATGATATATAATACAGACTAAATATTAAAGATGAAATGATACATAATACAGACTAAATATCACTGGACAACAAATTTTTACAAAAGTCATGTTACTGAAATAAAATTAGTCAATTCTTATCAATTTGTATGTGATGAACACGAATATGACAGTCAAATTGCAAAATTGGCTCTAGTTTTTTTGTAATCTGCAAGAAATTAATGTTTACATAACGAAATGCATTCCAATAGTAAAAGGTCAACTGTAATAGCCTACCTATAAAAAATCAAGTCATTGACTACATCTTAGGTTTCTTCGCCTGTCTCTTGTACAGCTGTTCGGGAGCATCTCTGAGGAGTGTCAAACAGTAGTCAGCCAGCATTGTAGTGGACCATTTTCCTTGGTATCTTTGTTCCATTGTTGCGATATCTTGATGAAAACGTTCGCCGTGTTCATCACTAACAATACCACAGTTGCTAGGAAAGAAATCCAAATGGGAATGAAGGAAGTGTATCTTTAGAGACATATTGCAGCCAAGTTTCTTATACTTCATCAACATGTCTTCTACTAGTTCCTTATAGTTTTCTGCCCTAACATTTCCGAGGAAGTTTGTAGAAACTAGGCGAAAAGCATTCCATGCTTGTTTCGCGTCACCTTCCAGCAAGTTGTTGAACCTGTCATCTTTGAAAAACTCTCGAATCTGAGGACCCACAAAAACTCCTTCTTTAATCTTTGCTTCGCTGAGTCGAGGGAATTTTTCATGCAGGTATCGGAATGCTGGCAAAATCCGGTCAATGGCTTTCACGAAGTTCTTCATCAAACCTAGTTTGATGTGAAGGGGTGGTAGCAAGATTTTCTGAGCCTCAACCAGAGCTGGGTGTTGGATATTCTTCTCTCCAATGGCTACATTCTGCCTGTGAGTCCATTCCTTCCTCATGTAGTGCATTTCCCTTGCTCGGCTATCCCACTCGCATAAGAAACACATGTATTTTGTATATCCTTGCTGCAGTCCCATTAAAAGGGCAACTACCTTCAAATCACCACAGAGGTGCCAGCTGTACTTGTTATACTCAATGGAATTCAGTAGCTGCCTTTAGTTATCGTATGTCTCTTTCATGTGGACAGCATACGCTACTGGAATAGATGGAAGAATGTTTCCATTGTGCAAAAGCACAGCCTTGAGACTCAGTTTCGAAGAGTCCACAAATAGTCTCCATTCTTGTGGGTCATGAGTGATTTTTAAAGCATTCATGAGGCCCTCAATATCGGAACAGAATATCAGATTACTTTCCTTCCTGAAGAAAGGCTCCAATTGCTGGTGGCGCTTTCGATATGCAGTAATTGTGACATCTTCTTCTAGAAGATTCCATTGTTGGAGTATTGATCCTAGCAATTCTGCCTTGTTCTTTGATAAGTCCAAATCACGAATCAGGTCATTTAGTTCTTCCTGTGTTATTCTGTGTGGGGTTGATGATGCACCACAGTGAAAATCTGGATCACTGCATGCTGATGGACCAGGAAAAGAACAGGTCGACTCACCTTTGTCTTCGTCAGATGAATCAAGAGAATATTCTGCTGGAGGTTCTGGAATAGGAAGTCCCTCACCATGTGGAACTGGTCTCAATGCAGACGGAATGTTTGGGTAGACTATTCTAGACTTCTTTCGCTTCGTTATTCCGCCGGAAAGAGGAGGAACCAAGCAGAAGTAACAGTCATTTAGGTGGTTGCTTGGCTCTCTCCACACCATTGGGACTGCAAACGGCATTGATGACCTTTTGCAATTCAACCACTGTGAAAGCTGTGTTGTACATGTAGCACAGCATATATGCGGAGCCCAAGGCTTGTCTTGGTCACCAACCTTGCATCCGAAGTAAAGATGATATGCCTTCTTCACTTGAGAATTGATACTTTTCTTCTGGTTGGCAAATGTCACTTCCCCACAAATATAGCAAAAATTGTCCGCGGTATTAACACACCTTCGAGGCATTACTGTTCTTTATTGTACGTAAATGGATAAAATAATAAGTTTTATGTAACAGTAGCTTGAACTGTCTCGCACAACGTCTAAAATATTTTAAATGCTGAACCTGATTGGGCTTTATATAGTACACTGCTTACGTCAGCTTCAGCAGCTGCCTGGCATTAGTATAATAGGCCTACACATGTATACTACACAGCTGACGTCAACTAATACTTCAGCAGCCGCATGGCATTAGTATTGCATTGCATCAGAAAATGATGCAATCAACTGTGGATGATGTGAGCATGATGGTATTATGCAATGTTACATCATTATTCCGAATGTTGCTGCAGTCCTACTGGAGAAATTTACACAGTGAAACATAGAAAATGAGGTATATGAATATCTTCAAAACGAGAGCCAATAAAAAAAATTCACGGTTATATTCGTGTTCGGCACATCAAAATACTACAGATTAGAGCCTTTTCAAGTCAGTAATGATTTCACTGTTGACCAGTGATATTAGAGATGAAATAATACATAATACAGAATAAATATTAGAGATGAAATGATACATCTTACAGAGTAAATATTAGAGAGTGCAATGATACATAATACAGACTAAATATTAGAGATGAAATGATACATAATACAGACTAAATAGTAGCGATGAAATGATACATAATACAGACTAAATATTAGAGATGATATGATATATAATACAGACTAAATATTAGAGATGAAATAATACATAATACAGACTAAATATTAAAGATGAAATGATACACATATGCCACATATTGACATCTATCGTAATACAGAAGCTACATTATGATACAAGATAAAAATGTGAGATAGCATAAAGGTCCTGTTATCCATAGAAGGATTTTCAAGGTGGTGCTGTTTCAGATATGGTGAGATATGGGAACATATTAGTAGTATTTCCAATGACAGTTGCTGACAAACAGATTTGTCATCTGTTTACATGCTATTCTCGACCTTCAGACAAAGACAGACATGTCATCTGTTTACATGCTAGTCTCATCCTTCAGACAAACAGACTTGTCATCTGTTTATATGCTATTCTCATCCTTCAGACAAACAGACTTGTCATCTGTTTACATGCTATTCACATTCTTCAGACAAACACAGACATGGCATCTGTTTACATGCTATTCTCATCCTACCATAGAGACTACCTGCTAATTTTCATAGATTCTAATTCAACTTTTTCATGCTGCTTCATTTATCTGGACTCATCTTTATCACCACTCCCTTTCTATTAGCATAATGTCTAAAAATGTCCTCACTTAAATATTTAGAAAGCGTTACAATATTATTTTAAAAACAGACAAAACAAAGCATTATTTTCTCATGCAACGAAATTCTCATCTAAAATCGGTACATGTTTCGAATCTGATGTAGCTAACAAGTGAATCTCCAACACTTCTACCAGTGCAAAACAATTGCTGTTATGTTAGGCACTTGCTCCTATCATTAAACAAGAAAAACTATTACCAACACCCAATCCCATGCTACTTATCAACATAGCAACTAACCCACACAGTGTCGTATCAATCTCTTGCTGATTCTATGTTAATTAGTTTCTATCCCATCAGAGTGTTCAGTCACTGCTAACACATGAATATAAAGAGACATTCCAAACTTGTTTCACGTGTATGATTTAAGGACTTTAAATGGTCATTTAATGGTCACTTTTATATGAAGTTTCTCTGTTGCTTTGTATCTAGTTGGATTGAGTTTGATGTGTCATACAGTGAATAAGTTATATTCACTTTTGATTTTGTCATACAGTAAGTTACATTCACTTTTGATGTGTCATACAGTGAATAAGTTAGATTCACTTTTGATGTGTCATACAGTGAATAAGTTACATTCACTTTTGATGTGTCATACAGTGAATAAGTCTCACTCATTTTTGATGTGACATGCATGTATAGTGAATAAGTCTCACTCACTTTTGACATGTCATACAGTGAATAAGTCTCACTCACTTTTGACATGTCATTCAGTGTATAAGTTACATTCACTTTTGATGTGTCATACAGTAAGTTACATTCACTTTTGATGTGTCATACAGTAAGTTACACTCACTTTTGAGGTTATATACAGTAAGTTACAGTCACTTTTGATGTGTCATTCAGTGAGTAAGTTACATGCACTTTTGATATGTCATACAGTGAATAAGTTACATTCACCTTTGATGTTTCATATACTAAATAAGTTACATTCACTTTTGATGTGTCATACAGTAAGTTACATTCACTTTTGATATGTCATACAGTGAATAAGTTACATTCACCTTTGATGTGTCATATACTAAATAGGTTACATTCACTTTTGATGTGTCATACAGTGAATAAGTTACACTCACATTTGATGTGACATACATGTATAGTGAGTGAATAAGTCTCACTCACTTTTGACGTGTCATACAATAAATAAGTTACATTCACTTTTGATGTGTCATACAGTGAATAAGTTACATTCACATTTTACGTGTCATACAGTGAATACGTTACATTCACCTTTTACATGTCATATACTAAATAAGTTACATTCACTTTTGATGTGTCATACAGTGAATAAGTTACATTCACTTTTGATGTGTCATATAGTGAATAAGTTACATTCACTTTTGATGTGTCATACAGTGAATAAGTAACATTCACTTTTGATGTGTCCTACAGTGAATAAGTTACATT
This sequence comes from Unio delphinus, assembly GCA_029339505.1. Taxonomy (NCBI): domain Eukaryota; kingdom Metazoa; phylum Mollusca; class Bivalvia; order Unionida; family Unionidae; genus Unio; species Unio delphinus. The sequence continues at coordinate 15,015,468 of JAQISU010000014.1, forward strand.
CACTTTTGATATATAGTTACTTGCAAAACTTTTAAATTCTGCAATTTATATATTATTATATATTATCCTTTATATATTAGAAAAAAACTTGTATACAGATATAAAAAGGTGTGTATCCAATAAAGTCTATATATTGTTTTCTTAGCACTTCAAAGAGGGATAAATGAAAAGAAACACCTCTCCACATTCAGGGCTGTATTTTGCACATCTGTCAGCACAACTTGTGGTACAGCTAGTGTGTTTCCAAACCATATTATAAGGAAATGAGGTTTACAAATAATCTCTTACAATGTTCATTTTGAAACACCTACCTTTTTAGGAGTCAGCTGATGCTTCCCTCCCATCAAATTGACACTTTTGTCTACCATCCCAACAGAGCAGAGAGAGTTGGGTGAGGCATGCAGATTGAACACAGTCGCTTCTCCTGGTTTCACTTTAGCAGACACAAACTCCATCTTCACCTGAAAGAGGCAAGAGTGATGCCAAAATACATAAAGAAAGATATAAATTGATCCTGTAATTTACATAATTTTAATCTATTTGTGGAATTTCAATGGGGAAACTAATTATGTTGTATTTTTGTATTGTAGTGTTTATTTAAGTCTACCAATGATCATGAATATTAGACATAAAATTTAGAATAAGATGAAGTTAATTAATTCGTTGAGAATATATTGACACTAAAATGTAATGACTGCAATGGATAGGATAATTTTCATTTTAATATACCATACCATGAACAAGAAACATAAATTCTTTGAACACAGTTTGATGCCACTAATGAAATGTAAATTAGAGGCAATTTTCATGAGGTCATTTTCATGAGGTAACTATCTTGTTAATTTCATATTTATTCCTCGTTTGTGCTATAAAAACCAAGAAAGTTATCTGATTTCGAAATCTTTCATTTGTATTTCAGATCAAGGTACAAGATACATTGTCAACATATAATAATAATAATAATAATAATAATAATAATAATAATAAAAACAATAATAATAATAAATATAATAATAATAAGAACAAGATGAAGAAGAAGAAGAAGAAGAAGAAGAAGAAGAAGAAGAAGAAGAAGAAAAAGAAGAAGAAGAAGAAGAAGAAGGTGGACTTAATACAATGCCTAATATTTAAAAGGTCTAAATGCTTTATAATATTAGATAAAGGATAGGAATGAAAAAGTCTTTGCATGAAGATCAAGATGGCTTCAGTTTTATCATCATTCATCTGCAGCTTATTGTTACTTCACATTAGTAATCCATCTCTCTATGGCTTAGATGGTAGCCTCAACTTCTGGTGGCAGCTAGATTGGTATATTTGAGTGTCATCAGGGTACATTTGGTGAGACACAGGATGTTGATCTACGACACCAGAGGGCAGTTGAGTGTACAGAATGAAGAGAATGGGACAGAGAACAGAGCTTTGTGGAATACCAAAACAGATAATTAAAACTAGGCTGGAAAGTTTTCCATTTATGGACACAATTTGTGTCCTGTTGACTAAATAGGATTTGAACCATATTAAGGCTGTATCATAAATACCAAATACATCCTAGAGATGGTAAAGTAATATAGCATGGTTTATTGTGACAAATGCTGCAGACATGTCACAGAGGGTGAGGACTGTAATCTTGACATTATCCTAAGCAGAGAAAATGTCATTAACTACACTCAGAAGAGCAGTTTCAGTACCGTGGCTAGGACAACATGCAGAGTGTACATTGCTAAAAAAAAAGACTATTTGGATTTCGATAAGCTGCAAGATGAGATAGAACACCTTTTTCTAGGATTTTATTTACATCAGGTATTAAACAGGGTGACAGTTCTTTAAATCATTATGGTCAAGTGACAATTTCTTCAACAAAGGCTAAAAAATCTCAATTTAAAATAAAGGCAGGATTCTACAGATGAGAGAGAAGTATTAGTAATTCTGGATAGTGAAAGGAACACTGAATATAAGCACTCAAACAGCAGTGGTGTCAGAATTGGATTTAGTTCACATGACTTTGGGCAACCTTTCATCATAAGTATGTACCAAATCCATCGAGAAAGGTTCAAATGCTTTTAAAGGTTAGTATTGATATTTTGTATCAGAACTATATGGTGATGACATGGCAGCTAAAAACGTACTGTCAAGCTTAATGGATTGTAAGCTGTCACTGAAGAAATTTGCAAACAGGTCTGGAAGGTCAACTGAAGATAAAGTCATTTGAAGTGATGTACATTTAGTCCTTCCCATTAGTTTGTTAGCAATGTCAAAGAGCACTTCACAGCTGAAGATTTAAAGTGATCTTAGTATGATAGAAGGCTGGTTTTGCTGCATGAACAATGTGACATTTTTGTTCTAGCTTCACAAATCTGCCACCTATCAACTTTCCATACTCGAGGCAATTAGGAAACTGCTCCAAAAAGCATGATTCAGTCAGCTTGTTTTTTTTTTTTACTAGGAGCGAGGTAAACATAGAAAAAATTTGATTTCTACATATTTTAATGGAGGATACAATTCTATATTTCTATTGAGTGCTACTATATTCAAAAAGAAAAAGTAGCAACAACAGTGTACCTTGTTCTTAAAGCAGCCTTCAACTGGTATTATTAGTGACGCGGCAACAACTTCTTTGTCTTGTCTAATGTAATATACTAATACTGTGACCTCTGATCTTGATGTCTTGATAGAAATTGGCATCTTGAAGTGTCCTTTTTTCTTTGACTCGATTGCCGCTTCACCTAAAAATGTATCATCTTGGAATTAAAGTACATGTATATCATAACATTGAATTGTCAATTCAAATCTAGCTCATTTACTTAATGAAACACACACACACACACACATATATATATATATACAGTCATCTCCAGATATATGCATATCGTATAACTGCATATTCCGCTTTATTGCATTATTGCATAGCATTGTTACAATTGTTTTCATTGGATATCAATTTCAGACAACTGCATATCATCTATATGCATATTTTGCATTATTGCATACATTTTTCTGGTCCGAACATGCATTATTATGTGTTTAGTTGCTTCGAATAACTGCATTGTTCAAAATTGTTGGTTTCAAAATGAAAAGAAACAGATTTCAAACATTGGCAGTCAAGGTTAATTAATGAGGTCTGTTAATATCAACATCACAGCTATTAGATCTCAATTGGTCACCAGGAGGCGCTATAGTAGATAACCATAAATATTACCAAGAGGGCATTAGCTCTCTGATTCTCTGTTGATCACCAGGAGGTGTGATAGTAGACAACCATAATAATTAACCAAGCATGGTTGGCAGCTTTAAAACTCTTCATTGATCACCAGGGGGCACAAGACAAGCATATTAACTGAACATTTTCTATGACTTTATTGTTTATTTAATTCCCCGCACCTGTGGGTGGTCTTCCAGTTCAAAATGCATTGCCCTCATTAAGAATCCGATCCAGTCTGGTCAGTAAATTCGATAGATTAAGACTGGAGCGCTGACCACAAGTCTGCTCCTCACTCGATCTGCTGATGCGATGTAGTTAACAACAAAACTGACCTCCATACGATACCAGAGCAAATTGCATCACATTTAAATCAACTAGGCCAGATGCAATTGGCAGATTCTTACCTATTAAGAAAGACCTCTGATGGCAATCTGTTCTTGTTCCCTTCAATTTCATTTCATAGCAATCTCTAGTCATTGCATGACCATTGCTTTAGAATTCTAGAGTCTTATTTTAAACTTAGTTTATGCAAAAAAATGTCTAAATATGTGTGTAAAATATTAACGTTAGCAGAATAAGTTGAAGTTTTGAGAAAATTAGATCAAAAAGAAAGCGAGTCTTCCATTGCACTACAGTTTGGAGTTAACCAGAGTGTGATTTCAAGAATCCAAAAGAATAAGGAAAACATTGTTTATGAATGGCAGAACAATAGCAATCACATAGGGAAATGAAATAGAGCTGGAAAATCAGATGTTGAGGAAGCTCTCATACAGTGGTTCTCTCATGCCAATAATCGTCAGATTCCTGTAAGTTGCCCTTTACTGATGGAAAAGGCAACCAGGTTAACAGGTAGAATGGGATTGGTAGGTTTCAAGTGGCCGGCTGGAGAGGTGGAAAGATCATCATTCCATCAAATTTAAGAAGCAGCATGGAGAAAAACAAGATGCTGATGATTTTAGCGCAGAAAGATGGATTGTGGAAGTGTTGCCTGATCTCATAAAAGATTACCAGCCTCATGACATTTTTAATGTTGACAAAACTGGTTTGTACTAGTGAGCTATTCCTGACAGCACTCTGTCATTCAAAGGTGCCAATGCCTCTGGAGCCAAAATTGCCAAAGATCAGATGACATTGTTGCTGGTCTGCAACATGGACGTTAGTGAAAAGCTAGAGCCTCTTGTTATTGACAAGAGTAAGAATCCATGTTGCTTCAAGAATGTAAAGAAGTTGCCTGTGCCCTCTCATAAAACTCATGGATCACTGCCAAAATATGGAAGGGATGGCTCATCAAGCTTGACAAGAAAATGAGGCTGAAAAACCGGAAAGTCTTGATGTTGTGTGAAAACTGTGCAGCCCATGCTTGTAACGTGAATTTTACAAATATTAAATTGGTCTTTCTACCACCGAACACAACCTCATTGATCCAGCCGATGGACCAAGGCATCATCGCAAATTTTCAAAAAACAGTACAGATCACATGTGCTCCATCACCTTGTAGGCGTTATAGATGGTGGCACTGATGAAGAAGCAACTGCAGCAGTGGTGGCAAAAAAACTCAGCATGTTAGATTCATTGCATATGCAATGAGAAGCATGGGGGAAAATAACGCAGTCCACCATGGCCAACTTTTACCATCAGACTAGCTTTGTGATGCCAACAGAAGAGGCTGACAACCCAGAAGATGACGAGAATCAGAAAGTTTTAGTGCTGCTTGGAATGGAAGAATAAAATTTGATCAATATGTTGCTGTGGATGAAGGATTGCAGACTGATGAAGGAAGATCAGATGCAGAAACCTGTGCAGACATCATACAATCTCAACAGTCAGAAGCGACCATTAATGAGGACCTCAGTGATGCAGACAAAGAAGATGACATGGAACCCGTAACATTTGCCTCAGCTATCCAATGCCTAGATGTTCTCTGCAGATTTATGGAAGAGAAGGGATGTGCATCGTTTGACAGTTTTTATAACCTACAAAACGAAATTCATCAGATGAGGTGTCAAAATTCTGTGCAGATCTCCATCAAAAACCTTTCTTCATTCACCAGCTGCAGCACTGAACAATGAAGCAACTTTTGTGGAATCAGCCAAAGACAGTGATAGCACAAATGAATTGGACAGCAAAATAATGAACAATGTAGCTAACTTTGAACTTTCACATACATAAACAAACGGATTAGAATGGATTATGTAGAACTAAATAATATTATGTTCGAAAAAAATGATAAAAGGATAAATAATAATTATATATGTTTATGATGAAAGGGTTTGCTGTTGATGCCACTGCATATGTATTCATACATATATATTGTCTATTTATTTTTTTAAACGGCCAGAGAAATAATGAGTATCAGCATGCATGGTCCGCCAGATACATGCCATAACATGAATGCTGGCTTAGTCCATATGCCGCCTAATTGCATATCATAGCATCAGTCCCAAGACCATGCATATAAGCAGAGCTGACTGTATCTATATATATATATATATATATATATATATATATATATATATATATATATATATATATAACAAAACAAAAATGGATGAAATTAATCCTCTTTTCTACATTTATATAGTTAAAACTGCCCCCAGAAACACCACAGTGATAAAAAAAAAGTTGGTTGCCTTGGATTTAGTGTGTACAATAAGGATTTTTTTATATGACATTTTTTTTAATACAAGTTTTAAATTCTGAATTTTTAAAACTAACTAATTGATATTGTTATCTGGTGACAGTTTAATTTCCAGTGTCACCATATATGCTAGCAATTTCACTATTTTGCAATACATTTATTCGATGATAATTTCGCTATTTTTCAATACATTTATTTGTCGATAATTGTACTCACTTGAAATGCTTTTTTATGCTGACAATTTTACTCTTTTGCAATATCTTAATTTGCTGACATTGGATTTGCAGTACCTTTACTTGCTGACAATTCCACTCTTTTGCCATACTTCTACTTGTTGATAATTGTACTCATTTGCAATACGTTTTCTTGCTGATAATTGTACTATTTTTTAGTACGCTGGTAAATAAAAGGTAAACTTCAAAATTAGAAAAATTCCAGTTTGCTCATCATCTGTGTTATAATAAAAAGAGCTGGTAATATAAAAAAGCTGGTAATACAAAAACTAGATTAAAACAATTTACAATGTCAGAAATAGGAAATGTTATCAAAAACGAGCTGTTTAAAACCAAATGTATACAAGAAGTAAAGCATTACAATTACAAATAGAAAAACTATTTTACAATATAAAACTCAATTACCCTCTCCTACAGAATTAGTCTGACCTTGAGTACTGGTCAACTATGTTAGACCCACATAATAAAGATCTAATAAATAAGATGATGATGGTTCAAAGGAGAGCTACTATATTCACCACAAACAGATAAAGACATACTAGCAGCATCAGTGCAATGTTGAATAATCTCCAGTGGGCATCATTTGAATCCAGCTGAACCAAGGCCCAGTTTACCATGTTCACAAGAACAAACTAGTGGAAAAAAATACTCAACCCTAGCATATAGCCAAACTAGGACAAACCACAGGTAGAAGTTCCAATTAAAATCAGCACAAAAAAATGTTTCAAGTTCAGCTAGTTCCCATGTGCAATACTGGATTAAATTAAAATCAATAATTGCAGAAGCTCCTGATTTGGTATCTCACAAGTTAGAGCTTTCCAAAAATCACATTCTAATGATCTAGTCAGCTACATGTAAGACATAGTGATTATCAGGGCTATGCCAGTTGAAGTTGATCTATCTCATCACTGTTACAGTAGCCAGATTGCTGTGATCATGAAAAGATGAAAATGTAGACTACTTACATCTGCATTTCCTTTAATTTATCTTCTGTCTGTCCTATTGCTACTTTCCTTCCTTTATTCCTGACAACACACCAACCACTTCTTAATAGTCAAGTATGATATATTTATAGATAGATTATTTGAAAACTGACCTAATGACCAGAAAGTTTTCAAATGAGCTATTGACAAGAGTTTGTAAACTAGCCAGGTGACTAGTTTGTCCACTGACCCATTGACTATATACTTTATCAACTGACTTACTGACAACTTTGTCAGCTGACCTAATGGCTATATGCTTTGTCCAATGACCTAATGGCTTGAGATTTTGCCAACTGATCTAATGACTAAACACTTTGTTGTATGACCTCAAGGTGATGCACTTTGACAACTGACCTCATGGCTAATGAACTAATAGTTATACTCTTTGTCCAATGACCTCATGGTTCACACTTTCTCCAATGATCTAATTTTTTGTTACACACTTTTTACAATGACCTCATGGCTACACACTTTGCCCAATGATCTCATGGCTACATACTCTGTCTGATGACCTCATGGCTACACACTTTTTACAATAACCTCATGGCTACACACTTTGCCCAATAACCTCATGGCTACATACTCTGTCTGATGACCTCATGGTCACACACTTTGTACAATGACCTCATGGTCACACACTTTGCACAATGACTTCATGGTCACACTCTTTGTACAATGACCTCATGGCTAAACACTTTGCCAAATGACCTAATGGCCAATATTCTCCTACCCATTAGCATATTAAAATTCCACTCAATTAAACTTCCAAATAAAAATGAATATTCAAAACACACTTAAACATTGTGTGTGTGTGTGTGTGATTTAACATAGCTTTTACAATTGTTCAGTCATATTGCTGTGATGTCTAAAATATGGTAGTTTGTAGTGATGTCTAGCAATGGCGCATCTTGTCGTAGACATGTAGCATGATCCCACCAGTCACATATCCTGACACCAGGCCAACCAGTCCTAACACTAACCTATTAATGTTGACTGAAAAGCGAGGCAGCTGTTAGGATTATTTTTGTAAATCTTTGATATAAACTGGCTGGGGATTGAACCCACGGCCTAATGCATCCAAGGTGGATGCTCTAACCACTAGGCCACCAAAGAGGTCCACTTAAAATTTGTGACAAATTTGACTTTTGAAAAATTGTTAAGTTATTAGAATAATAATTTGTGCAATCAAACCAATTAAAACTATGCTAGTCTCCAAATTCTCATTACCAGAGACTTACAAAAACACTTGATTAGCGGTCTACTGTGTGAGAAATCTGACTTTCAATAATTTTACTCTATGTTTACCAAATATCTGTTGATTCAATTTAATGTGATCCAAGTTCTTAAGATATATCTGGCCTTGTATTCTCAAAACATTTTAAGCACAAAACTGAAAATGAAGTTCAAAGTCTAAGGTGTTTTGTACCCTTGAAGGGAAAGAACTTAGAAATAATGAACATTCAAAGATTTCTAGCTCTGGTTCCTTCAGTAGCACATTTAATATTTGGCTTTAAGTTAATGTGGAGTGCAAGTTAAATAGCCAATTTTTAATTCTGTGATTCATAAGTAAGTTCTTGATAGAGGACAACATCTGTATGATCACACCCCAATCCCAGAAACAATAATATGTGAGATTAATGTATAACTTATGAATACTGCTTGGTCTTTTTGCAACAAATTATGTAAATAAAATCAAAATTTTATAATCAAGTTATCTTTATGTAATTATGTTCTTTAGATTTGTTCAGCTTTCTTTTGTGTGAAGATGTTATTTTGAAATGACTTTTCCTCCTTCAAATATTTGTAATACAACCATGTGAAACCTGACTGATTGATTGTAGATTGATACCATTCTATTTACAGTGGTTGATTGATTGTAGATCAATACCATTCTATTTACAAGTAGTTGATTGGTTGTTGATCAATACCATTCTATTTAAAAGTGGTTGATTGATTGTTGATCAATACCATTCTATTTACCAGTGGTTGATTGATTGTTGATCAATACCATTCTATTTACCAGTGGTTGATTGATTGTTGATCAATACCATTCTATTTACCAGTGGTTGATTGATTGTTGATCAATACCATTCTATTTACCAGTGGTTGATTGATTGTTGATCAATACCATTCTATTTACCAGTAGTTGATTGATTGCTGATAAATACCATTCAGTTTACCTTATGTCTCAGCATCAGATCTCATTTTCCTTAGAATTTAAAGAATAGATTTAAAATCCACATTTGTTTGCAAATGAACTAGTTAAATTATTATTAAAAACCCTAGTTATAATTTTTTTCCAAGTACGAGTACTATATATAGCTGGTAATCACTGCAAGTAAGTCTATGAAATTTAAGAAAATGTCTAGATTATCACTGCATTTCTCAAATCAAATCTAAATCTACTCATGTTAGTCTACTCCTTTCTCAAATCAGTGATAACCATTCAGCATATTCCTTTACTCCTCTCTCAACTGATGAATTACCAAATCATTGATAACCATGTAAGGCTACTCTTCTCTCAACTGATGAATCACCAAATCAGTGATAACCATGTTAGTCTACTCCACTCTCAACCGACTTATGCATCCCCAAAGCAGCAATAAACATGTTAGTCTACTTATCTCTCAAAAGATTGATGAATCCCCTAATCATTGATAACAATGTTAGTCTAGTTGTCTCTCAGCTGATGAATAAACAAATCAGTGATAACCATGTAAGTCTACTCCTCTTTAACCTTATGAATTACCAAATCAGCAATAACCAATTCAGTCTACTTCTCTCTTAACTCTTTCAGCCCCAAGAAACTTATCAGTAACACTGTTACTTTGCTTCAGCCACACTAAGCTGTGACAAGCCGCTTGTGCCTTAGTGTTTTACCTGTTTGGATTTTTTTTTAGAAATCATGAACATGCCTTCACATTTGCTTTAATTTCTCTTCTTATATCCAATATTAATCCATGAAAATTTCACCAATTAATCCAAATTAATTTGTCTACACAGTGATGTATTTTTCTTTCTATTTTTCCAAGTCTTTCACAATTTATTTATACATTTTTTTTACAAAATTATGTGCAACATTGTTAGGAATATCACATCATCAGCAATTAATTCCTTTAAAATAAACCAGGAAAATTTAATATGTGATATGGTTTTAAACAATTTGTACATACATTACTTGTTCACATCCAGTGTTTGGTTAAGATAGAACTTTGTTCAGTAAACACATTTTGCAGGTTGGATACTACGTTTGTTTGGTGATACCAATATGCATTTTTAGGCATATGGATTGGTCTCATTTGCAATGTCCGTGTACAGTTTCTCCGGAAATAATTATAAGTGAAAAAAGATAGATCTCTCTTTTTTCCTTGTCAATTTGTCATTGTATGTTGTAGTTCCAGGATTCATTCCACTAAAATCATTGATTTGGATATCAGAAGATGATCACTCCAATCTGCTAGATCGGCAGAAACTCTTTTATTTACGCTATCAGCATCCGCTTTTTCTGACCATTAAATCTCAAGACTCTTCAATGTCCCATTCGAAATCTCGCAAATTATCCAACTGTTGAACATATCTCTCCTCTAATTACTCAATATTTTCGAGATCAAACCCGAGAAACTCCTCATTCTTGCCCTCAACGCATTCTGGGTGGTGAAAATCTAACATAGAAATGTATCCATATAGTTAATAAATTTATTAGGCCAATGATGAACTATAGTAATACCTTCTTGTAATATGATTTTAAAGGTCAATGACAATGCCCTAGTTACAGCCAACCATTGCTGTCACAAAAAATGTGATACATATATTTGGCATAAGCTGTGCCTTACCTGATCTTTTCTTTAGATTCTTTCCTCCTTCAGTTTCCTTATTGACCCCATGGGGATTGAAAACCTCTGGTACAATTGGTTCCTCCTGTACCTCAACACCCTCATCACCACCTCCTACTAGTGGAGTGTACACCTAAAACAAAATAAAGTTCATCCTGAATGGTTATTTTTAGCTGACAGTGTATATCACTAAAACGTATGGGATCAATTATGATTATAATCATAATTGATAATCATAATCATAATATTAGATTTCAGAAGTTTTATTATTGTAATCATAATTATCTTTCATTAGAAGTGTAATCACATAATTAAATCATGATTACGAATGAATGCAAACAAAAAATCAATAATTATTCTTAATAATGAAACAATATGAAAGGTTTTCATAAACAAAATACCATGAATGTTGACTATGACAATAAAGAATGGTTAATTTAAGGTGGCCAAAATCTTCACAGCAGACAGATGTAATCTGACAGGTGCAAACTTTGAATTATTTATTGCAACAGTAAAACACTAAAAAGCTCATGTGATTGTAATTATTTCTAAGTAGTGTTCATTTAGCATGTGAATTTGTGTGTAAATTATTTGTCAATAAACATTTACAATGAGTTAAAATAGTTTGTTTCTTAGATTTACAATGTATGATATCTGCCCAGGACCAAAATAAAACAGATAAAAAGCAAACACAAAGCATTCATAACTGTAATCGTAAACATCCCACTTTAATCATAAACAAGGTTTCCAAATAATGTGTAATCATTATCATAACTGTCAGTACCAAACAACCTAATTGTAATCATAATTATAATTGACTCCATGCCTGATTTCTAATCATTTGATAGTCTCTCCACTGCAAATTGCATTGAATTTACGGTAACCATGTCATATTTTGGACTGAAACTGTGTGCATTTCAATCCTAACATCAGATCAGCCAAAGTCAGTTTCCATGGTGAAGGGACCTTACTCCAATTGCCTCAACACATGGAGATCTGCATCACATTTAAACCCCACACTGATCTATTGAGAGTAGCAAAGTCTGCATCTAGTTACAAACCAAATTGTCAGCAGGGAAAGGTAACCAAAAAACATTCTGGCTAGTTTGAAGAAGAAAAAAAACCCTTGCTCTGATTTATAGACAAAGGTACATCTATTCAACATGTTAGTTCAATACAAAAATTATTTCAAGATAAAAAAATGAAAATATCCATAAAAGCAAGGAAATTCACAACCATCCTCCATGGAAAATTCCATGGCTGATCAAATAAAACTGAATTCCACCGTCCAGTATGTTTCGCAGACAGAAACTTGGTGTATTTTTGTCTGTGTATTGAGATGACATGTCCATGTGCATTGTGATGGCATTTGACAATCTTAAGTCTACCAACTATTTAAAAAAAATTATTAAATGCTATAAAAAGAAAATATTTATTTTCTTTCATTAGAATTTGAATTTCCAGTCATTTTCTACATGCTTACTGTATAAACAATACATCTTGGACATGTTTTTCCTGTGCCCTAACTTATAGCTAAATGCTTCCATACCTAAATCATATGTCCAAAACAAATTGTGTTGAAAATACCACCACCATCGCACTCATGCAAGTTACAATAAACTGTTTAAAAAAAATGCTTATTTGATTATATATTTAAAGAAACTAACCTTGTGCTTTTCTTTTTAATTTTTAATTTTTGTACTTCTTATGCAATTCATTTCGAGAAAGAAAAAAAAATACACTATTCAAAATCTGTATGGTTCGGTGATAAAGTTCAAATCCATACCATGCATTTGTATGTTGGGTAAAAACACTGATGTATAGTTCACTCACATGAAGATGTGTCATTGAATCATCATTTGTTGTCCTCAAGGTTTCAACATGTTATCAAGCTGAAAACTGGATCCAAACAAATCACAAACTAGAGAGAAATAATGGTTGCTTCAAGACACCATGAGTTCATGCATGACACAGTGTATGGATCACAGGATGTTCAAATAAACTGTTATACGAATATAGGACTACTTGACACTATGCAAGTATCAAATTCATAGCTCCATCAAAGGGTTGGGAAAACAAAGCATGTACTTCCATTACAACCAAATGGCTTTTGAGCCTCCAGAAAACTAAGGAAATATTACTTGGAAATTAGATCTAGCTTACAGAAAAGGCAAACAGAAATCAAATCAGAAGCATCAGATTAGTGTACAACACAACACAAAATAATAATACAAATATTAATCGTTCAGATTGGGGCCAAAATGGAAGCAATATACCTACTAATAAACACCCAAGGATAAACATCATTGACAGACACTTCACTCTTCTGCAAGTAATATTTAATTTAATATTTTAAATTATTATATCCAAATAAACATAAATACTCGACCCATGTCAATAATACCATAATAAAACAGATGCATACCCAAGTCTATATGCATTTCTTGAAATAGTGGCAAGTTTATATTCAAGTTCAAAGTATTTTGTATATACTTTACACTTACAAAAGTTCCAATACGGTATCTAGATTTGCTAATTTTTGTTCTTCAAAAGATTGCAGTTCAGAATAAATAAATGATTAAAGACACTGACCATACTTTATTAATTTTAATAAAATGTAAGTGCACATTTGGAGAGTCATGTTTTGAATGTTTCATTTTTAAATCCTACAAATGAGACCATTATTAATCAATTTACAAGCTAAGCGTCGATATTATGATTGAAACTGTGTATCAGAACTTACAACTCAGAAACAAAGATCTGTCCTAGAATATACATCACACACAATGTTACTTTAAATATTAATGTATGGTTTCCCAATATAAATAGTATACCAAAATATACAAATATTTTAACTTGTTTTATTGATATATTGTCAATTTATTGTGAAACTTTCACACATATTAAATCAGAATTAATGAAGTTCTTACAAGCTGAATTTATATACACTATAGCATAAACTGACTATGTGTCTAACCAGAATTAATTAAATTCTTACAAGCTGAATGTATATACACTATAGTGTAAACTGACTATGTGTCTAACCAGAATTAATGAAGTTCTTACAAGCTGAATGTATATACACTATAGTGTAAACTGACTATGTGTCTAACCAGAATTAATGAAGTTCTTACAAGCTGAATGTATATACACTATAGTGTAAACTGACTATGTGTCTAACCATTAAGGTAGTCTATTCTTAGTCATACAAGCTAAAAGATGACAAGACATAACATTTCAAACATTGTCCTGGACAAGATTTACAAGCAGTCCACTGGAATTTCAGTTAAACAAATGACTGACAGCTAGATAGATGGAGATTGAGGATTTATCACTTGCTAATATGTATTGTCTAATTCATCCATTGTTTGAGCCTACCTCAGGGACAATTTCCTCCTCATATACAGGCTCTGGCTCTGGCTCCTCCTTAGTCTTTGGCTCTGGTTGTGGCTCTGGCTCTGGTGTTTGGGCAACAGGGGGCCTTGTGGCTGCACACAGAAATATAAATGTACCAATATTCTACTGCAAATTAAAATTCTTACATATTTTACTGTAAATTAAAATTCTTAAATAATCAAAGAAACAAGAGGAAAGTACAGAATTATGAAAGTATAGCTATTTTAATAATGACTAAAGATCCATCCCAATAATTTTTTGTTTGTTTATTTATGTTGACCCTTAACTTTAAATCATTTCCTCCAGCTATGGGTACAACCATTTAATTTTCAGGTGAGGTGTGACATCATGTGATTTTCTTTTTAATATTTGTATCTTTCCACCAAAGATAATTTTAAAAAATATATAATGGAATAAAATCAATTCATTTTGTTCTAAAAATCCAAGCAAACATATTTTAAACTATTTTGGGGAGGTCAGAATTTTTTTCTCCAAAAAAAGTCCCAGGCTTAACCTGAAAATTAATTGGTTGGACTCTAATCAAAGGCAGAATTACATTACTTCGTGTAGTCTGATTTCAAGACATGTTGTGTATGCATGTTGTTGATTCAAAATAATGAAAGCCGTCATATAGATACCTGAAAACAAATTTTATGACATAACTCAGAACTGTATGCAACTAAAAGTAAGTACTTTTACGATGAACTTTTCATTACAACCTGGTAAATTACATTTAATTATTCATCACTTAAAACCCTTATGGTTTTGTGACATAATGGCAACAATTTACATTTTATCAGTTTGACAGGATACATTTTGCTAATGGCAACAATTTACATTTTATCAGTTTGACAGGATACACTTTGCTAATGGCAACAATTTACATTTTATCAGTTTGACAGGATACATTTTGCTAATGGCAACAATTTACATTTTATCAGTTTGACAGGATACATTTTGCTAATGGCAACAATTTACATTTGATCAGTTTGACAGGATACATTTTGCTAATGGCAACAATTTACATTTTATCAGTTTGACAGGATACATTTTGCTAATGGCAACAATTGACATTTTATTAGTTTGACTGGATACATTTTGCAGCAGCAAATAGAAACATAAATTCCATTGAAATCATTGCCTCATTCACTACTATTGAAAACACACTTAACACTCTGATGTACAAATTTATTTTAAAAAAAACTTTCATCAGACAAGAACATGGCACAATGCTGTGTCTTACTTATTCTATAATGGCCTAAACCAGGCCACTACAGGATGCAAAACTAAATTACTGTGACCTGCTTTCTGCATGTTGTGAGCAGTACCCTCCCAAATAAATATGCCTATAAAGTTACATGACTACTTTCAGCTGTGTCAGAGACATGTGATTAATACAGAAACATAATCACTGGTGAAGAACAAAAATTCAGTCTTTGTGACCTACTTTGCACCTGAGACCAAATAAAAAAATATGTGGTCAGTACAAACTAGCTTTTTCAAAACTTTGACTCCAGATGGATTTAAATGAATGATAAACTAGAAAATAAGCATCATTTGCATCTGGTCTTTAACTTTTTTCTCCAATTATTTTTTCCAAGTATTTTCTTCAAAACATAAATCTAGCATCACTAGGAAAAACAACTGAGTTAGTCCACACATTCCTTTTTATTTGACCTCATCAGTAGTACCCTTGGCTAGTAGAAAAAACAACTGAGTCAGTCCACACATTCCTTTTTATTTGGCTTCATCAGTAGTACCCTAGTAGGAAAAATAACTGAGTCAGTCCACACATTCCTTTTTATTTGGCCTCATCAGTAGTACCCTAGTCGGAAAAATAACTGAGTCAGTCCACACATTCCTTTTAATTTGGCCTCATCAGTAGTACCCTAGTTGGAAAAACAACTGAGTCAGCCCACACATTCCTTTTTATTTGGCTTCATCAGTAGTACCCTAGTTGGAAAAAATAACTGAGTCAGCCCACACATTCCTTTTTATTTGGCCTCATCAGTAGTACTCTAGTAGGAAAAATAACAGAGTCAGTCCACACATTCCTTTTTATTTGGCCTCATCAGTAGTACCCTCAAAGAGCCGTACACCAACTGAGCTTCATGACTGTACATACAACTGTAACAAGGAAACTAAATACAAAATCTTAATGAAATGTGACAAATTGGTCACATGGTTATCTTTCATGATAAGCACACCAATCAAGTTTGATGATCAATATACAGTGTTGGATAAATGCAAAAAATTCACATTGATACTTACACCAATGACATGGTCAGAGTGTGATCTCTGTGTATTGTCTAATATTCACAAGTGAGTCAAAGGTAATACCAATTTCTCTCCATGTGACAGAAAAATCTGCCTGGTTTACAAACCATACTTTTCCTATCTCAGGCTGTTTATCTCAGACCTGTCATCTCAGTCTGGTTATCTCAGTCTGGTTATCTCAGACCTGTTATCTCAGTCTGGTTATCTCAGACCTGTTATCTCAGACATGGCGTCAATGTGCCAGCAACTACTTTTGTCTTCTGTTGTTGAACAACAACACATAAATAATACAAATACATTTTTTGACACACACACAAACACACACACACACACACACACATGCAAGAAAGTTGATATGTTTGATAGAGCTCCAGACACACAAGTTGTACACATCACTGGCCACACAAAACCAAAACTCTCTCAAGAGCTACTGCAGTGCTGGCAAAAATCAGAAATGACACCTGCCAATCAGAGTGGTTTATTCATAAATCCACATGCTTTTCCATAAATGAATTTCAAAGTAGCATATCACTGCACCCGTAATAGCAACACTTACCATATTTCAAGGACAAAAAATATAAATTTTCAAGAAAATCATGAATTAGAAAATTTCCTCATGTCACTACACACTTTGTTAGAACTGTACCCAGTAAGTATATTGTAATGACAAGGATTGCACCACTGCCTTCCATATAATGTTTTCCAAATTAGAACATGAAAGTAAATATTTCAATGTGTAAAAGATCCTTATTTTTTATTTGATATGATATCTTTAAATTAAAGGTGACAATACAGTAATAATATCAAACCTTACTTTGTTTTTATTTTCTCATATGTAGAACTTATTTAAGTAGGGTGAACAGGTCACCCCATTGCCCTCCAAATTTATTCGTCTTCATGTGCAGTACTTGGAAAAACAAAAGCATGTGGAACAAGAAGCTCATTATTCAATACTTCCTACACATAACCAATATAACTTTCTTCTTGATTGTTTTCACCTTTTTCTAAGAGTGGCATATATATATATATATATATATATATATATATATATATATATATATATATATATATATATATATATATATATATTCTACTAATTATTCAGACTTTAAAAAAAAGAGTACAAGCAGTGGTGACCTTGATATAGAGTGAGATTTAATAATAGTACTCAATGAATACTGTTGTCTGAATCTGCTAGCTAACTTGCACAGGCGCAGAGTTATTTTACTTTAGTTGCAAAAAAATGGGTGAGAAAATAATCTACATCAGTGATTCTGCCAAGACAAGGAAATCTCAGTCATGCCAAATAATATTACTCCTTGACTGAGTTTTCCTTGTCTCTGTTCAAACCCCAATTTAGTTTCTATTTAACCTAGGCTCTGCTGACAGGACGGAAAATCTCCTGCAATAAAAAAACACTAATGATCACTTTAAAAACAAATTCCTAATGATCACTTTAAAAACACATTCCTAATGATCACTTTAAAAACACATTCCTCAAATGATTACTTTAAAAACACATTCTGAAAATGATCACTTTAAAAACACATTTCAAATAATCACTTTAAAAACACATTCCTAAAATGATCACTTTAAAAACAAATTTCTAATAATTACTTTCAAAACACATTCCTAATAATCACTTTGAAAACACATTCCTAATAATTGCTTTAGAAACACATTCCTAATGATCACTTTAAAAACACATTCCTAATAATCAATTTAGAAATGCATTCCTAATGATCACTTTAAAAACACATTCCTAATGATCACTTTAAAACACATTCATAAAAATCACTTTAAAAATGCATTCCTAATGATCACTATAAAAACACATTCCTAATGATCACTTTAAAAACACATACATAATGATCACTTTGGAAACACATTTCTATGATCACTTTAAAAACACATTCCTAATGATCACTTTAAAACACATTCCTAATGATCGCTTTAAAAACATTCCTAAAAATCACTTTAAAAATGCATTCCTAATGATCACTATAAAAACACATTCCTAATGATCACTTTAAAAACACATTCCTAATGATCACTTTAAAACACATACATAATGATCACTTTAGAAACACATTCCTATGATCACTTTAAAAACACATTCCTAATGATCACTTTAAAACACATTCCTAATGATCGCTTTAAAAACATTCCTAAAAATCACTTTAAGAACGCATTCCTAATGATCACTATAAAAACACATTCCTAATGATCACTATAAAAACATATTCCTAATGATGACTTTAAAAACACATTCCTAAAATGATCACTTTAAAACACATTTCTAATAATCACTTTCAAAACACATTCCTAATAATCACTTTGAAAACACATTCCTAATAATCGCTTTAGAAACAAATTCCTAATGATGACTTTAAAAACACATTCCTAAAATGATCACTTTAAAACACATTTCTAATAATCACTTTCAAAACACATTCCTTATAATCACTTTGAAAACACATTCCTAATAATCGCTTTAGAAACAAATTCCTAATGATGACTTTAAAAACACATTCCTAATAATCAATTTAGAAATGAATTCCTAATGATGACTTTAAAAACACATTCCTAATGATCACATTAGAAACACATTCCTAATGATCACTTTAAAAACACATTCCTAATGATCACTTTAAAAACGCAATCCTAATACTCACTTTAGCTGAATTACTTTTGACAAAACAGAGGATGCTAACCTTCTGTCACCTTCCTATGGAATTCCAGCTCTTCTGCAGGGTTGACCTTTAGGATGTCAAGACCTGCATCAACTCCATCAAATGTCACCTCTTTGGTCACTACATATGCTACATCATCTCCAAATTTTACCTGCAACAGAGCAATTGTAGTCATATCTAAGCAACATATTACATGTTAGAGGGCTATCTACAGTACATATTACATGTTAGAGGGCTATCTACTGTACATATTACATGTTAGAAGGCTATCTACAGTACATATTACATGTTAGAGGGCTATCTACTGTACATGCTACATGTTAAAAGGCTATCTAAAAGTACATATTACATGTTAGAGGGCTATCTAAAGAACATATTACATGTTAGAGGGCTAAATACTGTAATATTACATGTTAGAAGGCTATCTATAGTACATATTACATTTTAAGAGAAGGGTATCTACTGGACAGAGTAGATGCTAAGAGAAGGGTTCCTACTGTACATTTTACATGTTAGAAGGGTATCTACTGTACAGAGTACATGTTTGAGAAGTGTATCTACTGTACATATTACATATTAAGAGAAGGGTATCTACAGTACAGAGTACATGTGAAGAGAAGGGTATATACTGTACATTTTACATATAAAGATAAGGGCATCTACAGTACAGAGTACATGATAAGTAAAGGGTGTATATTGTACATTTTACATATTAGAAGGGTATCTATTGTACAGAGTAGATTTGAAGAGAAGGGTATCTAGTTTACATATTACATGTTAGAAGGGTATCTACTGTACAGAGTACATGTTAAGAGAAGGGTATCTACAGTACAGATTACATGTTAAGAGAAGGGTATATACTGTACATTTTACATATTAGAAGGGTATCTACTGTACAGAGTACATGTTAGAGAAGTGTATCTACTGTATATATTACATATTAAGAAAAGGTATCTACTGTACAGAGTACATGTTAAGAGAAGGTATCTAATGTACAGAGTACATGTTAAAAGGGTATATACAGTGCATATTACATGTCAAGAGATGGGTATCTACTGTAATTATTACATGTCAAGAGATGGGTATCTACTGTAATTATTACATGGCAAGAGAAGGGTATCTACTGTACATATTACATGTCAAGAGAATGTATCTACTGTACATATTACATATTAAAGGTATCTACTGTACATATTACATGTCAAGAGAAGGGTATCTACTGTACATATTACATATTAAGAGAAAGGTATCACTCAAGAGTAATCCAGTATTACTCACACTGGAACAAAGGTCAGTCCATTTTTTCTGACTCTACCGCCATCCTACTAGTAGAAAAAACAAGCTGACTGAATCTCAATATTTGGAGCAACCAAATCTCCTGGAGTATGAAATTTGAAAGGTGGTAACCTGATTATTCTTGGAGATTTCAATTTCTACTTTCACTGTCCTGGAAACCCATACACATCAAAACTCCTAGATTCCATTCATGTTTTCAACCTTAAACAGTCAGTTAACCAACCCACCCATAAACATGGTCACATTTTAGACTTGATTCTTCATTGACCTGATAATATTATATGGTCCACCCTTGTATTCCATGAACTTGCATCAGATCACCTCTGTCTCTGCATTATATGCCATCTGGACATATCAGTCCTTAACCCTCTACCTTTATTTACTACTAAGAGAAACCTCCATATGATAAGTAGAACCAAACTAAAGCATGACATCCAAGCAAGCCTAACAACTTGCTTACCTGCTACAGCAGAACAACTTGATAACTGCCTGCATTCATTGCTTGAAAACCATGCCCCAGCCACCAAATGCAGAGTATCAATTCAAAAGTTTTCTCCATGGTATAGCAGAGTTAGGGACCAGCTATGCACTGCTGAAAGAGACTGTTGTAAAGCAGAGAGACTTTGGCTTTGCACCTAACTCACTTTTCATAAGCCAATCTATGAAGCCGCTAAGAAAAACATCGCATAGTCCATTTAGCCAAATTATCCCACTACAGTACTAAGATCATGGAGAGTTCCAGCTGCAAAGAGCTCTTCGAGATTACTAACAAACTAATGTCTAGGAACAAATGTACACCACTTGCAAATTTCTTACGAGACAAGGTAGAAACCATTAGAAATAAGCTTGACAACACAATTTCAACTGACTCATCATCACCATACAGTTGCGATATGGAATTTCAGCGACAACCGTTAGCAACATTTTAATCTGTCTCTATGGATTTAGTATGGACAATTGAGATAAAAAGTGCACCAAAGTCATGTGAAGTTGATCCAATTCCAACATCACTGCTGCTTAAGTGCTTAGATCCAATATTGCTTTCATTAACTGATGTTATTAATACCTCTCTCTCATCCAGGGAATTCCCATCATTTTTCAAAAGCTGCCATTGTAGAGCCACTGCTGAAGAAACCAACACTCAACTGTAACAGAACTACTACCCAATTTCTAATCTCCTGTTCATATAAAACATCTTAGATAAAGTTGTTCTAACCCAACTTGTACCTCATCTGAATTCAAACAGCCTTTTAAGCAATGTATAGTCTGCATATCACCTTTGCCACAGTACTGAAACTATTCTTCAGGAAGTAGTTAATGACTTTCTCTCTGCTTTAGATAGCAGAAAGATTACAGTCATAGCCCTCCTTGATTTATCTGCAGCATTTAACATAATAAACAATGATATATTACTTCACCATCTGCAATTGGAATACACTCCAGCCCAGTGATCCATGTTGTGGTGTTCCACGGAGTTCTATTCTTGTGCCTCCTTCTCTTCATTCTATACACTCAGCCGCTCTCAAGTATCATAGATAATCATCCAATGTCTCACCAATTGTATGCTGATGATGCCCAAATATACAAATCTAGCCACCCAACTGAAGTTGATGCGACCATCCAAGGAGTTGAGAGGTGCATTTCTGATGTGAAATCATGGATGACATATAACAAGCTGCATATGAATGTTGATAAAAATGAGGCCAATCTGATCACAACACAAAACCTTTCTCATTCACATCCTGTACATCAAACAATAAATATCAGCAATATGAACATTAAATTCACAG
Organism: Unio delphinus; assembly: GCA_029339505.1. Classification (NCBI taxonomy): domain Eukaryota; kingdom Metazoa; phylum Mollusca; class Bivalvia; order Unionida; family Unionidae; genus Unio; species Unio delphinus. Next base: position 15,037,806 of record JAQISU010000014.1, read on the forward strand.
TCAGTACAAAACTTAGGTGTTACTCTGGACAGTACTCTAACATTGCACCAACATGTCATGAACATATGCAAGGCTGCATATCTTGAGCTGAGATGCATCAGCTCTATTCCCAAATATCTTTCAGTTGATGCTATTAAAACACTTGAGTGTTCATTAGTACTTTCAAGACTGGACTATTTTAGCTCAGTTATGGCTGGTTTGTCTCAATATCTACTCCAGAAACTTCAAAAAGTTCAAAACACAGCTGCTCCGATCATCCTTAAAGTGCCACGATCTGCTCTGTACCCTACACTGGTTATCCATTCAATCCATAATCAAACACAATTTTTGTTTCTCTGTGCTACGTTTCGCTGACGGACTCCAGTCCAACATACCTATCTGGCCTCACCCATGTATACACACACCAGCAAGATACTTATGCTCCTCTTCTGACAAATGTATCCTCAACATTCCCACTATGAAAATGAAGTAATATGGACAGCTTTCTTTTACATACCAGGGCCCAGCAGCGTGGAATGAATTGCCCATTGAAATTAGACACAAAGACACAGTGATACTCTTCAAGACTGCTCTTAAAACTCACCTTTTTTGACTGCAAGAACAAACTTAAAGACCAAAAAATGTTTTCTACCTTAAATATTTTCAGGATTTTTTGTTTCTTATTTCATTATAGATGTTGTGAAGCGTTTGGAGCTTGTAAGGATATAAAGTCCTCATCATAATTATTATTATTTACTGTACATATTACACATCAAGAGAAGGGTATCTACTGTAATTATTACACGTTATGAGAAGGTATCTACTGTACAGATTACATATTAAGAGAAGGGTATCTACTGTACATAGTACGTGTTAAGAGAAGGGTATCTACTGTACATATTACATGTTAAGAGAAGGGTATCTACTGTACATATTACATGTTAAGAGAAGGGTATCTACTGTACATATTACATGTAAAGAGAAGGGTATCTACTGTACATAGTACATATTAAGTTAAGGGTATCTACTGTACATATTACATGTTAAGAGAAGGGTATCTACTGTACATATTACATGTAAAGAGAAGGGTATCTACTGTACATAGTACGTGTTAAGAGAAGGGTATCTACTGTACATAGTACGTATTAAGATAAGGGTATCTACTGTACATAGTACGTATTAAGAGAAGGGTATCTACTGTACATAGTACGTGTTAAGAGAAGGGTATCTACTGTACATATTACATGTTAAGAGAAGGGTATCTACTGAACATATTACATATTAAGAGAAGGGTATCTACTGTACATAGTACGTGTTAAGAGAAGGGTATCTACTGTACATATTACATATTAAGAGAAGGGTATCTACTGTACATATTACATGTAAAGAGTACATATGAATAAGATGTTCTAACTTTAATGATATTTTGTTTATCTACTTCATGATGCATAGAGATCACTGTTTGGAACTAGCAAGCAAGCAAACAAAATTTTATTAAAAAAATACTTTTATGTAAAACAAAATTGTTTTTGGCATAAGCAGTTATATTATCAGGCTACTCTCACTCCACCTGTCTGTCTGTCTCACTCTGACTTTGGCAAAATCTCCTTCCTATGTATCTTTATATACCTCACAAACTATATCCTACTTCTCTCTATTATTCATTTCATTCCTGTTTGTGACTAATCATGACCAATTAAACTTTTATCTATTTTTTTATGTTCCGCATACAATTTAGTTTTGTTGGAATTTAATTTAGGAAAGGTTGTAAGAAAGTATTATAAGATGTATATTGAAAATCACACTTTATTGTGATCACAAATTTTACCAAACAGGTACCCATTGAATAAAAAAATGAATTTTCAAAATTTAGCTCTAACACTCACACGACTTACCACAAACTTGAAGACATTCACGCTGCTTCCATCTGTGGAGTAGATAACATCTAGATCTACAGTCGAGTCACATGGAACGTTGTCCTTGATAGTGGGAATGTAGATATAGCTGAGAGAAGGTGAGAACCACTGGGTGATAGTTCTGTAGCCAATTGGGGTTGAGATATGTTGAAAATAGTGTTCATATTCTGTGTCACGGTGTTTCTCATATTTAACTGCTGTGGCCTAAAATGAGAAATTTAATTCTTACCATTTTTAAAAGTCTGCTTGTGTCGTGTCTACCCATGTTTCCATGTTACCATCTACTTTGTTCTCCATTACACTAATATAGGCATGCATGTGTGTGTGTGATTTGGATTTTTAACGTAGCACTAACAATTTCACAATTGTATTGATATAATGTCTGCAGTTCTGCTGTGTGGCAGTTTATAGTGATGTCTAGCACTGAGGCATCATGCTGCAGACATGTAGCATAATGTCCTACCCAAATTTCCATAGGGAGTTTACTTTAGTCTTCAAACAAATAAGAAACATATCACTGGCATTCTTAAAGTATAAAGTCATGATTATTTTCAACCATCGTTATCCATGGTGGCTTGTTTGCATCTTCCATCAACCAGATCAAAGAAATAATTAGGTTGTGTGCATAGCTTTTCCTTATGATGATCTTTAAGAAAAGTGGAGGTAGACAGCACATCTCATTCCACCAGCTGTGGGCCATTCTATAAAATGACTATCATATATATCCAGTAATATTTGTGGTTTGAGAAGATGAGATATGTACCACCTGTTGAAAGATCACCATAGATACTAGATAGTTACATCATGCTTTAACTGCTGAGTATGGAAGACTGGTGTGTTGGGCTACTTGCACCACCAGCTACAATTCGAGGATAGGTGTCTGTGAGAAAATGTGTCAGTACATGCCTGGGACTTGTAACTGACAAAGTAAGCAGAATACAATGTCAGTAACTCTGCCAGACTGGGAAAAATGAAGGTAGATTCTTCTTTAGTCAAAGATCACCTGAAGTTAAAACTGTAAGCCAGGCTGGTTTTGTAGAGAAATGAGAAAAACAGAGCTCCAATGGGATAAAGTGGAAAACTTCTTCAGTCCAGGCCTATAAGGCTGAGTCTACCATGTAAGATTTAATAAAGACAAGGGAACAGAACTTTATCGGTTTTGGATTAAGGTAGTAAAGACTATGTCTTTTGGTCAACCTGTGAAGTAGCTCAAGATGAATGTCAAAAATGGTGGCTCACTACACTTGCAGCACGTGACTTGTATCCCGTAACTTCCAAGCTGTCACTAAACAGAGGCTCCCTTTAGGTGGCAAATGCCTGGAGATAAATGATGCAATAGAGTTTGGACACTAAGGCACCAAGCTGGACATTGTATGCAGGAAGTACCTAACAGTACTATGAGGGTCAGACTGATCCATGTGCATGCCTACAGAAACTGGCTGTCATCCATAGGAAGTGCCTAGAAGCACTATGCACGTTCATGAGTACTGAAGTACTAAACTGGACATAAAACACAGAAAGTACCTATCAGCACTATGCAAGTAGTGAAAATGGACAAAGTTTGTTTTCTGGCGGATGATATTGTATGACCGATTGTGGCTGTGGTCCATTGCAATTAGAGGTTAACAGCCTAGTATGGGTGTGAAGGAACAGCACTCTCTTGGATGGCATTAAGATGTCTAGTTCTTAAGGTTGGAACTCACCTATCATCTCAATCTGCAAGACAGAAATAGAGCAGACAATATATACAGGTTTAGCTTGGCATGTGTCCTGTTTTATGAACTTTGGAGTGTAAGTGCAGAGCTAAATCTTATCTGCCCATCTAGGTGGCAGTTTGATAGAGTGATCTCCCCATGGTACAATTGGTATTATATCCTGTGAATTCTAGTTATTATCTCTTATAGCTACAAAGTTTTGGGAGGACTGGATTTGCAATGACGTAGTAGTTCTCCTAAGGTATTATGATTGCATAAGGTATTTGAAAAAGAAATGATCCAGTATGATGTTTGCTTTTGTGCAGTAAAATTTTAGCTTACACCGCTTACAGTTAAATATAAATGGTAACTATGATTTTTGAATTGGAGCAAAAAATAATTTTATTTGGGGCTTCAACTTTTGAAATTCTAGTAATAATCCTGTTTCTATCTGTCTATGCATCCAATCACCAGTCAATTTGTTTCAGTTTCCTTTGTAACCCGATCCCATTCTACACCAAATGATCCAGTGACTATATATGTTACCTGATCTCATTTGACAATAAGTGATACATGTCATGTTTTTCAATGAAGAGTAGATGACAACACAAATATGGGATCTTTATGGCAGTCTTGAAAGTCTCTAATTTTAAAAATCAAGAACATAGCTTTCAACCTGAATTCCATCTACATTGAAGGAGAAGATCATCATATCTCTGGCATTATGAATTAAAAGTATCAGCAAATGACAGTAAAAGTTTATAATCCTAAAAGCAGCACTGTGAGAGGGAGTGGGGATGGATGGATCAAAAGTTTCTGATCCTGAATGCAGCCATAAAAATCTATTTGAAGTTCAGCATGGGCAAACCAAACACAACTCTGAAAACAATCACTTCTCCCAAAAATTAACTTGTACAATATATATATATATATATATATATATATATATATATATATATATATATACATGTATCATGACAGATATTTTAAATACACATGGAAAATTATACTTTAATTACTTTGTCATCCATGTATTTCAATGATCCAATAAAATTAGTTTTCTTTACATAAAAATATGAGGAATGCATTTGATTCAAGAAAGAAAATTATGCTGAAGTATATACTCATTATTGAGTCAAGTCAAACTTTAAACACAGATCCTGATTCACCATAAGATAATGTGCCTGCAGTTCAGGGTTCATGCTGTTTGTTCTACTGATTGCTCCTAACAAACTGCAGAGACCCAAATCTGCAGTACCTTATGCAATGACAGCTCTGCATCTGTACAGTTTTCAGTTGGACTCATAAGTGAGTATATGAAATTGCATCACAGTTAGTATTTCCAGTTCAGTACTCACGAATGTAGTCCTTGTTTATTTTTAGAACATTTTTTCCTCTCTCATTTTGGTGGTGATAGAAGAGTTATATTGATGCATTTCTGGTAGGGATTTAAAGGTAATTGCTTAGTCTTGAGAATACGAGCTGAGAGAGTGGTTGTCTGTTTGTATTTTGGCGACAGTGCACATTGAGTAATAAGGCCTTGGTGATGATCCGTAAGTGAAATATGTGGTCTATTGACATGCCCTTCTGTTTACAGTGCAGCCGCTCAAAATAATGCTGATCAACCCCTGACAAGAACTTCACCGTGAAGTCATCTTTGGATGTATTTTAGATTAACATATGATTTGCATTGATTGTCACACAGTTGAAAGGTCAGTACTCAGAAATATATGTAGAGAACATATAGTAAAATTAATTGTGGTGTATGTCCATATACGGTAATCAAAATCATAGTATTAACTATTGTTTCCTATTTGAAAATAATCTTAATACAAACTAGGTAGGACAATCAGAGTTTGACAACTGCAGATTGGCTTGAAATTATGTGGTGAGATTTCACATGAGGTTTATCAAAAGGTCTGTTATGTGCTGCAAAACTTAGGTAAAGTTTTACTGTTCTAAAGATGCTTATTAAATTAAGAAATTATAGCTATTACCAATAAAAAAGAGCATTAGTTTACAAACCCTGAGGTTGAGAGAATGGATATTTGACCATAAATCTGACAAGGAGAAGTTGATGATTCCAGAGGCATCTGTTATGAACTCTTTACTCCAGTAGTCATCTATATTGTAGTTCTCAGCTTTGATCCTTATGATCTCATTAGGTGCTGGTTTGCCATCTGGATATGTCACAGTAACCTGCAAAATTACAGTGTCATCTCATAATTCAAATAAACTGTATAACTCAAATGACTTGCTGAGTCCTGTTGTAAGTCTCTTGTTTACAAACTTGGAACACGAAACACTAGTGAGAACTTTTGGCCTGCAGCCCTTCAACCTTTCAAATTTATGCTGTATGACATTGTGTTAGGAAACAAATTGAATCCTGGAAAAACTCACAATTAGACATCTCAACATATTACTAAAGTTTGCACTAAAATATACACAATAAATTTGTTTCCAAATAATTCTAATTTGATTTTTTTCAATATCTTAATTATATTCAATTTTTATTGTGTGTTTGACCTTGATCTATAATTGTGGCAGTGGTTTGACCTACCTGACTATTCTCATGTTTTTTATGTTTGTAAGTGATAAATTACCGATATTTGAGTTCAAGGTCTAGACCTATTTACAAAATTATCATGTTCAAGTAGAGAACGTGTGATATAGATCCTGGCCATTTTATCATGTCTTAGGTTCTTACATAAGGCTGTGGTTACAAAATTATTCATTTCCATCTTAAGGTCAGTCTGTGAGTTCATTTTTAGTTGTTTTCAGTTATAATTGAGAAGAATCATTTATTTAAAATATTCATTGGAATTACAAAGTTATCATCAATGTTTGGACTAAGACACACTATTTTGGGATTATTTTGAATTCATTCAAAGACATTCTGGATATTATCATTCTAATAAATCAAGACTGTTAATACATCAACATATTCAAGACTAATGTTAACATTAGCACATTCAATTCATTCAGAACGCCATACTCTTGGACTTGTGATAGATAATTTAGGATTATACAGGATTTAGTTCACAATACTTACAGTTCCTTTTAATTTGTACATTGCATTCTTGTGAAATAAATGTATTTGTTGAATTTACTAAACTTGGTTTATCTTCTCTTCTGTTAAGACCAGAGAGTCATAACAAATACGATTTAGCATTGCCCAACAGCAACATATTTTGACCATATTTAAAACATTACACAAAAACATTCCACAATGATAACTGATCTTTCCAGCAAGTCTTTAGAATTACTTGATTTGTGATCCATACCTTATGTTTAAGGTCTCCAATGTGCAAAAACAACAAGAACTATGCTTATACTATCTGAAACCAGGTTACACATGCTAATTTTGGAAAATTATTTGGGTTCCACCTACTGGTCCATGAGAAAGAAAAAACACTGCTCTCTCTCTCTCTCTCTCTCTCTCTCTCTCTCTCTCTCTCTCTCTCTCAAAACATATTGTAACATAATGTATTTTTCATCCTTATGATAGACACTTCAAAATTTACTGTTAGTTACTTCCCTTGATCACTCAATTCAAGTCAAAAACAATTTAAGAAAGTAAAAATAAGGATCAGCATATTTGTTTTTGTAATTGTGTAATGCAATCAAATGTTTCCTTCTTACTAATAATAAAATTAAATATTCTTGATATAGTTTACATTCCTGCCTTGTTGCATTAAGGACATTTTTTCATTTCCTAATCTTACCAGTACAACAAGATCTGAACTATTGTTGAGAGCAAATACAACGGGAAATAAACTTTCTGAGTGAGTCAAAACTATCTTCATCTTGAAATGTTAGCTCCATAACAACCTCAACAAAAAATTTCAACCTAAAAGTCTGAAATAGAGAAAAAATGAACTTACTTTGCCTTTGTAGGGGAGCCCTGGCTTGAAATAACTATCGGATTCATCACTAATATCGATCTTCAATGGATTATATGTAAGTGAAGGGCCAGTGGAAGTTCCATTTAATTCTATACCTGTGAAAGTATAAAAATTACAAGAGTCCATAAAAAAGATCAGTGCTCTAGTGACTTGGTAAGGAATTTCCAGGAATTCAAGATAGAAAATTTCTTCTTTATAACTGTCGAGTGTTGAAATCTTCTTAAATATTTTTTCAGCATTAATAAGATTTTCAAATCAGATGTTGCACTGGACATCAACGTGACACCATTTTCATTTATGTCATACAAGGCATCATAAGGCTTTTATTGAAAACCCCATTTCGATTTAACTGTACATTTTAGAGGACCGATGACAACAAGATTTCCAAGTTGGATGACATCATGGCAATATTTGATATCAGACTGGCACCAATTCTTTAGTATCAACTAGGCAATATCATTTACTGAAAGCAGCAATACAGCCATTGTGACAGTCATATCATAAGTCGTATCAGCACCATTTCCATTTATAACCAATTAAAAATTGTAAGAGGTAATTTAGTCAAAATGACCTTCCATTCACGAGGAGCAGCAATTGGCCATATTGGACATCAGATTTACCCCATTTTCATTTAGGAGCAATTAGATATCATAGGACGTCTTCTAATGAAAAACCATATTTTTAAATGATCATCCATTGAAAAGAAGCCATAACAAAAATTACCTTATTGCCACCATGGTGACTATGCCGGATACCTGAGTAGCACCATATTGCAATGAATGTTTGTATAAAGTTTCCTCCAAATTGCATATTAGGTGTAGCAGTAACAAATGTTTGCTTATACATAAACTGTACATGGTCAACAGACCATATACATAAACTGTACATGGTCAACAGACCATATAAATAAATTGTACATGGTCAACAAACCATATACATAAACTGTACATGGTCAAGAGACCATATACATAAACTGTACTTGGTCAACAGATCATTATACATAAACTGTAATCGGTCAACAGACCATCACACAAGCCCTTCCAGTCTGTGTCCAGTAGAGCAAAAGATCTAAAAACTGTCATGAAATTCTTGTCATCATGATTTTTTAAAACAAAAAATTTACAACTAACTTAACTATAAAAGATTTCCTATTCAAAATTAATCATACATGTATTTTGTTTGTTTCTATTGATAAAATAAAGCTGTGTGCAAATAGGCTACAAATGTCGCCAACTTCTTCCAGCAAATTGTTTGTAGCTACTGGCAATCTACCTTACACTGTTGATTGATGCTTCCTACCTTAATAAACTTATTTAATGGCTATCTGCACTACACTGTGGACTGATGCTTCCTACAATAACAATAATTCTGCTGCATCTTTTCTCAAAGTTATTATATATTGCTACATGTCCATCTCTAGAACACTTGCTACACTATGCTATGTCCTTTCTCAGAATTCTTATATATTGCTACAGGTCTATTTTTAAAACACTTGCAACATTACGTTATGTCCTTTCTCAAAGTTTATATATATTGGTACAGGTCCATCTCTAGAACACTTGCTACAGGTCCTCTCTAGAATGCTTGCTACATTATACTTAGTCCTTTCTCGAAGGTCTTATATATTGCTACAGGTCCCTCTCTAGAACACTTGCTATATTATGCTATGTTCTTTCTTGAAGTTATTATTTATTGCTATAGGTCCCTCTCTAGACCCCTTTCTACATTATGCTATGTACTTTCTCAAAGTTATTATATATTGCTGCAGGTCCATCTCTAGACAGGGTTCATACTGAACTATGAATGATAAATTCAAAGACTTTTCCCAAACTTTCAAAGACCACAAACAGAGATTTCCAAGACCTATATTTGCTAACATTGTGTATACAGGTTATATGAGAAAACAACAAATGCCAAAATGAAATACTACAATATTGTTTACCGATTAAAGTCAAACTATAATTAATTTCCTAAAATTGCATGATAATGATCTGGAAGATAGGTTAACATTCGGTGTTTCTTTTCAGAAATATGTAACATACATATCAGATTTAATACAAAATAAATTGTTCTCTTAACAGACATCAGCACTGCTTTAAATGCATTATTATATTTGATTTTTTTTCCTCTTCAATCATTTTGAAAAGAGAGCCACCACTGTCATCTTTTCCTCTGCTCTTCTCCTAAGAGCATTTGACTCTGTGACAAGCACAATGAGTACTTTTAACTCTGCCTCTTCTGCTTTCTGTACAGAGGAAGCATGTACACTGACAATGTCAGCTGCAAGACGCAGCTTTTTGGCTTAAAGTTCTTCCACTTCATCCAAGGCTAACTCCCGTTTCTTTCCCTTTTGGTTTTTCTTCTCATCCTTCTCTTCTGCTTTCTTCTTATCCAGATAGGCATGGTAATTATGTCTTGCAGAGGAGGCATGTCATCATTTCATTGCTAATGATGATTTCCAAAGGTCCACCTGCTTTTCTCATTGTGTCAATGCTTAGCCTTTGAGCTCTGAGGCTTTCTCTGTTGAGGTTCTCAACAGATGCCTGTTTGTTGGCAGAAAATCCTCTCTCCACTGTTGCCTGCCCATGTGACAACAACAACATTTTCTGAAGAACATTCCAAAGTTCCACATATTCCTTTCTTTTGGAAAGGACAGAATAAAACACTTCATCAAGGCTGTCACCTGTTCTATTAAAGCATGTCAAGGGATGATTGTCCGATTGGATAACTTAGGGGTACAAACAAACGGGGATGTATAGTCAGACTAGAGATACACAAATCAATTTCGGCAATGTGATTTTTTTAAATATTTTTTTTTTAATAGCATTGGGGAAAAAGTCGAGGGTCGGCAATGAGAAACGGGGACATGCCGTGAACTGGAAACACATTTTTTAATTCTTTTTTTTATTTGCCTAATCAAATGACTTGACTTCCTACAGTTAAAGCTTCACAGCACACGTTAACGCCATTTAAACAATTTTTTTTTTTTTACTCGAAATTAAAGAACAACTCTTGCTTAACTATACTATAGTGTACGCGTGCGCACTTTAAAACTGTTTATCCATGAATTGAATTTTATTACAATGGATGTTTCTATATTAAACCAAGGAACATTATTATGTAGAACAAATTTTCGAAAATGATTTTTGTCCCTCAAACATGTTAAATAAACCAACAGTATAAGTAAATTTAAACGGGCCCTCTTCTGCCATATCTTATTTTATACCCAAAGAGTATTTTGCCCAAAACTACCAATAGCTTATACTTCTGCATCTTCGTTGCACTAAATGAACAGTATGTAGTTACTAATTTGCAACTTATCTTTGGCATGACTTGTAAAGGAAAGGTTCTTTCTCCCATTGAAGCCAAGTTGATCGTCTTAATTTTACACAATGTACAAAAGGCCTTTCGTTTACATAATTTATCCTTTTGCAGCCATTCCTTGTATTTCTCTTGTTCAAGCCAGATAGTGTTGAAAGAGCAAAGACCTGGCATTTTTAAACACTGAAGATGTAAATCGACTAAACAAATTTTGAATCCTCAAGCGTGTTACTTTCTACGTTAAGTGAATTAGTGTAATGAACATTTTGATTGGCCAAAGCCAATGGACTCGTCCAATGAAATTGAACGATTCATCAAAAGAAAGAAGCCAGGAAAACCAGCTACATCTGAAGCTAACGACCTTAGGCAATTTTATTTGTGACTTCCTTTGATGAAGTGTGTAGCCATCTTACTTTGATGAAGAGTGCATGTGCGATTGAAGTCACCACTGAGGACAACTTTGGATGGTCAAACAAACCCTCTTTTGTTTTTGCGACGGCAATTAAACTGAACAGGTCATCAAAAGAAAGAAACCAGGATAAATAGATAACATCCGAATCGAACAACCTCGGATAATTTTATTTGTGATTCTGTAAAGAAATTTTTAAAAATTGGGGTTTATTTCAATTTTTAAAGACTTTTAAAGACCTCAGGGTAATATGCTCGATTTTCCCAAACTTTCAAGGCCTTGAAATGATACCTCATTTTTCCCAAACTCTCAAAGACTATACAAACCCTGCTAGAACAATTGCTACATTATGCTATGTCCTTTCTTAAAGTTATTATATATTGCTACAGGTCTATCTCTAGAATACATGCTACAGGTCCATCTCTAGAATACTTGCTACATTATGCTATGTCCTTTCTTGAAGTTATTATATATTGCTACAGGTCTATCTCTAGAACACTTGCTACATTATGCTATGTCCTTTCTTGAAGTTATATTATATTGCTACAGGTCCATCTCTAGAACACTTGCAACATTATGCTACATCCTTTCTTGAAGTTATTATACATTGCTACAGGTCCATCTCTAGAACACTTGCTACATTATGCTATGTCCTTTCTTGAAGTTATTATATATTGCTACAGGTAAATCTCTAGAAGAGTTGCTACATTATCCTACATCCTTTCTTGAAGTTATTATTTATTGCTACAGGTCCATCTCTAGAACACTTGCTACATTATGTTTTGTCTTTTCTCAAAGTTATTATAAATTGCTACAGGTCCATCTCTAGACTGCTTCAGGTCCATCTCTAGAACACTTGCTACATTATGTTATGTCCTTTCTAAAGTTATTATAAATTGCTACATGTCCATCTCTAGAATACTTGTTACAGGTCCATCTCTAGAACACTTGCTACAGGTCTATTTCTAGAACACTTGCTACAGGTCTATCTCTAGAACATTTTCTACAGTTCTATCTCTGGAACATTTGCTAGATAATGCTACTAACCAGCACCACACCTGTACCAGCAACCTTCTTTCCCATGTTACATGTGTTGCTAGGCTTAATACCAGTACTGAAGGATGCTTGCCAATCATTATGTCTGTGAAAAGATACTTTTGTTTTGATTTGAAGGAGTATAGGACAAATTCTAACCATACTATTAGTAAACAAAACTGATCTAATAATTAGATAATAAAATTCCAAGTTGGTAATCAAATCCCATGTCACCAACCCCTCATATTATCAAATGGTTCATCCCTGACATCTCTTACATATGTTTCCTACCTTTATTTGCTCTTCTGTTGCATACTTGTTACGACAGGAATCATGGCCATAATTGAAGGATTGGTAGCAGTGTGGAGGGGAGGGTACGGAAATAAACATATAGATCCCTTTACCCTACTTTCTATTCCACTACAAATCCCTCCCATTATGGAGCAAATTCCTTTGATTGCTAACTACAGCCTAGCTGTGACACCTAATTTCTTCATCAGAAAGCTGTAACACCTGCTTTACACCTGTAAGAGACTGCTATCAGTTTTACATACATTCCAAATAGCTCCCACAAACCTGTGGCTGCCTCACGAACTGTAGCATTAATCTTCAAGGAACCCCAGACAGGATAATTTTGAAATCCCAACTTCAGTTGTGAGGAAGGAATGGATATGGGGTGACAACCATCAAACTGAAACAAAAAGGCAACTGCATAAATTAAAACATTCTCTGTATTGACAGAAATTCAAAAGAATTATAACATTGAGACAAACGCTTCTGGAAAATCTAGAGTTTAATAGGATTGCATAAAACCTGCATACAACCTGGCAATGACATAACAGTATATTTATGTAAATATAAAAGTGGGCTCTATAATATGTACATATATGTACTTGGTTCTAAACAGTCTTATGTATTAAGAATATAACCAATATAAACTATGCCCTGAACCTTATTCCTGCTAATTATACAAATTATACTATAGTCTGATGAAAATTATTTCAAAATATAATGGCATTTTATGCAGTCTCTTGCTCTTTTCAAAGTTATCCAAGATCTTTAAAAGTTAAGTTTGCAGATGAAGGCTTAAGTTTTGGTCTACACAGGCACAAGACTGTTACACAAATTGTTTTTCTTCATTGGTGATTTAATGCCATACTGCCATTTCTCAGTGTGAGACAGGCTATATATAGTGGCCTTTATAATTTCTCAGTGTGAGACAGGCTATACATAGTGGCCTTTATAATTTCTCAGAGTGAGACAGGCTATACATAGTGGCCTTTATAATTTCTCAGTGTGAGACAGGCTATACATAGTGGCCTTTATAATTTCTCAGAGTGAGACAGGCTATACATAGTGGCCTTTATAATTTCTCAGTGTGAGACAGGCTATACATAGTGGCCTTTATAATTTCTCAGTGTGAGTGGCCTTTTATAAATGGTGGAGGAATAACCATGGTAAACACTTGTAAGTGCCCTTCATAATAGTTCAGATAAACATCACTTAATCAAACAAGGATATGATGTCTTGGAATTTTATATATAAAAGGATTGTTGTACAAAATCATTCATTCTTTTTAGTATTATTGGTCTTGTAAGACTTATTGAGAGGACTGATTCATTTATTTAATTTTAATCATAATTGGAACTGAAGTTCTTTAACATTTCTTCAAAGACATTTGGGTTAACAGATGTATTGGAACTACCATGAATTTATTTAAAGGACAATTTGATTTATAGCTATATTGGAACTACTGTGAGTTCATTTAAAGGACATCTAGATTTATATCGTAGTGATTCTTTTGCATAGTTGGTATGACAGTACAATAAGATAACATTTGGAATACTTTTGGAACTTATTCGGATTACTTGGAATTATTGAATATTATAGAACTTATAAGATTTTAGGAATAAAACATGAGCACTGGGAACAGGTATCAATGACCAACAAAAGGTGTGATACAGAATGTAAATAAATACATGGAGAGGGGTAAAATCAGGCATTCAGTATACCCAGAGGGTTTTAATGGCCTAAAAAATGTTAATACATTTAATATGATTATGAGCATTAAAAAACCCCACTAGCCTAAATACTACTTAAAAATGTTAATACATGTAATATGATTATGAGCATTAAAAAAGAAACACTAGCCTGAATACTACTTAAAACTGGGAAAAAAATACTTGTACCTTACTAGCAACTTGGAGAATTTAACTTGCTGGACAATTTGAATTGCCTAACTTTGAAAATACCCCAAATGGGATTTGCACAACCCTGCTACTAGGTCCCTGCTAAACAACACCTTCAGTGTTATTATATACTATATAGTATGGCATCTCTCTGGACAAAGTTTTAGCCCATCCTAATTAGGCATATACCTTTCTCTGATGTCTGCACTTTCCTTACACTCACATTAAACCATTCTCTAAAACATTAAGAGTACTTAATCTAAGATGTAATAACATATAAACTTAATGGAAAAGCAAATTTTTTAAGTAAATTATGTTTCTCCAAGAATACTTACCCAATCACATTAATGTTAGGAATATAAGCCTACTACCTCTCGAATCCAGCTCTACTAAAAGACGAAAAATTGTCTTTTCTGTCTATCTCATATAGACAAATGGCAATAACTCTTGCCCCTTACCTCTCCTTGCCACCACATAGTGTTGCTAATTTTTAAGCTGAGCGATATATACTATACGAAGATGCTCGCATGGCGGGGTGGTTGGGAGGGTTGTTAAGTACATGTAATGTGATTGGGTAAGTATTCTCAGAGAAACATAATTTACGTTAAAAAAAAATGTTTTTTCTCCTTCAAATACGTTCTCCAATCACATTAACGTTCGGAGAATAGGTAATAGGAGGAGGGAATGCTGATCATCCTACCTCTACCCTGGGTATCCTCTAAGGAATGATGGCTGGATTCCCCCATTTGAACAATAACCCGTTCTCCTAATTTCATCAGCAACACAGCCCAGGGTCACATGATATGTGACCCCTTATACGGTTAAGAAGATAGTTATTGAAATCTTCTTACCTACAAAATTTTTTTTCTGCCGAATCCAGCGAAGCTGATAGGCTGTGCTGATTGTTTTAAATGGGTCTGGTGGTCATCTTGGCTGCCAACACCAGACCTACTAGATTCAAGGTTTGCATCTGCGAGGTCAAATCTTTGAGACAAAACTGGAGAAGGTTGATTCTATTAGATCTCAGATCGAAACACTGCGTTTGAATGCAAGGCTCGTTGAGATTGGTCTAATCTCATGAGCGGTAATCTTCATGAGGCAACTCTACTCGTGTGAGACCTTAGAGTATGCTGAGCGTATAACCCACTTCAGCCATGAAGCAAGGGCTTGAGGAGTGATATCCCATTTCCCAGCTGTCACCAGAAGAAAGAGGTGCTTGCATGTGACCAGACTCGCCTCTGTGCGTTTAAAATAGTGCTCGAGTGCACAAACAGGATCTTGCATGGCTGCTGCTCTTGACGTATCTATGGAAGAAAGCGAGCCAATGATGACTCTTTGATTGCCAATGGATGGTAACCTATTTTTGGCTACGAAGTCTGGCTGGAATGCTGGCTGATTCGGACCATAGCTGATTCGGCCCAAATTACGGGCTGATTCGGACCAGATGGCGGGCTGATTCAGACCATGTGAACTATTATAAGAAAAACCATGTAACACACACATTATTTAGTTTGGTAGTTATTACTATTTTTGCAGACATGCTAAGAGCATATAAAAAGTTGATATTCGGCTTTTAAATTTACGTAAGACAGTTGCTAGCAAATTTCTAACTGAAATCAGAACAAACTCCATATTAACTATAGCATTTAGATTTGTTCAACTCTTAATGGGTCTTTTTCAAAGGCAAATATAAAACATAGACAAGACAAACAAATAAAACAGAAAAAACTGTTATGTTTGCAAAGTTTTACTACTGTAATTAAACATTTAAGTTTATATTGTGTCTTAAACAAATGTAAGTGACACATTTAAATTTCAGACAAAACGTATTGATATTTCACATGGTCCGAATCAGCTAAAAATCTGGTCCGAATCAGCCAGAAATCTAGTCCGAATCAGCCCGTAATTTGGACCGAATCAGCTTGGTCCGAATCAGCCATGGTCCGAATCAGCCTGTTCCCGCCTGGCTGCTTTACGAGGACCACCGAACCATCTGATCTGAACTGAAGATAGTTCGGGTCACTGGAAAGGGCATGTAACTCACTCACCCTGCATGCTGAAGCTAAGGCTATCAAGAAACCCGTTTTGTATGATAGCAGCTTTAACGAATTGTGGGCTAAAGACTAAATATTGTCTGAATTGAGCCATGTTAAAACCCAGGACAGATTCCATTTTGGAAACAGGGTGAGGGATATTGGTCGATTGAACTCTAAATTGGCTAAAATATCTGACAGATCTTTGTCATGCCTGATATCACATCTACCATGATGGCGGAATGTGTCTGATATCATGGACCGGTAGCATTTGATAGTAATTGGGGCCAACTGTTTCTCCTCGAAAAGCCAGAGAAACAGTCGGCCAGTTGAGGGATTCAGACACTCAAAGGGACGATGTTATTGATATGGTACCAGTCCCTGAAAACATGCTACTTTCACTCATAAGTCTTCAGAGTAGAGGACCTTCTTGCTCTCGATATTCTCTCCACAATCGAAGGTTTAAATTGTTTGTCTCGCAAGGCCGTCTGGACAAGAGCCAAGCGTGAAGATAAAGACAGTCCGGACGGTATCGAAGTTCAGCAACAGGTGGGCACCCCAACCGTAGGTACTGGCGGCGGTACATACCGTTATCTCTGCTTGGAGTATCTCCAGAGAAATCCCCGTGAACATACAACGAGGGTTGTGCCACTGACACAAGAATGATCGTATCTCGGGCATGATCATTATTATGTGATTGAGGGGACTTGAAAAAAGGGCGCCATTGTGCTAGTAACGTCATTTGTAAGTTGCTTATAAAAAGACGGCCAAGCGGGATCAAGTCCGCCGCCGCATTAAATAATCCGAGGAGTTGCAAGAACTCTCTCGCTGAAATGCACATTCTGTTGGAAACGGACTCAAGGAGATCGACTATCCGGATGATTTCGAACTCGAGGAAGCCTTACCAGATTCAGATCGGTGAAAAAATCCATACCCAGATGGACCAAAACTCTGGGATGGACAGAAATCGGACATTTTCCAGTTCACGAGAAAGTCTAGATGATCTAAAAGTAATAGAAGATCATTTCTGCCTTTGAGCAGAGTAGAACTTAACATATGTTTCTGGAGGATGTCGTCCAAGTACACTGCCATCACTAGAGATGAAGTCGAGCGGAACAGGGTGACGACGGAATCCATAACCTTGGTAAAAGCCCAAGGGCTGATGTTCAGACCAAAAGGTATGACCTGGAATTGATACACCGAGTAGCGATAAGCAAAACGGAGAAATTTCCGTGACTTGGTGGATAGGGACGTGAAAATATGCGTCGGTCATATCTAGACTGACGGCATACCCGTACCGTCAGATGGAAAGACGGATTGATCTTGCCATCGCCACATTGAATTTCAGTGTAAAATGTATTGGTTGAGGCGACTCAGGTCGATGAACGGCCTCTGGATAAGAAACAGCCAGGAATAAAAACTCGGCGATTACGGGGTTTTATTTAATTTTTTGTTTGTTTGCAGAAAGACATCCTTTACCCGATCTGACGGTATGTCCGTGAAGAGGGGAGAGGAGGACAGGGGAGGGGAATGGATAAATGAA
Organism: Unio delphinus; assembly: GCA_029339505.1. Classification (NCBI taxonomy): domain Eukaryota; kingdom Metazoa; phylum Mollusca; class Bivalvia; order Unionida; family Unionidae; genus Unio; species Unio delphinus. The sequence goes on from JAQISU010000014.1 coordinate 15,055,830, forward strand.
ATCCGAAGTCCCTCCGAAATGACCTTGATCACCCAATTGTTCTGAGGGAATAAAGTGGTCCTGTGGTCCTGAAATTGCAGGAGGCGGGCGCCAACAGGTAGACTGTCCGCGGGCGGTGGGGAGGGTATGTCAACGTCTAGAGTTATGAGGCTTGAAGGCGGAGAAACTTGGGTTCTTACCACCTCTATATGATTGCCTCCTAGCCTGATTAGACTGTTGTCTCCCAGCATTGGGTTGGGATCTATACTGCACATTTGATTGTAAGGATCCGTTTTCCCTGGCCCGCCTATCATCCCTCCGCTGTTGCAGGGGATGATTGTTTCATGGAGAGGGGTAAAATCAGGCATTCAGTATACCCAGAGGGTTTTAATGGCCTAAAAAATGTTAATACATTTAATATGATTATGAGCATTAAAAAAAACCCACTAGCCTGAATACTACTTAAAACTGGGGAAACAATACTTGTACCTTACTAGCAACTTGGAGAATTTAACTTGCTTGACAATTTGAATTGTCCAACTTTGAAAATACCCCAAATGGGATTTGCACAACCCTGCTACTAGGTCCCTGCTAAACAGCAGCTTCAATGTTATTATATACTATATAGTATGGCATCTCTCTGGACAAAGTTTTAGCCCATCCTAATTAGGCATATACTTTTCTCTGATGTCTGCACTTTCCTTACACTCACATTAAACCATTCTCTAAAACATTAAGAGTACTTAATCTAAGATGTAAAACATATAAACTTAATGGAAAATGAACAAAGTTTACTGTCAGGTACAACATCATGTTCTGAAGAGCTCTGCTTTTAAAGTCTCAATGGCTTTTTACATTAGAATAAATAATGATGACATTTGGGAGCATACACTTACATTTGTTTCAATCATTACTAAAATGGGATTCACAATCCATACCTATTTTATAAATGACAAAATTTAATGAGGTACTTTACAATAAGTGTTCAATGTATCAACTTACATTTGTTTCTATGATGTCAACACACTGTTGCTTAGGATAGTAGTGAGCATAAGAATCTCGGCCAAAACAAACTTTCATAGTCAAGGAACCCTTCACTGGCTGACCATAGGTATAGCTAGATAACATAAAATGACTCGGATTAGACAGTTACTCATAAACATGAATGCTTAAATGTTTGTTTTACTTCTGCTTACATCAATGGACATATTTTCCATAATACCCTTTACTGGCTGACCATAGGTATAACTAGATCATAAAAAATGACTCGGTTTAGACAATTACTTATAAACATGAATGTTTAATTTTTTTTTACTTCTGCCTAAATCATTGCACACTTTTTTGTGAGTGAACATTATCTAATGCATTATGGTCAACTATGCTCATCAAGGATGTTATTCACTCAAAATATGGGACATTATTTTTTTTGTATCCTTGTAACATCTTGATTTCATGAATTATATATATATATATATATATATATTTTCCATGATTACATATACCCCAAATGAAAATGCGATTTGAACATGTAATTCAACTTGGAACATTTTGTGCTACTGGACATAGAAATATTTAATCTTGCTTATATCAATGGATGCAGTAAGCTACTGACATTAAAAAAGAAAGTAAGAAATTTTATATATATATATATATATATATATATATATATATTGGTGTTTGGTGAAGGTAAAAAGCCTTTTATGGTTATCTTCTGAACTAGATTCTTACACTGCACAAACTTTTGCATTAATTGTGGGTGATGATGGCAATAGGTATGTAGGAGGCGTAATTTTCACTTCAAATTTTGGAAGCACTGAAATAAAAAATAAAAAACAATGAAATGAGAACACCATTTTGAAATCTCATGAAGTGAAAACCAAATGAATACCATATGTCCCTTTATTGACTGCTGTTTCTTGGAGTCAATAAAGGGACCCATAAACCAAATGAATACCATGGGACCCATGGTATTCATATGAGAAACTTAAAATGAAGGATGCAACAAGGTTATAGGAATTTCTTATCATGCATCAGTACACAAATAAAATAGGCCAATTTAAAAATAATTAATTGTCCCTCTTTGTCTCTTAATATTTACACTAAAATAAACGAATTCACAGTATAGCGCTTGATCTTAGAATGCACACTATCTCAGAAATACTGCGCTCTCGAATAATATGACATTACCCACGTCTGTTTGCTTGTTTAGTTTGCGTTGGCAACTGTTTCCATCGTATGCAAAGCAATTTGGGACTCATGTGAGATATGCGCTGGTGTTAGCACCCATCAGTAAAATGCCGCAGACATTAATGTCTTTGATAATACTTGCCGGTAAACCAATCCGATGTTAAGTAACCCACGTCGCATTAAAGCTAATAGATGACCCGAGAATGTAGACTCTTTCAATAGTCCCGCCAGGTCAGCTTAAATCTTTTGGGATGAAAAGTTGCTGAGTCAGAAGCAAAAGAATATCATATCAGATCTCCTTCCCGCAGCTTTAATGCGATGATGGGGTCAAGTGCCCTAACTTCGCAAGCTGAGATACGTCCGGAATTCATGTACTAATTCCTAGCGAGCTGAGTGGATAGCACAACATATCCAGGACGAACATTCCTGAATGGAAATACCTTAGCAGGGACCATCATAAGAGAAACCAAACCATCGGGACGGAAATGCAACAGGTTCTGGTCGACCGGTTAGCTTGCCTTTATGGTTAGAGTAACTAGGAAGCAGGTTCAACACGAAAGGTTAGCCAGCTTTAGACAGCAATTCAAATTGTGCCTTGTTCAGACATATCAAAAGGCCAAAGACTTTACTGTTTGTTAAGTATGCTTTATGTCCGAGATATACTTGTTTTTGACCCATGTCCCTCCTATCACGATAGAGAAAAATGTAGAAAATCATGGAATGGTAACTTTTGATTATCATGAGGGCTAACATTTTACCTATTTAAAATTAGTCAATGAAAGGAGTTAGCTATATATAAGAGTCAGATCAATTATGTCTACCGCTTCTTGACTCAAAAATTGCTTTTTGAGTTTTATTTTATATCAGCAATGGCAATGATTTTTGGCATTTCTGGGTTTAGATGCTAAGCATGCAAACTGGGAATGCTTGGAGAAGGTATGCTATTGAGGAGTTTGTTAATTCATGATTTTCCCTGCTCGGGGAATAAATAAGTATTGGTATGTACTCGGAATCTGCATTAATCTGAATGACTTCAGGAATCTCAGATATGTGGTGAATAACATGTACAGCAATACCGTTCCAGATCAGATAAAGAGCGTAGACTAAATAATTTTGGGAAGGAGAGAATGGAGAAGGATGGGGTAGTTAAGGTTTCACCTTGTTGGAGAAAGGTCCATTGTGTATCCAACGTGAATGGGTTCATTCTATCACGACAGTGAGTTCGCGTGGACAATGAGCATGACTTGAATAGGGTAACCTAAATGTGGATTTGCTACGATGACACCGCGTAGGAAAATCCCAAAGTAGAGAAAAAGGAACTCGGCGGTAACTGTCAACAAAAGGTGAAAAATATAATCAGACTGCCTTTATTCGACAGCATCCCTTGTCACAGTCGAAAGGCATCCAACTATTGCTTTTATCTTCAGAAGGTTGGTGTTCGGGATCACTCCTTTAGTGAGAAAACCCCGCTCACCGTGAAGGAGGGCAGAAGATGAATACCTCAGTCAGTTGTAAGGATGAATGTGTGAATTGTAATTTCCAGTGACTAGTGCTGAAATAATATCTCCCTCTTGTGACGTCCTTCAGTGTGCTGAGACTAGGCCTCATGTAATCGGAAACATTCTTTCACAGCTTCGTCTACCACTGAGGGAGAATGAATATCAATACAGTATCATATGCAGAGATACCAAGCCAAGAAGATCCACTGCCGGGTTGTGGGGAGTTCCAGACAAACATTTCACTCTCCAAGAAGGAAAAACATGCCATGAGGGCGACCTTTAAAGCACAACCCTCATAAGGGTGAAATCAAAACAGAAAGATTGTAAACTGCATATCCAGATGACTGCAAATGTTGGACCTAACAAAGTTGAAACTATCTTTTATTAAAGGGAATCATGCATGAAGCAAGAAAGAAACAAGGAATTAAGCGGCTTTGAACGACATGTTTGCTTTTAACTTTCATTTTATTGGAGGATGTGGTTCATTGAGTCCGATGTTATGGATGAGAAAGTAGTCGTAGAGATGTGGGACCTAGGATGGCGTCCATGACATTTCTTGGAAGACCAGTGAATGGAAATACAAATCCTTGCATAGAGAGTCTATGTAAATGATGTTGACGTTCAACAACAGGGTCTCTTATCTACAGAAAATTTTTCTTGTGATAACAATGTTAATGAGAAAATATATTTCCTGATGCAGAACATATACCATCTCTGGGTCTCTAGGTACGTCTGTAGACAAACACGTGATGGCAAAGGAAGGTGGAGGATACGATTGGGGGGTCCTTGTAACGACTACTTAGATCCACGGGTCCCCGAACCTGAGTTTGTCATATTCCATAGTAAAATTAAGGGTGGAACAAGCATAGCATATTTTTGCACTGGATGGACGCTAATCAGGAGAGAGACAATGAACCAACATAGGTCTTTCTCACCACGCGTCCTCTTAAAACTCGTTTAGGGAAACTGGTCCTTAGATGAGCACTTAGGTTTGGACGAACTGTCCTTCTTACTTTTTATCTGGTTCCTTGTCGAACATGACGACTGGTCTTTGGGTCGCTGGGCCTTCACCAGGTTTTCTTCCTTGGCAGCTGTTGTCTAACCCACTCTATTTCGCCGTGGAATAGGATGTTGAAGAACAATTGCTAAAATCTAAATTGCCTCGTGGATATCTTTGAGCAGTCGGACGGGGATGGGAATGCATTCCTCGCCATAAGGTTTATGTTAACAGAAACGACCTTGGATTGGAGAGTGATTGATAAGCTGTTATGTTGTCTCCACAAACTTGACCCACGTTTGTGTAAATTTGAAGGATATACCAATGGGTCATTTTAAAACTGGTAAAGAATAGCTATGGAGACCTGATTGAGGACGAAACTAATTTTCATTGGAAACATTTTTTTGTGTTTAGGCAAAATTTCATGCTCATGAATTTAGAACATAGCTTTGCCATATTTAAGCCTGCAGTACCTGTGTCGATGAATGGAACTTCGGTGTGAATGATTTACTGTGGTTTTGTTTTCCTTGAAAGCATGATTTAAGTTAGATGGAGTTGTCACTTTGAGAATAAATGCATATTTACTACAGGGGTCTTGACGTTGTCTTCCTCGAAAGGATTGTGGTTGCGGTTTGAAAGAGGACTGGAAGCTAATCTTTCTTGGTTAAAGTGTAAATGGGTGCTGAAATTTCATCAGAGGACATTGAAGAAACAGAAAGATAAAAACATAATTCTTGATGCAGACGTTTTACGACTTCTTAGTCTTCACTTGACAATGTCAGACTTTGCAGAGCAGGATGGGGTTGAAAGCGTAAATCTTTGAAGTCAGAAATCAGGAGTAATGAAACAAACCACCAACAATAAAGGTGTTATGGACACCCTGGTCGCAATCGGGTTAGAAATTATAAATCAATCAATGAACTGAGTAAGATTTATTGACTTTTTATATTGTTTATGCTTTTCGTTACTGACATCGGCAGGGGGGGGGGTGTACAAACAAACGGGGATATAGACTCAGACTTTAATTAGCTGTACTAAGCTATAATTTATTTATAAATGCTGAGACGCATTTAAGTCCATTTGACCGCTACAGTTCTCAGTAGAGATTTAAGATGCACCAATCAATTTTTCATAACGTGCAGGTGAGATACAAAAATATATGTCTTCGTCGATGATAGAGTCAAACTCAGCAAGGAAAACGATGGATGGAACTTTGATGTGATAAGAAAATCACTAAGTATCGCTTGAACTTGAGAAATGGAACAAAGTGGAAGGTATTTACAAGACATTGTGAGAGAGACTGCCGACTTGGCATGAGAGGAAATACAGGAAATACAAAATGGCAATAATATAGAGGACATTTAATCACTCTTAGTGCTAAAACAAGTCAGAATACTGCGTGATTAACTTTTTCGCTTTGGATATATATATATATATATATATATATATATATATATATATATATATATATATATATATATATATATATATATATATAATGATCGAATAGTGTACTTGACGAAGATATGAAGTAGGTAAGATTGAACAAAAGCTGGTCATTTAAATTGATCCATGACCATACTGGTGCAGTACCATGGGCTGGGGATAGAAAAGTCGCTGCCGAATAGGCAAGTGTTAATATAACGGCTGTCTGGAAAAACAACGCAGGTATTAGTAGAGTAGGTTTGCCCACCATTTTTTAAAAACCTCTATTTGTCAAAAATGAGCTTGGAAAAAAAAAGCTTGCTCACCGATTTTTTTTCCATGTAAGAAAAAATTGATTTCGAATCAAAATCAAATTGCTACTCGGCTACGTCGCGTTTTAATTGGCTGCTATGAATTAAATCGTCGTTATAATAATAATTATAGGAGAATCGTTAACAACTAGACTAACTCGAGAACGAATAGCTGTGATTAAAAGATTTGTCCCGGTGAGAGATTATGTCAGAAAAAAATTACAACAACGACAAGAATCTCATGTTGATTTTGTCAGAGACGCTGAACAATTATTTAAACCTATTACTATAACTACTGAGAAAGCTGCAACGGATACTGAAAGAGCGATATTGGGAGATATTAAAGACGACGAGGTTAAAGACGATGGGGAAAGAAAAAAGGGTATTCTTCCACTGTTAAAACAGATAGCTGCAGCTCAGTCACAACCGCAAGTTGATATTGATCCTGTCGAAAAAAAGAAGGTGTTGTTGGTGGAACCCCAAGGTTGATTTCTTTTATGGATCAATTTACTGAAGGTGGTATAAAAATATTAAAACAATTTCAACTAATAAAACCTAAAGATTTATCCGCTTTTGGTGATTTTGCTGCTAAAAGTTATCATTCGAGAGATAATTTTTTAAAACCCGAGTATAATAAAAAAAAATATATCTCGTGATGATTGTATTAGATTGGGTGTATAAAATAAATGAAAATATTGGTCGTATAAATACAAGAAAATTATCTTATAAAACATATTAATCAGGAGTAGATAATTATGATATAATGCAAGCAGAAGGTCAAAACCAATTACAAAAACCAATACGGAGACGAAAATAAAACAAGAAGATCATCAACAATCTCACGATGAACTCGATGATCGCGGTCTCGTTGAAGAAAAGGGGGACTGTTTTACTACAGGAAGCGGTCTTGGTGCCTGTCCTAATAATATTCTCCCAGACATATCACGATTAGAAATTCTCATATCGGGTAAACGAGCTGGAAATAACTCACCGGAAATAAATAATGAAGCCGCTGATATCTGCCGACGATTATTTCAAAGTGGTATCATGGATATCGGTGTATATCTAGAATTATCGACGAACTCGTTGACGATTATCACAGCGACTAATTGTCACACGATTAGATAAATAATAATTAGATAAGAAGATCATACACTATAAACATCATAAGCCAACTATGACTTACGTCGTAAATTCACGATTGCCTGTTTATAAGGTATATTATGGTGACGGGCTTGATTATATTGTTCAAGGATTATTGACAAGAATGGCTCCAAGAATAGCACCGATTGCAAAACAATTATTGATGAAAGCTATCGATGTTATTCGTGATAAGGGTATTAGCTCTGTTGGTGATGTTGCCGGTAAAGCGTTTAATGCAGCTAAAGAAAGACTAGTAACCTTAATTCGACGACGAAGAAAACCACCACCGGTACAACTACCGTCTACTGAACTTATGGCAGCAAGTATCGGTAATATAATCAAACAAGCAGAAATATTGCAGCAAATTTAATAGCCGGAAGCGGTCTAAAAAAACGAACGAGATCGCGATTTAGATCGAGAAATATATAATAAAATGTTCAAATCTTCACCCGACGTAGCATTCAATGTACACGCACCAGTCCTAACAGCCGATTCTGTACGCGATTATCAATTGTATTCTTATCCCGCTATACAACCTGATATCCGATCTAGAATTGAACTTCAGATTCAAGATACAAGTAAATATTTCCTACCTTGCGAAGCTTTCATCAAAGTAGAATGTCAAATCGTAACAAACGTTGCAGCTAATACACCGTATGCAAATCTCCCAAAGACACAAGAGTTGGTTTTGTCAAGAATGGGATTATGGCGTTGTTTAGCAACGCTAGATATATGATTGATGGAAGAGAAATCAAATCTATCTTGCGGTGTTTAATGGAGTTGATACTCACGTTAAGAAATATTCATCAAACCTGGTGCAGCGGCGATATGGACATAAACAAATATAGAAATTTCTTTAGCGCTGCTCAAATACACCTCATGAATTGGTAACAATAAATTTACACGATCCTCGAACATGATATCGGATAGGACTTGATAAATATTTGGTTAATTCATAGCAGCCAATTAAAACGTGACGTCTCCGGGTAGCATACTAGTTTCCCATGAACAAAATAAGATTAACTGCCTTTTAAATAACAATTAAAGAACACATGACTTATCAAATACATTCACTGTGCAAACGAGATCTATTAAAAAACTGACAAAGCAAAGTAATTATTACCATATTCCTCGACCTTAAAGGGCTGATATGTTTCGTCTGCTCCATGAATCTTAATGTTCCAAGTTCCAAGTATCGGATCTTCTGACAATTTCATCTCAAGACTGACCAATCCTATGAAACAGAGTGATAAACACACATAATAAACAATAGTACAAATTAAATTAATACATCCATATATATCCTAAAAATATCAGAATGCCGGTTTTACCCCGGTTTAATATGAGATCCACGATATAATTAATGAGAAGAGGACAATTATTACATATAATACATACAATAATTCATGTTTTTAAATTTTTCTCACTACAAGAAAAAACAATATTGTTTTCAAAATATATAATTTTCCAACAATTAAAGATGTAAGAGTAGCCGTTATCGTAAAAACCGTAAATTTTATTGCAGATGAGTATGGGAGTAAACAGTGCCAGCCACTGTGAAATCTGTAAAATGTTAAATAACTTTTAAATTGTACAATTAAAAAAAAAAATTTAAAACATCTCGGTCACAACATTCGGAGGTCAGTAACACTGTCTGCTAAAGCATTAAAAGCCATGTTAATGTCAAGCATCAGTTTACGATAGGCAATCAATAGAGCAATCAACATATACCCTTATTATTTAACGGCTGATCAGTGTGTGCTGTTTGCAGTTGTATTTAATTTATAAGCGAATATATACGATAGTTTTTGCTCACGTATAACTCTTATCAAGTAACGTGGCCTAAACTGTTAACAATAACAACTGTCCATGCACTTACACACCTTTAGACGCATTTACATTCTTCCACTGCATAACCCGCACACCTCCAGGATTATCAATGGTAATCAGCTCAAACTGAAAAAGAGAAATTCCTGATTAAATTATATATATATATTTCACTTTGACTATCCTGGAAACTCATACACGTCAAAACTCCATGACTGCATTCATGTTTTCAAACTTACACAGCCAGTTAAACAACATACTCATAAACATGGTCACATTTAAGACTGGATCCTTCATAGATCTGATGATAATATTATCCGATCCACCCTTGTATCCTACGATCTTGCATCAGATCACGTCTGCATTATGTGCAAGCTAAATGCATCAGTCCCTAACCCTCCACCTTTATTTAAATAGGACCATGACATCCAAGCAAACCTAACAACTCTCTTTCCTAATACAGCAGAACAACTCGATAACTCAAAAGTGTTCTCTGTGGTATAGCAGTGAATAGCAGTGTTAGGGACCAGATTCGCACCGCTAAAAGAGACCGCCGTGAAGCAGAGAGGATTTTGGTTTTCCACTAGACTCACTATTTATAAACAGATATATGAAGCCGCTAAGAACAACGTCACATAGACCATTTAGCCTATCCTACTACAGTACAAAGTTCCAGCTGCAAAGAGCTCTTGAAGATAGCAAACAAACTAATGTCAAGCAACAAATGCACACAATTTCCAACTACTTTCTCTCCAGTAAACCTTCCAGAATTATCTGCAAATTTCTTCCGTGAAAAGTACCATCAGAGATACGCTTGAGAACACAATTTCACTTGAGTCATCGTCACCATACAGTTACGATACAGAATTTCAGCGACACCTATTATGAACATTTAAACCTGTCTATATAGATTTAGTACGGACAGTCGTGATGAAGTGTTCACCACAGTCATGTCAACTTGATCCAATTACAACATCACTGTTACTTTGAGTGCTTAGACCCAATATTGCCTTCACTAACTGATGTTATTAATACCCCCTCTCTCTCTCTCTCTCTCTCTCTCTCTCTCTCTCTCTCTCTCTCTCTCTCTCTCTCTCTCTCTCTCTCTCTCTTTCTCTCTCTCTCTCTCTCTCTCTCTCTCTCTCTCTCATCCGGTGAAGTTCCATCCTTTTTTAAAACTCCCATTGTAAAGCCTCTGCTGAAGAAACAACCACTTGACCATAACGATTTAAAGAACTACTGCCCAGTTTCAAATCTCCTATTTACATTAAAAAAAAATTAGGAAACAGTTTTTCTTACCCATCTTGTATTTCATTTGAATTCAGTCTTTTTAGCAATGTACAGTCTGCATATCGTCATTGCCACAGTACTGAAACTACTCTTCTTAAAGAAGTTAATGACATTCTCTCTGCTTTGGATAGCGGAAAGATGACAGTTCTCACCCTCCTTGATTTGCCTGCAGCATTTGACAACAATATACCATTATATATTACTTCACCGTCTCCAGCATGTAGTTGGCATGCACAATTCAGCCTTACTATGGTTTGAGTCCTACTTAGTCAACAGGACACAAACTGTATCTACACCCCAGCCCAGTTGACCTATGTTGTGGTGTTCCACAGGTGTCTGTTCTTGGGCCTTTTTCTCTTCATTCTATACACTCAGCCGCTCTCTAGTGTCATAGATCATCACCCAGTGTCTCATCAATTGTACGCTGATGACACTCAAATATACAAGTCTAGAGCCATCCAGCTGAAGTTGATGATACCATCCAAGGAGTTGAGAGGTGCATTTCTGATGTTAAATCATGGGTGACATGTAACAAGCTACAGATGATTGGTGATAAAACTGAAGCCATTATGATTACATTGCAAAGACTTCATCATTCACATCCTTTACCTCAAACATTAAATATCAGCAACACGAACATTAAATGCACACAGTCAGTGCGAAACCTGTGTGTTACTCTAGACAGTACTTTCACATTGCACCAACATGTCATGAACATATGCAAGGCTGCATATCTTGCACTGAGACGCATCTGCTCCATTCGCAAATAACTTTCAGCTGATGCCACTCAAAGACTCGTGTGTTCATTAGTACTTTCAAGAATGGACTACTGTAACTCAATTATCTCTGGTTTGGCTCAATATCTACTCCAAAAACTTCAAAAAGTTCAAATCACAGCTGCTCGGATCATCTTTAGAGTACCACGATCAGAGCACACGTCCCCGCTGCTCTGTACCCTACCCTGGCTATATATTCGGTCCAGAATAAAACACAATTGGGCCTCACCCATATGTTTACACCAGCAAGATACTTACGCTCCTCTTCTGACAATCGTATATTCATTATTTCCACTATGAAAACGAAGTCATTTGGACAATGTTCCTCTGCATACCAGGGCACACCAACGTGGAATGAACTGAACATTGAAATTAGACACAAAGACATAGTGCTCCCTTTTAAAGAGTGCTCTTAAAACTCACCTTGGAAGAACGAACTTAAAGACCTAATAATGTTTCCTACTTTAAATATGTTCAGGATTTATTATTTTCTAATTTCATGGCGCTATACAAAGTCCTCATTATTATTATTACGATTATTATAAAAGAAAGAAGAAAACAACTCAGATTTAGCAATATCCATAATATATTCTAACTAATTACCGATATGGAAGAGCCCATGTCCTAAATTTAGTTTTAACAAAATATGTTTTATGGTGACAATTTGACATCTAGTAAGAAGTTTATAATTTGAAATTTCCTAATTAGTGGTCCTTTTACATCTGGATTGATTCGTGTATTGTTTATATTCAAACGGAAATTCAATTCGACTTACCGGATTTGTTAGTGGTAATAAATTGTAGTCCATGCGAAGGATCCTAAACTTGACTGAAATAAACAAAAGTTGACAATTAAGTACGGATTTCCGTACAGGCTAACATTTGCATAGTCGTAAGGAAATGATTTTCAAGTACAGCTAAAATTATATAACTGTCTTATTATTCAAGCAGACAACTCCATTGCTTTTATCAAGACGCGGTCTTACCTTAATCAAATAATACTTAAATGGTATCCTTGTTAAAAATTTCGTTGACTATATTCTTTTTTCATCTTTGTTAATTGAAATCAGTAACCTGAACTTCAGAAATTATGTTTTGTCCGCAAATCTGGAAAGTTTAAAAACCTCTTTTTTCCTATCTTAAAATATTTAAGGATGCTCAACATTGCCAATATCTTTATTTATCAAGGAATAAGGCCTAATTAACTATCCATCTTGATTCACTGCTTAACCTGCTTGAAAATATCTTTACAGTTTAAAGATTGTCTGAATCTACATAATAATTAAAATAAATTTAAAGTTGTAAATGTGATTATTTAATATTCAGAACTTTAGTTAAAGAAAATATCAATACTTGAGTATGATTTACACAATGAAATGTCCAACCTGTCTGTCCTGGTTTATACAGAGGTTTGTCTGTCTGTATGAGTGTGATGTTCTTGGCTATCCGTACATGAACTTCTTCCTCATGCGTGAAAAGTTCATTTCCATCAATCCGTACTGTGACAGATGCAGTGTATTTATCAGCCTTGGATGGAACATCAAAGTTGACACATTGGTTCCAGTCTGAAATATAGCTTAATGGCATGACAAAGAACAATCTTGAAATATAGCTTAATGGCATGACAAAGAACAATCTTGAAATATAGCTTAATGGCATGACAACGAACAATCTTGAAATATAGCTTAATGACATGACAACGAACAATCTTGAAATATATCTTAATGGCATGACAAAGAACAATCTTGGTTTGTCACTGATTTCCAACAACTGGATTATGATATTAAGGAAACACTATAACACAAAACATAACTAGGACTTTTTTTGTTCCCTGCACTGCTTACATAAAGAGAATTTAATAGTATACATATATGTATATCCATCCATATACCGTCCTGTCAAATTAATGTTACAAAAATGAGTGCATTACATTCGTCAGTCTTTTACTGTTACATTTAAAGTCAAATAATTACAAACGAAATTTTAATGCTTCTCTCATGGAATGCGAAATCAGTCCTATGATGAGAAATCATATCGTCCCTACGGTCAATACTTACTGCAGTTGTAGGGGAATATATGAGCGAGTTTTTCAGATGAATATACTGCATGACCTTGGGAGTTCGTGTTTTCGAATACAAATGTAGTAACCTTTTTATTATATTCTCATTTTCTTATTGTACCTATGGCTTAATTATATTAACAAAATTACATAATAAGTAACTGAATTTATGATGTATTCCAAACTAAATGCTCAAACGCAGATTCTACAGTGGGCAACTTCAACTTTAATAATGCGCACATTACCCCGCCCATATAAATTTGAACTCAGTCGCGCCTAAGACATCACTATCGAAAAAAAATGGCATTTTGGTCTTTTACTTAATTTGAAATTTAGATTCAAACTGTGAATGAATGAGCAATGCAACAACGTTTCCATTTAGTCTAGAATGAATAGATTTGTGGTATTTTTTGTCGATTCTGCTAAACGTCGAGATAATGACTGGATTTATATGTGTCAACTCTAAATGAAGAACATCTGACGTATCAGCATCAAAGGATAATAATATTATTGTTTGATGGAAATGTGCATATTTCAGTTACGAATGCAGTCCCGAAGCAGCAGAGAGGGCGAACCTCACAACGTTTTTAGACAAAATTTTGATTGAAATCTTAAAACGAGCCTTCCTACGATCTCATTTTAACCAAAAAAAGGGCAAACCTCAAAACTTTCCGGCAAAAAAAAATATCTCCATTTAGCAAACGGAGATTTTACGATTTTTCAATCGATTTTGATTGCAACGTCGTTGTCATTCACCCTCTCTGCTGCTGAAATTTTCAGTTCTGGGTTAATAATTTTTTTACGATGAAAATCACTAAGATTTCAACCGAATATTTGATCGAGTCCGATACGATATCGTGTCCGAGGATCATGTAAATTTATCGTTACAAATCCGTACGGGGTTGACTGAGCGTTACTAAAGAAATTTTTAAATTGATTATGATCCATATCACCGCAGCACCAAGTTTGCCAAATATTTCTAAGAGTATGAGTATCAACTCCGTTGAATACAGCTAGAATATTACAGTTATCTCTGATCACTTTTGGAATCTGAGTGTAGCGTTGAGTGACATATATCACGTCAGTGTTTTTGTGCCTGCCTCGGGAAAATATTCTAGCTGGGTTTGTTTGTTTATCTAACATCACATCGTCGTATACAACTAAATTGTTAATGCTTCCATCGAGATCTTCTACTGGTGGCGCCTCGTCAATATCGGTAATAAAATCAACGACGTTTTCATCTTTAATCTCTGATGCATTCTCGTTAAAATCTTTTAGCACTTCATAGCATCGTTGATCATCTACGCTTGGGGCAATTAAATACAACTTATCCCACTTCATCCATCTCATTATTAAATTGAGCAGCAATTGCGTCTTGCCGGATCCAGATGGCCTGATTATAATCACCCGGATAGAGTTTGGTAGCGCTGCATGATGCTTAACCGGTTCTCTTGTTTTAGTCGCTGAAAAATCAATTATATCCATATCTCTATACATAAATTATGGATCTATATTGTGTGAAGTGTAAAATGCGTACTGGCACAGATGACTTGATGACGATTACAACTAAAAATAACCGATCAGCGCTTTCTGGTAAATGCGTACAATGTAGTACAAAGAAATTTAGATTTATTTCACTTGGTAAACCCAAGGAACCTTTAAAAAAAAAGAGGAGGTGATATCGCAGCCAAATTGGCAAAGCTCCCTGGAACCCCATGGGCAAAGTACCCCGGAGAAAAGCACCTTCCAGGATATAGCTACTGTGGCCCCGGAACACGATTAGATATCAGACTTGATGATCAAAATCAACCTCGACGTGGTGAAGAACCGATAAACGCTATTGATAAGGCGTGTCATGCTCATGATGTTGCATATAGGAGCAGCGATTTGCAGCAAAGACATCTCGCAGATGTGAAATTAATTCATGCGTTAAATGCTATTCCTGATAAATCTTTCAAAGAAAAATTAGCTTCATGGTTAATAAAACCGGTTATGAAAAGCAAATTGATGTTAGGTGCCGGTAATTAATAACAACATGGAATCTATTTATTATTCTCCAAAAGGATACTGGCGGGGTAACGCTGCAATCAATAAACTCGCTAGCGCCGCAAAAGTGAAAAAAGCTACTGCGGCTAATTGGTTATCCAAACAGGCTATATGGCAAATTTATCTACAAGCGCCTAAACAAATTAATTACTCGCATTTTGATGTGACTGTTCCTAATGAAGTTCATCAGGCTGATATATTATTTTTGCCACATGATCGTGGTTACAAATACGTGTTAACCGTAGTTGATGTTGCTAGTCGATACAAAGAAGCAGAGCCGCTGAAAACAAAATCATCAACTGAAGTCGCTTCTGCATTTGAAAGGATTTATCCAAAGGGTTCTCTGAGTTGGCCAAATCTATTGCAGGTTGATCCTGGCAAGGAATTTCAAGGCGTTGTTTTATCAACGATGAAACATCACAAAGTCACCATCAGACGGGGGCATACTGCGTTACATCGTGATCAGGCAATTGTAGAACGATTTAATCGGACTCTTGCAGAGCGGTTATTTGGATATCAATACGCGAAGGAGTTTATTCAGGATAAAAGATCCCGTGAATGGGTTAAGAGATTACCAGCTGTGATTACCGCACTGAATAACGAGATTACTCGAACAATTAACATGAAACCTATCAACACGATTAAGAAAGCGTCTATACCAGAAATGGAAATCCATGGGATTTCACAAAAAGATTTCAAAGAACCAATTCTTGGTAGTAATGTCACTGTTAGGTATTTATACGAACCAGGAGAGCTGGAAGGTGTGCACAAAAAGGGCTACTGATCCTATTTGGAGTGTTACTGCACACAAGATATCTACTATAACACGATCAACTGGTAGACCTCCAATCTATAAACTGGATTCAACTGCCCCTCAGCGGGGTTTTACACGCGAACAACTCCAAGTGATTCCTGACGATACTCAATTACCACCACAGGGTCTTAACTAGCGCCGTTGCGTCTATTACACTCAAGACAAGTCAACATCACATTGTTTCTGATATGACCGAGACTGTTATTTTTTCTGTCTACGGTAAATTGGCGAGGATCCTTATCTAAATAACGCCAACGCATTATACAATTGCAACTTGCGCAGTGATTATTCTGTTGTTGTTTCAGCGTGATTATTAATCCAGCATCAATGTCAAATTCTCGTTGTTTTTTTTGTCTTGTTGTTTGTAACCGGATAATTTTTTATCAATAATTTTAACATCAATATCATCCATTGTTGTGTCATTATCATCGCCACCAATGATTTCATCATCGAAAACAATTCTTCGAAGTTGATTTATTTTTCGTACTCTGGATACTGCGAGATAGACTAAATTTGACCATTCGATGCGATTATCTACCATCCAAACAATTGTATCCGATATAGTCAATCGCTGCGTATCCTAGCATCCACGAGGACTTATTAGCACGCAATGCATCTTCAACGACGCTGATATCAACCAGCACAATATCATTTAATACAAGAATTTGTTTTTCAGTCTGTCCTGGAATATCAACTTCGATATTCTGTTTTCGTGTATCCGAATACCTATAACACAACGGTACTGGAAGCGTTGCAAATTTTTCTTTATGCAATTCAAATAACTTCATCTGAAGTGCGTCTCTGACTATCTTTCTACTTGCAATTATCAAATTGTTTGGTCTCCATGTTTCCCAGAAATCATTCATTGGAGTCTCTGAAATCACTTCACGCGCTATTTCACACTGGATTCTATCCGGTTGTAATCTAATTAGCGCTTTGAATTCTCGTAATCGTTCATCAAGTGATCTATAATCAGTGTTAATTTCTTCATAATAGTCTACAAAACCCTTTAGCCATTCATGTGAGGATACACCGACAAATGGTGGTGGTTGGCCGTGATCACCGCACATAACGACTTTTGTGTTTTTGTTTAACAACCACTCGATAAATGTTTGTAATACATCTAATGATACTGTGCATATTTCATCCCAAATTATGATTTCAGGAATGAATTTATCACCCATACGCTCAGGAGTCCATTTGTCACCCTTCCATCGAAAGAAGCTGTGATAAGTACAGGCATTTACCCCTCGTTGTTTCATCTCTCTGGCGAGTCTGTGAGTCGGTGTTAGCACAATCATGTTTGTGAAATCCGTACGACTTTTCCCACGGAATAATTCGATTGCACGAGTTGTCTTTCCTGACCCACCACAACCGTTTAAATAAACTGTCTTGTATCTACATACGGGATCAGATACCGGTGGTGCATTAGAAAATTCTGATTGAATTTCAATACGGTTACAACAAAGATATTTATCATCCATGGCAACGTCTGCGGATTCGCAATACTCATGTAGTGTTTCCTTTTTAAATCGCCAACATCCCCACGCTTCCTCCGGAGATGTGAATGCCGCTACAGCTGATTTGTATTTATTATGTATATACATCGAATCAGTGGCTACTCTAACTGCGGTATTTGGAAATCTATTTATCATCGAAAATAGATTAATGCAAGCATAGGCTAGCATAGAACTTCTCAAATGTGTGTACTGGGAATTATATCCATCACAGTAGGTAACAACCGTACCTAATTTTTCACCATTGGATAGAAAAGCATCCTTACGGGATACAAGTTTTCCCTGTTTCGTTAAATCCGCTACAATAAAATCGTATTCAGCGACGTCTATGATCAACCGCGAAGAGTATTTTGCATTGTCGTATCTTCCACCCTGGGTAAATTTACCGATTATTCTTCGTCCAAAATCCTTTGCTTGTTCTTTTTTAATTTCAAATACCTTCTTAGACCTATCCATGATTTGTTCTTCATTGAAATCTGGAAACAGTTTTCGCTGTTCGCTAATTATTCTATCTAGATCGGGTTGTGGTAGCCAAACTTCTTTCTAAGCTCGATAGGATATAATCGCCTCACTGACAATTAACGATATTAGCATACCACAATCGATCATATACCGCAATAACACTATTGGCATCCAGGCCTTTTCAGATAGGTGTCTACCAAGCCAAACATAACTACACGGATGTAACCCTGTAGCTAATTCGAATGATATCACACGAGCGAATCCGGTTAAATCAAAATCAGGCAATGGACCATTAATCGCAACACGAGTCATTTCATGCGTGGGGTGTCCAAATCGTTTAAAGTACTCAGAGCATTCCCCATACCCGAGAAAACTTCCAGGATAACACGCGGACATATCAATTGATATCATACCATCACGTGAGTATTTTGCATTCCACAGTCCTCCATGACCAAATTTGACGCAACTCAATTTAACATCCTCGAGAAAATCACTTCGTGTTGGACGCCATGAGTTTTTTTCTCTTGCAAAATGAACTACAACTGATGGAATAGTAAAACTATCCGTGAGTAGTTTTTCATGGAAACTCTCCGGTGAAAAATCATTTGCAATTTTTCTCATTCTGTTATCTAACTCTTCAACGCGATATAATTCACCATTTGGTCTTACAAATTGATCGAATCCTATTTCGGGATCTTCATCACTTCTAAGTAACCACACTGACACAGGATCATCCTTACACAATGCGTGAATAGCATCGAATAATTTCTCATTATAAAAAACATCCCCGACGAACTCCTTGGGGATATATTTCACGATTCGTTCTCGTGGAAATATTGTTACTGCAGGTGTCCACGCGTGTTCGTTATGATCAATAATTTCAATTGGCGCTCCTTGTAATTTATATTTCGGTTCGTGTAATACTTCTCCGGTTATCGTCATAACGGTTATTGGGAATCTTAATGATGTTTCTAATTTAGCTATATCAGAAATCTTTGCACCGTTCTGTTTCACTGTCAGTTCCCATTCGGTTATTTTCCTACGTCGCAGATCAGTTAGTTTATTTCCTCGGGGGGAATTTGTGAAGTGTTCCATTACCCGTGTTGCTACACAATTCAACGTCGAAGATAGTTTCATAGAAGCTAGTTTTGTAATATCAGGTTTATCATTTAGCGGGTATATTCCATAAACGACTGCTGTTACAGGATAAGATCTCTCGTAGTATGGTTTGTCGATTCCAGTTAGAATTCCTGGTTTGGAATCTCTACTCAGTGTAATCGTTTTTTTATTCTTGAGGATTGGTTCAAATTTATCCCTAATAATCCATTTGCCATCGACTTCGATAATGAATTTTATTCGGAAAAAATACCTTTTTTCCCCAACACGTGAAATTATCACTGCTGCTTTTTCATCATTCATGGTAGCGTCAACAACACCATCAATTCGAAATGTTGACCAACAATAAGATGCTCCATCACGCTTGAATTCATTAAAACAGTCTCTGATTTTACTAATCATGGCTTTATCAAGAATTGTATTCTTTGGTATATTAGAAACTATATCAAGATTGAATTGAGCATCTTTCCAGGGTAATCTCTTGGACGTTTTTTTTTGGTTTATCGAGATTAAATTTAGGATTAATCTTCAATAATCTCTTAAACTCTTTCATGTTTCCGTCTCTTTGACGTTTGAGATTAATTTTGTTACGTTTTTTGGGTTTATCGAGATTAAATTTAGGATTAATCTTCAATAATCTCTTAAACTCTTTCATGTTTCCGTCTCTTGGACGTTTTTTGGGTTTATCGAGATTAAATTTAGGATTAATATTCAATAATCTCTTAAACTCTTTCATGTTTCCGTCTCTTGGACGTTTTTTGGGTTTATCGAGATTAAATTTAGGATTAATCTTCAATAATCTCTTAAACTCTTTCATGTTTCCGTCTCTTGGACGTTTTTTGGGTTTATCGAGATTAAATTTAGGATTAATCTTCAATAATCTCTTAAATTCCTTATCAGTATTGAATTGAGCATTTTTCCAAGGCTTAATTTTCGATAATCTCTCAAACTTCTTCATACCATAATTAAAACAAGCATTTAAATGAAAGATTTATATATAATGAATCACTGCAAATGGCTCATGATTGGATCAACGACTCCATGTAACAAATCGTGCAGAAAGGAATTCTGTGGGTATCATATGCAAAGCTTTCGTCGTGGAAGCCTTGGTCCGTTACCCTGCATACGATGTGGGGTTGGGGTCAGGGGAGAATCGCAGTTATGTCTACGCTGTGGTGGTAAACGATATAGGGAATTGAAGCGTTATTATGACAAAAGAATAAAAAATGGACAATCAATCAGAAATTATGACCCTGAAAAAGTCCTTGACGTTGACAAAGTCAAGGATAAAGTCATAAGAACCCCCCAAGACTACATCGAAAGATTTTCCAAAGATGTAATCATTAGACCAAACAATGAATAAGACAAATAGTATTAGTATACGAATGAACCAAGAATTCAGACCACACCCTGTGATCACAAACTATGAAGCATCCAGTGATGGTATTATCAGACACTGTAGACTGAAGAAACCAGTTGGGTGGGATAATGGTATGGGGTATTTGATGTTTAGTGCTGGAAAGAAAAAATATCTCAATCATCGTTTCGTATTTGAATGCTTTTATGGATTGATCGAGGATGATTCTGTCATTGATCACATTGATTCTAATCCAAAGAATAATTCTTTATCAAATCTAGAAGCTATCACACAAAGTGAGAAAACCAAACGAGGAAAGACTGGCAATTATAAATCAATTGGGAAAAGACCAGTAAAATCTTTTAATACAATAACTAATGAGGAAAAAGTATTTTCATCTATGAATAAAGCCAGTGGGTATTTCAATATTTGTCCATCTTCTGTACAAAAAGTTGCCGAGGGAATTTATCGATCTGCCATTTCAAAAAAGACTGGACAGAAAATTCATTTCATTTATGTCTGATGCGTCATATTTTTCATTTAGAAATATATAATTGTTATGGAATAATGAATTCTGAAAAAATGAATAGCATTATTGATGAAATTTCAAAATTGAAAAGTCAGGATATCAAACTATCAGATGGTTTAAATCCTGATCAAATCATGTCAGATTTTCAGAATATAGAATACGGAGTTAACAACAATAAATATATGCTGCCAAAGCAATACGCGCTCATCAAAAGAATTCAGAATTCTATTCGAGACTCTCTTTCATTTTCCAGTGACGTAAGTGTGTTCGCTCCGTTATATACTATCGTAGAACGAATACGAAAAGAATTAGGTAACAAATACGAATTGAAAAAGGAGGTTAATTCTAAAATTAGAAACCTACGGGCGTTAATTCAAGAAAATGAACAATTTTGACCGTGACCGATCTTCAAAGAGATTTTGTCATTTTTTGATTGTGACCGACCCTCAGAGAGATTTTCATTTTTTTAGCATTTTTTGATTGAAAATGTCAAATCGATAGGCCGTTAATGGATGGTTCTCTCGATATGATATGTCAGATTGATCAAACAAAGAATGAGGAAAGTGCCAGTATTATTTTATTTTATATACAATTAGGCACTTTCCTCATCATTGATAACGCTGTTAAAACAACAAAATAAGACTTCTACGGTGATTCCATCACTGGTGTTAAAAATCATCTGACATGTAACAAAATTGTTTTCGTCTGTTAGGTCAGATTTGGAAAATTGTTTTACAATTGAAAAATTGTTTACGATTTCAAATAATGGTCAATGAAGCATTAACGACCCGATTGGCTCGTGAACGACTTGATGCAATCAAGAAATTTATACCAATTCGAGACTCTGTAAGAAATAAACCGCAACAACGACAGAGTTTACAAACGGATTTTGCTGTGGGGTCTGAAGAATTGTTTAAACCAGTAACCACAGCAACGAAAGGGGTAGAGCGTGCTATATTGGGAGATGTTCCCGAGACGGGGAAATCTGTTATCGGTGAACTCGAAAAAATAGCAGCGAAAACTGAACAAACAAAACAGGCTGTACAAAAAATGGAATCAAAAGAAATAGTAGATGATTTACGCGTGATATTTAACGAGGCGGGGTTAGCAGAAATTAATAAGACTGATCCAACAGGAATTCCTGAGCTTGTTGTTACGACTTATGAAAACAGGAAAAATATGTTGAAACCAGAACATCATAAGTTTGTTAGAAATATAACTCACTGGGCTGATATATTCTACAAAATCAAAACTGAAAAAACAAGAATTAAGAAGGATAGTGCATCATATATTCAATATATCAATGCGGTGGGTATAGTGTATAAACAATACGAAGAGTTTAAACAACAACAAAAACCGCGAAAATTGCGAGGAAGGCGACAGCAACCTGCAAAGAAAGTAGTCTACTCACCTAAAAAACAACTACCACCTGATCGAGATGATGATTTTCTTAATTATTTCCAAGAAACCAATTTAGAAGAACTGGATGAAGCAACTGGTTATAGCGGAAGTGGATTGCAAAACGCTAGCGTTGGAAACTCTTCGAGGGAAAATCCTAGGATTTCATGTCCTGGTAGTGTTCTCAGTGATATATCACGATTAGAAGTTCTTGTAGGAGGTTTCCGAGCTGGAAACAACTCACCGGAAATAATTAATGAAGCATCTGATATCTGTAGACGTTTATTTCAAGGTGGTATCACAGATATCAGCACATATCGAGATTTCATTGGCGAGTTAGTGGAAGATTATCACAGTGATTAATCACCGGGACTGAATTCACAATTGAAAAATTGTTTCTGATTTCAAATAATGATCATACACTACAATCATGATAAACCAACCCCCGTCTATGTAGTTAATTCACGGTTTCCAGTTTATAGAGCATACTATGGTGATGGTTTAGGTAATACCATTGCAGGGTTATTTGCAAGAATGGCTCCAAAAGTGATGCCGTTGGCTAAACAATTATCAATGAAAGCAAGTGATGTTATTCGTGATAAGGGTACCAGCAAAATCGGAGATTTCGTTGGAGATTTAGCCGGGAAAGCGTTTTCAGCCGCGAAGAATAAAATAACATCATTGGTGCGACGAAAAAAGAAACCGTTACCGTCTACCGCGGAAATGCCTGCACGGGTTAGTAAAATAATAAATAACGCAGTAGACGAAAAACTAGCGTCGATGGCTTTACCATCGTTGATAACTCCAGACCAAAGCAATATTGCAAATATGATAGCAGGAAGCGGCTTTAAAAAAACTACGTCGTTGAAATCCTACGGATTTTCACGCTAGCGTTTTTCACGATGAAAATCGTTTACGATTTAGACTCTGATAAATAGAATAAAATGTTCAAAAAGTCACATGATCCAGCGTTTGATATAGACGCCCCAGTTGGCAAGGATGATTCTGTACGCGATTATCAATATTACGCCTATCATGCAATAGACTCAAATAGTCGATCGCGAATTGAACTTCAAGTTCATGATACCAGTAAATACTTTCTACCCGCTGAAGCATTTATTGAAGTAGAAGGTGAACTTGTAACAGCTGCTGATACTACTGCTGTACCAGCACCGTATCCAGCTGGTACTCAAGTCGGTTTTGTCAATAATGGTATTATGGCGTTATTTGAGAGTGCAAGATATCTCATCGATGGAAAAGAAATCGAGTCGATAGATCGCGATGTTGATGTGGCTGCAACAATAATCGGGTTAGCGAGATATTCTGATGGTTATACAAGATCGGCGGGACCTTCTATGATGTTTGCAAAAGATGTTAAAAATACCGCTGGAAAAATTCAATTTGTTGTAAGACGACCAAAGAATAATGCTGGCACTGCTAATATTGATGCCGAGGATATGATTATAAGCAACGACCTTAATTTCAATCTAGGGGCTGCAACACGTATTTCAATGTTGCAAGGGACTCGTAAATCATTTTCATGCGCGATTCCACTGCATCACATATTTGGATTCTGTAGAAACGTCCGAAAAGTTTTCTACGGGGCGAAGCATACAGTAGCGCTTGTACGAAAGGGTGATGATAATGACGCAATTTGGAGGATTCCAGCAGACAATGCAAATCCCAATGCTGATGCCGGTAAAGTCAATTTAACAAAAATATCATTGTGGATGCCAGTGTTGACTCCATCAATCACTGCAGAAGGACGATTACTATCATTTAAGGACCAAGGAGGAAAGTCGTTGTTAAGTTGGTTAACGTGAGTACAGATGTTAAGCAATCAAGTCTCAACGGGTTATTCACGTGGAATCTAGCATCAAAACAAGGTGTTGCTGCTCCACGTCATATATTTGTAGCGTTACAGGATAACACACGAGTTGGCGATCAACGTTTCAGTCATATGATATTTGATCCATTAGGTGTTAAAGACGTCTCACTGAGAATAAACGGGCAGCAGGAACCATCCGAAGATGTGCAATTTGATTACGGTCAAAATCATATTGCACGCGTGTATCATAGATTGTTGTCGTTCATGGCACGTGATCAAAATGTCGATACTGGTCTACAAATATCACAATACGATTTTAAGAATCTGTATCCGATCTATTATTTTTCGCTGGAACATCTTGATTTAACAAGACAATCCGTCGTTGATATACACTTTAGAGCTAATGTGCTTCGTGGTACTATTGATAATTATAGAGCGGTTGCTGTCATTCTCAGCGACAAATCAATGCTACTCGAAGGTGTTGGAGGAAGAATGAGAGTGGTAGATGCGCCAGTGGAAAACATGTAATTGAAATCCTCGATTTAGAATTAATCTGTTATTGTATAATGTCGTATAGTAATATCAATGTGTCGTTGACACCTGGTCAATTAAAAAAATTACAATCCAAATCAGCTAAGCAATGTGGAACCACAATTACGCTGAAACCCAATCAAATGACTGGCGGGGCGAATAAATTATCGCTTACAACTCGTCAAGTAAAACATTTCAATCATGCACTTGTAGCAAAAAAGGGTGTTCAGATTACTATTTCTGCGGCTGCTATCAAAAACATGGAAAAGACTGGCGGTATATTCCCGTTGCTAGCTGCGATTCCAGCATTGATTGCGGCAGCAGCCCCAGCGGTTGCTAAAGCGGCAGCGTTAGGGGCTGTTGGTACCGCGGCAGGAATGGCATTAAAGAAAGCAACGGGGAAGGGTTATAAAAAAAGTGGAAAGGGTCTAAGACTACCAGGAACCCCGTATTCGTGGTACAGCGGAAAAGGTCTAAGACTAGGACCGGTTTACTAGTGCCTATGTCCAATTTTGATTTAATTGATGCTGCTAAAAATCTCGCCATAAAAAACTTCAGAGGTGTCTTTATGAAAGATCAATTACCGACACAACCCAACAGCGTTGAAACCGGTATCATTAATCTCGATAACAGCACCGGACCTGGTACTCACTGGGTTGCATACGCTATTGATCCACGTGGGATTGTCTATTTTGATTCATATGGATTAGCACCGCCGAAGGAATTCATGCGTTATATAAAAACTTTTCCAATGAAGACTTGGTATTCTACGCTACCAACACAACAAATGAATGATCCACCAATATGCGGCAGCGAAGTATTAAATGTTCTTGAGGCTATTTCTAACTCCTTGGGTAACCCAAGGGGGAAACCACCACATGTTGTCGTAAATTAATACACCAGCAATCGCTGGAAATCAAAGAGTTTAGAGAGAGAAAGAGTTTTACAATAATATGATTGATATTTGGGGAAGACCTCTGAAACCTAAACCCGATGGCGTTGCAACCGGTGATTCTAACAAGGATATAAAAAAACTAATCGAAGATGAAATCGCTGAGACGTTAAATTTAACAGATGTTGATCCCAATGAAATAGTTGTATTTCAAGATCGTCAGGGTAAATTAAAAAGCAGTAATGTGTCGTTGAATGACATTTTAGTTAAACAACCAAACGCCGCTGAAAACTCTATTGCGCTGTATTTCAGCAGCGGACGACTTAAACCAGGCGCACTTGTATCTACGATCACCGACGCAATTGCCGCCCACGACCGTAATCTGGATGATCATATACGAGGTTATAATAATTTTCGCAAAAATGTCATTCATAAATTCTTTGGAACCCCGCTTGTGGTTGGCATGACTCTCGCTGAAATCAAAAACTTTCTATCGCTATTCTTTTTTAACAAGGACGCGGAGAGGATGATGAATGAAAATGAAATCAAGGCAAATTATCTTGATATTTACAATGATATTTCTAAACTAATAGAAAATCTTGAAAGAGTGCAAAAACCCACTAACGACGTCGTTGTTAAGTTTTTTGGAACCCCGCTTGTGGCTGGCATGACTCTCGCTGAAATCAACGAGTTTATCGACAAGCATACTCATAATGCCTACGTCGCTAATAATTTCTTTGGTGTCCCGGTTACATCTACAATGACTCTCAAAGATATTAATATGTTTATGGTGAGACAAACAACACTTAATACCATCGTTGATAAATTTTTAGGGAGAACACCTGTCTCTGAAACCACATCGTTGACAGGCCCGACTCTCGCTGAAATTAAAAGCGCGTTTGACGAGCAAAAACGCATCAGCGAAATGGCTAAAAATTTCTTTGAGGGCTATGAAAGTTACAATATCACGACGACATATTCTGAACTTAACAGGTATTATGGCTTACAAAAAAATTTGGAATTTGAATTCCTTTTGATTTCATTTTTTAAACGCCGCGATGGAACGATGATGAAATATACCGAAATCAATAAAACATATCTCGACATTTACGACGATATTCTTAAACTAAAAGAAACCTCTGAAAGGGTAAAGCATGGGACCTTTGATTGGGTAAAAGAATCTAATGCTAAATTGAAGGTCAATATCGAGAAGTGGCCTCATGGTATCTACAGGATGACGTTAATCTCTAACAAGCAATTTGATATCATCGTAAGCGGTAAAACCTACTTTGGTGGCACCGCAACAGTAATTATCGGAGGTGAAGAAGAATTTGAGATTGTCGCGGTTGATAACACCGTTAGATCAAAAATAACCTGGTGCTTAGAATTCGTATGCGAAGTAAATAACTAAATTGAAAGGAAAATCCTTTAGATTTCACAATTGAAAACGCTAGCGGATTTAAAATAAAAATGATTTCATCAACGCAATGTCGCTATGATCAGGTCAGAGAATTTCAAACTAGACTCAAAACCCTCGCCGAGGAGTATCAAATACAAATAAAAAAAATACCGACGAAGAATCACCGCGATTGATATTACTATGTACTCGGTGTCAAGCGTTCTCGCTGGTGCCGGAATAATACTTGCATCGGTTACAATGATTGCCCCGGTCGTAGTTCCAATTTGCATTTCTGCGGTGGCTACAATCGCGGGTATATCAACCGGGATAACAAAAAAGATATCATCATGCAGCCAGAGTAAACTGCAAGATTACTTAATTCAATTTCATTTTGTATCAACCGCGTACTCGCAATTATCCTCGATGATATCGTCGTCACTCGATAATACAAATATATCAGATAGTGAGTTCTCAGCGATGGTCAGTATTTTTGATTCCGCGATATCAAAATTAGTGCGACAACAACAGTATAATAATAATGACAACACAGATGGAATTAGAAAACACGAACCCAAAAACCAGAATGATATCAATAACATCAACGATATCAGATTCTGAGTTCTCAGTGATGGTCAGTATTTTTGATTCCACGATGTCAAAATTAGAGCGACAGCTTGAGTATAGCAACTATGACAACACCGATGGAATTACTTCAACGAATAGTAGAAAATACAAACCCAGTACAAATAAGTATGATATCAATAACATCTACGAAACCCGAGTTTAGTGTAAATTTTCCTAGCCCAGTTCCCGTGAAGGAGATAGCGCTAGCAAAACTACGAGTGTATCACAGTTGGCCTAATATCAGATCAAAATCATTTGGTGGTCAACAACCGAATAATTCACTGGTATTTGCGAATAAGAATAAACCAGGCGGGACTCCAGACTGGAACGTCGTTCAATACCAACCGGGTCATATCAAATTGAACAAATCAATGATGAATTCGCGCGTAGAATAAAATCGATTGCTGGAAAAGAATGAAAAATCGCTATAACGGTTCATGAGCCGACACTATCATCCGCAATTGAAATAAGCACAGAAGGATACGTCGTAGATATCTATCAGAGTTCTATTAGAACCGTACTAGGATGGCCTGAATTACCACCCGGGGGAAAACCGTTGATATACCACCTGAACCACAAAAAACTGATTATGTCACCGACGTGATAAAACCCGATAATCCAATAAAAAGTTATAAAGAATACAAGGAATTGATAGTTTTCACTGTAGTGAAAAAGTACAACAACCCAATATATCACGCAACTCGACAAGATATCATTGATGAAAATTTCACAGCAATGAATAATGATTTTTCGCTGCTGTTAATATCTCTTAAATCTGGCTCTCTCACCCGAGATGAATTTATCAACGTCGTAGAAACATGTAATAAAATCATCGACGATATGGAAAAAATTTAATTTACGAATTATTCAAGTTATATTAGGTGACAGTAATCCTATAACGAGAACAGAATTTGTGACAGTATATAATATACGCGAAGAAGACATTCCAACATTCAAACTACCAGGATATAACGTACCAGAACTAAAAAAACTTCTCAGTGATACCATCGATGTTGGTTTCAAAATAATTCATGATGCATGGAAAAAAACAGCATCATAGGAAATAAAAACCCTTTAACACAATAATGACCCAGACGGTGGCGGCAGACATATCGCTCCGTTCAACGTGAATATTTCATCGGTGATTGCAATCAATTTAGTATGCGATGTTATAGAAGGAAGCTATCAAATTAATCTCGAACGATCAAATCAAGCTCAGCAAGGGTATATTCTTTATTCGTTTGCACCAACAGCTCCTCCAGGATGGTTAATTATTGAGTCTCCGGTTAATCCTGTCTATATGCGATGCCATAATGATTTGCTAACGAGAATTAATTTCAAACTCACAGACCAGTCAAATAATTTGATTGATCTACAAGATGAGGTGTTAGCGATTAGTCTGTTTGTGAAGTCTTAAAAGGATTTCCGTCCCCCAGACAAGGTCTGGGACACGATATCGTATCGGACTCGATCAAATATTCGGTTGAAATCTTAGTGATTTTCAACGTAAAAAAATTATTAACCCAGAACTGAAAATTTCAGCAGCAGAGAGGGTGAATGACAACGACGTTGCAATCAAAATCGATTGAAAAATCGTAAAATCTCCGTTTGCTAAATGCAGATATTTTTTTTTGCCGGAAAGTTGTGAGATTCGCCCTTTTTTTGGTTAAAATGAGATCGTAGGAAGGCTCGTTTTAAGATTTCAATCAAAATTTTGTCTAAAAACGTTGTGAGGTTCGCCCTCTCTACTGCTCCCGAAGAGGAAATTTTAGACCTAAATAAGGCAATGTCCTGAAATTGGCATAGAGACCCCGGTTCTGGACCTCTAGTTGTATTCTACGCGAGTATTAGTAGTGGTGCATACGATTGTACTTCCACCTGTATTCTGGGTAAACTAAAGGTAGGGACTTGTAGAAAAACCTCTGTAATTTTACAATAAACCGTTGAAGGGAATTACGTCTTCCTGGTATTAACTTAGGTGGAGAACATAATCTAATCAAAATTTTTGTTTAAATTATTAGAGATAAGACACTGCCAAAAGTTTAGTTTGGTTGCGATATCCTAACACTACTTTCGCTAGGTCAAATGTGATATCGGTGTTACTGACTAGATGGAATGCGAAGACTACAAACTGGTATTTACTCCGAACACAAGCGAACGGAGCAAGAGTGGAACCAGGGGAGGAAGTAGGTGATGTATCCACCGCTTTCCAAAAGTGAACGCAAAATAAACAGCAAAGTTTCCTATAGCAATATATATATATATATATATATATATATATATATATATATATATATATATATATATATATATATATATATATATATATATATATATAACAACTGGATGATTGCAATTAAGATCTGTGAATATTTAAAATGCATGAGCTTTCGGGGACACCGCCCCTTCGGCTCACACTGTCTTGCGTTTCAAAACAAACAAAAAATATTAAATGGCTTTATTCATAAAGTATCGTTTACCTGGCTCTGAACTGTAGAAACTATCAATCGCAAGTACACTGGTGATGTTTCCTTCAGAGGTACGAAGCGAGAGTGTCACCTGACAGTTATAACCAGCAGGGTTGTCATGGTCAATGTTTCTGAGGGACAAACAGTAGGTTTCTTTGGACCCACCACGCAAACTGCGTGGTATTGTGAACAGGTACTCCCTGGAATGAAAAAAAGTAGAAACTTTGTCAATTTGGCGGATAAATGTATAATTCAATAGAGACTCAGAACAGCTAATAAACATCATGTAAATTGAATTACTGTCTATCTTGCCATAAATGTCACCTCGCAAGAAATATATTTTAAACCTCAACTATACACAAACTTACAGCATAAGTTAAACTCAAACAAGCAGCCACCTCACCTTAAAGCCACTTTTATGTTCTCAGAAGTGTTGCTTTTAAGACAGGTTTAGCTCGAGTGCAATGCGAAATATGCAGATTTAATAGCATGCATTGTTACTATCAAAAAACACTACTGTATTCAAATTAGACTGAGCATGCAATTCGTCGTGACACAATTGTGATTCAAAAGTAGAGAACGTATCCATTTTACTCCAGTTGTATTGTTTTTGCCATACTGAAACGGAAACAAACGCAAATCATAGCAATGTTCTTGTATTATTGTCAGCGTCAGCTAGCTGTAAAGTTATTGTGAAACCTAATGTTTGCGTTTTTAGGTAAGTCTATATAACTTCCCCCAAAAGGCGAGACACAGTGTTCCACAAGAAGTTCTCTGATAAAGTACAAATATTGCTAACCTTATAAATTAAGACAAATACATTTTTGTATTTAAACAAAATGGTAGTTGCTGTCTACAAAACAATAATTAGTAGTTGGATTCTGGTCATTATGTACTATACGGTGAAGGTAAAAGCCGACAAACAAGGTGGATAACTTGTTCGTCTATTGTGTTATAGACAACGTTCTAATTCAAGTGAGTTGAGACAATGGCTATACAACAACAACAACGAAACAGCGTTATCAGCTGCAGTAACACGCAGTGACAGTTCTAAACCTGTATTTCAAAACGTTTTGAGCACGAAACTCGGTCATGGCCATATCCAAATTAGACACAGAACACTTGTAATATATCTACATCACTGACAATTCATCAGTCTGCCAGGCTAGTCCAGGTTATTACAAACATAAAAGTTTAAGGAATCAAACTTTCTAATTAAAGTTACTTACTGTTAAGGTCTTGATATTATGAGCTTGACCACGAGTCTTCTGAACAAGGTTTGGAGAAAACGGAGTTTGCCGTTGGTTGTGCATTATACATGATCAAACGTTTTAACCAGACATTTATTATGTCATTTTATACTGTATCCTCTACCACAAAGCGATGAAAGAGATTATTTTGCTTAAGCATGTCTATTTAGCTTAAATATGTTACACAGTCTAATATGCATAATACCCTTTTAAGGTATATCTAACTCTGCGAACTTGTCATATTGCATTTAATTGTCGTGAGGGGGGGGGGGACATTTTGGAGACTACATATTCCGGTACTTAAAACCCTTTAAAACAAAATTAGCTCTGATTTGTAATTAAAAAGAACTAATAATGACCATTTTATTAGACGAAAACAAATTTCTTAAGGTAAACGAAATCGAATATCCTGCCATACCCAAATGCTAGTTTTGGCAGAATAATTAGTTATGCAAATTCAAATAGTGAAAGCATGAAATCAAAATGTGTTATTCAGTTTTATTGCAATTGCAATTCTTATGGGTAGGCAGAAACATCTTTGTTCTGGCTATCCATTAATTATTACAGAATTAAATTTTACAAAACAAGAAGTACGTGGCTAATTTGTACCACATATTGTTTTGTCCGATTCAAAATGAAATACTTTTCAAATGGTAAAATTATAAATTACTGATTACTACCTAATGAAAGAGATTTACTCAAATGTGTAGGTGCTGGTCTAAAAAAGTAAGTACGATATAAAGGGTACCATTGCATTCAACATATTGTTATTTTTTTTTAGATTTTCATTTACAGAAAGAAAAGCACAAGTGAGATATATCCTAATCCATGAGTCGGTTTTTTGAAGTTTAATATCTGCTACATTGCAAGGAACAATAATAACTAAATAGCAGAGTTTGAGCATCGAAAGAGGGATATTTGCAACTGAGATTTGAAAATACAACTTTTACAGTATTAAACGATATAATATGGAGAAGTCTGTCATTTCACTTGTGGGAAGGCCGCTCTTACCGCTTGCATGATGTTCGGATGTAAGCTAGCAGAAAGCCAGTTTTGTTTTGTCCTCTTTTTATTATTGCCAGCTAATTTAGGAAAAACAGACTCTTAAGGCAGCAACTGGTGTAAGTGGCACTTAATAGTCAATTATCAGATACTTGTGCCGTACTCATGTGTCAGTTTGTTTCTACAGATAAGCTTCTAGTTAATATTATTAGGGGAAAAATACCTCAGTGAAAGAAAAAACGGTTAGAATGACTAATACAAGTTATCAGTCTTATCGAATTTATCTCAACTGGATCAGTATGGAGACGAGAGAGGGAGAGAGAATGAAACTAAGGTGTTTATACAGTAATTCATGTTTTCATATTATTATTATTATTATTATTATTATTATTATTATTATTTGCATTTTAGAAACAACGGTTATATAGTGAGTGATTACTAGCTGATAATGATGGATTCATGCCAGAGTTTCATAACAAATATACAGAATGATAAGCCTCAGCTGGTCTGTTGTCACATGATCCAAAAACCTAAATAACACTATAAAAAGAAATGAAGAAGAAGAAGAAGAAGAAGAAGAAGAAGAAGAAGAAGAAGAAGAAGAAACATCCATGGCTGGACTGGAACTTAATCTTGTAACTCTAGTCGGGAGCACTACTACCTCTGCGATCCAAATAGATGCATATGAGAAAGCATTGTATGGCTAAGCCGAGTGCAAAACAAATTACAGCATATTTTCAGTAGTAAAAACAACTTAATTTACTAGGCTTGAATTTGCATGAGTTACACAGATAAATGAGTAAGGAGGAATGTATTACAGTTAAATATGTCAGTCATGCAAGATGCATTGGGAGGACGTATTTGTTCTTCTCTCTATCCACAAAAAGTGGCAAAAATGGACAATTAAAATATATAAGCTGTACACGTAATTATAATTCATGGGCAACAACTTTAACATTAAATATACTTACGAGTTCACGCATGACATCCACAACAAAGAAAAAAGACTTGTTAAAATCGAAGCTTCCTTGGTCTTCATTTCTGGCTGGTAGTCCGCTCTGCTAAACTTGACTGTAATTTATCTATTAATAGCAACCACATCTGATCTTAATTACTCCGCAAGAAAGATATAGTCCGAAAATAAAAGGTTTACTTTTGCTTATAAATGTCCATAAATTCCATTTCGTCGGTAATTATTCATTGTTGAATAAAACGTAATTTTGATTTTAGGGAGAATATGTCAGTATATTAAGGAGCAAAAACAATTACTGCTGAGTATGAACACAATTCCAACATTACTTCAGTACTTCAGCCCAAACTCATCAACACTTGTGTAGGGGCCATATCAAAAGTTTTTAAAGATTAAAGGTACATCAGCATAGTCCAGTGTGTGTGTGTGTGTGTGTGTGTGTGTGTGTGGATGAAATTAATCCTCTTTTGTACATTTATATAGTTAAAACTAATAATTAAAAGAATTTACTTCCAAATAAGGATGAAATATCAACATGCATTCAAAATAATTAAAAAAAATTTTGGTAAGTGGACATATGATCAACGTGACCTTGAATATGTTGCTACGTATATCTGTTTTAATTTAATATTGTTTGTCACTTTTAAATTCTTTAATATCTTTAATTACATGCTATGATGATGTTTATTCCAAAAATTGGTTGACCGAAGTATTCTTTGGTAAACAAGTAATGTTGATCTAGATATTGACCTTGATTCAAGGTTAGTGTCGACAACGTAAACAGGTTTCAATTATATTTTAAAAGGATTGGTTGTTGTCAAAGTCAAGATGGGACTAGTGAAGAAGTAAACAACTTTTTATTCTTAAATACGTGATATAAACGATCACGTGACTCCTTCCCCTCTCCCATTCGTAATTTCTCAATTTAGGTATTTTGTTCGTAATTGCATATTAGAATACTAAATATAATCTTTGTTTTAGAGAAATATATTCAGTTTGGAGCTTTAACAGATGACGTTAAGTCATTTTCTTTTGTTGTAGCCACGTTTTTTAGTCCATGTGAACAATTCTTCAGTTAAGTTTGATTTAAAAGATTAATTTGTATCTCTGGAAATATTACATAATTGCACAGTGTTTATGGAATTTTCCAGACAGATATTCTGGAAAGAGAATATTTGAATGTTGCTAATGTGATGAGGTCCATGACCAAAAAGGGCCAAAACTTAAAGAACACTAGTATTGTATTGCGTACAAAGACAAATGAACTGTTCTTTTATATTCAATTTACCATTTTATATTTCCAACACAAATATGCATATTGATGAGAGTTAAGAGGATACTATGTTTTCTCCCTAACGTAGGCTTATTGCATTCTGTCCAGATGTTTTTATACTCCCTAACGTAGGCTTATTGCATTCTGTCCAGATGTTTTTATACTCCCTAACGTAGGCTTATTGCATTCTGTCCAGATGTTTTTATACTCCCTAACGTAGGCTTATTGCATTCTGTCCATGTGTTTTTATACTCCCTAACGTAGGATAATTGCTGTCTCTATCATCTCTGTCCTGATGTTTTTATTTTCCCTAACGTAGAATAATTGCATTTCCTATTCTCTCTGTCCATATGTTTTTATACTCCCTAGAATATGATAATTGCATTTCCTATCCTCTCTGTCCATATGTTTTTATGCTCCCTAAAGTAGGCGATTGCATTTCCTATATTTTCATGCTCCATACGTAGGATAATTAAATTTCCTATCCTCTGTCCAGATGTTTATATCCTCCCTTAAGTAGAATAATTAAATTTCCTGTTTTCTCTATCCAGATGCTTTTATGCTCCCTAACGTAAGATAATTTCCTATCCGCTCTGTCCAGATGTTTTTATACTCCTCCTCTTTGTAAAGAAGTTTGTATACTCCATAACGTAGGATAATTGCATTCCAATCCTCTCTGTCCAGAGTCCAGATGTTTGTATACTTCCTAACGTAAGATATCTGCATTTCCTATACTCTCTGTCCATATGCTTTTCGAAAACTCTGTCATATTCAAACTTTAAAGGATGAGAACTAATTCTTGATTTGCAAAGGAATTACTTGTTTTTCATTAAATATTTTAATATCACAACAGTGTTCTTTTCTTAAGATACAGTCTGTTTTCAAATAAGTTTATAATGTACTACTAAGAGAGTGTAGCCACTTTTGAGAATGTCCGGAATGCGTATTATTTTGACTCCCAGAGAGTATTCTTGTTGCTATTGAAGTGTTTTAATGGATATTAACATTTTTGCGAGATAAGTTCTGCTGACAAGTTCAGTTCTGGTCAAACAATGTTGTGTGAATATTAGGTAACGATTCCTACCCCTAACAGGATGGCAACGTTCAAACGTTGAACGTTTACTTTTAGTAATTAAACTTAGGAACTTAGAGGGTAACTTGTAAGCAACGCAATTGTCGTATATGTCCAGAAAAGAGAATATTGAGTTACTCCTACAACTAGCCAAACTGTTATTATAAAAGCTAAGCACTTCAGATTCATAGAGCAACATAGTTTTGATAACAATCCCCCACAATATATATATATATATATATATATATATATATATATAGAGAGAGAGAGAGAGAGAGAGAGAGAGAGAGATAGAGAGAGAGAGAGAGAGAGAGAGAGAGAGACAGACAGACAGACAGACAGACAGAGAGAGACAGACAGACAGAGAGAGATAGCTTAATGTGAAGTATCGAATTTCGAAAAGGCAGTGAAGATTAAAGTTGAATGTGCCGAGCTTAAAGATTTTATCACATTTAGACCAGGGGAGTATTTAGGTGGGGTAATTTCGACCTTTATTCTTAAGTCTCTCCAGGTCAGTCTTAAAACTTCAAAGGACCAGTGTTTCGATTCAATTAAATTGACGGGATATTCTAAACCGGGTTTGAGAAAGAAACAGCTGAACTTCCGATCCGTGTCAAAGTGTCATTCTTCAAAATGGAAAGTTCTATAATGTAGTTCAGAGATTCTGACTGACGAAACAAATTTTTATCTTAGGATTTTTTAAAATAGAAATCACTGCTTATGACTGGCCGAGTGAAATTAAGGAGTACGCCTTGAAACTAATGGCCATTTTAAAGTGACAACCTTGGCCGAAATTTTTTAGTCAGACATTTCCTGAGAGAGAGAGAGAGAGAGAGAGAGAGAGAGAGAGAGAGAGAGAGAGAGAGAGAGAGAGAGGGGGGGGGGGGAAGGCCTAAAAAGAATAGTGCTTTCCATGTTAAACAAGGGAGGGAGCAAGTGTCTGTCTTGCTAGAAAGACAAGGTTGAGTGCCGGATACACAAGTTTAAAAACTAACAGCATTATTTTCCGAGGGAGAGGGGACTCGACAGTCCGGAGACGGTGTCCAAAAAAAAATGGGAGAAGGGACGAGTGAAGTCCAAAGGAGAAAGTGAGAAATAGCGAGTAAAATCTAGGAAGTCAACAAGGACAAGGCAAGCGGAAATGGAAGACTCGATGAAATAGGAACGTTGGAACACAGGAAGGTGAAGCCATCAGTCGTGGACATTGCGCTCTTTTCACCACTCGTTATGGTAATGTAATAAATCCACATTAAACACTGTTAATAAATCATGTTGATATTGTTTAAGCTGAAATGAAATTACCAATAATAATTTGTTTGATTAAATTTGTTATTTTTCGTGTACATGTATTGCATTATTCCTTCCCAACAATCTTGACTAGTTCTCAATTGATAATCTATCTTTCACTCACATCGCGTCATAATATCGAGAGAAGTCATTCCCTACATAACGTAGCTAAATCCAATTAAAGCCCCTCTAAACACGAGGGAGAACTTTACACTTAATGTGAAAATAACAATGTGCATATCTGGGAAATATGCCTATTTGTTGCTAGATTGTTGAGACAAATGTGTGGTCAAAACTATTACAAAAGTCATAAGGTCATGTCTTTATTCAGTACCGACTAATTCAGTAACGGATATCTTTTAAAAACTTTATAGCACATATCTTTAATTAGTGAATATTCACTTTATTTGGATCCTCATACACCCATATTCCTTTGGAATGTCTTTATTAACACGCCCCGATAAACACAGATAGCAATATTCAATGTTAAAAAAAAACTTGGACAGTTTGGAATAGGTCATCGTCGGTGTGTGATCCAGTACAAACCAGGTTGAATGTCGCGTGTTGTGATGACACTATGAAAGCTATGCTATGTTGAGAAAAATAGTACTACCCTGTATTGTGGCGATCAGTTCAGCCTTTTTGTCGCCGAATTTTACACTTGACCACGAATTGTAAAAGTCTATAGCGATAAAACATTTGTAACGAATGTTTCTTAATAACAGTTAAATTAAAGAATATTCAACAATTAGAACTGATAGACTTTGTAAAACTGTAAGAGTATTTAACATTTAGAACAAGCTTTAGTATCTAATTTATGATAAATAAATGCTCTTACATGACCAAATCGACGTACACTACAGCAGTGTTCAAGAATAGCATTCACTAGATAAACACTGTTTTGCTGTTTGTTTGAAATATCATGCAAGATATTCCGGAAAGTGTTAGAAAAGGTGTAGTGTTGCAGTTCAGTGATAATACGTTGAAAATAATCATTATCAATCTTGATAGCAAGATGGTTAAACAGTGCAGTATGGGGTAGGAATAAATTGTAGAAATTTACAGTACAATTTGACGC
Source organism: Unio delphinus (assembly GCA_029339505.1). Lineage (NCBI taxonomy): Eukaryota > Metazoa > Mollusca > Bivalvia > Unionida > Unionidae > Unio > Unio delphinus. The sequence goes on from JAQISU010000014.1 coordinate 15,094,235, forward strand.
TCTAGTACACCACTTAATAATGTCGATCTATAATGATCTATTATGACTGAGCACAAAGAGAGACATAATTTATAGAAAAGAAAGTTCAATTGAAAACAAAACACGGAGATTCTGTAGATGGTGTATCTGTCTGTAGCATCGTTATCCATAAGTGGAAGAAACAGATCCCAAATTATTGAAAATAAATATATCTGCTTATCCGGTCATCTTGCTTTCTTTACAAGAGACATCTTTACTATGATCTTGAAAATGCAGTTGTTTACACAAATCAAAACATTTTGTTACCTTTAGTTTCAGGGTTTTTCTTCCCGAAAAAGATCATCTTTTTGTGGTTTGACCAATACGGTTATAGTTAAAAGCCAGCTACTAAATCATATACTGCTCAATATTTAAAAACAAAACATCCATACTGTAAGAAAATAGTCTACCTAGAAAGCTTCTGTGAATTTAATTGTATTGGACAGTTTCCATAAACACGGTCAACACATTTTCTTTTTATGTCTAAACCCCTAATGGAAAATTAATAATATCGTTTGTACAACTACTTTTTCATTTTCTTGTGTGAGTTTGAACTAGTAACGAGACAAATTTCCAGATGGGAAATGATATATTTATTTATAGATGTGGTAATGAGTTCGGTTCTATTCCAGTAAATGCAAGATTTTAAACACAGAGGCGTCCGCGTAATCATTTTGGTGGAAAGGAAAACATGAGGTGGTCAGCTATCAAGTTTTACTGATTTATTCCAAAACATGTTTAGGGGTGAAATCGGGTGGTGTGCTCCCCCCCCCCCCCGTCTTTATGTGTGGGCGCTAATGGTTGAGCAAATACATACATACGCACCGATTACTACTTTTTGACTGACATGACACCAAATACTACTATTTCAATTACACGACACCGAATACATATAATTCAATGAAATGACACAGTAAACTATTTGATTGATATGACAATGAATACTACTATTTCAATGACACGATGCCAAATATATATATTTCAATGACATGACATCGAATAATATTTGATTTACATGACACTGAAACCTATTTGAGTGAAATGACAATGAATGCTACTATCAATGACATGACACCGAAAACTATCTAATTGACATCACACCGAAAACTATTTGATTGACATAACACCGAAAAGTATTTGAGTGACATGACAATGAATACTACTATTTCAATGACATGACACCGAAAACTATCTAATTGACATGACACCGAAAACTATTTGATTGACATGACACCGAAAAGTATTTGAGTGACTTGACAATGAATACTACTATTTCAATGACATTAAACCATTTACTACTTGATATTTTTGAGTTCAAAAGGAAATATTTAGGAGTTTTTCAGTTAACTATGCCCATTAGCTAGCGAGCATATCAAACATGGATTGTAATATGCTGCTAACATAACAGATAATTTCTTTTGCTCATTCAGTGATATTGCATGTCTATGCTCAAATCATGAAACTATGGATCTTTGATATTCACTTATGATACACTGATCGGTGAAACTGTTAGATGCACATTATTACCAGACAAAAATCCGACCAAGAAAACGGCATGATGTTAGAATATTTATTTTATATTATGTCTTATAAATTATCAGATTGTTCAGTTTTATTAACGGTCAGCTCTGTAAATTGTTCAATAAATTCAGAACTGTATTCATGTGAGTTTGCGACTGTCGTTCTGAACAGGGTTATTGAATTTTCCGACACCTTGTACAAGCAAACACTTTTTCGCTGGGCATGTAATGTGGACTATTTTGCGAATTAATATTGTAGTAGTAGCACTATTAGTATTTTTTTTTATCTCAACGATGAGTGTGAGATTAGTAGACAAAACAATGTTCTTGAATCTCCACTTTGACATCATGGTCCTTAAGATAAAAACTTAGACAATTACATGTCAAAGGGCGGAAAATGCGCAACACGACAAGAAAGGGTCCTCATGGAGTGGTGATAAAGTCTTCCGTTGACACCTATCGCTTACAAAAACCGCGTATAATACCAAAAGAGCATTCTCTGTCGTTATCACGTACTTAAAGTTTTCCTTTTAAATAGCTCTTTAGAAATAATATAATTTTTCTTTAGTGAGCAACAAGTATCGAAATGCAGGTCTGTAAATGTTGATGTTACATTATGATGCAGTTCTCGGGTTTTGTTATGTTTTGTCTGGATGTCTGTGATACTAATTGGTAAACATTCACAAGAGAGAGAGAGAGAGAGAGAGAGAGAGAGAGAGAGAGAGAGAGAGAGAGAGAGAGAGAGAGAGAGAGAGAGAGAGAGGGAGGGAGAGAGAGAGAGAGAGAGAGAGAGAGAGAGAGAGAGAGAGGAGAGAGAGAGAGAGAGAGAGAGAGAGAGGAGGGGATTCGGTTTTAACGTCAGGGCTTGCTCATCTTAGATGCATTCTTTTCGGCCGACTGGACTTTCGCCAATGTCTTCCGAGCAAAAATAACCTTGGGATAAATAAAAAAAATAGTGCCATTATTTCATTGATATAATTCATTTATGACTATACGTTTTGGCTTTATGAAACGGGGTGGGGGGATGGGACTGGGTGAGGGGTCGTTACAAGATACTGAACGCCAATGAGCTCATAGATCATGATTATCTAGGTACGTATTCATTTTAGGTGGGTTGTCCATGGTTCAAATCTTGGGATCTGGCATCTACTGTTGCCGTGGATATATTGTAAATCATCGGTTACGTTCAAGTTCAATAGTTTAATTATTATTTCCGTTGTAGGTAAATTCTTGGAAGCTTTTTACTTTGTATGTCTCCAGTTTCCTTTTTTTTAAAATTGTTATTATGTTTGGCACGTAAAAGAAAAAGAAAAAAAATTAAGCACCATTAGAAATGATTCTCATAAGATCAAAAGTTTGGGACAAAGTGTCATATAGGAGGATGCTAATAAGGCTACAAAGACATTGCCGCTGGCAAGTCAATGTATGGATTTCTTTTAAAGATAACCTCTTATGATCAAGTTTGAATATGCCAGGACTGCGATTTGGTTAGCTTCCACTGTGACCGTTCGTCTTCCAATATATGATTTCGTTCACTCGAAATCATCGATCTCGATTAAAATTTAAAAATGATCCATACAAAATAGTCACTAAATTTTTCTATCGTTAGAAATAGAATATCAACACTAATTAAGAACCATGTTTCGACCTGTCAAGCCATTTCTGTATCGAACCTAGCATGAGTGTTTCTAATTACGATGCACTGATTACAATCAATGGCATATTAACACATTAATTATTATGTTGCACAAAGTGCCGTGAGTAGTAATGTGTGACGATCTAGCCTCAATGGGAAATCCAGTAAAAAAGGGCTTAGGACCCTCTAGCCTCAAGATTTCTGGCCTCAAGGGAAAATCCAGTTAAAAAGGCTTTGGGACCCTTTAGTCTCAAGGTGGGACTATCTAGCCTCAATGGTGAATTTAACATGGTGGGACTATATAGCCTCAAGGGAAATTTAACATAGCGGGACTAGATAGCCTCAAGGGAAATTTAACATAGTGGGACTATATAGCCTCAAGGGAAATTTAACATAGCGGGACTAGATAGCCTCAAGGGAAATCTAACATATTGGGACTATATAGCCTCAAGGGGAATTTAACATAGCGGGACTAGATAGCCTCAAGGGAAATCTAACATATTGGGACTATATAGCCTCAAGGGGAATTTAACATAGGTAATATTATTTGTATTTGGGACTATCTAGCAATTAGGGAAATGGAGGCAAAGAAAGCAAATATCTTTTCGAGGTATATGAGTGGCCCTGAAAACAAACCACACAATCTCCTATCAAAACATAAGGGAAAGAAAATAAAATCACACAATCTCCTATCCACACAGAAGGAAAGGAAAAGAAAACAAGGTTAATTAAGAACACCATACATTCTATGTGAAATATATTCATTGTTTTCATTCATTCATCAATTTAATAAAAAGGTAGTGTGATATTTATTGTCGACAGACTTCTTAACATATCTCGAATTTAAGGGATGTCATGTGTTTCTCAGCACACGCTACAAACAATGTTGCCAAATTTTAACAAACCTAAGGGCGGAGTGGAAAAAATCAGCACCAAAACGTGCTTTATTCTATCGACAGTCTAAGCTGTGTGTTGAGAAGTCAGTCGAAAATAAATATCACACTACCTTTTGTATCTAGTATAAACAGTTTTTTTTTTTTTGGTTTTGGAGGAAGTTTTTTTGTTGTTGATAATACAAGGATTTACCACATGATCAAGATTTTTAGGGTGAAAAAGTTAAAGATGTAGTGTAAATGTAGACAGGAGAGGGCCGAACTGAGTCAGGAAATCAATAACATTGATGATGATGGTTTCGCATTCTGCAAAATTTCAGGGTCGGTATTTAGTTACTAAGTAGCCTGTTGGGTCCGCCCATTAAATGGTATTGGCTTGCCAATGATATCTCCGATATAGTGAGAGCTTCAACCACTTCTGACCAGCAATTCCCTCTGTCATATTTGACCCTATGAATTCGGGGTTAGGTGACCACAGTGGCCTACAATATTTCACTAAATCAGCTTATATAAGTATTGTTTATATTCACACTTCAGATGGAAAATTTCATGTCCACCTCCCAAAATTTGCAACAATAAAGTCTATCTGCATCATTTGCAGAGAACAGTCTCACAACTCCAATTACTTTCTCCTATTCATCCTTTTCATCCCCTTCGATTCTCCTATTCAGCCTTTTCATCCTCTTCAATTCCCCATTTCAACCTTTTCATCTCTTCCATTTTCCATCTGAACCTTTTCTACCCCCTCCATTCTCCTACTCAACCTTTTCATCCCTTTCCATTCTCCATCTGAACCTTTCTCAATCCTTTCCATACTCTAATTTAACCTTTTGCATACTATTCTATTCTCTGTCTGAACCTTTTCAACCTCTTCCATTCTCCTATTCAACCTCTTGATCCCTTTCCATTCACCATCTGAGCTTTTCAACCCTTTCCATTATCCTATTCAATTTTTTTCATACCCTTCCATTATCCATCTGAACCTTTTCATCCCTTTTCATTTTCCATCTGAACCTTTTCATACCCTTTCTCCATCTGAAACTTGTCATCCCCTTCCATTCTCCTATTCAACCGTTTCATCCCCATCCATTCTCCATCACAACCTTTTCATTCCTTTCCATTCTCCAATTCAACCTTTTCATTCCCATCCATTCTCCATCACAACCTTTTCATTCCTTTCCATTCTCCTATGCAACCTTTGCATCCACTTCCATTGTCCTATTCTATCTTTTCATCCTCTTCCATTCTCCATCTGAACCTTTTAGACCCCCTTCCATTCTCCATCTAAATCTTTATACACTTTTACAAACCTATACCAGGAAGCTTATCAGCAAACAGTTTCCTAAAATAATGATTGAGTAATCGTTACTTTTTGAGGAGCGGACCCTACAGACCACCTGCAATTAAATATTAACGGAGCGATTTTCCAGATTATGATCCATTTCCCAAGACTGATAGTCTATCTTTTTAACTATCTATAATGTTTGATATGTTTTCTCAGTTCTAGTTCCACACTTGCTCATCATGCGAAACCTGATAATGATAACTGTTTGTCATGTTTATTTTATTACTTCTAACCTTCTGCTCATTATAAAATCCCTTTTTTCATCTTCAGAATAAAGCAGAAGAAACACACAATTTTATTCAAATACTTACATTTGGCAAGCTAACTTACGAAGGTAATTCGCTTTGTTCTGCAGGTAGGAAATGAACGTTTTATCAATATTGCAAATGAAAGAAAACGTTTGGAAAAGACAATGGATACGGCATACAATTTTCATCGTGTTCTTTTTCTGGTAACAACATTTTGTTCTAGTTTGTATTGATGTCGTCCAATACAACTGTGGATAGTATAGTGTAGTGAAGTGTATTTTGGTGTTGTAATAATAATAATAATAATAATAATAATAATAATAATAATAATAATAATAATAATAATAATGACGAGGACATTGTATAGCGCCTATTCTTTAGACGCTCTAAGCACTTTACAATAACTATATAAAAAAAAGAAAAAACAACAAAAAGCCATGAAATTAGAAAACATAAAAAAGCTGAAAATATGTAAGGTAGGAAACATAAGGAAAGTGATCACTGTGTCTTTGAGTCTAATTTCAATGGGCAATTCGTTCCACGTTGCTGGGCCTGGTATGCAAAAGAACGTAGTCCATATAACTTCGTTTGCATTGTAGGAATAATGAATATACGATTGTCAGACGAGGAGCGTAAGTATATTGCCTGTGTGCACACATGGATGAGGCCGGATAGGGATACTCGATTGGAGTCCGTTAGTGAAGAGTGGCACAGAGAACAAATTTTGTGTATGGTATTTACGTGATTTCTTGAACGTAGGTTTGTTCTGATAGTTTCTAGAATATCACGTGACCCCTTGTTTACGTAAAAAACAGAGATATAAACCAGGTTTAGGAGAGAGCTATTCAGTAGAAGTTGGCCTTTTATAATATTAAGTTGTGTCTTCTTTTTGAGTTATTTTTAATTACCGTGTACTGGAAATTGTGTTTTGGAGCAAGATGAATTATTTTATTATTTATCTGGAAAAGAATATGTGCTCATAGATTTTTATTTTGATTATAATTATAAAACTAAAACTGACTTTATCACGTGCCATCGTCGTCCATATTGGATTACATCGTCAAGTTTCGAACCCGGAACTATTAGGACATTTATTTATCAGGAATCTTGCAATTCCACTAGTGGATTATATTGTGAATTCTCTTTTGGATACATTTTTGGACTTGATTCTCTAAAACCGTAAGTTTATTTATTTTCTTTTATGAAAATATTTGTACTTAATAAATTGTTTGTTAAATTTTACAAGCTTGTTATTTTCACTTCTTTCTATGTTGCTGCTTATTCGAGCCTAAGTACGTAGCACACGTGAACACCAATATTGATGTATTGCCTAGATCCGCTATAACCGGACAGCTTGCAATAGCCTCTCATGCTTGGAGGTATTAACTGAATTTTAATTAGAGTTCATGCCATACAGATCTAGCAGATATGCTAGTGTAAAGTAATATAGCGGTAAAATGATGAATTGAGACGAACAAGAGAAAATTGTAGGAAGTTATAATCCTTTTAAAACAGATGTCATAAAATGATATTTTCCATGACAGTTATTAATGCAGACGGACTAGAGAGAATTATTATGCCCTTTATGAGAATGATAAAGATTTTTGGCGGATAAAGAAGTTATCCTTATTGTCTAAGCTAAACGGGGAAGGGTGTTCCAAGACGGAATTCATGGTTCTAAAATAGTTCCCCTCGTACAATTATTCAGTTCATGTTTTACTGCAAAAGGAAAAGTCTGATGAGCTCCTAGAAAATTAATAATGAGGTCTGGAACTTTAGAAATCTGCATCGGAAGGACAGAGGGAGTGTGTGTGTGTGTGTGTGTGTGTGTGTGTGTGTGTGTGTGTGTGTGTTTATTAGCCTCTTCGGGTTATGAAATCTTAGTTGCGGACTGCGCTATCTTTCCCACTGTGCAATCAAGTGTGTGGATCTCACTGGATAGTTTCGCATTTTGAAACCTCCCAAATATTTAAATCTGTAATGTGGTTTAGATTTACTTTGAGTTAAGCTTGGAAACTGATTGACTTGTTGGTGACTGCCTGTCACAGTTAGATTAGCACAGGAAATCGAATGATCCGCGGACTTGACTTGCTTATTTACATGTGTCTGCTACAGAGGCAAATATCTAAAAATTCAGATGGTTGAAGGATGATGAAAAGTATGCTAATTTGTTACAGTACTAGTGAACTTTATTCATGTATAAGGCACATACTAATTCTTTTAGCTCTCTTGTCACAGGAAATATTCAATATCCCCCCTTTCTGTAAAAAATGAATGTAAAAAAAGGGGGTTGGGGCAGGGTTGATTCAGTATAAAAGCCACTAGTTACATGAGGAATTAACTTTAATTTCTCAGTCAGAATCTTACAAGCGTCATTTCAACAAAAACCATTAGTTCATTTTTATTTGAGTCTTTAATGTAATATTATTATCATTTTTCTCCTATAGGTCATTGTCGGACAAAAATTTGCCAAAACAACTGTCCAGTGAGACCGTAGAGCTTTCTTTCCCTTGAAATATATCATAGATCAAGTAGTAGAGAGGGTGAACCCTACAACTTGTTGAGGTTTCTATTTGTCAAACCAAGGCTTGTTACAAAACCAAAAAATAGGAAAAAGGTGAACCTTACAACTTTTATAAGTGTCTATTTGGCAAAGCAGGGTTTCCTACGAAACAAAAAATTAGGAAAAAGGTGAACCCAGGTGTCAATTTGTGAAACCAATGCTTGTTATGAAAAAAAAGTGTCAGAAAATGAAATTACCTCTGACGTATTTGTTGTCGCGGTTTCGTTAGCTGTTAATAATTAAATCATAACATATAACAATAATGGTAGAAGAATCATTAAAAATAAAGACTAGACTAATCAAGTGCGATTAGAGTAAATAAAGAGATTCATCCCTGTGAGAGATTCTGTCAGACAAAAATTTCAACAATAGCAGGAAGCTAAGGTTGATTTTGCAATAGGTGCTGAACATTTATTCAAACCTGTTACTAGAGGTTATATATGGAAAAGAAGGAGAAGAAGAAGAAAAAAAAATCACTGAGATAACCGGAGAAACATCTAGACTTTTACAAAATCTTCCTCCTGCAATAACACAGCCGGCAAGGCTTCAATCAGGTCCCAAAAAAAACGGTGAAGAAATAATTGAAGAATTACGTAATGAATGTACTGAGGAGGTTTTAACAGTAATCGATAAAAGTGACGCAAAAGGACTTCCAGCTCTCATTTTTACGACTTATGAAAATAATGGAAAAATGTTGAAACCGAAATATAAGGGATATATTAGAAGTAAACAACAGTGGGCTGATGTATTTTATAAAATTAAAACTGAAACAGGTCGAGTTGATACAAAAAAAATGTATCGTATATAGGATATCTTGATGCGTTAGGTAAAATGTATGATCAATATGAAGAACTAAAACAGCAAGTAATAGTAAAACAAAAACCGCAAAAATTGCAAGGAAAAGACAACAATCTTCAAAGCAAATGTCTTTCTCACCTCATCAAGAAAGAATAACAAAATGATAATTTTCAAGAAATATCAGACGATGATCTTCAAGAAATTAACAGATCACTGGAATCTCTACAAAAAGTATCTGATGATGTGCAAGGCGCACCTCGTACTACCGGGAAGGGATTTTCTCCCTCTGGAACTCATGATAGTGGTCTTGTTCCCTGTCCTAATAATATTCTCTCGGACATAACACGATTAGAAGTTAACCCGTTGATGATCACCATAGTGACTAATTGTCACCCGATTAGATAAATAACATTTAAATAAAATGATCATACATCGTAATCACAACAAGACAACTATGACTTATATAGTAAATTCACGATTGCCTGTTTATAAAGTGTATTATGGAGATGGTATTGGTGATATTGTTCAAGGGATATTCACAAGAATGGCGCCAAAAGTAGTATCAATCGCAAAACAATTATCGATGAAAGCTTTTGATGTTATTCGTGATAAAGGTATTAGCGCTGTTGGTGATGTTGCCGGTAAAGCATTTTACGCGGCCAAGGTAAAACTAATCACGCTGATTCGACGACGAAAAAAACCCCACCATAGGTAAAACTACCATCTACGGAGATCATGCCTGTAAGTGTTAGCAAAATAAACAAAGCGGTGGATCAAAAAAAAGCAGCGGGAATAAATGAAGGATTTGTAGCTCAAGGAAATATCACTGCAAATATAATAGCGGAAACTTGTTTGAAATCCTGAGCAAGATCGCGATTTAGATTGAGAAATATATAATAAAATGTTCATATCTTCAACCGACCCAGCATTGGATATGGATGCCCCGGTGCTCAAAGATGATTCTGTAAATAATTATCAATTTTATAAATACAAAGCAATACAACCAAATGAACGAGAGGGAATCATACGAGTAAATACGTTCTACCCGCTGTAGCATTTATTGAAGTAGAAGGACAACTTGTAAAAAATGTTGAAGCTAATACGCCATATGACGCAAATGTCCGAGTTGGTTTTGTCAATAACGGTATTATGTCATTATTTAGTAGCGCTATATATATATGATTGATGATATAGACATTAAGTCTATTCAAAAGGATGTTGATATCTCCACAACAATAGTTGGGTTAGCGAGATATTCTGATGATTATAAAAGATCGGCTGGACCATCTGTAATGTTCGCTAAGGTGATGATAATGATGCAATCTGGCGAGATGCTGCTGTTCCTGCTGGTAAATTTAAAAATAATAAAACTCTCATTATGGATGCCAGTATTGACTCCATCAATCGTCGCAAATCAAAAGTACTATCATTTATGAGTGCAGGTGGTAAATCATTATTGTCATGGCTAACAACAACAATAGCTAGTCTGCAGAGTCCCAATAATGGAGACCTTTAATGGCATGCTACATCAAACAAGGGTGTTTCTACGCCTCGACACATATTTATTGCTTTACAGGATATTAGGAGATTAAATTTTCAGGAAAGCAACAATAGGATATTTGATCAAATAGGTGTTAACGAAGTCTCGTTAAAAAAACGGTCAACAGGAACCAGCTGTGAATATTTCACTAAATTACGGACAAAATCAAATAGCACGCTCATACCATCGTTTGCTGACATTTATGAGACGTGATCAAAATGTAGATACGGGTCTGCAAATATCACAATTAGATTTTAGAAATCTATATCCGATTTATTACTTTTCACTGGAACATCTTGACTTAATTATACAATCCGTCGTTGACGTATACTTTGAAGCTCGTGCCACACAACCTCCCGTTGTCGCGGCAGGTCCACCAATTGTTTACGGTGATTATAGAGCAATTGCCGTCATTCTCAGTGAAAAAATAATGCTACTCTCAAAGGTTTTAGTGGACGAATGAGTATAGTTGATGCGCCAATAGGAAACACGTAGACAATTAGATCAATCTCGTAATAAATAAAATGTTATATAGTCACGTTAGTGTTACTCTGACTCCTGGTCAGATTAAAAAGTTGCAATCGGATTCAGCTAAAAAATGTGGAACTACGATATCGTTAAAACACAATCAGATGTCTGGTGGTCAGAATAAACTATCACTGACAGCTCGTCAGATTAAGCATTTCAATGTTACTAAAAATGATAAAAAGGTGTTCAGGTTACTCTCTCGGTGGCCGCCATCAAAGACATGATTAAATAGGGTGGTATATTTCCACTTCTCGCCGCGTTACCAGCGCTGATTGCCGCCGCCGCCCCGCAGTTGCAAATGTTGCCGCGTTAGGAGCAGTTGGAACCGCTGCCGAGATGGCACTAAAAAAATCATCTGGAAAGGGATATAAAAAAAAGGGAAAGGGTTTAAGACTACCAGGGACTCCGTATTCATGGTACAGCGGAAAAGGCCTGAGGTTGCCAGGTACGGTTTACTAAAACCAGTCAAATTTTGATTTACTTGATGCTGCCAAAACATTAGCGATAAGAAACTGCAGAGGTGTTTTTATGCGAGATCAATTACCACAACAACCAAACAGCACTGAAACCGGTATCATTAATCACGATAACAGCACCAGACCTTGAACTCACTGGGTTGCACACGTGATTGATCCACGTGGAATTTTTTTTTTTTTTATTCTTATGAGTTAGCGCAACCTAAAGAATTTATGCGTTATATACAACAATTAAAATCCTTTCATAAAATGAAGACCTGGTACTCCACGTTACCAACACAGACAATGACCGACCCACCAATATGTGGCCAAGAAGTAATAAATGTACTTAAATCTATACATCATCGACTAAACCGCCCTATAAAACCGTACACGAATACACAAGTAATTGCTTTTCTTTAGAGATCTTAAAATATAATGATTGATATTTATGGCAGAGCTTACTCAAGCCTGAAAAAAACCCATAGGGGAAATATCTGCAACAAGAGATGTAAAGAAAATTATCGAAGATGAATTATCCAAGATGTTAAATCTTGCAAGTGTGGATCCAAACGAAATAGAAAATTCAAGACAAACAGGGTAAATTGAAAACTATTAATATTTCCTTTAATGATATTATAGTTAAAATTAATGGAGTAAACGAAAATTCCTTAACGGTGTTTGAATCCATCTGTAAGATTAAACCAGAAGTTCTTTTTCCAACTGTCATAGATAATATCAACAACCGAGTAACAAAATCCTATGACACAATGACAGGTAACCTCGACATGAACTCGAATAAAATAACCGCACTTGGCAATCCAACACTGGACACTGTGACAAAAAAATATGTAGACGTGCTGAAACATGAATATAAACAATGGATGATAAACTAATAGCACAGCAACACGAATATAAACCCACGGATGGTAAACTAACAACACAGCAACACGAATATAAAACCACAGGTGATACACTAACAGTGCTGCAACACGAATATAAAACCACAGATGGTAAACTAACAACGCAGCAACACGAATAAAAAACCACAGGTGATACACTAACAGTGCTGCAACACGAATATAAAACCACAGATGGTAAACTAACAACGCAGCAACACGAATATAAAGCCAAAGGTGATAAACTAACAACGCTGCAACACGAATATAAAACCACAGATGGTAAACTAACAACGCCGCAACACGAATATAAAACCAAAGGTGATGAACTAACAGTGCTGCAACACGAATATAAAACCAAAGGTGATAAACTAACAGTGCTGCAACACGAATATAAAACCACAGATGGTAAACTAACAACGCAGCAACACGAATATAAAACCACAGATGGTAAACTAACAACGCAGCAACACGAATATAAAACCAAAGGTGATAAACTAACAGTGCTGCAACACGAATATAAAACCACAGATGGTAAACTAGCAACGCAGCAACACGAATATAAAACCACAGATGGTAAACTAACAACGCAGCAACACGAATATAAAACCACAGATGATAAACTAACAACGCAGCAGCACGAATATAAAACCAAAGGTGATAAACTAACAGTGCTGCAACACGAATATAAAACCACAGATGGTAAACTAACAACGCAGCAACACGAATATAAAACCAAAGGTGATAAACTAACAGTGCTGCAACCCGAATATGAAACCACAGATGGTAAACTAACAACGCAGCAACACGAATATAAAACCACAGATGGTAAACTAACAACGCAGCAACACGAATATAAAACCACAGATGGTAAACTAACAACGCAGCAACACGAATATAAAACCACAGATGGTAAACTAACAACGCAGCAACACGAATATAAAACCACAGATGATAAACTAACAACGCAGCAACACGAATATAAAACCACAGATGATAAACTAACAATGCAGCAACACGAATATAAAACCACAGATGATAAACTAACAACGCAGCAACACGAATATAAAACCACAGATGATAAACTAACAACACTGCAACACTAATATAAAACCACAGATGATAAACTAACAACGCTGCAACACGAATATAAAACCACAGATGATAAACTAACCACGCTGCAACACGAATATAAAACCACAGATGATAAACTAACAACGCTGCAACACGAATATAAAACCACAGATGATAAACTAACAACGCAGCAACACGAATATAAAACCACGGATGTTAAACTAACAACGCAGCAGCACGAATATAAAACCACAGATGATAAACTAACAACACAGCAACACGAATATGAAACCACAGATGATAAACTAACAACACTGCAACACGAATATAAAACCACAGATGATAAACTAACAACGCTGCAACAAGAATATAAAACCACAGATGATAATCTAACAACGCTGCAACACGAATATAAAACCAAAGGTGATAAACTAACAGTGCTGCAACACGAATATAAAACCACAGATGGTAAACTAACAACGCAGCAGCACGAATATAAAACCAAAGGTGATAAACTAACAGTGCTGCAACACAAATATAAAACCACAGATGGTAAACTAACAACGCAGCAACACCAATATAAAACCAAAGGTGATAAACTAACAGTGCTTCAACACGAATATAAAACCACAGATGGTAAACTAACAACGCAGCAACACGAATATAAAACCACAGATGGTAAACTAACAACGCAGCAACACGAATATAAAACCACAGATGATAAACTAACAACGCAGCAACACGAATATAAAACCAAAGGTGATAAACTAACAGTGCTGCAACACGAATATAAAACCACAGATGGTAAACTAACAACGCAGCAACACGAATATAAAACCAAAGGTGACAAACTAACAGTGCTGCAACACGAATATAAAACCACAGATGGTAAACTAACAACGCAGCAACACGAATATAAAACCACAGATGATAAACTAACAACGCAGCAACACGAATATAAAACCATAGATGGTAAACTAACAACGCAGCAACACGAATATAAAACCACAGATGGTAAACTAACAACGCAGCAACACGAATATAAAATCACAGATGATAAACTAACAACGCAGCAACACGAATATAAAACCACAGATGATAAACTAACAACGCAGCAACAAAAATATAAAACCACGGATGTTAAACTAACAACGCAGCAACGCGAATATAAAACAACAGATGATAAAAAAACAACGCTGCAACACAAATAGAAAACCACGGATGTTAAACTAACAACGCAGCAACACGAATATAAAACCACAGATGATAAACTAACAACGCAGCAACACGAATATAAAACCACAGATGATAAACTAACAACGAAGCAACACGAATATAAAACCACAGATGATAAACTAACAACGCTGCCACACGAATATAAAACCACAGATGATAAACTAACAACGCTGCAACACGAATATAAAACCACAGATAATAAACTTACAACGCTGCAACACGAATATAAAAGCACAGATGATAAACTAACAACGCTGCAACACGAATAGAAAACCACAGATGATAAACTAACAACGCTGCAACACGAATATAAAACCACAGATGATAAACTAACAACACTGCAACACGAATATAAAACCACAGATGATAAACTAACAACGCTGCAACACGAATATAAAACCACAGATGATAAACTAACAGTGCTGCAACACGAATATAAAACCACAGAATGTAAACTAACAACGCAGCAACACGAATATAAAACAAAAGGTGATAAACTAACAGTGCTGCAACACAAATATAAAACCACGGATGGTAAACTAACAACGCAGCAACACGAATATAAAACCAAAGATGATAAACTAACAGTGCTTCAACACGAATATAAAACCACAGATGGTAAACTAACAACGCAGCAACACGAATATAAAACCACAGATGGTAAACTAACAACGCAGCAACACGAATATAAAACCACAGATGATAAACTAACAACGCAGCAACATGAATATAAAACCAAAGGTGAAAAACTAACAGTGCTGCAACATGAATATAAAACCACAGATGGTAAACTAACAACGCAGCAACACGAATATAAAACCACAGATGATAAACCAACAACGCACCAACACGAATATAAAACCACAGATGGTAAACTAACAACGCAGCTACACGAATATAAAACCACAGATGGTAAACTAACAACGCAGCAACACGAATATAAAACCACAGATGATAAACTAACAACGCAGCAACACGAGTATAAAACCACAGATGATAAACTAACAACGCAGCAACAAAAATATAAAACCACGGATGTTAAAGTAACAACGCAGCAACGCGAATATAAAACCACAGATGATAAAATAACAACGCTGCAACACGAATATAAAACCACGGATGTCAAACTAACAACGCAGCAACACGAATATAAAACCACAGATGATAAACTAACAACGCAGCAACACGAATATAAAACCACAGATGATAAACTAACAACGCTGCAAAACGAATATAAAACCACAGATGATAAACTAACAACGCTGCAACACGAATATAAAACCACAGATGATAAACTAACAACGCTGCAACACGAATATAAAACCACAGATGATAAACTTACAACGCAGCAACACGAATATAAAACCACAGATGATAAACTAACAACGCTGCAACACGAATATAAAACCACAGATGATAAACTAACAACGCTGCAACACGAATATAAAACCACAGATGATAAACTAACAACGCAGCAGCACGAGTATAAAACCACAGATGATAAACTAACAACGCAGCAACAAAAATATAAAACCACGGATGTTAAACTAACAACGCAGCAACGCGAATATAAAACCACAGATGATAAAATAACAACGCTGCAACACGAATATAAAACCACGGATGTTAAACTAACAACGCTGCAACACGAATATAAAACCACAGATGATAAACTAACAACGCAGCAACGCGAATATAAAACCACAGATGATAAACTAACAACGCAGCAACACGAATATAAAACCACAGATGATAAACTAACAACGCAGTAACACGAATATAAAACCACAGATGATAAACTAACAACGCAGCAACGCGAATATTAAACCACAGATGATAAAATAACAACGCTGCAACACGAATAGAAAACCACGGATGTTAAACTAACAGCGCAGCAACACGAATATAAAACCACAGATGATAAACTAACAACGCAGCAACACGAATATAAAACCACAGATGATAAACTAACAACGCTGCAACACGAATATAAAACCACAGATGATAAACTAACAACGCTGCAACACGAATATAAAACCACAGATGATAAACTAACAACGCTGCAACACGAATATAAAACCACAGATGATAAACTTACAACGCTGCAACACGAATATAAAACCACAGATGATAAACTAACAACGCTGCAACACGAATATAAAACCACAGATGGTAAACTAACAACGCAGCAACACGAATATAAAACCACAGATGGTAAACTAACAACGCAGCAACACGAATATAAAACCACAGATGATAAACTAACAACGCAGCAACACGAGTATAAAACCACAGATGATAAACTAACAACGCAGCAACGCGAATATAAAACCACGGATGTTAAACTAACAACGCAGCAACACGAATATAAAACCAAAGGTGATAAACTAACAGTGCTGCAACAAGAATATAAAACCACAGATGGTAAACTAACAACGCAGCAACACGAATATAAAACCAAAGGTGAAAAACTAACAGTGCTGCAACACGAATATAAAACCACAGATGGTAAACTAACAACGCAGCAACACGAATATAAAACCACAGATAATAAACTAACAACGCAGCAACACGAATATAAAACCACAGATGGTAAACTAACAACGCAGCAACACGAATATAAAACCACAGATGGTAAACTAACAACGCAGCAACACGAATATAAAACCACAGATGATAAACTAACAACGCAGCAACACGAGTATAAAACCACAGATGATAAACTAACAACGCAGCAACGCGAATATAAAACCACGGATGTTAAACTAACAACGCAGCAACGCGAATATAAAACCACAGATGATAAAATAACAACGCTGCAACACGAATATAAAACCACGGATGTTAAACTAACAACGCAGCAACACGAATATAAAACCACAGATGATAAACTAACAACGCTGCAACACGAATATAAAACCACAGATGATAAACTAACAACGCTGCAACACGAATATAAAACCACAGATGATAAACTATCAACGCTGCAACACGAATATAAAACCACAGATGATAAACTTACAACGCTGCAACACGAATATAAAACCACAGATGATAAACTTACAACGCTGCAACACGAATATAAAACCACAGATGATAAACTAACAACACAGCAACACGAATATAAAACCACAGATGATAAACTAACAACGCTGCAACACGAATATAAAACCACAGATGATAAACTAACAACGCTGCAACACGAATATAAAACCACAGATGATAAACTATCAACGCTGCAACACGAATATAAAACCACAGATGATAAACTTACAACGCTGCAACACGAATATAAAACCACAGATGATAAACTAACAACGCTGCAACACGAATATAAAACCACAGATGATAAACTAACAACGCTGCAACACGAATATAAAACCACAGATGATAAACTAACAACGCTGCAACACGAATATAAAACCACAGATGATAAACTAACAACGCAGCAACACGAATATAAAACCACAGATGATAAACTAACAACGCTGCAACACGAATATAAAACCACAGATGATAAACTAACAATGTTGCAACACGAATATTAAACCACAGATGATAAACTAACAACGCAGCAACACGAATATAAAACCACGGATGTTAAACTAACAACGCAGCAACACGAATATAAAACCACAGATGATAAACGAACAACGCAGCAACACGAATATAAAACCACAGATGATAAACTAACAACACTGCAACACGAATATAAAACCACAGATGATAAACTAACAACGCTGCAACACGAATATAAAACCACAGATGATAAACTAACAACAATGCAACACGAATTTGAAACCAAAGGTGATAAACTAACAGTGCTGCAACACGAATATAAAACCACAGATGGTAAACTAACAACACAGCAACACGAATATAAAACCAAAGGTGATAAACTAACAGTACTGCAACACGAATATAAAACCACAGATGGAAAACTAACAACGCAGCAACACGAATATAAAACCACAGATGGTAAACTAACAACGCAGCAACACGAATATAAAACCACAGATGATAAACTAACAACGCAGCAACACGAATATAAAACCACAGATGGTAAACTAACAACGCAGCAACACGAATATAAAACCACAGATGATAAACTAACAACGCAGCAACACGAATATAAAACCACGGATGTTAAACTAACAACGCAGCAACACGAACATAAAACCACGGATGTTAAACTAACAACGCTGCAACACGAATATAAAACCACAGATGATAAACTAATAACGCAGCAACTCGAATATAAAACCACAGATGATAAACTAACAACGCAGCAACACGAATATAAAACCACAGATGATAAACTAACAACGCTGCAACACGAATATAAAACCACAGATGATAAACTAACAACGCTGCAACACGAATATAAAACCACAGATGATAAAGTAACAACGCAGCAACACGAATATAAAACCACAGATGATAAACTAACAACGCTGCAACACGAATATAAAACCACGGATGATAAACTAACAACGCTGCAACACGAATATAAAACCACAGATGATAAACTAACAACGCTGCAACACGAATATAAAACCACGGATGATAAACTAACAACGCTGCAACACGAATATAAAACCACGGATGATAAACTAACAACGCTGCAACACGAATATAAAACCACGGATGATAAACTAACAACGCTGCAACACGAATATAAAACCACGGATGATAAACTAACTACGCTGCTACACGAATATAAAACCAGGATGATAAACTAACAACGCTGCAACACGAATATAAAACCACAGATGATAAGCTAACAACGCTGCAACACGAATATAAACCCGCGGATGATAAACTAACAACGCTTCAACACGAATATAAAACCACAGATGATAAACTAACAAGGCTGCAACACGAATATAAAACCACAGATGATAAACTAACAACGCTGCAACACGAATATAAAACCACAGATGATAAACTAACAACGCTGCAACACGAATATAAAACCACAGTTGATAAACTAACACAGCTGCAACACGATTAGAAAACCACAGATGATAAACTAACAACGCTGCAACACGAATATAAAACCACAGATGATAAACTAACAACGCTGCAACACGAATATAAAACCACGGATGATAAACTAACAACGCTGCAACACGAATATAAAACCACAGATGATAAACTAACAACGCTGCAACACGAATATAAAACCACAGATGATAAACTAACAACGCTGCAACACGAATATAAAACCACGGATGATAAACTAACAACGCTGCAACACGAATATAAACCACAGATGATAAACTAACAACGCTGCAACACGAATATAAAACCACAGATGATAAACTAACAACGCTGCAACACGAATATAAAACCACAGATGATAAACTAACAACGCTGCAACACGAATATAAAACCACGGATGATAAACTAACAACGCTGCAACACGAATATAAAACCACAGATGATAAACTAACAACGCTGCAACACGAATATAAAACCACAAATGATAAACTAACAACGCTGCAACACGAATATAAAACCACAGATGATAACTAACAACGCTGCAACACGAATATAAAAGCACAGATGATAAACTAACAACGCAGCAACACGAATATAAAACCACAGATGATAAACTAACAACGCTGCAACACGAATATAAAACCACAGATGATAAACTAACAACGCTGCAACACGAATATAATACCACAGATGATAAACTAACAACACTGTGAGTTGAGTATGATGTTTATGTAGTCACGTTTGCAAACCGCCATAGCAATTTGTAAAAATCGGATGAAACCATGGATAATTTCTTTGGTACTCCGCTGACTGTCCCAATGAAACTTTCTGATATTAGTACAAATATTGATACAATTAAATAAACACAGGACAATATCATTAGTGTATTTACTGATATCGCTGCATGGCTTGATAAAATCAAGATACAGCATGAACAAAATATAAATACCGTGTACTCAACACATCATGGATCTTTCACATGGACACCTCAAAGTAACATCATTCAAATTACTGCAGATGTCAGGGGTATCTATAGATCGACCCTGCTTTCAGCAGTACAGTTTAATGTGTCATCGGGTACATCTACGGGAATTAATACTGCAAGTGCAATTATAATAGATAAGGGTGTCATGGAAATGTTTACAATAACCCCTGTCAGTGGTAATTTAGCATCAACGTCAAGCACATGGTATGAAGAATTTGTAATTGATTTAAGTAAATAGTATAATGAATGTCCAACAATATTGATATGATCAAGTCCGCGAGTTTCAAACTAAACTAAAAAATCCTATTGACGAATATACAACGAAGATTAAAAAAATACCACAGGTGAATTACCAGTGTTGACATTATTGTGTATATGGTTTCAAGTGTAATTGCTGGAACGGGTATACTGTTATCAGCGGTAACAGATCTGACACCTGTAGTTGTCACAATTTGTGTGTCAATGGCTACATCAATTACAGGGGTTCTTACCATTAAACAAGCACTTCTTTAATTATATATCGGACCTATTAAACAAACACTTCTTTAAGTATATATTGGACCTGTTAAACAAACACTACTTTAATTATATATTGGACCTATTAAACAAACACTTCTTTAATTATATATTGGACCTATTAAACAAACATAAATAGATGTCTGACCATTAAGATCTTTCAGAAGTTCAGGTGAACACAGTTATTGACCCATGAGTCATTTGATCAGAGCACTTACAATGCAAGCACTGGATGCAGATGATAAGATGGTGAGACACACACACATATATATATATATATATATATATATATATATATATATATGGAGGATTGTTATTCGTTTTGATTTTGTGGCAGAAAGGAAAAGAATTGATTTTTTAAGTAGCAACATATACAATTTGCATTTAATTTTTCTTAACAGTCTATCAAGCAACACTACCATATATACATGTATTGATCACATGACTAATGCAGCAATGAGAACAAACATACTTAGATATTTTGATTACTGTGAATTCAGGTAAAATTAGGTATGGGTGTATATTTGATGTGTTTTACAATATCATTCCTTTTTTAAACTACTTCACAGTATTATTGTAAATCTAGCATGATGAAAATTATTCTCGCGAGTATATTTTGTTGTGTTTTACAGAATCATTCCATTTGCTGTGTTTTACAATATCATTCCATTTGAAGTGTTTTACAATATCATTTCTTTCTACTTTGTAGATAAACCAGATTTATGTTATATTTTGTAAAGACATAAAAAAGTGAAATAAGAAACAAATACAAAAATATTAAGAACAAGTCAAAAGGAAAGGAGGTATAAAGCATTATATTTATAAAATTTTGTATACAAACACACAGTTCAACAAAATATTACTTATTTAGTAAGATATATCTTTCATTGACATAATTGCATCATTTCCAGGTAGGTATATACTTTTAGCTGACCACCAAAAGAACAGAAATGTTATAGCTGTTATGGGATGTAATATATAACAGAAATTAGAGAAAACTTAGAAAGGCAAGTGGTGGCTGAGAAGTTTGTACCAAACTGCAGATTGCACTGAACATAGATTAAGCAAATATTGAAGTCAAGATTAGTTTTTAGATATAAATGGTAATTTGCTTTAGCACTGTATTAAGTCCTGATATTGAAGAAAAAATATTTAACAGGCACTGTCCTGTTTTGTCAGAATTTTATGGATTGATTTCTCCACTAAATCTGACCAACGAATCAGAGTACTCCGGGCATCCAGGGTTAATTCCTTTGCTTCAGTATCCAGTAGGGATAGGTGTGTCAGGATCAATGCCTTATTCTCTGAAAAAGATAATCATAATGATTGAAATTATTACATTTCTGCCAGAACAATATCATAATCATCACCATTATTATACCCTTCCTCCCCATTTATGATAATCCTCCTTGACATTATAATAACCACCCTCCTTCTCAGCATCATGATGTTAATACCATAATTAATTTCTATTATCATTAGTACAACCACCTTGCATCAATCTATATTTTCAAATGCAGATAATGACCATATATACCTACTTATAAGTCCATCAGAAAGCTGCACAGACCTAGATCTGCTATTGCATGCATCAACAGATCTAGGTCTGTGCACTTTATTAGGAGGAATTAGTAGAATAAACAACAAAATGCCCGATCTGCAGGTGCATTATGCTACAGCAAATCAGGATCATATTTGAATGCAGTTTGACTCAACTAATAAGCGATTATAAATGGAATGTGCAATGAATTATATTACAGCCATTAACATTCAGCTGAAAAGTCAGAATATGACAAACAACTAGAGCTATTGCAAACAGCACCAATCATTAAAATTTGCTCAACGTAGACCAATTATCTGCCCTTGAACGTTTATAGGTGGTGCCATTGCTACTAGTCCAGCAGCTGATACGCACACATTCCAAAGTATGTTTAGGTGTTAATCGTGGGATTACAATATGGTTTAATAACGATTCCTTAGTTGAGAGAAAATCTAAGGAAAATAAATTCTGGATTTCAGGAAGAAACAATTAGCTAGTTGAAAGGTTTGCGTGTTAATTTGCATCTCTAAACACATGTTACACATTGTCATTAATGAAAGTCAGAACCCTTCTGAAATGGGTCGCTTGTTATTATACAATCCTAATGTGATTCCATGGAAGAGCCCACTAACCATTAAACCACAGACAAGGGACTTATCTGTATAGATAATGTAACTTTATCTCCATACAGTGAAATATTACAGATTTTTTCTCATTTAATGTGTGTAAGTATCATGCTCCAATGGAAGATATAAGAAGATATATATGAACCGGGCAGAGCCAACGCTTAGTGTTTTTGAGATTACATTTGAAGTTTATGCCAGCTCACCTCATGAACATGTTTGAATCATTACTGAATTCCTCCAAGACTGATGGTACAAGTTCATATTCCAAATTATACCGTGCAGATGAATCACAAATGACATCATCCATGGAATACATACAATTCTTATATATAATTTATCTCAAGTAATTCTTAAATGCATGATATTAATTAATTCACAACATGTAATATATTAATGGTCCTTGATTATGTTTCTTTATTTGCCTCCAAGTATGAATGTGTGGATTCATTGGACTTTTTCAATTCATGGTGTTTGCAGTAGCCTCAAAATCCACAAAACATTTACTCAGCAACAAAAGGTGAGATCAGAGTAACCATGCAGGCACATCTGTATCACCCAGCTGTGGGCTTTGGCAGTGTTACTGATTTAGATCACAACTAAATGTGAATTCATAGTAACAGTGATGGTACACATATATACCCAGCAGCGGGCATTGACAATGAGTGTTACTGACCCTTTTCACAAATAAAAGTGAAATTGTGTGATTTTGCTGGCTTACCTTTATCCCCCAGTAGTGAGGATTGACAGTAATTATGAATTTGTTCACAAATTAGAATGAAATCATAGCAACTGTGCAGGCATACCTGTACCACTAAGCTGTAAACATTGACAGTTTTTAAGACCTTGTTCACAAATAAAACTGAAAAAAATCATAGTGTTTTTTGCATGATACCTGTATCACCTAGCAATGACCATAGTGTTTTTTGCATGATACCTGTATCACCTAGCACTGAGCATAGTGTTTTTTGCATGATACCTGTATCACCTAGCACTGAGCATAGTGTTTTTCGCATGATACCTGTATCACCTAGCACTGACCATAGTGTTTTTTGCATGATACCTGTATCACCTAGCACTGAGCATAGTGTTTTTTGCATGATACCTGTATCACCTAGCACTGACCATAGTGTTTTTTGCATGATACCTGTATCACCTAGCACTGACTATAGTGTTTTTTGCATGATACCTGTATCACCTAACACTGACCATAGTGTTTTTTGCATTATACCTGTATCACCTAGCAATGAGCATTGGCACTGAGAGTCCATGACTGGTTTCACAAATATCTGCAGATGCCTCTTTCCCTCATTTGTGAAGTTGGTCATAATCTTGATGGAGTATTTTCCTGACCGTCCCACAGTGGCTTTGTACACTGTAAACAGAAAAAGTAGTTCAAACTAATATCTCACATATCTGTTAATGCAATGTGCTTTATGATTTGTCACATGTCACAATTTGTAGCACTAGAATCACATAAATAATCTGAGAAAGACACTAGAATCACATAAATAATCTGAGAAAGACATTGTTTTGTTGTTGTAACAAATATTTAAAGTGTGTTGGTATATGGATTACCTTCTGGTGATTTTAATGGTGATCTTATAGCTACAAAGGTATGTTGTACCAGCTCTAAAGAAACATTATTGGTAAGATTCAATTTTGCAATGGTAAAATAACCATTATTATCCTCACAATCAAACCTGAATTTTTAGTAAAGACATTAAGATCTCCATTTGTTGCAAATATTTGCTGATTGTTATGAGTCTATGCTCTTTAAATAAGTAACTGAAAAGAGTTAAGACAACAAGCTTTGTAAAATTTAACAAATTATTTATTTCCTCAGAATACAAAGTGAAAAATGAACTTAATTTTACGAATTAAATCCAAAAATAATCAAAGAATGAAAAAAATACAGGTCCTATTAATGAAAAGTTCAAATTGTATCTCAGTTCAAATCCCAATGAAATTCAAGATTGAAGGCAATGATGTGTGTAATAGTAAGCATTGCACTGAAGTGTCAACAGTCTAATATTGAATCACAGAAAATATTATCCAGTTTTGAATTCCATATCAAGTCCAGTGAATGTCTATGTCCAAAAATTATATCAGATCACTTTTATATTTCCAGAGAAAATAACCACTTGAATTCAATAATTTGAAGAAAATAAAATTCAGCCCAAACTGGTCACAATATAATACAACTTAATTTGTCTAATATTAAAGCATATCTGATAGAATTTTTATCAGTTACACAACTACTTCAGACACAAAACAGATTCCTGAATGAGGGTCAAAAGTTCATGCTTCTGGAAAAAAAATTAAGTTTGTTACCAATTGACACATTGTCCAGGTATGACACTGACTCAACTTATTGATTCTCACTCTGAGAAAGATAGTTTTTTTTTAAAAAGTTGTGTACCAAATCTTGCACTGATTTTGGAACAAGGTCAGCAACTAGATACAGCATTTATTTTATTAGTTGTTTACATCGAGAAAATTTAAATTAAAAAAAATTAATTAGATCAAACAGAACCGAACTCAAATTCTGGGAAATGTCACATCTAGTAAATTATGTTAAATTACAATGTAATCTAATGGAATTTTAAAAAATTCAAACTAAAAACTAAATGAAAAACAATTAAATTAAATATACATAACACTGATGAAAGTAATTATTTCATTATAATTGAAATATTGTTTAAGCCAGCTGCACAGACTATGCCATTTCCATAACATCATGCACAGTGGCGTAGCTGGGGGCTGCAGGGGGGTACATATGTCCCCGGGTGCCAAGGTACAGGGGCGCCAAAATGAGGTTTACAACGTTACATTAGAATAAGTAAACAAGGGGAATAAATTGGTCACAAGAAAAATGTGATTAAACGGGGAGGGGGCTGGGGCGTCAATTTTATAGTTCGTCCCTTGGCGCAAAATATCATAGCTATGCCTCTGATCATGCAGGTATCATTCTTTACAGGTATTGACCTATATTTGTGAGCACTTACATATATTTGTATTTTTGTTGGTACAAAAGCGACAATGAAAATGGCATGGTTAAATCAGAGATAATCTTATTTACATGTTGGGTATAACCGACAAGATTTGTGAGCAATGATTCAAATAAGCTGGTGTCAAAGAATGGTCTGTGTGTTGTTGAACAGCAGATGCTGATCCAGAACTTAACTTGAATATTATTGTAAACCTGGAGTTTGGGTTCAAATATTGAAAAAAAAACGTTTGCTTAGAAGTTTTTATTTTACATGTGAAAAACTATGATTTGTTTTCCAATTTAGAGGTTTAAAATTGAGTGGTTCAGATGTTCATAGTTATATCTGGAGTAATTTCACTTATGGTTGTGGAGATGTTCTGTCATAAGTTTTATTAGGTGTGAAGTCTGTAACAAGCAACTGATATAACTGCTCATGCACAGACATTGTTCCTATGAACTCTCTCATAAGGTGTTAATCCCTAACAAGTAACTGATATAACCTCTCATGCACAGACGTTGTTCCTATGGGACTCTCTCATAAGACATAAAGTCCCTAACAAGTAACTGTCACAACTATTCATGTACAGTTTCCATGGTGCTCCCTCATCTTACATGAAGCTTCTAACAAGGATATGTTATAATTACTCATGTACAGACATTGTTCCTATGGTGTTCCCTCTTTACAGTGTTGTTCATTGGAACAACAATAGAGAGAAATCCATGCTCTACGTGAGGCTACCTCATAATAAGTAAAGGTCAGACAAGCTGTGTTATAAATTTTAGCCAACTTAATGGGATTCATGACTATAGCCAGGTTTTAAGAGGAAAATACATACAGAGGTGCATTGTGGGTATAATAGAATACTGTATTAGTATGACAAATAGCTATTTCACCTGCTTCTGCCTGACACACCATCATCTTGAAGTCTTCACTGCTGACATCAACTACTTCAGTACAAACAGGACAAGTCTAAAAAATACAAAGGACAAATGCACGATTTCATTAACAAAGTAAAGATCAATCTGAACTTATGACAAGGCATTCCAACAAAGAAGCCACAAATTTACAAACAAAAGAAAGCAAACTATACATAAAAAACACAAACAAAACAAATATAAAATTTCTGGAATTTGTATGCAGAGAGAGAATTTGTACGCAGAGAGAGAATTTGTATGCATTAAATTTAACAAAGACTTTTGAAAAAAATAGCAGAAAATCCCAATAAATGACCGATTTCTGCAAGTTGCTTAATTTTATTGATATATGACCAGTATCTCCAGAAGTTAAAGAAAAGAGTTACCAGTTTTATTTAATTTATAATTGATTAATAATTGTTTTCGTTTCTAAACTGCTATATTGATGATAACAACTTTATGGCTGTGAAATTTAAATAATTATTCCAAGTTAATGTTGCTAATATAAGCTATTCTTTGAAAATTAGAGCTGTTTCTGTTCTTTGTAGTGTATAATCAATATTTTAAACAGTGTTTCTTTTAATATCATAAAGTCAACATGTTATTGACAGTTGCTTGCTGATTCCAACTTTGCAGGTAAAAGAATCCTGACATTCCAACTCTAATTTATGTTTTGTAAAGTCATTCTCTTAAAGGATTCTTCACTTTTTAAAACCAGCATTGCACTGCATACCGAAACAGGTCCTGGTGCTGATCCTAGCTCTTCAGCTGAAAAACAAAATGATTGACAAGTATTGATTACTTAACATAGCCAAAACAGTGCATGATGGACTATACTTCCATATGATAAAATGAACAGCTGTCCCTCCCCCTTTCATAAACTGTTTTTTTTTATTTATTACTTATTCCCTCAAAACGTAAAATTTATGCTATCTGGTAAACAAGTGGACATGATATCAATAACATGATTGGTATCTGGTCAATAGCTCTATACAGAAGCCAATAAATCAGGTTAGTAGGATGCTTATTATTGACATTTGTTCATATACTGTTAAACAGAGTTTTGATGAAAGTAAGAGTACCAAGACATTGTGGAAGAGTCTGAAAGATCTGAACCCACCCAAGAACAGTTGTCTCCCCACCCCCCACTAGACTTAAGCAAAATGATGATATAGTAACATTTGTACAAGACATTGTGGAAATGTTCAATAATTTCTTCATAAGCATCTCCTGTAACAGTATTCAGAACCAGACTAACATCCAATTGAACTTGATGCCCTTCTCTTATTTATAAGAGTTAAAAATACTGATGATAATTATTTTTCAATAGCTAATGTTAGTAAAGCTGTTTTTGATATGCTAATTAAGGTGAATATTAATAAATCCTCTGAATTGCATTGTAATGGTCCACAAATTCATGAAATTGCTGCACCAGTAATAACAAAGTCAGTAACACATATCATAAACTTAAGTATAATGAGTGTTAATTTTCCAGACATATTGAAATGTGCAACATTTACACCTTTTTTAAGAAAGGAGAAAAGGAGGATCCATGGAATTACAGAAAAATATGAATTATATCTGTATTGTCAAAATTATTTAAAAATATGTAGCCATTCAGGTCTATAAACTATTTTAAACAAACTCTCTATTTCATAAAGCACAATCAGGATTTAGAAAGTACCACTCATGCCAAACAGAACTTAACAAATTGACTGATCTTGGGCTAAAGGAAATGGATAATTGACATATGACTGGGATTGTTTTACCATCTACCATCAAATAATGAATCACCAAATACAGATTTGTTTGCAGATGATGCAAGCTTGTACACATTTAGTTCTGATATTGATGTTGGAATGACCATATTGATAAGCTTTGTACAACACTGCCATAAAAATTTGCCCTACTCAGCAGAATCATGAAACATTTACCTATGGAAATACGCAAATTATAATACAAATCATATATTCTTCCAACAATGGATTAGTATTCAAATGTATAGAGAAACTGTGCTAAATCTGAGCTTAACAGGATTTATAAACTTCAGAAACAAGCATAATTTTAGATGCATCTATTAATCATCCCTTAAAAGCATTGTTTACAGAGCTCAATCAATATGATACAATTTAAGAAACCATTGTTCCAAATTCAAGTAAAACATGGAGTATAACTCAATCAAATGCTAAGGTCTATTTTAATTTTAAGAAGTGTAACGAGTTTGGTTTCAGTTCATTAATTCCTTCCAAATTGTACAGAGATAAAAATGTTTGATGCACAGATTAAGTTCCATCTGAAACAAGAGCTAAAACTAAATCTAATTTTCAAAGGAAAAAAGTTAAAATTAAAACTAACGTACATGGCAGTCTCCTTTGACCATTGTCGTCATAGAAGCGCCAATATGGTTCCCATAGCTCTGGGAATGGAAGTTCCTCCTTTGTCCCACAGATGGTTTTGATCTCATATAGTGTCATGACAGAGTCTTCTGCAAAGGAATAAATTAATAATTAAACAATACTTCAATATGCGCTTATAATTCTAATACTTTCGAACTTCCTAAGCTTGGTTCTCTGTGCCAACTGACAAAATATCTTGGTATCAATAATGCCATTTTGATACCATGTATACTTGCATATGAATCCAACATTAAACAAACCAATGTACTAGTAGGTATAGGTCTATAATTACTAACAAATTGCAAAAACTCAGATATGCTGGGGGCATTTCTGGTTCTGTGCGGTCTGCAGCGGGACTCAGCTTACATGTGAGTATAAAATGGTACTAAAATATATTAAACGTCTGTATAATGGCCACCTCAATCAAATTTTGGTTTTGACAAAGTCCACCTTGTGAGCATTTGCCTTCTTTTGAAACTGGTATGACATTAACAAATTCTGCACCCAAAAAAAGCTCAATTAATTGTATCTGATATGTAAAATAAGAATTCTTGAAGACAAAAGACAGTGGCAAGAGAAGGAGGAAGATGTGAACAGTCTTCTTATTTGATACACAGAGGTGTATGTTGTCTGAGTGACATTTTATTCCATGGTACTGTATATACTCATTTTAATTTGAGTCAAATTTTTAAAAAAAACAAAGATCATAGTACATTACATTGGCTTAACCATCTCCTGAATTCTAGTGACAAAATCTGTTATAATTGAATGGCAGAATAAAGTCGTAATATTATCATCATATATACAGTCTCACTCAGAGTTCACTGTGCAATACACCAACAAGGTAATAACTGCTGACAGATTAATGTTCATGTGCTAATGAAATAAGTATATAATCTTGAGCTCTGCATTAAATGCTGATCTCACATTAGGAGGCATCCTTGATTTCAAACACAGCTTACTGATTTCATAGTAGTCATACACTTTGATAAGGGCAGGTTTGGGATTTGACACTTCAATATCAGACTGTTCTACCTCAAATGCAAAACACCTCTCTCGACTGTCAAACTGCAAGGAGAGAATTGTAAAAAGAAGGAAAATGTTTTTACTTTTTGAGACATTTTGCCTTCTATACCTATATACTGTATATACTTATACTGTCCATGCTTGAATTGAAATTGGCACCCTTTTCACATAGAACCATCTACATATCATATGAAGTCTTTTTAGTTAAAATTCATACATCAATATAATAGAAAGAATAGCAATAACAAAAATTTCATGCTGGCCAATGTGACAATCATATTTTGATGTTTGATGGGCACCGATGTGCAGTTAAGTGGAGTCTACTGTAGTTACAACTCTCAATATTGCTTGCATAAAATTACAACTTTCAAATCTGTTTGTGTGAATACTGTGTATAGTTACAACTTTCAATATTGCATACATACTGTTACAACTTTCAATGATGTTTGCATATTGTTACAACTTTTGACAATGCTTGCATACTGTTACAATTTTAAATATTGTTACAACTTTCAATATTGTTTGTATACTGATAAAATTTCAAATTTTCACCATTGAATTTGTATACCTAATTGCACAACTTTACTTCTCCAGGTAGTTCAAGTGAAGTAGCAAAATCAAACAACTGCTACCAGATGACAAAAGCAGCTAAAGCAAAGTTCCAATGTATCAACACTATCTACACCTTGATGTTACACTGTTTCAGGTGTGTGAATTTCATTGGATGCAATGGCAGGCTACTGTACCCAATCATAATTGAGTTGTTCAAATTTGAACACTGTTTATATATGATTGAGACAAGGGAACACAACTGGAATGGACTCATAAAAGAGAAATTTTCCACAGCCAGTTCGTGTTTGTACAAATACATCCTTTAGACCAAATATACCTGTAATTTTTCAGTTTATTCTACTTTTTTCTTCTTCAGGTTTTCAGTTTTTGATTTTAAACTTAAAAAGTATTCTTTTGAAGTCAATTGCCTCAACCATTTTTGGCCCATGTACAATACATCTCTGTTATACACTATTGGTTTGCTGGCAATATATACAAAGGGATGCAACTCATGATATCCAACATAAGTCACATGGACAAAGCATCAGATCAATCTGCCAAGGTGTATATAGGGTTAACATATCATATTGGAACCAA
The DNA here is from genome assembly GCA_029339505.1 of Unio delphinus. Lineage (NCBI taxonomy): Eukaryota > Metazoa > Mollusca > Bivalvia > Unionida > Unionidae > Unio > Unio delphinus. The sequence goes on from JAQISU010000014.1 coordinate 15,126,134, forward strand.
ACCCCAGCTGAATCATACCAAAGACTTCTAAAAATGGTACTAACAGCTGCCTTGCTAGGCACTCAGCATGAAGAGGTTAGTGGTAGGACTGGTCAGCCTGGTGTCAGAATAATGGGAATGGGTGGAACATCATGCCACATGGCTGTAGCATGATGCCCCAGTGCCAGATATTTCTTTAAACTGCCATACTGCAGACATCGTAATGACATGACTGGAAAATGGTTAAATCTATGTTAAAAATCCAAATCACACACACTCATATTGGAACCATGGCTACCACAGATGTACAGATGATGGATTTAGCACATATCATTAGTTTTTCTGATCTTCAAGCAGAAGAGCTAAATATTACTAAACGTTTAATGATTCATTACAATATGTTTTCAATTGAATGAAAATCTGTAATAAATTACCTAATCAAGCACATTATTAACAAGAAGGTTGTTACAAAAAACTGAACCTAACAAAATGATAATTGTCAAATCTATGTACATGAAATATTTCATTACATTCAATCCTTCTTTCAATATTGCTTGCATACTGCAACAACTTGCAATACTGTTTGAATACTGTTACAACTTTCAATATTGCTTGTCTGCATACTTTTACAACTTTAGATATTGCCTGCATACAGGTACAACTTTCAATAACGCTTGCATAATAATAATAATAATAATAATAATAATAATAATAATAATAATAATAATGACTTTATTTAAAGAGGGTAACACAATTAGCTAAGAACTAATCTACCTTGAGGCCCTCATACAAGGAATTTATTTAATTCCACAGCATCTCAGAAGCCACTGGATATATTGGGTTTGAAAGATGGAAATAGAGTGGGCATTTCTAATCTCAACTGGAATACTATTCCAGAGCAAAGTTCCAGAGTATTGGAAACTTTTCTTAAATAATTCCTTATTTGGCTTGGGAATTTTATACTGTTTTGTAGATATTGATCGCAGGTTGGGTGTATTACCAGGTAGCCTATACTGGAATAGGGATTGTAAATATTCAGGAGCACTATTATTGGATATCCTGTACATTAATTTGGCTTTTCTTAAACATATTCGGTCTTTAATAGGTAATATTTTTAACTTACCAGCTAAATTTTCCTTGCTTTCTTTCTGGTTTGATATTAGCCATAATGCTCTTTTCTGAATTTTTTCCAACTTTGATATGTTTTTATCATTTGAATTTCCCCATACTGTATTACAGTAGTCAAAATACGGTTGTATGTAACTGTTATAAAATAATTTTCTGTGCCTTTCAGGGAGAAAATGTCTTATCCTACTGAGAAGCCATAAACTTGAATTGACCTTTTTACTAATATGCTTGATATGATCAGTCCATGATAGATTATTATCAACCAAAACACCAAGTAGTCTGTCGTGACAGACCATTTGCAAATGTTTATCCTTCCATGTTAGACATAGTTCATTGCTATCAAGATTTTTCCTTTTTTTCCTTGTTGAGATAAGTAATATTTTAGTTTTACCAGTATTAACTACCATGCAATTGCATGTGCACCAGTTTTCCAGCTTGTTTAATGCATTCTGTAAAGAGATTTCGAGTTCATGCTTTGTGTTTTGGATGTCTGATAATGTTGTGTCATCTGCATAGAGATCTGTAGATGATATCGAGTCTCTTAGTAAAAGTGGTAGGTCGTTAATAAATAAAATAAATAGTAATGGACCTAGAATTGAGCCTTGTGGCACTCCATATCTAACTGTTTCAGGTTCGGACAGAACGTTATTTATATAAACATGTTGTGTTCTCTCACTTAAGTATGAAGTAAACCATCTAACTGTTTTTTCATCGCATTGGTAGATTTTTAGTTTCTTCAAAAGGATTTCATGATCCACCATGTCAAACGCTTTCCTGAAATCTACAAATACAGATCCTATTATTTTACCTTGGTCAAGTGCTTGAAGCCATTTATCAGTTAGGGAGATCAAGGCAGTCTCACATGAATGTTTCTGTCTAAAGCCTGATTGATTAGGGTCTAACAGCAAGTGCTTGGTTAAATATGATATGAATGAGTCATGGACATGTTTTTCAATCAATTTTGACAAGGTTGGTAGTATTGAGATTGGTCGGTAGTTATCAGCATCATTCTTAGATCCAGATTTGTAAATAGGAGTTACTTTTGCAGTTTTCCATATTTTGGGGACAGATGAGGTTGCAATACTTAAATTGATTATGAATGTTATGCTATCTAAAATAGCAGAGGCAGAAGATTTAATGAGTCTTGGACCAATCTGATCAAGTCCTGTAGCTTTCTTGGTATCAAGTTCCCTGAGACATTTTTTAACAAAGTTTTTTGATACTGGTGGTATAGAGAAACATACTTCCTTAGAGATTTTACTGCTGCAGAATTTTTTCAGTTCACTAAAGTTGTTTTCTATCACTGGTTCTTTTAACTTTGTGGAGATACTGGTGAAAAAATCATTGAAAACATTTGCAATGTCAGTTTCGTCAGTGACTATGGTGTCATTTACCAGAAGTGAGTTAATTTTACTTGTCTGATTGTTGTGTGTTCTTCCAGTGAGTTCATTGAAGACTTTCCAAATGGAGATTGTGTTGCTCTTTTTGTTTTCAAGCAATGACTGATAATACAACTTTTTAGCTATTTTAATCATACTTGATATTTTATTTCTCCATACTTTATATTTTGCATGGTTTCCTTTAGCCTTGAATTGGTCTCGTGTTTTCATAGCATCTAGTATTTCAGTAGTAAGCCAATTAGGTTGGATTTCATTCTTTACTCGATGTACTTTCAGTGGTGCATGCTTAGAGACTACATCCATAAATAAGTCAGTCCACACTCTCAGAGCTTCATCTATATCATCCAAATTTTGGATCATATTCCATGGAACTTTATATAGGTCATCAAGAAACTGTTCTTCACTAAAATGTTTGAACGATCTGTAAGTGATCGTTTTGTGTGTGTTTTTCTTATCTCTCTGGCATTTAACCTTTCTTGTCAAAAAAGTAGGATAGTGGTCACTAAGACCAACATTTGGTACATTAACACAAGCCACATTGTCTGGTAGGTTGGTATAAATGTGATCAATAAGAGTGCTTGATTTTTCAGTTACCCTTGTGGGCTCATTTACCATCTGGACTAGGCATATAGTTACAACTTTCAATAATGCTTGCATACACAACTTTCAATATTGCTTGCAAATACAGTTGACTCCGATTAACTGCACACTCTCGGGACCATCACAAGACTGTGCAGTTAACCAGAGTGTGCAGTTAACCGAAGTACGGTACAGTACAGCTTTAAATCAGCACGGCACGAATATATGTGAAGAATAAATTTAAACAATGATTACAATCCACTCTTTCAACTTTTACTTAAATGTTTAGTGTGTTTTCCTTCCTCCAAAAACGACTTCACTGATTCAACCAATGGATTCAGGAATTATAGCAAATTTCAAGAAATTCTATAGATCGCTTGTTATTCGAAAACTGCTGTCAGACATTGATGGGTCATCTCCAACAGAAAAAGGGTTCAGCTCCAAAGTCGTCTGCATCCTGTTTTTCACCATGTTGTCATTTAAATTGAATACCGTTGTACATTTTCCATCTTTCCAACCATCCATTTGTTGGTATGAAATCATTTAAACCCAAACGGTTTAGAGCAATGTTTTCCATGCTGTACTATGATTTTTCCCACGCTATTGCTCCCTAGTGGGCGCGGATATACATGTATATAACCATCTAAGGCGTCCTTTTCATGTCAATCATTTACAAAGTCACATGTACCGGCTTAATTGTTGGCTTATTTGAAGCGTTACAGCAGTGGACTGGCAATAACTGATCATGACTATACATTGTGCAGTTAACCAGAGTAAAATTGTATTGAATAATGTGCCACGGGCATAAATTTATCGTGCTATTATCCAGAGTGTACATTTAAGTGAAGTGCAGTTATCCAAAGTTTGTTTCCATTAAAAAGCATGGGGAAAAAACGGGACTGGCATGACTAAGTGCAGTTATCTGGCGTGTGCAGTTAACCGATGTGCAGTTAAGTGGAGTCTACTGTAGTTACAACTCTCAATATTGCTTGCATAAAATTACAACTTTCAAATCTGTTTGTGTGAACACTGTGTATAGTTACAACTTTCAATATTGCATACATACTGTTACAACTTTCAATGATGTTTGCATATTGTTACAACTTTCAATATTGTTTGTATACTGATAAAATTTCAAATATTCACGCAAAACAGGACACATAGGGTTATTGTTAAAAAAAATGTCTCATGCAAATAATTATATTCCCAGAAAAATTAAGCTCATTGAATTGAAACATTTACTGGAATGTTTTTAGTGTTGAAGTACAAATTTGAAGTTGGCAAATTGTGTATGATTCTAATTCTGAATAAAATTGAGAAATGAAGAAAAATTCAAAAGTAAACATTCTCAAAAAAGATTTTTCACTGAATGATTACAAAAAAATTGACTCCAAAGTTTCATGATTGCCTTGTTTGGAGACTTACTATGATATTCAGTGAATCTTTTGTTTATGAAGTAGCACTGTTAGGTCAAACGTTATAATACTTTTACTAAAATTGGTAAACAAATCACCTGGAGCAGTTTGTTTACTTCACACTCTAAAACATGTACTTCAGAATGCCGTTTATCACAAAAACGTGTCGCAATTTAATCTTAGAAATCTTTAAGTAAGGTCATTAATCAGAACAATTATTGTCCAAATTTTGATGTCCACATCATCACTATGTCGGTAATTACAACATTCTGTCAATTTAAATTGTGGCTGCAATCAAAGTGAAAAATCATCTCAGACCCATTCTTTTTAAATGCCTTCAAAGTCAGCTTCAGTATTTGTATTTAAGTGCATGAGGCCATGGATCATCTCTTTCATCAACTTGATTCAATTCTAACTCATCATTTAAGCCAATATTACCATTAGAATCATCCAAATCGTCAACTTCAGTGTCACTACCTTCCCTGTCATAACCTTGTTTACATCTGAGTGGTCATCCATCATTTTATCAATCGATTTTCAAGCCAAATTATCTTTTCCCACCATGTTTTGTAAATATTTCATTATGCATGCATGCTTAAACCATTTCCTATGTTGGTGAAGAAGTACACAAATATTTGTGATGTAGAACACATGTTTCTAGAGACATAACACATATACATAGTAAAGTATCAGTCAATGCAGTCATATTCAGGATAAATATGAGATACTACATCCGAAGTCATATTCAGGATAAATATGAGATAATACAACTGCAGTCATATTCAGGATAAATATGAGATACTACAATCACAGGTGTATTCAAGATAGAATGAGGCATTATGACCGTAGTCGTCTTCAGGAAAAAATGGGTTGAACAGTTGATATCTGTTTGAATTTATCTGAAGTTTTAAAAAAAATAGTCCAATATGTTGAAATTTAGTTTATTTACAATACAGACATTTTTTTTTATTAGAGTTTTAGTTTAGTTAGTGTTCAGTTTTCTGCAAAAATAAAATATCACTTGAAATTTCATACAAAGTTAATTTAAGCATACAGAAAAATATCAAAAGCATTGAGAAACTAAACAAATGAAAACATCGGCAGACCAAAATGGGACTTTGGTAACAACACATGATACAGTATGAAATATATTTTCATTTACTCACGTCATCAAAGTAAAAGTCCACATTATCTGGATTAATCTCAAACTTCTGGATCTGATTTGTTGCCAAAAGCTGTTCAAAGATAAGATCATATAAACACAAAGAAAATTTAGTTGAAGTCATACTGTAGTAAAAATTGTAAAAGACCAGATTCCACCTCCATGTAGAACTAGTAAACTCACAACTCATCTTATATTCCACCAGTGTAAAACCTGTAAAGTTAAATACATCATTAACTCAACATTCAGATTTGCAATTGTCTTTTATCCAAGTCAAAGTTATCAAAATGCGGTAAACATTATAAACTGAAAAATTTTGTTCATCATCAATAATGGTCAAATCTGATAGCTCTTAAGTACTGTTTGATAAATAAATCACTACATTTGAGTTATGCATGTGCTCAAAGTTACAATGTATGACCACCATTGTTAGCATAATCACACATCAACAATGACCCTGATTACCATTGACACTGAGGCCTCACGAAATGCATGCAGTAGATTCAATTAATTTCCATCCTCATTCACAGGTATAATATGCAGTTGAACAATTGTGCGTAATCTTTAACAAGATACAATGCAAAGTTATTAATATACAAAATTAAAACTAAATAAATATTAATCCCTACTTCCAACTGCCTGGTTAAAAAGGTTCTCAGTGTAGACTTGAATATACAGTCAAACCTGCCCTAATAGTCACCTTGATACTGTGGTCACAGGGTTTCCATGGCTACTCTCTTTTCCCACTGTTAAATTTCCTCTATCAATGTCATTTTTTAAATGGTCACCTACTTTCTATGGTCATTGGCCAACAATGTCTTGTGAACTTATGAATAAACATGCCTTATCTTGCTATAGTCAAGAATTCAGACTTAGTGTAACTTTAAATGATCTAATCCCTCCATTTTTATCTTAATGAATAGAATAATGCCACAATATTGCTTTAATACTCATTCTTGAGGTAAATTATCATTTTTATTGTTCTCCTTTTTTTCTTCATGGCAGGTGTGTGTGCTGATGTACAAAACATATTTATCATAAAAAATTAATACGGATCTAAATTTACCCCCAATTTGTATATCAAGTTTGGCCTATTAAATCTTTACCCGAGTATATCATTGTTTACTGCAAAAAAATATTTTGGGATAAAGACCCTGCCAAGATCTTCCAGTGTGATAATATGAAAACTGAAATACAGCTTTCACACACTGCCTAATTCTGTATGATAAGTGGATTGTAATAATACGTTAATAAAACACAAAGATAAAATATTATAATAGTATGAAAAATCTACATCAATCTGTAATTTGCCAAAAACACTTGGTCCAATAAAAACAAAAAGATTGTCCTATAGACCATAGAACAGGCAATTAAGATGAGTGTAGAGTAGAACATTAAGTACTGTAGACCTATAGACCATAGGGCAGGCAATTAAGATGAGTGTAGAGTAGGACTGTAAGTACTATCGACCCTAGACGATAGAACAGGCAATTAAGATGAGTGTAGAGTAGGACTGTAAGTATTGTAGACCTATAGACCATAGAACAGGCAATTAAGGTGAGTGTAGAGTAGAACATTAAGTACTATCGACCATAGACCATTGAACAGGCAATTCAGATGAATGTAGAGTAGAACTGTATGTACTGTAGACCTATAGACCATAGAACAAGCAATTAAGATGAGAATAGAGTAGAACTGTAAGTAATGTAGACCTATATACCATAGGGCAGGCAATTAAGATGAGTGTAGAGTATAACATTAAGTACTGTAGACCTATAGACCATAGAACAGGCAATTAAGATGAGTGTAGAGTAGAACTGTAAGTACTGTAGACCTATAGACCATAGAACAGGCAATTAAGATGAGTGTAGAGTAGAACTGTAAGTACTGTAGACCTATAGACCATAGAACAGGCAATTAAGATGAGTATAGAGTAGAACTGTAAGTACTGTAGACCTATAGACCATAGAACAGGCAATTAAGATGAGTATTGAGTTAAACTGTAAGTACTGTAGACCTATAGACCATAGAACAGGCAATTAAGATGAGTGTAGAGTAGAACTGTAAGTACTGTAGATCTATAGACCATAGAACAGGCAATTAAGATGAGTGTAGAGTATAACTGTAAGTACTGTAGACCTATAGACCATAGAACAGGCAATTAAGATGAGTATTGAGTTGAACCATACATACTGGGGACCTATAGACCATAGGGCGGGCAATTAAGATAAATAAAGTGTTGAACTATAAGTAACATAGACCAATAAACCGAAGTGTTGGCATTTAATATGACATCAATTACAGATTTGTATGATGCTGTTAAACAACTGATGTGAAAAACATAAACTGCAATGAGTAGATGGCTAATAGTTGGACAGAAACAAAGATGGAGCATACTTCACTGAGGTCAGAAAACCAAAAAGAACTGCTCAGCTTATTAAAAGTCCCGAGTGGATTTGGTATTTATAATGCAACATAAAGAAATATACTGATAGGAGAGAATGGAAGTGATAACTGATGATTAATGGGATCTCACTCAAATCTCTGTCCAAGGAGAGACCACTGTGGTCTGACTTAATTCAACTCGTGGGAAGCATATACCTCTTCAGAACTTTGCTTCTAAAATATGCCAAAAGATGATATGAACATCTTTTTAGTTTGGTAGGGTCGAAGATATGATGTAATGGATGTACTCTAAACATATTATGACTGAGTAATGTATTTAAATTAGAAATGCAACATATTATGAATGAGTAATGTATTTAAAGTAGAAATGCAACATATTATGAATGAGTAATGTATTCAAAGTAGAAATGCAACATATTATGAATGAGTAATCTATTTAAAGTAGAAATGCAACATATTATTAATGAGTAATGTATTTAAAGTAGAAATGCAACATATTATGAATGAGTAATGTATTTAAGTAGAAATGCAACATATTATGAATGAGTAATCTATTTAAAGTAGAAATGCAACATATTATGAATGAGTAATGTATTTAAAGTAGAAATGCAACATATTATGAATGAGTAATCTATTTAAAGTAGAAATGCAACATATTATGAATGAGTAATCTATTTAAAGTAGAAATGCAACATATTATTAATGAGTAATGTATTTAAAGTAGAACTGCAACATATTATGAATGAGTAATGTATTTAAAGTAGAAATGCAACATATTATGAATGAGTAATGTATTTAAAGTAGAAATGCAACATATTATGAATGAGTAATGTATTTAAAGTAGAAATGCAACATATTATGAATGAGTAATGTATTTAAAGTAGAAATGCAACATATTATGAATGAGTAATGTATTTAAGTAGAAATGCAACATATTATGAATGAGTAATGTATTTAAGTAGAAATGCAACATATTAAGAATGAGTAATGTATTTAAGTAGAAATGCAACATATTATGAATGAGTAATGTATTTAAATTAGAAATGTAACATATTATGAATGAGTAATGTATTTAAGTAGAAATGCAACATATTATGAATGAGTAATGTATTTAAAGTAGAAATGCAACATATTATGAATGAGTAATCTATTTAAAGTAGAAATGCAACATATTATGAATGAGTAATCTATTTAAAGTAGAAATGCAGCATATTATGAATGAGTAATCTTTTTAAAGTAGAAATGCAACATATTATGAATGAGTAATCTATTTAAAGTAGAAATGCAACATATTATGAATGAGTAATGTATTTAAGTAGAAATGCAACATATTATGAATGAGTAATGTATTTAAAGTAGAAATGCAACATATTATGAATGAGTAATGGATTTAAGTAGAAATGCAACATATTATGAATGAGTAATGTATTTAAAGTAGAAATGCAACATATTATGAATGAGTAATCTTTTCAAAGTAGAAATGCAACATATTATGAATGAGTAATGTATTTAAGTAGAAATGCAACATATTATGAATGAGTAATCTATTTAAAGTAGAAATGCAACATATTATGAATGAGTAATGTATTTTAAGTAGAAATGCAACATATTATGAATGAGTAATCTTTTCAAAGTAGAAATGCAACATATTATGAATGAGTAATGTATTTAAGTAGAAATGCAACATATTATGAATGAGTAATCTTTTCAAAGTAGAAATGCAACATATTATGAATGAGTAATGTATTTAAGTAGAAATGCAACATATTATGAATGAGTAATCTTTTCAAAGTAGAAATGCAACATATTATGAATGAGTAATGTATTTAAGTAGAAATGCAACATATTATGAATGAGTAATCTTTTCAAAGTAGAAATGCAACATATTATGAATGAGTAATGTATTTAAAGTAGAAATGCAACATATTATGAATGAGTAATCTTTTCAAAGTAGAAATGCAACATATTATGAATGAGTAATGTATTTAAGTAGAAATGCAACATATTATGAATGAGTAATGTATTTAAAGTAGAAATGCAACATATTATGAATGAGTAATGTATTTAAGTAGAAATGCAACATATTATGAATGAGTAATGTATTTAAAGTAGAAATGCAACATATTATGAATGAGTAATCTATTTAAAGTAGAAATGCAACATGTTATGAATGAGTAATGTATTTAAAGTAGAAATGCAACATATTATGAATGAGTAATGTATTTAAAGTAGAAATAATAATAATAATAATAATAATGAGGACTTTGTATAGCGCCTAATCTTTAACAGCTCTAAGTGCTTTACACCATCAATAATGATATGACTACATTACAGACCAACAAATGACAAAAACAATGAAATTGGAAAACATAAAAACATGCTGAAAATACATAAGATACAAAACATGATTAGGTCACTAAGTTTGTCCCTGAAGTCGAAACAGGTGAGTCTTGAGATCACTCTTAAAAGGGACCATTGTGTCTTTGTGTCTAATTTCAATGGGCAATTCATTCCTCGTCGCCAGACCCTGGTATGCAAACAAACGTTGTCCATATGACTTTGTTTTCACCTTGGGAACAATGAGAATACGAATATCAGAAGAAGAGCGTAAGGATATAGCTGGTGTATACACATGGGTGAGGCTGGATAGGTATGTTGGACTGGAGTCTGTCATTGAAACATAGCACAGAGAACAAATTTTATGTTTGATTCTGTATCAAATTGATAGCCAGTGTAGGGTACAGAGCAGTGGTGAGGTATGATTGGATCGAGGTACTCTAAAGATGATCCGTGCAGCTGTGATTTGAACTTTTTGAAGTTTCTGGAGTAAATAATGTGATGAACCAGACAGAATTGAATTACAATAGTCCAGTCTTGAAAGTACTAATGAACACACAAGTGTTTTCGTGGCATTAACAGGAAGATATTTACGAATGGAACTGATGCGTCTCAATTCAAGATATGCAGCCCTGCAGATGTTCATGACATGTTGGTGCAATGTGAGAGTACTGTCTAGAGTAACACCTAGATTCCATACTGACTGTGAGAATTTAATGTTGGTGTTGCTGATATTTATTGTCTGAGGTAAAGGATGTGGATGAGAAAGTCTTTGTGCTATGATCAGAATAGACTCTGTTTTATCATCATTCATCTGCAGCTTGTTACATGTCATCCATGATTTCACATCAGAAATGCACTTCTATACTCCATGGATGGTAGCATGAACTTCAGTTGGGTGGCTAGACTTGTATATTTGGGTGTCATCAGCGTTCAATTGGTGCAACACTGGGTGATGATCTATGACGCTTGAGAGCGGCCAAGTGTACAGAATGAAGAAAACCGGTCCAAGAACAGATCCCTGTGGAACACCATAACATACATCAACTGGGCTGGAGTGTATTCCATTTGCAGATATAATTTGTGTCCTTTTGACTAATTAGGACTTGAACCACTGTAAGGCTATATTCTGAAAGCCAAATACATGCTGGAGACAGTGAAGTAATATATCATGGTCTATTGTGTCAAATGCTGAAGATAATGCAACATATTATGAATGAGTAATGTATTTAAAGTAGAAATGCAACATATTATGAATGAGTCATGTATTTAAAGTAGAAATGTAACATATTATGAATGAGTAATGTATTTTAAGTAGAAATGCAACATATTATGAATGAGAAATTTATTTAAAGTAGAAATGTAACATATTATGAATGAGCAATGTATTTAAAGTAGAAATGCAACATATTATGAATGAGTAATGTATTTCAAGTTTAAAAGAATGATAAATTAATAACTAAAAACATATGAACAAAGACATATTTCATACCTCCTTGACAGTGCTTTTAACTGGAATCCATCCAGTGACCATCTTTACTTCCACAATAGCCATATTAGAAAAGTTGGGCAGTGCATATCTGCAAAGAGAGTTAGTGAAAAAATATAATGCAAACTTGACATATGTAGCAAAGAATTACTGGACTCTCCACTTTCATAATTATTTATTTCCAATTCATTCCAAATTCTGCCATCACCCCAATATCTAGATTCTTCCTCCAGTGATGGATAAAATGTCTGCAACTGTTGTGTAGATTCACAGGCTATCCCTACTCATATCTAAATTTTTTAAGCCTACATTAAATGTTGTAAGAAAAGATGCATAACATGTGTCTTTGGGGTGGTGAATGGAGAATTTAGCATCTGTCATGACCTAATGTTACAAAAGCAGCTAAATAATTCCTGTTTTGCATCCATAAATCAGCATCTGTCAGGACCTAACATTATGAAAGCAGCTATAAAAAAATGTCCCTGATTTGCATCTATAAATTAGCATCTGTCAGGTACTAACATTATGAAAGCAGCTAACAGATTCCTCCTGTTTTGCACCTATAACACATCATCTGTCTGGCCCAAACATTATGAAATAGATTTCCCTGTTTTGCATATATAAATCAGCATCTGTCTTCCCTGTTTTGCATTTAAAAGTCAGCATCTTTCTGGACCTAACATTATGCAAGAAGTTTAAAGATTTCCTTGTTTTGCATCTATAAGACATAACCTGTGAAGTAACTGCAAGATAGCATTTGCTTCGTGACTAAAAGTTCAAATGTTTAATGCAATATTTTAAAATCTTTCCAGCAGTTTTCAGTTAACATCCTTTAGCAGCTAAACTTTACATCTTTTATGGGCATTAAGTTAGCCTTTGTTGAAGGGTAACTTACCATCCTCTGATTAGTAACTATAAATTCTGATTATGTTTAGCTGATTAGTAACTATAAATTACAATCATGTTTAGCTGATTAGTAACTATAAATTACAATCATGTTTAGCTGATTAGTATCTATAAATTACGATCATGTTTAGCTGATTAGTAACTATAAATTACGATCATGTTTAGCTGATTCTTCTTCTTCTTTATGTCCTTCCGCGCAGTGGGGCGCATAGGGCAACAAGCTTCCTCCAGTCATCTCGATCAGTAGCCTTAACCTCTGCTGCGTTCAAGTTGATATTGACGGCTCGCAGATCTTCTATAAATGTCCGACGCCATGTCTTTCTCGGTCGTCCAATGCCTCGTTTCTTACGTGCTGGCGTCCACCACATCACCGTCTTTGCGTGGCGCGTCTCGGCCATTCTCAGAACATGTCCCGCGAAACGTAATCTTCTTTCTGCGACCACTTCTCCCAGACTTCGGGTGTTTGCTCTTCTGAGGATTTCCTCGTTAGTGATGTAGTCGTGGTAGGTGACATGAAGAATACGTTGCAGACATCGCTGTTGAAATACGTTCAGCCTGCTGACCAGTTTCTTCGTGCCGTTCGATGTCTCGCAGGCGTAAATGGCGGATGGGATGACGATAGTGTTGAAAAGGCGAAGTTTGGTGTTTGTGTGAATCGACCGACGTGTCCAAATTGGGAGAAGACGTTGGAATACGGCCGCCCCTTTGCCAATTCGACATTTGACGTCTGCATCAGCTCCACCTTCCTTGTCGATGGTGCTTCCCAAGTAGGTGAACTGCTCGACTTGGCCGATGGGTTTAGCTGATTAGTAACTATAAATTACGATCATGTTTAGCTGATTGGTAACTATAAATTACGATCATGTTTAGCTGATTAGTAACTATAAATTACGATCATGTTTAGCTGATTAGTAACTATAAGTTACGATCATGTTTAGCTGATTAGTAACTATAAATTACGATCATGTTTAGCTGATTAGTAACTATAAATTACGATCATGTTTAGCTGATTAGTAACTATAAATTACGATCATGTTTAGCTGATTAGTAACTATAAGTTACGATCATGTTTAGCTGATTAGTAACTATAAATTATAATCATGTTTAGCTGATTAGTAACTATAAATTATGATCATGTTTAGCTGATTAGTAACTATAGTAACAATTACGATCACGTTTAGCTGCAATGACCCAATTATATGATGAAGGCAAATTTAACATTATCCTCAGTTTAGCAGATTTGCAAATTTAGCAGTAGCAGTGAGTATGCATCTGTTGTAGGCAAATTTACCATCTGTTAAGCAGCTGGAAATTAGCATGAGTTTAGCAGCCACAACTTTGCACCAGTTGAAGGGAAATTAGCATGTGTTTAGCAGCCACAACTTTGCACCAGTTTAAGGAAAATCTGTCATCTGTTTAGCTGCATTAAGTAAGCACCAGTCTATGGGAAATCAACCATCTGTCTGGCATATATTTAGTCACTAGAAGTCAGCATCAGGTTATGTTTCAAATAGACTAAATTGCTCACCTCACACAGATTCTAAGAGTTCTCTTCTTGCAGTTGTCGATGTCAGACTTGGACCTGTACAAATTGACCCTGACATGAAAAGAATTTGGACCTTCCTTCTCCTCCTCCTTCTCATATATATTATATTTCATATTGGCCTGAAAAATAAGAGAGATTTCTCCAAATATTTGTTCAGCATCAAATGATGAAAGAGTATTTGGTAAAATAGTCAAGTAACAAAAGAATGAAATATTTTCATGAAAGATATTTGTGAACTGAGCTTTATTTTCTCTGGGTATGTAAAATATTGAGTAATGTCAGTGAAAATGAGTTTTATTTCTGTGGGTATGTACAATTTGATGGACTTCACTGAGTTTAGAATGAAAACAGAAAATGATTAGTCATGTTTTCAAATATGAAAGGTACATAAAAGGCTTTTGATTGGCATCCTTAAATATGGATAGTTACTAGTATTCATATCAGATAACATGACACCAATAAACTAAAGAGACAGACACAATATTCCAATAATATTGTATCAGGTATGAATAATTAAAATGTTGATGGCTCATTTTTTTGCTTTGTTTCCATTCTAAAATATACAGTGAAATCTCCATGCACTAAACGGCTCCTCATTATGAACAATACTGATGGGTTCCTGATTTTCCTGTATTTTATCATCATTTTCAACCACAATATCAAGAATACCAGACATTCAAGAACATAGTTGTTGCATTCCAAAAGTTCATATCATCATTTTTAACTCAATATCAATAATATCTGTTAATAAAGGACAAGACTGATTGATTTCAAACGCTCACCTGCCCAAATGAGATGAAAATTATGAGTTTCTAATTCTTGTGTATCATTTTTAACAACAATACCACAGACATCTGTTAATAAAGGATAAGGCTGATTGATTCCAAAAGCTCATATGTTTAACATAACATCAGTCACCTGCCCATATGGGATGAAAACTATGAGTTTCTAATTCTTGACTATTTGTGATCATTTTTTACAACAACATCACAGACAACTATTAACAAAAGACAGCACTGATAAATTGTGAAATGTCCTAAATTTGTATTATCCTCTGTAAACACAATCATCAAGGATAAATATCCATAAATGGCATTTTTGTGCTTCTTTGAGTGTCCTTTATATACAGGTTTTACTAAAGAAGAAGAAAACTTAACAACTTGTCCAATCCAAATAAAAGAAAACACCAAGATCCAGACTAATTAAGGTGATTAAGTTTGCTGACCATGCAAATTTTGATGTGGTAAATACTACCTTTCCAAATCAGATTCTAATTTGTAGAGTGCATATCACAGTACTTACAACAGCTGAAGGAATAATAACAGTGAAAAAGAACAGAGGAAAACCAACATCCAGACAAACAGACAATTTTTTTAAATACAATCTTTTTCAACTCACCTGTACCATGGCACAGCCCTTTCCTTGCACATTTACACTGAGCTGAGTGGTTTGTGGAGGCAAGTCCCAGGTGGTCAACACAAGGCTGTTGGAGTCATTAATACCAATTTGGTACATGTTATTTGGCATGTCCACCTTGACTGATATGTCCATACCTCCATGGTAGACCAGGGTGGCATACATAGACAGGGATTGTAAGGCAACTACTGTGTCCTGAAATAAATTACATAGATTATATCAAATACGCCTATATTAGGTAGAATATACCATTCATATTAAAACTGGGTATATTATATAAATACACATTTATATTAAGTAGAATATATCATACATACCAATATTAAGTAGATAATATAAATACATACCTATATGAGGTATATTATATAAATACATACCTATATGAGGTAGACTATATAAATACATACCTATATGAGGTAGATTATATGAATACATACCTATATGAGGTATGTTATATAAATACATAAATATAATAGGTAAATTATATCATACATACTTACATTATTTTCCAGTACTCTCCTAATGATTCATTATTTTCCCTGTTTTTTAAAAAAAGTTTTACAAAAAGAAGAGAAACAAATATGATCAACCTTCAAAGTATCAAATGTTCCCTGAAGATCCATTAAGATTTTTAAACCTTGTCAATAGTAGTAAAAACTTCTAACTGTGTTGAGGCAAGATAGACAACATCAATAGTAAAACACTTTAGACAAGTATAATGGGTTGAGACAAGATAGACAACATCAATATTAAACACTTCAAACAGGCATGATGGGTTGAGGCAAGACAGACAACATCAATAGTAAACCTTTCAAACAGGCATGATGGGTTGAGGCAAGACAGACAACATCAATAGTAAAACACTTCAGTCAAGTATGTTGGGTTGAGGCAAGATAGACAACATCAATAGTAAAACACTTCAGATAAGTATGTTGGGCTGAGGCAAGATAGACAACATCAATAGTAAACACTTCAAACAGGTATGATGGTTGAGGAAAGATAGACAACATCAATAGTAAACACTTCAGTCAAGAATGTTGGGCTGAGGCAAGATAGACAACATCAATAGTAAACACTTCAGTCAAGTATGTTGGGTTGAGGCAAGATAGACAACATCAATAGTAAACACTTCAGTCAAGTATGTTGGGTTGAAACAACCTAAAATATAGATGAAGAAGAATTCCCCAAAATATTGTGTCTTGTCTGCTCAGCTGAAGCAGCTTCCAAGTAACCAGAAAAGTTACTGGGGCATGAAAAATGGGTCACTGTGACCACCATACCAATAGTAAACACTTCAAACAGGTAGTTTGGGTTGAGGCAAGAGGGACAACATCAATAGTAAAATACTTCAAACAGGTATGATGGGTTGAGGCAAGAGGGACAACATCAATAGTAAAACACTTCAGACAGGCTGGCAGGTTTGAGACAAGAGTGGAAATTAGTAGAATAACATTCAGGGAGGCTAGGTCAGTTGAGGCAAGAAAGACAAGATTTGGATAGTATATTGGGTGAGTTAAGAGAGACAACATATGTAGTAAAAATGTCAACCAGGCTGGTTGGGTTGATGCTAGAGGGACATGGTACTAAACTATGCAATGATTTTGTTGAAAGTTCAGACTTCTGGCTGATTCTTCTGTAGCTGCTAAATTGTGTGCTGTTATTAGAGAATTAAATTAATGTCAGACTCTTCAGCAACCATTTGAAGTTCAAAATGGTTTGATCAGTCTATCTACTTAATCTGATATGATACTGAATATGTGACAAGGTTGTAAATACCAAGTGACAAAAAGATGCATATGGGTATGGAAGGAATGTTAATTTGTCTTTTGTCATAACAACATAAATGAATATATTCTTTTGAAAACTTAGGAATAGACGACGATGAGCCATATAGGCCCCACTTTTAAAGCACTACTTAACAAAAGCGTGCACTCAACTTAAAATGTGTGCCTCTTGATAAAATCTTTTCTAGTCAAATTTATGGTCAGTATATCAATGTTACCCCCCCCCAAAAAAAGCTTCATGTTTCAAACACAGGATTGCTACAATTATCAACTGCAGTTTACAAATAAAATCATTATCCAAATTTGAGCTAAATATAATGAAAAAGGACTACACCTATTAATCAAATCAAAATTTAAAAAATCTATACATTTAAATTTCGTATGATATACTTTTCATTACATCCGGTTTTAATAACTTTCCCTTGTTTTTGTGAATTTTCTTAAAATTATGTAAATGTGTTTTGATATAAAATTCAAAAAGAAAAAATAGAAAGACAATTAAAATGTTAACTCAGGTTTAAGACAATAATGAAGTAAACAAAACAAACCTTATTTTTCTTTGGTCAATAATATGAAATAGAAAGGCATTAGAGATACCTATATGGCAAAAAATATGAAAACTTAGGATTAGAAAGAACATTTAATTTAAAGTCCTTGAAACAACCTAAAATATAGATGAAAAAGAATTTCCCAAAATATTGTGTCTTGTCTGCTCTGCTGAAGCAACTTCCAAGTAACCAGCAAAGTTACTGGAGCATGAAAAATGGGTCTCTGTAACCACCTTTTACCTTTGATAAGCAGTAACCTCATATGATGTAGCCATGCATCAAATCAACTAAATGCTCAAGTTAATACTGACACCAAGAACTGAAACATTACCTTTGATAAGCAGTACCCTCATATGATGTAGCCATGCATCAAATCAACTAAATGCTCAAGCTAAAACCGACACCAAGAACTGAAACATTACCTTTGATAAGCAGTACCCTCATATGATGTATACACACATCATATTAACTAAATGCTCAAGTTAATACTGACACCAAGAACTGAAACATTACCTTTGATAAGCAGTACCCTCATATGATGTAGCCATGCATCAAATCAACTAAATGCTCAAGCTAAAACCGACACCAAGAACTGAAACATTACCTTTGATAAGCAGTATACTCATATGATGTAGCCATGCATCAAATCAACTAAATGCTCAAGTTAAACGCAGGCAAGACAAAATATATGTATATTTTCGATAGATTTGGATGACATATTTCTCATGTACTTAATCTGAATCTCTGTGGCCCTAAGGCTTGTCCATGGTTCCCATAAATACATCATCAAATGGTCATGAATCCATAGTCAATTATTAGATTTCTTCATGATCAAACATTTTTGTAACTTTTGTGCCACTGAAAACATTTGATACAAGTTCACTATACTGTAATATTAATGTTAAGATAAATCATGAGATGAGAGTCTTGTATTTGAAGACTAATGTGTTTTTGAATGGTTGCATTATTGTTGCAAATTGAGTTTTGACAGTGATGCATTGGTAGAGCTGGTAATAAGGATATTAGTTACAGAATATTACCATTCACACAATCATTTCCTCAAACATAAGGCTGTTATTGCTATAATAACACAACATTACATGAGCAACTTGAAGGGCCTGTCACGACACTGGTTGAAAAGAATTTTTAGGTATTCAAAAATTGATAACCTTTTCCTTTTAACTGTCGAGTACTGAAACTATCTTAGATATTCTTCAGGAGCAACATGATTTTCAAATTAGCTAGTTTGTGGTACACATACATGTACTTGATGTCGGATTGGCACCATTTTCATTTAGAACAAAGTGGACATTAATAAAAGGTTTGTGGTGAATAACCCATGTCATAATGATTATCAATTCATGTGGAGTAGTTACAAGATTTTTGAGTGAGTCATCAGGGCAGCCATATTGGATGTATGACGTATCATTTTCGTTTAGGACCAGCTAAGTATCATAAGTGTACTAATGAAAACGCCATGCTGATTTAACCATTTATTTGGAGAAGAGTTGAGATAACAATGTATTCAAGATATGACTTTATATGATCAGGATTATAAGATTTTCAAGATGGCTGCTGTCGATGTCAGATTGGCACTATTTCATTTAGGACCAACTGAACATCATAAGAAGTCTTCTGGTGAGAACCCCACATCAATATGACTTTTTGTTAAAGTTGTGATAAAAAATTATTAATATGGCAGCCATGGCAGATATCATAAGAAGTCTTTTGGTTAAAACCACATATTCAGGAGAAAATGTGATTACAAGGTTTCATGATGGTTGCCATGGTAGCCATACTAGATGTTAGAGGGATGCCATGGTAGCCATACTAGATGTTAGAGGGATGCCATTCTCCTTTAGCATTAACTTTCAATCATGTAAGGCCTTTTAAGAAAAAATAACCATGCTGATATGACCGTCTTTTTGGGTGGAGTAGTAACAATATCATTTTAAGATGACTTCTGTGGGTCATATAGTGAGAAAAAAAACATGATATTACCATCTATTTAGGACAGGTAGCCATACCAATATGTTCAAGATGGCCACTGTGGTGGCTATAATGGATATCCAAACCACATCATTGTCATTTAGGACCAAATAGACCATGGATGAAAGTGTAAACGTTTTAAGATAATCCTAGTAGGTGAAGAGGAATAGCAGTAATACACTTGTGCTAATGGATAGATGGACAGATAATGAACAACAGACTATCTGATTAGTTCTTCTTGTCTATGACTAGCAGAGCTGAAAATAGCAGAGAATTTAATTCTCCATTGCACTAAGAACCTATGAATGTTATGACAACACAATGGTATCATAATTTCCAACAGCTTATTGTGGAAAACTGCCTCAAATTGTGGTATTCAACCGATCATAAAGCACACTTCATTAGCAGATGTCATAGAATTAAGTTCTGATGGAACACCAGACTACCTCCCAACCTGTGTAGAGGAGAATCCTCCATAAGCATTTCTCTGTTGGGTCAACCACTGTACGATGGGCTGTGCCTGACTAACAGCTCCTGCTTGTTCTAGTGCAATCTTGGCCATCAACACATAGGCAGTCATCTCAACCTCGGCTGAGGGTGCCCTCCAGTAAAAGTAACCTTCATCAGTTTTATCCCCCTCCTTTTCTTCCTGGCTCCAGTACTTCTGACCTTGATCTAGCCATGAAAATAATGTAGACTGTATACCATCCACACAAGATCCTACTGTGAATTACATTCCTTTTTCTAGTAACAGAAAAAGTTGAAACTTTCAATTAAAACAATTATTTAGTGCCCTAGGAACTTCAATCAATTACTACTATGAATTACTACTATGAATTACATTCTTTTTGTTAGCATTAATTCTATTTTTGAAGGAAAAACCTAGGACTATATCCCTCACCTGAGTTACAGAAAAAGTTGAAACTTTCAATTACAGTAATTTTTTAGTGACCTAGGAACTACACTCAAGGTAAAATATCTACCAAACTTTTTAATATCAGTTTTTTTATTTTTCTATATTAGCCTGTTTTAAATTCATATGCACAGTCTCTTCCTCATAACTAAACCCATCAAAAACAATGGTAATATAAATCTATTTACAAAGTTGACTTAAGTTGGATGAAAAATATGGTCTTCAGATCAATAGCTGCTGTAACATGCTCAGCCAATCAGATTCAAGGTCATTTCAATATTATCTGCAAAACTCACTATATTTCTTGCATGTTTTGAGAAACCATACTTTTTGGGGCAAAACTGATATTTAAATGTCTTCTATTTTTCAGAGCATGCTTGACCATAATTGTCTAGATACATTCTAAAACAATCTGATGTCTTGTTTCCAATAAAATTCATAGTGTTTGCCAGTAATTTAACAGTGAAGTTTACGTCATTAGGTCAGCAATAAATAATTATTATGATCATGAACTTTCAATAACTAAAATAATCTGAAATCCTTTTTCTCAACTGTCATGTAAAATTCCCCAATATTTCTTGTCAATTGCAGTCTTACAGGGTCTATTATAAAATGTATAATAAATGTTCATATTAAATTCCAAAAGTAAAATAAAAATGCAGAAAAATCAATCAATTGCATGAAAATGATGCATTAATTTTTCAAACAATACATGTGATGTACTTTTGTTTCTTAGGTAAATCTTTTGTGTCAATTATAATGTAAAATTTCCAGCATGGGGATGAATATGTGTTTAACAGTGAATGCACAATGATGTCTTGAAGATTTCATTAGATATATTACATCTAGTATTTTTTTTCTCTTTAAAAACATATAAATGCCGAGTTTTCAGGGCAAGACTATATTAAAAGCTTCAAGTAAAAGACTAGAATTTTACTCATTATTTATTTGATAAGCAGCTTTTACTCCATACTCATGAGATAGGAATTATACTTCCATTAACTTGTCTGATAATCTGAAAAAATGCAGGCATAACAACCATTAGTGCCATGTATTGTACATGTCTATGTCTGTGTCTCACAGTGTCACAGAATTGTATAAATCCTTTTATCTATGAAATGTACTCGGGTTTCATTTTTGTGTACAATGATACCTCATGGTGATTTAAATATATATTGTACATTAGCTTGAAATACTGAGTTCGGTTCAACCTATGCCACATGTGTGAAGTGCTTTCGATGGGAAGAACCAAACGCTTCCAGTACACAAATGATATCTATGTATAAATGCCTCACCATAGGTAAAAATCTTTACGGAACATCTCGTCAGTGAGCAGTCTACTTTAAAAACATGCACATCTTCAGCTGTAGAGCTGAACAGGGTGACCAGAGTGATCAGAGTGACTAGAGTGATCAGTGATTGGAGTCGACATATCAGCTGCAGAGCTAATATGATGTCGACCATATCAACTGTAAATTAGAACCCATGCAGCCGTAGAGCTGAATAGTATTGCTAGTTGAGTAGCTGGTTAACCTGCATTGCTGACCAAGATTTGTTAATGCTGATTGCTAAATTTACCAACCTGGAATCTTGATGACTTGGATTGGCCAGTGTGACTGTTAGCCGAGTGTGCTGGTGAATGAGTGTACAACTCCATACATGTAATCTTTAAGCCATGGGCTAATTTTTGGGGTTCATAAAACCCAGTGTGGTTTTGGGACTGTAGAGTGAATACATCTTACTATATGAATAAAATGCTACATTTTTTACTGTTCAAGTAAAACACGTCATTCCTTTTGTGATGAAATCACCGTGAAACGTTTATCCTTGTCTTTGTACCATGCATGGTCATTTATTTGTATTTTCATTATTTAAGTCTGTGTGTTTTATGTTAATTTATCCAATATATTTGGATCATATACATGCACATATTAATCATAATTAATTTTTTATTAAAATCATTCATCATTCAACATTTTATTTGTATCATCATCAATTGTGTTGTAAATTTGAAATCCCACCATGTTATTTTGTTACACACAAGATCTAGTCAATGATTGCATTCATGCTAATTTCAAACAAAAGCAAACCTGAAATAAATAAATATCTAAAAAGGAAATATTTTGGTAAATTATGTTTAACAATAATAGTTGCCTGATTGTTAACGTTAGGGGAATGCTCTACTACCACTGAAATCCATCACTCCCTGAAAGATGAAAAAATATCTATCCAACTACATACATGTTAACTCCCCTTTTTACGGATTAGGTGACCACTGATATTCCAAATGTAACCAGTTTTAATTTGGGCAGAACCTTTAACACAATGATAAATATGTAGGGGAAGTTGTACGGAATTGCTAGTAATGGAGACATGAATCTGAATGCAAGGCTTTCATTAGTCTGATCTTAATAGAGTTTGGAGTATGCTGACTTAAGAACTTCCTACAGTCAAGAAGACAGTGCTTGTTGGGACTAAATCTTTCTTTCCTGCCTTAAGGGGCTTTTTTCCATGTGCCTTAGTAACTGGGGTCACATACATGGAATCCTGCATGTTCACTTCTGTCAACAGGTCAGTCGAGGATAGAGAGAGTGTGAATAGTTATCTATTGGTTACCTAATGACCACAACCTGTTTTTTATGAATGAAAGCAGGTTACATCATTAGAATGAATGAGCCATCTAAATGGAACTGTAGCTCGAATCCATGGAAACCACAAGCAGATCACTCGTTCTGAATGCTGAAGCCAGCACTGTCAGGAAACAAGTTTTATATGACAGCTGCTTCATTGCTGTGGAGGACAGGGGTTCAAACTTTGATGAGATAAGCCACATCAAAACCCCATGAAAATGTTCCGTTTTGGACACAAGGTATGCGAGCTTGGTCTGCATATGTTGCTATTGGACAACAGGTCAGAAACTTGTGGTGTTTTGTGGTTGCCAATATCATTTTTTCTATGATATGTAAAAAAGATAATTTTGTTTCTTTAGGAGAAAAAAACTGAAATTGTGAAGCAGGATATATGGGTCCTCTCTTAAAGGAGTCTCATGGGGCAGTGCTCCTGATCAGGATATTCATGCGGCTGAAGGCCTCTGGTGAAAAAATAAATTTTAGACTTTGAGCACATTCAAAACAGCTCTGATGGCCTTATTTATCCTAATATTTTGCAAAGTTGTTACTTGATTTAAACCAAATACATAATTTGAAACAAAATAAACTTACCCAACTTTAAACAATACTTTAAGAATTTGTAATGTTACAAATTGTCATCTCAACTTGTTCCCCAATAACATTAGTACTAAAGTTGTTAGATACATATATCTAAGTTCACACAATAATTCAGTCACAAATAATTTGATAATTTTTGCAGCACATATTACATGTGGACCATACTTTTCTGATACATTTGATGTGTTTTGATTGCAAAAATTTCTGATTACCGGTATAAACATCAACAATATAAAATTTTGGACATAAATTTACTTGTCTTTTCCCCCATTGGACACAACCTGTTGATATTGATGTACTAGTCCTGCTTTTCTCCAGCCTTGACAAAGATTTATTTTTCTTTCCTTTCTAATCCATTGATTGTTAGGGCTCCATGTCTAATTTTTTTCTTCTCATTCTCAGGACAAGTTTTATTCCTTTAAGCTACTCCTTGTTTTGGATTGCTAATTGCAGTTCACATATTCTGACACTGGGTTGCATCTACTCACTCATGTAGAAAATCTTTCTTAAGATATTTTATTGCACCTTTTCCAGATGCCTTCAGACCATATGTAATGTTCTGTATGGAGTTGTATGTTTCTATGTTCATACTATCATTGAAGGAGGACTATAATAGTGAAACAAGAATACAACTCAATTGAGACAGTACTGTTTTTGATAGACAAGAGTATCTAGAACCAATATAATCATTTCTTCACCTGTGACCTATAGGTTGTCCCTCCTTAAATTCTGGAAAGGAATCTGCTGGGAACTTCTGACTTCTAAATCACACTGGTCCAATTCATTCTTATTTAACATGTTACATGCTACTGTAGAGTTGGCAACAGTAGTTGTACAAGTAGAAACTTTTGACCAATCAGAATGCTTTTTAAAATGATCCTCTGTTGAATAACATACAGAATGAATCCTACAAGAAGGCTTATACCATGGAATTATTGCAGAATAAATTTATTTAAAGTCAGGACTCTAGATGGTAGATGATAGAAATATTATATCATGGAAAATTAGACTTAACCAGGAGAAAAGCACAAATCTATAGTAAAACGGAAAATAAAATCATCACTAGTTGAAGACACTTTCTTGCTGAAATAAATATCATGGCTGAAGACTTCTGCAATGTATGAATGATAGTTCTGATGCATTTGGGAGAGAAATGTAACAAGTTGAGACGTGTTAAAAACTCTATACTTAGATGGACAAAATGTTGAGAAGAGATAAGGTCTGACTTCTCTAAATTGATTCTCCATCCTAGACTGAAAAAAGGAAAGAAAGTCATTTTGAACCAAAACTAAACTTACTAAATGTTTTTGCAGTATGTTGTCCAGGAGGATGTCCAGATATATGATGCAGTTTATTTATTACAAGTCTCAGTTTGCCACTGGATTTTATTACCAGAATGTTTCAGGAGTAGAAGCCTGTGGAATGCAATTATTGGACTGTGAAAAGCTATATCTCCATATGCAAAATGTCTGCCTACATAGGACTACTTTGAAGATTGCCTCCATTTGATCACTGTAGAATTCCATTATGTGGAGGAGGCTAGGTGAATTCAATTACTTGTAGTACGCAATTGTTTTCTGGGAGTAAGTTGATCCAAGTCTGGCAAAAAGGGAATCTGGCACCCTGTGGTCTCTCTAAAATGTTCATGTTTTCTTATAAGCTTATTGATGGGAGATAGGAGCTGGCACTAAAAACTGAAGGGAAAATTCTTGTGCCACCTGCTAATTTCCCTCTTCAATTCAACTCTGGAACAGAAGGATAGAGTAGAAAAGGAGAGTTGCCCCATGATGAGGTTTCAGAGAAGATGAATACAGAAGTGCATCTCCTCTAATCAAATCCATGTTACAGCAGTTTTAAGGGCATTCACCACTGTGTGGTGACCAGCTCTATTACCATCCATGGTAAACTGAATCCCAAGCATGATCACTTCTGCCCTTTTCAGCTAGATGAAAGATCACCAGACATCAAACATAGGGAGCAAGTCAACACAACGTTCCTAATATTTACATGGTGTTAAAAATGTCAGTCCACTTAATAACATTATAGTGGAACAAACATACTGATGATGAAGATGAAAATATCATTGTCAAGACTTGTTATGTCTGGATAATACATATGTGGTGTGAGACATGACTGAGCAACTGGCTCACCATAAAAATGAACTGCATTACCAGGGCTGCTAAACACTTGGAACTTGAAATTAATGATGTATGCAGTCCCAAAATGTTGGTAACTCTGTCAGATTCTAGAAGCAACTGAAAGTAGATTCTTCCATACACAATGATCACTTTATGTCAGAGCTGAGGACCCAGATGGCCAATTTTGCATCATTACAGGACCTTCATTAATAGACTCAAAATCGATTTTATTTTTAGAAAAATGTAAGAATAAATATCTTTGAAGATGATGTAGATGAAAGAGGACAAAACTCTGATGGGAGTGGATGGAAAACATTCTCAGCCTCATTACAGTAAAGTCTAATAATGATGACGGAACTTGACAGTTTTTGTCAGTTTTGGGGAAAAACAATCTACTTGCCATCTACATGGGCAGATAACTTTTAGCTTTACTCTAAGAGTGCTGGATTTGCAAGGTAGTATGATTGGGTAACATATTTGAAGAAGACATCACAGAACACATTGCAAAAGCAAAATCTACAAAAACTGTTAGCCTATGAGTTATAGTGAATTCACAGTAAACGACATGAATTTCAATATTTAGATACCAAATATGTAAAAGAAACTGGTACCACATGAATAACACATACTTCATGGTAAATGTCATGAATGCAAACATTCAATTACTTAAGCCAGATATAAGAACCTGAATTTCATAAGACTGTAAACTCGTGACATATGACAACTATTTTACCCATTCAACCCATAAGATGTTGCTTAAATATGCAGTTTGTGCATTATTTAGATGAAGCTTTCTGAGCAGTAAACAATTTGCAAAATGAAATCTAATAACATGAATCATGTTTTCACTCCCGATACTCACTTGGCATCTTTGTCCTGGCTTCCAGTTCAGCCATAATTTGTCCACGTTTGGGGCTGTCAACATTGTACAGAGTGTAAGCATAGGCCATGACAGCTAATGTATATGTGTCTGCATTTGTCTGTTGCTTATCCAAACATGTGAAACCATTAACAACAGCTGGAACCTAGAAAATAGGACAAAAAAGGAATGATCTACTGCAGAATCAAGGTCAGAAAACATTGGATTTGGACAATTTTCAGAATTCAGTAACCTACGATATTTATATCTTAAAAAACTTATTTTTAAAAGAAATTTCTTTACATAAAGAGATTACATTGGTCCCTCTTGGGGGCACCAAGTGGTCTAAAGTGCTATCCATTATGGATCACTGACATCTCACCTCTGTCAGCATGCATTCAAGTCTCAGATTCGACCAATGTGGGTATGTGAGAAAGCTTGCCAGTAGTTCTCATGGGTCGGTGATTCTTACTGGGGGTTTTCATTGGCTTTTTCCTCCACAATTAATACTGGCTGCCATGTATAGCCTATCGTGTGCTGAAAAATTGGCGTTAAACCTCACAACAACTGGTCCCTCATTTTTCTCTTTTTGTTGGGTACCATTTTCAAAAATAAATAATTTCTGAGAAAACACTGCTGGTGAAGGCATGATAAAATGTTGTTTTTTTTTTAATATCTAGTTCAGCTGCTAAGGGAGAAGGAAAATTTATTAAATTAAGTGGATCTGGATATAGCTACCAGCATGGATGACTCTGGATAAAAATGACCTTGACCTTCAAACACTTTTTTTTCTTCTTCCAAAAATGGAAAATGTTGGGCCCAATGGGACTAGGTTAAAAAGTCATTCTGAACAAATGGAAATTAAATATTATGACCTGTGTTTTGTTCGATCAACAAATCTAAACACATTTCATCATTACAGGCACTTGTATACACCAGCCGGCATTAGATGTACAACATTTTACCATGAAATCTCCAGCTGCTTATTCCAATAACATTGTACTTTCTTCAAAGGATTAGTATCCCTTACATTTTTGTCAATTCCAGCCTCTAGTAGTGCAATCAGTGCAAAAGCTGTCAATCCTCCAACATTCTCGCCATCTGCCAGACCTCCTTTCAGGTAATTGCTGAACACCTGACCAACGCTCTTGATACAGCCATCTTCACTCTGGTGATAAAGAAGCCACTGCATGCTGAAGTCAAGATCTTTGATGTCGATATCGATGAATGTCCGTGACTGGGCCATGGATTTGATAACAAAAGCTGTCAACCAAGTACTTCCTGTACTGTTCTGATACTTGTTGTCACCCCAGGCACTGTAGGAACCATCATGATGCCTATATTTGAGCTGTCGCTGGTATCCTGTTTAAAGTAAAGAAATTAAGTTGTACAATTCTTGGTAAAATCTAGAAATATTGTCACAGAATATAAATACCATGCCATCTTAATGTTATATTGAGGGATATCCAACAGTTGAGTGTGCATAAAAAACTGACATTAAAATAAAATATGTCATACCATTATAACTAATTGGGAATTATTCCACAAGGTTTGGTTATTTTATCCAAAAATGTTGGAAGAGTTAGCATGACTGATGGATGGAGAGACTGAGATTATCACAATATTCATGTCTTTTTAACAAAATGGGGACAAAAAGTGAGCCATTCAAAAAACATTGAGATCAAAAGTGGGCCATTCAAAAGGCATAGGTATTGAAAAGTCGGCCTTAATAAAGCATTGAAATAAAAAGTGGGCCATTCAAAAGGCATAGGGATGAAAAGTTGGCAATTCAAAAGGCATTGAGATAAAAAGTGGGCCATTCAAAAGACATAGGGATGAAAAGTGGGATAGCAATAAAAGAACAAGTATGTAGCCAAGCATCAACATCTCCATACCTTTCTCAATTATCACTACTTCATCACCTCATTACTAACATACAAATAAGTGTTCCCTCCTCAGAGCTCTGTAACCCAGGGAAGTAGCCAAAATCTGTTTTGCAAGTGTACAAACCACCCCTGACCAGATCTTCAAGTTTCATGTCTCTGTCAAAGATGGTGTTGTAGGGGTTGCATGACATTATATATGCATACAAAAAAACACACGTTGGGATGAACTGTATAGCATATTATCACATCTTCTATAACTTAGCGTTGGCTGACATTTAACAAGTGAAACACACATGTTTAAAATCCTTTTCTCTCTTTCCTATGCATGTGTGATACAGTTTGCAGTTACCATGAGGGATATGCATATTTCATGTGACTGTACTCAGTGACCCAAAACACAACATCACTATGCTTCTGATGTCGTGAATTCCTGAAATTTTTCAAGCAGTTTTAATATGTAAAGATAAATTCTGCTGGCTAATAAATAGTAATACTAGTTTAAGGAAAATGTTTTTCTGTAAACTAAATTTTCAAATTCTATCCTCTGTTGTCAAATCTTTGAAAAACATTTGGCTGTCTAAAGCAAGATCTATATTGATGATCCACCATTCTTTCTCTGGCTAAAAGGTTTAGAAACATTATCCATCACATTTGTTGGCATGTGACAGTAAAATTCATATTAAGAATCTGTCACATCTGTTAGTGTGTGATAGTGAAATAGCTATTTAGGATTCATCACACTTGTTGGTATGTGACACTGAAATCTCTACTTGGGATCCATCACATTTCTTGGTGTTTGACAGTGAAATCTCTACTTGGGATCCATCACATTTCTTGGCGTTTAACAGTGGAATCTCTACTAGGCATCTATCACATTTGTTGGTGTGTGGCAGTGAAATCCCTACTAGAGATCCATCACATTTCCTGGTGTGTGACAGCAAAATCTCTAGTAGGAATCAATCACATTTGTTGGTGTTTGACAGTGAAATCCCTACTTGGGATCCATCACATTTCTTGGGGTGTGACAGTGAAATCCCTACTTGGAATCAACCACATTCCTTTGAGCATGACAATGAAATCCCTACTAGGGATCCATCATATTTCTTGATGTGTGACAGTGAAATTTCTACTAGGCATCCATCCCATTTCTTCGTGTGTGATTGTGAAATACCTACTTGGAATCCTGTTGGTGTGTGACAGCAAAATCCCTTCATGGGATCAATCAATTTTCTTTGCGTGTGACTGTGAAATCCCTACAAAGGATCCATCAAATTTGATCATGGTTGACAATGAAAATCTACCTGGAATCCATCACAGTTCATGGTATGTGACAGTGAAATCCCTACTTGTGATTCATCACATTTGTTGGTATGTGACAGTGAAATTGTTCCTTGAATCTATCACATTTGTTGGTGCATGACACTGAAATCCTTACCATTTGTTGGTATGTGACAGTATAATACCATAATGGGTTCAATCACATTTGTTGGTGAGTGACAGTGAAATCCTTAATAAGGATCCATAAAATTTCTTGGTGTTTAACAGTTAAATCCTTACTTTCAATTCATCACATTTCTTGGTGTGTTACACTGAAATATTAACTAAGGATCCATCAAATTTCTTGATGTTTGACAGTGAAATCTCTACTAGGGATCCATCATATTTGTTGGTGTGTGACAGTAAAATCCCTACTAAGAATCCATCAAATTTTTTTGAGTGTGACAGTTAAATCCTTAATAAGGATCAATCACATTTCTTGGTGTTTGACACTGAAATCTCTACTTTCAATCCATCACTTTTCTTGGTGTGTGACAGTGAAGTCCCTACTAGGGATCCATAGCATTTGTTGATGTGTGACACTGAAATCCTTACTTGGTGCATGACAGTGAAGTCCCTACTTGGGATCCATCATATTTCTTGGTGTGTTAAAGTGAAATCCCTACAATTTGTTGATGTGTTACAGTTATTATGTATACTTTATTTAATTATTTGTTTGTTAGTTTTAAATTGTTTTTTTTTAATTTTTACGGCACACTATTGTAATATAACTTTGTTTATTGGATTTGATATGGTCTAAAAAAAAGAGTTAAGTTTTGACTGTTTTTGTTGTTGATGTAAACAACTTTATAGAGACATTGTTTCAAGTGCTGACCTAGTTCCTGACCTTGATTCAGAAACAGTGACAGTTCTGGTAAACAAATGTTATTTTAATATTGTTTTTAAAAACATTCTTTTCCAGCGTAGAACCACTGATTTTAGTTCAGATCATACTGGGAGTATGTGATGTTAGGCATGTAAAATACTTCTATTTTGTTCTAGAATGATGACCATTAAACCTCATCCAGGCAACTATTCTGTGTTACAGTTAGACTTATTACTGATGTTTAGAGAAAGAATAGTCAGTCATGGCTTAATACTTGAGAAATCA
The DNA here is from genome assembly GCA_029339505.1 of Unio delphinus. Taxonomy (NCBI): domain Eukaryota; kingdom Metazoa; phylum Mollusca; class Bivalvia; order Unionida; family Unionidae; genus Unio; species Unio delphinus. Next base: position 15,157,669 of record JAQISU010000014.1, read on the forward strand.
AATCATTTAATGTTGTGTCCAATTTGGGTACATTATTTTATTTTCTTGAAATTATCTGGATTTCAAGCAATTGTTTTCCCTGGAAATACTAGTGCTCTAAATTATTTCTTGGACAAAGACATTTATTGGTTACAACAGACATTATCATCCATTTTGAATTTCATCAGGATTCAAACATAGTTTCATTTGAGAAATTTGGATAAAAGGACTTCTATTTTTTAACTCTTGGATTAATTTTGGATTTGATTTTTTTAAAAAAAGTTACTTTTCTTATTTTTACCTTGTTTTTATAGAAAAATAAATTATTTGTTAAAATTTACAAAGCTTGTTGTCTTTTCTGTTATATTTTGTAAGAGCCTAAACACATAAAAAGAAAATGGGTGCTCAACCTTGGGATAGATGAATTTTGGCTAAAATATTTCAGAAAACTTTGTTTTTTGGAATTTAAATTCTCCTAATTTATGAAAACTGACAAATATCAGTCTTCACAATGTTCATTTTTATTGCATAACATTGTGAAGACTGACATATAACAAGATACTAATATTATTAAGACTGATATATAACAAAACACTAACATTATTAAGACTGATATATAACAAGACACTAACATTGTTCAGACCGATATATAACAAGACACTAACAACGTTAAGACTGATATATAACAAGACATTAATATTACTCACCAATTCTCATGTATCCTTTAGCCTCATCCTGGATTGCATCTGTGAGCTGGTTGGTATTGGTAAGGTATTGCAGGACATAGATATTTGGGGACCAGGATGCCATGTTCTGCTCACCACATCCATATGGCATCTTTAACAGATCCTTCAGGTTGGATAGAGTTTGACCCATTATGTCACCTGAAAACATTTAAGTACAAATTTGAGTACTGAGATAGTAATGGTTTGCAATGGGTAAACATCTGCTTTAAGCATAAAGGAGATATTACACAGAAATCAGTGATGGATGGAAACATGAATTTCAGTGCTTGTAATATAGTGCAAAAAGATGATTCATTGATAGATAACTCCTTCTTTGCAAGGTTTCCATGATTCATTGATAGATTTTAATTTACATAAGCAAGACATGTAAAGAATCTTTTAATTTATGCTAGCTCTTGAGCCTCATCCTAATTATTACAACATTCAGTTGATAAGAATATTTTTTATATGGTAGTTAGTGACCCTATCTGTAGACATGGAAATGTATGCATAAAGATGATTGTAATTCCTCAAGAGGATACATCAGATAATAACTAGTTGAAGGGTTAGGTGTTTAAGGTGGAGAAAAAGACGTTAATTTTGGTTTTTAACCTAATGACAGTACAGTAAAATGTTACCATTTTTTAACTCATTGAAGATGGATTTTGTCCATGTAACTGATTTCTTTGATAAGCTATATTTTTGATATATAGAATAGATAGAGTATCCAGTAGACACACTATTGGTCCATACAATTGAAATGTCATATATTTTTACCACAGTACTATACACTACACCTCAAGATCAAATTCCCATTTACATATTTAATTAATATTAATTTCTTGACAGTTATATTGTTGAAGAGCACATTAACGTGGCTTACCTATGACATTGAATTTAACCCTTGTAGAGTTGGGAACTAGTTCATCATTACTGGCAACATGAAGATCGATGACCTGGCTTAACGAGCTACCTGTGGATGTATAAAAAAAATCCATGAAACAAACACTTTAATTTTTTTTTAAAAAGACTTTAAAAAAAGTAATATTTGTTTGATTTTTAAAAATGTACTCATATTTTCACCCTTGTATGCCACAAACTTACATTAAATCACCTCTGCATTATATGACATCCAGATGTATCAGTCTCTAACCCTCCCCCTTTATTAGCTAATAAGAGAAACCTCCATATGATAAATAGAACCAAACTAATGTATGACATCCAAGCAAACCTGACAACTTTCTTACCTCCTACAGCAGAACATATCGATAACTGCCTGTGTTCATTTCTTGAAAATCATGCTCCAACCACCAAGTGCAGAGTATCAGGTCAAAAGTGTTCTCTCTGGTATAGCAGTGTTAGGGACCAGCTTCACACTGCTAAAAGAGCCCGCCGTAAAGGAGAGAGGCTTTGGCTTTCCATCAGACTCACTATTCATAAAGAAATCTATGAAGCCACTAAGAAAAACATTACATAGTCCATGCAGTGAAATCAGCTCACTACAGTACTAAGATCATGGAGAGTTCCAGTTGCAAAGAGCTCTTCGAGATTACTAACAAACTATTGCCAACGAACATATGCACACCACTTCCAACTACCTTCTCTCCAGTAGACCTTCCTAATCTGATTTCAAACTTTTTCGTGACAAACTACAATTATTAGAGATGTGGTTGACAACACAATTGCAATTGATTCATCACCATACAGTTATGATACAGAATTTCAGCAACAACCATTAGGAGCATTGGAACCTGTCTCTATGGATTTAGTGTGGAAAATCATTGTGAAGAGTGCACCAAAGTTATATGCACTTGATCCAATTCCAACATCACTGATGCTTGAGTGTTTAGACCCAATATTGCCTTTACTACTTGATGTTATTAATATCTCTCTCTCATCTGGGGAATTCCCATTATTTTTCTAAACTGCCATCATAAAGCCTCTGCTGAAGAAACCAACCCTGGACTATAACGATTTAAAGAACTACTGCCCAGTTTTTAATCTCCCATTCATATAAAAACTCTTAGAAAATGTTGTTCTAACCCAACTTGAATTGCATTTGAATTCGAACAGTCTTTTTAGCAATGTATAGTATGGATATCGCCCTTGCCACAGTAGTGAAACTACTTTTCTGAAAGTATTTAATGACATTCTCTCTGCTTTGGATAGTGGAAAGATTACAGTCCTCACTCTCCTTGATTTATCTGCAGCATTTGAAACAATGGAAAATGATATATTACTTTACCTTCTCCAGCATGGTATGTACCATATATATTTGCTTAGAAGTTGACCGTGAAATATTAAATTGGCAAGTACCATCTGTACCTGTTTACAAGTCAACCATGTACAGACCAGATCCTGAAACATTTTGACATACAACTGAACAGAAGAAAGAATACTAGTTCTTAAGTGCTACCAGCAACTAATTTAGGCAGTGCATAAACTGTAAGGGTACCTTAGTAAGCTCAGTCTGTGGATATAAGTATAGATTTGCATTTTTGCATATTCAGACAAAAGAGCAGTAAAACAAATATGGCGACTTCTTAACTGTCTCACTGGATGTACTCATTTTTCAAATCAGATTCATCAGATTCTTTTTCAGGATTTACTCAAGATGATCTTTTATGTGATGTAAAGAATATAAACACAATCCATACTGAAGAGAAATATTCATTTGACTCAGAGATAGATTCAACTTACCAAGATTGTTTTCCTCTAAAATCCAACATGGGTGACTCCTACTATCCAGTTCCAAACTTTCTTAAACTCAAACATAATATGCAGAGTATAACAATTACAGCTGACTCAAACAAAATTCCAACAATCAAGAAATTCTTGGATGGGAATCTACACATCCAGCAGTGACACTCCCAAAATGGACTGATATATAAATCCATGGATAAAGATTCTGCCACAGTGACTCTATACATAACTACTGGTAAAATTCATGTACAAGGGCCAGGCTACACAGAATGGGTAAATCATTTTATCAACACTTTTCATCAAATAGTAGACAACACCTGACTGAAATCAATTACCTCTAAGCCAAGGGCTTCAACACCCATCCCTGAAGCCCACAGAGTTAACAGTAACACAGCTTTACATGAAATAAGCCAGATTGCTATCAATGTGGAAGAAACTCCAGGACTCCAGTTTATCATAGGTGCAACAAATTCCTTTGAGTTCCATGGAACCCATAACCATACTTGTACCTCCATACAGTGCTTAGTAGTGATAGGTATTCTCCAGGCCCAAGGAGAAAGGTTAGAACAGGAACTCTCTGCACTAAAATTAAAGAGTCTATACAGTTTTCAAATAGATAAACCAGGGGCAACAAAAGTGTGCCAGAATACCCAGACAACACAATACACAAACATGTCAAAGGAACAAAACACAAGAGCATGTCAGGGCACTCAAACTATACCAAAACCAGCTATAAGAAAAAAATCAGTATACAAACAAATAGATGAAACCACACCAATTAAACAAGACGAGTCTCTTCTATAGGTATTAGATGGCCAGAACCAAAAATTAGCTAAAGCACATGCTGTAAACACTGACCATCATGTCTCAAATTCACCATCAAATCCAGGCACAGAAGAAACTGTTCTAAAGACAACCTCCAATTACCCACAGCAAGAAGCTAAATTAAATACAAATACTTAATACAGCAGCAGTCACCAAACTGTCAGTCTAGTCATGGAAAACAAGAAGTTCAAGCAATGCATCTGAACCCCCCACTTGTCAAAATCAACAATATAGTTAAAGACAGATCTCTTCTCATAGGATCATAAATACTCAAAGGAGTAAGAACAAGAGGGTTATATAAAACTGACGTAAAAACCCATAGAGGTGCAACTATTAACACTATTGCAGAAAAAAATATTGGAAATGGATATGTCACCATATCATACTGTAATTCTTCTCATTGGTGGGAATAATTACAGTAATGGCCAATCTTTGAAGGGCATTGAGGATGATTATGAAAGCTTGCTGTATGCCATCAGGTCCGAAAGCACAGTGTAAAATAATCATCTCAGGTCTACCGCCAAGAAGGGATGTACTTATGACTCAACTAAATGACACCCTAAGTATGTTGTGTGAAAATTTCTAAATACTATTTGTTCCACAATACAGGACCTTCTTCAAAGACAATCGTGTGAACCAACAATTATACCAGTGAGACCAAATCCACCTGTTCAACAGAGGTACTGCCTTGCTCCTTAGGAATATAGACCAGTACATAAGACTTCTAAAAGGGGTTAGGCATGAGTCAGAAAACTGCTTGTATTGAGGAGAGCATGGTCATGTAACACAGAGGTGTCTGCAGATTCGTTGCCATCTTTGTAACGAACTAGGACATAAGCAAAAGTTGTGTACATACCAATAGGTAGAAGGCTATAATGTACAGGCCTATGAAACATATCCAAATACAATATGCATTAGAATATGTGTATACTTTTGAATGTAATAATTATAATTCTGTGAACAGGTTTCAGGCACTATCTGATTTGTATACAAACTGCAGCTTATTAACTTGTAAACAACTATGCGAGTTACTTCTCCCTCTGAGGTTCCCCAAGTGTCTAATATGTCAATGTCTTCTTGTATGCATGCAAATCAGTCTCATATTGAATATTCTCCTGTATCCACTACATGTGTTCATTGTATGACAGATGGATCTTATATGTTATATTCTTCATGTGTTTATGTAAATAATCAAGGCAATGTAAAGAAATCTGTCAAGTCTACAAACAATACATGGCATACTACCTTGTCTGAAAATCAATCCTCTGATAAAAATTGTCATGTCTTTGGGTACCTCAAAAGAAGTCTGCATGTAATCAACCTAAATATTCAACACATCCTCCCTAAATTGAATGAGATAAAGTTAATATTGCAAACTAGATCAGTCAGTATTCTAGGTCTATGTGAAATCTTTCTTTCCGATGATACTGATGATTTGGCTCTCCAAATACAGGGCTTCCACTTTGAAAGAAAAGATAGAGACTCCATCAGTGGTGGGGATATTCTTCTCTATGTAGACAGTTCCGTTAGTTATAACAGACGTGTTGATCTAGAGACTATTGGGGTAGAGAGTATCTGGATCGAAGTAACACTTGCCCAATCAAAGCCAATACTCTTATGTTCAGTTTACAGGTCACCTAGGTCCACAGCTGATTGGATTGATATATTTGAGGCTCAGATTAAAAAAGCATTACTAAAAGAAGATTTAGAAACTATCATATTCAGTGATTTCAACATTGACTATATGAAAACTCCACTATTAACATGGATAAGTAACTTTGAAACTTACAACTTTACTCAATTAATTAACACCCCAACTAGAGTAACAGATAAAAGTGCTACCATCATTCATCATGTCTATACTAATAAACCTGAAAACATAAGTAAAATAAATGTGCCAGTGAGTGACCACTGAGTGACCACTACCCAGTATGTATAACTAGACATGTTCCGAAATCATCTAAAAATGGGCAACACATTGAAATACAATACAGGTACTTTAAACAGTTTGATGAGGAAATGTTCTTAAATGATTTAGTTTGCAAACCCTTTCAATCAGTCTGCAATATAGCAGATGTCAATGCTGCTTTAGACAAATGGTATCAGATGTTCAATGCAGCCTTAGACAAGCATGTCCCAATTAAAACAAAAAGGGTTAAACACCAAATTACACCCAAGTGGATTACCCCTGAGATCAATGAGGCTAGGCACCTAAGAGATAATTTTCACAAGAAAAAAGACATGAAAAGCTATAGAAAGTGGAGGAATAAAACTAAGCATCTGATAGATAAGGCAAAAGAGAACTACTATAAACAGGCTATTAATGAAAGTAAGAGTACCAAAACATTGTGGAAGTATCTAAAAGAGCTGAACCCACCCAAGAACAGTTGTCTTCCCCCTAGACTTAAGCGAAATGATGACATAGCAACATTTGTACAAGACATTGTGGATATGTTCAACAATTTCTTCATAAGCATCTCCAGTAACAGTATTAAGAACCAGACTAACATCCCAATTGAACTTGATTCTCTACTGTTATTTATAAGAGCTAAAATTCCTGAAGATAATTATTTTTCAATAGCTAATGTTAGTGAAGTGGATGTTTTTGATATGCTAATTAAGTTGAATATTAATAAATCATATGGATTGGATGGTATTGGTCCATGAATTCTTAAAATTGCTGCACCAGTAATAACAAAGTCAATAATGCATATCATTAATTTAAGTATAATGAGTGGTAATTTTCCAGAAAGACTGAAATGTGCAAAGGTTACACCTATCTTTAAGAAAGGAGAAATGGAGGATCCAGGAAATTACAGACCAATATAAATTATACCTGTATTGTCAAAACTGTTTGAAAAGCATGTAGCCATTCAGGTCTATACATTTTTTTAAACAAACTATTTTCATAAAGCACAATCAGGATTTAGAAAGTACCACTTGTGCCAAACAGAACTTATCAAATTAATTGATCTTTGGCTGAATGAAATGGATAATGGACATATGACTGGGATTGTTTTCCTTGACTTCAAGAAAGCTTTTGATCTTGTTGATCATGAAATACTGCTGCAAAAGTTGAACTGTTACAGGTTTGATAATCCTTCTTTAAACTGGTTTAGATCATACTTTAACCAAAGGTCTCAACATGTAAGCATTGGCAATATTAGCTCTCAAACTCGCACTATTCATTCAGGAGTCCCTCAAGGTACAGTTTTGGGCCCTCTTCTCTTCCTTATCTATATCAATTATCTACCATTAAATAATGAATCCACCAATACATATGTTTGCAGATGATGCAACCTTGTATACATCTATTCTGATACTGAAATTATCCAAACAAAATTAAACTCAGACCTTATTAGTGTTCAAAACTGGGCACAACAAAATAGGATGGTAATTAATGAAGGTAAAACAAAATGTATGATTCTGGGGATGACACAATAGCTACACAAGTCAGAGAACCCAAAACTATCTCTTGCAATAAATAATCATCCATTAGAAAATGTCAATCATAAAAGGCTTGTTGGTGTGTCCATAGATAATAATTTATTATGGAATGACCATATTGATAAGCTTTGTAAAACACTGTCATCCGAAATTGCCCTTCTCAGCAGAATCAAGAAATATTTACCTATGGAAAGTCACAATTTATACTACAAGTCATATATTCTTCCAACAATGGATTACTGTTCTAATGTATGGGGAAACTGTGCAAAATCTGAGCTTGACAGGGTTTATAAACTCCAGAAACGAGCAGCACGTGTAATGTTAGATTCATCTGTTGGTCATCCCTCAAAAGCATTATTTACAGAACTCAAATGGTTCACAATATATGGCAGGATAGATTTTCACAAGGCAGTTCTTTTATATAAATGTCTACATGGAACTGCACCAGAGTATCTCTTCAAGACTTATTCATGCCTTTTTCAACACAATACCAGTTGATATCAATATCACATGGAAACCTTCGAGTACCAAAACCAAGAACAGAGCAATTCAAAAAGAGTTTGCAATACTCTGGCACAGTTCTGTGGAATAAGCTTCTACTACACATAAAATCAGCTGAAAATATTAGAGTATTTAAGAAGAGATATCATGAGTATGCATGTGTTTCTAATAGATAATGAAATTTAGTATTTTAATACTAAACATGCTCAAATAAGCACTAATTATTGCTTTCTTCACACAATGTGAATTTGTTATACTCTCATTAAGAGGGCCTCAACCCAAACCAAAATGCATCCTTGCTTGCGATAAGCTAATTTGATGTTTATAAGCTAACATGGATGCTTGCGCAAGCTTGTGCAGGCTTAAGGCAAACTAGCTGGATATAACTGCAAGCTTGTACAAGCTTGCGCAAGCTTGTACATGGTTTCTTATTTGCTTCAGAAAGTAAAACTAGCTTACTGCAAGCTTGTACAAGCTTGTACAAGGTTTCTTATTTGCTCCAGAAAGTAAAACTAGCTTGCGCAAGCTTATTTCTTTTCTTCAGAAAGTAAAACTTACTTGCACACGTTTTCTTATATGTGTCAGAAAATAAATTAAAAATAGCTTGCAATAAGTTTCTTCATCTATTACCATTCTTGTTAAAGATTGAGACCATGCATGTATCAAACTCTCATGCACATACTTGTAGCTAGGGTGCACATTCTGCAACCATCGGTAAGATTGCAGTTAATGTATAAACTTGAACAATGAAATTTATCATAATGTTTTTGCTGAACATATTTGTTTTCCACTACATTCCAACTATAAGATTACATTATTTAATCATTAAATATGCAGGTAGGTCAACGAAATTTTAACCTTCTGAGCATTTAGTAAGTCATAATTCCACAAAAAAGGCATGTAAGAAAATCAAACTTGTACCAGAATATGAAGTATACCTGACACAGGGTCAGATGATGTCGGACCTGAATACAGGTATACGTTTTGTGGGGGCAAAAAATACGTTTTTTAATTAAAATAAATGATAACAATTTCTTTGGAATTTTCAGTTTAGAACATGCATTCGGTTCTATTTTGATAGAATGTATCACATGTATATTATTTGAATGCAGTTCTACTACAATATGATTGGTTCATTTGAAATCGATTCTACCGTTCATGTCTTTATCTGCCATATTTGATTTCGCAATAAGTTACCTTTGTCAAAGTATCTCGTCTTCATAATCTTCAGCTTCTAATCATGTTAAATAGAAAAGAGGAATATTCAGAATTTTCTCCAGGAAAAAGAGAAGGAAACAACTGGAAGGACAACTGTACTGTCTTGTGTAGATTTATGAAGCCATATGGTACCGGAGAAAACGACGTTTTGCAAATTGTGTAATGTGATTTCGCTATTAGGCATGAAGGCGCACGAAAACGCTAATAAGCATCAGGTTCCTGCTTCATCACAAACAACTCAGCCTAAACTTGCGACATATATAAATACCAGAGAGAACCTTATTAAAATTCTATCGAAATTAGATTTATTAAATTTCTTTTAGAAATAAACCTTTCTCTTTCAAATACTAGTGTTGCTGGTGAGTTATTTTGCACACGTTTTCCAAACATTAAAATCACAAAGGATAACTCGTATGCTTTTGTTCTGAAACATTTTAAAAAGGATTTAGGAGGAGAGCCCTAGTAGCTGTCTTACTGAAGCTAGCTTCAATGAAGTTATCAATAAATGTGCTACAGATCGCAGGGCATCAACAATTGATATCATGTACTGCACATGTTTGAAATTGTTGTTACTTTTATAATGCTCAATGTTATTTTAATTGTGATTTTTCCACAAAGTTGAAGTTCATTAGCTTTATATTTGCAAAACATGGCATCTATACTCTAGAGTTACTGACAGACCAGGATACAAAAAGTTTGAATGAACTTTAAAAAGGTTTAAAAAATGTGCGGAAATAAAAATGGCCAGAGTGCATGAGCAGTTGAGGTAAATGTAGTTGTTTAGTTCATAAGAAAACTGAACGCTAGAGGATTTGCATTTTGTGATCTTTGCAATAAAGAATTGAACTACGCCATTTGCAGTTGGAAGAGTTGGGAGCATAAAACGATGAAACCTGCAACACAGTACAGGATATCCCCACCCCTTAATATTGTTAGGCTTTTTGGGGGGCAGGGGACAACAATTATGTCTGATGTTTGAAAACCCACATGCTTGTAGTAAGAAATCTATACAAGCTTGTGCAAGCTTGCAAAAATAAGCTTGCAGCAATGTTCGAAATACAAGCTTGCAAAAAAAGCTTGCATTTTTGGTTTGGGTTGCACAAACTTGCCGCAAGGTTCCAAATACTAGCTTGTGCAAGCTTGCAAAACTAACCTTGTGCAAGCTTGCAAAAATAACATTGCACAAGCTTTCAATTTTGGTTTGGGTTGCACAAGCTTGCCGCAAGGTTCCAAATACTAGCTTGCGGATATCAGTTTGTGCAAGCTTGCCACAAGCTTGCATTAAGAGCTTGCGATTTCGGTTTGCGAAGGGAGAATAGTCCTTGACTAATGAGTCACCCTCTATAAATAAAGCATTATTATTATTATTATTATTATTATTATTATTATTACAGATTAAATTGGTATATACTACATGTCCAACTACACAGAAAATTAAATTGATATGTACCATATATATTTGCTTAGAAGTCAACCATGAAAGATTAAATTGGCAAGTACCATCTGTACTTGCTTACAAGCCAAGTCCAACTACATGTAAGATTAAATTGGTATATACCATATATAGTTGCTTACAAGTCAAGTCCAACTACATGTAAGATTAAATTGGTATGTACCATATATAGTTGCTTACAAGCCAAGTCCAATTACATGTAAGATTAAATTGGTATATACCATATATAGTTGCTTACATGCCAAGTCCAACTACATGTAAGATTAAATTGTTATATACCATATAGAGCTGCTGACAAGCCAAGTCCAACTACATGTAAGATTAAATTGGAATATACCATATATAGTTGCTTACATGCCAAGTCCAACTACATGTAAGATTAAATTGGTATGTACCATATATAGTTGCTTACAAGCCAAGTCCAATTACATGTAAGATTAAATTGGTATATACCATATATAGTTGCTTACATGCCAAGTCCAACTACATGTAAGATTAAATTGGTATATACCATATATAGTTGCTTACATGCCAAGTCCAATTACATGTAAGATTAAATTGGTATGTACCATATATAGTTGCTTACATGTCAAGTCCAACTACATGTAAGATTAAATTGGTATATAGCATATATAGTTGATTACAAGCCATGTCCAATTACATGTAAGATTAAATTGGTGTATACCATATATAGTTGCTTACAAGCCAAGTCCAGCCTCATGTAAGATTAAATTGGTATATACCATATATAGTTGATTACAAGCCAAGTCCAACTACATGTAAGATTAAATTGGTATGTACCATATATAGTTGCTTACAAGCCAAGTCCAATTACATGTAAGATTAAATTGGTATATACCATATATAGTTGCTTACATGCCAAGACCAACTACATGTAAGATTAAATTACATGTCAAGTCCAACTACATGTAAGATTAAATTGGTATGTACCATATATAGTTGCTTGCATGTCAAGTCCAACTACATGTAAGATTAAATTACATGTCAAGTCCAATTACATGTAAGATTAAATTGGTATATACCATATATAGTTGCTTACATGCCAAGTCCAACAACATGTAAGATTAAATTGGTATATACCTTATATAGTTGCTACAATGCCAAGTCCAACTACATGTAAGATTAAATTGGTATGTGCCATATATAGCTGCTGACAAGCCAAGTCCAACTACATGTAAGATTAAATTGTTATATACCATATATAGCTGCTGACAAGCCAAGTCCAACTACATGTAAGATTAAATTGGTATGTACTATATATAGCTGCTTACAAGCCAAGTCCAATTACATGTAAGATTAAATTGGTATGTACCATATATAGTTGCTTACATGTCAAGTCCAACTACATGTAAGATTAAATTGGTATATACCATATATAGTTGCTTACATGCCAAGTCCAAATACATGTAAGATTAAATTGGTATATACCATATATAGTTACTTACACGCCAAGTCCAACTACATGTAAGATTAAATTGGTATATACCATATATAGTTGCTTACATGCCAAGTCCAATTACATGTAAGATTAAATTGGTATGTACCATATATAGTTGCTTACATGTCAAGTCCAACTACATGTAAGATTAAATTGGTATATAGCATATATAGTTGATTACAAGCCATGTCCAATTACATGTAAGATTAAATTGGTGTATACCATATATAGTTGCTTACAAGCCAAGTCCAGCCTCATGTAAGATTAAATTGGTATATACCATATATAGTTGATTACAAGCCAAGTCCAATTACATGTAAGATCAAATTGGTGTATACCATATATAGTTGCTTACATGTCAAGTCCAACTACATGTAAGATTAAATTACATGTCAAGTCCAGCTACATGTAAGATTAAATTGGTATGTACCATATATAGTTGCTTGCATGTCAAGTCCAACTACATGTAAGATTAAATTGGTATATACCATATATAGTTGCTTACAAGCCAAGTCCAGCCTCATGTAAGATTAAATTGGCACATACCATATATAGTTGCTTACATGCCAAGTCCAATTACATGTAAGATTAAATTGGAATACAGTTGACTCCACTTAACTGCACATCGGTTTACTGCACACTCCGGATAACTGCACATAATCACGCCAGTTCTGTTTTTCCCCAATGCTTAAAAATGTACTGTACCGTACTCCGGTTAACTGCACACGCCGGTTAACTGCACGGTCTCGTGATAGGCCCGAGGGTGTGCAGTTAACCGGAGTCGACTGTATACCATATATAGTTGCTTACATGCCAAGTCCAATTACATGAAAGATTAAATTGGTATGTACTATATATAGCTGCTTACAAGTCAAGTCCAACTACATGAAAGATTAAATTCGTATATACCATATATATTTACTTACAAGCCAAGTCCAGCTACATGTAAGATTAAATTGGTATATACCGTATATACCCCAATTTTGATTTCCAGATCTGGAATACAAATTTCTGGATTAATGGAACAAATTAACTTTTAGAAATTGCATTTCCATTGAAATTTGCCCATAGAGTCATGTGCCCAGATAAACAGAGTCCAGATTAATGAGCTTCTTCTGTAAATACAAACCTATCAACACAATAAAGGATCAACAACAACTGGACATATAGGTGGAAGAATATAAAATAAATCATGCACATTGCAAGTATACATGTAACTGTAACTTACTGGACTCTAATTTGTCTGACCCTAGGTTTTACTGGCCTTATGGAACTGTCTCGGACTCCAATTACACATGACTGTGACACATTAACTGACACTACAGAACCCACAATAGGCCACCCTAGAAACAGCTTTGGTAAAGTAAGTCTTAAGAACATTCCACTTAAATATGATAAACATTGACTCAACCATTCTGGAGAAGTTGATAATACATTTTATTGATTGTTGCAACTGATGCCATACCATTGTTAGGGAACTACTCCTTGTATTATTATGACAGAGCAAGTTCAAACAAATGTTTCTACAAAGTTTAATCAAAACTGACACAACTGCTCTAAAAAAGACTCATTGACATCCACTTTAGTGAAGATTTTGAAAACGTGTTACTTATACACTGCTTCCTCATCCAAATGCACCCAGATAACTCACAAATCTTTTAATATTACACAGGCAACTGTTGATCCCATTTCTTATAGAAACAGGCAAAAATAGGCTACTCTATGCTTACCATTAAAAACAAAGTGACTAAAATTGCAAAATGAAACTGGACATATCACTCATTGTAATGTTAATAATGTTGGTTAGCACCTGGAAATTTAGAAAATCTTGCAAAATTTAAAAAGAAATCATCTGTAGATAGTTCTTTAACACAAGCTTGCAGCAAGGTTCCAAATACTTGCTTGCGCAAGCTTGCAAAAAATAAGCTTGCGGCAATTGGTTGCACAAGCTTCCAAATACTAGCTTGCGGATATCAGTTTGTGCAAGCTTGCCACAAGCTTGCATTAAGAGCTTGCGATTTCGGTTTGCGAAGGGAGAATAGTCCTTGACTAATGAGTCGCCCTCAATAAATAAAGCATTATTATTATTATTATTATTATTATTATTATTACAGATTAAATTGGTATATACTACATGTCCAACTACACAGAAAATTAAATTGATATGCACCATATATATTTGCTTAGAAGTCAACCATGAAAGATTAAATTGGCAAGTACCATCTGTACTTGCTTACAAGCCAAGTCCAACTACATGTAAGATTAAATTGGTATATACCATATATAGTTGCTTACAAGTCAAGTCCAACTACATGTAAGATTAAATTGGTATATACCATATATAGTTGCTTACAAGTCAAGTCCAATTACATGTAAGATTAAATTGGTATATACCATATATAGTTGCTTACAAGCGAAGTCCGACTATATGTAAGATTAAATTGGTATGTACTATATATAGTTGCTTACATGTCAAGTCCAACTACATGTAAGATTAAATTGGTATATACCATATATAGTTGATTACAAGCCAAGTCCAATTACATGTAAGATTAAATTGGTATACAGTCGACTCCACTTAACTGCACATCGGTTAACTGCAATTTCCGGATAACTGCACATAATCACGCCGGTCCCGTTTTTTCCCCAATGCTTAAAAATGTACTGTACCGTACTGCACACTCTGGTTAACTGCACGGTCTCGTGACGGGCCCGAGGGTGTGCAGTTAACCGGAGTCGACTGTATACCATATATAGTTGCTTACATGCCAAGTCCAATTACATGTAAGATTAAATTGGTATGTACTATATATACCTGCTTACAAGTCAAGTCCAACTACATGAAAGATTAAATTGGTATATACCATATATATTTACTTACATGCCAAGTCCAGCTACATGTAAGATTAAATTGGTATATACCATATATATTTACTTACAAGCCAAGTCCAGCTACATGTAAGATTAAATTGGTATATACCATATATATTTACTTACAAGTGAACCTTGTAAGATTAAATTGTTATGTACCATTTATACATCAAGTCCAGCTACATGATGTTCGGAAGAAGTATACTTAAAAGTTTAATTTTTTTCTGAGTTTATCGTGATATACGTTGTCAGTTGCCAAATCAAATAGCAAAGAAAGCCCAAAGGGCATTATGTAAGCTGTGTGAGTAAAATAATTCTACCAATGCTATGCAACCTCAGGTTGTGAACATTACGTAGCATGGTTCTAATCTTTTTTCTAAATTAGCATATGTGATTTGAGTAAAGCTCAATATCCAAAGCAAAGGATGTGTTGTTTTGTTTGACATTTGAAAGACTCTTGGATACTATCATGAGTTCATTGTGACTTGGCCCAATCATTATTTTCCAGATATGTGAGAAACCAATTTCTATCTTCATGCTGATTATTAGTTTAGGCTACCTACAGGTGCTACTTATAAATGAAACTAAGACTATTGGTAAATGGTTATAAAGATGGAGGACATATATATTCATTCATTGAGGCAAGACATTGACACTAACAGTTATAATAGGGTGGTTACTAAAAACACTGAAATACACTGAAAAACCTAAGTACACCAAAAAACACATGCATTTACATGTTCTCTCAGTATATATTGGTTTCCACACAAAAATTGTTATTTGTTTTATTTAAATAATAATATATAGCAAAATAAAATATGATTTATGTGATTTTGATATGAATTATCAGCGGGAGGTCGTGGGTTCGATCCCCGGCCGAATCATACCAAAGACTTACAAAAATGGTACTAACACCTGCCTCGCTTGATGCTCAGCATTAATAGGTTAGTGTTAGGACTGGTCGGCCCGGTATCAGGATAATGTTACTGGGTGGGACATCATGCTACATGACTGCGACATGATGCCCCAGTCCTAACTTCTCATGGGTCAGTGGTTCTTCCCGGGGTTTTCCTGGGTTCTTCCTCTACCATTTATAATGACCACCATGTATAGCCTATCTTGTGCTGAAAAATGGTGTTAAAAACAACAACAACATAGAAGCCATCTTTTCAAGAATACGGTCAGTGGGATTAATGTGATGTTAATAAAAATGAGAAAACAAATTATTATTTTTTGAAGAAGGATATATGAGTAATCTGACTACTTTTCGTTTAAGGAGTAATTTAGTGAAAAAAGCGTCATGATTATGCCAAAAGCATAATGGTTGGCATGTATGATAAATGCTTATAGAAACCGCAAAATGTACCCACCTTCAGGACACACGTAGAAACTCTTTGTGTATTCTTGTGGAATTCCTTCGGGCTGAAATAAATATTAACCAATTGTCATGATCCAAGATATTATAAAAAAGTTTTTCAACTTTAAAGCCTAGTATACAAACTTCATTTATTCATTTATTTCTGGTTAGATCATATTCTTTTATGTAAAATTAATAACTAGGATTATATCCCTCATGTGGCCAAGTGGTCTAAAGCACTTACCATTACAGATCACTGCCATCTCACCTCTAACTGCATGGCTTCGAGTATCAGATTTGGCCAATATGGGTATGTGAGAAAGCTTGCCAGTAGCTTCTCGTGGGTCAGTGGTTCTCTCTTGAGTTTACCAAGGTTCTTCCTCCATACTGGCCACCATGTATAGCAAATAGTGTGCTAAAAAATGGTGTTAAACCCTAAAACAACAACAGGTCAGCATCCTTATAATCACAATTTCTGCTGACCTTAATGCTTCCCACAAAGGACTATCTGAATCCAATCTGATCCAAAAGGTACCAATTTATATGTGGCTTTCCTCGTTATACAAAGCAGGAACTTAAAAACCTAATGAATACAGATTTACTATGAAGAAAATAAAGAAATCCTGCTTATTCCATAAATTTAAGTACCAAAAAAATGCAATTTTCTGTAAAACCATAAACAAGAGACGCAAGTGGCATGAGATCACTAATTTCATTTCACCAACATTTGCCTGACAGATAAATACACTAACAGATTGCCAAAAAGTCTGGGTAAGCTGGAAGCTCTCTGTTAAAATTTCTTTATATTCTATTAATTGTATATTTAATAATTCAAGATTTCTCAAGATTTTGTATCTTTATCAATATTTGTCTGTCCAATACTTACAAGTCCAAATCAAGGAAACTTTTGGCCAAAACTGGTCCAGTTCTGTTAATCATTCTGGCAGTTGTTATCAAGGGTTTTTCTACTGTAGCAACAATAGTAACATCTTATTGTAAATTGGGATCATTTACATAAATCTTAAAGTTCTTCATGTCAGAATACTTTTTTGTAAAAGATTGTCATAATATGTTGGGTGATTTTTAAGAAGAAATTATTTTAAAACTTTTCTAATTGTAGTAATGGCAGACATTTCTGATGATACACTGGCAAGATTTGAATAATTTCTAAAGTCCTTATTACTTATTATTGGAATGCTGTCCAATTTGATCATATATCAGCATTTAAGTTTAAGTAAGTTAAAGTATTTTTTGTTGTTGTAAAGGCAGCCATTTTGTTTTGGTGGACTAGTATCATTTTATGCCAGAGAGCTCTATTTAAAATCATATGGAAAATATGCTTTTTGAGAAGTTGTAAATAACAAATGTTTTTTTGACACACAATGAATGACAGATGAAGCACCACACCATAATCTCTCTCGGCCTAACATCTAGGTAAACTAAAACTGATATATAACCACAGAAAGAAAGAAGGGATGCAATTTCATGTCAAATATTGGACACAGTTTTCCTGTGAAGGAAAGGTAAACAGCATCATAAAATAATTATTAACT
The DNA here is from genome assembly GCA_029339505.1 of Unio delphinus. Taxonomy (NCBI): domain Eukaryota; kingdom Metazoa; phylum Mollusca; class Bivalvia; order Unionida; family Unionidae; genus Unio; species Unio delphinus. Next base: position 15,175,760 of record JAQISU010000014.1, read on the forward strand.
AAAGAACTCACTGTCTGTATGAAGAAATTTCACAATTTTTATACTACTATGCTACAGCTTGTCTACATAGTAACATGAAAAAAATATTGAATGCAGAAAATTTTATGTATGAAATGTCTAGGTAAGCTGCCTGACATACGCAAAAAATTCATTGAACAACTTGAGAGTTGCACTCTAAAAACGAGAAAATTTATGGACAGACAGCAGAGATAGGAGATCTAGTAGTAGCTTCAACTTTACCCACACCCATTACATGATGCGGGAATAAAAATGTGTTAACATATGTTTCAAAAACATGTAACAACTTTTAACAACAAGTCATCACAATAATGGATGTAGGGTAGCAAATAAAAGCAAATATCAAAATATGTCAAAAAGAAAAATTGCACAAAAACTTTAGGAAGATAAACCAAATAAATGTAGTATAAAATTGATAAGTAGATGGAATGGCAAGGTGAAATCAAAAGTGTGTTGACACAAATACTGCCGTGTCTAAAGGCAATTTATCTTACCCAAATCAATTCTTAGCATATGACTTAGTCTCACTCTCTGATTGATTCAAAAACATTTAAGAACTTGTTTTACAATCTATCCGACAAATGGGAGATTACTACTACAACATATACAAAAAATAACATGGTATTATTTTAGTCTAGCTTGACATTCAGAGCAGGAGAGAAATAATTGTGATGCTGAAGGTATTTTGCATCAACTTCCAAAGAAGATTTTGTATTGCTTTCCTTGGCAAAGTTTAAACATTAGCAGAAGCAGTTTGATGCGGCTAATATATAACCCAGTTAGTTTGATGTTGCATATATACAACACAGTTCAACATGGTTGCTATTTACATCATGTTAGATCAATGTTGCTAATATACAACCTAGTTATTTCAATGTTGTTAATATACAACCCATTTAGTTCAATGTTGATTGTAATATACAACACAGTTTAATGTTGTTACTAATTTACATCACAGTTAGTTCAATGTTGCTTGTAATATACAACAGTTTGTTTAATGTCATTACTAATATAGAACGCAGTTAGTTCATATGTTGTTCATATACAACCCAGTTAGTTCAATGATACTTGTAATATACAACACAGTTTGTATAATGTTATTACTAATTCACAACACAGTTCAATGCTGCTAATATACAATCCAGTTAGTTCAATGTTGCTAATATACAACACAGTTAGTTCAATGTTGCTAATATACAACACAGTTAGTTCAATGTTGCTAATATACAATCCAGTTAGTTCAATGTTGCTAATATACAACACAGTTAGTTCAATGTTGCTAATATACAACACAGTTTGTTTAGTAATGATAGCCTTATTTGAATAGAAGTCAGTTTAAGGTATCTAGAGGTTTAGTAATGGTGACCTTATTTGAATAGAATTCAGTTTAAGGTTTTAGAGGTTTAGTAATGGTGGTCTTATTTGATGGTAGATAATAGAAGTCAGTTTAAGGTTTATAGAGGTTTAGTAATGGTTGTCTTATTTGATGGTAGATAAGCTTAATTTGCATAAGACTGACAATATGACATACCAGAAACATTTTCTCATATTTGGTAAGATTTTTTTAGGCTGGTTTTGGAAAATGGTAATTTAAAGGATTTTCTTTATTGCAGACATATTTTATTGCAGATCAGCATCATATTTATAAAGTTGATGGGTCTTGATGCCATGCCATGAATATTCCTGCCAAGTTTAGTTGAAATTGGTTGAATGGTTTTGAAAAGTTAAACATAGCAATTACTGGCAGATGCAAAAATGACCATACCATAACACATTTTACCTAAAAAGGTAATTGACCAAGTATTCATAAATATTTGGCCTTCATTGATTAGACATAAATATTTGACCTTCATTGGTTAGACATATATATTTGGCCTTCATGAATTAGACATAAATATTTGGCCTTCATTGATTAGACATGAAATACCTTGCAAGTTTAGAATCTTTAAACCATACATTTCTCCACAAAGCCAATAGTCTATTATTATTCATACCTCCACTAAGAGTTTTCTTCTGACTCCATCCTGGACACCGATGCCCTCTTTACTGATGATCTGGTTAACACATGTATTATCATCCTCCATAGAAACAGCCTGTTTAAATATCAAACTTTGTGATTAGTAATGTCACCCAGTAATCAGCTATCAATGTAATACCAAGATTACTGATTCCTTTCAAAATATATTTGCCACAAATTAAGGATAATCTAGCACCAGATAGAAATTTTGAAAAGAAAGAAGAGGAAAATGGCTTGCACATCAAGCCTAATCCTGAGTGATACTTTCAATTTGATGTTGTTGTTGTAGAGTTTAACGCCATTTTTCAGCACATAATAGGCTATACATGGCGGCTAGTATTAATGGTGGAGGAAGAACCTGGGGAAACCCCCCCAAAAGAACCATCGACCCACAAGAAGCTACTGGCAAGCTTTCTCACATAACTACATTAGTCAAATATTAGACTCAAACCCACGCAGACAGAGGTGAGATGGCAGTGATCCATAACATAAAGCGCTTTAGACCACTCGGCCACTCATGACCCCTCTTTTAATTTGATGTGGGTGGTAGATGATGATGCTAAATTAATTGCTATGCAAAGCTTCCACTGTGGCAGATTCAACAATAATGAATTAGAATGACATTCTATCCAACAACAAAATATAGAAAGAGACATATCAAAAGAAATCAAGAAATGTTTTCCACCTAGTTGCTATGGAAGCCATATCATTGCTTGTGAAACCATATTGAATATTATTCAAGCAGAAAATATTATATGAAAAATTCCATAAAGAATTTGACAGCAGATTTCCAATACAGCTGGCAGAAATGGTAACCCATGAACATGCTTATCAGAAATCCTACTGTGTGTTTTAGAATCTAGGCAACTCATCTGGAATGGACAAAACATTTGATAGAAGCAGCAAATTTCTGTACAATCCTACTGTTTGTTACTAAAGTCTATTTTTACATTGATGAATAGGTATATCATTCCAGTTTTCTAAAAAAAATTAATACACCAAATTAAAGCAATAAATCCAACCCTTGACAACATGTGACTTCAAAACTTTTAAACACATAAATGAATTTTCAGTTTATTTATAAGTAAAAGTCATGTGTAGTCAAGGTATGATCAGTATGACCAGGAATAGGTTATCATTTGTACAATTATCTGATTCCTGAATGGAGTAAATTCATAAAATTAAAACGCTGTATCAGTTTTATCCACAATCACTTGGTGAATATGTGTTATTTTACTGACTGTATTCTAATACATGATTCTTTAAATTTTCTTATTTTTGCACGGATTATTTCTGGATTATGAAGGCAAGTTTAATGGTAATATTACATTTTGGTCCCCAATTTTGATTTCCAGATCTGGAATACAAATTTCTGGATTAATGGAACAAATTAACATTTAGAAATTGCATTTCCATTGAAATTTGCCCATAGAGTTATGTGCACAGATAAACAGAGTCCAGATTAATGAGCTTCTTCTGTAAATACAAACCTATCAACAAAATAAAGGATCAACAACAACTGGATATATAGGTGGAAGAATATAAAATAAATCATGCACATTGCAAGTATACATGTACTCTAATTTGTCTGACCCTAGGTTTTACTGGCCTTATGGAACTGTCTCGGACTCCAATTACACATGATTGTGACACATTAACTGACACTACAGAACCCACAATAGGCCACCCTAGAAACAGCTTTGGTAAAGTAAGTCTTAAAAACATTCCACTTAAATATGATAAAAATTGACTCAACCATTCTGGAGAAGTTGATAATAAATTTTATTGATTGTTGCAACTGATGCCATACCATTGTTAGGGAACTACTCCTTGTATTATTATGACAGAGCAAGTTCAAACAAATGTTTCTACAAAGTTTAATCAAAATTGACACAACTGCTCTAAAAAAGACTCATTGACATCCACTTTAGTGACGATGTTGAAAACGTGTTACTTATACACTGCTTCCGCATCCAAATGCACCCAGATAACTCACAAATCTTTTAATATTACACAGGCAACTGTTGATCCCATTTCTTATAGAAACAGGCAAAAATAGGCTACTCTATGCTTACCATTAAAAACAAAGTAACTAAAATTGCAAAATGAAACTGGACATATCACTCATTGTAATGTTAATAATGTTGGTTAGCACCTGGAAATTTAGAAAATCTTGCAAAATTTAAAAAGAAATCATCTGTAGATAGTTCTTTAACAAAAATATTTTAACACAATATCTGACAAGAAGTAACACAAAAGTGAAAATAATGTTGCATTTTATCTTTAATTGGATTTCAATGTAATCATAAATATGATTGGCACCTCATCGATTCAAATGTGAAAAGAATCAATTGGCTGCCATGAAAATTGTCCTTCCAGATTGTAACACAAGGTAGCAAACAGGATAGTTTGTTTGATTAGGATTTTTAATGTAGCTTTAACACTTTTTCAGTCATATTGCTACAATGTCTGCAGTGAGGCAGTTTATGGTGATGTTTCAATTTAGAACAATTTGGGTCATTTTAATTACATGAGATGATCTGAATATTATTTTCATTACAGAAAATTATATGAATCTATATTTCATTCTATGAAATTATTTAAATCTCACTTTCATTGTATGAAATTATGTGAAATTATTTGAATCTTTTCTTCATACATTTGAATATGAATCAATATTTTGTTTTCTTATTTGTAAATGTTTTGATAAAGTAATTGAATGAGATGTATATTTTAGAGTGTGAAAAAATAGCTGTATTTGTAGTATATATATTTTTTTTATTAACCCATTCCATAAAATTTCATCTTTCAGCATATTGTGTTTTGTCATCATTTAATCCAAGCATCTATTCAGGTCAATTCTGTTATGGCCATGAATGCAGCAAAATACTTTCAGCTGCAATCAACTGAATTTGTTTACAGGTCAATAATACATATCCATACAAAAACCAAGTAATTCACTGATTATTTTATTACGATATTTTCCCCCATGTAAATTTGTACTGAAAATCATATCAGTAACAGCTCTAACTGCTAGACTGATTCAGATGAATTATGCATCTGACTTATAATCAAAGGATGTGTATTCCTGCCTAGGTCTTGGTGTGTCCTTGGAGAGGGCACTTAACTACCAATTTCTCTACACCAAGGCTTTTTGTTCCTGCCTAGGTCTTGGTATGTCCATGGAGAGGGCACTTAACTGCCATTTCCTCTACACCAAGCTGTGTATTCCTGCCTAGGTCTTGGTGTGTCCTTGGGGAGGGCACTTAACTGCCATTTTCTCTATACCAATAAGGTGTCAATAGTTAAATCCAAACTAAAAATTCACTTGCAAAAAAGGTTTAGAACTAGTCAAATATAAGTAACGAATACCTAAAACTCCTTACGTGACTGTACACACATCACCTAAACCACCATGAGAGCTGCAGACCTCTTGGGATGAGGGGTTATTCCAAGGGGTTGCAAATAGATTAACTAAATAATATGTTTTGCATGTATACTGCAAATTTTCAAATGTATGTAATTGTGTTGTGATGAATAAAATCTGAACCAATTTACAATGGATACAGAGTTCATTATAGTTATAAAAGTATAACTATTATTGTGTATGGGTCTTCAAAACATGTTCCAGTTAAAAAAAAGTACTCATGCTTGAAAAAGTTGGGAATCTCTGATTTAAACCATTCTTCAAATTTATTTTTTTGGACATTGTTTTTACAACAATAGAAACAGTCTACTGCATTTTGATGTGGGGATAAATTTATAATAAATGTATATTCTGAACACTTGTTAAAAAAGGCCATTGCTGTTTGTCATATATATGAAAATTAGAAATTGTGTGTATACATTTCTAGAGCAGAAAGTAAAAAGTGAGAATAAGGGGGAATTTACTGTATAGCAAAACTGTCTTGTTTATGAACATAGTTAACTGCATCATATAATAATAATAATAATAATAATAATAATAATAATAATAATAATAATAATAATAATGAGGACTTTGTATAGCGCCAAATCTTTAGAAGTTCTAAGTGCTTTACAATATCTATAATGATATGACTACATAAAAACAAAAAACAGAAACAAACACCATAAGATTAGAAAACATAAAAAATGCAGATAATATTTAATGATATGAAACATTATTAGGTCTTTAAGTTTCTTCTTGCATCATATTTTATTGGAATAAACAAAATGTCAGATAAAAAAATGAAGACCATGCACCCATAACAAATTTGGGTATCGATTATCATGATCACAAATCAGAAAATAACAAAAAATCTACTGTTGGAAAAATGTTGGGACTTTAAAAGTTTTTCATTATATCAGAAAATGTATTGTTCCCCAGTTAAAATTTTCTCTTTCTCTCTCTATCTGTCTCTCACTCCCAATGAATATTTAACATATATTAAAAACTTATTTGACCAACTTACAGTGGCTTCAAGATCAATCTCGCCTACTTTCAATGGTACAATGTGGAATTTAGCTGACTTTGATTCACCGCCACAGACACACATCTTCTGGACTGCACCCAATGCTGACTGGATGCGGAAATCCTCAGTTTCTTTCATCTTTACCTCCATCTGCAGGTAAATAAATAGCCATCAGAAGAATGGATGGCTAAATATTGATACTACAAATGTAAAACATAATTTTTACAACTTCATATCTAGTGACCTTGACTTTTGTTCTAAAAATCACAGACTCAACACATAGATGTGCTTTCTCAAAAACAACTTTGAAGTTGATATCAATTCAGGCTGGAAACTTGAGGAAAGTTGACTTATTATGTGGAACCAAAAAGACAACTTTAGCTTCTGTGGCATTGACTCTTGAGAATCAAAAGGAAGGTGTCTCTGCCTAGGCATAAACAGTCCATAAAGTTTAGTCACTATCAGATTATGACAATTTTATTTATTGTACAGAAAGCGAAAGAAGACTCCCTCAAAGGACACCTTACTGGTCCAATTTGTTTATCTCCGGAAATTCAAGATTAGACCATATCTTTTCTTTTTTACCATGTGTGATATTTGCCAGTAATAGCAAAATTTGTAAATTATCTAATGTGGTGGACAATTAGGATGTCAAATTGTAACCATTTTCATTTACAGTCAACAAGACATCTTGAGGGATTTTCTGGTGGAAATGCCATGCTGATATGAGGAGTAATGAAGAATAGATAGCCACTATGTTGGCCTTAATGATATTGAATATTAGATTGACACCATTGTGGTGGCCGTATTAGAAGCATGTGAAGCATCATTTTCAGTTAGAACCAACCAGACATCCATTTAGTAAAACCTTGGGCTGTTAAGTATTGCAACAGATAGGAGTAGTGATTATGACAAAAAATTGAACCTAGTCTGTGTACAAGACTTTGACAGCAAAAAGGGCAAAGTCAAAGCGCTCTTATTTCATTACCAAAAATAACTGCAGATTCCACCGTAGAAAACACTTAAAATTTGTTTCATAATGCGTTGAATAAACATAAGTTAGCAGAACTGTATGGGGTTTTAACCTTGAATAAACATAAGTTAGTATAATTGTATGGGGTTTTAACCTTGAATAAACATAAGTTAGCAAAACTGTATGGGGTTTTAACCTTGACATGTATGGATATATGAGCAAGATCAACTTTTTTTATATAGATGATGGGATGAAGTGTGAGCATAAGTTTCATGGCAATCCTTCAAGTATTTTTGGAGAAGTAGTGATAAAATTATTATGCTAACAAACATATGATGATCAGACCTTCCCATATATTTATCAATGACCAGTATAACTAAACATTACATCATTACAACAGCTCCAGTAACCTTAACCTTGAAAAATAGCTGTCATTACCCAAGTTTAGTCTATCTAAGAAGTTTGATGAAAATTAGCCTGAGGCAGCTTGACTCTCCTGCAGTCAAGTAAATCATATTTTCATCTCCAGTGGTCTTGTCTTTGGACCTAGCTAAATCATACCAATTGAATTCTTACTTTTCTCACAGACCACATATAATGGTTGAGAGAAAAAAGACAACTGTTACAATAGACTAAACTTGTGCTGCAGAAACCACCTTGTCAACAACGATTTAGAGATACAGGAACATATGGATAATATATAATTCCAAAAGTGAAGTGGTAAGGGTTTTAAAAATATATTTGTTTATTTATTTTTTTTTTTTAGAAATCAAAAGTGTTCCGACTCCATTTCAACATCCAGAAACATAACATAAAGCACAATAATAGCATGGGTAGAAAGGAAGGTTTGGGATCATATTATATTTCAGATTTGAAATGTTTATTAATGCATAATAACTGGAACTAAAACATTAATAAGGTTAATGTGTTCTATATTTTGACACCATGGTTATGCCCAGTGACTTTACCCATGGGTTTGAGTCTTATGGGAAGGAGTATGATGTGTGATATTACATTATATTATGAAATTAATTGGATAAAAGAATTTTTAAGTTATTACTAGTAATTAAAAAAAGAAAAACTGTTGTACATGCACTTCTTTGTTATGTGGATTTACTCTGGAACACAAGCCAGAGGCAGAATCAGTAAATTTCATGAGGTCTGGGTGTGATGTTGTTATGTGGATATACTTTTGGACAAAAATCAGAGGCAGAATCAGTAAATTCCAGGAGGTCTGAGTGTGATGTTGTTATGTGGATCTACTCTGGGACATAAACCAGAGGCAGAATCAGTAAGTTACATGAGGTCTGAGTGTGATGTTATATTTCACATCAAGTATTTCTGAAAAAGGAAATACATGAAGAAGTAATTAAAACAATTAACATAATCTCTGTCCCAATATAACTGTTCACCCCAGGGTCGGACCTAAGTTTTTGAGGGGGGAGGCCCAAACTTGTTATTGGGTTAAGCGAAGGCTCGAAGGAATCTAACAAAAGTGACTAAAAACTGCAATGTTTTAAAAACACTAAAAAAAATATTTAAAAAAAATAAATAAATAAAAAAAAAATTAAAAAATTCGGAACCCCCTTTGCATCTTTTATCAAAAGAAGTGAATATTTTTTTTTAAAGGGGGGTTACGGGCCCCCTGGGCCTGTATAGCAGGTCCGGCTCTGCACCCAATGGTCCCACCCAATGGTGGAACCCAGGTACAGTAGAACTGCAGTTAGAAAATGTGCATGTGAAAACATTATATTCCAAATTTAAGACAATAACAGTTAAAACAAGTGATAAGTAAATATTTTACCAGAAATGTACCCCCAAAGTAATTCTCTACTGTCTTGGCTCCAGTTATATTCAAAACATCAAGTGAATTAGTAAAGAGCGTGGTAATTATATGAATTTTTTTTAAAAAAAAAACCTTTAAACTATACTCTCATTTTAATTTCTGAATCCATGGCTCAATTCAGAGGCAGCTGGATGGAAGGAATGGCACTGAGAAGGGTGTTAGCTTACAGTTAGACATTCTGTCATATAATTGAAGACTGTCACTAAAACCGGAAGATTCTCTCCCCGAATGGCTGAGTATGGCAGGGTAAAGGAGAGGAAGAATGGTTGGAAAACTGTGATGCCAATCATGGGTGAGACTCCAACACCATCCTTGGAGTTGGAGCACAGGCTGTTGCCAACCCACTCTGTGATAGTATGTGGAACTTCAGCATTAACCGAGAGAACACCATCATCCCTAAAATGACAACAAATTCTGTGTAACTTAAAGAATGGTATATATATATATATATTTATATATATATATATATATATATATATATATATATATATATATATATATATATATATATATATATATATATATATATATATATATATATATATATATTTGTTATAGTGCTTTTGATTAAATGTGATTCTAGACATAATGCAGTAACACAGTATATTTATAGCAATTAGACAAAGAAAAATAACAATATAAAATTAAACATTTTCAACATCAGCTAAAGAATTTACTTCACAATCAAAAAACATTATAGTTAAATTGGACAACACCAGAAATTTTTTCACAATCAGCCGTTGTCTTTACTTGACCACTATTGTATCCAGTCAATACGAGATTATTTACAGGCTATAGTGCACTGAAAATTAGGTAATGATTTACTTTTACAATCAGATATGTGACAACTATTGTATACAGAATAACCAAAATAGTGCTAGCGCTAAAGCCAACTCCAGCAGGTCCAATGCATGAGCTTCGTAAATGCTGGCTGATAATGCAGACACAAGAGAGACATGTATCACCAATCCTTACTGCAATATGTTTCTGTTCATGTGTCAAATACACAATGGCCTACAAATATTTGTTTCTGTTCACATGTCAAATACATAATGGCCTACACAAATTTAATTCTGTTCATGTGTCAAATACACCTTGGTATGCAAAAAGCTTGTCATATCTGTCATGCAAATCCAGAGACTAAAGTGCCCCAATAGAGCCTGGAATGGATTAGCAAATGAACAGACAGAAAAGGGTCGATGCTCATTGACATAACATACCTATTAAGAAGGTCTAAGAAAGCACTAACATTTGACACAGTTGGAAAATCAGTTTGATTTAAGTGTGATTTCAGACTGTGGGAAAACCCGAGTATACAGATAAACAAGCTGCACCATTATGGTTGGTATACAAAAACAGGTTTGTTACATGATTGTGAACTTTCCTCTTGAACAACAAAAGCACATAATCAACCTATGTGGGCCAGTCAGCTTAAGTTGCTAAAAACTTTGTTTAACAACAATTTAAAAAAATCTTCAAGCCCAGGTTTACAAACTTTAGAAAAATGCCCTGATTGGAGGAACCATCAAGGAAATGTGTCCAGTGATGTCAGTGGTATTAAAGATGATTTCAAGTATGGCCTAAATAATCTGGTGACAGCAGAACCAAATTTTGCCTTTGGAAACTGAAGGAAATGACATTCTGAACAAGCTTAATGACTTGTACAAGAACAATATCAGCAACCAATTCAGGAGAAATTTGCCAAAGTTGTTAGTGAGGGTTTCAGGGCCCAGATATCTCAAGATATATTTTAAGGGCTTGAGTGAAAAACAGTGAAAGCCCCTAAATTACCAAAATTTAGGTGTGCCCATGGCTAACTCTCTCTGAGATTTGGTCAAAAGTAAATTATCCCAAGAAAGAAATGAATGTAATGCTCCAGAAGTTTCAGGTAAGTGTTGCAAAACCTGGTGTTCCTCTTCATTAGTATCATAAGTAGATTGTATCACTTGTGTGGACACGTTAACTCTATTTCTTTATCATTTTCACCATCTATAACATAACTCCCCCACACATTCATTAAGATGTCAGAATTTTTCATTTCAATAAAAATAATTTTAAAAATTGTCATGTAAATTTTGTTTCTAAAAGATAATAATTACTTTTAATCATATTAACATTAGAAAATAACTTCTGCTACCTCTAATAAATATGAACAACAATTTTACAGCAAAACCTACAACAGGATACTTGCTTTTGTAGGGAGAGTGGGACAAATTGATAGTGTGAACATTTATAAAGTATTTTCAGGAAAACATGATTTATTAAAAACAAATCTGCCTCCTCCTTTAAATACATTACCCACTCAAATGAACATGTGGAGAATAAGTATGAGGAAGCCGAAATGCATAATCATCCTACCAATACCATCATCAACCGCTATGAATATGATAATTGCTTAGCTGAAAAGATGAACTTCTAGTGGAAAGGCAGCACAACTGAAATAATTTCAGTTATATTCATGTGAAGGAGATTCCTGCAAAAACTGAATTCGGCAAACGTTATAAGGTCATGCCAGGAACTGAGTTTGTGCCATCATGAAATGGGCATGGTAAATGTAAGAGCAGCTACCAGTGGTTCAACAAGATTCAACTCTCTCCTTTAGGTGTACCAGCCAACTCTACTGTCTCAAATTTAAACAATATTTTTGAAGGCTAAGTCCATCAAAATCACTTGTATTTCATAAGTGGAGATATTCATAAGACATACCTGATCATGCAAAAATACAGTGTATGCCAATCTAATATATGATGCACTTGCAGAGTTATGCATTATTTTCCATTCTTAATAAGTAAGCCTCTGAAAGGCACCACAGATGTTCAATGTGTGCCCTCAACAGCCTCTGACAGGTACCACAGATGTTTCCTGTGTACCTCCAACAGCCTCTGACTGGTACCACAGATGTTCTCTGTGTGCCTTCAACAGTATCTGACATGTACCACAGATGTTCCCTGTTTGTCTTCAACAGCCTCTGACTGGTACCACAGATGTTCACTGTGTACCTCCAACAGCCTTTAACAGATACCACAGATGTTTCATGTGTGCCTCCAACAGTCTCTGACAAGTACTATAGATGTTCCCTGTGACCCTCTGAGAGGCACCACTGATGTTACATGTGTGCCTCTGACAGGACAGGCAACAAGATGTTCCATGTGTGCCTCTGACAGCATCTGACAGGAAACAAACATGTTTCCTGTGTACAACAGACACCATATGAGAGTGCAAAATGTAGCATTTTTTATTTTGATATGTCAGCTGAGGTAAGGAGATATAGTTATTTTTTCAAATGTTAATCTGTTGTTAGAACAAAGGTTGCATCATTAGCATGACTGAGCTGTCCAAATAAAACTGCATGTAGTAAGATCATTGGACAGTACAGCTCAGTCATGCACATGGAAGCTAGTGCTGTCAAAAAGCTGTATGATAACTGTTTTATCAAAATCAAAGATGGGCTCTGGTGAACAATGCAAGTAAACAGGAACTGAATAAAAATGATATTGGCCAACAAGTCAGAAAGATCCCTGTAGCGAGCAATATCATCCCTTCCATGATGTCTGAACATGTTGAGAATGGTGTTAATCAATCATGATAGGAACTAATATTTTGTTCTTGAAGAGAAAAAAAAAGAAGCTTGTCAACTTGGTAAAAACCAGATGGACGCAAGGACCACTCCATATGAAGAAATTGGTATATCCTTGATAATGGATTTCCCTTAATGTTCTAACATGTATCAGACTTTTATACATATATGGTAGTAGCTATATTGACAAAGGTATTCTCATTCTATAAAGCTAAACTTCCAGTAACTTTGTCCCAACTAATCTGAAGAGGTAGCTGTAAGACACATATTATCAAAACCTTTATATTTTAGATGTGCACCCTACAAGCAAAAGAGGCATGGAAAATGGCTTTCATTTCCAATAGATACATGTAAAGAGTATCTTCTTGCACCATCCAATTACTTGCCACTGACCATCCAGAAGCATGGTCATAACTGTACCCCCAACCCAAAGTCTGGCATGTAAAGGCAGCTGAGATGGAGCAAGTCTCTGGCGGCATTGAGCAGGCCAAGGAGTTGAAGAAACCATAATGAAAATTCTGGTAGGAATGCCTCTGACACATGAACAATGCAGTCAATGCATATGGAAGGAAGACATATAGAATCTATGTTGGGGTTTTGGACCGAGACAATGAAATCCCAGCCTAGGGTTTATATTATTTATATAATGTATAATAATAATGTAATATATATAATGTAACCCGGTGGCTGGGATTTCATTGTCTCGGTCCAAACTCCAACGTAGATTATTTTTCTCAACCAATATTATTTTTTAAAGTAAAAAGAACTCTTTAAAAGTGTGCACATCGCAATGTTTACATGAGCAAAGAAAAATAACAACATAAAACGTCGCATAGTTATGAGGTATTATCACATTTAATATGTGGATGTTATATGAAATTAACAATAAATATTAATAATTTATAAGAAAGAAACTGTTTCCTTTCATCATTTCCAATTTTGAGTACCCCACACTCCCATAAAAAAGACCCTCGTCACCCTCCAAATATGTCGACCCCAGAAGATAACAATGTGCTAAACTTTCAAGTTCACGGATTCTTTGAAAATTTATATTTCTGTCTTGGAAATATGGCAAGTGATGCAGTGAAATTTGTTTATGGATTAGTGTGTTGAGGGATGAATGATTCCTTCTGGTTGGTAAGTGTAATATTTGTCAATAAATATTGCAGGTATATTCAGCTTGAGCACAACAGAGATGCTTAACAAAATTATAATAGAGCATGTTTGACAGAACACATTTCTGGCTGTTGCTAAGTTTTCCATTGTTGTTTAGAGAGTTGGGATGCTATGAAGTGTATAGGTATATAGTCTTATGTGCATGGCTCAGTGTTTTCCGACATAGGATAAAATAACACCATTGAGAATTTTATCCTATCTGTAGCTTAGAAACTTTTCAGGTCAGCTTCATTAACTGTAGCTAACAGTATATACAATGTTTCACGCGAAGTGTTTACAACAAATTCAGTTGCTTTAGCTACATTTAATGATCTGAAAATGTACTGAGCTAGTCCTGCATATAGGATAAATTTGACCATGTTAGTTTGAACAAACTAACATAATATCAAAACCTCGAAATAGTATGCATGTGTGTATTTGTCTCTATCAAAATGTTTTTGTTTTGCTGTGTTTTTAAGACAGATTGGCCTTAAGTAACTATGTTTTGGTTATATGTCATTTGTTGTTGTTGTTGCTGTTTTTGTTTTATTTGAGAACAACTATGGCACAACAAAAGACAAGAAGGGTTTCTGTTGTTAAAATTAGTTCTCAGTGCGTGGACACCATGACTGAGACGATTGGTCTGAGATGACCAGACTGAGATAGGAAAAGTAAGGTTAGCAAAACAGCTAGATTTCTCTGTTGCTTGGATGAGAAAAGCAGGTTGATACAAGTTAAAACTCCAAAGCTAGATAAACAAAAAATGCTGTGAAGGGACAAGTATAAACTTTCCCACATTGATTATCCACCCTAAACTGCAGAGAGAGAGAGAGAGAGAGAGAGAGAGAGAGAGAATGTTGTTCATATTCTGAACTAATATGTACCGAGTGTTTTTTGTAGTATATTACAGTCATGATGCTGTGTCACCATGCAACGTGTAACACTTAGCTATGTGGTATGCTTGCAATGCCAGCTGTGCTACATCTAAATAGAACAAGGACCAACTGAAGCTTGTTCTTCTAGAATGGCTGGTCAGGCCAGACCAGACAGCCAAACAGGCAGCATCAAGTGTTGCCCATCATTGTTGTTTGAAACTGTCGGTTATGAACAGTTCACCACTAAAATATGAGTTTTTTGCCCACTAAACTTATATGCAGTTTGATTGGAAGGCTCAATGGTAGGATGGCTGCAGGGGCACCTTATGATGCATGGCATTTAACTTGTGGCTTGATCCAGTCCAGATGCCAGATTGCATTCTCACAATTCTGGTTTTTACTCCATCATATTACTTCTAATTCACTTCATGAAAAGAGCACTGAAGAATGTGACAGCAGCTGGAGTAGACAACATCCCAGCCAACATTCCCTCTAAGCGAATGTTAGATGTGCATGCAGTGATTGCTGAATTGCGCAAGCACTATGGAGACGAGCAAAATTTAACGTTGGATTGAGCAAAAATTGACAATTCAGCTGCGTGGGGTTGCCTGAGCAGCTGCACGCACACATGTGTGTAGCTGAGAGGGAATGTAGATCCCAGATGAACATATCAAGAATGGTGGGGAATCACTGATAGAGCTACTAACACAAATCTGCAACAAGATATGACAGACAGGTGAATGGCCAACACAGTGGACCCAGTCACTGATTATTAAACTCCCCAAAAAAGGCAATATCCAGCTGTGACAAAATTACACAACTATGAGTTTGATCAACCATGCTAGTAAGGTGATGAAAGTCATCTTGAACAGACTGAACCCACAAGCAGAGACATACATGCTGAAGAACAGGCTGGGTTCTGGAGTGGAAGAGGCACAACAGAACAAATATGCAATCTTAGGGTTCTGTGTGAAAAGTACTCACAACATCAACAAGACATCTATCATGTGTTCATAGATTTCAAAAAGGCTTTTGACAGTGTGGCATGAGGCATTGTGGGCCACAATGAAGAAGTACAACTTGGGTCAAAAGTAGACCAATACCATCAAGCAGCTGTACGCCAAGGCTACCAGTGCAGTAACTGTTCAAGGTTCTGTGGGGGACTGGTTCAAGACAACAGATGGAGTATGGCAAGGCTGTCTCATGTCACCCATGCTTTTCAACATCTACTTAGAGCGCATCATGAGCAAAGCCCTGGAAAACCACTTTGGTCAACATTGGAGGGTATAACATCACCAACCTCCACTTTGCAGATGACATTGATGGGCTGGCAGGTAGTGAAGATGAGCTTGCCACCTTAGTGAAGAACCTGGATGAAACATCTTCAAGATTTGACATGGGGATAAGTGTCGAGAAGACAGCACTGGAGAGGGATCAAGAGCAGAAATTTTGTCATAAACAGCACAAACAATGGCAGCTATGTTAAAGCTAAGACCCATCTGTCGAGACAATAATATCTCTCTGAAAACTAAAATCAGACTATTAAGAGAACTAGTCATCTCAATCTTTCTGTATTCATGTGAGGCCTGGATCCTGACAGCAGAATTGCAATGAAGAATCCAAGCACTTGAAATGAGACGCTGCAGAACCATCCTTGGTATATCTTACATGGACCACATCACAAATGAAGAAGTGCATATCACCATCAGGCAAAAAGTAGGCCATTATGAAGACCTCCTCACCACTGTCAAAAAAGAAGCTGAAATGGTATGACCATGTCACTAGAGCCAACAGTCTATCCAGAACAGTACTTCAGGGTAGTGTCCAAGGTATCAGAAGGAGAGGTAGACAGAGAAAAAAGTTGAGTGACAACATCACAGAATGGACCAGGAAAAGTTTTGCAGAGACATAGGCATTGGCACATGATCGAGACAAGTGGATAATTCTGGTCAGATGTTCAGCAGCACAGTGCCTCAATGACCACACTAGGTCCAGAGACTGATAATGATGATGATATACATTTCATTTGTACATTCGTTAGGCATGGTGGATGGCAGATAGCAAGGATGGAAAGTGAATAGGAAAAATAATCAGCAAATCAATTGCTACATATAAATTTGACTTTACTGGAGGTAAGTGATGGTTGTAATAGACTGGTTATAAATTTGACTTTACTGGAGGTACGTGATGATTGTAATAGACTGGTTAGAATGGTGTTTGGATATGGATTGAATTCAGGAAAGTGCTATGCATAACTGTATAAGCTCTATCCAACTCATGCATAGAAATACAAAACTTAATGTTCAACATATATCCTGGTGCATATAAGTGAACCAAGTTTCATGTCTCTATCTCCAGGTTGTTCAGAATTGCAGAGTTAAAGGGAATAAAAAAGTACTTGATCTGTGACCCTAACTTTCAAAATGTTTAGAACTGTGATACCCAGCAATTAATAATGACATACCTTCAACAAAAAAGATACATAATAGTACATGAACCATCTAATGAAGATAATGAAATGTACCATTTAAAAAAGATACATAATAATACATCCTACTAAATATACATAATCATAATTTAGAAAAAGAAACAATACTTTCTACTAAAGATATATAATCACACCATCTAAAAAAGATAAATAATTGTACCATCTAACAAACATACCTAATCATGCCTTCTACAAAAGATGAATAATTAGACCTTCTACAAAAGATATCTAATCAAACCTGGTTTCACTCCTCTTATTTCAATCAATTTAAGAGTTACAAGGCATAATAAAACCGACCTTGAAGATGAGACCCAATATGGTATGTGACCAACCATGAGAGGAAGAAAATCTGACAGATTTTAACCATACTGGTACATGCACGAGTCAAGGATCTGTTTCAAAGTGGACATACCCTAAAATATGCAGCTCCCAAAGCCATGTTTCTGGGAAGTAACTGCGAACAACAGTTGGTTCTGGTTTGACTCGAGCTGAGTCTGAATCCACTTGATATGACAGTGCAATATTTTCACCCAGACCACCAGATTCTAAATTGTAGGCAATGGGATCTGAAAATGAATACTACAATGAGACACTTGTTTGATTTTCTGCACTATAAATACCTAAATGAAACTATGGAAACCTGGCAATATCCAATAAATATATGGTTTATGGGTACAGTCTTCCAAGCCTAATACTGAAAATGCAGTAATAAGTAGATATTTAGGCCAGAAAAACAGAGACATAGCTGTTTGGAGCCCAGGGACAAGATTCATTTTTAGGCCTCAATATTTTCATCAATATTCCACATACAATCTATTTCAAAGCCCATTTTGGCACCTCCACTAGTCTGGTGCCCAGGGACATATGTCCCCCTCTGCCCCCTCTCCAGCTACACCTTTACAGATACATGGTAAAGGTGTTCCCCCATCAACCTGTGGCTAAACATACTTTTTTTTCACAAAAATGTTACTATTGTAATTTCTGCTATAATTATTAAATAACTAATGAGATATTCCACTAAATTTAAATGAAAGTTTAGTGTTCTTGGTGTTGACATTCCATTTTCAATTTGTGGCTATTATTCATATAAAAATATGTATCACTATCTTGGCAAAAATTGCTTTCTTTCTTTACATGTATGTACTAAAAATATCAAGGCAAATAAAATTAAAATCAGATGAGAATATAGAAAAGTAGTGCAGATACAATGAACATAATTCCTATTTCTCTCTCCCTATGTATGTATATATATATATATATATATATATATATATATAGAGAGAGAGAGAGAGAGAGAGAGAGAGAGAGAGAGAGAGAGAGAGAGAGAGATAAATGTTTCATTAAAAGGAAAGAAAGAGTGCTTAATTTCCTTTTTATGAAAAATTTACACAAGTCAATGATACAGCATACATACTATACATACATTTTATCATTTTATTTATATCACATATAAATATACATGTATACATTCCAGCATTTCCATTTCAGTTATTATTTGTTACAGTCAACTGTGTACTGACAGAGTGAATGAAGTTTTCATATCCCTTCTCAAATACATTTGTGTCACAGTAGAAATCCGTTTCTGTTGGTCAGTTTGTCAGTAAATTTCACCACCAATAATAGGTCTGCAAATTCTTTTTCCATTGATTTTCACTCCATATCAATCGATCGATCGATCGAGAGAGAGAGAGAGATTGTGGGGTGGTGGGGTAAAATACAATAATATTTGAAAATAATAGTTTTCAACCTTTTTATAGGTTTTAATAGTATAATCTTGACATGCAATTGCAGCTTTACATAATTGTTATTGTGAATACTGTAGATGCATCCCATTGAAATTGTATACATACTGTTACAACAATTTATATTTTTGTAGATTATTTGGTGTAAGTTCAGTTTCAAAGGTTTCACCCAAATTCTTTTTTCTCTCTTGTTCCAAATATTTCCTCATATTTTGTCCTGTACACATGAGAGAGAAGGGGGAGGGGTCAATGAATTTATTTATCTAATTCATGTACAGTGAGAGAAAAGTTGTGTGTGTGTGTTTTCAATGAATTTATTTATCTAATTCATGTACAGTGTGACCCCACTATAGCATGCTCTATTATAACAAGAATTCTGATAAAACATGATTGTGGCATGGCTCCTGAAATTTGACATACATATATTTTTCTCGTATACAAATTTTTTTATTTCTTTTTAGAAGTAGGAAAAGTAACATGTAAAAAGTTTATTTTCATTTTTCAGGAATAAATAGTGGTTGCATTTTCATATAAGATGATTTTGGCATGGCTCCTGTAATTTCATATAGATATATTTATCTTGTACAGGAAAAACATTTTTTGTCTTAAAAATAGAACAAAATAAATTACAAATATTTTATTCAGGGATCATACTGGGCTTTGCCAATGCTGCAAATTGCAATTTTGTTTCCTTACTGGCAACAAAATATACTATCTGGATATTCCACTGCCCCCAACATTGTTGGCTGTTTAAATCTGTATATACAACCTGGGTTGAAGTGAAGATTTTGTTTGTTTGATTAGGATTTTTAATGTAGCTTTAACAATTTTTCAGTCATATTACTACGATATCTGCAGTGAGGCAGTTTAGAGTGATGTCTAGCACTGGGGCATCATTCCACAAACATGTATCATGATGTTCCACCCAGTCATATTATCCTGACACCAGGCTGACCAGTCATAACACTAATCTCTTAATGCTGAGCATCAGGAGAGGCAGCTATTAGTACCATTTTTGTAAGTCTTTGGTATGATTTGGGCGGGGATTGAACCCACAACCTCCGTCTCTTGAGGCGGACGATCTAACCACTAGGCCACTGGTGCAGTTTGGAATGAAGAAATTCAAAGACACAATGAAAGAAAGCTGGAAACTTGACATAAAATGCACTGAAATTTATATATTGTTAGATAAACAAATTTAATATTGACTAACCACCTTAACAGTCAACTGTTATATCATAATCCACTTATTCTAAAAAAATTGCCTGAGTACTCTATGCTGTGAGATCTCTGCATCCTTTTGGTAACATATCTGGTAGTGGCAATCAACCAGCCAACCCTGGCAAGTGTGTCTCAGTAAGGCAGTTGATTTTGTACTGTACATTTGACGAGTTTTCAGTAAAGTGTAACAAAATATCATAAACTGAATAGATGTAAAGCTAGAAAAAGTTTGGTATCTGAAACATGCAGCGAAAATAATCATTATGTTCAATCCACATTGCTGGTCCCTAGTATGGCGTTAAACCCTACATCAACAACAACAACAATAATCAACAACTTGTGACAACCGTAGTGAATTACTAAATGATGATTGGATATAGATAAAAAGCAAGGAGTACCATTTTTTTATATATAGGTATTATATGTGTTTTCTAACAGGATGTGAGTCATAGATGAAGTTTATAAAGTGATATATACTTCAATTCATGGATTATTTGTTACATACAAGTACAGTACTTAATGAATTATGATTATACTAAACAGATATAAGTTGTCAATACAATGTTTTAATCCCTATAATTAGGAATTAATTATTTGCACCACCTTTTATTACCTTCCCAAACCATAATTTAGGTAAATGCATCATTTTCTTCATCTAACTTACTTGGTTATAACATGGTTCAGTCTATAACTCCAACAATATTGTAATATCAAATTGATTATTGCAAACACTTTTAAAGCCATTTTTAAGAAAAAATGTATGTTGTGTGTAAGTGTCTGAGTGTATGTATACACCCACTCACCTTATTTTGACTGCAAGAACAAACTTAAAGACCTAATAATTTTTTCTACCTTAAATATTTTCATCATTTCATTTTGTTTTCTAATTTCATTGTGTTTGCTTTTTTTAATTTTCTTATTATGTAGTCATATCATTATAGATGTTGTAAAGTGCTTTGAGATTCTAAAGATCAGGCGCTATAAAAAGTCCTCATTATTATTATCATTTCATTCATATTATCATTAATAATAATAATAATGAAGACTTGTTTAGCACCTAATCTTTAGAAGCTCAAAGCGCTTTACAACATGTATGATTATATGATTACACTACAGAAAAACAAATAACAAAAACCATGAAATTGGAAATTACAAAAACATTATTAGGTCTCTAAGTTTGCCATTGCAGTGGAAAAAGGTGAGTTTTAAGAGCACTCTTAAAAGGGACCACTGTGTCTTAGTGTCTAATTTCAATGGGCAATTCGTTCCACTTTACTGGGCCTAGTATGCAAAAGAACGATTTTAATGACTTTGTTTTCATAGTGGGAACAATGAGTGTATGATTGTCAGAAGAGGAGCATAAGTATCTTGCTGGTGTATACACATGGGTGAGGCCGGATATGTTTGTTGGACTGGAGTCCGTCAGTGAAACATAGCACAGTGTTTGATTCTGTATTGAATGGATAGCCAATATAGGGTACAGAGCAGTGGTGAGGTGTGTTCTGATTGAGGTACTCTAACAATGATCCGAGCAGCTGTGTTTTGAACCTCTTGAAGTATCTGGAGTAGATATTGTGACGAACCAGACATAATTGAGTTACAATAGTCCAGTTTATAAAGTACTAATGAACACACAAGTGTTTTAGTGGCATCAACTGAAACATAATTGCAAATGGAACTGATGCGTCTCAGTTCAAGATATGCAGCCTTGCATATGTTCATGACATGTTGCTGCAATGTGAGAGTACTGTCTAGAGTAACACCTAGGTTTCGAACTGACTGACAATATAATGGTGGTGTTGCTGATATTTATTGTCTGAGGTAAAGGATGTGAATGAAAAAGTCTTAGTGTTGTGACCAGAATAGCCTCAGTTTTATCATCATTCATTTATAGCTTGTTATATGTCATCCATGATTTCACATCAGAAATGCGCCACTCTACTCCATAGATGGTAGCATCAACTTCAGTTGGGTGGCTAGATTTGTATATTTGGTTGTCATCAGCGTACAATTGGTGAGACACTGGTGATGATCTTATGACACTTGAGAGCGGCTGAGTGTATAGAATGAAGAGAACAGGACCAAGAACAGACCTCTGTGGGACATCACAACATAGATCAACTGGGCTGGAATGTATTTCATTTGCACATACAATCTGTGTCCTGTTCACTAAGTAGGACTTGAACCACTGCAAGGCTATATTCTGAATGCAAAATACATGCTGGAGACGGTGAAGTAATATATCATGGTCTATTGTTTCAAATACTGCAGACAAATCAAGGAGGGTGAGGACTGTAATCTTTTCACTATCCAAAGCAGTGAGAATATCATTAAATCCTTTCAGAAGAGTAGTTTCAGTACTGTGCCAAGGGCAATATGCAGACTGTACATTGCTAAAAAGACTTTGAATTCAAATGAGATACAAGTTGGGCTAGAACAACTTTTTCTACGATTTTTTTTATGAATGGAAGATTTGAAACTGGATGGTAGTTCTTTAAATCATTATGGTCAAGTGTTGGTTTCTTCAGCAGAGGCTTAACGATGGCAGTTTTGAAAAATTATGGGAATTTCCCAGATGAAAGAGAGATATAATTAACATCAGTTAGTGAAGGCAATATTGGGTCATTGCACTCATACAGCAGTGATGTCGGAATTGGATCAAGTTCACAAGACTTTGGTGCACTCTTCATCATGACTGTCTGTACTAAATCAACAGAGACAGGTTCGAATGCTCCTAATGGTTGTCACTGAAATTCTGTATTAGGACTGTATGGTGATGAGACAAATGAAATTGTGTTGTCAAGCTAATCTCTAATGATTTGTACTTTGTCATGGAAGAAATTTGCAAATAGATCAGGAAGGTCTCTAAGTGAGAAGGTAGCTGGAAGTGGTATACATTTGTTCCTTGACAATTAGTTTGTTAGTTATCTTGATGTGCTCTTTGCAGCTGGAACTCTCTGTGATCTTAGTACTGTAGTGGGATAATTTTGTTAAATGGACTATGTTTGTGACATTCTTCTTAGCGGCTTCATAGATTTGTTTATGAATAGTGAGTCTGGTGGAAGCCAAATCCTCTCTGCTTTTTCGGTGATGTGTTTTAGCAGTGCAAAGCTGGTCCCTAACACTGCTATACCATGGAGAACACCTTTTTATTGATACTCTGCATTTGGTGGCTGGGGCATGTTTTTCAAGCAATGAATGCAGGCAGTTATCAAGTTGTTTTGCTGTATGATGTAAGTCAGTTGTTAGGTCTTCTTGGATGTCATACATGAATTTGGTTCTATTTATCATACGGAGGTTTCTCATTATTATTATCATTATTATTATTATATATCAGGCCTTACTCCAAACTATGACTAACCTCGTGTTTTTAAAGAATGTTGTTGATTGGAGGTGAAATAATTCATTGATATATTGATTCATCAACACTACTGATACAAGAGACAGAGAATTGATACAAAAGGATACTTACTTATGCATATTAATTGTAATTTTAGTTGTCAGCAGTCATGAATAATTATCATTTCTAGCCTTGTTATTCTCTAAAATTATGATGCATCTAAAACAGCATTTGCAGTCACAGGCACTCATGTTTATTGGCAAAACGTTAACACAAAGAAACATTGTTTGTAATCTGCCCCTACCCCCTCCCCCATCCTATACTAATTTTCTTAACCCAGAGGTATTTTCAGCATATACTATACATACCAGAGGTATTTTCAGCATATACTATACATTCCAAGTGTGTTCCACATGTATATTTTACTCATAATTTTAATAACCACTTTCACACAAAGTTTCTACTTTGAATTGTATCTTGATTCCTTTGGTTGATTTGAAAGCTACACTACTGGTGTTTTGCATGGTGAAATATGTTATATCGAATTCTCATTTGTGGTTATTGCTTGTCCTGGTACAGGTTAAACAATAACCACCAATCAAAAATCAATGTAGCTTATTCTCTGCGTGACAAACAGGAAGTATTGGCAGAATAAAAGAGGAAAGTCATTTGTGCAAATTCATGCACTTGGAGAACAGCGAAACATGAGAACACACAAAACTTTGTTGAAATCCCACATATGAAATTGTACTTGATGAAGTATACAAATTGTATTTAACCATATTTCTATCTACATCTGTGTTTAAGATAGCAATCGTTCCACATCTGGGTACATCAAGCATGACATGAATGGTTGTGAAAGTAAATTTGATTAGCACAACATGTCCTGGAATAAGTATTATGGCATAGTTTGAAAAGATTCATGAAGAAAGTTTTATAAATGCATGTTTAAAATATGTGCTACTTAGTATCCAAAATGTATGCTTCCTGGCGTGGTTCAGTGTGATTTTGTTTGGCAAATACGGTACTTACTAATGATAGTAATGATGACAATGATTTGTAAAGTTATGAAGTATATCAGATTTGTTGGAGCTGTGAAGGTGTTAATGGAGTAATTTTGATCCCAAAGTGGTGTTGAATGTACATGTTGGATGGAAGAAAATAAATGGCATGACACTTTCAGTGGTATTTTAATTTAAATGTACAAAGGGGTTGAGCCTAATTAAAATACTGAAATTTAAAAAGTATAATGCTATTTTCATTTTTAAAAATAAAATTAATCATCTTATCATGCAGGTGTTTATGCTCAAATGCCATATACACATATACATATCAGGGTTAAGATAAAATAAATAAAATAAGGGTATAATTAATGAAAACTGCATACAAATATATGATAACTATATGTCTATTTGTGTTCTGCATACTGGAAATTCAACCAGAATGTCAACATGCATGAAAAGGGCACCAGCTACCTTCTAATGATGGAAAGACCATCAAGTTCATACGTGTCTTGATATGAATTGCATCGCTTGCTGTGGTTCAGGAATCATATCGATACCAGCTACAGGTGTAATGTTTTGCGCCTATTGTTCATGTAGTTGGATGTTGCCATCATCGAGGTGGTTCTGAAATAGACCATTAATCCATCCATCCATCAAGTGAAGTCCCAGGAACTGGCATCAAGTCCATTATTAGTGCTTTCAACTGGTAAAGCAAATAGCAGCAACATCCTGGAGGTTTAATGAACTGGAACATGTAGAAATACATTTTGCAGGTCTACACTGATAATAAAGTCTCCCTTCTGAATAAGATTTAAAACCCACTTTACAATTTGAACTGTGGGGTGCAAAGGATATCATTGCATGTCACGTTAAGGAGTGTTTAGGTCTATCATTAGTCAAAGAGTCCTTAAGTCTATGATTAGTCAAAGAGTGCTTAGGTCTATGTTAAATCAAAGAGGGCTTAGGTCTATGTTAAGTCAAAGAGTGCTTAGGTCAATGATTAGTCAAAGAATGCTAGGATATTGATTAGTCAAAGAGTGTTTAGGTCTATGATTAGTCAAAGAGTGTTTAGGTCTATGTTTAGTCAAAAAGTGGTTTAGGTCCATGATTAGTCAAAGAGTGCTTAAACAAAGAGTGCTTAGGTCAATGATTAGTCAAAGACTTTAGGTATATGATTAGTCAAAGAGTGCTTAGACAAAGAGTGCTTAGGTCAATGATTAGTCAGAGAGTGTAGTAGTCAATGATTAGACAAAGAGTGGTTTAGGTCCATGATTAGTCAAAGGGTGCTTAGACAAAGAGTGCTTTGGTCAATGATTAGTCAAAGAGTTTAGGTCTATGATTAGTCAAAGAGTGATTAGGTCTATGTTAATTCAAAGAGTGATTAGGTCTATGATTAGTTAAAGAGTGATTAGGTCTATGATTAGTTAAAGAGTGCTTTGGTCTATGATTAGTCAAAGAGTGATTAGGTCTATGATTAGTCAAAGAGTGCTTAGGTCTATGATTAGTCAAGAGTGCTTAGGTCAATGATTAGTCAAAGAGTGTTTAGGTCTATGTTTAGTCAAAGAGTGATTAGGTCTATGATTAGTCAAAGAGTGCTTAGGTCTATGATTAGTCAAAGAGTGCTTAGGTCTATGATTAGTCAAAGAGTGTTTAGGTCTATGTTTAGTCAAAGAGTGGTTAAAAGTCCATGATTAGTCAAAGAGTGATTAAACAAAGAGTGCTTAGGCCAATGATTAGTCAAAGAGTGCAGAGGTCAATGATTAGACAAAGAGTGATTTAGGTCCATGATTAATCAAAGAGTTCTTAGACAAAGAGTGCTTAGGTCAATGATTAGTCAAAGACTTTAGGTATATGATTAGTCAAAGAGTGCTTAAACAAAGAGTGCTTAGGTCAATGATTAGTCAGATAGTGTAGTGGTCAATGATTAGAGAATGAGTGGTTTAGGTCCATGATTAGTCAAAGAGTGCTTAGACAAAGAGTGCTTAGGTCAATGATTGGTCAAAGAGTTTAGGTCTATAATTAGTCAAAGAGTGATTATGTCTATGTTAATTCAAAGAGTGATGAGGTCTGTGATTAGTTAAAGAGTGCTTAGGTCTATGATTAGTCAAAGAGTGATTAGGTCTATGTTAATTCAAAGAGTGCTTATGTCTATGTTAATTCAAAGAGTGATTAGGTCTATGATTAGCTAAAGAGTGCTTAGGTCTATGATTAGTCAAAGAGTGATTAGGTCTATGATTAGTCAAAGAGTGCTTAGGTCTATGTTAAGTCAAAGAGTGCCATTGGCCTCTGGGACAAGGAACAGTCTCTAATAAAAACCTGGTTATTTATGTTGTGAATGATTGCCACTACCATGTTCTCGAGAAGGTTGTCGACTTCTCACTGCAAAGAGTTGGCCTTGTATGGATCTTTGGGGATGTCTGTAGCTGAAGATCTGATAGACAATAGAAGTTCATTAAATATAATAATGAAGCCTTCTGAAATCATTTGCCAGGTCCATTGATCATTGGGGAAAATACTTTCCTAATTGACTGCAAAGATTATGAAATGTACCCCCTCCTGGGATATATGATAAGGGTAGCATGACAACAGTGTAATTTCTTGTTATACAGAAACTGGCCTGGAAAGAAACAAGAGTGAAATGATAGACTAAAATCTTCTGTTTGCTCTTGTTCACTTCCTGTATTGACAACTGTTACCTTTTACAGGTATAGCAGGATTAGCTGGACTGCTACCCTGTCTGCTTTTTCCAGAGGCATCTTTCTATAGGCTTGTTTAATTACCTGAAAATCCATTCTCTCTATCTAAGGCTATATGTGAGGGACATTTGTCTAACTGCTGGCTTCTATATGTATTTCCTTGCCCTGGCCATGGAAACAATGGCTAAAATCTTAGCTGGCTTTGTGATAGTACATCAGAAAGGGGAGAGCACTGAATATTTCTGCCAGTGGCTCTTATGATATTGACCAGGGTCTGAGAATCACAAAAATGATGAAATGTCTTTTGGGGAGGTTTCAATGTGGTTCAAAAATCTGACAACAGCTGTAACATCTCCAGTAGAAAAGGAGTGGATGTTGCAATTTCAGCTGCAACCTGTGTCCATCTCTGTGTCTGTAGACAATTTAGATTAAATGGATGGATGGATGGAATGGATAGAATGGATGGGTGTATGAGAGGATAGATAGATAGATAGATAGATAGATAGATAGATAGATAGATAGATAGATAGATTGGTCATTTAGAAACAACACATTTACATAGCTTTCATCCATAATTGTAGATTAGACTTTAAGATAAACATAATTTATAAAAAAAAAACATACTTACTGATTATCTGAATTCAAGGCCTAGCCTTGTTCATGAACTTAGAATGTTCTTGAGGAGAACTTGTGACCAACCTTTTGATCATGTTCTTGTGTTTTAGGTTTTTACTGAAGGTTGTGGGTAAATAAAATTAATCACTTCTATTTTAATATCAGTTTGTGGAATCAATTTTAGTTGTGCCCAGATATAATTTCAAAGGATTCACTTATCTGAATTATTTATTGGAAAACTATTTTCGGATTATTGGGAAATCATTCAAAGACATCCTTGATTATATCATTGTGAAACATCAAGAGTGTTGGTACATCTACATGTTGAATATTGGAAATCATTCAGAACATTCTATACTTTTGGATCATTTAGAATTAAATGGGATTTGGTTCACAATACTGTATGTTCCATTTAAATTTTCTTTTTGCATTCTAGAGAAAAGAATTCTTGTTTGTTGAATTTTACTAAAATTTTTTGCTTCTCTTTCTTACTTATTTTAAGACCGCAGAGTTGAAACAAATGGCTAAAAAGAATATTATTGGGGGAGGGGTAATAATCATGATGGAAATTTTAAAAGAGAATTTTGCGAATTTAGTGGAAGAATTTTCTTAGAAATAAAACCTAATATTATCTATTCAAAGCTCATTCTACATAAAATTCTCAGTGCTTATTTCACTTCCTCTCTGTAACACATTAGAAGGCAGAGACAACTAACGGCGAGTGGTAAATCACTAGTCTGTGCACATTCCAGCATCAGTGGTTAAATATGCAACTGCTCAGGTGCAATTTAAGTGTTTTATATGGTGCAGAAAAATAACACTTACAATATGGTGATGGTTGAGAGCATGGTCTGGTCTCAAGAACTGCATCAGTAAACACTAACATCTTGGAACTCTGAAAAGAACAATTCAAAATTCTATAAAAAAAAAAAAATCATCATATACTGTGTAACAAGTAATTGAATCACTGGGAGAGGAGGAAGAGGGATGTCTTTGTGATCATTTTTTTTTAAAAGAGGTTTGTATTTGTGCATTTTTTTAGAAAGAGGGTTGTATATATGATCATCTTGTTAGAAAGAGGGTTATACTTGTTATCATTATTTAGAAAGAGGGTTGTATTTGTTATCGTCATTTAGAAAGAGGGTTATATTTGTGATCATCTTTTATATATTTTATAGGATGACCAAACTATTTACTAAATGGGCTCAGGGATACAAAATGGTCTTTCTTAATCCTATGGGCTCAGGGTTGCAAAATGTCTTTCTTAAAACTAGGGGCTCAGGGATGCAAAATGGCCTTTCTTAATCCTATAGGAAGAAATGCAAGTTAAATAACCAACTGGAATATAGACGCCTCAACAAACTGGTCAGAGTTCATTTGAAGGAGGATAGAGCCGTGTATTGGGAAGAGCTCGCAAAAGATATCGAAGTGGCGGCCAACTGGAACGAATTCCGAACCCTTTACTCAACCATTCGTTGACTAGCCGGGAAATCTCGGCCGTTTGAGAATAACATCAAGGACAAGTCCGGAAAATTCATCAGCTCCAACAAAGGATGTTTGGACCGCAGGCAGGACTTCTTCTGCACCCTCCTCAACCACGACGCCCCACCTGGACCGATGGAATCGGTGGATGCCATCGACGAGTTATTTGCGCTAGTCGATGAGTCCGAACCATCTATGAAGGAAATACGGACTGCCATCTTAGACCTGAATAACAACAGGCGTCGGGCATTGATGAAGTGACACCAGAACCCCTGAAATACGGCGGAGACATCATCGTCGAAAGATTACACGCCCCGCTGCGATTGATATGGCGATCGGAAGTGGTACCAACGGCATGGAAGAAAGAGATCATCGTACCAATTTTCAAGAAAGGTGACAAAACGGACTGTAAGACCTATCGGGGCATCAACCTGCTCTCTATACTTGGCAAAATATTTATGAAGATCATCCATAGAAGGGTTCTCAAATGGCGGGAGAAAGAGGAACGAGATGAACAGGTCGGTTTTCGACCTGGAAGAAGCTGCTGCGACCAAATCTTCATGCTTCATCAAATCCTCGAGGAAAGAATTCGGTGTGGAAAACGCACAATCATGGTGTTCATTGATTTCACCGCAGCGTTTGACAGCGTCCATCGCCCGGCCTTGTGGAAAGCCTTGGAAGCGGAAGGATACCCGCCAAAATACATTTGGCTACTTACCAACACTTATGACGGGTCAACCAGTCAAGTTCGAATCCAAGGGGCAAGCACGAAGGATTTCTCGGTGAAAATGGATGTCCGTCAGGGATGCGTACTCTCACCTAGCCTCTTTAACATCGTGGTTGATTGTGCCATGTGCAAGGTATTCCTGGAACGTAGAGGGATCACGTTCGGGGCATGGTTCGATGAACATGCCACAGATCTAATGTTCGCGGACGATAATGCATTTCTCACTGAGGACAAAGCCGAAGCAATAGAAATTCTGCAAGAAATCACCGATGAAGCCGCCAGATTTGGGTTAAAGATCAACACCGCCAAAACAGTTGTCATGACATCGGACAACACCCCAGTGACCGTCTGCCTTAACGGAGTCTATCTTCAGCAAGTTGAGGAATTTAAATACCTGGGGTCCATAATCCGATGCAGATCAATAGTGGTCTCCACCGACATCTCTCATCATCTGGGACTCGCAACGTCTGCGTTCAGGTCACTAGCTTGGTGCATATGGACAAAAAACACCCTCTCGGTGGTGACCAAAGTGCATCTATTCCGCACTTTCATCCTCCCAATACTGCTATATGGAGCAGAGACGTGGGTCCTCCTAGACGCGGACCTCAAGAAGCTGAAGGTATAGAGAAAGCTTAAATGGTATGGCCAAGTCACTAGAGCCAACAACTTATCCACAACAGTCCTGCAGAGCAGCATCCAGGGTTGCAGATGAAGAGGTAGACAGAGAAACATGTGGACTGACAACATCACAGAATGGACTAGGAAAGGTTTTGTGGTAACATAGGCATTGGCATATGATCAAGACAAGTGGATAGATCTGGTCTGATGTTCAGCAGCACAGCGCCTCGATGACTACACTATGTCAAGAGACTGATGATGATGTAAAGGTCATGATTTATAAAGAGTGTACTTTCCTGACACTCTA
Organism: Unio delphinus; assembly: GCA_029339505.1. Lineage (NCBI taxonomy): Eukaryota > Metazoa > Mollusca > Bivalvia > Unionida > Unionidae > Unio > Unio delphinus. Next base: position 15,206,894 of record JAQISU010000014.1, read on the forward strand.
GAGTGGTGTTAATTTTATTGCCAGAGTCATCTAGGTCTAAGACTTTAGGAGCTGTTTCATATTTAGTACTACATCTAGTTACTGGTGTATATGTCTGCATATAACTACCTTTAGCATGGGTATTTTCATCCTGTCTATATTTACTGATAATATAATCTAACTATGTGAAACTATTCAGCCCCTGTATGTGTAATACACATGTTGTTTTAAACAATGTAGCTATCAAAGTGTTTTTTCTTGTGTTATGTAGATAATACCATTTTGAACTCCATGAAGTTATGCAAGGTTCTGAATCCAATATCTGTTTTACAAACTCAAACTTTTGTGGATCTATTTGCACAGTGTTACTGTATTTATTAGGTTTGGCCCTCAGGAATTCTGGATAAATGTCAGCCATATTGGATAACTCTAAATAATCTTTTGTACAATTTTTTTTCATTTCTACTCTGTACAAGACATTCCTGCCTGGGATTATCTGTACGGCTCTGATCTTCAGGTATATCAGACATGCTACAGCCAGAGAATGATGCAGAACAAATTGAGCCATGTTAGCTAAGGATGGAACCTACAAGGCTGGTATTTAAATATCTCCATGATTCTGATATGTTCAGCTTGTTCATAACAGTGATAGAAAGTATAATATGAAATCCTTATATATGATTAGCACATATCCATAAACGTTTGCGAAAGAAACCTCCATAATGTTTGAGATGGTATCACCTGAGGATTTGATATGGTAGATGCAGTTCAATTTCAAATTAATCCACGTCAGTAGCCATTGTGGATAACCTAATATCCTTTCTTTTAAACACGTTTCCAAATTTGAATAAATGAAAACGTGCACATTCAATTTCACTTAAACAGGTATTAGCATATTTAACACAAGTTTTTACACCAAGTTTATTGAATATTGGGTGGAGCTGTGTTAGAACCATCTGTATTTGGCAGCCATCTTGTTCATAGTTGTCCATATGACCAATTCCAGCTCATGTGATCCCTCAGGCACTTAGGGAAATACAGGGTCATAAAATTCCAAGCAAACTGCATCTTTTGTAAGTCTTTTTTAATTAAATTATTCAGGATTGATGAGTATAAAAATAACTTGTATTGTGTAAGTATCATTGTGTAGCGATTCTCCACCTCTAGTATTGATATGTGTATTGGTATGGTAAAAGTGATAATGTAGTGATATATCAATGAATTGTGTGTCACAGAATTAGGCGAAAATTGAATTTATTTCTTCTTAAATTACAAACTAATTTCACCATTTTTTTTTGTATCGTCGTACATGCGTTACCTGGGGTGAATAAGTGGTTTCTTTTTCAAGGTAAGTGACGTGTAAGGATTTGCATGTGCCTGACTACGAATCACTTGAAGTCAGGAACATTAGAATCACAGGTTGCACATGAATTTTGCCGTGAATTCTGCTCACCTATTTGAGGATATATAAGGCAGAATAATTCTGATAATATTACGAGTCCAGAAGTATCTTATCACAGGAGAGATAGCTCGTCACTCTTTCTCCAGCCAAAGGGGTGAGTGTTAAAATTATATTTCGTTTTATTGTGAATTTTATTCAGTTTATCATTTCATGTAATGATGCCTATATTACAATGCAGATTTAAAACGTGGAATGTTTCGAATTACTAGTCACTATTAGACTTTAAATGCAATAGCGTAATCTAAGTTTTAGATTGTTTTAGAAACAACTATTATTAGTCTGGTTTCTTTATTGTAGCTGATTTGTAGCTGAATGTCTCTGATTTGTAGCGGAACGTCTCTCATTTGTAGCGGAACGTCTCTGAATTGTTGCTGAGCGACTCTGAATGTCTCTGATTTGTAGCGGAACGTCTCTGAAATTGTAGCTGAACGTCTCTGAACGTCTCTGAATGTCTCTGAATTGTAGCTGAATGTGATTGATTGTGCTGTGATTATGCTGTTTAATTGTTCAATCAAATTGAGGCATCTGACTGTCTGTCTGTCGGACTGTCTGTCCGTCTACATCTGTTGTGATGTGTAAATATCCGGAAATCTAGAAGTCTTAATGTCCGAGTGTCGGAGCTGTCTAGAGGTGTAAACGTCCGGGGTAGCATCTAGGTATTTGGGACCGATGGTTCTAGTAGATGCTGTATGCTGTCTGTACGTATAACTGTGGTGGATCCGTGAAGGGCAAGTGATCGATAAAAGTATTGAGTCAACTCTAGGTATTCGGAGAAGCTGGGCGGCGATTCAACAGTTGGTGAATCGTACGGTTGTACAGGGTCGAGACACATGTGTGCGTTGCAATTGTAGTTACAATTGAATACATTGTTATATTTACACATAGTTACTTCGAATCACAGTAGTATTTCAAGGGATTAGATGAATCTCATTAAAAGTTAGCAACTTGATTAAATACATGTATATGTTTGTGCTAGTTGTCGCAATCCATACGTGCGATAGTATAGTTTGATGTTTGTATTTGTTATCGCAATTTATACTTGCGTTAATATAACTTTTGTAAAGGTTCCTTGGATCTGTGTATAGTCCAGGAGATTCCTTGGATCTGCGTTTACTTTGTATTAATATTTAATTTATTTTTGAATTGTTTATGGTTGTGGAATGTGATTGTGGGTTGAATGCATGAGTTATTGTGTTGATACATCATTATTTTTCATTATTAATTTATTTCATAAATTTACATTATCTTTCACATATTGTGTTTGTGTTGTTCATTTAATCCACCATCCACTCGGTAACAATTCTGTTACATTGTGTCACCTCTGACAGTCAGGTCAAGGTATCTGGTCTAAGGTCATTATGCAGAAAATGTGTTCCTTTTTCCAATCCCTCTGACCTAAATCTCTGACCTTTTGAGCCCAAAATCAATAGATTCTTATGATTTTTTAACTCGCAAACTACTTACAAAATCTGAGACAAAAATGGACAGACAGACTGAAAAATGGAGAAGGTCACAATATATGATTTGCTTTATGGCAAGTATAAACTACCACTTAAATGACATCAAAATCTAGAGTCAGACATTTTAACTAATGTTGAAAAAACTCCCCAAAATAGATTCTAACCCAGTTTTAGTGATTTTCATTACTCCAAGATTGTCAATTCGGTTTTAAGAGTACATCAAAATAAGACTTGTAGCCAAAACAGATAGATAAACTGACAGATGAACAAATTATATGGTCGTAATGGAGGGATGAAAAAAGAAAATTCTATATGCTTCTCATAACAACCATGCCGCAAAGTACATACCTGCATCTGTCTACTGGTGTATCTCTCCCCCAACACCCATACATCTGTCTACTGGTGTATCTCTCCCCCAACATCCCATGCATCTGTCTACTGGTGTATCTCTCCCCCAACATCCCATGCATCTGTCTACTGGTGTATCTCTCCCCCAACACCAACTGTTTCTAACTTGTAAAGACTTTAACAGTTTAAACTTGACACTACTATTATCACCACACAAGTGATAATTTTGTCTCACAATATTTATACAGATAAAAAAAAAAAAGAAGAAGAAGAAGAAGAAGAAGAAGATGAAGAAGAAGATTTAATAGTAATAATTATATAACTGTATGGGTACTAAGTGGGTCTATGCCTCACCCTGAATGCCTCGATAGAATCCTTTGTCTGAGGATGACCATATGAGAAGCCATAATGTTTTGACATTGACTCTGCAGCTGAAAGCAGATAAAAGACATAACATAACTATTGTATTTCATTCACAACCACATTAAAGTTCTTCTCCGTTTAGCTAAATCTGCTACATATATGTCTCCATTGATGACATGCTAGACTGCTCTTTTATTTATACGACTCATCACGAATGTTTATGCCTCATATTATCCCAACTATACCCTAAAAATGAAACAGTTGTTTCTACACATTCTTTTTTAATCAAAGTGGGGCTGATTGTTCAAGTATCTTTCTTGGTCCAAAAAATACAAACTTGGACTTGTGCATTAATCAGACCACATTATAAATATAAAAAGCAATTCAACTTTAAATATAAATCTTTTAAAACATTATCATTCAGCAATAAAATTACAACCAAACCTTAATACAAAGTATGGCTATTTATTCCCATTGCTGGACTCTCTGAACTGCAATACATGTAATAACAGTTACCACATAAAAACAAAAATGCCTGTAGAAATAGGATTTTTCAAGTTGATTTTATTTCTCCAATCACAAGAAATGAATATATTCCATAATATAACAATCCACTTAAGCATCCCTCATGACAACAATCTTGTTCAGTATAACCAATTATAATAGAATATTGTTCAGTATAGCCCATTATAATGGAATATTGTTCAGTATACCCATTCTAACACAATCTTTTTCAGTATACTCATTATAACATAATCATGTTCAGTATACCCATTATAACACAATCATGTTCAGTATACCCATTATAACACAATCTTTTATCAGTATACCCATTATAACACAATCTTTTTTCAGTATACTCATTATAACACAATCATGTTCAGTATACCCATTATAACACAATCTTTTTTCAGTATACTCATTATAACATAGTCATGTTCAGTATACCCATTATAACACAATCATGTTCAGTATACCCATTATAACACAATCATGTTCAGTATACCCATTATAACACAATCATGTTCAGTATACCCATTATAACACAATCTTTTTCAGTATACCCATTATAACACAATCATGTTCAGTATACCCATTATAACACAATCATGTTCAGTATACCCATTATAACACAATCTTTTTCAGTATACCAATTATAACACAATTTTTTTCAGTGTACCCATTATAACACAATCATGTTCAGTATACCCATTATAACACAATCTTACTTACAAATACCTCAGAATAAGATGGACTTACTTCCAACATTGTTTAATGTCTACTATGAAATACCTTGTAACAAGAGAGCACTACTAAAGTTTGTTTCCTTGCTCTGGATAATTAAGGATCCAGGAATTTTTCACATCCAAAGCATAAATATCTTATGGTAGTGTGAAATTCCCATAAATTTCAAATTCCTAAGATTGTAAGATCTGAGCATGGGAAATTACTCATGATTTTTAACCTACATACAAGTCCAACTTACCTTTACTATTCTTTTCCTTACAATACTGACTATCATCCTCCCAGAAACCACGGTAATAATTATCACTCTGCACTTTCCTTACTTCATCAAGCACCTGATCAGAGGGGAAACAAGTGATTAATAACTAAAGATGGCTTCTAAAAATCCAGACTAAATATTAGTGATGAAATGATACATAATACAGACTAAATAAGGAGATGATATGATATATTGTTATACAGACTAAATATTAGAGATGATATGATACATTATACAGACTAAATATTAGAGATGAAATGATACATAATACACACTAAATATTAGAGATGATATGATACATAATACAGACTAAATATTAGAGATGAAATGACACATAATACATACTAAATATTAGAGATGATATGATATATTGTTATATAGACTAAATATTAGAGATGAAATGATACTTACATAATACAGACTAAATATTAGAGATGATATGATACATAATACAGACTAAATATTAGAGATGAAATGATGCATATTACAGACTAAATATTAGAGATGAAATGATACACAATCCAGACTAAATATTAGAGATGAAATGATACATAATACAGACTAAATATTAGAGATGAAATGATAAATAATACAGAATAAATATTAGAGATGATATGATATATTGTTATACAGAGACTAAATATTAGAAATGAAATGATACATAATACAAACTAAATATTAGAGATGAAATGATACATAATACATACTAAATCTAAGAGATGAAATGATACATAATACAGACTAAATATTAGAAATGAAATAATACATAATACAGACCAAATATTAGAGATGATATGATACATAATACAGACTAAATATTAGAGATGAAATTATATATCTTACAGACCAAATATTAGAGATGCAGTGATACATACTACAGACTAAATAGTAGAGATGAAATGATACACAATACAGACTAAATATTAGAGATATGATGCATAATACAGACTAAATATTACAGATGATATGATACATTAATACACACTAAATATTAGAGATGAAATGATGCATATTACAGACTAAATATTAGAGATGAAATGATACATTAATACAGACTAAATATTAGAGATGAAATGATACATAATACAGACTAAATATTAAAGATGAAATGATACACAATACAGACTAAATATTAGAGATGATATGATACATAATACAGACTAAATACTAAAGATGAAAGGATGCATATTACAGACTAAATATTACAGATGATATGATTCATTAATACAGACTAAATATTAAAGATGAAATGATACATAATACAGACTAAATACTAAAGATGAAATGATACACAATACAGACTAAATATTAGAGATGAAATGATACATAATACAGACGAAATATCAGAGATGAAATGATACACATATGCCACATATTGACATCTATTGTAATACAGAAGCAAGATAAAAATGTCTGATAACTTAAAGGTCCTGTTATCCATAGAAGGATTTTCAAGGTGGTGCTGTTTCAGATATTGTGAGGTATGTGAACATATTAGTAGTATTTCCAATGACAGTTGCAAACAGACTTGTCATCTTTTTATATGCTATTCTCATCCTTCAGACAAACACAGACTTGTCATCTGTTTACATGCTATTCTCATCCTTCAGACAAACACAGACATGGCATCTGTTTACATGCTAGTCTCATCCTTCAGGAAAACACAGACATGTCATCTGTTTACATGCTAATCTCATCCTACCATAGAGACTACCTGCTAATTTTCAGTGATTCTAATTCAACTTTTCATGCTGCTTCATTTATCTGGACTCATCTTTATCACCACTCCCTTTCTATTAGCATAATGTCTAAAAATGTCCTCACTTAAATATTTAGAAAGCGTTACAATATTATTTTAAAATCAGACAAAACTATGCATTTTTTTTCATGCAACGAAAATCTCATCTAAAATCGGTATATGTTTGGAATTCGATGTAGCTAACAAACGAATCTCCAACACTTCAACCAGTGCAAAACAAATGCTGTGATGTTAGGCACTTGCTCCTATCATTAGACAACAAAAACTCTTAAAAACACCCAATCCCATGCTACATATCAACATAGCAACTGACCCACACAGTGTCATATCAATCTCTTGCTGATTCTATGTTAATTAGTTTCTATTCCATCAGAGTGTTCAGTCACTGCTAAGACATTATATAAAACAGACATACCAAACTTGATCCACATGTATAATTTAAGGACTTTATATGAAGTTTCTCTGTGGCTTTGTATCTAGTTGGATTGAGTTTGATGTGTCATACAGTGAATAAGTTACATTCACTTTTGATGTGTCATACAGTGAATAAGTCTCACTCATTTTTGAAGTGACATGCATGTATAGTGAATAAGTCTCACTCACTTTTGACATGTCATACAGTGAATAAGTCTCACTCACTTTTCACATGTCATTCAGTGTATAAGTTACATTCACTTTTGATGAGTCATACAGTGAATAAGTTACATTCACTTTTGATGTGTCATACAGTGAATAAGTTACGTTCACTTTTGATGTGTCATACAGTAAGTTACATTCACTTTTGAGGTTATAGACAGTGAGTAAGTTACAGTCGCTTTTGATGTGTCATTCAGTGAATAAGTTACATTCACTTTTGATATGTCATACAGTGCATAAGTTACATTCACCTTTGATGTGTCATATACTAAATAGGTTAGATTCACTTTTGATGTGTCATACAGTGAATAAGTTACACTCACCTTTGATGTGACATACATGTATAGTGAGTGAATAAGTCTCACTCACTTTTGACATGTCATACAATGAATAAGTTACATTCACTTTTGATGTGTCATACAGTGAATAAGTTACATTCACTTTTTATGTGTCATACAGTGAATAAGTTACATTCACTTTCTACATGTCATATACTAAATAAGTTACATTCACTTTTGATGTGTCATACAGTGAATAAGTTACATTCACTTTTGATGTGTCATACAGTGAATAAGTTACATTCACTTTTGATGTGTCATACAGTGAATAAGTTACATTCACTTTTGATATATAGTTACATGCAAAACTTTTAAATTCTGCAATTTTGGAGTCTCCTTTATATATTAGAAAAAAACTTGTATACAGATATAAAAAGGTGTGTATCCAATAAAGTCTATATATTGTTTTCTTAGCACTTCAAAGAGGGATAAATAAAAAGAAACACCTCTCCACATTCAAGGCTGTATTTTGCACATCTGTCAGCACAACTTGTGGTACAGCTAGTGTGTTTCCATACCATATTATAAGGAAATGAGGTTTACAAATAATCTCTCACAATGTTCATTTTGAAACACCTACCTTTTTAGGAGTCAGCTGATGCTTCCCTCCCATCAAATTGACACTTTTGTCTACCATCCCAACAGAGCAGAGAGAGTTGGGTGAGGCATGCAGATTGAATACAGTCGCTTCTCCTGGTCTCACTTTAGCAGACACAAACTCCATCTTCACCTGAAAGAGGCAAGAGTGATGCCAAAATACATAAAGAAGGATATAAATTGATCCTGTAATTTACATAATTATAATCTATTTGTGGAATTTCAATGGGGAAACTAATTATATTGTATTTTGTATTGTAGTGTATATTTAAGTCTACCAATGATCACGAATATTAGACGTAAAATTTAGAATAAGATGAAGTTAATTAATTCATTGAGAATATATTGACACCAAAATGTAATGACTGCAATGGATAGGATAATATTCATTTTAATATACCATACAATGAACAAGAAACATAAATTCTTTGAACACATTTTGATACCACTAATGAAATGTAAATTAGAGGCAATTTTCATGAGGTCAATTTCAATAGGTAACTATCTTGTTAATTTCATATTTATTCCTCGTTTGTGCTATATAAACCAAGAAAGTTATCTGATTTCGAAATCTTCCATTTGTATTTCAGATCAAGGTACAAGATGCATTGTCAACATATAATAATAATAATAATAATAATAATAATAATAATAATAATAATAATAATAATAATAATAATATTAAAAACAATAATAATAATAAATAGAAGAAGAAGAAGAAGAAGAAGAAGAAGAAGAAGAAGAAGAAGAAGAAGAAGAAAAAGAAGAAGAAAAAGAAGAAGAAGAAGAAGAAGCTGGACTTAATGCAATGCCTAATATTTAAAAGGTCTAAATGCTTTATAATATTTGATAAAGGATAGGAATGAAAAAGTCTTTGCATGAAGATCAAGATGGCTTAGGTTTTATCATCATTCATCTGCAGCTTATTGTTACTTCACATTAGTAATCCATCTCTCTATGGCTTAGATGGTAGCCTCAACTTCTGGTGGCAGCTAGATTGGTATATTTGAGTGTCATCAGGGTACATTTGGTGAGACACAGGATGCTGATCTATGACACCTGAGGGTAGCTGAGTGTACAGAATGAAGAGAATGGGACAGAATAGAGCTTTGTGGAATTACCAAAAGAGATAATTAAAACTAGGCTGGAAAGTTTTCCATTTCTGGACACAGTTTGTGTCCTGTTGACTAAATAGGATTTGAACCATATTAAGACTGTATCATAAATACCAAATAAATCCTTGAGATGGTAAAGTAATATAGCATGGTTAATTGTGACAAATGCTGCAGACAAATCACAGAGGGTGAGGACTGTAATCTTGACATTATCCTAAGCAGAGAAAATGTCATTAACTACACTCAGAAGAGCAGTTTCAGTACTGTGGCAATGACAACATGCAGAGTGTACATTGCTAAAAAAAGACTATTTGGATTTCGATAAGATGCAAGCTGAGATAGAACATCTTTTTCTGGGATTTTATTTACATCAGGTATTAAACAGGGTGACAGCTCTTTAAATCATTATGGCCAAGTGACAGTTTCTTCAACAAAGGCTAAATAATCTCAATTTAAAATAAAGGCAGGATTCTACAGATGAGAGAGAAGTATTAGTAATTCCAGATAGTGAAAGGAACGTTGAATATAAGCACTCAAACAGCAGTGGTGTCAGAATTGGATTTAGTTCACATGACTTTGGGCAACCTTTCATCACAAGTATGTACCAAATCCATCGAGAAAGGCTCAAATGCTTTTAAAGGTTAGTATTGATATTCTGTATCAGAACTATATGGTGATGACATGGCAGCTAAAAACGTACTGTCAAGATTAATGGATTGTAAGCTGTCACTGAAGAAATTTGCAAACAGGTCTGGAAGGTCAACTGAAGATATGGTCATTTGAAGTGATGTACATTTAGTCCTTCCCATTAGTTTGTTAGCAATGTCAAAGAGCTCTTCACAGCTGAAGATTTAAAGTGATCATAGTATGATAGAAGGCTGGTTTTGCTGCATGAACTATGTGACATTTTTGTTCTAGCTTCACAGATCTGCCACCTATCAACTTTCCATACTCAAGGCGATTAGGAAACTGCTCCAAAAAGCATGATTCAGTCAGCTTGTATTTGGTTTGTTTTTACTTGGAGAGAGGTAAACATAGAAAAATTGGATTTCTACATATTTTAATGGATGATATAACTCTGTATTTCTTTTTAGTGCTTCTATATACAAAAAGAAAAAGTAGCAACAACAGTGTACCTTGTTCTTAAAGCAGCCTTCAACTGGTATTATTAGAGAGGTAGCAACAACTTCTTTGTCTTGTCTAACGTAATATACCAATACTGTGACCTCTGACCTTGATGTATTGATAGAAATCTGCATCTTGAAGTGGCCTTTTTTATTTGACTCGATTGCCGCTTCACCTAAAAATGTATCATCTTGGAATTAAAGTACATGTATATCATAACATTTAATTGTCAATTCAAATTTAGCTCATTTACTTAATCACACACACACACACACACACACACACACACACACACACAGAATTGTCTCCAGATATATGCATATCGTATAACTGCATATTCCGCCTTATTGAATAAATTTGTGCCAGTCCCGATTTGTTACCATTGTTTTAATGAATATCAAAATCAGACAAATGCATATCATCTATATGTATATTTTGCATTCTGCATAAATTTTTCTGGTCCACACATGCATTATTATGTGTTAAGTTGCTTCAGATAACTGCATTGTTCAAAATTGTTCCTTTCAAAATGAACAAAAACTGATCATGAACATTGGCGGTCAAGGTTAATTAATGAGGTCTGTTAACATCAACATCACAGCTATTAGATCTCGGTTGGTCACCAGGAGGCGCCTTAGTAGATAACCATAAATATTAACAAGATGGCATTAGCTCTCTGACTCTCTGTGGATCACCAGGAGGCATGATAGTAAACAACCATAATAATTAACCAAGCATGGTTGACAGCTTTGACAATCTTCGTTGATCACCAGGGGGTGCAAGAAAAGCATATTGACTGGAAATTTTCTACAACTTTATTGTTTATTTAATTCCCCGTACCTGTGGGAGGTCTTCCAGTACGACATACTCGCATCACCCTCGTTAAGAATCCGATCCAGTCTGGTCATTAAATTCGATAGATTAAGACTGTGGCGCTGACCACAAGTCTGCTCCTTGTTCGATCTACTGATGTAGCAGCAGAGAGGGTGAACCCTACAACGTTTTCAGACAAAATTTTGATTGAATCATTAAAACGAGCCTTCCTACGATCTCATTTTAACCAAAAAAAATGTCTCAGGGGCAAACCCTACAACGTTTTGAGACAAAAAATTCATTGAAATCTTAATGAGCTTTCCCTATGAAATCTCATTTTAACTAAAAAAATGAAAACGAAGACTTTTACGATTTTTTAATCAATTTTGGTCGCAACTTGTTGTCATCCACCCTCTCTGCTGCTAGAACTTTCAGTTCTGGGTTAACAAAAAATAATAAATTATTTTAACCGAATATTTGATCCAGTCCTTAGGATGAAAATCATTTATGATTTCACAAACAAACTAATCGCTAACACCTCTTCTTGTAAATCAATCAGATTATTTGACTGGTCGGTGAGTTTGAAATTAATTCTGGTTAATGAATTATTATGGCATCGCATGTAGACAGGATTAATTGGGTTTTCAATAATTAGGAATCCTGGAGGAGCTATTGGTGCAAACGAATAAAGAATATATCCCTGCTGAGTTTGATTTGATTGCTCTAGATTAATCTGATAGCTTCCTTCGATAACATCACATACTAAATTAAGCGCAATCACCGTTGAAATATTCACGTTGAACGGAGCGATATGCCTACCACCACCATCTGGATCATTATTATGTTTGAGGAGGACAGTTGAATCTGATTTTTGTAGCGCTTTGATATCAGTTTTAACAATTCTTGCTAATTCATCAGCGTTGTATTTCGGAAACTTGAAATTACTTGTCTTCTGTGATATTGTAATCGGTTAGGAATCGTTGTTTATTGTCGCTGTTGTCATTAATTATTGTTTGAATAATTAGTTCATAGATATATTCCATGTCCGATATAAGTTGATTTATTATTTCAACGTGTTTTTGCGATCTTGTTTTCCGTAGTTGTTCTAGTTGTGTGTCATATAATTGTTTAATCTCATTAAAATAACCACGGACGTCAGTTAGCGTAAATGAAATAGTAACAGATGAGTCGGTTGTTCTTTTAATGATAAAATCCCATTGCAATGTGTCTTTGTTGGTGAATATAAATCTATCGGCGATTTTTCCTTTTCTTATATCAGATAAATCATCTCGATAACTGGGATTGATTTCATGATATGATTGTACATCCGTGGTTAAGTCGGTGGTGGATTTTTCCGGTGGTTTTTCAGGCCATCCCAGTACGGTTCTAATAGAACTCTGATAGATATCTACGACGTATCCTTCTGTGCTTATCTCAATTGCGGATGATAGCGTCGGCTCATGAACTGTTCTAGCGATTTTTGATTCTTTTCCAGTAATCGATTTTATTCTACGCGCGAATTCATTATTGATTTGTTCAATTTGGTATGATCCGGTTGGTATCGAAACGACGTTCCAGTCTGGGGTTCCGTCGGGTTTATTCTTATTTGCAAACACTAAAGAATTATTGGGTTGTTGACCACCAAATGATTTTGATCTGATATTAGGCCAACTATGATACATTCGTAGTTTTGCTAGCGCTATCTCCTTCACGGGGACTGGGCTAGGGAAGTTCACACTAAACTCGGGTTCCGTTGATGTTATTGATATCATGCTTGTTTGTACTGGGTTCGTGTTCTCCACTACTCGTTGAAGTAATTCCATCGATGTCGTCATTGTTATTATACTCATGTTGTATTTCTAATTTTGACACCGCGGAATCATAAATACTGACCATCACTGAGAACTCACAATCTGGTATGGTTGAGATTATTGAGATCATTTTGGTTTTTGGGTTTGTTTTTGGGTTCGTGTTTTCTGATTCCATCGGTGTTGTCATTGTTATTATATTCATGTTGTTGCTCTAATTTTGATATCGCTGAATCAAAAATACTGACCATCGCTGAGAATTCACTATCTGATATAATTGTATTATCGAGTGACGACGATATCATCAGGGATAACTGCGAATATGCAGTTGATGCAATATGAAATTGAATTAAGTAATTCTGCAGTTTACTCTGGCTGCATGATGATATCTTTTTTGCTATTCCGGTTGATATACCCCCGATTGTAGCCACCGCAGAAATGCAAATTGGAACTACGACCGGGGCAATCATTGTAACCGATGCAAGTATTATTCCGGCGCCAGCGAGAACGCTTGACACCGAGTACATAGTAATATCAATTGCGGTGATTCTTCGTCGGTATTTTTTTATTTTTATTTGATACTCCTCGGCGAGGGTTTTGAGTCTATTTTGAAATTCTCTGACCTGATCATAGCGACATTGAGTTGATGAAATCATTGTTATTTTAAAAACGCTAGCGTTTTCAATTGTGTTTTCAAGTTCGCGGGAATTGTTAGTACTTCAGTCGGAAAAATGATCTACGAGTTCTATACACCAGGCTATTTTTGATCTAATGGTGGAGCTATTAACCGCGACGAAGTGAAATTCTGGTGTTATGCCAGTCTCGATAATTAACGTCGCGACGCCATCAGAGTAGGTTCTATTGTTCATGATCATATTAAATTGATCGATAGAGGCCCACGTTAACCTATAGATACCATCAACCTTCACTTCCCCCTCATCCCACAAGAGATCGATGGTAATTCTAGGAGCTTTGTCTCTTATCCAATCCTCGATTCTATGTTTGATCGTATACACGATATTTTTAGGTCTTTTGTGCGGAATTTGTATCCTTTCAAAGTTTTCTTCTAGTTCAAGAAGATCGTTGGAAATATCGAGATAATTTACCCTGATTCTGGCAGGATCTATTGTTTTCCCTCTCTCCTCCTTGTTAGAAAAGAATGAAACCAGAAGTTCGTTGATTCTAATCCGTGCTTGGGTTTTAATATGGTTGTCGATGTTAGAAAATTTCGTCGTGATATCTTGGAGGCTACTGCCCTCAAAGAAATTTTTAACAAACTCGTTGGTGAGTTTTTGTTCGTCAATAGAGCTTTTAACTTCAGCGAGGGTTGGGCCTGTCAACGATGTGGTTTCAGATTCATCACGTGTTCTCCCCAAAAATTTATCAACGATGGTATTAAGTGTTGTTTGTCTCACCATAAACCTCATAATATCGTTGAGAGTCATCGTAGATGTAGCGGGGACACCAAAGAAATTATTAGCGACGTAGGCATTGTGAGTATGCCTGATAAGAAACTCACTGATCTCAGCGAGAGTCGAGTCTGCCACAGGTGGGGATCCAAAAAACCTAACAATGACGTCGTTAGTGGGTTTTTGTACCCGCTCAACATTTTCTATTATTTTAGAAATATCAGTGTAAATATCGAGATAATTTGCCTTGATTTCATTTTCATTCATCATCCTTCCTTCGTCCTTGTTAAAAAAGAATAACGATAGATAGTTTTTGATTTCAGCGAGAGTCATGCCAACCAGAAGCGGGGTTCCAAAGAATTTATGTACGACATTTTTGCGAAAAACTGAAAACTGTTTTCCGTGTTCTTCAATTTTAGATTGAAGTGTTGCTAGTTCTAACAGAGAATTATCCAACTCATGGTCGTGGGCGGCAATCTTGTCGGTGATTGTAGACACAAGTGCGCCTGGTTTAAGTCGTCCGTCGCTGGAATACAACGCAATAGAGTTTTCAGTGGCGTCTTGCTGCCGTTTTAAAATGTCATCCGCGGATATATTACTGGCTTTAAGTCGTCCGTCGCTGGAATACAACGCAATAAAGTTTTCAGTGGCGTCTTGCTGCCGTTTTAAAATGTCATCCGCGGATATATTACTGGCTTTAAGTCGTCCGTCGCTGGAATACAACGCAATAGAGTTTTCAGTGGCGTCTTGCTGCCGTTTTAAAATGTCATCCGCGGATATATTACTGGCTTTAAGTCGTCCGTCGCTGGAATACAACGCAATAGAGTTTTCAGCGGCGTCGCGCTGCCGTATCAAAATGTCATTCAATGACACATCACTGGATTTCAATTTACCCTGTTTGTCTTGAAATACAACTATTTCATTAGGATCAACATTTGTTAAGTTCAACGTCTCAGCGATTTCATCTTCAATTATTTTTTTATATCCTTGACAGAATCAGGTGGTGCAGTGCCATCGGGTTTGGGTTTCAAAGATCTCCCCCAAATATCAATCATGTTATTGTAAAACTCTTTCTCTCTCTAAAATCGTTTTTGACGACTTCGTTGAAAAATCTTCGATTTTCTCCAGCGATTACTAGTGTATTCATTCACGACAACATGTGGTGGTTTTCCGCTTGGGTTACTCAAGGAGTTAGAAATAGCGTTAAGGACATTTAATACTTCGCTGCCACATATTGGTGGGTCATTCATTTGTTGTGTTGGTAGCGTAGAATACCAAGTCTTCATTGGAAGGGTTTTTATATAACGCATAAACTCTTTTGGTGGGGCTAATCCATATGAATCGAAATAAACAATCCCACGTGGATCAATAGCGTATGCAACCCAGTGAGTTCCAGGTCCGGTGCTGTTATCTAAATTAATGATTCCGGTTTCAACGCTGTTTGGTTGATGTGGTAATTGATCTTTCATAAAGACACCTCTGAAGTTTTTAATCGCTAGTTTTTTAGCAGCATCCATTAAATCAAAATTGGACATGGGAACCATCGAAGATTTCTGAATTAATAAATCGTTCCTGGTAGTCTTAGACCCTTTCCGCTGTACCACGAATACGGAGTTCCTGGTAGTCTTAGACCCTTTCCGCTGTACCACGAATACGGGGTTCCTGGTAGTCTTAGACCCTTTCCCTTTTTTTATATCCTTTCCCAGTTGCTTTCTTTAGTGCCACTCCTGCTGCAGTACCAACGGCTCCTAACGCTGCCGCCATAGCCACCGCTGGGGCTGCTGCTGCAATCAATGCTGGAATCGCAGCTAACAACGGAAATATACCGCCTGTTTTAATCATATTTTGATAGCAGCCGCAGAAAGAGTAATCTGAACACCTTTTTTGGCTGCAAGTGCATCATTGAAATGTTTTATTTGACGAGTTGTCAGTGATAATTTATTTGCACCACCAGTCATTTGGTTGGGTTTCAACGTGATTGTGGTTCCACATTTTTTAGCTGATTCCGATTGCAATTTTTTTAATTGACCGGGAGTTAACGCAACACTAATAGTACTATATGACATGTTATACATAATTGATTGATTCTAAATCGTTTACATGTTTTCCACTGGTGCATCTACCACTCTCATTCTTCCACCAACACCTTCAAGTAGCATTGATTTATCACTGAGAATGACAGCAACCGCTCTATAATCAGCAATAGCACCACGAGTCACATTAGCTCTAAAATGTATATCAACAACAGATTGTCTCATCAAATCGAGATGTTCCAGTGAGAAGTAATAGATCGGATACAGATTTTTAAAATCATATTGTGATATTTGCAAACCAGTATCCACATTTTGATCGCGTGCCATAAATGACAACAGACGATGATAAACTCGTGCAATATGATTTTCTGTGTAATTAAGTTGTATATCCTCGGATGGTTCCTGTTGGCCGTTTATTCTCAGTGAGACGTCTTTCACACCTAATTGATCAAATATCATATGACTGAAACGTTGATCGCCAACTCGTGTGTTATCCTGTAACGCAATAAATATATGACGTGGCGCAGAAACGCCTTGTTTTGATGCTAGGTTCCAAGTGAATAACCCGTTGATATTTGATTGTTTAACATCTGTACTCACGGTTAGCCAACTCAACAACGACTTTCCTCCTTGGTCCATAAATGATAGTAATCGTTCTTCTGCGGTGATTGCTGGAGTCAACACTGGCATCCACAATGATACTTTTGTTAAATTGACTTTACCAGCATCAGCATTTGGATTTGCATTGTCTGCTGGAATCCTCCAGATTGCGTCACTATCATCACTTTTTCGTACAAGCGATACTGTATGCTTCTCCCCGTAGATAACTTTTCGGACATTTCTACAGAATCCAAATATGTGATGCAGTGGAATCGCGCATGAAAATGATTTACGCGCTCCTTGCAACATTGAAATACGTGTTGCAGCTCCTAGATTGAAATTAACATCGTTGTTTATAATCATATCTTCGGCATCAATATTAGCGGTGCCAGCATTATTCTTTGGTCGTCTTACAACAAATTGATTTCCTCCAGCGGTATTTTTATTATCCTTTGCAAACATCATAGAAGGTCCTGCTGATCTTGTATAATCATCAGAATATCTCACTAACCCGATTATTGTTGTAGCCACATCAACATCGCGATCTATCGCCTCAATTTCTTTTCCATCAATGAGATATTTTGCACTCTCAAATAACGCCATGATACCATTATTGACAAAACCGACTTGAGTACCAGCTGGATACGGTGCTGGTACAGTAGGAGTATCAGCAGCTGTTACAATTTCTCCTTCTACTTCAATAAACGCTTCACAGGGCAAAAGTATTTACTGGTATCATGGACTTGAAGAACAATTCTCGCTCGACTATTTGAGTCTATGGCATGATAGGCGTAATATTGATAATCGCGAACAGAATCATCCTTGCCAACTGGGGCGTCTATATCAAATGCTGGATCACGTGACTGTTTGAACATTTTATTCTATTTATCAGAGTCTAAATCGCGATTTTCCATTTTCATCGTCGTACCAATACCCTTATCACGAATAACATCAATTGCTTTCATTCCTAATTGTTTAGCCAACGGCATCACTTTTGGAGCCATTCTCGCAAATAACCCTGGAATGGTATTACCTAAACCATCTCCGTAGTATGCTCTATAAACCGGAAACCGTGAATTAACTACATAGACGGGGGTTGGTTTATCATGATTGTAGTGTATGATTATTATTTGAAATCAGAAACAATTTTTCAATTGTTATTTATCTAATCAATTGACTTTTCAATTCAGTCACTATGATACCCACTTTCCACTAACTCTCCAATGAAATCTCGATATGTGCTGATATCCATGATACCACCCTGAAATAATCGTCTACAGATATCAGCTGCTTCATTAGTTATTTTCGGTGAGTTATTTCCAGCTCGGAACCCTCCTACAAGAACCTCTAATCGTGATATATCACTGAGAACACTACCAGGAAACGCTAGAGTTTCCAACTAGACCACTCCCCAGAAATTTCTTCTCATCGTATGGCTGTCTTATTTGGAGTTGAAATTTTCTCTTGAAGTCTCTGTATTCCTTCATCCTTCTATCTAAACTCCCAGTATTTATTTCATACACTATATCAGCCCATTCATTATGTGACATTCTATAATCCGAATAATTGTCCGTGAAAAACTTCTCTTGTGAATCATAGCTGTTAGCAGCGAATTCACCTAAATTGTCTATATCCTCGTTGAGAATTTGTTGTTTAGCGCTCTCGGTAAATATAATTGATTTAGGTAGTCCACTAACTAGTTCTTCCTGAAATCCTTTAAATTTTCGTTTCGAAGCGGTTGATATGTCCTGAGGAAGTGATTGCAAGGATTTTTTTGTTTGTTTAGTTCTTTTTGCTATTTTTTCTAACACAGGAATAAGACCCTCTTCTTTTCTTTTACCGTCAGGATCATCTCCCAGTATAGCACGCTCTATCTCCTTCGTTGCTGTGGTTACTGGTTTAAACAATTCTTCAGATCCCGCAGCAAAATCAGTCTGAAGACTCTGTCGTTGTTGTAGTTTATTCCGTACAGAGTCACGAATTGGTACAAATCTCCTGATTGCATCCAGTCGTTCACGAGTCAATCGGGTTGTTAATTCTTCATTGACCATTATTTGAAATCAGAAACAATTTTTCAATTGCAAAACACTTTTTCAATTGTGAAACAATTTTCCCCAACCCGACCTAACACCATCGTGGAAGTGTTAAGGGCGTTATCATTGATGTTGAAAGTGTCATAATTGCTATAAAAATAATTAATATCACACTTTCAACATTTTATGATATGTCGGATGAGTTTTAATACCACCGTGGAAGTGTTATGTCATCGTGAGACACCTTCTATCAGGTATGTGGAAAGTGTGGAAATCCTTATAAAAATAATTAATACCACACTTTCCACATTGTTGTTTTTATTGATCAATCTGAACCGTCCATCAATTTTTATTCAGTGTGAAATATTTTCACTGTTTCACTGTTTTTGACATTATCAATCAAAAAATGCTAAAAAAAATTAAAATCTCTATGAGGGACGGTCACAATCAAATAATGATAAATGGTCAATCAAAATTGTTCATTTTCTTGAATTAACGCCCGTAGGTTTCTAACTTTAGAATTAACCTTCTTTTTCAATTCGTATTCGTACCCCAATTCCTTTCGTATTCGTTCTACGATGGTATACAACGGAGCGAACACACTTACGTCACTGGAAAATGCGAGAGAGTCCCGAATAGAATTCTGAATTCTCTTGATGAGCGCATACTTCTTTGGTAGCATATATTTATTGTTGTTAACTCCGTATTCAATATCCTGAAAATCAGACATGATTTGATCAGTATTTAACCCATCTGATAGTTCAATATCCCAACTTTTCAATTTTGAAATCTCGGATAAAATGCTATTCATGTTTTCAGAATTCATTATTCTATAATAATGATATATTTCTAAATGAAAAATATGACGCATCAGACATAACTAAATTGAACTTTTTGTCCCGTCTTTTTTGAAATAGCCGATCGATAAATCCCCTCTGCAACGAATCGTACTGAGGCTCTACAAATATCGAAATACTTGCCGGCTTCATATATTTATTGAAATATTTTTTCTTCGTTAGTTATTGTATTCAAAGATTTTACTGGTCTCGCTTTTTTTGAGCATTTTCCAGTCTCTCCTCGTTTGGTATTCTCACTTTGTGTGATAGCCTGCAGATTTGATAAAGAATTGTTTTTTGGATTAGAATCGATATGATCAATAACAAAATCATGCTCGATCAATCCATAAAAGCATTCATACACGAAACGATGATTGCGATAAGTTTTCTTTCCCTTAACAGTGAACACCAAATACCCCATACCATTGTCAGCACCAACTGGTTTCTTCAGTCTACAGTGCCTTACAACACCATCACTGGATGCTTCATAATTTGTAATCAAGGGATGGTGTCTGAATTCTTGGCTCATTCGTATACATAATACTATTGTTTGTCTAATTCATTGTTTGGTTTAATGATGAATCTTTCGATGTAGTCTTGAGGAGTTCTTATGATTTTGTCAGGGACGTTGTCAGTGTCAGGGACTTTTTCAGGGTCATAATTTCTGATTGATTGTCCATTTTTTATTCTTTTATCATAATAACGCTTCAACTCCCTGTATCGCTTACCACCGCAATTCAAACACAACTGAGATTTTCCCCTGACCCCAACCCCACATCGTATGCAGGGTAACGGGCCAAGGCTTCCACGTCGAAAGCTTTGCATATGATACCCACAAAACTCATTTCTGCATGATTTGTTACACGGGGTTACTGATCCAATCATAAGCCACTTGCAGTGATTCATTATATATAAATATTTCATTTAAATGCTTGTTTTAATTATAGCATGAGGGAATTAAGGAGAACGCCTTCGAAAAATGCTGAATTCAATGCTGATAAGGAGTTTAAGAGATTATTGAAAATTAATCCTAAATTTAATCTCGATAAACCAAAAAAAACGTAACAAACGTCCAAGAGACGGAAATATGAAAGAGTTTAAGAGATTATTGAAAATTAGTCCTAAATTTAATCTCGATAAACCCAAAAAACGTAACAAACGTCCAAGAGACGGAAACATGAAAGAGTTTAAGAGATTATTAAAAATTAGTCCTAAATTTAATCTCGATAAACCAAAAAAACGTAACAAATTTAATCCTAAATTTAATCTCAAACGTCCAAGAGACGGAAACATGAAAGAGTTTAAGAGATTATTAAAAATTAGTCCTAAATTTAATCTCGATAAACCAAAAAAAAACGTCCAAGAGATTACCCTGGAAAGATGCTCAATTCAATCTCGATATAGTTTCTAATACACCAAAGAATACAATTCTTGATAAAGCCATGATTAGTAAAATCAGAGACTGTTATAATGAATTCAAGCGTGATGGAGCATCTTATTGTTGGTCAACATTTCGAATTGATGGTGTTGTTGACGCTACCATGAATGATGAAAAAGCAGCAGTGATAATTTCACGTGTTGGGGAAAAACGGCATTTTTTCCGAATCAAATTCATTATCGAAGTCGATGGTAAATGGATTATTAGGGATAAATTTGAACCAATCTTCAAGAATAAAAAAGCTGTCATTGTGAGTAGAGATTCCAAACCAGGAATTCTAACCGGAATCGATAAGCCATACTACGAAAGATCTTATCCCGTAACAGCAATGGTTTATGGGATATATCCGTTAAATGATAAACCCGATATCGCAAAACTAGCTCCTATGAAATATTCGTCAGGGCTTAATTGTGTAGCAACACGGGTACTAGAACACTTCACAAATGCGTCCCGGGGGAATAAACTAACTGATCTGTGACGTAGGAAAATAACCGAGTGGGAACTGACAGTGAAACAGCATGGTGCAAAGATTTCTGATATAGCTAAATTAGAAACATCATTACGATTCCCAATAACCGTTATGACGATAACCGGAGAGGTTTTATACGAACCGAAATATAACAAAAATGGAGCGCCAATACAGATTATTGATCATAACAAACACGCGTGGACACCTGCGGTAACAGTATTTCCACGAGAACGAACCGTGAAATATATCCCTAAGGAGTTCGTCGGGGATGTTTTCTATGAAGAGAAATTATTCGATGCTATTCATGCGTTGTGTAAAGATGATCCTGTGTCAGTGTGGTTACTTAAAAGTGATGCAGATCCCGAAATAGGATTTGATCAATTTGTAAAACTAAATGGTGAATTATATCGCGTTGAAGAATTAGATAACAGAATGAGAAAAATCGCTAGTGATTTTTCACCGGAGAGTTTCCATGAAAAACTACTCACGGATAGTTTTACTATTCCATCAGTGGTAGCTCACTTCGCAAGAGAAAAAAACTCATGGCGTCCAACACGAAGTGATTTTCTCGAGGATGTTAAATTAAGTTACGTCGAATTTGGTCATGGAGGACTGTGGAATACGAAATACTCACGTGATGGTATGATTTCAATTGATATAGCCGCGTGTTATCCCGGAAGTTTTCTCGGGTATGGGGAATGTGCTGAGTACTTCAAACGATTTGGACACCCCACGCATGAAATGACTCGTGTTGCGATTAATGGACCATTGCCTGATTTTGATTTAACCGGATTCGCTCGTGTGATATCATTTGAATTAGCGTCAGGATTACATCCGTGTAGTTATGTTTGGCTCGGTAGACACCTATATGAAAAACACTGGATGCCAATAGTGCTATTGAGATATATGATTGATTGTGTTATGCTAATATCGTTGATTGTTTCCGAGGCTATTATATGCTATCAAGCTCAGAAAGAAGTTTGGCTACCACAACCCGATCTAGATAGAATAATCAGTGAACAGCGAAAACAGTGTCCAGATTTCAGTGAAGAAGAAATCATAAATTGGTCTAAGAAGTTATTTGAAAGTAAAAAAGAACAAGCAAAGGATCTCGGACGAAGAATAATCGGTAAATTTACCCAGGGTGGACGATACGACAATGCAAAATATTCTTCGCGGTTGATCATAGACGTCGCTGAATACGATTTTATTGTAGCGGATTTAATGAAACAGGGAAAACTTGTATCCCGTAAGGATGCTTTTCTATCCAATGGTGAGAAATTAGGTACGGTTGTTACCTACTGTGATGGATATAATTCCCAGTACACACATTTGAGAAGTTCAATGCTAGCCTATGCTTCTATTAATCTATTTTCGATGATAAATAGATTTCCTAATACCGCAGTTAGAGTGGCCACTGATTCGATGTATATACACAATAAGTACAAATCAGCTGTAGCGGCATTCACAGATCCCGAAGAAAATTGGGGGCGTTGGCGATTTAAAAAGGAGATGCTACATGAGTATTGTGAATCCGCAGACGTTGCCATGGATGATAAATATCTTTGTTGTAACCGTATTGAAATTCAATCAGAACTTTGTAATGCACCACCGGTATCTGATCCAGTATGTAGATACAAGACAGTTTATTTAAACGGTTGTGGTGGGTCAGGAAAGACCACTCGTGCAATTGAATTATTTCGTCGGTCAACCATGATTGTGTTAACACCGACTCACAGACTCGCCAGAGAGATGATACAGCGAGGGGTAAATGCCTGTACTTATCATAGTTTCTTTCGATGGAAGGGTGACAAATGGACTCCTGAGCGTATGGGTGATAAATTCATTCCTGAAATCATAATTTGGGATGAAATATGCACAGTGTCATTAGATGTATTACAAACATTTCTCGAGTGGTTGTTAAACAAAAACACAAAAGTCGTTATGTGCGGTGATTACGGCCAACCACCACCATTTGTCGGTGCATCTCCACATGAATGGCTAAGGGGTTTTGTAGACTATTATGAAGAAATTACCACTGATTATAGATCAATTGATGAACGATTACGAGAATTCAAAGCGCAAATTAGATTACAACCGGATAGAATCCAATGCGAAATAGCGCGTGAAGTGATTTCAGAAACTCCAATGAATGATTTCTGGGAAACATGGAGACCAAATGATTTGATAATTGCAAGTAGAAAAATAGTCAGGGACACACTTCAGATGAAGTTATTTGAATTGCATAAAGAAAAATTTGCAACGCTTCCAGTACCCCTTTGTTATAGGCCATCGGATACACGAAAACAGAACATTGAAGTTGATATTCCAGGACAGAGTGAAAAACAAATTCTCGTATTAAATGATACTGTGCTGGTTGATATCAGCGTCGTCGAAAATGCATTGCGTGCTAATAAATCCCCGTGGACGCTAGGATACGCAGCAATAATACACTCTTCACAGGGATTGACTATATCGGATACAATTGTTTGGATGGTGGATAATCACATCGAATGGTCGAATTTAGTCTATCTCGCAGTATCCAGAGTACGAAAAATAAATCAACTTCGAAGAGTTGTTTTCGATGATAATGACACAACAATAAGTGATATTGATGTTAGCATCATTAATAAAAAACTCTCCGGTTACAAACAACAGGACAAAAAAAAACAACGAGAATTTGATATTGATGCTAAATTAATAATTACGCTGAAACAACAACAGAATAATCACTGCGCGAGTTGCAATTGTATAATGCGTTGGCAGTATTCGGATAAGGATCCTCGCCAATTCACCGTAGACAGAAAAAATAACAATCTCGGTCATGTCAGAAACAATGTGATGTTGACTTGTCTTGAGTGCAATAGACGCAACGGTGCTAGTTAAGACCATGCGGTGGCAATTGAGTATCCTCGGGAATTACCTGTAGTTGTTGTCGAGTAAATCCTCGTTGAGGGGCAGTTGAATCCAGTTTATAGACTGGAGGTCTACCAGTTGATCGTGTTATACTAGATATCTTGTGTGCAGTAACACTCCAAATAGGATCAGTAGCCCTTTTTCTACCCCCTTCAAGCTCTCCTGGTTCGTATAAGTACCTAACAGTGACATTACTATGAAGAATTGGTTCTTTGAAATCTTTTTGTGGTTGTACGGGTATTGACTTCTTTTTAATCGCGTTGATAGGTTTCATTTTGATTGTTCTAGTAATCTCGTTATTCAGTGCAGTAATCACAGATGGTAATCTTTTAACCCATTCACGGGATCTTTTTTCTTGGATGAATTCTTTTGCGTATTGATATCCAAATAACCGCTCAGCAATCGTCCGATTAAATCGTTCTACAATGGCCTGATCGCGATGTAGCGCAGTATGCCCTCGTCGTATGGTGACATTATGATGTTTCATTGTAGATAACACTGCACCCTGAAATTCCTTGCCAGGATCAACCTGCAATAGATTTGGCCAGTGCAGAGGACCTCGTCGATAAATCCTTTCAAATGCAGAAGCGACTTCAGTGGCTGATTTTGTTTCTAACGGTTCTACTTCTTTGTATCGACTTGCAATATCAACTACGGTTAAAGCGTATTTGTAACCACGATCATGTGGCAGAAATAATATATCAGCCTGATGAACTTCATTAGGAGCGGTCACATCAAAATGCGAGAATTGAATTTGTTTAGGCGGTGGTAGATAAATTTGCCATAGTGCCTGTTTGGATAACCAATTAGCCGCAGTGGTTTTTTTCACTTTTGCAGCACTAGCGAGTTTATGGGCTGCTGATTTACCCCTCCAGTATCCTCTTGGGGAATAATAAATTGATTCCATATTATTAATTACCGGCACCTAACATCAATTTACTTTTCATAGCCGATTTTATTCAAAATGAAGCCAATTTTTCTTTGAAGGATTTATCAGGAATAGCATTTAACGCATGAATTAATTTCACATCCGCGAGATGCCTGTGTTGCAAATTGCTGCTTTTATAAGCAACATCATGAAGGTGATAGGCCTTATCAATGGCGTTTATTGGTTCTTCACCGGGTCGGGACTGATTTTGATCATTGAGTCTGATATCAAGTCTGGTTCCCGGTCCACAGTAGCTATATCCTGGAAGGTGCTTTTCTCCGGGGTACTTTGCCCATGGGGTTCCAGGGAGTTTTGCCAATTTGGCTGCGATATCACCTCCTCGTTTTTTTTAAAAACATCTCCGGATTGTAAAATCTTTGATTTTGTAGAAACAAATCTAAACTTTTTAATACCACATGTTGCACATCTACCAGTAAGTGCTGATCTGTTATTTTTAGTTGTAACCGTCGTCACATCATTTGTGCTAGTACGCGTTTTACACTTCATACAATATAGATCCATAATTTATGTATAGAAATATGGATATAATTGATTTTTCAGCGACTAAAACAAGAGAACCAGTTAAGCATCATGCAGCGCTACCAAACTCTATCCGGATGATTATAATCGGGCCATCTGGATCCGGTAAAACGCAATTGTTGCTCAATTTAATAATGAGATGGATGAAGTGGGATAAGTTGTATTTAATTGCCCCTAGCGTAGATGATCAACGATGTTATGAAGTGCTAAAATATTTTAACGAGAATGCATCAGAAATTAAGGGTGAGAACGCCATTGATTTTATAACCGATATCGATGAAGCACCGAGCATTGATGATATTGATGGAGATATTAACAATTTAGTCGTATACGACGATATAATGTTGGATAAACAAAAAAATCCTGCTAGAATATTTTCCCGTGGGCGTCACAAAAACACTGACGTGATATATGTCACTCAACGCTACACTCAGGTTCCAAAAGTCATCAGAGATAACTGGAATATTCTTTCTGTATTCAACGGAGTTGATACTCATACTCTTAGAAATATTTGGCAGACATGGTGTTCTGATATGGACTTCAATCAATTTCGAGATTTCTTTAGTCATGCTCAGTCGACTCCGCACGGATTCGCAACAATAAATTTGCATGATCCTCGGACACGATATCGTATCGGACTGGATCAAATCTTCGGTTAAAATCATTTATTATTTTTTGTTAACCTGTAGCAGCAGAGAGGGTGGATGACAACAAGTTGCGACCAAAATTGATTAAAAAATCGTAAAAGTCTCCGTTTTCATTTTTTTAGTTAAAATGAGATTTCGTAGGGAAAGCTCATTAAGATTTCAATAAATTTTTTGTCTAAAAACGTTGTAGGGTTTGCCCCTGAGACATTTTTTTGGGTTAAAATGAGATCGTAGGAAGGCTCGTTTTAATGATTCAATCAAAATTTTGTCTGAAAACGTTGTAGGGTTCACCCTCTCTGCTGCTGATGTGATTCAGTTAACAACTGACCTCCATACAATACCAGAGCAAATTGCGTCACATTTAAATGAACTAGGCTAGATGCAATTGGTAGATTCTAACCTATTAAGAGAGACCTCTGATGGCAATCTGTTCTTGTTCCCTTCAATTTCATTTCATAGCAATCTCTAGTCATTGCACGACCATTGCTTTAGAATTCTTGAGTCTTATTTTAAACTTAGTTTATGCAAACAAAATGTCTAAACGTGTGTGTAAAACATTAACGTTAGCAGAAAGA
Organism: Unio delphinus; assembly: GCA_029339505.1. Classification (NCBI taxonomy): domain Eukaryota; kingdom Metazoa; phylum Mollusca; class Bivalvia; order Unionida; family Unionidae; genus Unio; species Unio delphinus. The sequence goes on from JAQISU010000014.1 coordinate 15,234,625, forward strand.
GTTGAAGTTTTAAGAAAATTAGATCAAAAAGAAAGCCAGTCTTCTTTTGCACTACAGTTTGGAGTTAACCAGAGTGCGATTTCAAGAATCCAAAAGAATAAGGATAACATTTTTCATGAATGGCAGAACAATAGCAATGACATAGGGAAACAAAATAGAGCTGGAAAATCAGATGTTGAGGAAGCTCTCCTACAGTGGTTATCTCATGCCAGGAGTTGTCAGATTCCTGTAAGTGGCCCTTTACTGATGAAAAAAGCAACCAGGTTAACAGATGGTATGGGATTGGAAGATTTCAAGGCAACTAGTGACTGGCTGGATAGGTGAAAAGATCATCATTCCATCAAATTTAAGATGCAACATGGCGAAAAACAAGATGCTGATGATTTTAGCATGGAAAGATGGATTGTGGAAGTGTTGCCTGATCTCATAAAAGATTACCAGCCTTGTGACATTTTTAATGCTGACGAAACTGTTTTGTACTAGGAAGCTACTCCTGACAGCACTCTGTCATTCAAAGGTGCCTAAAGCCTCTGGAGCCAAAGTTGTCAAAGATCGGATGACGTCGCCTGGCCTGTAACATGGACGGTAGTGAGAATCTAAAGCCTCTTGTTATTGGCAATAGTTAGAATCCACGTTGCTTCAAGAAGTTGCCAGTGCTTTATGAGGCTAATAAAAATGCATGGATGACGGCTGAGATATGGAAGGAATGGCTCATCAAGCTTGACAAGAAAATGAGGCTGAAAAACCGTAAAGTCTTGATGTTGTGTGAAAACTGTGCAGCCCATGCTTATGATGTGAATTTTACAAATATTAAATTGGTTTTTCTACCACCGAACACAACCTCATTGATCCAGCCGATGGACCAAGGCATCATCGCAAAGTTTCAAAAAACAGTACAGATCACTTGTGCTCCATCACCTTATAGGCATTATAGATGGTGGCACTGATGAAGAAGCAACTGCAGCAGTGGTGGAAAAAAAGCTCAGCATGTTAGATTCATTGCATATGCAACGAGAAGCATGGGGAAAATAACGCAGTCCACCATGGCCAACTGTTACCATCAGACTAGCTTCGTGATGCCAACAGAAGAGGCTGACAACCCAGAAGATGACGAGAATCAGAAAGTTTTAGTGCCACTTGGAATGGAAGAAGAAATTCTGCGCAGATCTCTATCAAAAACCTTTCTTCATTCACCAAATGCAGCACTGAACAATGAAGCAACTTTTGTGGAATCAGCCAAAGACAGTGATAGCGCGAATGAATCGGACAGCAAAATAATGAATAATGCAATGTAGCAAACTTGAACTTTCACATACATAAACAAATGGATTAGAATGGATTATGTAGAACTAAATAATATTATATTCAACAAAATGATAAAAGGATAAATAATAATTATATATGTTTATGATGAAAGGGTTTGTTGTTGATGCCACTGCATATGTATTCATACATATATATTGTCTATTTATGTATTCATACATATATATTGTCTATTTATTTTTTTAAATGGCCAGAGAAATAATGAGTATCAGTATGCATAGTCCACCAGATACATGTCATAACGTGAACGCTGGCTTAGTGCATATGCCGCCTAATTGCATATCATAGCATCAGTCCCAAGACCATCTATCTATCTATCTATCTATCTATCTATCTATCTATCTATCTATCTATCTATCTATCTATCTATCTATGTGTATATATATATAAACAAAAATGGATTAAATTAATCCTCTTTTCTACATTTATATAGTCAGAACTGCCCCCAGAAACACCACAGTGATAAAAAAAAGTTGGTTGCCTTGAATTTAGTGTGTACAATAAGGATTTTTTTATATCACATTTTTTTATACAAGTTTCCAATGTCACCATATATGCTAGCAGTTTCACTTTTTTGCAATACATTTATTTGTCGATAATTGTACTCAGTTGAAATGCTTTTTTATGCTGACAATTTTACTCTTTTGCAATATCTTAATTTGCTGACACTGGTTTTTGCAGTACCTTTACTTGCTGACAATTCCACTCTTTTTCCATACTTCTACTTGTTGATAACTGTACTCATTTGTAATTCATTTTCTTGCTGATGATTGTACTATTTTTAGTACGCTGGTAAATAAAAGGTAAACTTCAAAATTAGAAAAATTCCAGGTTGCTCATCATCTGGGTTATAATAAAAAGAGCTGGTAATATAAAAAAGCTGGTAATACAAAAACTAGATTAAAACAATTTAAAATGTCAGAAATAGGAAATGTTATCAAACATGAGCTGTTTAAAACCAAATGTATACAAGAAGTAAAACATTACAATTACAAATAGAAAAACTATTTTACAATGTAAAACTCAATTACCCTCTCCCACAGAATCAGTCTGACCTTGAGTACTGGTCAACTATGTTAGACCCACATAATAAAGATCTAATAAATAAGATGATGATGGTTCAAAGGAGAGCTACTATATTCACCACAAACAGATAAAGACATACTAGCAGCATCAGTGCAATGTTGAATAATCTCCGGTGGGCATCATTTGAATCCAGCTGAACCAAGGCCCAGTTTACCATGTTGCACAAGAACAAACTAGTGGAAAAAAATACTCAACCTTAGTGTATAGCCAAACTAGGACAAACCACAGGTAGAAGTTCCAATTAAAATCAGCATAAAAAATTGTTTCAAGTTCAGCTAGTTCCCATGTTCAATACTGGATTAAATTAAAATCAATAATTGCAGAAGCTCCTGATTTGGTATCTCACAAGTTAGAGCTTTCCAAAAATCACATTCTAATGAACTAGTCAGCTACATGTAAGACATAGTGATTCTTAAGGCTAAGCCATCTATCGTATCACTGTTACAGTAGCCAGATTGCTGTGATCATGAAAAGATGAAAATGTAGACTACTTACATCTGCATTTCCTTTAATTTATCTTCTGTCTGTCCTATTGCTACTTTCCTTCCTTTATTCCTGACAACACACCAACCACTTCTTAATAGTCAAGTATGACATATTTATAGATAGATTTTTGAAAACTGACCTAATGACCAGAAAGTTTTCAAATGAGCTATTGACAAGAGTTTGTAAACTAGCCAGGTGACTAGTTTGTCCACTGACCCATTGACTATATACTTTATCAACTGACTTACTGACAACTTTGTCAGCTGACCTAATGGCTATATGCTTTGTCCAATGACCTAATGGCTTGAGATTTTGCCAACTGATCTAATGACTAAACACTTTGTTGTATGACCTCAAGGTGATGCACTTTGACAACTGACCTCATGGCTAATGAACTAATAGTTATACTCTTTGTCCAATGACCTCATGGTTCACACTTTCTCCAATGATCTAATTTTTTGTTACACACTTTTTACAATGACCTCATGGCTACACACTTTGCCCAATGATCTCATGGCTACATACTCTGTCTGATGACCTCATGGCTACACACTTTTTACAATAACCTCATGGCTACACACTTTGCCCAATAACCTCATGGCTACATACTCTGTCTGATGACCTCATGGTCACACACTTTGTACAATGACCTCATGGTCACACACTTTGCACAATGACTTCATGGTCACACTCTTTGTACAATGACCTCATGGCTAAACACTTTGCCAAATGACCTAATGGCCAATATTCTCCTACCCATTAGCATATTAAAATTCCACTCAATTAAACTTCCAAATAAAAATGAATATTCAAAACACACTTAAACATTGTGTGTGTGTGTGTGTGTGTGATTTAACATAGCTTTTACAATTGTTCAGTCATATTGCTGTGATGTCTAAAATATGGTAGTTTGTAGTGATGTCTAGCAATGGCGCATCTTGTCGTAGACATGTAGCATGATCCCACCAGTCACATATCCTGACACCAGGCCAACCAGTCCTAACACTAACCTATTAATGTTGACTGAAAAGCGAGGCAGCTGTTAGGATTATTTTTGTAAATCTTTGATATAAACTGGCTGGGGATTGAACCCACGACCTAATGCATCCAAGGTGGATGCTCTAACCACTAGGCCACCAAAGAGGTCCACTTAAAATTTGTGACAAATTTGACTTTAGAAAAATTGTTAAGTTATTAGAATAATAATTTGTGCAATCAAACCAATTAAAACTATGCTAGTCTCCAAATTCTCATTACCAGAGACTTACAAAAACACTTGATTAGCGGTCTACTGTGTGAGAAATCTGACTTTCAATAATTTTACTCTATGTTTACCAAATATCTGTTGATTCAATTTAATGTCATCCAAGTTCTTAAGATATATCTGGCCTTGTATTCTCAAAACATTTTAAGCACAAAACTGAAAATGAAGTTCAAAGTCTAAGGTGTTTTGTACCCTTGAAGGGAAAGAACTTAGAAATAATGAACATTCAAAGATTTCTAGCTCTGGTTCCTTCAGTAGCACATTTAATATTTGGCTTTAAGTTAATGTGGAGTGCAAGTTAAATAGCCAATTTTTAATTCTGTGATTCATAAGTAAGTTCTTGATAGAGGACAACATCTGTATGATCACACCCCAATCCCAGAAACAATAATATGTGAGATTAATGTATAACTTATGAATACTGCTTGGTCTTTTTGCAACAAATTATGTAAATAAAATCAAAATTTAATAATCAAGTTATCTTTATGTAATTATGTTCTTTAGATTTGTTCAGCTTTCTTTTGTGTGAAGATGTTATTTTGAAATGACTTTTCCTCCTTCAAATATTTGTAATACAACCATGTGAAACCTGACTGATTGATTGTAGATTGATACCATTCTATTTACAGTGGTTGATTGATTGTAGATCAATACCATTCTATTTACAAGTAGTTGATTGGTTGTTGATCAATACCATTCTGTTTACCAGTGGTTGATTGATTGTTGATCAATACCATTCTATTTACCAGTGGTTGATTGATTGTTGATCAATACCATTCTATTTACCAGTGGTTGATTGATTGTTGATCAATGCCATTCTATTTACCAGTGGTTGATTGATTGTTGATCAATACCATTCTATTTACCAGTGGTTGATTGATTGTTGATCAATACCATTCTATTTACCAGTAGTTGATTGATTGTTGATAAATACCATTCAGTTTACCTTATGTCTCAGCATCAGATCTCATTTTCCTTAGAATTTAAAGAATAGATTTAAAATCCACATTTGTTTGCAAATGAACTAGTTAAATTATTATTAAAAACCCTAGTTATAATTTTTTCCCAAGTACGAGTACTATATATAGCTGGTAATCACTGCAAGTAAGTCTATGAAATTTAAGAAAATGTCTAGATTATCACTGCATTTCTCAAATCAAATCTAAATCTACTCATGTTAGTCTACTCCTTTCTCAAATCAGTGATAACCATTCAGCATATTCCTTTACTCCTCTCTCAACTGATGAATTACCAAATCATTGATCACCATGTAAGGCTACTCTTCTCTCAACTGATGAATCACCAAATCAGTGATAACCATGTTAGTCTACTCCACTCTCAACCGACTTATGCATCCCCAAAGCAGCAATAAACATGTTAGTCTACTTATCTCTCAAAAGATTGATGAATAAGCAAATCAGTGATAACCATGTAAGTCTACTCCTCGTTAACCTGATGAATTACCAAATCAGCAATAACCAATTTAGTCTACTTCTCTCTTAACTCTTTCAGCCCCAAGAAACTTATCAGTAACACTGTTACTTTGCTTCAGCCACACTAAGCTGTGACAAGCCGCTTGTGCCTTAGTGTTTTACCTGTTTGGATTTTTTTTTAGAAATCATGAACATGCCTTCACATTTGCTTTAATTTCTCTTCTTATATCCAATATTAATTCATGAAAATTTCACCAATTAATCCAAATTAATTTGTCTACACAGTGATGTATTTTTCTTTCTATTTTTCCAAGTCTTTCACAATTTATTTATACATTTTTTTTACAAAATTATGTGCAACATTGTTAGGAATATCACATCATCAGCACGTAATTCCTTTAAAATAAACCAGGAAAATTTAATATGTGATATGGTTTTAAACAATTTGTACATACATTACTTGTTCACATCCAATGTTTGGTTAAGATAGAACTTTGTTCAGTAAACACATTTTGCAGGTTGGATACTACGTTTGTTTGGTGATACCAATATGCATTTTTAGGCATATGGATTGGTCTCATTTGCAATGTCCGTGTACAGTTTCTCCGGAAATAATTATAAGTGAAAAAAGATAGATCTCTCTTTTTTCCTTGTCAATTTGTCATTGTATGTTGTAGTTCCAGGATTCATTCCACTAAAATCATTGATTTGGATAGACAGAAGATGATCACTCCAATCTGCTAGATCGGCAGAAACTTTTATTTACGCTATCAGCATCCGCTTTTTCTGACCATTAAATCTCAAGAATCTTCAATATCCCATTCGAAATCTCGCAAATTATCCAACTGTCGAACATATCTCTCCTCTAATTACTCAATATTTTCGAGATCAAACCCGAGAAACTCCTCATTCTCGCCCTCAACGCATTCTGGGTGGTGAAAATCTAACATAGAAATGTATCCATATAGTTAATAAATTTATTAGGCCAATGATGAACTATAGTAATACCTTCTTGTAATATGATTTTAAAGGTCAATGACAATGCCCTAGTTACAGCCAACCATTGCTGTCACAAAAATTGTGATACATATATTTGGCATAAGCTGTGCCTTACCTGATCTTTTCTTTAGATTCTTTCCTCCTTCAGTTTCCTTATTGACCCCATGGGGATTGAAAACCTCTGGTACAATTGGTTCCTCCTGTACCTCAACACCCTCATCACCACCTCCTACTAGTGGAGTGTACACCTAAAACAAAATAAAGTTCATCCTGAATGGTTATTTTTAGCTGACAGTGTATATTACTAAAAGGTGTGGGATCAATTATGATTATAATCATAATTGATAATCATAATCATAATATTAGATTTCAGAAGTTTTATTATTGTAATCATAATTATCTTTCATTAGAAGTGTAATCACATAATTAAATCATGATTACGAATGAATGCAAACAAAAAATCAATAATTATTCTTAATAATGAAACAATATGAAAGGTTTTCATAAACAAAATACCATGAATGTTGACTATGACAATAAAGAATGGTTAATTTAAGGTGGCCAAAATCTTCACAGCAGACAGATGTAATCTGACAGGTGCAAACTTTGAATTATTTATTGCAACAGTAAAACACTAAAAAAGCTCATGTGATTGTAATTATTTCTAAATAGTGTTCATTTAGCATGTTAATTTGTGTGTAAATTATTTGTCAATAAACATTTACAATGAGTTAAAATAGTTTGTTTCTTAGATTTACAATGTATGATATCTGCCCAGGACCAAAATAAAACAGATAAAAAGCAAACACAAAGCATTCATAACTGTAATCGTAAACATCCCACTTTAATCATAAACAAGGTTTCCAAATAATGTGTAATCATTATCATAACTGTCAGTACCAAACAAGCTAATTGTAATCATAATTATAATTGACTCCATGCCTGATTTCTAATCATTTGATAGTCTCTCCACTGCAAATTGCATTGACTTTATGGTAAGCATGTCATATTCTGGACTGAAACTGTGTGCATTTCAATCCTAACATCAGATCAGCCAAAGTCAGTTTCCATGGTGAAGTGACCTTACTCCAATTGCCTCAACACATGGACATCTGCATCACATTTAAACCCCACACTGATCTATTGAGAGCAGCAAAGTCTGCATCTAGTTACAAACCAAATTGTCAGCAGGGAAGGGTAACAAAAAAACATTCTGGCTAATTTGAAGAAGAAAAAAAACTCTTGCTCTGATTTATAGACAAAGGTACATCTATTCAACATGTTAGTTCAATACAAAAATTATTTCAAGATAAAAAAATGAAAATATCCATAAAAGCAAGGAAATTCACAACCATCCTCCATGGAAAATTCCATGGCTGATCAAATAAAACTGAATTCCACCGTCCAGTATGTTTCGCAGACAGAAACTTGGTGTATTTTTGTCTGTGTATTGAGATGACATGTCCATGTGCATTGTGATGGCATTTGACAATCTTAAGTCTACCAACTATTTAAAAAAAATTATTAAATGCTATAAAAAGAAAATATTTATTTTCTTTCATTAGAATTTGAATTTCCAGTCATTTTCTACATGCTTACTGTATAAACAATACATCTTGGACATGTTTTTCCTGTGCCCTAACTTATAGCTAAATGCTTCCATACCTAAATCATATGTCCAAAACAAATTGTGTTGAAAATACCACCACCATCGCACTCATGCAAGTTACAATAAACTGTTAAAAAAAATGCTTATTTGATTATATATTTAAAGAAACTAACCTTGTGCTTTTCTTTTTAATTTTTCATTTTTGTACTTCTTATGCAATTCATTTCGAGAAAGAAAAAAAAATACACTATTCAAAATCTGTATGGTTCGGTGATAAAGTTCAAATCCATACCATGCATTTGTATGTTGAGTAAAAACACTGATGTATAGTTCACTCACATGAAGATGTGTCATTGAATCATCATTTGTTGTCCTCAAGGTTTCAACATGTTATCAAGCTGAAAACTGGATCCAAACAAATCACAAACTAGAGAGAAATAATGGTTGCTTCAAGACACCATGAGTTCATGCATGACACAGTGTATGGATCACAGGATGTTCAAATAAACTGTTATACGAATATAGGACTACTTGACACTATGCAAGTATCAAATTCATAGCTCCATCAAAGGGTTGGGAAAACAAAGCATGTACTTCCATTACAACCAAATGGCTTTTGAGCCTCCAGAAAACTAAGGAAATATTACTTGGAAATTAGATCTAGCTTACAGAAAAGGCAAACAGAAATCAAATCAGAAGCATCAGATTAGTGTACAACACAACACAAAATAATAATACAAATATTAATCGTTCAGATTGGGGCCAAAATGGAAGCAATATACCTACTAATAAACACCCAAGGATAAACATCATTGACAGACACTTCACTCTTCTGCAAGTAATATTTAATTTAATATTTTAAATTATTATATCCAAATAAACATAAATACTTGACCCATGTCAATAATACCATAATAAAACAGATGCATACCCAAGTCTATATGCATTTCTTGAAATAGTGGCAAGTTTATATTCAAGTTCAAAGTATTTTGTATATACTTTACACTTACAAAAGTTCCAATACGGTATCTAGATTTGCTAATTTTTGTTCTTCAAAAGATTGCAGTTCAGAATAAATAAATGATTAAAGACACTGACCATACTTTATTAATTTTAATAAAATGTAAGTGCACATTTGGAGAGTCATGTTTTGAATGTTTCATTTTTAAATCCTACAAATGAGACCATTATTAATCAATTTACAAGCTAAGCGTCGATATTATGATTGAAACTGTGTATCAGAACTTACAACTCAGAAACAAAGATCTGTCCTAGAATATACATCACACACAATGTTACTTTAAATATTAATGTATGGTTTCCCAATATAAATAGTATACCAAAATATACCAATATTATAACTTGTTTAATAGATATATTGTCAATTTATTGTGAAACTTTCACACATATTAAATCAGAATTAATGAAGTTCTTACAAGCTGAATTTATATACACTATAGCATAAACTGACTATGTGTCTAACCAGAATTAATTAAGTTCTTACAAGCTGAATGTATATACACTATAGTGTAAACTGACTATGTGTCTAACCAGAATTAATGAAGTTCTTACAAGCTGAATGTATATACACTATAGTGTAAACTGACTATGTGTCTAACCAGAATTAATGAAGTTCTTACAAGCTGAATGTATATACACTATAGTGTAAACTGACTATGTGTCTAACCATTAAGGTAGTCTATTCTTAGTCATACAAGCTAAAAGATGACAAGACATAACATTTCAAACATTGTCCTGGACAAGATTTACAAGCAGTCCACTGGAATTTCAGTTAAACAAATGACTGACAGCTAGATAGATGGAGATTGAGGATTTATCACTTGCTAATATGAATTGTCTAATTCATCCATTGTTTGAGCCTACCTCAGGGACAATTTCCTCCTCATAAACAGGCTCTGGCTCTGGCTCCTCCTTAGTCTTTGGCTCTGGTTGTGGCTCTGGCTCTGGTGTTTGGGCAACAGGGGGCCTTGTGGCTGCACACAGAAATATAAAATGTACCAATATTCTACTGCAAATTAAAACTCTTACATATTTTACTGTAAATTAAAATTCTTAAATAATCAAAGAAACAAGAGGAAAGTACAGAATTATGAAAGTATAGCTATTTTAATAATGACTAAAGATCCATCCCAATAATTTTTTGTTTGTTTATTTATGTTGACCCTTAACTTTAAATCATTTCCTCCAGCTATGGGTACAACCATTTAATTTTCAGGTGAGGTGTGACATCATGTGATTTTCTTTTTAATATTTGTATCTTTCCACCAAAGATAATTTTAAAAAATATATAATGGAATAAAATCAATTCATTTTGTTCTAAAAATCCAAGCAAACATATTTTAAACTATTTTGGGGAGGTCAGAACTTTTTTCTCCAAAAAAAGTCCCAGGCTTAACCTGAAAATTAATTGGTTGGACTCTAATCAAAGGCAGAATGACATTACTTCGTGTAGTCTGATTTCAAGACATGTTGTGTATGCATGTTGTTGATTCAAAATAATGAAAGCCATCATATGGATACCTGAAAACAAATTTTATGACATAACTCAGAACTGTATGCAACTAAAAGTAAGTACTTTTACGATGAACTTTTCATTACAACCTGGTAAATTACATTTAATTATTCATCACTTAAAACCCTTATGGTTTTGTGACATAATGGCAACAATTTACATTTTATCAGTTTGACAGGATATATTTTGCTAATGGCAACAATTTACATTTTATCAGTTTGACAGGATACATTTTGCTAATGGCAACAATTTACATTTTATCAGTTTGACAGGATACATTTTGCTAATGGCAACAATTTACATTCTATCAGTTTGACAGGATACATTTTGCTAATGGCAACAATTGACATTTTATTAGTTTGACTGGATACATTTTGCAGCAGCAAATAGAAACATAAATTCCATTGAAATCATTGCCTCATTCACTACTATTGAAAACACACTTAACACTCTGATGTACAAATTTATTTTAAAAAAAACTTTCATCAGACAAGAACATGGCACAATGCTGTGTCTTACTTATTCTATAATGGCCTAAACCAGGCCACTACAGGATGCAAAACTAAATTACTGTGACCTGCTTTCTGCATGTTGTGAGCAGTACCCTCCCAAATAAATATGCCTATAAAGTTACATGACTACTTTCAGCTGTGTCAGAGACATGTGATTAATACAGAAACATAATCACTGGTGAAGAACAAAAATTCAGTCTTTGTGACCTACTTTGCACTTGAGACCAAATAAAAAAATATGTGGTCAGTACAAACTAGCTTTTTCAAAACTTTGACTCCAGATGGATTTAAATGAATGATAAACTAGAAAATAAGCATCATTTGCATCTGGTCTTTAACTTTTTTCTCCAATTATTTTTTCCAAGTATTTTCTTCAAAACATAAATCTAGCATCACTAGGAAAAACAACTGAGTTAGTCCACACATTCCTTTTTATTTGACCTCATCAGTAGTACCCTAGTAGAAAAAACAACTGAGTCAGTCCACACATTCCTTTTTATTTGGCTTCATCAGTAGTACCCTAGTAGGAAAAATAACTGAGTCAGTCCACACATTCCTTTTTATTTGGCCTCATCAGTAGTATCCTAGTCGGAAAAATAACTGAGTCAGTCCACACATTCCTTTTAATTTGGCCTCATCAGTAGTACTCTAGTTGGAAAAATAACTGAGTCAGTCCACACATTCCTTTTAATTTGGCCTCATCAGTAGTACCCTAGTTGGAAAAATAACTGAGTAAGTCCACACATTCCTTTTAATTTGGCCTCATCAGTAGTACCCTAGTTGGAAAAACAACTGAGTCAGCCCACACATTCCTTTTTATTTGGCTTCATCAGTAGTACCCTAGTTGGAAAAAATAACTGAGTCAGCCCACACATTCCTTTTTATTTGGCCTCATCAGTAGTACCCTCAAAGAGCCGTACACCAACTGAGCTTCATGACTGTACATACAACTGTAACAAGGAAACTAAATACAAAATCTTAATGAAATGTGACAAATTGGTCACATGGTTATCTTTCATGATAAGCACACCAATCAAGTTTGATGATCAATATACAGTGTTGGATAAATGCAAAAAATTCACATTGATACTTACACCAATGACATGGTCAGAGTGTGATCTCTGTGTATTGTCTAATATTCACAAGTGAGTCAAAGGTAATACCAATTTCTCTCCATGTGACAGAAAAATCTGCCTGGTTTACAAACCATACTTTTCCTATTTCAGGCTGTTTATCTCAGACCTGTCATCTCAGTCTGGTTATCTCAGTCTGGTTATCTCAGACCTGTTATCTCAGTCTGGTTATCTCAGACCTGTTATCTCAGTCTGGTTATCTCAGACATGGCGTCAATGTGCCAGCAACTACTTTTGTCTTCTTTTGTTGAACAACAACACATAAATAATACAAATACATTTTTTGACACACACACAAACACACACACACACACACATGCAAGAAAGTTGATATGTTTGATAGAGCTCCAGACACACAAGTTGTACACATCACTGGCCACACAAAACCAAAACTCTCTCAAGAGCTACTGCAGTGCTGGCAAAAATCAGAAATGACACCTGCCAATCAGAGTGGTTCATTCATAAATCCACATGCTTTTCCATAAATGGATTTCAAAGTAGCATATCAGTGCACCCGTAATAGCAACACTTACCATATTTCAAGGACAAAAAATATAAATTTTCAAGAAAATCATGAATTAGAAAATTTCCTCATGTCACTACGCACTTTGTTAGAACTGTACCCAGTAGGTATATTGTAATGACAAGGATTGCACCACTGCCTTCCATATAATGTTTTCCAAATTAGAACATGAAAGTAAATATTTCAATGTGGAAAAGATCCTTATTTTTTATTTGATATGATATCTTTAAATTAAAGGTGACAATACAGTAATAATATCAAACCTTACTTTGTTTTTATTTTCTCATATGTAGAACTTATTTAAGTAGGGTGAACAGGTCACCCCATTGCCCTCCAAATTTATTCGTCTTCATGTGCAGTACTTGGAAAAACAAAAGCATGTGGAACAAGAAGCTCATTATTCAATACTTCCTACACATAACAAATATAACTTTCTTCTTGATTGTTTTCACCTTTTTCTAAGAGTGGCATATATATATATATATATATATATATATATATATATATATATATATATATATATATATATATATATATATATATATATATATATATATTCTACTAATTATTCAGACTTTAAAAAAAAAGAGTACAAGCAGTGGTGACCTTGATATAGAGTGAGATTTAATAATAGTACTCAATGAATACTGTTGTCTGAATCTGCTAGCTAACTTGCACAGGCGCAGAGTTATTTTACTTTAGTTGCAAAAAAATGGGTGAGAAAATAATCTACATCAGTGATTCTGCCAAGACAAGGAAATCTCAGTCATGCCAAATAATATTACTCCTTGACTGAGTTTTCCTTGTCTCTGTTCAAACCCCAATTTAGTTTCTATTTAACCTAGGCTCTGCTGACAGGACGGAAAATCTCCTGCAATAAAAAAACACTAATGATCACTTTAAAAACAAATTCCTAATGATCACTTTAAAAACACATTCCTAATGATCACTTTAAAAACACATTCCTCAAATGATTACTTTAAAAACACATTCTGAAAATGATCACTTTAAAAACACATTTCAAATAATCACTTTAAAAACACATTCCTAAAATGATCACTTTAAAAACAAATTTCTAATAATTACTTTCAAAACACATTCCTAATAATCACTTTGAAAACACATTCCTAATAATTGCTTTAGAAACACATTCCTAATGATCACTTTAAAAACACATTCCTAATAATCAATTTAGAAATGCATTCCTAATGATCACTTTAAAAACACATTCCTAATGATCACTTTAAAACACATTCATAAAAATCACTTTAAAAATGCATTCCTAATGATCACTATAAAAACACATTCCTAATGATCACTTTAAAAACACATACATAATGATCACTTTAGAAACACATTTCTATGATCACTTTAAAAACACATTCCTAATGATCACTTTAAAACACATTCCTAATGATCGCTTTAAAAACATTCCTAAAAATCACTTTAAAAATGCATTCCTAATGATCACTATAAAAACACATTCCTAATGATCACTTTAAAAACACATTCCTAATGATCACTTTAAAACACATACATAATGATCACTTTAAAACACATTCCTAATGATCGCTTTAAAAACATTCCTAAAAATCACTTTAAGAACGCATTCCTAATGATCACTATAAAAACACATTCCTAATGATCACTATAAAAACACATTCCTAATGATCACTTTAAAAACACATTCCTAAAATGATCACTTTAAAACACATTTCTAATAATCACTTTCAAAACACATTCCTAATAATCACTTTGAAAACACATTCCTAATAATCGCTTTAAAAACAAATTCCTAATGATGACTTTAAAAACACATTCCTAATAATCAATTTAGAAATGAATTCCTAATGATGACTTTAAAAACACATTCCTAATGATCACATTAGAAACACATTCCTAATGATCACTTTAAAAACACATTCCTAATGATCACTTTAAAAACGCAATCCTAATACTCACTTTAGCTGAATTACTTTTGACAAAACAGAGGATGCTAACCTTCTGTCACCTTCCTATGGAATTCCAGCTCTTCTGCAGGGTTGACCTTTAGGATGTCAAGACCTGCATCAACTCCATCAAATGTCACCTCTTTGGTCACTACATATGCTACATCATCTCCAAATTTTACCTGCAACAGAGCAATTGTAGTCATATCTAAGCAACATATTACATGTTAGAGGGCTATCTACAGTACATATTACATGTTAGAGGGCTATCTACTGTACATATTACATGTTAGAAGGCTATCTACAGTACATATTACATGTTAGAGGGCTATCTACTGTACATGCTACATGTTAAAAGGCTATCTAAAAGTACATATTACATGTTAGAGGGCTATCTAAAGAACATATTACATGTTAGAGGGCTAAATACTGTAATATTACATGTTAGAAGGCTATCTATAGTACATATTACATTTTAAGAGAAGGGTATCTACTGGACAGAGTAGATGCTAAGAGAAGGGTATCTACTGTACATTTAACATGTTAGAAGGGTATCTACTGTACAGAGTACATGTTTGAGAAGTGTATCTACTGTACATATTACATATTAAGAGAAGGGTATCTACAGTACAGAGTACATGTGAAGAGAAGGGTATATACTGTACATTTTACATATAAAGATAAGGGCATCTACAGTACAGAGTACATGATAAGTAAAGGGTGTATATTGTACATTTTACATATTAGAAGGGTATCTATTGTACAGAGTAGATTTGAAGAGAAGGGTATCTAGTTTACATATTACATGTTAGAAGGGTATCTACTGTACAGAGTACATGTTAAGAGAAGGGTATCTACAGTACAGATTACATGTTAAGAGAAGGGTATATACTGTACATTTTACATATCAGAAGGGTATCTACTGTACAGAGTACATGTTAGAGAAGTGTATCTACTGTATACATTACATATTAAGAAAAGGTATCTACTGTACAGAGTACATGTTAAGAGAAGGTATCTAATGTACAGAGTACATGTTAAAAGGGTATATACAGTGCATATTACATGTCAAGAGATGGGTATCTACTGTAATTATTACATGTCAAGAGATGGGTATCTACTGTAATTATTACATGGCAAGAGAAGGGTATCTACTGTACATATTACATGTCAAGAGAATGCATCTACTGTACATATTACATATTAAAGGTATCTACTGTACATATTACATGTCAAGAGAAGGGTATCTACTGTACATATTACATATTAAGAGAAAGGTATCACTCAAGAGTAATCCAGTATTACTCACACTGGAACAAAGGTCAGTCCATTTTTTCTGACTCTACCGCCATCCTACTAGTAGAAAAAACAAGCTGACTGAATCTCAATATTTGGAGCAACCAAATCTTCTGGAGTATGAAATTTGAAAGGTGGTAACCTGATTATTCTTGGAGATTTCAATTTCTACTTTCACTGTCCTGGAAACCCATACACATCAAAACTCCTAGATTCCATTCATGTTTTCAACCTTAAACAGTCAGTTAACCAACCCACCCATAAACATGGTCACATTTTAGACTTGATTCTTCATTGACCTGATAATATTATATGGTCCACCCTTGTATTCCATGAACTTGCATCAGATCACCTCTATCTCTGCATTATATGCCATCTGGACATATCAGCCCTTAACCCTCTACCTTTATTTACTACTAAGAGAAACCTCCATATGATAAGTAGAACCAAACTAAAGCATGACATCCAAGCAAGCCTAACAACTTGCTTACCTGCTACAGCAGAACAACTTGATAACTGCCTGCATTCATTGCTTGAAAACCATGCCCCAGCCACCAAATGCAGAGTATCAATTCAAAAGTTTTCTCCATGGTATAGCAGAGTTAGGGACCAGCTATGCACTGCTGAAAGAGACTGTTGTAAAGCAGAGAGACTTTGGCTTTGCACCTAACTCACTTTTCATAAGCAAATCTATGAAGCCGCTAAGAAAAACATCGCATAGTCCATTTAGCCAAATTATCCCACTACAGTACTAAGATCATGGAGAGTTCCAGCTGCAAAGAGCTCTTCGAGATTACTAACAAACTAATGTCTAGGAACAAATGTACACCACTTGCAAATTTCTTACGAGACAAGGTAGAAACCATTAGAAATAAACTTGACAACACAATTTCAACTGACTCATCATCACCATACAGTTGCGATATGGAATTTCAGCAACAACCATTAGCAGCATTTTAATCTGTCTCTATGGATTTAGTATGGACAATTGAGATAAAAAGTGCACCAAAGTCATGTGAAGTTGATCCAATTCCAACATCACTGCTGCTTAAGTGCTTAGATCCAATATTGCTTTCATTAACTGATGCTATTAATACCTCTCTCTCATCCAGGGAATTCCCATCATTTTTCAAAAGCTGCCATTGTAGAGCCACTGCTGAAGAAACCAACACTCAACTGTAACAGAACTACTACCCAATTTCTAATCTCCTGTTCATATAAAACATCTTAGATAAAGTTGTTCTAACCCAACTTGTACCTCATCTGAATTCAAACAGCCTTTTAAGCAATGTATAGTCTGCATATCACCTTTGCCACAGTACTGAAACTATTCTTCAGGAAGTAGTTAATGACATTCTCTCTGCTTTGGATAGCAGAAAGATTACAGTCATAGCCCTCCTTGATTTATCTGCAGCATTTAACATAATAAACAATGATATATTACTTCACCATCTGCAATTGGAATACACTCCAGCCCAGTGATCCATGTTGTGGTGTTCCACGGAGTTCTATTCTTGTGCCTCCTTCTCTTCATTCTATACTCTCAGCCGCTCTCAAGTATCATAGATAATCATCCAATGTCTCACCAATTGTATGCTGATGATGCCCAAATATACAAATCTAGCCACCCAACTGAAGTTGATGCGACCATCCAAGGAGTTGAGAGGTGCATTTCTGATGTGAAATCATGGATGACATATAACAAGCTGCATATGAATGTTGATAAAAATGAGGCCAATCTGATCACAACACAAAACCTTTCTCATTCACATCCTGTACATCAAACAATAAATATCAGCAATATGAACATTAAATTCACAGTCAGTACAAAACTTAGGTGTTACTCTGGACAGTACTCTAACATTGCACCAACATGTCATGAACATATGCAAGGCTGCATATCTTGAGCTGAGATGCGTCAGCTCTATTCCCAAATATCTTTCAGTTGATGCCATTAAAACACTTGAGTGTTCATTAGTACTTTCAAGACTGGACTATTTTAGCTCAGTTATGGCTGGTTTGTCTCAATATCTACTCCAGAAACTTCAAAAAGTTCAAAACACAGCTGCTCCGATCATCCTTAGAGTGCCACGATCTGCTCTGTACCCTACACTGGTTATCCATTCAATCCATAATCAAACACAATTTTTGTTTCTCTGTGCTACGTTTCGCTGACGGACTCCAGTCCAACATACCTATCTGGCCTCACCCATGTATACACACACCAGCCAGATACTTATGCTCCTTTTCTGACAAATGTATCCTCAACATTCCCACTATGAAAATGAAGTAATATGGACAGCTTTCTTTTACATACCAGGGCCCAGCAACGTGGAATGAATTGCCCATTGAAATTAGACACAAAGACACAGTGATACTCTTCAAGACTGCTCTTAAAACTCACCTTTTTTGACTGCAAGAACAAACTTAAAGACCAAAAAATGTTTTCTACCTTAAATATTTTCAGGATTTTTTGTTTCTTATTTCATTATAGATGTTGTGAAGCGTTTGGAGCTTGTAAGGATATAAAGTCCTCATCATAATTATTATTATTTACTGTACATATTACACATCAAGAGAAGGGTATCTACTGTAATTATTACACGTTATGAGAAGGTATCTACTGTACAGATTACATATTAAGAGAAGGGTATCTACTGTACATAGTATGTATTAAGATAAGGGTATCTACTGTACATAGTACGTGTTAAGAGAAGGGTATCAACTGTACATATTACATGTTAAGAGAAGGGTATCTACTGTACATAGTACGTATTAAGAGAAGGGTATCTACTGTACATAGTACGTTTTAAGAGAAGGGTATCTACTGTACATAGTACGTATTAAGATAAGGGTATCTACTGTACATATTACATGTTAAGAGAAGGGTATCTACTGTACATATTACATGTAAAGAGTACATATGAATAAGATGTTCTAACTTTAATGATATTTTGTTTATCTACTTCATGATGCATAGTGATCATTGTTTGGAATTAGCAAGCAAGCAAACAAAATTTTATTTAAAAAATACTTTTATGTAAAACAAAAATGTTATTGGCATGAGCAGTTATACTATCAGGCTACTCTCACTCCACCTGTCTGTCTGTCTCACTCTGACTTTGGCAAAATCTCCTTCCTATGTATCTTTATATACCTCACAAACTATATCCTACTTCTCTCTATTATTCATTTCATTCCTGTTTGTGACTAATCATGACCAATTAAACTTTTATCTATTTTTTTATGTTCCGCATACAATTTAGTTTTGTTGGAATTTAATTTAGGAAAGGTTGTAAGAAAGTATTATAAGATGTATATTGAAAATCACACTTTATTGTGATCACAAATTTTACCAAACAGGTACCCATTGAATAAAAAAATGAATTTTCAAAATTTAGCTCTAACACTCACACGACTTACCACAAACTTGAAGACATTCACGCTGCTTCCATCTGTGGAGTAGATAACATCTAGATCTACAGTCGAGTCACATGGAACGTTGTCCTTGATAGTGGGAATGTAGATATAGCTGAGAGAAGGTGAGAACCACTGGGTGATAGTTCTGTAGCCAATTGGGGTTGAGATATGTTGAAAATAGTGTTCATATTCTGTGTCACGGTGTTTCTCATATTTAACTGCTGTGGCCTAAAAAGAGAAATTTAATTCTTACCATTTTTAAAAGTCTGCTGGTGTCATGTCTACCCATGTTTCCATGTTACCATCTACTTTGTTCTCCATTACACTAATATAGGCATGCATGTGTGTGTGTGATTTGGATTTTTAACGTAGCACTAACAATTTCACAATTGTATTGATATAATGTCTGCAGTTCTGCTGTGTGGCAGTTTATAGTGATGTCTAGCACTGAGGCATCATGCTGCAGACATGTAGCATAATGTCCTACCCAAATTTCCATAGGGAGTTTACTTTAGTCTTCAAACAAATAAGAAACATATCACTGGCATTCTTAAAGTATAAAGTCATGATTATTTTCAACCATCGTTATCCATGGTGGCTTGTTTGCATCTTCCATCAACCAGATCAAAGAAATAATTAGGCTGTGTGCATAGCTTTTCCTTATGATGATCTTTAAGAAAAGTGGAGGTAGACAGCACATCTCATTCCACCAGCTGTGGGCCATTCTATAAAATGACTATCATATATATCCAGTAATATTTGTGGTTTGAGAAGATGAGATATGTACCACCTGTTGAAAGATCACCATAGATACTAGATAGTTACATCATGCTTTAACTGCTGAGTATGGAAGACTGGTGTGTTGGGCTACTTGCACCACCAGCTACAATTCGAGGATAGGTGTCTGTGAGAAAATGTGTCAGTACATGCCTGGGACTTGTAACTGACAAAGTAAGCAGAATACAATGTCAGTAACTCTGCCAGACTGGGAAAAATGAAGGTAGATTCTTCTTTAGTCAAAGATCACCTGAAGTTAAAACTGTAAGCCAGGCTGGTTTTGTAGAGAAATGAGAAAAACAGAGCTCCAATGGGATAAAGTGGAAAACTTCTTCAGTCCAGGCCTATAAGGCTGAGTCTACCATGTAAGATTTAATAAAGACAAGGGAACAGAACTTTATCGGTTTTGGATTAAGGTAGTAAAGACTATGTCTTTTGGTCAACCTGTGAAGTAGCTCAAGATGAATGTCAAAAATGGTGGCTCACTACACTTGCAGCACGTGACTTGTATCCCGTAACTTCCAAGCTGTCACTAAACAGAGGCTCCCTTTAGGTGGCAAATGCCTGGAGATAAATGATGCAATAGAGTTTGGACACTAAGGCACCAAGCTGGACATTGTATGCAGGAAGTACCTAACAGTACTATGAGGGTCAGACTGATCCATGTGCATGCCTACAGAAACTGGCTGTCATCCATAGGAAGTGCCTAGAAGCACTATGCAGGTTCATGAGTACTGAGGAACTAAACTGGGCACAAAACACAGAAAGTACCTATCAGCACTATGCAAGTAGTGAAAATGGACAAAGTTTGTTTTCTGGCGAATGATATTGTATGATCGATTGTGGCTGTGGTCCATTGCAATTAGAGGTTAACAGCCTAGTATGGGTGTGAAGGAACAGCACTCTCTTGGATGGCATTAAGATGTCTAGTTCTTAAGGTTGGAACTCACCTATCATCTCAATCTGCAAGACAGAAATAGAGCAGACAATATATACAGGTTTAGCTTGGCATGTGTCCTGTTTTATGAACTTTGGAGTGTAAGTGCAGAGCTAAATCTTATCTGCCCATCTAGGTGGCAGTTTGATAGAGTGATCTCCCCATGGTACAATTGGTATTATATCCTGTGAATTCTAGTTATTATCTCTTATAGCTACAAAGTTTTGGGAGGACTGGATTTGCAATGACGTAGTAGTTCTCCTAAGGTATTATGATTGCATAAGGTATTTGAAAAAGAAATGATCCAGTATGGTGTTTGCTTTTGTGCAGTAAAATTTTAGCTTACACCGCTTACAGTTAAATATAAATGGTAACTATGATTTTTAAATTGGAACAAAAAATAATTTTATTTGGGGCTTCAACTTTTGAAATTCTAGTAATAATCCTGTTTCTATCTGTCTATGCATCCAATCACCAGTCAATTTGTTTCAGTTTCCTTTGTAACCCGATCCCATTCTACACCAAATGATCCAGTGACTATATATGTTACCTGATCTCATTTGACAATAAGTGATACATGTCATGTTTTTCAATGAAGAGTAGATGACAACACAAATATGGGATCTTTATGGCAGTCTTGAAAGTCTCTAAATTTAAAAATCAAGAACATAGCTTTCAACCTGAATTCCATCTACATTGAAGGAGAAGATCATCATATCTCTGGCATTATGAATTAAAAGTATCAGCAAATGACAGTAAAAGTTTATAATCCTAAAAGCAGCACTGTGAGAGGGAGTGGGGATGGATGGATCAAAAGTTTCTGATCCTGAATGCAGCCATAAAAATCTATTTGCAGTTCAGCATAGGCAAACCAAACACAACTCTGAAAACAATCACTTCTCCAAAAAATTAACTTGTACAATATATATATATATATATATATATATATATATATATATATATATATATATATATATATATACATGTATCATGACAGATATTTTAAATACACATGGAAAATTATACTTTAATTACTTTGTCATCCATGTATTTCAATGATCCAATAAAATTAGTTTTCTTTACATAAAAATATGAGGAATGCATTTGATTCAAGAAAGAAAATTATGCTGAAGTATATACTCATTATTGAGTCAAGTCAAACTTTAAATACAGATCCTGATTCACCATAAGATAATGTGCCTGCAGTTCAGGGTTCATGCTGTTTGTTCTACTGATTGCTCCTAACAAACTGCAGAGACCCAGATCTGCAGTACCTTATGCAATGACAGCTCTGCATCTGTACAGTTTTCAGTTGGACTCATAAGTGAGTATATGGAATTGCATCACAGTTAGTATTTCCAGTTCAGTACTCACGAATGTAGTCCTTGTTTATTTTTAGAACATTTTTTCCTCTCTCATTTTGGTGGTGATAGAAGAGTTATATTGATGCATTTCTGGTAGGGATTTAAAGGTAATTGCTTAGTCTTGAGAATACGAGCTGAGAGAGTGGTTGTCTGTTTGCATTTTGGCGACAGTGCACATTGAGTAATAAGGCCTTGGTGATGATCCGTAAGTGAAATATGTGGTCTATTGACATGCCCTTCTGTTTACAGTGCAGCCGCTCAAAATAATGCTGATCAACCCCTGACAAGAACTTCACCGTGAAGTCATTTTTGGATGTATTTTAGATTAACATATGATTTGCATTGATTGTCACACAGTTGAAAGGTCAGTACTCAGAAATATATGTAGAGAACATATAGTAAAATTAATTGTGGTGTATGTCCATATACGGTAATCAAAATCATAGTATTAACTATTGTTTCCTATTTGAAAACAATCTTAATACATACTAGGTAGGACAATCAGAGTTTGACAACTGCAGATTGGCTTGAAATTATGTGGTGAGATTTCACATGAGGTTTATCAAAAGGTCTGTTATGTGCTGCAAAACTTAGGTAAAGTTTTACTGTTCTAAAGATGCTTATTAAATTAAGAAATTATAGCTATTACCAATAAAAAAGAGCATTAGTTTACAAACCCTGAGGTTGAGAGAATGGATATTTGACCACAAATCTGACAAGGAGAAGTTGATGATTCCAGAGGCATCTGTTATGAACTCTTTACTCCAGTAGTCATCTATATCATAGTTCTCAGCTTTGATCCTTATGATCTCATTAGGTGCTGGTTTGCCATCTGGATATGTCACAGTAACCTGCAAAATTACAGTGTCATCTCATAATTCAAATAAACTGTATAACTCAAATGACTTGCTGAGTCCTGTTGTAAGTCTCTTGTTTACAAACTTGGAACACGAAACACTAGTGAGAACTTTTGGCCTGCAGCCCTTCAACCGTTCAAATTTATGCTGTATGACATTGTGTTTGGAAACAAATTGAATCCTGGAAAAACTCACAATTAGACATCTCAACATATTACTAAAGTTTGCACTAAAATATACACAATAAATTTGTTTCCAAATAATTCTAATTTGATTTTTTTCAATATCTTAATTATATTCAATTTTTATTGTGTGTTTGACCTTGATCTATAATTGTGGCAGTGGTTTGACCTACCTGACTATTCTCATGTTTTTTATGTTTGTAAGTGATAAATTACTGATATTTGAGTTCAAGGTCTAGACCTATTTACAAAATTATCATGTTCAAGTAGAGAACGTGTGATATAGATCCTGGCCATTTTATCATGTCTTAGGTTCTTACATAAGGCTGTGGTTACAAAATTATTCATTTCCATCTTAAGGTCAGTCTGTGAGTTCATTTTTAGTTGTTTTCAGTTATAATTGAGAAGAATCATTTATTTAAAATATTCATTGGAATTACAAAGTTATCATCAATGTTTGGACTAAGACACTATTTTGGGATTATTTTGAATTCATTCAAAGACATTCTGGATATTATCATTCTAATAAATCAAGACTGTTAATACATCAACATATTCAAGACTAATGTTAACATTAGCACATTCAATTCATTCAGAACGCCATACTCTTGGACTTGTGATAGATAATTTAGGATTATACAGGATTTAGTTCACAATACTTACAGTTCATTTTAATTTGTACATTGCATTCTTGTGAAATAAATGTATTTGTTGAATTTACTAAACTTGGTTTATCTTCTCTTCTGTTAAGACCAGAGAGTCATAACAAATACGATTTAGCATTGCCCAACAGCAACATATTTTGACCATATTTAAAACATTACACAAAAACATTCCACAATGATAACTGATCTTTCCAGCAAGTCTTTAGAATTACTTGATTTGTGATCCATACCTTATGTTTAAGGTCTCCAATGTGCAAAAACAACAAGAACTATGCTTATACTATCTGAAACCAGGTTACACATGCTAATTTTGGAAAATTATTTGGGTTCCACCTACTGGTCCATGAAAAAGAAAAAACACTGCTCTCTCTCTCTCTCTCTCTCTCTCTCTCTCTCTCTCTCTCTCTCTCTCTCTCAAAACATATTGTAACATAATGTATTTTTCATCCTTATGATAGACACTTCAAAATTTACTGTTAGTTACTTCCCTTGATCACTCAATTCAAGTCAAAAACAATTTAAGAAAGTAAAAATAAGGATCAGCATATTTGTTTTTGTAAGTGTGTAATGCAATCAAATGTTTCCTTCTTACTAATAATAAAATTAAATATTCTTGATATAGTTTACATTCCTGCCTTGTTGCATTAAGGACATTTTTTCATTTCCTAATCTTACCAGTACAACAAGATCTGAACTATTGTTGAGAGCAAATACAACGGGAAATAAACTTTCTGAGTGAGTCAAAACTATCTTCGTCTTGAAATGTTAGCTCCATAACAACCTCAACAAAAAATTTCAACCTAAAAGTCTGAAATAGAGAAAAAATGAACTTACTTTGCCTTTGTAGGGGAGCCCTGGCTTGAAATAACTATCGGATTCATCACTAATATCGATCTTCAATGGATTATATGTAAGTGAAGGGCCAGTGGAAGTTCCATTTAATTCTATACCTGTGAAAGTATAAAAATTACAAGAGTCCATAAAAAAGATCAGTGCTCTAGTGACTTGGTAAGGAATTTCCAGGAATTCAGGATAGAAAATTTCTTCTTTATAACTGTCGAGTGTTGAAATCTTCTTAAATATTTTTTCAGCATTAATAAGATTTTCAAATCAGATGTTGCAGTGGACATGCTGGACATCAACGTGACACCATTTTCATTTATGTCATACAAGGCATCATAAGGCTTTTATTGAAAACCCCATTTCGATTTAACTGTACATTTTAGAGGACCGATGACAACAAGATTTCCAAGTTGGATGACATCATGGCAATATTTGATATCAGACTGGCACCAATTCTTTAGTATCAACTAGGCAATATCATTTACTGAAAGCAGCAATACAGCCATTATGACAGTCATATCATAAGTCGTATCAGCACCATTTCCATTTATAACCAATTAAAAATTGTAAGAGGTAATTTAGTTAAAATGACCTTCCATTCACGAGGAGCAGCAATTGGCCATATTGGACATCAGATTTACCCCATTTTCATTTAGGAGCAATTAGATATCATAGGACGTCTTCTAATGAAAAACCATATTTTTAAATGATCATCCATTTAAAAGAAGCCATAACAAAAATTACCTTATTGCCACCATGGTGACTATGCCGGATACCTGAGTAGCACCATATTGCAATGAATGTTTGTATAACGTTTCCTCCAAATTGCATATTAGGTGTAGCAGTAACAAATGTTTGCTTATACATAAACTGTACATGGTCAACAGACCATATACATAAACTGTACATGGTCAACAGACCATATAAATAAATTGTACATGGTCAACAAACCATATACATAAACTGTACATGGTCAAGAGACCATATACATAAACTGTACTTGGTCAACAGATCATTATACATAAACTGTAATCGGTCAACAGACCATCACACAAGCCCTTCCAGTCTGTGTCCAGTAGAGCAAAAGATCTAAAAACTGTCATGAAATTCTTGTCATCATGGTTTTTTAAAACAAAAAATTTACAACTAACTTAACTATTAAAGATTTCCTATTCACAATTAATCATATTTTGATTGTTTATATTGATAAAATAAAAGCTGTGTGCAAATAGGCTACAAATGTCGCCAACTTCTTCCAGCAAATTGTTTGTAGCTACTGGCAATCTACCTTACACTGTTGATTGATGCTTCCTACCTTAATAAACTTATTTAATGGCTATCTGCACTACACTGTGGACTGATGCTTCCTACAATAACAATAATTCTGCTGCATCTTTTCTCAAAGTTATTATATATTGCTACATGTCCATCTCTAGAACACTTGCTACACTATGCTATGTCCTTTCTCAGAATTCTTATATATTGCTACAGGTCTATTTTTAAAACACTTGCAACATTACGTTATGTCCTTTCTCAAAGTTTATATATATTGGTACAGGTCCATCTCTAGAACACTTGCTACAGGTCCTCTCTAGAATGCTTGCTACATTATACTTAGTCCTTTCTCGAAGGTCTTATATATTGCTACAGGTCCCTCTCTAGAACACTTACTATATTATGCTATGTTCTTTCTTGAAGTTATTATTTATTGCTATAGGTCCCTCTCTAGACCCCTTTCTACATTATGCTATGTACTTTCTCAAAGTTATTATATATTGCTGCAGGTCCATCTCTAGACAGGGTTCATACTGAACTATGAATGATAAATTCAAAGACTTTTCCCAAACTTTCAAAGACCACAAACAGAGATTTCCAAGACCTATATTTGCTAACATTGTGTATACAGGTTATATGAGAAAACAACAAATGCCAAAATGAAATACTACAATATTGTTTACCGATTAAAGTCAAACTATAATTAATTTCCTAAAATTGCATGATAATGATCTGGAAGATAGGTTAACATTCGGTGTTTCTTTTCAGAAATATGTAACATACATATCAGATTTAATACAAAATAAATTGTTCTCTTAACAGACATCAGCACTGCTTTAAATGCATTATTATATTTGATTTTTTTTCCTCTTCAATCATTTTGAAAAGAGAGCCACCACTGTCATCTTTTCCTCTGCTCTTCTCCTAAGAACATTTGACTCTGTGACAAGCACAATGAGTACTTTTAACTCTGCCTCTTCTGCTTTCTGTACAGAGGAAGCATGTACACTGACAATGTCAGCTGCAAGACGCAGCTTTTTGGCTTAAAGTTCTTCCACTTCATCCAAGGCTAACTCCCGTTTCTTTCCCTTTTGGTTTTTCTTCTCATCCTTCTCTTCTGCTTTCTTCTTATCCAGATAGGCATGGTAACTATGTCTTGCAGAGGAGGCATGTCATCATTTCATTGCTAATGATGATTTCCAAAGGTCCACCTGCTTTACTCATTGTGTCAATGCTTAGCCTTTGAGCTCTGAGGCTTTCTCTGTTGAGGTTCTCAACAGATGCCTGTTTGTTGGCAGAAAATCCTCTCTCCACTGTTGCCTGCCCATGTGACAACAACAACATTTTCTGAAGAACATTCCAAAGTTCCACATATTCCTTTCTTTTGGAAAGGACAGAATAAAACACTTCATCAAGGCTGTCACCTGTTCTATTAAAGCATGTCAAGGGATGATTGTCCGATTGGATAACTTAGGGGTACAAACAAACGGGGATGTATAGTCAGACTAGAGATACACAAATCAATTTCGGCAATGTGATTTTTTTAAATATTTTTTTTTTAATAGCATTGGGGAAAAAGTCGAGGGTCAGCAATGAGAAACGGGGACATGCCGTGAACTGGAAACACATTTTTTAATTCTTTTTTTTATTTGCCTAATCAAATGACTTGACTTCCTACAGTTAAAGCTTCACAGCACACGTTAACGCCATTTAAACAATTTTTTTTTTTTACTCGAAATTAAAGAACAACTCTTGCTTAACTATACTATAGTGTACGCGTGCGCACTTTAAAACTGTTTATCCATGAATTGAATTTTATTACAATGGATGTTTCTATATTAAACCAAGGAACATTATTATGTAGAACAAATTTTCGAAAATGATTTTTGTCCCTCAAACATGTTAAATAAACCAACAGTATAAGTAAATTTAAACGGGCCCTCTTCTGCCATATCTTATTTTATACCCAAAGAGTATTTTGCCCAAAACTACCAATAGCTTATACTTCTGCATCTTTGTTGCACTAAATGAACAGTTTGTAGTTACTAATTTGCAACTTATCTTTGGCATGACTTGTAAAGGAAAGGTTCTTTCTCCCATTGAAGCCAAGTTGATCGTCTTAATTTTACACAATGTACAAAAGGCCTTTCATTTACATAATTTATCCTTTTGCAGCCATTCCTTGTATTTCTCTTGTTCAAGCCAGATAGCGTTGAAAGAGCAAAGACCTGGCATTTTTAAACACTGAAGATGTAAATCGACTAAACAAATTTTGAATCCTCAAGCGTGTTACTTTCTACGTTAAGTGAATTAGTGTAATGAACATTTTGATTGGCCAAAGCCAATGGACTCGTCCAATGAAATTGAACGATTCATCAAAAGAAAGAAGCCAGGAAAACCAGCTACATCTGAAGCTAACGACCTTAGGCAATTTTATTTGTGACTTCCTTTGATGAAGTGTGTAGCCATCTTACTTTGATGAAGAGTGCATGTGCGATTGAAGTCACCACTGAGGACAACTTTGGATGGTCAAACAAACCCTCTTTTGTTTTTGCGACGGCAATTAAACTGAACGGGTCATCAAAAGAAAGAAACCAGGATAACTAGATTACATCCGAATCGAACAACCTCGGATAATTTTATTTGTGATTCTGGAAAGAAATTTTTAAAAATTGGGGTTTATTTCAATTTTTAAAGACTTTTAAAGACCTCAGGGTAATATGCTCGATTTTCCCAAACTTTCAAGGCCTTGAAATGCTACCTCATTTTTCCCAAACTCTCAAAGACTATACAAACCCTGCTAGAACAATTGCTACATTATGCTATGTCCTTTCTTAAAGTTATTATATATTGCTACAGGTCTATCTCTAGAATACATGCTACAGGTCCATCTTTAGAATACTTACTACATTATGCTATGTCCTTTCTTGAAGTTATTATATATTGCTACAGGTCTATCTCTAGAACACTTGCTACATTATGCTATGTCCTTTCTTAAAGTTATATTATATTGCTACAGGTCCATCTCTAGAACACTTGCAACATTATGCTACATCCTTTCTTGAAGTTATTATATATTGCTACAGGTCCATCTCTAGAACACTTGCTACATTATGCTATGTCCTTTCTTGAAGTTATTATATATTGCTACAGGTCCATCTCTAGAAGAGTTGCTACATTATCCTACATCCTTTCTTGAAGTTATTATTTATTGCTACAGGTCCATCTCTAGAACACTTGCTACATTATGTTTTGTCTTTTCTCAAAGTTATTATAAATTGCTACAGGTCCATCTCTAGACTGCTTCAGGTCCATCTCTAGAACACTTGCTACATTATGTTATGTCCTTTCTAAAGTTATTATAAATTGCTACATGTCCATCTTTAGAATACTTGTTACAGGTCCATCTCTAGAACACTTGCTACAGGTCTATTTCTAGAACACTTGCTACAGGTCTATCTCTAGAACATTTTCTACAGTTCTATCTCTGGAACATTTGCTAGATAATGCTACTAACCAGCACCACACCTGTACCAGCAACCTTCTTTCCCATGTTACATGTGTTGCTAGGCTTAATACCAGTACTGAAGGATGCTTGCCAATCATTATGTCTGTGAAAAGATACTTTTGTTTTGATTTGAAGGAGTATAGGACAAATTCTAACCATACTATTAGTAAACAAAACTGATCAAATAATTAGATAATAAAATTCCAAGTTGGTAATCAAATCCCATGTCACCAACCCCTCATATTATCAAATGGTTCATCCCTGACATCTCTTACATATGTTTCCTACCTTTATTTGCTCTTCTGTTGCATACTTGTTACGACAGGAATCATGGCCATAATTGAAGGATTGGTAGCAGTGTGGAGGGGAGGGTACGGAAATAAACATATAGATCCCTTTACCCTACTTTCTATTCCACTACAAATCCCTCCCATTATGGAGCAAATTCCTTTGATTGCTAACTACAGCCTAGCTGTGACACCTAATTTCTTCATCAGAAAGCTGTAACACCTGCTTTACACCTGTAAGAGACTGCTATCAGTTTTACATACATTCCAAATAGCTCCCACAAACCTGTGGCTGCCTCACGAACTGTAGCATTAATCTTCAAGGAACCCCAGACAGGATAATTTTGAAATCCCAACTTCAGTTGTGAGGAAGGAATGGATATGGGGTGACAACCATCAAACTGAAACAAAAAGGCAACTGCATAAATTAAAACATTCTCTGTATTGACAGAAATTCAAAAGAATTATAACATTGAGACAAACGCTTCTGGAAAATCTAGAGTTTATTAGGATTGCATAAAACCTGCATACAATCTGGCAATGACATAACAGTATATTTATGTAAATATAAAAGTGGGCTCTATAATATGTACATATATGTACTTGGTTCTAAACAGTCTTATTTAATAAGAATATAACCAATATAAACTATGCCCTAAACCTTATTCCTGCTAATTATACAAATTATACTATAGTCTGATGAAAATTATTTCAAAATATAATGGCATTTTATGCAGTCTCTTGCTCTTTTCAAAGTTATCCAAGATCTTTAAAAGTTAAGTTTGCAGATGAAGACTTAAGTTTTGGTCTACACAGGCACAAGACTGTTACACAAATTGTTTTTCTTCATTGGTGATTTAATGCCATACTGCCATTTCTCAGTGTGAGACAGGCTATACATAGTGGCCTTTATAATTTCTCAGTGTGAGACAGGCTATACATAGTGGCCTTTATAATTTCTCAGAGTGAGACAGGCTATACATAGTGGCCTTTATAATTTCTCAGTGTGAGACAGGCTATACATAGTGGCCTTTATAATTTCTCAGTGTGAGTGGCCTTTTATAAATGGTGGAGGAATAACCATGGTAAACACTTGTAAGTGCCCTTCATAATAGTTCAGATAAACATCACTTAATCAAACAAGGATATGATGTCTTGGAATTTTATATATAAAAGGATTGTTGTACAAAATCATTCATTCTTTTTAGTATTACTGGTCTTGTAAGACTTATTGAGAGGACAGATTCATTTATTTAATTTTAATCATAATTGGAACTGAAGTTCTTTAACATTTTTTCAAAGACATTTGGGTTAACAGATGTATTGGAACTACCATGAATTTATTTAAAGGACAATTTGATTTATAGCTATATTGGAACTACTGTGAGTTCATTTAAAGGACATCTAGATTTATATCGTAGTGATTCTTTTGCATAGTTGGTATGACAGTACAATAAGATAACATTTGGAATACTTTTGGAACTTATTCGGATTACTTGGAATTATTGAATATTATAGAACTTATAAGATTTTAGGAATAAAACATGAGTACTGGGAACAGGTATCAATGACCAACAAAAGGTGTGATACAGAATGTAAATAAATACATGGAGAGGGGTAAAATCAGGCATTCAGTATACCCAGAGGGTTTTAATGGCCTAAAAAATGTTAATACATTTAATATGATTATGAGCATTAAAAAACCCCACTAGCCTAAATACTACTTAAAAATGTTAATACATGTAATATGATTATGAGCATTAAAAAAAAACACTAGCCTGAATACTACTTAAAACTGGGGAAAAATACTTGTACCTTACTAGCAACTTGGAGAATTTAACTTGCTGGACAATTTGAATTGCCCTACTTTGAAAATACCTCAAATGGGATTTGCACAACCCTGCTACTAGGTCCCTGCTAAACAACAGCTTCAATGTTATTATATACTATATAGTATGGCATCTCTCTGGACAAAGTTTTAGCTCATCCTAATTAGGCATATACTTTTCTCTGATGTCTACACTTTCCTTACACTCACATTAAACCATTCTCTAAAACATTATGAGTACTTAATCTAAGATGTAATAACATATAAACTTAATGGAAAAGCAAATTTTTTAAGTAAATTATGTTTCTCCAAGAATACTTACCCAATCACAATTAATGTTAGGAATATAAGTCTGCTACCTCTCGAATCCAGCTCTACTAAAAGACGAAAAATTGTCTTTTCTGTCTATCTCATATAGACAAATGGCAATAACTCTTGCCCCTTACCTCCCCTTGCCACCACATAGTGTTGCTAATTTTTAAGCTGAGCGATATATACTATACGAAGATGCTCGCATGGCGGGGTGGTTGGGAGAGTTGTTAAGTACATGTAATGTGATTGGGTAAGTATTCTCAGAGAAACATAATTTACGTTTAAAAAAAAATGTTTTTTCTCCTTCAAATACGTTCTCCAATCACATTAACGTTCGGAGAATAGGTAATAGGAGGAGGGAATGCTGAGCATCCTACCTCTACCCTGGGTATCCTCTGAGGAATGATGGCTTGATTCCCCATTTGAACAATAACCCGTTCTCCTAATTTCATCAGCAACACAGCCCAGGGTCACATGATATGTGACCCCTTATACGGTTAAGAAGATAGTTATTGAAATCTTCTTACCTACAAAATTTTTTTTTCTGCCGAATCCAGCGAAGCTGATAGGCTGTGCTGATTGTTTTAAATGGGTCTGGTTTTCATCTTGGTTGCCAACACCAGACCTACTAGATTCAAGGTTTGCATCTGCGAGGTCAAATCTTTGAGACAAAACTGGAGAAGGTTGATTCTATTAGATCTCAGATCGAAACACTGCGTTTGAATGCAAGGCTCGTTGAGATTGGTCTAATCTCATGAGCGGTAATCTTCATGAGGCAACTCTAATCGTGTGAGACCTTAGAGTATGCTGAGCGTATAACCCACTTCAGCCATGAAGCAAGGGCTTGAGGAGTGATATCCCATTTCCCAGCTGTCACCAGAAGAAAGAGGTGCTTGCATGTGACCAGACTCGCCTCTGTGCGTTTAAAATAGTGCTCGAGTGTACAAACAGGATCTTGCATGGCTGCTGCTCTTGACGTATCTATGGAAGAAAGCGAGCCAATGATGACTCTTTGATTGCCAATGGATGGTAACCTATTTTTGGCTACGAAGTCTGGCTGGAATGCTGGCTGATTCGGACCATAGCTGATTCGGCCCAAATTACGGGCTGATTCGGACCAGATGGCGGGCTGATTCAGACCATGTGAACTATTATAAGAAAAACCATGTAACACACACATTATTAAGTTTGGTAGTTATTACTATTTTTGCAGACATGCTTAGAGCATATAAAAAGTTGATATTCGGCTTTTAAATTTACGTAAGACAGTTGCTAGCAAATTTCTAACTGAAATCAGAACAAACTCCATATTAACTATAGCATTTAGATTTGTTCAAATCTTAATGGGTCTTTTTCAAAGGCAAATATAAAACATAGACAAGACAAACAAATAAAACAGAAAAAACTGTTATGTGTGCAAAGTTTTACTACTGTAATTAAACATTTAAGTTTATATTGTGTCTTAAACAAATGTAAGTGACACATTTAAATCTCAGACAAAACGTATTGATATTTCACATGGTCCGAATCAGCCAAAAATCTGGTCCGAATCAGCCAGAAATCTAGTCCGAATCAGCCCGTAATTTGGACCGAATCAGCTTGGTCCGAATCAGCCATGGTCCGAATCAGCCTGTTCCCGCCTGGCTGCTTTAAGAGGACCACCGAACCATCTGATCTGAACTGAAGATAGTTCGGGTCACTGGAAAGGGCATGTAACTCACTCACCCTGCATGCTGAAGCTAAGGCTATCAAGAAACCCGTTTTGTATGATAGCAGCTTTAACGAATTGTGGGCTAAAGACTAAATATTGTCTGAATTGAGCCATGTTAAAACCCAGGACAGATTCCATTTTGGAAACAGGGTGAGGGATATTGGTCGATTGAACTCTAAATTGGCTAAAATATCTGACAGATCTTTGTCATGCCTGATATCACATCTACCATGATGGCGGAATGTGTCTGATATCATGGAGCGGTAGCATTTGATAGTAATTGGGGCCAACTGTTTCTCCTCGAAAAGCCAGAGAAACAGTCGGCCAGTTGAGGGATTCAGACACTCAAAGGGACGATGTTATTGATATGGTACCAGTCCCTGAAAACATGCTACTTTCACTCATAAGTCTTCAGAGTAGAGGACCTTCTTGCTCTCGAGATTCTCTCCACAATCGAAGGTTTAAATTGTTTGTCTCGCAAGGCCGTCTGGACAAGAGCCAAGCGTGAAGATAAAGACAGTCCGGACGGTATCGAAGTTCAGCAACAGGTGGGCACCCCAACCGTAGGTACTGGCGGCGGTACATACCGTTATCTCTGCTTGGAGTATCTCCAGAGAAATCCCCGTTAACATACAACGAGGGTTGTGCCACTGACGCAAGAATGATCGTATCTCGGGCATGATCATTATTATGTGATTGAGGGGACTTGAAAAAAGGGCGCCATTGTGCTAGTAACGTCATTTGTAAGTTGCTTATAAAAAGACGGCCAAGCGGGATCAAGTCCGCCGCCGCATTAAATAATCCGAGGAGTTGCAAGAACTCTCTCGCTGAAATGCACATTCTGTTGGAAACGGACTCGAGGAGATCGACTATCCGGATGATTTCGAACTCGAGGAAGCCTTACCAGATTCAGATCGGTGAAAAAATCCATACCCAGATGGACCAAAACTCTGGGATGGACAGAAATCGGACATTTTTCAGTTCACGAGAAAGTCTAGATGATCTAAAAGTAATAGAAGATCGTTTCTGCTTTTGAGCAGAGTAGAACTTAACATATGTTTCTGGAGGATGTCGTCCAAGTACACTGCCATCACTAGAGATGAAGTCGAGCGGAACAGGGTGACGACGGAATCCATAACCTTGGTAAAAGCCCAAGGGCTGATGTTCAGACCAAAAGGTATGACCTGGAATTGATAAACCGAGTAGCGATAAGCAAAACGGAGAAATTTCCGTGACTCGGTGGATAGGGACGTGAAAATATGCGTCGGTCATATCTAGACTGACGGCATACCCGTACCGTCAGATGGAAAGACGGATTGATCTTGCCATCGCCACATTGAATTTCAGTGTAAAATGTATTGGTTGAGGCGACTCAGGTCGATGAACGGCCTCTGGATAAGAAACAGCCAGGAATAAAAACTCGGCGATTACGGGGTTTTATTTAATTTTTTGTTTGTTTGCAGAAAAACATCCTTTACCCGATCTGACGGTATGTCCGTGAAGAGGGGAGAGGAGGACAGGGGAGGGGAATGGATAAATGAAATCCGAAGTCCCTCCGAAATGACCTTGATCACCCAATTGTTCTGAGGGAATAAAGTGGTTCTGTGGTCCTGAAATTGCAGGAGGCGGGCGCCAACAGGTAGACTGTCCGCGGGCGGTGGGTAGGGTATGTCAACGTCTAGAGTTATGAGGCTTGAAGGCGGAGAAACTTGGGTTCTCGCCACCTCTATATGATTGCCTCCTAGCCTGATTAGACTGTTGTCTCCCAGCATTGGGTTGGGATCTATACTGCACATTTGATTGTAAGGATCCGTTTTCCCTGGCCCGCCTATCATCCCTCCGCTGTTGCAGGGGATGATTGTTTCATGGAGAGGGGTAAAATCAGGCATTCAGTATACCCAGAGGGTTTTAATGGCCTAAAAAATGTTAATACATTTAATATGATTATAAGCATTAAAAAAAAAAACACTAGCCTGAATACTACTTAAAACTGGGGAAACAATACTTGTACCTTACTAGCAACTTGGAGAATTTAACTTGCTGGACAATTTGAATTGTCCAACTTTGAAAATACCCCAAATGGGATTTGCACAACCCTGCTAGGTCCCTGCTAAACAGCAGCTTCAATGTTATTATATACTATATAGTATGGCATCTCTCTGGACAAAGTTTTAGCCCATCCTAATTAGGCATATACTTTTCTCTGATGTCTGCACTTTCCTTACACTCACATTAAACCATTCTCTAAAACATTAAGAGTACTTAATCTAAGATGTAAAACATATAAACTTAATGGAAAATGAACAAAGTTTACTGTCAGGTACAACATCATGTTCTGAAGAGCTCTGCTTTTAAAGTCTCAATGGCTTTTTACATTAGAATAAATAATGATGACATTTGGGAGCATACACTTACATTTGTTTCAATCATTACTAAAATGGGATTCACAATCCATACCTATTTTATAAATGACAAAATTTAATGAGGTACTTTACAATAAGTGTTCAATGTATCAACTTACATTTGTTTCTATGATGTCAACACACTGTTGCTTAGGATAGTAGTGAGCATAAGAATCTCGGCCAAAACAAACTTTCATAGTCAAGGAACCCTTCACTGGCTGACCATAGGTATAGCTAGATAACATAAAATGACTCGGATTAGACAGTTACTCATAAACATGAATGCTTAAATGTTTGTTTTACTTCTGCTTACATCAATGGACATATTTTCCATAATACTCTTTACTGGCTGACCATAGGTATAACTAGATCATAAAAAATGACTCGGTTTAGACAATTACTTATAAACATGAATGTTTAATTTTTTTTTACTTCTGCCTAAATCATTGCACACTTTTTTGTGAGTGAACATTATCTAATGCATTATGGTCAACTATGCTCATCAAGGATGTTATTCACTCAAAATATGGAACATTATTTTTTTTGTATCCTTGTAACATCTTGATTTCTTGAATTATATATATATATATATATATATATATATATATATATATATATATATATATATATATATATATTTTTTTTTTTTCCATGATTACATATACCCCAAATGAAAATGCGATTTGAACATGTAATTCAACTTGCAACATTTTGTGCTACTGGACATAGAAATATTTAATCTTGCTTATATCAATGGATGCTGTAAGCTACTGACATTAAAAAAGAAAGTAAGAAGTATTATATATATATATATTGGTGTTTGGTGAAGGTAAAAAGCCTTTTATGGTTATCTTCTGAACTAGATTCTTACTCTGCACAAACTTTTGCATTAATTGTGGGTGATGATGGCAATAGGTATGTAGGAGGCGTAATTTTCACTTCAAATTTTGGAAGCACTGAAATAAAAAATAAAAAACAATGAAATGAGAACACCATTTTGAAATCTCATGAAGTGAAAACCAAATGAATACCATATGTCCCTTTATTGACTGCTGTTTCTTGGAGTCAATAAAGGGACCCATAAACCAAATGAATACCATGGGACCCTTTATTGACTGCTGTTTCTTGGAGTCAATAAAGGGACCCATGGTATTCATATGAGAAACTTAAAATGAAGGATGCAACAAGGTTATAGGAATTTCTTATCATGCATCAGTACACAAATAAAATAGGCCAATTTAAAAATAATTAATTGTCCCTCTTTGTCTCTTAATATTTACACTACAGCAAAAAAAAAACAACCAATTTTAAGTGAAAATGTTTTTCAATAATACGTGATCTTATTACAATGTATTCTCTATTTTTCATGTGATATCAATTTTTATGATTTTTAGAAGCAACAAATTTAAAGACAAAAGAAAATCGCAACTGACTGATGTATAAATGTTAGCGGTGACTTGAGGCTTTTAGATTCGTTTCAAACCAGATTACTTTTTCCATTCAAGATAAACTTTTTAAAAAAATCATATCATGGATATAATTCCTATTGATTTATAAACAAAAAACGTATTATAAATATGACAACGCCAAAAAAAATTATTTTATTCATCAATTAATAATTTAAAATTGACATTGGGGGGGGGGGGGACAAACACAATCAACTCGGCGTTTCGAATTAATGGAATGGGAGTTTCTCCACCAATACCGTCGCCATCTTTTCATAGACTATGTTTTCCGACAAGAAATATGACTAATAATCTCAATAATTCCGTAATGTTTTTAAATGTTTCTCTTTGGACACGTGTATACAATAATTCGTCGTCTTTACTTGTTCAATTGTCTTTTTTTTTTAACACACAGGCACTTGATTTTGGGTAAATTAATGTATACACTCACGTGTTATATGGTGAGTGTATACATTAATTTACCCAGAATCAAGTGCCTGTATTTTAACACTAGACATTTCACATAATGAAAGGACACGACCTTTTTTTTATTGAAATGAACTAAACATAGAAACGTATAGCGAGTAATTTATCTACTTTTTACATCGAGTTTTCAGTTATCGGAGTAGTGCTAATATTAGTACCAATTAATACTCCTACCTCGTATAAGGGGTACTAACATAAACCTATGTGTGTCAATAGAGCAAGCCAGGTGTGATTCGTATTCGGCCCCTTTATAGCCTAATATCAACAATTTGAACAAGTTCCTTGCATATAATGAATTAAATTGAATAGTCCTCTTATACCGGAAGTATCGCAAGGGATTGTAAAATTAGTTGTAAAATCTCGTTTACCTTTTCTCTCCGATTTTTTCGTTTAGATCGTCCGCCATATCAGTTCAAATACTTCCATTCTCAGCCTCGTTTGTTTGTATGCCATATAAGGACATTGAGGCCTTATTTGGAACCGTACACAAATTGTAGTAAAAAAAAAGATATGACGCGGTTTGAGTAAAACATTCTGCGCATTAAAAGTAGATACGGTTTGTCGGTAACTTTGAAATTTCAAAAAGAAGCCATTATTTAATCGCCACTTGGTTGATAAAAAGGATGGATTTCTCCTGCTACCCACTGGATTTGGAAAGTCAATGACTTTGTCTTTTCTCAACAAAAACTTGTTTTGGCAATTAATGCAAGTATCCATTTTCCGTCTTCGCTCGCCATGTCATTCAACAATTGTTGTTCGCCCGTCGATTTGACGAAGCCCTCTCATATCATCCGAGGGTTGGAGGGGTTGGTTCTGTTCTGTGCGTGCGTGTCTAAGGGACAAGATAATTAGTGAGACATCTCCAGGAGGGTTGATGGCACATGCTTTCTGGCTTGTAACTCGATCTCTTGCTGTTTGCTCCTTTAGTCAGGGTTTATGTTGAACGCTTTCAATGGAACTTTTAGATTGTCTTTGAAGCGTTTCTTCTGACCTCCGTAGGATCTCTCTCTTTGCTGAAGCTGACCATAGAAGAGTTTCTTCGGCAACTGGTGGTCTGGGTGACCCGACAAAAGAGCGCGCGACAAAAACGCGCCGACAAAATAAGCGCAAGACTAAAGAGCTCAGTACCAAAAGAGAGCCAATTAAATTATACTAAAAAGTAAAGTATAGATCAAGTAATGTTTTCAAACATTATTAAGCAAAAGAAATATGTTTGCAACCTATACTATCAAGTATAAGATATCAAATAGTTATATAGAGAAGTTTTCAAACGATGGAAGCTTTGATTTATATACGTTGGTACAAACAGACTAGCGATCAAAGAATCTGTTGGACATGTATAAATAGTTACAAATTCCTATTTAAATTCACCATGTTCTGAAGTTTTGCAACATTTACAAAATTACAGTATAATAGTTGTACAAAAATTTACATGGAAACAATCGAGTCACAGATGGGGAAGATAGTGCTATTAATTCCTTTTGAGTCATTTTAAGTAATGATTATAATTTAGTTAAACAATTACTTAATTTATTCAGAAGTGATTTCTAATTTAAATTGTAATACACTTCATTTTAAGCATTTAAGTCTTACTAAAATTATGTGCGCTATTTTGTCTTGCGCTCATTTCTCGGCGCTCTTTTCTCATAATATAATCTAATTTAAACATAGTATATAAGATGGTCCATCGGTACCATTACAGGTTTGAGGACCGTTTGATCAGTCTAAAGGACACAATTAAAAAAGAAAGGTATTCCATTGTGTCTCTTCGTAAGTTGGCCGTGTGTTAAAGTTAACAAAGACTATTCGCACGGCTGCCGTCCTCTAACAACAATCGTCGTACTGCGATCGATGTCAGTCTCAGTCTGTAATGTAATACTTATAATATGGTGCACACACAATTAGAGGTTAGTGCTAGTGTGTGAATTAGTGGTTTTCCAGACAAACAAAAAATGATAATTCAATTTTGCTTTAACAGTCTAGATTGTGTTGCAATTAAAGATCTATGGCATAATCAATTAAAACGTATCAATCCTTGTATTCGAGTAGAAATACATGGATCTATTTCCAAGTGCACGATTTTAAGGACATACAAACAAACAAAAAATCCCCAAAAGTACGACAATTTATACTCATGAAAATAAACGAATTCACAGTATAGCGCTTGATCTTAGAATGCACACTATCTCAGAAATACTGCGCTCTCGAATAATATGACATTACCCACGTCTGTTTGCTTGTTTATTTTGCGTTGGCAACTGTTTCCATCGTATGCAAAGCAATTTGGGACTCATGTGAGATATGCGCTGGTGTTAGCACCCATCAGTAAAATGCCGAAGACATTAATGTCTTTGATAATACTTGCCGGTAAACCAATCCGATGTTAAGTAACCCACGTCGCATTAAAGCTAATAGATGACCCGAGAATGTAGACTCTTTCAATAGTCCCGCCAGGTCAGCTTAAATCCTTTGGGATGAAAAGTTGCTGAGTCAGAAGCTAGAGAATATCATATCAGATCTCCTTCCCGCAGCTTTAATGCGATGATGGGGTCAAGTGCCCTAACTTCGCAAGCTGAGATACGTCCGGAATTCATGTACTAATTCCTAGCGAGCTGAGTGGATAGCACAACATATCCAGGACGAACATTCCTGAATGGAAATACCTTAGCAGGGACCATCATAAGAGAAACCAAACCATCGGGACGGAAATGCAACAGGTTCTGGTCGACCGGTTAGCTTGCCTTTATGGTTAGAGTAATTAGGAAGCAGGTTCAACACGAAAGGTTAGCCAGCTTTAGACAGCAATTCAAAGTGTGCCTTGTTCAGACATATCAAAAGGCCAAAGACTTTACTGTTTGTTAAGTATGCTTTATGTCCGAGATATACTTATTTTTGACCCATGTCCCTCCTATCACGATAGAGAAAAATGTAGAAAATCATGGAATGGTAACTTTTGATTATCATGAGGGCTAACATTTTACCTATTTAAAATTAGTCAATGAAAGGAGTTAGCTATATATAAGAGTCAGATCAATTATGTCTACCGCTTCTTGACTCAAATATTGCTTTTTGAGTTTTATTTTATATCAGCAATGGCAATGATTTTTGGCATTTCTGGGTTTAGATGCTAAGCATGCAAACTGGGAATGCTTGGAGAAGGTATGCTATTGAGGAGTTTGTTAATTCATGATTTTCCCTACTTGGGGAATAAATAAGTATTGGTATGTACTCGGAATCTGCATTAATCTGAATGACTTCAGGAATCTCAGATATGTGGTGAATAACATGTACAGCAATACCGTTCCAGATCAGATAAAGAACGTAGACTAAATAATTTTGGGAAGGAGAGAATGGAGAAGGATGGGGTAGTTAAGGTTTCACCTTGTTGGAGAAAGGTCCATTGTGTATCCAACGTGAATGGGTTCATTCTCTCACGACAGTGAGTTCGCGTGGACAATGAGCATGACTTGAATAGGGTAACCTAAATGTGGATTTGCTACGATGACACCGCGTAGGAAAATCCCAAAGTAGAGAAAAAGGAACTCGGCGGTAACTGTCAACAAAAGGTGAAATATATAATCAGACTGCCTTTATTCGACAGCATCCCCTGTCACAGTCGAAAGGCATCCAACTATTGCTTTTATCTTCAGAAGGTTGGTGTTCGGGATCACTGCTTTAGTGAGAAAACCCCGCTCACCGTGAAGGAGGGCAGAAGATGAATACCTCAGTCAGTTGTAAGGATGAATGTGTGAATTGTAATTTCCAGTGACTAGTGCTGAAATAATATCTCCCTCTTGTGACGTCCTTCAGTGTGCTGAGACTAGGCCTCATGTAATCGGAAACATTCTTTCACAGCTTCGTCTACCACTGAGGGAGAATGAATATCAATACAGTATCATATGCAGAGATACCAAGCCAAGAAGATCCACTGCCGGGTTGTGGGGAGTTCCAGACAAACATTTCACTCTCCTAGAAGGAAAAACATGCCATGAGGGCGACCTTTAAAGCACAACCCTCATAAGGGTGAAATCAAAACAGAAAGATTGTAAACTGCATATCCAGATGACTGCAAATGTTGGACCTTACAAAGTTGAAACTATCTTTTATTTAAGGGAATCGTGCATGAAGCAAGAAAGAAACAAGGAATTAAGCGGCTTTGAACGACATGTTTGCTTTTAACTTTCATTTTATTGGAGGATGTGGTTCATTGAGTCCGATGTTATGGATGAGAAAGTAGTCGTAGAGATGTGGGACCTAGGATGGCGTCCATGACATTTCTTGGAAGACCAGTGAATGCAAATACAAATCCTTGCATAGAGAGTCTATGTAAATGATGTTGACGTTCAACAACAGGGTCTCTATCTACAGCGAATTTTTCTTGTGATAACAATGTTAATGAGAAAATATATTTCCTGATGCAGAACATATACCATCTCTGGGTCTCTAGGTACGTCTGTAGACAAACACGTGATGGCAAAGGAAGGTGGAGGATACGATTGGGGGGTCCTTGTAACGACTACTTAGATCCACGGGTCCCCGAACCTGAGTTTGTCATATTCCATAGTAAAATTAAGGGTGGAACAAGCATAGCATATTTTTGCACTGGATGGACGCTAATCAGGAGAGAGACAATGAGCCAACATAGGTCTTTCTCACCACGCGTCCTCTTAAAACTCGTTTAAGGAAACTGGTCCTTAGATGAGCACTTAGGTTTGGACGAACGGTCCTTCTTACTTTTTATCTGGTTCCTTGTCGAACATGACGACTGGTCTTTGGGTCGCTGGGCCTTCACCAGGTTTTCTTCCTTGGCAGCTGTTGTCTAACCCACTCTATTTCGCCGTGGAATAGGATGTTGAAGAACAATTGCTAAAATCTAAATTGCCTCGTGGATATCTTTGAGCAGTCGGACGGGGATGGGAATGCATTCCTCGCCATAAGGTTTATGTTAACAGAAACGACCTTGGATTGGAGAGTGATTGATAAGCTGTTATGTTGTCTCCACAAACTTGACTCACGTTTGTGTAAATTTGAAGGATATACC
Source organism: Unio delphinus (assembly GCA_029339505.1). Classification (NCBI taxonomy): domain Eukaryota; kingdom Metazoa; phylum Mollusca; class Bivalvia; order Unionida; family Unionidae; genus Unio; species Unio delphinus. The sequence goes on from JAQISU010000014.1 coordinate 15,278,111, forward strand.
AATGGGTCATTTTAAAACTGGTAAAGAATAGCTATGGAGACCTGACTGAGGACGAAACTAATTTTCATTGGAAACATTTTTTGTGTTTAGGCAAAATTTCATGCTCATGAATTTAGAACATAGCTTTGCCATATTTAAGCCTGCAGTACCTGTGTCGACGAATGGAACTTCGGTGTGAATGATTTACTGTGGTTTTGTTTTCCTTGAAAGCATGATTTAAGTTAGATGGAGTTGTCACTTTGAGAATAAATGCATATTTACTACAGGGATCTTGACGTTGTCTTCCTCGAAAGGATTGTGGTTGCGGTTTGAAAGAGGACTGGAAGCTAATCTTTCTTGGTTAAAGTGTAAATGGGTGCTGAAATTTCATCAGAGGACATTGAAGAAACAGAAAGATAAAAACATAATTCTGGATGCAGACGTTTTACGACTTCTTAGTCTTCACTTGACAATGTCAGACTTTGCAGAGCAGGATGGGGTTGAAAGCGTAAATCTTTGAAGTCAGAAATCAGGAGTAATGAAACAAACCACCAACGATAAAGGTGTTATGGACACCCTGGTCGCAATCGGGTTTGAAATTATAAATCAATCAATGAACTGAGTAAGATTTATTGACTTTTTATATTGTTTATGCTTTTCGTTACTGACATCGGCAGGGGGGGGGGTGTACAAACAAACGGGGATATAGACTCAGACTTTAATTAGCTGTACTAAGCTATAATTTATTTATAAATGCTGAGACGCATTTAAGTCCATTTGACCGCTACAGTTCTCAGTAGAGATTTAAGATGCACCGATCAATTTTTCATTACGTGCAGGTGAGACACAAAAATATATGTCTTCGTCGATGATAGAGTCAAACTCAGCAAGGAAAACGATGGATGGAACTTTGATGTGATAAGAAAATCACTAAGTATCGCTTGAACTTGAGAAATGGAACAAAGTGGAAGGTATTTACAAGACATTGTGAGAGAGACTGCCGACTTGGCATGAGAGGAAATACAGGAAATACAAAATGGCAATAATATAGAGGACATTTAATCACTCTTAGTGCTAAAACAAGTCAGAATACTGCGTGATTAACTTTTTCGCTTTGGATATATATATATATATATATATATATATATATATATATATATATATATATATATATATATATATATATAATGATCGAATAGTGTACTTGACGAAGATATGAAGTAGGTAAGATTGAACAAAAGCTGGTCATTTAAATTGATCCATGACCATACTGGTGCAGTACCATGGGCTGGGGATAGAAAAGTCGCTGCCGAATAGGCAAGTGTTAATATAACGTCTGTCTGAAAAAACAACGCAGGTATTAGTAGAGTAGGTTTGCCCACCATTTTTTAAAAGCCTCTATTTGTCAAAAATGAGCTTGGAAAAAAAAGCTTGCCCACCGATTTTTTTTACATGTAAGAAAAAATTGATTTCGAATCAAAATCAAATTGCTACTCGGCTACGTCGCGTTTTAATTGGCTGCTATGAATTAAATCGTCGTTATAATAATAATTATAGGAGAATCGTTAACAACTAGACTAACTCGAAAACGGATAGCTGTGATTAAAAGATTTGTCCCGGTGAGAGATTATGTCAGAAAAAAATTACAACAACGACAAGAATCTCATGTTGATTTTGTCAGAGACGCTGAACAATTATTTAAACCTATTACTATAACTACTGAGAAAGCTGCAACGGATACTGAAAGAGCGATATTGGGAGATATTAAAGACGACGAGGTTAAAGACGACAGGGAAAGAAAAAAGGGTATTCTTCCACTGTTAAAACAGATAGCTGCAGCTCAGTCACAACCGCAAGTTGATATTGATCCTGTCGAAAAAAAGAAGGTGTTGTTGGTGGAACCCCAAGGTTGATTTCTTTTATGGATCAATTTACTGAAGGTGGTATAAAAATATTAAAACAATTTCAACTAATAAAACCTAAAGATTTATCCGCTTTTGGTGATTTTGCTGCTAAAAGTTATCATTCGAGAGATAATTTTTTAAAACCCGAGTATAATAAAAAAAAATATATCTCGTGATGATTGTATTAGATTGGGTGTATAAAATAAATGAAAATATTGGTCGTATAAATACAAGAAAATTATCTTATAAAACATATTAATCAGGAGTAGATAATTATGATATAATGCAAGCAGAAGGTCAAAACCAATTACAAAAACCAATACGGAGACGAAAATAAAACAAGAAGATCATCAACAATCTCACGATGACCTCGATGATCGCGGTCTCGTTGAAGAAAAGGGGGATTGTTTTACTACAGGAAGCGGTCTTGTTGCCTGTCCTAATAATATTCTCCCAGACATATCACGATTAGAAATTCTCATATCGGGTAAACGAGCTGGAAATAACTCACCGGAAATAAATAATGAAGCCGCTGATATCTGCCGACGATTATTTCAAAGTGGTATCATGGATATCGGTGTATATCTAGAATTATCGACGAACTCGTTGACGATTATCACAGCGACTAATTGTCACATGATTAGATAAATTATAATTAGATAAGATGATCATACACTATAAACATCATAAGCCAACTATGACTTACGTCGTAAATTCACGATTGCCTGTTTATAAGGTATATTATGGTGACGGGCTTGATTATATTGTTCAAGGATTATTGACAAGAATGGCTCCAAGAATAGCACCGATTGCAAAACAATTATTGATGAAAGCTATCGATGTTATTCGTGATAAGGGTATTAGCTCTGTTGGTGATGTTGCCGGTAAAGCGTTTAATGCAGCTAAAGAAAGACTAGTAACCTTAATTTGACGACGAATAAAACCACCACCGGTACAACTACCGTCTACTGAACTTATGCCAGCAAGTATCGGTAATATAATAAAACAAGCCGCGAATCAAAAATTAGCAGCGTTGATAAATCAGGATGGCGACGAGCAGAGAAATATTGCAGCAAATTTAATAGCCGGAAGCGGTCTAAAAAAACGAACGAGATCGCGATTTAGATCGAGAAATATATAATAAAATGTTCAAATCTTCACCCGACGTAGCATTCAATGTACACGCACCAGTCCTAACAGCCGATTCTGTACGCGATTAACAATTGTATTCTTATCCTGCTATACAACCTGATATCCGATCTAGAATTGAACTTCAGATTCAAGATACAAGTAAATATTTCCTACCTTGCGAAGCTTTCATCAAAGTAGAATGTCAACTCGTAACAAACGTTGCAGCTAATACACCGTATGCAAATCTCCCAAATACACAAGAGTTGGTTTTGTCAAGAATGGGATTATGGCGTTGTTTAGCAACGCTAGATATATGATTGATGGAAGAGAAATCGAATCTATCTTGCGGTCTTTAATGTAGGTGATACTCACGTTAAGAAATATTCATCAAACCTGGTGCAGCGGCGATATGGACATAAACAAATATAGAAATTTCTTTAGCGCTGCTCAAATACACCTCATGAATTGGTAACAATAAATTTACACGATCCTCGAACATGATATCGGATAGGACTTGATAAATATTTGGTTAATTCATAGCAGCCAATTAAAACGTGACGTCTCCGGGTAGCATACTAGTTTCCCATGAACAAAATAAGATTAACTGCCTTTTAAATAACAATTAAAGAACACATGACTTATCAAATACATTCACTGTGCAAACGAGATCTATTCAAAAACTGACAAAGCAAAGTAATTATTACCATATTCCTCGACCTTAAAGGGCTGATATGTTTCGTCTGCTCCATGAATCTTAATGTTCCAAGTTCCAAGTATCGGATCGTTTGACAATTTCATCTCAAGACTGACCAATCCTATGAAACAGAGTGATAAACACACATAATAAACAATAGTACAAATTAAATTAATACATCCATATATATCCTAAAAATATCAGAATGCCGGTTTTACCCCGGTTTAATATGAGATCCACGATATAATTAATGAGAAGAGGACAATTATTACATATAATACATACAATAATTCATGTTTTTAAATTTTTCTCACTACAAGAAAAAACAATATTGTTTTCAAAATATATAATTTTCCAACAATTAAAGATGTAAGAGTAGCCGTTATCGTAAAAACCGTAAATTTTATTGCAGATGAGTATGGGAGTAAACAGTGCCAGCCACTGTGAAATCTGTAAAATGTTAAATAACTTTTAAATTGTACAATTAAAAAAAAAAAATTTAAAACATCTCGGTCACAACATTCGGAGGTCAGTAACACTGTCTGCTAAAGCATTAAAAGCAATGTTAATGTCAAGCATCAGTTTACGATAGGCAATCAATAGAGCAATCAACATATACCCTTATTATTTAACGGCTGATCAGTGTGTGCTGTTTGCAGTTGTATTTAATTTATAAGCGAATATATACGATATTTTTTGCTCACGTATAACTCTTATCAAGTAACGTGGCCTTAACTGTTAACAATAACAACTGTCCATGCACTTACACACCTTTAGACGCATTTACATTCTTCCACTGCATAACCCGCACACCTCCAGGATTATCAATGGTAATCAGCTCAAACTGAAAAAGAGAAATTCCTGGTTAAATTATATATATATATTTCACTTTGACTATCCTGGAAACTCATACACGTCAAAACTCCATGACTGCATTCATGTTTTCAAACTTACATAGCCAGTTAAACAACATACCCATAAACATGGTCACATTTAAGACTGGATCCTTCATAGATCTGATGATAATATTATCCGATCCACCCTTGTATCCTACGATCTTGCATCAGATCACGTCTGCATTATGTGCAAGCTAAATGCATCAGTCCCTAACCCTCCACCTTTATTTAAATAGGACCATGACATCCAAGCAAACCTAACAACTCTCTTTCCTAATACAGCAGAACAACTCGATAACTCAAAAGTGTTCTCTGTGGTATAGCAGTGAATAGCAGTGTTAGGGACCAGATTCGCACCGCTAAAAGAGACCGCCGTGAAGCAGAGAGGATTTTGGTTTTCCACTAGACTCACTATTTATAAACAGATATATGAAGCCGCTAAGAAAAACGTCACATAGACCATTTAGCCTATCCTACTACAGTACAAAGTTCCAGCTGCAAAGAGCTCTTGAAGATAACAAACAAACTAATGTCAAGCAACAAATGTACACAATTTCCATCCACCTTCTCTCCAGTAAACCTTCCAGAATTATCTGCAAATTTCTTCCGTGAAAAGTGCCATCAGAGATACGCTTGAGAACACAATTTCACTTGAGTCATCGTCACCATACAGTTACGATACAGAATTTCAGCGACACCTATTATGAACATTTAAACCTGTCTATATAGATTTAGTACGGACAGTCGTGATGAAGTGTTCACCACAGTCATGTCAACTTGATCCAATTACAACATCACTGTTACTTGAGTGCTTAGACCCAATATTGCCTTCACTAACTGATGTTATTAATACCCCCTCTCTCTCTCTCTCTCTCTCTCTCTCTCTCTCTCTCTCTCTCTCTCTCTCTCTCTCTCTCTCTCACACATCCGGTGAAGTTCCATCCTTTTTTAAAACTCCCATTGTAAAGCCTCTGCTGAAGAAACAACCACTTGACCATAACGATTTAAAGAACTACTGCCCAGTTTCAAATCTCCTATTTACATTAAAAAAAAATTAAGAAACAGTTTTTCTTACCCATCTTGTATCTCATTTGAATTCAGTCTTTTTAGCAATGTACAGTCTGCATATCGTCATTGCCACAGTACTGAAACTACTCTTCTTAAAGAAGTTAATGACATTCTCTCTGCTTTGGATAGCGGTAAGATGAAATTTCTCAACCTCCTTGATATGCCTGCAGCATTTGACACAATATACCATTATATATTACTTCACCGTCTCCAGCATGTAGTTGGCATGCACAATTCAGCCTTACTATGGTTTGAGTCCTACTTAGTCAACAGGAAACAAACTGTATCTACACCCCAGTCAAGTTGATCTATGTTGTGGTGTTCCACAGGTGTCTGTTCTTGGGCTTTTTTCTCTTCATTCTATACACTCAGCCGCTCTTTAGTGTCATAGATCATCACCCAGTGTCTCACCAATTGTACGCTGATGACACTCAAACATACAAGTCTAGAGCCATCCAGCTGAAGTTGATGATACCATTCAAGGAGTTGAGAGGTGCATTTCTGATGTTAAATCATGGGTGACATGTAACAAGCTACAGATGACTGGTGATAAAAATGAAGCCATTCTGATTACATCACAAATACTTCATCATTCACATCCTTTACCTCAAACATTAAATATCAGCAACACGAACATTAAATGCACACAGTCAGTGCAAAACCAATGTGTTACTCTAGACAGTACTTTCACATTGCACCAACATGTCATGAACATATGCAAGTCTGCATATCTTGCACTGAGACACATCAGCTCCATTCGCAAATAACTTTCAGCTGATGCCACTCAAAGACTCGTGTGTTCATTAGTACTTTCAAGAATCGACTACTGTAACTCAATTATCTCTGGTTCATCTCAATATCTACTCCAAAAACTTAAAAAAGTTCAAAACACAGCTGCTCGGATCATCTATAGAGTACCACGATCCGAGCACACCTCCCCGCTGCTCTGTACCCTACCCTGGCTATATATTCGGTCCAGAATAAAACACAATTGGGCCTCACCCATGTGTATACACCAGCAAGATACTTACGCTCCTCTTCTGACAATCGTATATTCATTATTCCCACTATGAAAACGAAGTCATATGGACAATGTTCCTTTGCATACCAAGGCACACCAACGTGGAATGAACTGAACATTGAAATTAGACACAAAGACATAGTGCTCCCTTTTAAAGAGTGTTCTTAAAACTCACCTTGGAAGAACGAACTTAAAGACCTAATAATGTATCCTACTTTAAATATGTTCAGGATTTTTTTTCTTCTAATTTCATGGCGCTATACAAAGTCCTCATTATTATTATTACGATTATTATAAAAGAAAGAAGAAAACAACTCAGATTTAGCAATATCCATAATATATTCTAACTAATTACCGATATGGAAGAGCCCATGTCCTAAATTTAGTTTTAACAAAATATGTTTTATGGTGACAATTTGACATCTAGTAAGAAGTTTATAATTTGAAATTTCCTAATTAGTGGTCCTTTTACATCTGGATTGATTCGTGTATTGTTTATATTCAAACGGAAATTCAATTCGACTTACCGAATTTGTTAGTGGTAATAAATTGTAGTCCATGCGAAGGATCCTAAACTTGACTGAAATAAACAAAAGTTGACAATTAAGTACGGATTTCCGTACTGCTAACATTTGCATAGTCGTAAGGAAATGATTTTCAAGTACAGCTAAAATTATATAACTGTCTTATTATTCAAGCAGACAACTCCATTGCTTTTATCAAGACGCGGTCTTACCTTAATCAAATAATACTTAAATGGTATCCTTGTTAAAAATTTCGTTGACTATATTCTTTTTTCATCTTTGTTAATTAAAATCAGTAACCTGAACTTCAGAAATTATGTTTTGTCCGCAAATCTGGCAAGTTTAAAAACCTCTTTTTTCCTATCTTAAAATATTTAAGGATGCTCAACATTGCCAATATCTTTATTCATCAAGGAATAAGGCCTAATTAACTATCCATCTTGATTCACTGCTTAACCTGCTTGAAAATATCTTTACAGTTTAAAGATTGTCTGAATCTACATAATAATTAAAATAAATTTAAAGTTGTAAATGTGATTATTTAATATTCAGAACTTTAGTTAAAGAAAATATCAATACTTGAGTATGATTTACACAATGAAATGTCCAACCTGTCTGTCCTGGTTTATACAGAGGTTTGTCTGTCTGTGTGAGTGTGATGTTCTTGGCTATCCGTACATGAACTTCTTCATCATGCGTGAAAAGTTCATTTCCATCAATCCGTACTGTGACAGATGCAGTGTATTTATCAGCCTTGGATGGAACATCAAAGTTGACACATTGGTTCCAGTCTGAAATATAGCTTAATGGCATGACAAAGAACAATCTTGAAATATAGCTTAATGGCATGACAAAGAACAATCTTGAAATATAGCTTAATGGCATGACAAAGAACAATCTTGAAATATAGCTTAATGGCATGACAACGAACAATCTTGAAATATAGCTTAATGGCATGACAACGAACAATCTTGAAATATATCTTAATGGCATGACAAAGAACAATCTTGGTTTGTCACTGATTTCCAACAACTGGATTATGATATTAAGGAAACACTATAACACAAAACATAACTAGGACTTTTTTTGTGCCCTGCACTGCTTACATAAAGAGAATTTACCGTAATAGTATACATATATGTATATCCATCCATATACCGTCCTGTCAAATTAATGTTACAAAAATGAGTGCATTACATTCGTCAGTCTTTTACTGTTACATTTAAAGTCAAATAATTACAAACGAAATTTTAATGCTTCTCTCATGGAATGCGAAATCAGTCCTATGATGAGAAATCATATCGTCCCTACGGTCAATACTTACTGCAGTTGTAGGGGAATATATGAGCGAGTTTTTCAGATGAATATACTGCATGACCTTGGGAGTTCGTGTTTTCGAATACAAATGTAGTAACCTTTTTATTATATTCTCATTTTCTTATTGTACCTATGGCTTAATTATATAAACAAAATTACATAATAAGTAACTGAATTTATGATGTATTCCAAATTAAATGCTCAAACGCAGATTCTACATTGGGCAACTTCAACTTTAATAATGCGCACATTACCCCGCCCATATAAATTTGAACTCAGTCGCGCCTAAGACATCACTATCGAAACAAAATGGCATTTTGGTCTTTTACTTAATTTGAAATTTAGATTCAAACTGTGAATGAATGAGCAATGCAACAACGTTTCCATTTAGTCTAGAATGAATAGATTTGTGGTATTTTTTGTCGATTCTGCTAAACGTCGAGATAATGACTGGATTTATATGTGTCAACTCTAAATGAAGAACATCTGACGTATCAGCATCAAAGGATAATAATATTATTGTTTGATGGAAATGTGCATATATCAGTTACGAATGCAGTCCCGAAGAGGAAATTTTAGACCTAAATAAGACAATGTCCTGAAATTGGCATAGAGACCCCGGTTCTGGACCTCTAGTTGTATTCTACGCGAGTATTAGTAGTGGTGCATACGATTGTACTTCCACCTGTATTCTGGGTAAACTAAAGGTAGGGACTTGTAGAAAAACCTCTGTAATTTTACAAAAAACCGTTGAAGGGAATTACGTCTTCCTCGTATTAACTTAGGTGGAGAACATAATCTAATCAAAATGTTTGTTCAAATTATTAGAGATAAGATACTGCCAAAAGTTTAGTTTGGTTGCGATATCCTAACACTATTTTCGCTAGGTCAAATGTGATATCGGTGTTACTGACTAGATGGAATGCGAAGACTACAAACTGGTATTTACTCCGAACACAAGCGAACGGAGCAAGAGTGGAACCAGGGGAGGAAGTAGGTGATGTATCCACCGCTTTCCAAAAGTGAACGCAAAATAAACAGCAAAGTTTCCTATAGCAATATATATATATATATATATATATATATATATATATATATATATATAGATATATATATAACAATTGGATGATTGCAATTAAGATCTGTGAATATTTAAAATGCATGAGCTTTCGGGGACACCGCCCCTTCGGCTCACACTGTCTTGCGTTTCAAAACAAACAAAAAATATTAAATGGCTTTATTCATAAAGTATCGTTTACCTGGCTCTGAACTGTAGAAACTATCAATCGCAAGTACACTGGTGATGTTTCCTTCAGAGGTACGAAGCGAGAGTGTCACCTGACAGTTATAACCAGCAGGGTTGTCATGGTCAATGTTTCTGAGGGACAAACAGTAGGTTCCTTTGGACCCACCACGCAAACTGCGTGGTATTGTGAACAGGTACTCCCTGGAATGAAAAAAAGTAGAAACTTTGTCAATTTGGCGGATAAATGTATAATTCAATAGAGACTCAGAACAGCTAATAAACATCATGTAAATTGAATTACTGTCTATCTTGCCATAAATGTCACCTCGCAAGAAATATATTTTAAACCTCAACTATACACAAACTTACAGCATAAGTTAAACTCAAACAAGCAGCCACCTCACCTTAAAGCCACTTTTATGTTCTCAGAAGTGTTGCTTTTAAGACAGGTTTAGCTCGAGTGCAATGCGAAATATGCAGATTTAATAGCATGCATTGTTACTATCAAAAAACACTACTGTATTCAAATTAGACTGAGCATGCAATTCGTCGTGACACAATTGTGATTCAAAAGTAGAGAACGTATCCATTTTACTCCAGTTGTATTGTTTTTGCCATACTGAAACGGAAACAAACGCAAATCATAGCAATGTTCTTGTATTATTGTCAGCGTCAGCTAGCTGTAAAGTTATTGTGAAACCTAATGTTTGCGTTTTTAGGTAAGTCTATATAACTTCCCCCAAAAGGCGAGACACAGTGTTCCACAAGAAGTTCTCTGATAAAGTACAAATATTGCTAACCTTATAAATTAAGACAAATACATTTTTGTATTTAAACAAAATGGTAGTTGCTGTCTACAAAACAATAATTAGTAGTTGGATTCTGGTCATTATGTACTATACGGTGAAGGTAAAAGCCGACAAACAAGGCGGAGAACTTGTTCGTCTATTGTGTTATAGACAACTTTCTAATTCAAGTCAGTTGAGACAATGTCTATACAACAACAACAACGAAACAGCGTTATCAGCTGGAGTAACACGCAGTGACAGTTCTAAACCTGTATTTCAAAACGTTTTGAGCACGAAACTCGGTCATGGCCATATCCAAATTAGACACAGAACACTTGTAATATATCTACATCACTGATAATTCATCAGTCTGCCAGGCTAGTCCAGGTTATTACAATCATAAAAGTTTAAGGAATCAAACTTTCTAATTAAAGTTACTTACTGTTAAGGTCTTGATATTATGAGCTTGACCACGAGTCTTCTGAACAAGGTTTGGAGAAAACGGAGTTTGCCGTTAGTTGTGCATTATACATGATCAAACGTTTTAACCAGACATTTATTATGTCATTTTATACTGTATCCTCTACCACAAAGCGAAGAAAGAGATTAGTTTGCTTAAGCATGTCTATTTAGCTTAAATATGTAACACAGTCTAATATGCATAATACCCTTTTAAGGTATGTCTAACTCTGCGAACTTGTCATATTGCATTTAATTGTCGTGAGGGGTGGGGGGACATTTTGGAGACTACATATTCCGGTACTTAAAACACTTTAAAACAAAATTAGCTCTGATTTGTAATTAAAAAGAACTAATAATGACCATTTTATTAGACGAAAACAAATTTCTTAAGGTAAACGAAATCGAATATCCTGCCATACCCAAATGCTAGTTTTGGCAGAATAATTAGTTATGCAAATTCAAATAGTGAAAGCATGAAATCAAAATGTGTTATTCAGTTTTATTGCAATTGCAATTCTTATGGGTAGGCAGAAACATCTTTGTTCTGGCTATCCATTAATTATTACAGAATTAAATTTTACAAAACAAGAAGTACGTGGCTAATTTGTACCACATATTGTTTTGTCCGATTCAAAATGAAATACTTTTCAAATGGTAATATTATAAATTACTAATTACTACCTAATGAAAGAGATTTACTCAAATGTGTAGGTGCTGGTCTAAAAAAGTAAGTACGATATAAAGGGTACCATTGCATTCAACATATTGTTATTTTTTTTTAGATTTCATTTACAGAAAGAAAAGCGCAAGTGAGATATAACCTAATCCATGAGTCGGTTTTTTGAAGTTTAATATCTGCTACATTGCAAGGAACAATAATAACTAAATAGCAGAGTTTGAGCATCGAAAGAGGGATATTTGCAACTGAGATTTGAAAATACAACTTTTACAGTATTAAACGATATAATATGGAGAAGTCTGTCATTTCACTTGTGGGAAGGCCGCTCTTACCGCTTGCATGATGTTCGGATGTAAGCTAGCAGAAAGCCAGTTTTGTTTTGTCCTCTTTTAATTATTGCCAGCTAATTTAGGAAAAACAGACTCTTAAGGCAGCAACTGGTGTAAGTGGCACTTAATTGTCAATTATCAGATACTTGTGCGTACTCATGTGTCAGTTTGTTTCTACAGATAAGCTTCTAGTTAATATTATTAGGGGAAAAATACCTCAGTGAAAGAAAAAACGGTTAGAATGACTAATACAAGTTATCAGTCTTATCGAATTTATCTCAACTGGATCAGTATGGAGACGAGAGAGGGAGAGAGAATGAAACTAAGGTGTTTATACAGTAATTCATGTTTTCATATTATTATTATTATTATTATTATTATTATTATTATTATTATTATTTGCATTTTAGAAACAACGGTTATATAGTGAGTGATTACTAGCTGATAATGATGGATTCATGCCAGAGTTTCATAACAAATATACAGAATGATAAGCCTCAGCTGGTCTGTTGTCACATGATCCAAAAACCTAAATAACACTATAAAAAGAAATGAAGAAGAAAAAGAAGAAGAAGAAGAAGAAGAAGAAGAAGAAGAAGAAGAAGAAGAAGAAGAAGAAACATCCATGGCTGGACTGGAACTTAATCTTGTAACTCTAATCGGGAGCACTACTACCTCTGCGATCCAAATAGATGCATATGAGAAAGCATTGTATGGCTAAGCCGAGTGCAAAACAAATTACAGCATATTTTCAGTAGTAAAAACAACTTAATTTACTAGACTTGAATTTGCATGAGTTACACAGATAAATGAGTAAGGAGGAATGTATTACAGTTAAATATGTCAGTCATGCAAGATGCATTGGGAGGACGTATTTGTTCTTCTCTCTATCCACAAAAAGTGGCAAAAATGGACAATTAAAATATATAAGCTGTACACGTAATTATAATTCATGGGCAACAACTTTAACATTAAATATACTTACGAGTTCACGCATGACATCCACAACAAAGAAAAAAGACTTGTTAAAATCGAAGCTTCCTTGGTCTTCATTTCTGGCTGGTAGTCCGCTCTGCTAAACTTGACTGTAATTTATCTATTAATAGCAACCACATCTGATCTTAATTACTCCGCAAGAAAGATATAGTCCGAAAAAAAAGGTTTACATTTGCTTATAAATGTCCATAAATTCCATTTCGTCGGTAATTATTCATTGTTGAATAAAACGTAATTTTGATTTTAGGGAGAATATGTCAGTATATTAAGGAGCAAAAACAATTACTGCTGAGTATGAACACAATTCCAACATTACTTCAGTACTTCAGCCCAAACTCATCAACACTTGTGTAGGGGCCATATCAAAAGTTTTTAAAGATTAATGGTACATCAGCATAGTCCAGTGTGTGTGTGTGTGTGTGTGTGTGTGTGTGTGTGTGTGTGTGGATGAAATTAATCCTCTTTTGTACATTTATATAGTTAAAACTAATAATTAAAAGAATTTACTTCCAAATAAGGATGAAATATCAACATGCATTCAAAATAATTTAAAAAAATTTTGGTAAGTGGACATATGATCAACGTGACCTTGAAGATGTTGCTACGTATATCTGTTTTAATTTAATATTGTTTGTCACTTTTAAATTCTTTAATATCTTTAATTACATGCTATGATGATGTTTATTCCAAAAATTGGTTGACCGAAGTATTCTTTGGTAAACAAGTAATGTTGATCTAGATATTGACCTTGATTCAAGGTTAGTGTCGACAACGTAAACAGGTTTCAATTATATTTTAAAAGGATTGGTTGTTGTCAAAGTCAAGATGGGACTAGTGAAGAAGTAAACAACTTTTTATTCTTAAATACGTGATATAAACGATCACGTGACTCCTTCCCCTCTCCCCTTCGTAATTTCTCAATTTGGGTATTTTGTTCGTAATTGCATATTAGAATACTAAATATAATCTTTGTTTTAGAGAAATATATTCAGTTTGGAGCTTTAACAGATGACGTTAAGTCATTTTCTTTTGTTGTAGCCACGTTTTTTAGTCCATGTGAACAATTCTTCAGTTAAGTTTGATTTAAAAGATTAATTTGTATCTCTGGAAATATTACATAATTGCACAGTGTTTATGGAATTTTCCAGACAGATATTCTGGAAAGAGAATATTTGAATGTTGCTAATGTGATGAGGTCCATGACCAAAAAGGGCCAAAACTTAAAGAACACTAGTATTGTATTGCGTACAAAGACAAATGAACTGTTCTTTTATATTCAATTTACCATTTTATATTTCCAACACAAATATGCATATTGATGAGAGTTAAGAGGATACTATGTTTTCTCCCTAACGTAGGCTTATAGCATTCTGTCCAGATGTTTTTATACTCCCTAACGTAGGCTTATTGCATTCTGTCCAGATGTTTTTATACTCCCTAACGTAGGCTTATTGCATTCTGTCCAGATGTTTTTATACTCCCTAACGTAGGCTTATTGCATTCTGTCCAGATGTTTTTATACTCCCTAACGTAGGATAATTGCTGTCTCTATCATCTCTGTCCTGATGTTTTTATTTTCCCTAACGTAGAATAATTGCATTTCCTATTCTCTCTGTCCATATGTTTTTATACTCCCTAGAATATGATAATTGCATTTCCTATCCTCTCTGTCCATATGTTTTTATGCTCCCTAAAGTAGGCGATTGCATTTCCTATATTTTCATGCTCCATACGTAGGATAATTCAATTTCTTATCCTCTGTCCAGATGTTTATATTTTCCCTAAAGTAGAATAGTTAAATTTCCTGTTTTCTCTATCCAGATGCTTTTATGCTCCCTAACGTAAGATAATTTCCTATCCGCTCTGTCCAGATGTTTTTATACTCCTCCTCTTTGTAAAGAAGTTTGTATACTCCCTAACGTAGGATAATTGCATTCCGATCCTCTAGAGTCCAGATGTTTGTATACTTCCTAACGTAAGATATCTGCATTTCCTATCCTCTCTGTCCATATGCTTTTCGAAAACTCTGTCATATTCAAACTTTAAAGGATGAGAACTAATTCTTGATTTGCAAAGGAATTACTTGTTTTTCATTAAATATTTTAATATCACAACAGTGTTCTTTTCTTAAGATACAGTCTGTTTTCAAATAAGTTTATAATGTACTACTAAGAGAGTGTAGCCACTTTTGAGAAGTCCGGAATGTGTATTATTTTGACTCCCACAGAGTATTCTTGTTGCTATTGAAGTGTTTTAATGGATATTAACATTTTTGCGAGATATGTTCTGCTGACAAGTTCAGTTCTGGTCAAACAATGTTGTGTGAATTTTAGGTAACGATTCCTACCCCTAACAGGATGGCAACGTTCAAAACGTTGAACGTTTACTTTTAGTAATTAAACTTAGGAACTTAGAGGGTAACTTGTAAGCAACGCAATTGTCGTATATGTCCAGAAAAGAGAATATTGAGTTACTCCTACAACTAGCCAAACTGTTATTATAAAAGCTAAGCACTTCAGATTCATAGAGCAACATAGTTTTGATAACAATCCCCCACTATATATATATATATATATATATATATATATATATATATATATGTATAGTATGTACGCTGTATCAATGATATACCACGAGATGTATAAATTTTTCATTAAAAGGAAACGAGGCTTGCCCGAGTTTCCTTTTAATGAAAAATTTATACAACGAGTGGTATATCAATGATACAGCGTACATACTATACATATATTTTATTTATATCACATACAAATACAAATATTTGCAAGTTGGAGTTACGATGTGCTCCTGATATATTGCCCGAGTAAATGACCTCCTCACAACCAAGTGGCTGTTTGCTACAAAATCTAGTTCTACGATTTTTCTTGTTATTCACAATGACATATTCAAATTGATAAGTTGATTGTTTTCTTTTTCATTTTTTTTTTGTATTCACATTTATTAAATCAATATAAGACACACGCATTATTTAAACATAAAATATGTTGTTGTGTTGTTTTTTAAAATGAAGAAAGTAGTGCACTGCAAACATGGTGATCTTATTATAGACTATGCATGTACTGTCAGTGACCTACTGTCGAATGGAAATTCGCGTGGAATATAAACGAATTGGAATCACGAACCAACAAGAGGTAATTAAAATATTTTAATATATTGACAGTTCAACTAAGTCATCATTTTGATTTTATTAGCGATTCTACAGACTAAACATCTCTCTCTCTCTCTCTCTCTCTCTCTCTCTCTCTCTCTCTCTCTGTACGTCTTGACTAACATTGCCATCATTCATAGGTCCAGAGGCATCGTCGTATGACACAAGCAAAAATCCACAACGCTTGTATTTTCGTGTATTTTTGCTCCAGAGAGGGGTACTGGCGACCATTTGGACAGTTTTATATTTAATTATTAATACTCAATTAAAACGGGTTTCAGAAACAACAACAAAGGCTTAAACCACAATACAGTATGTGCGCATCGTAACCGACAAATTTAACATATAGGCCTTGTGTGTCGTCTGACGATTGCAACTATGTATCATTGATATTATGAATACTATAGATAAATCCCAAGGAAAGCGTAAGCATAGGTTTACGAGGAAACAGAGTACTGTGGGTTACTTGGTACAAGTTCAGCTTTAATGTTTTCGTCCAGCGCAACATATTTCTCTCTCACTCCAGATTTGTGCTTATTTTGCATGAGAGGGGGAGAGGAAAAAGACAGGATTCCGATGAAATTGTGTACCAGAAAGAATGTTTATATATTCGTATTATTGCGCTATGGGCGGATCACTATTTGATATACCAATAGTATTGGTATATAGATTTGCTTTATACCATCACTTCAAATGCCATGTTATTTTTAATGTATGTGGTATAAATATATATATATATATATATATATATATATATATATATATATATATATATATATATATATATATAGAGAGAGAGAGAGAGAGAGAGAGAGAGAGAGAGAGAGAGAGAGAGAGAGAGAGAGACAGACAGACAGACAGACAGAGAGAAAGAAAGAGAGAGAGATAGCTTAATGTGAAGTATCGAATTTCGAAAAGGCAGTGAAGATTAAAGTTGAATGTACCGAGCTGAAAGATTTTATCACATTTAGACCAGGGGAGTATTTAGGTGGGGTAATTTCGACCTTTATTTTTAAGTCTCTCCAGGTCAGTCTTAAAACTTCAAAGGGCCAGTGTTTCGATTCAATTAAATTGACGGGATATTCTAAACCGGGTTTGAGAAAGAAACAGCTGAACTTCCGATCCGTGTCAAAGTCTCATTCTTCAAAATGGAAAGTTCTATAATGTAGTTTAGAGATTCTGACTGACGAAACAAATTTTTGTCTTAGGATTTTTTAAAATAGAAATCACTGCTTATGACTGGCCGCGTGAAATTAAGGAGTACGCCTTGCAACTAATGGCCATTTTAAAGTGACAACCTTGGCCGAAATTTTTAGTCAGACATTTCCTGAGAGAGAGAGAGAGAGAGAGAGAGAGAGAGAGAGAGAGAGAGAGAGAGAGAGGGGGGGGGAAGGCCTAAAAAGAATAGTGCTTTCCTTGTTAAACAAGGGAGAGACCAAGTGTCTGTCTTGCTAGAAAGACAAGGTTGAGTGCCGGATACACAAGTTTAAAAACTAACAGCATTATTTTCCGAGGGAGAGGGGACTCGACAGTCCGGAGACGGTGTCCGAAAAATATGGGAGAAGGGACGAGTGAAGTCCGAAAGGGGAAAGTGAGAAATAGCGAGTAAAATCTAGGAAGTCAACAATGACAAGGCAAGCGGAAATGGAAGACTCGATGAAATAGGAACGTTGGAACACGGGAAGGTGAAGCCATCAGTCGTGGACATTGCGCTCTTTTCACCACTCGTTATGGTAATGTAATAAATCCACATTAAACATTGTTAATAAATCATGTTGATATTGTTTAAGCTGAATTGAAATTACCAATAATAATTTGTTTGATTAAATTTGTTATTTTTCGTGTACATGTATTGCATTATTCCTTCCCAACAATCTTGACTAGTTCTCAATTGATAATCTATCTTTCACTCACATCGCGTCATAATATCGAGAGAAGTCATTCCCTACATAACGTAGCTAAATCCAATTAAAGCCCCTCTAAACACGAGGGAGAACTTTACACTTAATGTGAAAATAACAATGTGCATATCTGGGAATGATGCCTATTTGTTGCTAGATTGGTTGAGACAAATGTGTGGTCAAAACCATTACAAAAGTCATAAGGTCATGTCTTTATTCAGTACCGACTAATTCAGTAACGGATATCTTTTTAAAACTTGATAGCACATATCTTTAATTAGCGTATATTCACTTTATTTGGATCCTCATACATCCATATTCCTTTGGAATGTCTTTATTAACACGCCCCGATAAACACAGATAGCAACATTCAATGTTAAAAAAAACTTGGACAGTTTTGGAATAGGTCATCGTCGGTGTGTGATCCAGTACAAACCAGGTTGAATGTCGCGTGTTGTGATGACACTATGAAAGCTATGCTATGTTGAGAAAAATAGTACTATCCTGTATTGTGGCGATCAGTCAGCCTTTTGTCACCGAATTTTACACTTGACCACGAATTGTAAAAGTCTATAGCGATAAAACATTTGTAACGAATGTTTCTTAATAACAGTTAAAGTAAAGAATATTCAACAATTAGAACTGATAGACTTTGGTAAAACTCTAAGAGTATTTAACATTTAGAACAAGCATTAGTATCTAATTTACGATAAATAAATGCTCTTACATGACCAAATCGACGTACAATACAGCAGTGTTCAAGAATAGCATTCACTAGATAAACACTGTTTTGCTGTTTGTTTGAAATATCATGCAAGATATTCCGGAAAGCGTTAGAAATGGTGCAACATTGCAGTTCAGTGATAATACAATGAAAATAATCATTATCAATCTTGATAGCAAGATGGTTAAACAGTGCAGTATGGGGTAGGAATAAATTGTAGAAATTTACAGTACAATTTGATGCTCTAGTACACCACTTAACAATGTCGTTCTATAATGATCTATTATGACTGAGCACGAAGAGAGACATAATTTATAGAAAAGAAAGTTCAATTGAAAACAAAACACGGAGATTCTGTACATGGTGTATCTGTCTGTAGCATCGTTATACATCAGGGGAAGAAACAAATCTGCTTATCCGGTCATCTTGCTTTCTTTACAAGAGACATCTTTACTATGATCTTGAAAATGCAGTTGTTTACACAAATCAAAACATTTTGTTACCTTTAGTTTCAGGGTTTTTCTTCCCGAAAAAGATCCATCTTTTTGTGGTTTGACCAATACGGTTATAGTTAAAAGCCAGCTACTAAATCATATACTGCTCAAATATTTAAAAACAAACATCCTTTCTGTAAGAAAATAGTCTACCTAGAAAGCTTCTGTGAAGTTAATTGTATTGGGCAGTTTTCCATAAACACGGTCAACACATTTTACTTTTATGTCTAAACCCCTAATGGAAAATTAATAATATCGTTTGTACAACTACTTTTTCATTTTTCTTGTGTGAGTTTGAACTAGTAACGAGACAAATTTCCAGATGGGAAATGATATATTTATTTATAGGTGTGGTAATGAGTTCGGTTCTATTCCAGTAAATGCAAGATTTTAAACACAGAGGCGTCCGCGTAATCATTTTGGTGGAAAGGAAAACATGAGGTGGTCAGCTATCAAGTTTTACTGATTTATTCCAAAACATGTTTAGGGGTGAAATCGGGTGGTGTGCTCCCCCCCCCCCGTCTTTATGTGTGGGCGCTAATGGTTGAGCAAATACATACATACGCACCGATTACTACTTTTTGACTGACATGACACCAAATACTACTATTTCAATTACACGATACCGAATACATATATTTCAATGAAATGACACAGTAAACTATTTGATTGACATGACAATGAATACTACTATTTCAATGACACGATGCCAAATATATATATTTCAATGACATGACATCGAAAACTATCTAATTGACATGACACCGAAAACTATTTGATTGACATCACACCGAAAACTATTTGATTAACATAACACCGAAAAGTATTTGAGTTACATGACAAGGAATACTACTATTTCAATGACATGACACCGAGAACTATCTAATTGACATGACACTGAAAACTATTTGATTGACATGACACCGAAAAGTATTTGAGTGACATGACAATGTATACTACTATTTCAATGACATTAAACCATTTACTACTTGATATTTTTGAGTTCAAAAGGAAATATTTAGGAGTTTTTCAGTTAACTATGCCCATTAGCTAGCGAGCATATCAAACATGGATTGTAATATGCTGCTAAGATAACAGATAATTTATTTTTCTCATTCAGTGATATTGCATGTCTATGCTCAAATCATGAAACTATGGATCTTTGATATTCACTTATGATACACTAATCGGTGAAACTGTGATATGCACATTATTACCAGACAAAAATCCGACCAAGAAAACGGCATGATGTTAGAATATTTATTTTATATTATGTCTTATAAATTATCAGATTGTTCAGTTTTATTAACGGTCAGCTCTGTAAATTGTTCAATAAATTCAGAACTGTATTCATGTGAGTTTGCGACTGTCGTTATGAACAGGGTTATTGAATTTTCCGACACCTTGTACAAGCAAACACTTTTTCGCTGGGCATGTAATGTGAACTATTTTGCGAATTAATATTGTAGTAGTAGCACTATTAGTATTTTTTTTTAACTCAACGACGAGTGTGGGAGTAGTAGACAAAACAATGTTCTTAAATCTCCACTTGACATCATGGTCCTTAAGATAAAAACTTAGACAATTACATGTCAAAGGGCGGAAAATGCGCAACACGACAAGAAAGGGTCCTCATGGAGTGGTGATAAAGTCTTCCGTTGACCCTATCGCTTACAAAAACCGCGTATAATACCAAAAGAGCATTCTCTGTCGTTATCACGTACTTAAAGTTTTCCTTTTAAATAGCTCTTTAGAAATAATATAATTTTTCTTTAGTGAGCAACAAGTATCGAAATGCAGGTCTGTAAGTGTTGATGTTACATTATGATGCAGTTCTCGGGTTTTGTTATGTTTGTCTGGATGTCTGTGATACTAATTGGTAAACATTACAAGAGAGAGAGAGAGAGAGAGAGAGAGAGAGAGAGAGGGGGGGGGAAGGGAGGAGGGGATTCAGTTTTAACGTCAGGGCTTGCTCATCTTAGATGCATTCTTTTCGGCCGACTGGACTTTCGCCAATGTCTTCCGAGCAAAAATAACCTTGGGATAAATAAAAAAATAGTACCATTATTTCATTGATATAATTCATTTATGACTATACGTTTTGGCTTTATGAAACGGGGTGGGGGGATGGGACTGGGTGAGGGGTCGTTACAAGATACTGAACGCCAATGAGCTCATAGATCATGATTATCTAGGTACGTATTCATTTTAGGTGGGTTGTCCATTGTTCAAATCTTGGGATCTGGCATCTACTGTTGCCGTGGATATATTGTAAATCATCGGTTACGTTCAAGTTCAATAGTTTAATTATTATTTCCGTTGTAGGTAAATTCTTGGAAGCTTTTTACTTTGTATGTCTCCAGTTTCCTTTTTTTTAAAATTGTTATTATGTTTGGCACGTAAAAGAAAAAGAAAAAAATTAAGCACCATTAGAAATGATTCTCATAAGATCAAAAGTTTGGGACAAAGTGTCATATAGGA
Organism: Unio delphinus; assembly: GCA_029339505.1. Taxonomy (NCBI): domain Eukaryota; kingdom Metazoa; phylum Mollusca; class Bivalvia; order Unionida; family Unionidae; genus Unio; species Unio delphinus. The sequence goes on from JAQISU010000014.1 coordinate 15,299,911, forward strand.
GGATGCTAATAAGGCTACAAAGACATTGCCGCTGGCAAGTCAATGTATGGATTTCTTTTAAAGATAACCTCTTATGATCAAGTTTGAATATGCCAGGACTGCGATTTGGTTAGCTTCCACTGTGACCGTTCGTCTTCCAATATATGATTTCGTTCACTCGAAATCATCGATCTCGATTAAAATTTAAAAATGATCCATATAAAATAGTCACTAAATTTTTCTATCGTTAGAAATAGAATATCAACACTAATTAAGAACCATGTTTCGACCTGTCAAGCCATTTCTGTATCGAACCTAGCATGAGTGTTTCTAATTACGATGCACTGATTACAATCAATGGCATATCAACACATTAATTATTATGTTGCACAAAGTGCCGTGAGTAGTAATGTGTGACGATCTAGCCTCAATGGGAAATCCAGTAAAAAAGGGCTTAGGACCCTCTAGCCTCAAGATTTCTGGCCTCAAGGGAAAATCCAGTTAAAAAGGCTTTGGGGCCCTTTAGTCTCAAGGTGGGACTATCTAGCCTCAAAGGTGAATTTAACATGGTGGGACTATATAGCCTCAAGGGAAATTTAACATAGCGGGACTAGATAGCCTCAAGGGAAATTTAACATAGTGGGACTATATAGCCTCAAGGGAAATTTAACATAGCGGGACTAGATAGCCTCAAGGGAAATCTAACATATTGGGACTATATAGCCTCAAGGGGAATTTAACATAGCGGGACTAGATAGCCTCAAGGGAAATCTAACATATTGGGACTATATAGCCTCAAGGGGAATTTAACATAGGTAATATTATTTGTATTTGGGACTATCTAGCAATTAGGGAAATGGAGGCAAAGAAAGCAAATATCTTTTCGAGGTATATGAGTGGCCCTGAAAACAAACCACACAATCTCCTATCAAAACATAAGGGAAAGAAAATAAAATCACACAATCTCCTATCCACACAGAAGGAAAGGAAAACAAAACAAGGTTAATTAAGAACACCATACATTCTATGTGAAATATGTTCATTGTTTTCATTCATTCATCAATTTAATAAAAAGGTAGTGTGATATTTATTGTCGACAGACTTCTTAACATATCTCAAATTTAAGGGATGTCATGTGTTTCTCAGCACACGCTACAAACAATGTTGCCAAATTTTAACAAACCTAAGGGCGGAGTGGAAAAAAGCAGCACCAAAACGTGCTTTATTCTATCGACAGTCTAAGCTGTGTGTTGAGAAGTCAGTCGAAAATAAATATCACACTACCTTTTGTATCTAGTATAAACAGTTCTTTCTTTTTTTGGTTTTGGAGGAAGTTTTTTTGTTGTTGATAATACAAGGATTTACCACATGATCAAGATTTTTAGGGTGAAAAAGTTAAAGATGTAGTGTAAATGTAGACAGGAGAGGGCCGAAATGAGTCAGGAAATCAATGACATTGATGATGATGGTTTCGCATTCTGCAAAATTTCAGGGTCGGTATTTAGTTACTAAGTAGCCTGTTGGGTCCGCCCATTAAATGGTATTGGCTTGCCAATGATATCTCCGATATAGTGAGAGCTTCAACCACTTCTGACCAGCAATTCCCTCTGTCATATTTGACCCTATGAATTCGGGGTTAGGTGACCACAGTGGCCTACAATATTTCACTAAATCAGCTTATATAAGTATTGTTTATATTCACACTTCAGATGGAAAATTTCATGTCCACCTCCCAAAATTTGCAACAATAAAGTCTATCTGCATCATTTGCAGAGAACAGTCTCACAACTCCAATTACTTTCTCCTATTCATCCTTTTCATCCCCTTCCATTCTCCTATTCAGCCTTTTCATCCTCTTCAATTCCCCATTTCAATCTTGTCATCTCTTCCATTTTCCATCTGAACCTTTTCTACCCCCTCCATTCTCCTACTCAACCTTTTCATCCCTTTCCATTCTCCATCTGAACCTTTCTCAATCCTTTCCATACTCTAATTTAACCTTTTGCATACTATTCTATTCTCTGTCTGAACCTTTTCAACCTCTTCCATTCTCCTATTCAACCTCTTGATCCCTTTCCATTCACCATCTGAGCTTTTCAACCCTTTCCATTATCCTATTCAATTTTTTTCATACCCTTCCATTATCCATCTGAACCTTTTCATCCCTTTTCATTTTCCATCTGAACCTTTTCATACCCTTTCTCCATCTGAAACTTGTCATCCCCTTCCATTCTCCTATTCAACCGTTTCATCCCCATCCATTCTCCATCACAACCTTTTCATTCCTTTCCATTCTCCAATTCAACCTTTTCATTCCCATCCATTCTCCATCACAACCTTTTCATTCCTTTCCATTCTCCTATGCAACCTTTGCATCCACTTCCATTGTCCTATTCTATCTTTTCATCCTCTTCCATTCTCCATCTGAACCTTTTAGACCCCCTTCCATTCTCCATCTAAATCTTTATACACTTTTACAAACCTATACCAGGAAGCTTATCAGCAAACAGTTTCCTAAAATAATGATTGAGTAATCGTTACTTTTTGAGGAGCGGACCCTACAGACCACCTGCAATTAAATATTAACGGAGCGATTTTCCAGATTATGATCCATTTCCCAAGACTGATAGTCTGTCTTTTTAACTGTCTATAATGTTTGATATGTTTTCCCAGTTCTAGTTCCACACTTGCTCATCATGCGAAACCTGATAATGATAACTGTTTGTCATGTTTATTTTATTACTTCTAACCTTCTGCTCATTATAAAATCCCTTTTTTCATCTTCAGAATAAAGCAGAAGAAACACACCATTTTATTCAAATACTTACATTTGGCAAGCTAACTTACGAAGGTAATTCGCTTTGTTCTGCAGGTAGGAAATGAATGTTTTATCAATATTGCAAATGAAAGAAAACGTTTGGAAAAGACAATGGATACGGCATACAATTTTCATCGTGTTCTTTTTCTGGTAACAACATTTTGTTCTAGTTTGTATTGATGTCGTCCAATACAACTGTGGATAGTATAGTGTAGTGAAGTGTATTTTGGTGTTGTAATAATAATAATAATGATAATAATAATAATAATAATAATAATGATAATAATGACGAGGACATTGTATAGCGCCTATTTAGACGCTCTAAGCACTTTACAATAACTATATAAAAAAAGAAAAAACAACAAAAAGCCATGAAATTAGAAAACATAAAAAAGCTGAAAATATGTAAGGTAGGAAACATAAGGAAAGTGATCACTGTGTCTTTGTGTCTAATTTCAATGGGCAATTCGTTCCACGTTGCTGGGCCTGGTATGCAAAAGAACGTAGTCCATATAACTTCGTTTGCATTGTAGGAATAATGAATATACGATTGTCAGACGAGGAGCGTAAGTATATTGCCTGTGTGCACACATGGATGAGGCCGGATAGAGATACTCGATTGGAGTCCGTTAGTGAAGAGTGGCACAGAGAACAAATTTTGTGTATGGTATTTACGTGATTTCTTGAACGTAGGTTTGTTCTGATAGTTTCTAGAATATCACGTGACCCCTTGTTTACGTAAAAAACAGAGATATAAACCAGGTTTAGGAGAGAGCTATTCAGTAGAAGTTGGCCTTTTATAATATTAAGTTGTGTCTTCTTTTTGAGTTATTTTCAATTACCGTGTACTGGAAATTGTGTTTTGGAGCAAGAGGAATTATTTTATTATTTATCTGGAAAAAAATATGTGCTCATAGATTTTCATTTGGATTATAATTATAAAACTAAAACTGACTTTATTACGTGCCATCGTCGTCCATATTGGATTACATCGTCAAGTTTCGAACCGGGAACTATTAGGACATTTATTTATCAGGACTCTTGCAATTCCACTAGTGGATTATATTGTGAATTCTCTTTTGGATACATTTTTGGACTTGATTCTCTAAAACCGTAAGTTTATTTATTTTCTTTTATGAAAATATTTGTACTTAATAAATTGTTTGTTAAATTTTACAAGCTTGTTATTTTCCCTTCTTTCTATGTTGCTGCTTATTCGAGCCTAAGTACGTAGCACACGTGAACACCAATATTGATGTATTGCCTAGATCCGCTATAACCGGACAGCTTGCAATAGCCTCTCATGCTTGGAGGTATTAACTGAATTTTAATTAGAGTTCATGCCATACAGATCTAGCAGATATGCTAGTGTAAAGTCATATAGCGGTTAAATGACGAATTGAGACGAACAAGAGAAAATTATAGGAAGTTATAATCCTTTTAAAACAGATGTTATAAAATGATATTTTCCATGACAGTTATTAATGCAGACAGACTAGAGAGAATTATTATGCCCTTTATGAGAATGATAAAGATTTTTGGCGGATAAAGAAGTTATCCTTATTGTCTAAGCTAAACGGGGAAGGGTGTTCCAAGACGGAATTCATGGTTCTAAAATAGTTCCCCTCGTTCAATTATTCAGTTCATGTTTTACTGCAAAAGGAAAAGTCTGATGAGCTCCTAGAAAATTAATAATGAGGTCTGGAACTTTAGAAACCTGCATCGGAAGGACAGAGGGAGTGTGTGTGTGTGTGTGTGTGTGTGTGTGTGTGTGTGTGTGTGTGTGTGTGTGTGTGTTTTTATTAGCCTCTTCGGGTTATGAAATCTTAGTTGCGGACTGCGCTATCTTTCCCACTGTGCAATCAAGTGTGTGGATCTCACTGGATAGTTTCGCATTTTGAAACCTCCCAAATATTTAAATCTGTAAAGTGGTTTAGATTTACTTTGAGTTAAGCTTGGAAACTGATTGACTTGTTGGTGACTGCCTGTCACAGTTAGATTAGCACAGGAAATCGAATGATCCGCGGACTTGACTTGCTTATTTACATGTGTCTGCTACAGAGGCAAATATCTAAAAATTCAGATGGTTGAAGGATGATGAAAAGTATGCTAATTTGTTACAGTACTAGTGAACTTTATTCATGTATAAGGCACATACTAATTCTTTTAGCTCTCTTGTCACAGGAAAATATTCAATATCCCCCTTTCTGTAAAAAATGAATGTAAAAAAAAGGGGTTGGGGCAGGGTTGATTCAGTATAAAAGCCACTAGTTGCATGAGGAATTAACTTTAATTTCTCAGTCAGAATCTTACAAGCGTCATTTCAACAAAAACCATTAGTTCATTTTTATTTGTGTCTTTAATGTAATATTATTATCATTTTTCTCCTATAGGTCATTGTCGGACAAAAATTTGCCAAAACAACTGTCCAGTGAGACCGTAGAGCTTTCTTTCCCTTGAAATATATCATAGATCAAGTAGTAGAGAGGGTGAACCCTACAACTTGTTGAGGTTTCTATTTGTCAAACCAAGGCTTGTTACAAAACCAAAAAATAGGAAAAAGGTGAACCTTACAACTTTTATAAGTGTCTATTTGGCAAAGCAGGGTTTCCTACGAAACTAAAAAAATAGGAGAAAGGTGAACCCAGGTGTCAATTTGTTAAACCAATGCTTGTTATGAAAAAAAGTGTCAGAAAATGAAATTACCTCTGACGTATTTGTTGTCGCGGTTTCGTTAGCTGTTAATAATTAAATCATATCATATAACAATAATGGTAGAAGAATCATTAAAAATAAAGACTAGACTAGCTCAAGTGCGATTAGAGTAAATAAAGAGATTTATCCCTGTGAGAGATTCTGTCAGACAAAAATTTCAACAATAGCAGGAAGCTAAGGTTGATTTTGCAATAGGTGCTGAACAATTATTCAAACCTGTTACTAGAGGTTATAGATGGAAAAGAAGGAGAAGAAGAAGAAAAAAAAAATCACTGAGATAACCGGAGAAACATCTAGACTTTTACAAAATCTTCCTCCTGCAATAACACAGCCGGCAAGGCTTCAATCAGGTCCAAAAAAAATGGTGAAGAAATAATTGAAGAATTACGTAATGAATGTACTGAGGAGGCTTTAACAGTAATCGATAAAAGTGACGCAAAAGGACTTCCAGCTCTCATTTTTACGACTTATGAAAATAATGGAAAAATGTTGAAACCGAAATATAAGGGATATATTAGAAGTAAACAACAGTGGGCTGATGTATTTTATAAAATTAAAACTGAAACAGGTCGAGTTGATACAAAAAAAATGTATCGTATATGGGATATCTTGATGCGTTAGGTAAAATGTATGATCAATATGAAGAACTAAAACAGCAAGTAATAGTAAAACAAAAACCGCAAAAATTGCAAGGAAAAGACAACAATCTTCAAAGCAAATGTCTTTCTCACCTCATCAAGAAAGAATAACAAAATGATAATTTTCAAGAAATATCAGACGATGATCTTCAAGAAATTAACAGATCACTGGAATCTCTACAAAAAGTATCTGATGATGTGCAAGGCGCACCTCGTACTACCGGGAAGGGACTTTCTCCCTCTGGAACTCATGATAGTGGTCTTGTTCCCTGTCCTAATAATATTCTCTCGGACATAGCACGATTAGAAGTTAACTCGTTGATGATCACCATAGTGACTAATTGTCACCCGATTAGATAAATAACATTGAAATAAAATGATCATACATCGTAATCACAACAAGCCAACTATGACTTATATAGTAAATTCACGATTGCCTGTTTATAAAGTGTATTATGGAGATGATATTGGTGATGTTGTTCAAGGGATATTCACAAGAATGGCTCCAAAAGTAGTATCAATCGCAAAACAATTATCGATGAAAGCTTTTAATGTTATTCGTGATAAAGGTATTAGCGCTGTTGGTGATGTTGCCGATAAAGCATTTTACGCGGCCAAGGAAAAACTAATCACGCTGATTCGACGACGAAAAAAAACCCACCATAGGTAAAACTACCATCTACGGAGATCATGCCTGTAAGTGTTAGCAAAATAAACAAAGCGGTGGATCAAAAAAAAGCAGCGGGAATAAATGAAGGATTTGTAGCTCAAGGAAATATCACTGCAAATATAATAGCGGAAAGTTGTTTGAAATCCCGAGCAAGATCGCGATTTAGATTGAGAAATATATAATAAAATGTTCATATCTTCAACCGTCCCAGCATTGGATATGGATGCCCCGGTGCTCAAAGATGATTCTGTAAATAATTATCAATTTTATAAATACAAAGCAATACAACCAAATGAACGAGAGGGAACGATACGAGTAAATACCTTCTACCCGCTGAAGCATTTATTGAAGTAGAAGGACAACTTGTAAAAAATGTTGAAGCTAATACGCCATATGACGCAAATGTCCGAGTTGGTTTTGTCAATAACGGTATTATGTCATTATTTAGTAGCGCTATATATATATATATATATGATTGCTGATAGAGACATTTAGTCTATTCAAAAGGATGTTGATATCTCCACAACAATAGTTGGGTTAGCGAGATATTCTGATGATTATAAAAGATCGGCTGGACCATCTGTAATGTTCGCTAAGGTGATGATAATGATGCAATCTGGCGAGATGCTGCTGTTCCTGCTAGTAAATTTAAAAATAATAAAACTCTCATTATGGATGCCATTATTGACTCCATCAATCGTCGCAAATCAAAAAGTACTATCATTTATGAGTGCAGGTGGTAAATCATTATTGTCATGGCTAACAACAACAATAGCTAGTCTGCAGAGTCCCAATAATGGAGACCTTTAATGGCATGCTACATCAAACAAGGGTGTTTCTACGCCTCGACACATATTTATTGCTTTACAGGATATTAGGAGATTAAATTTTCAGGAAAGCAACAATAGGATATTTGATCAACTAGGTGTTAACGAAGTCTCGTTAAAAAAACGGTCAACAGGAACCAGCTGTGAATATTTCACTAAATTACGGACAAAATCAAATAGCACGCTCATACCATCGTTTGCTGACATTTATGAGACGTGATCAAAATGTAGATACGGGTCTGCAAATATCACAATTAGATTTTAGAAATCTATATCCAATTTATTACTTTTCACTGGAACATCTTGACTTAACTATACAATCCGTCGTTGACGTATACTTTGAAGCTCGTGCCACACAACCTCCCGTTGTCGCGGCAGGTCCACCAATTGTTTACGGTGATTATAGAGCAATTGCCGTCATTCTCAGTGAAAAAATAATGCTACTCTCAAAGGTTTTAGTGGACGAATGAGTATAGTTGATGCGCCAATAGGAAACACGTAGACAATTAGATCAATCTCGTAATAAATAAAATGTTATATAGTCACGTTAGTGTTACTCTGACTCCTGGTCAGATTAAAAAGTTGCAATCGGATTCAGCTAAAAAATGTGGAACTACGATATCGTTAAAACACAATCAGATGTCTGGTGGTCAGAATAAACTATCACTGACAGCTCGTCAGATTAAGCATTTCAATGTTACTAAAAATGATAAAAAGGTGTTCAGGTTACTCTCTTGGTGGCCGCGATCAAAGACATGATTAAATCAGGTGGTATATTTCCACTTCTCGCCGCGTTACCAGCGCTGATTGCCGCCGCCGCCCCGCAGTTGCAAATGTTGCCGCGTTAGGAGCAGTTGGAACCGCTGCCGAGATGGCACTAAAAAAATCAACTGGAAAGGGATATAAAAAAAGGGAAAGGGTTTAAGACTACCAGGGACTCCGTATTCATGGTACAGCGGAAAAGGCCTGAGGTTGCCAGGTACGGTTTACTAAAACCAGTCAAATTTTGATTTACTTGATGCTGCCAAAACATTAGCGATAAGAAACTGCAGAGGTGTTTTTATGCGATATCAATTACCACAACAACCAAACAGCACTGAAACCGGTATCATTAATCTCGATAACAGCACCAGACCTTGAATTCACTGGGTTGCACACGTGATTGATCCACGTGGAATTTTTTTTTTTTTTTTATTCTTATGAGTTAGCGCAACCTAAAGAATTTATGCGTTATATACAACAATTAAAATCCTTTCATAAAATGAAGACCTGGTACTCCACGTTACCAACACAGACAATGACCGACCCACCAATATGTGGCCAAGAAGTAATAAATGTACTTAAATCTATACATCATCGACTAAACCGCCCTATAAAACCGTACACGAATACACTAGTAATCGCTTTTCTTTAGAGATCTTAAAATATAATGATTGATATTTATGGCAGAGCTTACTCAAGCCTGAAAAAACCCATAGGGGAAATATCTGCAACAAGAGATGTAAAGAAAATTATCGAAGATGAATTATCCAAGATGTTAAATCTTGCAAGTGTGGATCCAAACGAAATACAAAATTCAAGACAAACAGGGTAAATTGAAAACTATTAATATTTCCTTTAATGATATTATAGTTAAAATTAATGGAGTAAACGAAAATTCCCTAACGGTGTTTGATTCCATCCGTAAGATTAAACCAGAAGTTCTTTTTCCAACTGTAATAGATAATATCAACAACCGAGTAACAAAATCCTATGACACAATGACAGGTAACCTCGACATGAACTCGAATAAAATAACCGCACTTGGCAATCCAACACTGGACACTGTGACAAAAAAATATGTAGACGTGCTGAAACATGAATATAAAACCATGGATGATAAACTAATAGCACAGCAACACGAATATAAACCCACGGATGGTAAACTAACAACACAGCAACACTAATATAAAACCACAGGTGATACACTAACAGTGCTGCAACACGAATATAAAACCACAGATGGTAAACTAACAACGCAGCAACACGAATATAAAACCAAAGGTGATAAACTAACAGTGCTGCAACACGAATATAAAACCACAGATGGTAAACTAACAACGCAGCAACACGAATATAAAACCAAAGGTGATAAATTAACAGTGCAGCAACACGAATATAAAACCACAGATGGTAAACTAACAACGCAGCAACACGAATATAAAACCAAAGGTGATAAACTAACCACGCAGCAACACGAATATAAAACCACAGATGGTAAACTAACAACGCAGCAACACGAATATAAAACCAAAGGTGATAAACTAACAACGCAGCAAAACGAATATAAAACCACAGATGGTAAACTAACAACGCAGCAACACGAATATAAAACCAAAGGTGATAAACTAACAACGCAGCAACACGAATATAAAACCACAGATGGTAAACTAACAACGCAGCAACACGAATATAAAACCAAAAGTGATAAACTAACAACGCAGCAACACGAATATAAAACCACAGATGGTAAACTAACAACGCAGCAACACGAATATAAAACCAAAAGTGATAAACTAACAGTGCTGCAACACGAATATAAACCCACGGATGGTAAACTAACAACACAGCAACACGAATATAAAACCAAAAGTGATAAACTAACAGTGCTGCAACACGAATATAAAACCACAGATGATAAACTAAGAACGCAGCAACACGAATATAAAACCAAAAGTGATAAACTAACAGTGCTGCAACACGAATATAAACCCACGGATGGTAAACTAACAACACAGCAACACGAATATAAAACCAAAAGTGATAAACTAACAGTGCTGCAACACGAATATAAAACCACAGATGGTAAACTAACAACGCAGCAACACGAATATAAAACCAAAGGTGATAAACTAACAGTGCTGCAACACGAATATAAAACCACAGATGGTAAACTAACAACGCAGCAACACGAATATAAAACCAAAGGTGATAAACTAACAGTGCTGCAACACGAATATAAAACCACAGATGGTAAACTAACAACGCAGCAACACGAATATAAAACCAAAGGTGATAAACTAACAGTGCTGCAACACGAATATAAAACCACAGATGGTAAACTAACAACGCAGCAACACGAATATAAAACCAAAGGTGATAAACTAACAGTGCTGCAACACGAATATAAAACCACAGATGGTAAACTAACAACGCAGCAACACGAATATAAAACCAAAGGTGATAAACTAACAACGCAGCAACACGAATATAAAACCACAGATGGTAAACTAACAATGCAGCAACACGAATATAAAACCAAAGGTGATAAACTAACAACGCAGCAAAACGAATATAAAACCACAGATGGTAAACTAACAACACAGCAACACGAATATAAAACCAAAGGTGATAAACTAACAACGCAGCAACACGAATATAAAACCACAGATGGTAAACTAACAACGCAGCAACACGAATATAAAACCAAAAGTGATAAACTAACAGTGCTGCAACACGAATATAAACCCACGGATGGTAAACTAACAACACAGCAACACGAATATAAAACCAAAAGTGATAAACTAACAGTGCTGCAACACGAATATAAAACCACAGATGATAAACTAAGAACGCAGCAACACGAATATAAAACCAAAAGTGATAAACTAAAAGTGCTGCAACACGAATATAAACCCACGGATGGTAAACTAACAACACAGCAACACGAATATAAAACCAAAAGTGATAAACTAACAGTGCTGCAACACGAATATAAAACCACAGATGGTAAACTAACAACGCAGCAACACGAATATAAAACCAAAGGTGATAAACTAACAGTGCTGCAACACGAATATAAAACCACAGATGGTAAACTAACAACGCAGCAACACGAATATAAACCAAAGATGATAAACTAACAGTGCTGCAACACGAATATAAAACCACAGATGGTAAACTAACAACGCAGCAACACGAATATAAAACCAAAGGTGATAAACTAACAGTGCTGCAACACGAATATAAAACCACATATGGTAAACTAACAACGCAGCAACACGAATATAAAACCAAAGGTGATAAACTAACAGTGCTGCAACACGAATATAAAACCACAGATGGTAAACTAACAACGCAGCAACACGAATATAAAACCAAAGGTGATAAACTAACAGTGCTGCAACACGAATATAAAACCACAGATGGTAAACTAACAACGCAGCAACACGAATATAAAACCAAAGGTGATAAACTAACAGTGCTGCAACACGAATATAAAACCACAGATGGTAAACTAACAACGCAGCAACACGAATATAAAACCAAAGGTGATAAACTAACAGTGCTGCAACACGAATATAAAACCACAGATGGTAAACTAACAACGCAGCAACACGAATATAAAACCAAAGGTGATAAACTAACAGTGCTGCAACACGAATATAAAACCACAGATGGTAAACTAACAACGCAGCAACACGAATATAAAACCACAGATGATAAACTAACAACGCAGCATCACGAATATAAAACCACAGATGGTAAACTAACAACGCTGCAACACGAATATAAAACCAAAGGTGATAAACTAACAACGCAGCAACACAAATATAAAACCACAGATGGTAAACTAACAACGCAGCAACACGAATATAAAGCCAAAAGTGATAAACTAACAACGCAGCAACACGAATATAAAACCACAGATGGTAAACTAACAACGCAGCAACACGAATATAAAACCAAAGTTGATAAACTAACAACGCAGCAACACGAATATAAAACCACAGATGGTAAACTAACAACGCAGCAACACGATTATAAAACCAAAAGTGATAAACTAACAACGCAGCAACACGAATATAAAACCACAGATGGTAAACTAACAACGCAGCAACACGAATATAAAACCAAACGTGATAAACTAACAGTGCTGCAACACGAATATAAACCCACGGATCGTAAACTAACAACGCAGCAACACGAATATAAAAGCAAAAGTGATAAACTAACAGTGCTGCAACACGAATATAAAACCAAAGGTGATAAACTAACAGTGCTGCAACACGAATATAAAACCACAGATGATAAACTAACAACGCAGCAACACGAATATAAAACCACAGATGATAAACTAACAACGCAGCAACACGAATATAAAACCACAGATGGTAAACTAACAACGCAGCAACACGAATATAAAACCAAAGGTGATAAACTAACAACGCAGCAACACGAATATAAAACCACAGATGGTAAACTAACAACGCAGCAACACGAATATAAAACCAAAAGTGATAAACTAACAACGCAGCAACACGAATATAAAACCACAGATGGTAAACTAACAACGCAGCAACACGAATATAAAACCAATGGTGATAAACTAACAACGCAGCAACACGAATATAAAACCACAGATGGTAAACTAACAACGCAGCAACACGAATATAAAACCAAAAGTGATAAACTAACAACGCAGCAACACGAATATAAAACCACAGATGGTAAACTAACAACGCAGCAACACGAATATAAAACCAAAAGTGATAAACTAACAGTGCTGCAACACGAATATAAACCCACCGATGGTAAACTAACAACGCAGCAACACGAATATAAAACCAAAAGTGATAAACTAACAGTGCTGCAACACGAATATAAAACCACAGATGGTAAACTAACAACGCAGCAGCACGAATATAAAACCAAAGGTGATAAACTAACAGTGCTGCAACACGAATATAAAACCACAGATGGTAAACTAACAACGCAGCAACACGAATATAAAACCAAAGGTGATAAACTAACAACGCAGCAACACGAATATAAAACCACAGATGGTAAACTAACAACGCAGCAACACAAATATAAAACCAAAAGTGATAAACTAACAGTGCTGCAACACGAATATAAAACCACAGATGGTAAACGAACAACGCAGCAACACGAATATAAAACCAAAGGTGATAAACTAACAACGCAGCAACACGAATATAAAACCACAGATGGTAAACTAACAACGCTGCAACACGAATATAAAACCAAAGGTGATAAACTAACAGTGCTGCAACACGAATATAAACCCACGGATGGTAAACTAACAACGCAGCAACACGAATATAAAACCAAAAGTGATAAACTAACAGCGCAGCAACACGAATATAAAACCACAGATGGTAAACTAACAACGCAGTAACACGAATATAAAACCAAAGGTGATAAACTAACAGTGCTGCAACACGAATAAAAAACCACAGATGGTAAACTAACAACGCAGCAACACGAATATAAAACCACAGATGGTAAACTAACAACGCAGCGAGCTGAGTATAATGTTCATGTAGACGCGTTTGCAAACCGCCATAGCAATTTGTAAAAATCGGATGAAACCATGGATAATTTCTTTGGTACTCCGCTGACTGTCCCAATGAAACTTTCTGATATTAGTACAAATATTGATACAATTAAACAAACACAGGACAATATCATTAGTGTATTTACTGATATCGCTGCATGGCTTGATAAAATCAAGATACAGCATAAACAAAATATCAATACCGTGTACTCAACACATCATGGATCTTTCACATGGACACCTCAAAGTAACATCATTCAAATTACTGCAGATGTCAGGGGTATCTATAGATTGACCCTGCTTTCAGCAGTACAGTTTAATGTGTCATCGGGTACATCTACGGGAATTAATACTGCAAGTGCAATTATAATAGATAAGGGTGTCATGGAAATGTTTACAATAACCCCTGTCAGTGGTAATTTAGCATCAACGTCAAGCACATGGTATGAAGAATTTGTAATTGATTTAAGTAAATAGTATAATGAATGTCCAACAATATTGATATGCTCAAGTACGCGAGTTTCAAACTAAACTAAAAAATCCTATTGACGAATATACAACGAAGATTAAAAAAATACCTAGGTGAATTACCAGTGTTGACATTATTGTGTATATGGTTTCAAGTGTAATTGCTGGAACGGGTATACTGTTATCAGCGGTAACAGATCTGACACCTGTAGTTGTCACAATTTGTGTGTCAATGGCTACAACAATTACAGGGGTTCTTACCATTAAACAAGCACTTCTTTAATTATATATCGGACCTATTAAACAAACACTTCTTTAAGTATATATTGGACCTATTAAACAAACATTACTTTAATTATATATTGGACCTATTAAACAAACACTTCTTTAATTATATATTGGACCTATTAAACAAACATAAATAGATGTCTGACCATTAAGATCTTTCAGAAGTTCAGGTGAACACAGTTATTGACCCATGAGTCATTTGATCAGAGCACTTACAATGCAAGCACTGGATGCAGATGATAAGATGGTGAGACATAGACATATATATATATATATATATATATATATATATATATATATATATATATATATATATATATATATATATATATAAAGAATACAAATCATATGGCATATAACAGTCCTTTCAAATGCAAGGGATCACGTGTGTCAGGGATTGATAAAGATATTGCAGCCAATAGATATTGCAGCCAATAGATAAATCAGAGAAAAATATAATATGCGACCAACCCACATTCAGAAAGAAAAGTAATTGGTCCCCACCAAAAAGTTCAATTCCAAATCTAGAAGCCTTTATCAACTCAGTTGAAAACGACACTTCCAGACACATCAACCATACTAACAGATATTCTAATTTGACAAAAGAAGAAACAGATGCCCTGCACTCATTGAAAAGCAGAACAGATATCATAATTAAGTCTGCAGATAAGGGTTCGGCTGTGGTCGTTATGAATAGGGAAGACTACATTAGTGAAGCAAATAGACAACTTAGTGACGCTAGATTCTACCAAAAACTAGATCATGATCCAACACTGGAATATGCAGAAACAATCACTAATACTATTAACGAGGCGTACCAAATTGGGCACATCGACCAGCAAACGAGAAACTACTTAAGCCCAGAAAACCCAAGGGCAGGTAGATGTTATCTTCTACCTAAAATCCACAAACAAGGAAACCCAGGCAGACCTATAATCTCTGGTAACGGGCATCCCACAGAAAGGATATCAGAATATTTGGATCATTTTATAAGACCATATGTCCACAAATTACCATCATATCTTCAGGACACGACAGATTACCTCATAAAGAGCAAAGCAAGCAAACCATTACTGCCAGATACCTTGCTTGTTTCCTTAGACGTCACATCTTTGTATACTAACATACCGCACAACGAAGGTTTACAGGCGTGTAGCGAAGCATGGGAAACAAGAACAGTAGACAATCCACCAACACACTTCCTAGTCCGACTCCTGGAACTGGTCCTAAAACTCAACAACTTTGAATTAAATGAAGAAAACTATCTTCAAATTAATGGAACCGCAATGGGTACAAAATGGCCCCTTCGTACGCTAATATTTTTATGGGAAAACTAGAGGGTCAACTATTAGCATCGGTTGAACTTGCACCATACCAGTGGGTACGCTTTATCGATGATATAGAACTGAAGTGGCAACATGGAAGAGAAAATCTGGATGATTTCATATCAAAGGCAAACAACTTCCATCCTTCAATAAAATTCACGGCTGAAGTCTCCAACTTAAACCACGTTTTCCTAGACACAACAACCAGACTGGTAGAAAACAAAATCCATACAGACATCTACTCGAAACCAACTGACAAACACCAATATCTCCTCCCAACCAGCTGTCACCCAAAACACTGCATTAGGAACATCCCGTATAGCCAGGCACTGAGGATACGCAGAATTTGCTCTGACGATGACACATTCCTAAAAAGGTCTGAAGAGCTATCTAAACATTTAATTTACCGAGGCTACGACAAGGACCTGATTACTGAGGCAACCCAAAGGGCTAAGCTAACAAACCGCGATGACCTACTAAAATATGGAAAGAAGGAAAACGCCGATAGGATACCATTTATCCTGACCTACCATCCAGACAACCCCAAAATAGGTAAAATCATCGGGAAACACTGGCCCATCGTAGAATCATCGGATGCACTAAAGTTAATCTTCCCGATCAAACCTGTAGTTGTCTACCGGAGACCAAAAAACCTCAAGGACATCCTAGTCAGGGCGAAGCTAGCGCCAATCATTAATCAAGACAACCCGAGTCAATCTGGCCCCTGTCGCGATAAAAGGTGCAAAACCTGTCAACACATGATAGAAACCAGGACATTTTCTAGCACAGTGACGAGAGAAAAACTAAACATACATGGTCCAAACAAAACGTGCAAAACAGAGAATGTAATTTATCTCATCACATGTAAAATCTGTAGCCTGCAGTATGTCGGAGAAACTGAGAGGCTACACAAAAGGATCAACCTTCATAGATCTGATTGGATAACAAAGAAGCTATACAGAAGTCCGGTCGCAGAACACTTCTCCTCCCCTAGCCACACCTTCAGTGATGTAACACTTATTGCAATTGCTCACAACCACAACTGGAGCTCCGAAACCAGGAAAGAAAAGGAATCTTACTGGATACGATGCCTTCGAACGTTGAAACCAAGTGGTTTAAACCAAGAAGACTAGAAAAAGACAGCCGTGCACAAATGTAATTATCTTTTCCAGCTGACATATTTTCTATTAAATAATTCTCTAAATTTGCTTAATAGCCTCTTACTACTGATGTAAAATATCCGGGATATAATTTACGCGTACATAAATTTACATACAATAACATACGTGTCCCTACTGGTCATCGATTTTGACATTTTACAGCATCCGCAACAAGTTGAAGAAACTAGAAACACGATTTTTGTATTTTACTTGTCTGTCTTGTCTATGTTCTGTATTTGCCTTTGATAAAGACTCATTAAGAGTCGAAAGCGCTCAGGCTAGAGTGACACTAGTTCTGCACTGTTGTTATATATATATATATATATATATATATATATATATATATATATATATATATATATATATATATATATATATATATATATATATGGAGGATTGTTATTCGTTTTGATTTTGTGGCAGAAAGGAAAATAATTGATTTTTTAAGTAGCAACATATACAATTTGCATTTAATTTTTCTTAACAGTCTATCAAGCAACACTACCATATATACATGTATTGATCACATGACTAATGCAGCAATGAGAACAAACATACTTAGATATTTTGATTACTGTGAATTCAGGTAAAATTAGGTATGGGTGTATATCTGATGTGTTTTACAATATCATTCCTTTTTTAAACTACTTCACAGTATTATTGTGAATCTAGCATGATGAAAATTATTCTGGCGAGTATATTTTGTTGTGTTTTACAGAATCATTCCATTTGCTGTGTTTTACAATATCATTCCATTTGAAGTGTTTTACAATATCATTTCTTTCTACTTTGTAGATAAACCAGATTTATGTTATATTTTGTAAAGACATAAAAAAGTTAAATAAGAAACAAATACAAAAATATTAAGAACAAGTCAAAAGGAAAGGAGGTATAAAGCATTATATTTATAAAATTTTGTATACAAACATACAGTTGAACAAAATATTACTTATTTAGTAAGATATATCTTTCATTGACATAATTACATCATTGCCAGGTAGGTATATACTTTTAGCTGACCACCAAAAGGACAGAAATGTTATAGCTGTTATGGGATGTAATATATAACAGAAATTAGAGAAAACTTAGAAAGGCAAGTGGTGGCTGAGAAGTTTGTACCAAACTGCAGATTGCACTGAACATAGATTAAGCAAATATTGAAGTCAAGATTAGTTTTTAGATATAAATGGTAATTTGCTTTAGCACTGTATTAAGTCCTGATATTGAAGAAAAAATATTTAACAGGCACTGTCCTGTTTGGTCAGAATTTTATGGATTGATTTCTCCACTAAATCTGACCAACGAATCAGAGTACTCCGGGCATCCAGGGTTAATTCCTTTGCTTCAGTATCCAGTAGGGATAGGTGTGTCAGGATCAATGCCTTATTCTCTGAAAAAGATAATCATAATGATTGAAATTATTACATTTCTGCCAGAACAATATCATAATCATCACCATTATTATACCCTTCCTCCCCATCTACGATAATCCTCCTTGACATTATAATAACCACCCTCCTTCTCAGCATCATGATGTTAATACCATAATTAATTTCTATTATCATTAGTACAACCACCTTGCATCAATCTATATTTTCAAATGCAGATAATGACCATATATACCTACTTATAAGTCCATCAGAAAGCTGCACAGACCTAGATCTGCTATTGCATGCATCAACAGATCTGGGTCTGTGCAGTTTATTAGGAGGAATTAGTAGAATAAACAACAAAATGCCCGATCTGCAGGTGCATTATGCTACAGCAAATCAGGATCATATTTGAATGCAGTTTGACTCAACTAATAAGCGATTATAAATGGAATGTGCAATGAATTATATAACAGCCATTAACATTCAGCTGAAAAGTCAGAATATGACAAACAACTAGAGCTATTGCAAACAGCACCAATCATTAAAATTTGCTCAACGTAGACCAATTATCTGCCCTTGAACGTTTATAGGTGGTGCCATTGCTACTAGTCCAGCAGCTGATACGCACACATTCCAAAGTATGTTTAGGTGTTAATCATGGGATTACAATATGGTTTGATAACGATTCCATAGTTGAGAGAAAAACTAAGGAAAATAAATTCTGGATTTCAGGAAGAAACAATTAGCTAGTTGAAAGGTTTGCATGTTAATTTGCATCTCTAAACACATGTTACACATTGTCATTAATGAAAGTCAGAACCCTTCTGAAATGGGTCGCTTGTTATTATACAATCCTAATGTGATTCCATGGAAGAGCCCACTAACCATTAAACCACAGACAAGGGACTTATCTGTATAGATAATGTAACTTTATCTCCATACAGTGAAATATTACAGATTTTAATCATATTTTTACTCATTTAATGTGTGTAAGTGTCATGCTCCAGTGGAAGATATAAGAAGATATATATGAACTGGGCAGAGCCAACACTTAGTGTTTTTGAAATTACATTTGAAGTTTATGCCAGCTCACCTCATGAACATGTTTGAATCATTACTGAATTCCTCCAAGACTGATGGTACAAGTTCATATTCCAAATTATACCATGCAGATGAATCACAAATGACATCATCCATGGAATACATACAATTCTTTTATATAATTTATCTCAAGTAATTCTTAAATGCATGATATTGATTAATTCACAACATGTAATATATTAATGGTCCTTGATTATGTTTCTTTATTTGCCTCCAAGTATGAATGTGTGGATTCATTGGACTTTTTCAATTCATGGTGTTTGCAGTAGCCTCAAAATCCACAAAACATTTACTCAGCAACAAAAGGCGAGATCAGAGTAACCATGCAGGCACATCTGTATCACCCAGCTGTGGGCATTGGCAGTGTTACTGATTTAGATCACAACTAAATGTGAATTCATAGTAACAGTGATGGTACACATATATACCCAGCAGCGGGCATTGACAATGAGTGTTACTGACCCTTTTCACAAATAAAAGTGAAATTGTGTGATTTTGCTGGCTTACCTTTATCACCCAGTAGTGAGGATTGACAGTAATTATGAATTTGTTCACAAATTAGAATGAAATCATAGCAACTGTGCAGGCATACCTGTACCACTAAGCTGTAAACATTGACAGTTTTTAAGACCTTGTTCACAAATAAAACTGAAAAAAATCATAGTGTTTTTTGTATGATACCTGTATCACCTAGCACTGAGCATAGTGTTTTTTGCATGATACCTGTATCACCTAGCACTGACCATAGTGTTTTTTGCATGATACCTGTATCACCTAGCACTGACCATAGTGTTTTTTGCATGATACCTGTATCACCTAGCACTGACCATAGTGTTTTTAGCATGATACCTGTATCACCTAGCACTGACCATAGTGTTTTTTGCATGATACCTGTATCACCTAGCACTGACCATAGTGGTTTTTGCATGATACCTGTATCACCTAGCACTGACCATAGTGTTTTTTGCATGATACCTGTATCACCTAGCACTGACCATAGTGTTTTTTGCATGATACCTGTATCACCTAGCAATGAGCATAGTGTTTTTTGCATGATACCTGTATCACCTAGCACTGAGCATAGTGTTTTTTGCATGATACCTGTATCACCTAGCACTGACCATAGTGTTTTTTGCATGATACCTGTATCACCTAGCACTGACCATAGTGTTTTTAGCATGATACCTGTATCACCTAGCACTGACCATAGTGTTTTTAGCATGATACCTGTATCACCTAGCACTGACCATAGTGTTTTTTGCATGATACCTGTATCACCTAGCAATGAGCATAGTGTTTTTTGCATGATACCTGTATCACCTAGCAATGAGCATAGTGTTTTTTGCATGATACCTGTATCACCTAGCACTGACCATAGTATTTTTTGCATGATACCTGTATCACCTAGCACTGACCATAGTGTTTTTAGCATGATACCTGTATCACCTAGCACTGACCATAGTGTTTTTTGCATGATACCTGTATCACCTAGCACTGACCATAGTGTTTTTTGCATGATACCTGTATCACCTAGCACTGACCATAGTGTTTTTTGCATGATACCTGTATCACCTAGCAATGAGCATAGTGTTTTTAGCATGATACCTGTATCACCTAGCACTGAGCATTGGCACTGAGAGTCCATGACTGGTTTCACAAATATCTGCAGATGCCTCTTTCCCTCATTTGTGAAGTTGGTCATAATCTTGATGGAGTATTTTCCTGACCGTCCCACAGTGGCTTTGTACACTGTAAACAGAAAAAGTAGTTCAAACTAATATCTCACATATCTGTTAATGCAATGTGCTTTATGATTTGTCAAATGTCACAATGTGTAGCACTAGAATCACATAAATAATCTAAGAAAGACACTAGAATCACATAAATAATCTGAGAAAGACATTGTTTTGTTGTTGTAACAAATATTTAAAGTGTGTTGGTATATGGATTACCTTTTGGTGATTTTAATGGTGGTCTTATAGCTACAAAGGTATGTTGTACCAGCTCTAAAGAAACATTACTGGTAAGATTCAATTTTGCAATGGTAAAATAACCATTATTATCCTCACAATCAAACCTGAATTTTTAGTAAAGACATTAAGATCTCCATTTGTTGCAAATATTTGCTGATTGTTATGAGTCTATGCTCTTTAAATAAGTAACTGAAAAGAGTTAAGACAACAAGCTTTGTAAAATTTAACAAATTATTTATTTCCTCAGAATACAAAGTGAAAAATGAACTTAATTTTACGAATTAAATCCAAAAATAATCAAAGAGTGAAAAAAATACAGGTCCTATTAATGAAAAGTTCAAATTGTATCTCAGTTCAAATCCCAATGAAATTCAAGATGGAAGGCAATGATGTGTGTAATAGTAAGCATTGCACTGAAGTGTCAACAGTCTAATATTGAATCACAGAAAATATTATCCAGTTTTGAATTCCATATCAAGTCCAGTGAATGTCTATGTCCAAAAATTATATCAGAACACTTTTATATTTCCAGAGAAAATAACCACTTGAATTCAATAATTTGAAGAAAATAAAATTCAGCCCAAACTGGTCACAATATAATACAACTTAATTTGTCTAATATTAAAGCATATCTGATAGAATTTTTATCAGTTACACAACTACTTCAGACACAAAACAGATTCCTGAATGAGGGTCAAAAGTTCATGCTTCTGGAGAAAAAATTAAGTTTGTTACCAATTGACACATTGTCCAGGTATGACACTGACTCAACTTATTGATTCTCACTCTGAGAAAGATAGTTTTTTTTAAAAAAGTTGTGTACCAAATCTTGCACTGATTTTGGAACAAGGTCAGCAACTAGATACAGCATTTATTTTATTAGTTGTTTACATCGAGAAAATTTAAATTAAAAAAAATTAATTAGGTCAAACAGAACCGAACTCAAATTCTGGGAAATGTCACATCTAGTAAATTATGTTAAATTACAATGTAATCTAATGGAATTTTAAAAAATTCAAACTAAAAACTAAATGAAAAACAATTAAATTAAATATACATAACACTGATGAAAGTAATTATTTCATTATAATTGAAATATTGTTTAAGCCAGCTGCACAGACTATGCCATTTCCATAACATCATGCACAGTGGCGTAGCTGAGGGCTGCAGGGGGGTACAGATGTCCCCGGGTGCCAAGGTACAGGGGCGCCAAAATGAGGTTTACAACGTTACATTAGAATAAGTAAACAAGGGGAATAAATTGGTCACAAGAAAAATGTGATTAAACGGGGAGGGGGCTGGGGCGTCAATTTTATAGTTCGTCCCTTGGCGCAAAATATCATAGCTATGCCTCTGATCATGCAGGTATCATTCTTTACAGGTATTGACCTATATTTGTGAGCACTTACATATATTTGTATTTTTGTTGGTACAAAAGCAACAATGAAAATGGCATGGTTAAATCAGAGATAATCTTATTTACATGTTGGGTATAACCGACAAGATTTGTGAGCAATGATTCAAATAAGCTGGTGTCAAAGAATGGTCTGTGTGTTGTTGAACAGCAGATGCTGATCCAGAACTTAACTTGAATATTATTGTAAACCTGGAGTTTGGGTTCAAATATTGAAAAAAAAACGTTTGCTTAGAAGTTTTTATTTTACATGTGAAAAACTATGATTTGTTTTCCAATTTAGAGGTTTAAAATTGAGTGGTTCAGATGTTCATAGTTATATCTGGAGTAATTTCACTTATGGTTGTGAAGATGTTCTGTCATAAGTTTTATTAGGTGTGAAGTCTGTAACAAGCAACTGATATAACTGCTCATGCACAGACATTGTTCCTATGAACTCTCTCATAAGGTGTTAATCCCTAACAAGTAACTGATATAACCTCTCATGCACAGACGTTGTTCCTATGGGACCCTCTCATAAGACATAAAGTCCCTAACAAGTAACTGTCACAACTACTCATGTGCAGTTTCCATGGTGCTCCCTCATCTTACATGAAGCTTCTAACAAGGATATGTTATAATTACTCATGTACAGACATTGTTCCTATGGTGTTCCCTCTTTACAGTGTTGTTCATTGGAACAACAATAGAGAGAAATCCATGCTCTACGTGAGGCTACCTCATAATAAGTAAAGGTCAGACAAGCTGTGTTATAAATTTTAGCCAACTTAATGGGATTCATGACTATAGCCAGGTTTTAAGAGGAAAATACATACAGAGGTGCATTGTGGGTATAATAGAATACTGTATTAGTATGACAAATAGCTATTTCACCTGCTTCTGCCTGACACACCATCATCTTGAAGTCTTCACTGCTGACATCAACTACTTCAGTACAAACAGGACAAGTCTAAAAAATACAAAGGACAAATGCACGATTTCATTAACAAAGTAAAGATCAATCTGAACTTATGACAAGGCATTCCAACAAAGAAGCCACAAATTTACAAACAAAAGAAAGCAAACTATACATAAAAAACACAAACAAAACAAATATAAAATTTCTGGAATTTGTATGCAGAGAGAGAATTTGTATGCATTAAATTTAACAAAGACTTTTGAAAAAAATAGCAGAAAATCCCATTAAATGACCAATTTCTGCAAGTTGCTTAATTTTATTGATATATGACCAGTATCTCCAGAAGTTAAAGAAAAGAGTTACCAGTTTTATTTAATTTATAATTGATTAATAATTGTTTTCGTTTCTAAACTGCTATATTGATGATAACAACTTTATGGCTGTGAAATTTAAATAATTATTCCAAGTTAATGTTGCTAATATAAGCTATTCTTTGAAAATTAGAGCTGTTTCTGTTCTTTGTAGTGTATAATCAATATTTTAAACAGTGTTTCTTTTAATATCATAAAGTCAACATGTTATTGACAGTTGCTTGCTGATTCCAACTTTGAAGGTAAAAGAATCCTGACATTCCAACTCTAATTTATGTTTTGTAAAGTCATTCTCTTAAAGGATTCTTCACTTTTTAAAACCAACATTGCATTGCATACCGAAACAGGTCCTGGTGCTGATCCTAGCTCTTCAGCTGAAAAACAAAATGATTGACAAGTATTGATTACTTAACATAGCCAAAACAGTGCATGATGGACTATACTTCCATATGATAAAATGAACAGCTGTCCCTCCCCCTTTCATAAACTGTTTTTTTTATTCATTACTTATTCCCTCAAAACGTAAAATTTATGCTATCTGGTAAACAAGTGGACATGATATCAATAACATGATTGGTATCTGGTCAATAGCTCTATACAGAAGCCAATAAATCAGGTTAGTAGGATGCTTATTATTGACATTTGTTCATATACTGTTAAACAGAGTTTTGATGAAAGTAAGAGTACCAAGACATTGTGGAAGAGTCTGAAAGATCTGAACCCACCCAAGAACAGTTGTCTCCCCCCCCCCACTAGACTTAAGCAAAATGATGATATAGTAACATTTGTACAAGACATTGTGGAAATGTTCAATAATTTCTTCATAAGCATCTCCTGTAACAGTATTCAGAACCAGACTAACATCCAATTGAACTTGATGCCCTTCTCTTATTTATAAGAGTTAAAAATACTGATGATAATTATTTTTCAATAGCTAATGTTATTAAAGCTGTTTTTGATATGCTAATTAAGGTGAATATTAATAAATCCTCTGGATTGCATTGTAATGGTCCACAAATTCATGAAATTGCTGCACCAGTAATAACAAAGTCAGTAACACATATCATAAACTTAAGTATAATGAGTGTTAATTTTCCAGACATATTGAAATGTGCAAAATTTACACCTTTTTAAGAAAGGAGAAAAGGAGGATCCATGGAATTACAGAAAAATATGAATTATATCTGTATTGTCAAAATTATTTAAAAATATGTAGCCATTCAGGTCTATAAACTATTTTAAACAAACTCTCTATTTCATAAAGCACAATCAGGATTTAGAAAGTACCACTCATGCCAAACAGAACTTAACAAATTGACTGATCTTGGGCTAAAGGAAATGGGTAATGGACATATGACTGGGATTGTTTTACCATCTACCATCAAATAATGAATCAGCAAATACAGATTTGTTTGCAGATGATGCAAGCTTGTACACATCTAGTTCTGATATTGATGTTGGAATGACCATATTGATAAGCTTTGTACAACACTGCCATAAAAATTTGCCCTACTCAGCAGAATCATGAAACATTTACCTATGGAAATACGCAAATTATAATACAAATCATATATTCTTCCAACAATGGATTAATATTCAAATGTATGGAGAAACTGTGCTAAATCTGAGCTTAACAGGATTTATAAACTTCAGAAACAAGCATAATTTTAGATGCATCTATTAATCATCCCTTAAAAGCATTGTTTACAGAGCTCAATCAATATGATACAATTTAAGAAACCATTGTTCCAAATTCAAGTAAAACATGGAGTATAACTCAATCAAATGCTAAGGTCTATTTTAATTTTAAGAAGTGTAACGAGTTTGGTTTCAGTTCATTAATTCCTTCCAAATTGTACAGAGACAAAAATGTTTGATGCACAGATTAAGTTCCATCTGAAACAAGAGCTAAAACTAAATCTAATTTTCAAAGGAAAAAAGTTAAAATTAAAACTAACGTACATGGCAGTCTCCTTTGACCATTGTCGTCATAGAAGCGCCAATATGGTTCCCATAGCTCTGGGAATGGAAGTTCCTCCTTTGTCCCACAGATGGTTTTGATCTCATATAGTGTCATGACAGAGTCTTCTGCAAAGGAATAAATTAATAATTAAACAATACTTCAATATGCGCTTATAATTCTAATACTTTCGAACTTCCTAAGCTTGGTTCTCTGTGCCAACTGACAAAATATCTTGGTATCAATAATGCCATTTTGATACCATGTATACTTGCATATGAATCCAACATTAAACAAACCAATGTACTAGTAGGTATAGGTCTATAATTACTAACAAATTACAAAAACTCAGATATGCTGGGGGCATTTCTGGTTCTGTGCGGTCTGCAGCGGGACTCAGCTTACATGTGAGTATAAAATGGTACTAAAATATATTAAACGTCTGTATAATGGCCACCTCAATCAAATTTTGGTTTTGACAAAGTCCACCTTGTGAGCATTTGCCTTCTTTTGAAACTGGTATGACATTAACAAATTCTGCACCCAAAAAAAGCTCAATTAATTGTATCTGATATGTAAAATAAGAATTCTTGAAGACAAAAGACAGAGGCAAGAGAAGGAGGAAGATGTGAACAGTCTTCTTATTTGATACACAGAGGTGTATGTTGTCTGAGTGACATTTTATTCCATGGTACTGTATATACTCATTTTAATTTGAGTCAAATTTTTAAAAAAAACAAAGATCATAGTACATTACATTGGCTTAACCATCTCCTGAATTCTAGTGACAAAATCTGTTATAATTTAATGGCAGAATAAAGTCGTAATATTATCATCATATATACAGTCTCACTCAGAGTTCACTGTGCAATACACCAACAAGGTAATAACTGCTGACAGATTAATGTTCATGTGCTAATGAAATAAGTATATAATCTTGAGCTCTGCATTAAATGCTGATCTCACATTAGGAGGCATCCTTGATTTCTAACACAAACTTACTGATTTCATAGTAGTCATACACTTTGATAAGGGCAGGTTTGGGATTTGACACTTCAATATCAGACTGTTCTACCTCAAATGCAAAACACCTCTCTCGACTGTCAAACTGCAAGGAGAGAATTGTAAAAAGAAGGAAAATGTTTTTACTTTTTGAGACATTTTGCCTTCTATACCTATATAATGTATATACTTATACTGTCCATGCTTGAATTGAAATTGGCACCCTTTTCACATAGAACCATCTACATATCATATGAAGTCTTTTTAGTTAAAATTCATACATCAATATAATAGAAAGAATAGCAATAACAAAAATTTCATGCTGGCCAATGTGACAATCATATTTTGATGTTCGATGTGCAGTTAAGTGGAGTCTACTGTAGTTACAACTCTCATCAATATTGCTTGCATAAAATTACAACTTTCAAATCTGTTTGTGTGAATACTGTTACAACTCTCAATATTGTCTGCATATAGGTACAACTTTCAATATTGCATACATACTGTTACAACTTTCAATGATGTTTGCATATTGTTACAACTTTTGACAATGCTTGCATACTGTTACAATTTTAAATATTGTTACAACTTTCAATATTGTTTGTATACTGATAAAATTTCAAATTTTCACCATTGAATTTGTATACCTAATTGCACAACTTTACTTCTCCAGGTAGTTCAAGTGAAGTAGCAAAATCAAACAACTGCTAACAGATGACAAAAAACAGCTAAAGCAAACTTCCAATGTATTAACACTATCTACATCTTGATGTTACACTGTTTCAGGTGTGTGAATTTCATTGGATGCAATGGCAGGCTACTGTACCCAATCATAATTGAGTTGTTCAAATTTGAACACTGTTTATATATGATTGAGACAAGGGAACACAACTGGAATGGACTCATAAAAGAGAAATTTTCCACAGCCAGTTCGTGTTTGTACAAATACATCCTTTAGACCAAATATACCTGTAATTTTTCAGTTTATTCTACTTTTTTCTTCTTCAGGTTTTCAGTTTTTGATTTTAAACTTAAAAAGTATTCTTTTGAAGTCAATTGCCCCAACCATTTTTGGCTCATGTACAATACATCTCTGTTATACACTATTGGTTTGCTGGCAATATATACAAAGGGATGCAACTCATGATATCCAAAATAAGTCACATGGACAAAGCATCAGATCAATCTGCCAAGGTGTATATAGGGTTAACATATCATATTGGAACCAAACCCCAGCTGAATCATACCAAAGACTTCTAAAAATGGTACTAACAGCTGCCTTGCTAGGCACTCAGCATGAAGAGGTTAGTGTTAGGACTGGTCAGCCTGGTGTCAGGATAATGGGAATGGGTGGAACATCATGCCACATGGCTGTAGCATGATGCCCCAGTGCCAGATATTTCTTTAAACTGCCATACTGCAGACATCGTAATGACATGACTGGAAAATTGTTAAATCTATGTTAAAAATCCAAATCACACACACTCATATTGGAACCATGGCTACCACAGATGTACAGATGATGGATTTAGCACATATCATTAGTTTTTCTGATCTTCAAGCAGAAGAGCTAAATATTACTAAACGTTTAATGATTCATTACAATATGTTTTCAATTGAATGAAAATCTGTAATAAATTACCTAATCAAGCACATTATTAACAAGAAGGTTGTTACAAAAAACTGAACCTAACAAAATGATAATTGTCAAATCTATGTACATGAAATATTTCATTACATTCAATCCTTCTTTCAATATTGCTTGCATACTGCAACAACTTGCAATACTGTTTGAATACCGTTACAACTTTCAATATTGCTTGTCTGCATACTTTTACAACTTTAGATATTGCTTGCATACAGGTACAACTTTCAATAACGCTTGAATAATAATAATAATAATAATAATAATAATAATAATAATAATAATAATAATGACTTTATTTAAAGAGGGTAACACAATTAGCTAAGAACTAATCTACCTTGAGGCCCTCATACAAGGAATTTATTTAATTCCACAGCATCTCAGAAGCCACTGGATATATTGGGTTTGAAAGATGGAAATAGAGTGGGCATTTCTAATCTCAACTGGAATACTATTCCAGAGCAAAGTTCCAGAGTATTGGAAACTTTTCTTCAATAATTCCTTATTTGGCTTGGGAATTTTATACTGTTTTGTAGATATTGATCGCAGGTTGGGTGTATTACCAGGTAGCCTATACTGGAATAGGGATTGTAAATATTCAGGAGCACTATTATTGGATATCCTGTACATTAATTTGGCTTTTCTTAAACATATTCGGTCTTTAATAGGTAATATTTTTAACTTACCAGCTAAATTTTCCTTGCTTTCTTTCTGGTTTGATATTAGCCATAATGCTCTTTTCTGAATTTTTTCCAACTTTGATATGTTTTTATCATTTGAATTTCCCCATACTGTATTACAGTAGTCAAAATACGGTTGTATGTAACTGTTATAAAATAATTTTCTGTGCCTTTCAGGGAGAAAATGTCTTATCCTACTGAGAAGCCATAAACTTGAATTGACCTTTTTACTGATATGCTTGATATGATCAGTCCATGATATATTATTATCAACCAAAACACCAAGTAGTCGTGACAGACCATTTGCAAATGTTTATCCTTCCATGTTAGACATAGTTCATTGCTATCAAGATTTTTCCTTTTTTTCCTTGTTGAGATAAGTAATATGTTAGTTTTACCAGTATTAACTACCATGCCATTGCATGTGCACCAGTTTTCCAGCTTGTTTAATGCATTCTGTAAAGAGATTTCGAGCTCATGCTTTGTGTTTTGGATGTCTGATAATGCTGTGTCATCTGCATAGAGATCTGTAGATGATATCGAGTCTCTTAGTAAAAGTGGTAGGTCGTTAATAAATAAAATAAATAGTAATGGACCTAGAATTGAGCCTTGTGGCACTCCATATCTAACTGTTTCAGGTTCGGACAGAACGTTATTTATATAAACGTGTTGTGTTCTCTCACTTAAGTATGAAGTAAACCATCTAACTGTTTTTTCATCGCATTGGTAGATTTTTAGTTTCTTCAAAAGGATTTCATGATCCACCATGTCAAACGCTTTCCTGAAATCTACAAATACAGATCCTATTATTTTACCTTGGTCAAGTGCTTGAAGCCATTTATCAGTTAGGGAGATCAAGGCAGTCTCACATGAATGTTTCTGTCTAAAGCCTGATTGATTAGGATCTAACAGCAAGTGCTTGGTTAAATATGACATGAATGAGTCATGGACATGTTTTTCAATCAATTTTGACAAGGTTGGTAGTATTGAGATTGGTCGGTAGTTATCAGCATCATTCTTAGATCCAGATTTGTAAATAGGAGTTACTTTTGCAGTTTTCCATATTTTGGGGACAGATGAGGTTGCAATACTTAAATTGATTATGAATGTTATGCTATCTAAAATAGCAGAGGCAGAAGATTTAATGAGTCTTGGACCAATCTGATCAAGTCCTGTAGCTTTCTTGGTATCAAGTTCCCTGAGACATTTTTTAACAAAGTTTTTTGATACTGGTGGTATAGAGAAACATACTTCCTTAGAGATTTTACTGCTGCAGTATTTTTTCAGTTCACTAAAGTTGTTTTCTATCACTGGTTCTTTTAACTTTGTGGAGATACTGGTGAAAAAATCATTGAAAACATTTGCAATGTCAGTTTCGTCAGTGACTATGGTGTCATTTACCAGAAGTGAGTTAATTTTACTTGTCTGATTGTTGTGTGTTCTTCCAGTGAGTTCATTGAAGACTTTCCAAATGGAGATTGTGTTGCTCTTTTTGTTTTCAAGCAATGACTGATAATACAACTTTTTAGCTATTTTAATCATACTTGATATTTTATTTCTCCATACTTTATATTTTGCATGGTTTCCCCTAGCCTTGAATTGGTCTCGTGTTTTCATAGCATCTAGTATTTCAGTAGTAAGCCAATTAGGTTGGATTTCATTCTTTACTCGATGTACTTTCAGTGGTGCATGCTTAGAGACTACATCCATAAATAAGTCAGTCCACACTCTCAGAGCTTCATCTATATCATCCAAATTTTGGATCATATTCCATGGAACTTTATATAGGTCATCAAGAAACTGTTCTTCACTAAAATGTTTGAACGATCTGTAAGTGATCGTTTTGTGTGTGTTTTTCTTATCTCTCTGGCATTTAACCTTTCTTGTCAAAAAAGTAGGATAGTGGTCACTAAGACCAACATTTGGTACATTAACACAAGCCACATTGTCTGGTAGGTTGGTATAAATGTGATCAATAAGAGTGCTTGATTTTTCAGTTACCCTTGTGGGCTCATTTACCATCTGGACTAGGCATATAGTTACAACTTTCAATAATGCTTGCATACACAACTTTCAATATTGCTTGCAAATACAGTTGACTCCGGTTAACTGCACACTCTCGGGACCATCACAAGACTGTGCAGTTAACCAGAGTGTGCAGTTAACCGAAGTACGGTACAGTACAGCTTTAAATCAGCACGGCACGAATATATGTGAAGAATAAATTTAAACAATGATTACAATCCACTCTTTCAACTTTTACTTAAATGTTTAGTGTGTTTTCCTTCCTCCAAAAACGACTTCACTGATTCAACCAATGGATTCAGGAATTATAGCAAATTTCAAGAAATTCTATAGATCGCTTGTTATTCGAAAACTGCTGTCAGACATTGATGGGTCATCTCCAACAGAAAAAGGGTTCAGCTCCAAAGTCGTCTGCATCCTGTTTTTCACCATGTTGTCATTTAAATTGAATACCGTTGTACATTTTCCATCTTTCCAACCATCCATTTGTTGGTATGAAATCATTTAAACCCAAACGGTTTAGAGCAATGTTTCCCATGCTGTACTATGATTTTTCCCACGCTATTGCTCCCTAGTGGGTGCGGATATACATGTATATAACCATCTAAGGCGTCCTTTTTATGTCAATCATTTACAAAGTCACATGTACCGGCTTAATTGTTGGCTTATTTGAAGCGTTACAGCAGTGGACTGGCAATAACTGATCATGACTATACATTGTGCAGTTAACCAGAGTAAAATTGTATTGAATAATGTGCCACGGGCATAAATTTATCGTGCTATTATCCAGAGTGTACATTTAAGTGAAGTGCAGTTATCCAAAGTTTGTTTCCATTAAAAAGCATGGGGGAAAAACGGGACTGGCATGACTAAGTGCAGTTATCTGGCGTGTGCAGTTAACCGATGTGCAGTTAAGTGGAGTCTACTGTAGTTACAACTCTCAATATTGCTTGCATAAAATTACAACTTTCAAATCTGTTTGTGTGAACACTGTGTATAGTTACAACTTTCAATATTGCATACATACTGTTACAACTTTCAATGATGTTTGCATATTGTTACAACTTTCAATATTGTTTGTATACTGATAAAATTTCAAATATTCACGCAAAACAGGACACATAGGGTTATTGTTAAAAAAAATGTCTCATGCAAATAATTATATTCCCAGAAAAATTAAGCTCATTGAATTGAAACATTTACTGGAATGTTTTTAGTGTTGAAGTACAAATTTGAAGTTGGCAAATTGTGTATGATTCTAATTCTGAATAAAATTGAGAAATGAAGAAAAATTCAAAAGTAAACATTCTCAAAAAAGATTTTTCACTGAATGATTACAAAAAAATTGACTCCAAAGTTTCATGATTGCCTTGTTTGGAGACTTACTATGATATTCAGTGAATCTTTTGTTTATGAAGTAGCACTGTTAGGTCAAACGTTATAATACTTTTACTAAAATTGGTAAACAAATCACCTGGAACAGTTTGTTTACTTCACACTCTAAAACATGTACTTCAGAATGCCGTTTATCACAAAAACGTGTCGCAATTTAATCTTAGAAATCTTTAAGTAAGGTCATTAATCAGAACAATTATTGTCCAAATTTTGAAGTCCACATCATCACTATGTCGGTAATTACAACATTCTGTCAATTTAAATTGTGGCTGCAATCAAAGTGAAAAATCATCTCAGACCCATTCTTTTTAAATGCCTTCAAAGTCAGCTTCAGTATTTGTATTTAAGTGCATGAGGCCATGGATCATCTCTTTCATCAACTTGATTCAATTCTAACTCATCATTTAAGCCAGTATTATCATTAGAATCATCCAAATCGTCAACTTCAGTGTCACTACCTTCCCTGTCATAACCTTGTTTACATCTGAGTGGTCATCCATCATTTTATCAATCGATTTTCAAGCCAAAAATATCTTTTCCCACCATGTTTTGTAAATATTTCATTATGCATGCATGCTTAAACCATTTCCTATGTTGGTGAAGAAGTACACAAATATTTGTGATGTAGAACACATGTTTCTAGAGACATAACACATATACATAGTAAAGTATGACAGTCAATGCAGTCATATTCAGGATAAATATGAGATACTACATCCGAAGTCATATTCAGGATAAATATGAGATAATACAACTGCAGTCATATTCAGGATAAATATGAGATATTACAATCACAGGTGTATTCAAGATAGAATGAGGCATTATGACCGTAGTCGTCTTCAGGAAAAAATGGGTTAAACAGTTGATATCTGTTTGAATTTATCTGAAGTTTTAAAAAAAATAGTCCAATATGTTGAAATTTAGTTTATTTACAATACAGACATTTTTTTTTATTAGAGTTTTAGTTTAGTTAGTGTTCAGTTTTCTGCAAAAATAAAATATCACTTGAAATTTCATACAAAGTTAATTTAAGCATACAGAAAAATATCAAAAGCATTGAGAAACTAAACAAATGAAAACATCGGCAGACCAAAATGGGACTTTGGTAATAACACATGATACAGTATGAAATATATTTTCATTTACTCACGTCATCAAAGTAAAAGTCTACATTATCTGGATTAATCTCAAACTTCTGGATCTGATTTGTTGCCACAAGCTGTTCAAAGATAAGATAATATAAACACAAAGCAAATTTAGTTGAAGTCATACTGTAGTAAAAATTGTAAAAGACCAGATTCCACCTCCATGTAGAACTAGTAAACTGTCTGACAACTCATCTTATATTCCACCAGTGTAAAACCTGTAAAGTTAAATACATCATTAACTCAACATTCAGATTTGCAATTGTCTTTTATCCAAGTCAAAGTTATCAAAATGCGGTAAACATTATAAACTGAAAAATTTTGTTCATCATCAATAATGGTCAAATATGATAGCTCTTAAGTACTGTTTGATAAATAAATCACTACATTTGAGTTATGCATGTGCTCAAAGTTACAATGTATGACCACCATTGTTAGCATAATCACACATCAACAATGACCCTGATTACCATTGACACTGAGGCCTCACAAAATGCATGCAGTAGATTCAATTAATTTCCATCCTCATTCACAGGTATAATATGCAGTTGAACAATTGTGCGTAATCTTTAACAAGATACAATGCAAAGTTATTAATATACAAAATTAAAACTAAATAAATATTAATCCCTACTTCCAACTGCCTGGTTAAAAAAGGTTCTCAGTGTAGACTTGAATATACAGTCAAACCTGCCCTAATAGTCACCTTGATACTGTGGTCACAGGGTTTCCATGGCTACTCTCTTTTCCCACTGTTAAATTTCCTCTATCAATGTCATTTTTTAAATGGTCACCTACTTTCTATGGTCATTGGCCAACAATGTCTTGTGAACTTATGAATAAACATGCCTTATCTTGCTATAGTCAAGAATTCAGACTTAGTGTAACTTTAAATGATCTAATCCCTCCATTTTTATCTTAATGAATAGAATAATGCCACAATATTGCTTTAATACTCGTTCTTGAGGTAAATTATCATTTTTATTGTTCTCCTTTTTTTCTTCATGGCAGGTGTGTGTGCTGATGTACAAAACATATTTATCATAAAAAATTAATACGGATCTAAATTTACCCCCAATTTGTATATCAAATTTGGCCTATTAAATCCTTACCCGAGTATACCATTGTTTACTGCAAAAAAATATTTTGGGATAAAGACCATGCCAAGATCTTCCAGTGTGATAATATGTAAACTGAAATACAGCTTTCACACACTGCCTAATTCTGTATGATAAGTGGATTGTAATAATACGTTAATAAAACACAAAGATAAAATATTATAATAGTATGAAAAATCTACATCAATCTGTAATTTGCCAAAAACACTTGGTCCAATAAAAACAAAAAGATTGTCCTATAGACCATAGAACAGGCAATTAAGATGAGTGTAGAGTAGAACATTAAGTACTGTAGACCTATGGACCATAGGGCAGGCAATTAAGATGAGTTTAGAGTAGGACTGTAAGTACTATCGACCATAGACCATAGAACAGGCAATTAAGATGAGTGTAGAGTAGGACTGTAAGTATTGTAGACCTATAGACCATAGAACAGGCAATTAAGATGAGTGTAGAGTAGAACATTAAGTGCTATCGACCATAGACCATTGAACAGGCAATTCAGATGAATGTAGAGTAGAACTGTATGTACTGTAGACCTATAGACCATAGAACAAGCAATTAAGATGAGAATAGAGTAGAACTGTAAGCAATGTAGACCTATATACCATAGGGCAGGCAATTAAGATGAGTGTAGAGTATAACATTAAGTACTGTAGACCTATAGACCATAGAACAGGCAATTAAGATGAGTGTAGAGTAGAACTGTAAGTACTGTAGACCTATAGACCATAGAACAGGCAATTAAGATGAGTATTGAGTTAAACTGTAAGTACTGTAGACCTATAGACCATAGAACAGGCAATTAAGATGAGTGTAGAGTAGAACTGTAAGTACTGTAGACCTATAGACCATAGAACAGGCAATTAAGATGAGTGTAGAGTATAACTGTAAGTACTGTAGACCTATAGACCATAGAACAGGCAATTAAGATGAGTATTGAGTTGAACCATACATACTGGCGACCTATAGACCATAGGGCGGGCAATTAAGATAAATACAGTGTTGAACTATAAGTAACATAGACCAATAAACCGAAGTGTTGGCATTTAATATGACATCAATTACAGATTTGTATGATGCTGTTAAACAACTAATGTGAAAAACATAAACTGCAATGAGTAGATGGCTAATAGTTGGACAGAAACAAAGATGGAGCATACTTCACTGAGGTCAGAAAACCAAAAAGAACTGCTCAGCTGATTAAAAGTCCCGAGTGGATTTGGTATTTATAATGCAACATAAAGAAATATACTGATAGGAGAGAATGGAAGTGAAAACTGATGATTAATGGGATCTCACTCAAATCTCTGTCCAAGGAGAGACCACTGTGGTCTGACTTAATTCAACTCGTGGGAAGCATATACCTCTTCAGCACTTTGCTTCTTAAATATGCCAAAAGATGATATGAACATCTTTTTAGTTTGGTAGGGTCAAAGATATGATGTAATGGATGTACTCTAAACATATTATGACTGAGTAATGTATTTAAAGTAGAAATGCAACATATTATGAATGAGTAATGTATTTAAAGTAGAAATGCAACATATTATGAATGAGTAATGTACTTAAAATAGAAATGCAACATATTATGAATGAGTAATGTATTTAAAGTAGAAATGCAACATATTATGAATGAGTAATGTATTTAAAGTAGAAATGCAACATATTATGAATGAGTAATGTATTTAAAGTAGAAATGTAACATATTATGAATGAGTAATGTATTTAAAGTAGAAATGCAACATATTATGAATGAGTAATGTATTTAAAGTAGAAATGCAACATATTATGAATGAGTAATGTATTTAAAGTAGAAATGCAACATATTATGAATGAGTAATGTATTTAAGTAGAAATGCAACATATTATGAATGAGTAATGTATTTAAAGTAGATATGTAACATATTATGAATGAGTAATGTATTTAAAGTAGAAATGCAACATATTATGAATGAGTAATGTATTTAAGTAGAAATGCAACATATTATGAATGAGTAATGTATTTAAAGTAGAAATGCAACATATTATGAATGAGTAATGTATTTAAAGTAGAAATGCAACATATTAAGAATGAGTAATGTATTTAAGTAGAAATGCAACATATTATGAATGAGTAATGTATTTAAAGTAGAAATGCAACATATTATGAATGAGTAATGTATTTTAAGAAGAAATGCAACATATTATGAATGAGTAATGTATTTAAGTAGAAATGCAACATATTATGAATGAGTAATCTATTTAAAGTAGAAATGCAACATATTATGAATGAGTAATCTATTTAAAGTAGAAATGCAACATATTATGAATGAGTAATGTATTTTAAGAAGAAATGCAACATATTATGACTGAGTAATGTATTTAAGTAGAAATGCAACATATTATGAATGAGTAATGTATTTAAGTAGAAATGCAACATATTATGAATGAGTAATCTATTTAAAGTAGAAATGCAACATATTATGAATGAGTAATCTATTTAAAGTAGAAATGCAACATATTATGAATGAGTAATCTATTTAAAGTAGAAATGCAACATATTATGAATGAGTAATCTATTTAAAGTAGAAATGCAACATATTATGAATGAGTAATGTATTTAAAGTAGAAATGCAACATATGAATGAGTAATGTATTTAATGTAGAAATGCAACATATTATGAATGAGTAATGTATTTAAAGTAGAAATGAAACATATTATGAATGAGTAATGTATTTAAAGTAGAAATGCAACATATTATGAATGAGTAATGTATTTAAAGTAGAAATGCAACATATTAAGAATGAGTAATGTACTTAAAATAGAAATGCAACATATTAAGAATGAGTAATGTATTTAAAGTAGAAATGCAACATATTATGAATGAGTAATGTATTTAAAGTAGAAATGCAACATATTATGAATGAGTAATGTATTTAAAGTAGAAATAATAATAATAATAATAATAATGAGGACTTTGTATAGCACCTAATCTTTAACAGCTCTAAGTGCTTTACACCATCAATAATGATATGACTACATTACAGACCAACAAATGAGAAAAACAATGAAATTGAAAACATAAAAACATGCTGAAAATACATAAGATACAAAACATGATTAGGTCACTAAGTTTGTCCCTGAAGTCGAAACAGGTGAGTCTTGAGATCACTCTTAAAAGGGACCATTGTGTCTTTGTGTCTAATTTCAATGGGCAATTCATTCCTCGTCGCCGGACCCTGGTATGCAAACAAACGTTGTCCATATGACTTTGTTTTCACCTTGGGAACAATGAGAATACGAATATCAGAAGAAGAGCGTAAGGATATAGCTGGTGTATACACATGGGTGAGGCTGGATAGGTATGTTGGACTGGAGTCTGTCATTGAAACATAGCACAGAGAACAAATTTTATGTTTGATTCTGTATCAAATTGATAGCCAGTGTAGGGTACAGAGCAGTGGTGAGGTATGATCGGATCGAGGTACTCTAAAGATGATCCGTGCAGCTGTGTTTTGAACTTTTTGAAGTTTCTGGAGTAAATATTGTGATGAACCAGACAGAATTGAATTACAATAGTCCAGTCTTGAAAGTACTAATGAACACACAAGTGTTTTCGTGGAATTAACAGGAAGATATTTACGAATGGAACTGATGCGTCTCAATTCAAGATATGCAGCCCTGCAGATGTTCATGACATGTTGGTGCAATGTGAGAGTACTGTCTAGAGTAACATCTAGATTCCATACTGACTGTGAGAATTTAATGTTGGTGTTGCTGATATTTATTGTCTGAGGTAAAGGATGTGGATGAGAAAGTCTTTGTGCTATGATCAGAATAGACTCTGTTTTATCATCATTCATCTGCAGCTTGTTACATGTCATCCATGATTTCACATCAGAAATGCACTTCTATACTCCATGGATGGTAGCATGAACTTCAGTTGGTTGGCTAGACTTGTATATTTGGGTGTCATCAGCGATCAATTGGTGCAACACTGGGTGATGATCTATGACGCTTGAGAGCGGCCACGTGTACAGAATGAAGAGAACCGGTCCAAGAACAGATCCCTGTGGAACACCATAACATACATCAACTGGGCTGGAGTGTATTCCATTTGCAGATATAATTTGTGTCCTTTTGACTAATAAGGACTTGAACCACTGTAAGGCTATATTCTGAATGCCAAATACATGCTGGAGACAGTGAAGTAATATATCATGGTCTATTGTGTCAAATGCTGAAGATAATGCAACATATTATGAATGAGTAATGTATTTAAAGTAGAAATGCAACATATTATGAATGAGTAATGTATTTTAAGTAGAAATGCAACATATTATGAATGAGAAATTTATTTAAAGTAGAAATGTAACATATTATGAATTAGTAATGTATTTAAAGTAGAAATGCAACATATTATGAATGAGTAATGTATTTAAAGTAGAAATGCAACATATTATGAATGAGTAATGTATTTCAAGTTTAAAAGAATGATAAAGTAATAACTAAAAACATATGAACAAAGACATATTTCATACCTCCTTGACAGTGCTTTTAACTGGAATCCATCCAGTGACCATCTTTACTTCCACAATAGCCATATTAGAAAAGTTGGGCAGTGCATATCTGCAAAGAGAGTTAGTGAAAAAATATAATGCAAACTTGACATATGTAGCAAAGAATTACTGGACTCTCCACTTTCATAACTATTTATTTCCAATTCATTCCAAATTCTGCCATCACCCCAATATCTAGATTCTTCCTCCAGTGATGGATAAAATGTCTGCAACTGTTGTGTAGATTCACAGGCTATCCCTACTCATATCTAAATTTTTTAAGCCTACATTAAATGTTGTAAGAAAGGATGCATAACATGTGTCTTTGGGGTGGTGAATGGAGAATTTAGCATCTGTCATGACCTAATGTTACAAAAGCAGCTAAACAATTCCTGTTTTGCATCCATAAATCAGCATCTGTCAGGACCTAACATTATGAAAGCAGCTATAAAAAAATGTCCCTGATTTGCATCTATAAATTAGCATCTGTCAGGTACTAACATTATGAAAGCAGCTAACAAATTCCTCCTGTTTTGCACCTATAACACATCATCTGTCTGGCCCAAACATTATGAAATAGATTTCCCTGTTTTGCATATATAAATCAGCATCTGTCTTCCCTGTTTTGCATTTAAAAGTCAGCATCTTTCTGGACCTAACATTATGCAAGAAGTTTAAAGATTTCCTTGTTTTGCATCTATAAGACATAACCTGTGAAGTAACTGCAAGATAGCATTTGCTTCGTGACTAAAAGTTCAAATGTTTAATGCAATATTTTAAAATCTTTCCAGCAGTTTTCAGTTAACATCCTTTAGCAGCTAAACTTTACATCTTTTATGGGCATTAAGTTAGCCTTTGTTGAAGGGTAACTTACCATCCTCTGATTAGTAACTATAAATTCTGATCATGTTTAGCTGATTAGTAACTATAAATTACAATCATGTTTAGCTGATTAGTAACTATAAATTACGATCATGTTTAGCTGATTAGTAACTATAAATTACAATCATGTTTAGCTGATTAGTAACTATAAATTACAATCATGTTAAGCTGATTAGTAACTATAAATTACAATCATGTTTAGCTGATTAGTAACTATAAATTCTGATCATGTTTAGCTGATTAGTAACTATAAATTACAATCATGTTTAGCTGATTAGTAACTATAAATTACAATCATGTTTAGCTGATTAGTAACTATAAATTACGATCATGTTTAGCTGATTAGTAACTATAAATTACGATCATGTTTAGCTGATTCTTCTTCTTCTTTGTGTCCTTCCGCGCAGTGGGGCGCATAGGGCAACAAGCTTCCTCCAGTCATCTCGATCAGTAGCCTTAACCTCTGCTGCGTTCAAGTTGATATTGACGGCTCACAGATCTTCTATAAATGTCCGACGCCATGTCTTTCTCGGTCGTCCAATGCCTCGTTTCTTACGTGCTGGCGTCCACCACATCGCCGTCTTTGCGTGGCGCGTCTCGGCCATTCTCAGAACATGTCCCGCGAAACGTAATCTTCTTTCTGCGACCACTTCTCCCAGACTTCGGGTGTTTGCTCTTCTGATGATTTCCTCGTTAGTGATGTGGTCGTGGTAGGTGACATGAAGAATACATCGCTGTTGAAATACGTTCAGCCTGCTGACCAGTTTCTTCGTGCCGTTCGATGTCTCGCAGGCGTAAATGGCGGATGGGATGACGATAGTGTTGAAAAGGCGAAGTTTGGTGTTTGTGTGAATCGACCGACGTGTCCAAATTGGGAGAACACGTTGGAATACGGCCGCCCCTTTGCCAATTCGACATTTGACGTCTGCATCAGCTCCACCTTCCTTGTCGATGGTGCTTCCCAAGTAGGTGAACTGCTCGACTTGGCCGATGGGTTTAGCTGATTAGTAACTATAAATTACGATCATGTTTAGCTGATTAGTAACTATAAATTACGATCATGTTTAGCTGATTAGTAACTATAAATTACGATCATGTTTAGCTGATTAGTAACTATAAGTTACGATCATGTTTAGCTGATTAGTAACTATAAATTACGATCATGTTTAGCTGATTAGTAACTATAAATTACGATCATGTTTAGCTGATTAGTAACTATAAATTACGATCATGTTTAGCTGATTAGTAACTATAAGTTACGATCATGTTTAGCTGATTAGTAACTATAAATTACGATCATGTTTAGCTGATTAGTAACTATAAATTACAATCATGTTTAGCTGATTAGTAACTATAAATTATGATCATGTTTAGCTGATTAGTAACTATAGTAACAATTACGATCACGTTTAGCTGCAATGACCCAATTATATGATGAAGGCAAATTTAACATTATCCTCAGTTTAGCAGATTTGCAAATTTAGCAGTAGCAGTGAGTATGCATCTGTTGTAGGCAAATTTACCATCTGTTAAGCAGCTGGAAATTAGCATCTGTTTAGCAGCCACAACTTTGCACCAGTTGAAGGGAAATTAGCATGTGTTTAGCAGCCACAACTTTGCACCAGTTTAAGGAAAATCTGTCATCTGTTTAGCTGCATTAAGTAAGCACCAGTCTATGGGAAATCAACCATCTGTCTGGCATATATTTAGTCACTAGAAGTCAGCATCAGGTTATGTTTCAAATAGACTAAATTGCTCACCTCACACAGATTCTAAGAGTTCTCTTCTTGCAGTTGTCGATGTCAGACTTGGACCTGTACAAATTGACCCTGACATAAAAAGAATTTGGACCTTCCTTCTCCTCCTCCTTCTCATATATATTATATTTCATATTGGCCTGAAAAATAAGAGAGATTTCTCCAAATATTTGTTCAGCATCAAATGATGAAAGAGTATTTGGTAAAATAGTCAAGTAACAAAAGAATGAAATATTTTCATGAAAGATATTTGTGAACTGAGCTTTATTTTCTCTGGGTATGTAAAATATTGAGTAATGTCAGTGAAAATGAGTTTTATCTCTGTGGGTATGTACAATTTGATGGACTTCACTGAGTTTAGAATGAAAACAGAAAATGATAAGTCATGTTTTCAAATATGAAAGGTACATAAAAGGCTTTTGATTGGCATCCTTAAACATGGATAGTTACTAGTATTCATATCAGATAACATAACACCAAAAAACTAAAGAGACAGAAATACTATTCCAATAATTTTGTATCAGGTATGAATAATTAAAATGTTGATGGCTCATTATTTTTGCTTTGTTTCCATTCTAAAATATACAGTGAAATCTCCATACACTAAACGCCTCCTCATTATGAACAATACTGATGGGTTCCTGATTTTCCTGTATTTTATCATCATTTTCAACCACAATATCAAGAATACCAGACATTCAAGAACATAGTTGTTGCATTCCAAAAGTTCATATCATCATTTTTAACTCAATATCAATAATATCTGTTAATAAAGGACAAGACTGATTGATTTCAAAAGCTCACCTGCCCAAATGAGATGAAAATTATGAGTTTCTAATTCTTGTGTATCATTTTTAACAACAATACCACAGACATCTGTTAATAAAGGATAAGGCTGATTGATTCCAAAAGCTCATATGTTTAACATAACATCAGTCACCTGCCCATATGGGATGAAAACTATGAGTTTCTAATTCTTGACTATTTGTGATCATTTTTTACAACAACATCACAGACAACTATTAACAAAAGACAGCACTGATAAATTGTGAAATGTCCTAAATTTGTATTATCCTCTGTAAACACAATCATCAAGGATAAATATCCTTAAATGGCATTTTTGTGCTTCTTTGAGTGTCCTTTATATACAGGTTTTACTAAATAAGACGAAAACTTAACAACTTGTCCAATCCAAATAAAAGAAAACACCAAGATCCAGACTAATTAAGGTGATTAAGTTTGCTGACCATGCAAATTTTGATGTGGTAAATACTACCTTTCCAAATCAGATTCTAATTTGTAGAGTGCATATCACAGTACTTACAACAGCTGAAGGAATAATAACAGTGAAAAAGAACAGAGGAAAACCAACATCCAGACAAACAGACAATTTTTTTAAATACAATCTTTTTTAACTCACCTGTACCATGGCACAGCCCTTTCCTTGCACATTTACACTGAGCTGA
The DNA here is from genome assembly GCA_029339505.1 of Unio delphinus. NCBI lineage: Eukaryota > Metazoa > Mollusca > Bivalvia > Unionida > Unionidae > Unio > Unio delphinus. Next base: position 15,343,886 of record JAQISU010000014.1, read on the forward strand.
GTGGTTTGTGGAGGCAAGTCCCAGGTGGTCAACACAAGGCTGTTGGAGTCATTAATACCAATTTGGTACATGTTATTTGGCATGTCCACCTTGACTGATATGTCCATACCTCCATGGTAGACCAGGGTGGCATACATAGACAGGGATTGTAAGGCAACTACTGTGTCCTGAAATAAATTACATAGATTATATCAAATACGCCTATATTAGGTAGAATATACCATTCATATTAAAACTGGGTATATTATATAAATACACACCTATATTAGGTAGAATATATCATACATACCAATATTAAGTAGATAATATAAATACATACCTATATGAGGTATATTATATAAATACATACCTATATGAGGTAGACTATATAAATACATACCTATATGAGGTAGATTATATGAATACATACCTATATGAGGTATGTTATATAAATACATAAATATAATAGGTAAATTATATCATACATACTTACATTATTTTCCAGTACTCTCCTAATGATTCATTATTTTCCCTGTTTTTTAAAAAAAGTTTTACAAAAAGAAGAGAAACAAATATGATCAACCTTCAAAGTATCAAATGTTCCCTGAAGATCCATTAAGATTTTTAAACCTTGTCAATAGTAGTAAAAACTTCTAACTGTGTTGAGGCAAGATAGACAACATCAATAGTAAAACACTTTAGACAAGTATAATGGGTTGAGACAAGATAGACAACATCAATAGTAAACCTTTCAAGCAGGCATGATGGGTTGAGGCAAGACAGACAACATCAATAGTAAACCTTTCAAACAGGCATGATGGGTTGAGGCAAGACAGACAACATCAATAGTAAAACACTTCAGTCAAGTATGTTGGGTTGAGGCAAGATAGACAACATCAATAGTAAAACACTTCAGATAAGTATGTTGGGCTGAGGCAAGATAGACAACATCAATAGTAAACACTTCAAACAGGTATGATGGTTGAGGAAAGATAGACAACATCAATAGCAAACACTTCAGTCAAGAATGTTGGGCTGAGGCAAGATAGACAACATCAATAGTAAACACTTCAGTCAAGTATGTTGGGTTGAGGCAAGATAGACAACATCAATAGTAAACACTTCAGTCAAGTATGTTGGGTTGAAACAACCTAAAATATAGATGAAGAAGAATTCCCCAAAATATTGTGTCTTGTCTGCTCAGCTGAAGCAACTTCCAAGTAACCAGCAAAGTTACTGGGGCATGAAAAATGGGTCACTGGGACCGCCATACCAATAGTAAACACTTCAAACAGGTAGTTTGGGTTGAGGCAAGAGGGATAACATCAATAGTAAAATACTTCAAACAGGTATGATGGGTTGAGGCAAGAGGGACAACATCAATAGTAAAACACTTCAGACAGGCTGGCAGGTTTGAGACAAGAGTGGAAATTAGTAGAATAACATTCAGGGAGGCTAGGTCAGTTGAGGCAAGAAAGACAAGATTTGGATAGTATATTGGGTGAGTTAAGAGAGACAACATATGTAGTAAAAATGTCAACCAGGCTGGTTGGGTTGATGCTAGAGGGACATGGTACTAAACTATGCAATGATTTTGTTGAAAGTTCAGACTTCTGGCTGATTCTTCTGTAGCTGCTAAATTGTGTGCTGTTATTAGAGAATTAAATTAATGTCAGACTCTTCAGCAACCATTTGAAGTTCAAAATGGTTTGATCAGTCTATCTACTTAATCTGATATGATACTGAATATGTGACAAGGTTGTAAATACCAAGTGACAAAAAGATGCATATGGGGATGGAAGGAATGTTAATTTGTCTTTTGTCATAACAACATAAATGAATATATTCTTTTGAAAACTTAGGAATAGACGACGATGAGCCATATAGGCCCCACTTTTAAAGCACTACTTAACAAAAGCGTGCACTCAACTTAAAATGTGTGCCTCTTGATAAAATCTTTTCTAGTCAAATTTATGGTCAGTATATCAATGTTACCCCCCCCCCCAAAAAAAACTTCATGTTTCAAACACAGGATTGCTACAATTATCAACTGCAGTTTACAAATAAAATCATTATCCAAATTTGAGCTAAATATAATGAAAAAGGACTACACCTATTAATCAAATCAAAATTTAAAAAATCTATACATTTAAATTTCGTATGATATACTTTTCATTACATCCGGTTTTAATAACTTTCCCTTGTTTTTGTGAATTTTCTTAAAATTATGTAAATGTGTTTTGATATAAAATTCAAAAAGAAAAAATAGAAAGACAATTAAAATGTTAACTCAGGTTTAAGACAATAATGAAGTAAACAAAACAAACCTTATTTTTCTTTGGTCAATAATATGAAATAGAAAGGCATTAGAGATACCTATATGGCAAAAAATATGAAAACTTAGGATTAGAAAGAACATTTAATTTAAAGTCCTTGAAACAACCTAAAATATAGATGAAAAAGAATTTCTCAAAATATTGTGTCTTGTCTGCTCTGCTGAAGCAACTTCCAAGTAACCAGCAAAGTTACTGGAGCATGAAAAATGGGTCACTGTAACCACCTTTTACCTTTGATAAGCAGTAACCTCATATGATGTAGCCATGCATCAAATCAACTAAATGCTCAAGTTAATACTGACACCAAGAACTGAAACATTACCTTTGATAAGCAGTACCCTCATATGATGTAGCCATGCATCAAATCAACTAAATGCTCAAGCTAAAACCGACACCAAGAACTGAAACATTACCTTTGATAAGCAGTACCCTCATATGATGTATACACACATCATATTAACTAAATGCTCAAGTTAATACTGACACCAAGAACTGAAACATTACCTTTGATAAGCAGTAACCTCATATGATGTAGCCATGCATCAAATCAACTAAATGCTCAAGCTAAAACCGACACCAAGAACTGAAACATTACCTTTGATAAGCAGTATACTCATATGATGTAGCCATGCATCAAATCAACTAAATGCTCAAGTTAAACGCAGGCAAGACAAAATATATGTATATTTTCGATAGATTTGGATGACATATTTCTCATGTACTTAATCTGAATCTCTGTGGCCCTAAGGCTTGTCCATGGTTCCCATAAATACATCATCAAATGGTCATGAATCCATAGTCAATTATTAGATTTCTTCATGATCAAACATTTTCGTAACTTTTGTGCCACTGAAAACATTTGATACAAGTTCACTATACTGTAATATTAATGTTAAGATAAATCATGAGATGAGAGTCTTGTATTTGAAGACTAATGTGTTTTTGAATGGTTGCATTATTGTTGCAAATTGAGTTTTGACAGTGATGCATTGGTAGAGCTGGTAATAAGGATATTAGTTACAGAATATTACCATTCACACAATCATTTCCTCAAACATAAGGCTGTTATTGCTATAATAACACAACATTACATGAGCAACTTGAAGGGCCTGTCACGACACTGGTTGAAAAGAATTTTTAGGTATTCAAAAATAGATAACCTTTTCCTTTTAACTGTCGAGTACTGAAACTATCTTAGATATTCTTCAGGAGCAACATGATTTTCAAATTAGCTAGTTTGTGGTACACATACATGTACTTGATGTTGGATTGGCACCATTTTCATTTAGAACAAAGTGGACATTAATAAAAGGTTTGTGGTGAATACCCAATGTCATAATGATTATCAATTCATGTGGAGTAGTTACAAGATTTTTGAGTGAGTCATCAGGGCAGCCATATTGGATGTATGACGTATCATTTTCGTTTAGGACCAGCTAAGTATCATAAGTGTACTAATGAAAACGCCATGCTGATTTAACCATTTATTTGGAGAAGAGTTGAGATAACAATGTATTCAAGATATGACTTTATATGATCAGGATTATAAGATTTTCAAGATGGCTGCTGTCGATGTCAGATTGGCACTATTTCATTTAGGAAAAACTGGACATCATAAGAAGTCTTCTGGTGAGAACCCCACATCAATATGACTTTTTGTTAAAGTTGTGATAAAAAATTATTAATATGGCAGCCATGGCAGATATCATAAGAAGTCTTTTGGTTAAAACCACATATTCAGGAGAAAATGTGATTACAAGGTTTCATGATGGTTGCCATGGTAGCCATACTAGATGTTAGAGGGATGCCATGGTAGCCATACTAGATGTTAGAGGGATGCCATTCTCCTTTAGCATTAACTTTCAATCATGTAAGGCCTTTTAAGAAAAAATAACCATGCTGATATGACCGTCTTTTTGGGTGGAGTAGTAACAATATCATTTTAAGATGACTTCTGTGGGTCATATAGTGAGAAAAAAAACATGATATTACCATCCATTTAGGACAGGTAGCCATACCAATATGTTCAAGATGGCCACTGTGGTGGCTATAATGGATATCCAAACCACATCATTGTCATTTAGGACCAAATAGACCATGGATGAAAGTGTAAACTTTTTAAGATAATCCTAGTAGGTGAAGAGGAATAGCAGTAATACACTTGTGCTAATGGATAGATGGACAGATAATGAACAACAGACTATCTGATTAGTTCTTCTTGTCTATGACTAGCAGAGCTGAAAATAGCAGAGAATTTAATTCTCCATTGCACTAAGAACCTATGAATGTTATGACAACACAATGGTATCATAATTTCCAACAGCTTATTGTGGAAAACTGCTTCAAATTGTGGTATTCAACCGATCATAAAGCACACTTCATTAGCAGATGCCATAGAATTAAGTTCTGATGGAACACCAGACAACCTCCCAACCTGTGTAGAGGAGAATCCTCCATAAGCATTTCTCTGTTGGGTCAACCACTGTACGATGGGCTGTGCCTGACTAACAGCTCCTGCTTGTTCTAGTGCAATCTTGGCCATCAACACATAGGCAGTCATCTCAACCTCGGCTGAGGGTGCCCTCCAGTAAAAGTAACCTTCATCAGTTTTATCCCCCTCCTTTTCTTCCTGGCTCCAGTACTTCTGACCTTGATCTAGCCATGAAAATAATGTAGACTGTATACCATCCACACAAGATCCTACTGTGAATTACATTCCTTTTTCTAGTTACAGAAAAAGTTGAAACTTTCAATTAAAACAATTATTTAGTGCCCTAGGAACTTCAATCAATTACTACTATGAATTACTACTATGAATTACATTCTTTTTGTTAGCATTAATTCTATTTTTGAAGGAAAAACCTAGGACTATATCCCTCACCTGAGTTACAGAAAAAGTTGAAACTTTCAATTACAGTAATTTTTTAGTGACCTAGGTACTACACTCAAGGTAAAATATCTACCAAACTTTTTAATATCAGTTTTTCTATTTTTCTATATTAGCCTGTTTCAAATTCATATGCACAGTCTCTTCCTCATAACTAAACCCATCAAAAACAATGGTAATATAAATCTATTTACAAAGTTGACTTAAGTTGGATGAAAAATATGGTCTTCAGATCAATAGCTGCTGTAACATGCTCAGCCAATCCGATTCAAGGTCATTTCAATATTATCTGCAAAACTCACTATATTTCTTGCATGTTTTCAGAAATCATACTTTTTGGGGCAAAACTGATATTTAAATGTCTTGTATTTTTCAGAACATGCTTGACCAAAATTGTCTAGATACATTCTAAAACAATCTGATGTCTTGTTTCCAATAAAATTCATAGTGTTTGCCAGTAATTTAACAGTGAAGTTTACTTCATTAGGTCAGCAATAAATAATTATTATGATCATGAACATTCAATAACTAAAATAATCTAAAATCCTTTTTCTCAACTGTAATGTAAAATTCCCCAATATTTCTTGTCAATTGCAGTCTTACAGGGTCTATTATAGAATGTATAATAAATTTTCATGGTAAATTCCAAAAGTAAAATAAAAATGCAGAAAAATCAATCAATTGCATGAAAATGATGCATTAATTTTTCAAGCAATACATGTGATGTACCTTTGTTTCTTAGGTAAATCTTTTGTGTCAATTATAATGTAAAATTTCCAGCATGGGGATGAATATTTGTTTAACAGTGAATGCACAATGATGTCTTCAAGACTTCATTAGATATATTACATCTAGTATTGTTTTTCCCTTTAAAAACATATAAATGCCGAGTTTTCAGGGCAAGACTATATTAAAAGCTTCAAGTAAAAGACTAGAATTTTACTCATTATTTATTTGATAAGCAGCTTTTACTCCATACTCATGAGATAGGAATTATAATTCCATTAACTTGTCTGATAATCTGAAGAAAATGCAGGCATAACAACCATTAGTGCCATGTATTGTACATGTCTATGTCTGTGTCTCACAGAATTGTATAAATTCTTTTATCTATGAAATGTACTCGGGGTTTCATTTTTGTGTACAATGATACCTCAGGGTGATTTCAATATATATTGTACATTAGCTTGAAATACTGAGTTCGGTTCACCCTATGCCACATGTGTGAAGTGTTTTCGATGGGAAGAACCAAATGCTTCCAGTACACAGATGATATCTATGTATAAATGCCTCACCATAGGTAAAAATCTTTACAGAACATCTCATCAGTGAGCAGTCTACTTTAAAAACATGCACATCTTCAGCTGTAGAGCTGAACAGAGTAACCAGAGTGACTAGAGTGACCAGTGATCGGAGTCGACATATCAGCTGCAGAGCTAATATGATATCGACCATATCAACTGTAAATTAGAACCCATGCAGCCGTAGAGCTGAATAGTATTGCTAGTTGAGTAGCTGGTGATCCGGCATTGCTGACCAAGATTGGTTGATGCTGATTGCTAAATTTACCAACCTGGAATCTTGATGACTTCATTGGCCAGTGTGACTGGTAGCCGAGTGTGCTGGTGACTGAGTGTACAACTCCATACATGTAATCTTTAAGCCATGGGCTAATTTTTGGGGTTCATAAAACCCAGTGTGGTTTTGGGATATAGATATAATTTATATATCTGGTCCGTTTTGTGAACATAATTTCGCTATTTGAGTGAATACATCTTACTATATGAGTACAAGGCTACATTATTTACTTACATTATTACCCTTGTCTTTGTACCATGTATGGTCATTTATTTGTATTTTCATTATTTAAGTCTGTGTGTTTTATGTTAATTTATCCAATATTTGAATCGTATACATGGACATATTAATCATAAATAATTTTTTATTTATATCATTCGTCATTAAACATTGTATTTGTATCATCATCAATTGTGATGTGTTGTAAATCCGAAATCCCATCATGTTATTTTGTTACACACAAGATCTAGTCTATGAATGCATTCATGCTAATTTTAAATAAAAGCAAACCTGAAATAGATAAATGTTTAAAAAGGAAATATTTTGGTAAATACTTGCCTGGCTGTTAACGTTAGGGGAATACTCTACTACCTCTGAAATCCATCACTCCTTGAAAGATGAGTAAATATCTATCCAACTACATACATATTAACTCCCCCTTTTACGGATTAGGTGACCACTGATATTCCAAATGTAACCAGTTTTAATTTGAGCAGAACCTTTAACACAATGATACATTTGTAGGGGAAGTTGTGCAGAATTGTTAGTAATAGAGACATTAATCTGAATGCAAGGCTTTCATTAGTCTGATCTTAATAGAGTTTGGAGTATGCTGACTTAAGAACTTTCTACAGTCAAGAAGACAGTGTTGGTTGGGACTATGTCTTTCTTTCCTGCCTTAAGGGGCTTTTTTCCCTCAGGTCACATACATGGAGTTCTACATCTTCGCTTCTGTTAACAGGTCAATCGAGGAGAGAGAGAGAGAGTGTGAATAGTTATCTGTTGGTTGCCTAATGACCACAACCTGTTTTTATAAATGAAAGCAGGTTACATCATTAGAATGAATGAGCTATCTAAATGGAACTGTAGCTATAATCCATGGAGACCACAAGTAGATCACTCATCCTAAATGCTGAAGCCAGCACTGTCAGGAAGCAAGTTTTATATGACAGCTGCTTCATTGCTGTGGAAGACAGGGGTTCAAACTTTGATGAGATAAGCAACATCAAAACCCCATGAAAACGTTCCATTTTGGGGACAAGGTATGTGAGCTTGGACTGGATATCTTACTATTAGACAACAGGTCATAAACTTGTGGTGTCTTTTGGTGGCCAATATTATTTTTTCTTTCTAAACCATTGATTTTGAGGGCTCCATGTCTAATTGTTTCTTCTCATTCTCATGACAAGTTTTATTCCTTTAAGCTCCTCCTTTAATTGGCCAATTGCAGTTCACATATTCTAACACTGGGTTACATCGGCCCACTCATGTAGAAATCTTTCTTAAAGTACTGTATTGCACATTTCCCAGATGCCTTCAGACCATATTTAATGTTCTAGGTTGTAGGTTTCTGTGTTCATAATATCACTGAAGGAGGACTATAATAGTGAAACAAGAATAAAACTCAATCAAGACAGAACTGTTTTTGTAAAGGTGCCCCGATTGGCCAAGTTGTCTAAAGTGCTCTCCATTATGGATCACTGCCATCTCACCTGTCTGCGTGGGTTTGAGTCTAAGAGTCGGCTAATGTAGTTATGTGAGAAAGCTTGCCAGTAGCTTCTCGTGTGTCGGTGCTTCTTTCCGTGGGTTTTCTTGGGTTCTTCTGCCACCAATAATACTGGCCACCATGTATAGCCTATCATGTGCTGAAAAATGGCATTAAACCCTACAACAACAACAAAAACAACAATTGTTTTTTTTTTATATACAAGGCTATCTGGCACCAATATAATCATTTCCACACCTGTGACCTATAGGTTGTGCCTCCTCAAATTCTGGAAAGGAAACTGCTTGGAAACTACTAACTTCCAAATCATACTGGTCCAATTCATTCTTATTTAACATGTCAGATGATACTGTAGAGTTGGCAACAGTAGTTGGACAAGTAGAAACCATTGACCAATCAGAATGCTTTTTACAATGATCCTCTGTTGAATAATATACAGAATGAATCCAACTAGAAGGCTTATACATTGAATTATTGCAGAACAGATTTATTTAAAGTCAGGACTCTAGATGATAGAAACAATATATCATGGAAAACTAGACTTAACCAGGAGAAAAGCACAAATCTATTGTAAAATGGAAAATAAAATCATCACTAGTTGAAGACACTTCCTTGCAGAAATAATTATCATGGATGAAGCCTTCTGCAAATGTATGAATGATATTTTTGATGCATCTAGGAGAGAAATGAACTACGTTGAGATGTATTAAGAACTATATACCTAGATGGACAAAATGTTGAGAAGGGATAAGGTCCGAATTATCTACATTGATTATCCAGCCTAGACTGTGAATGAAGGAAAGAAAGTTATTTTGAACCAACACTAAACTTACTAAATTTTGTGCAGTATGTTGTCCAGGAGGATGTCCAGAGATATGATGCAGTTTATTTATTACAAGTCTCAATTTGCCACTGGATTTTATTGCCAGAATGTTTCAAGAGTAGAAGCCCTGGGAATGCAATTATTGGACTGTGAAAAGCTATATCTCCATTTGCAAAATATCTGCCTACATGGGATTGCTTTGGAGGTTGCCTCCATTTGATCACTGTAGAAATCATTATGTGGTGGGGGAGGCTATGTGAATGGAATGACTCGTAGTACGCAATTGTTTTCTGGGAGTAAGTTGATCCGAGTCTGGCCAAAAGGAATCTGGCACCCTGTGTCTCTCTAACATGTTCATCGTTTCTTATATGCCTATTGATGGGGTCATGTAAAGATAGGAGCTGGCACTAAACATCAAAGGGAAAATTCTTGTGCCACCTGATTTTTTTCCCTCGTCAATTCAACTCTGGAACAGAAGGATAGAGTAGAAAAGGAGAGTTGCCCCATGATGAGGTTTCAGAGAAGATGAATAATAGAGTGCATCTCCTCTAATCAAATCCATGTTACAGGAGTCTTAAGGGCATTCACCACTGTGTGGTGATCAGCTCTATAACCATCCATGGTGATACTGATTACTGAATCCCAAGCATTTCATTTCTGCCCTTTTCAGCTAGATGAAAGATCACCGGACACCACACGTAGGGAGCAAGTTAACACAATGTTCCTAATATTTAGATGATGATAAAATGTCAGGCCACTTTCTAACATTATAGTGGAATAAACATACTGATGATGAAGATGAAAATGTCCTTGTCAAGACTTGGTATGTCTGGACAATACGTATCAGTATTTAGCTTGTACCTGTGGTGTGAGAAATTTCTGAGCAACTGGCTCACCATGAAAAAGAACTGCATTACCAGGGTTGCTAAGCACATGGAACTTGAAATTAATGATGTATGCAGTCCCAAAATGTTGGTAATTCTGTCAGATCCTGGAAGCAATGGAAAGTAGATTCTTCCATATACAATGATCAGAGCTGTAGACCAGCATGTGATATACAGGAAAGATGACAGAACTCTGATGTGGAAAACCTTCTCAGTCTCATCACAGTAAGATTTAATGAGGAGGAAACTTGATGGGCAGTTATTGTCAGTTTTCTCACATACAATAGCCAAGTCTAAGACTCAAATACATGCAGACAGAGGTGAGCTGGTAGTGATCGTGAACACTTTACACTACTCAGTCATTCTGACCCCTGATGTCTCTTGTGCTATCTGTGAAAAATAATATCAAGGATGGTAGCACATAAGGTAAGATCCCATTATTTGTGGCCCAGAAGAGGCTCCCTTTGGGTGGCATAGGTTTGAGGATAAGTGAAGATACCTCATAGCAACTGAAGCACTGAGATGGACATACACCATAGGTGTCTAGAGGTACTTTGCAGTAGGTTAGATTAATCCATGACCGTTCCAACATAAACTGGACATTGTCCACAGAAGTGTCTGGCAGCACTATGTGTGTTAGACTGATCCATGAGTGCTGGTAGAGGCATCATCCACAGGAAGTGCTTAGCAGCACTATGCAGGTTAGTCTGTTATATAACTGGTTTCATGAAGTCGTTTCTTGGGTATTGTGGCACTAACTGCAAATCATATGCAGGAAGTGACTATCAGCAGTATGAAAGATGTGGAACTAGACAAATTCATTTTCTGGTGGCTGACAATGTATGATCCATTGTGGCATAGAGTGATCCATGTTATATGGCTGAATCCAGTCATAAAGGAACATGACCATCATGGCTGGTATTACATTGTCCAGTTCTTGATAATGAGATTGGGTTTGGGATATCCATCCACATAGCTGGTTCAAACTTCTGAAATGCGAGACTTTAGCTGAGGTTGTTGTTGCTCTCCATTTTGTTCCATGTAAACTATTGTTTTCATCCTTGAAACGTCCTTTTTGCACCTTCCACAAAGTACCTGAAGAATTATTGTCCATTGACTTTTGTCCATAACATGCAAGTATGGCATGTATTCAAGGAATGCCAACCAGAGAATACTGCACATGTTCAGTGGTTGTCAGACTGGTATTGCCCATAGTATAAATCTGTAAGACAAAACAGAACCAACAATATATAAACATAGTGACTTGTGTCCTGCTTTATGAACTTTTAAATTGTCTTTACAGAGTTACCCACAATGATAAATATCTGTAAAAGTGTGCACATGACCTGTGCAGGTAAAACATTAGAGTATGACCATTAATATTTACATAGTGGATGCTAAATCATAAGAAACCTGTATGAATGTCAATTTTGACTGCCTGTACAGGTAAAATCACTAAACCATTACTTATAATGACTACATGTGTTAAGTAGAAGCCAGATAACCAGCTAGAGTAACATCTTACTCATAGAAATGGCCATTTTTGACTGCCTTTACAAGTAAAATCATTGCAGTGTCACTAATAATGAAATATATGTATGAACTGACACTATTAAGTAAACCATATATGGAAAATGTATCTATACATATAATGCAATCACAGCAAAAGCACAAATATAAACATGTTTTCTATATCACGCAAAACTTGCACATGAAAAAGGAACTGAAGCATCATTATTCATGCTTGTGAAGTAGACACTACTGTTTCCGTTATGAGACAATGTTACCTGTAGGAAAAGGCCCAATGTTCTTCAATAAGCATAAATCATATACACAACTATGACTCAGACAATAAGGCAAAAACCTTAATTACAGGTATCTTGACTCAGCAGAAATTATACAGCAATACTAAAAGAGTTGCACAACTAATACAACGTACCAAAGGCATTTAAGTGTGTGAAGATGGCAAAGTGATAACATAGAAAGTTACAAAGCTTTGTCATTGGTGGTAGGAAGGACAGAAAAGTTGGAAATTTACTTCCTTTGAAGATGCAATTTATCCAACTTGTTTGAGGTAGAAAACTGCTTGTACAGATTATGAGAGGCCTCTCTGTCTATAAAGAATGTGCTAATTGGCAGATGTCGTGACAATTTCATTGGGACTTGGTGTCAATCATGGTATCTGGGGAAGAACAGTCTACCTGTCATCTACATGGGCAGATAACTTTTATCTTTATTCTGGGAGTGCTGGATTTGCAATTTAGTATGATTGGGTAACATATTTGAAGAAGACATCACAGAACACATCTCAAAAGCAAAATCAACAAAACTGTTAGCCTATGAATTATAGTGGATTCACAGTAAACGACATGAATTTCATTATTTAGATACCAAATATGTCAAACAAACTGGTACCACATAAATAACACATACTTCATGGTAAATGGCATGAATGAAAACATTCACCTACTTAAGCCAGATATATGAACCTGAATTTCATAAGACTAAACTTGTGACAGATGACAACTGTTTTACCTATTCCACCCATAAGATGTTGCTTAAATATGCAATTTTCACATTATTTATATGAAGCTTTCTGAGCAGTAAACAATTTGCCAAATGAAATCTAATCACATGAATCATGTTTTCACTCCCAATACTCACATGGCATCTTTGTCCTGGCTTCCAGTTTAGCCATAATTTGTCCACGTTTGGGGCTGTCAACATTGTACAGAGTGTAAGCATAGGCCATGACAGCTAATGTATACGTATCTGCATTTGTCTGTTGCTTATCCAAACATGTGAAACCATTTGCAACAGCTGGAACCTGGAAAATAGGACAAAAAAGGAATGATCTACTGTAGAATCAATGTCAGAAAACATTGGATTTGGACAATTTTCAGAATTCAGTAACCTACGATATTTATATCTTAACAATTATACATGAATGTGTACTTATTTCTAAAAAAAAAATTTTGTTACAAAGAAGAGATTACACTGGTCCTTCTTGGGGGCCTCAAGTGGCCAAGTGGTCTAAAGCACTCTCCATTACAGATCACTGCCACTGTCGGTGGTTCTTTATGGGGGTTTTCCTTGGCTTCTCCACTATTAATACTGGCTGCAATGTATAGCCTATTGTGTGCTGAAAAATGGCATTATACCTCACAACAACAACTGGTCCCTCTTTTTTCTCTTTTTGTTAGGTACCATTTTCAAAAAAAAAAATAATTTCTGAGAAAACATTGCTAGTGAAGGCATGATAAAATGTTTTTTAATATCTAGTTCAGCTGCTAAGGATATAGCTACCAGCATGGATGACTCTGGATAACAATGACCTTGAACTTCAAACACTTTTTTTTTCTTCTTCCAAAAATGGAAAATGTTGGGCCCAATGGGACTAGGTTAAAAAGTCATTCTGAACAAATGGAAAACAGATATTATGACCTGTGATTTGTTCGATCAACAAATCTAAACATATTTCATCATCACAGGCACTTGTACACACCAGCTGACATTAGATGTACAACATTTGACCATGACATCTCCAGCTACATATTCCAATAATCTTGTACATTCTTCAAAGGATTAGTATCCCTTACATTTTTGTCAATTCCAGCCTCTAGTAGTGCAATCAGTGCAAAAGCTGTCAATCCTCCAACATTCTTGCCGTCTGCCAGACCTCCTTTCAGGTAATTGCTGAACACCTGACCAACACTCTGGATACAGCCATCTTCACTGGTGATTAAGAAGCCACTGCATGCTGAAGTCAAGATCTTTGCTGTTGATATCGATGAATGTCCGTGACTGGGCCATGGATTTGACAACAAAAGCTGTCAACCAAGTACTTGCTGTACTGTTCTGATACTCGTTGTCACCCCAGGCACTGTAGGAACCATCATGATGCCTATATTTCAGCTGTCGCTGGTATCCTGTTTAAAGTAAAGAATTTAAGTTGTACAATTCTTGGTAAAATCTAGAAATATTGTCGCAGAATATAAATACCATGCCATCCTCACTTTTATATTGAGGGATATCCAACAGTTCAGTATGCATTAAAAAATGACATTAAAATAAAACGTGTCATACCAGTATATCTTACTGGGGAATAATTCCACAACGTTTGATATATTGTTAAGACTGATATATAACAAGACACTAACATTATTAAGACTGAATTATTACAAGACATTAACATTGTTAAGACTGATAAATAACAAGACACTAACATTATTAAGACTGATATAGAACAAGACATTAACATTGTTAAGACTGATATATAACAAAACATTAACATTGTTAAGACTAATATATAACAAGACACTAACATTATTAGGACATTAATATTACTCACCAATTCTCATGTATCCTTTAGCCTCATCCTGGATTGCATATGTGAGCTGGTTGCAGTACATAGATATTTGGGGACCAGGATGCCATGTTCTGCTCACCACATCCATATGGCATCTTTAACAGATCCTTCAGGTTGGATAGAGTTGGACCCATTATGTCACCTGAAAACATTTAAGTACAAATTTTAGTACTGAGATAGTAATGGTTTGCAATGGGTAAACATCTGCTTTAAGCATAAAGGGTATATTACACAGAAATCAGTGATGGATGGAAACATGAATTTCAGTTCTTGTAATATAGTTCAAAAAGACATGCATACACATTCTGTATTCTGGTGCTTTTGTTTAAAAACATAGACTCGTCCACTACCTAACTACCTTATCAATATCATGAATCTGTGAGGAAAAGTTCATATTGGAAGAAAACTGTTTATTTATTGGAAATGGGTCGTATACAGTTGCTATAAATAGCTGAAAAGGAAAATACTCTTACACTATTCTTATGCATCAGGCACATGCTTTAGGAATGTATATGAGTGGAATTAAACAGGTAATAGAAATGATAAAAAGAACTAAACAGATCAATCCATATACATGTGAGCATAAGATGTATTTTGGTGAAAAAGTGAAATGGTTGGCATGTATGGTAACATCATATTTCAAATCTAGTTAAAATAATGTTTCCTGACTCAAAAATAAAATAAAAGTTCTCATTCATATAAAAACTACTCAAATACTGACTAGTTTATTGTTCATGAGAAAACATAATCATATAATAATATTAATATTTATTATTATTATTATTATTATTATTATTATTATTATTATTAATATTATTATATAAACTTATTATTCATTCTTTACTTACAGTAATGGAATGAGATCTGGTAACTGATCCAAATTCCTTATTAAATATAAAATGAAAATTCTATTATATGTGTCTGATACTCACAGTTTGATATAGCCAACTCACAAGCTTATTGGCCACAGCAACATACCCATGTAAGATATCTGATAGCAAACATATAATAACAAATAATTCATTTGTTTGTTACTAATGAATATGGAATTGTTTTCTAACCTATGAGGCATCTAGTGTTTACATGTTATTAAAATCCATGACTGTCTACCCCAATACACAATGTTTCTTTCAAATAGTCTGTCCTTTTGGAGCCCCATTGCTTAATACATATATTCTCCATATCATGTACTATTGCCTCACACATGATCTCCCAACTGAGCCCAATTAGGTATCACGGTACCAATTATTTTTCCATAGACCTCAATGCTAATATTTGGAGAGATAAATATATTTTCTATCCTAATTTAGTGTGCATCTCACAGACTGTTATAGAGAACAATGTTAGAGTGTCAATTTGACAATGACAAAACCAGGTACTCCATTGCATTTAAGAGAGATAACTCTGCTGGAACTAGACAGGGGTATGAGTTATCTAGTCACAACATACCTATTTTCAGTCATGTGTATTACATCATAAAAAATACAAAATTTTATCTATTTAGGAATTAGCATAAATTCACATGTTTCCAAGAGGCTAAACTTTTTTTTAAGCCTAACAGAAAGTACAACTCTTACATAATCCACCAATCAAAGCTTGTGTTGTTGTTTATTTCGGATTGCAATGGACCCTACACCTTAAGCACCGCCCACATGGACATGCGCAATTGGTACCGTTATACCATTACTTCTCACATGGTGTCTTCTCCCAAGAGAGCCCTATTGCTACACACATGGTTTTCTCCACTTTTGAACACTATTCCTTTATCTTTGTCCAAGAAACTGATTTCCTGGATAACCTATATTCTTTTATACAGAATTGACCGAGTATCCAGTAGGCACTATTGGTCCATGCAACTGAAATGTCATACTTTTACCACAGACTTTACACTACACCTAAAAATCAAATCACCATCTATGTATCTAATTAAGAATAATTTCTTGACAGTTAAATAATATTGATTAACATGGCTTACCTATGACATTGAATTTAACCCTTGTAGAGTCGGGAACTAGTTCATCATTACTGGCAACAGGAAGATTGATTACCTGGCTTAACGAGCTACCTGTGGATGTATAAAAATATTTTTGTTTGCAAATCCATGAAACAAACACTTTAATTTAAAAAACAGACTTCATAATCAGAGTCATATTTGTATTTTTTTTAAAGAAAATGAAAAAATGTACCCATGCATTCACCTTTGTATCCCACAAACTTGCATCAGATCACCATGCATTCCACCAGACCAACTATTCATTAACAAATCTATGAAGCTACTAAAAAGAACGTCACAAACATAGTCCATTTAGCCACATTATCCCACTACAGTACTAAGATCACAGAGAGTTCCAGCTGCAAAGAGCTCTTCGAGATACCTAAAAAACTAATATCAAGGAACGAATGTACACCACTTCCAACTACATTCTCTCCAGTAGACCTTGCGGACCTGTATGGAAATTTCTTCTGTGACAAAGTACAAACCATTAGAGATATGCTTGATCAAACAATTTCAATTGACTCATCACCATACAGTTTCAATACAGAATTTCAGTGACAACCATTATGAGCATTTGAACCTGTCTCTATTGATTTAGTATGGACAATCATGATGAAGAGTGCACCAAAGTTATGTGAACTTGATCCAATTCAAACATCACTGCTGCTCTAGTGCTTAGACCCAAGACTGTCTTCACTAATTGATGTTATTAATATCTCTCTCATCCAGTGAATTCCCATCATTATTCATAACTGCTGTTGTAGTGCCTCTGCTGAAGAAACCAACAATTGACCATAATGATTTAAAGAACTTCAACCCAGTTTCTAATCTGCTGTTCATATAAAACATCTTAGAAAAAGTTGTTCCAACCCAACTTGTAACTCATCTGAATTCAAACAGTTGTTTTAGCAATGTACAAACTCTAGACAGTACTCTCACAATGCACCAACATGTCATGAACATATGCAAGGCTGCATATCTTGAGCTGAAATGCATCAACTCTATTCGCAAATGTCTTTCAGTTGATGCCAATAAAACACTTGTGTGTTCATTAGTACTTTCAAGATTGGACTATTGTAACTCAATTCTGACTGGTTCATCTCAATATCTACTACAGAAACTTCCAAAAAGTTCAAAAAACAGCTGCTTGGATCATCTTTAGAGTATCGCAATCAGAGCAGTCCTCTCCTCTGCTCTGTACCCTACATTGGCTATCCATTCAATCCAGAATCAAAAACACATATTGTTCTCTGTGCTATGTTTGACCAACGGACTCAGTTCATCATACCTACCCATGTGTACACACCAGCAAGATACTTTGGCTCTTCTTCTGACAGTTGTATACTCATTATTCCCCTATAAAAACTATGTCATATGGACAATGTTTTTTTGCATACCAGAGCCCAGCAACATGGAATGAATTGCTCATTGACATTAGACACATAAACACAGTGATCCCTTACAAGTGTACTCTTAAAATTCACCTTTTTCAACTGCAAGAACAAGGCATAGAAATGTTTGATACCTAAAATATTTTATGTTTTCTGCACTATACAAAGTCCTCATTATTATTATATTATTATTTATTAGCTATTCATTCATTTACAGCAACCATGAATTGTTGTGCTCATGTTCAACTATATTGATGCTGTATTTTCATTCGCAGATTGTTAAAACTTGCAAACATTACATACCATCATCCTCTTAAACAGATATTTATTCCAAAACTTACAACAGTACCATGAATGGTCACTATTACTAAGTAGGCATGTCAAATTCTAGACATCACAGATCAATGGGTTTTATTGACCATAAACTTTGGTGCAAGTACATGGATGTAAACTAAACTTTATGTGCAGGAACTATTTTTTTTCTTATTAGACTTAACATGACCATGACCCCGACATTCAGATTCCCAAATCTAGAGAATTCTTTATTAACTAAGTGCAAGTCATCAACAATGCCTGGTCAGGAAGCTTGCTCTAAAACAAAGTCATTCACATTTATCTTGATCTTTGACCTTTGGCCTCTTTCACACCTTAGAAAACCAGTCTGTTCTCTCTTTATTAAGCCATACAGCTGCAATAAATAGAAACTGAGGTCAAAAGTTGAAAGTAGATTCCATTATGTTTCTTGGATATCAGGCAGCGGCTATAAATAGAACATAGTACTGTTAGGAAAGTGCATGCAAGTCTATGGACAGTGCACTCTTATGTCGTACTTACATAGAAGCCAAGGGCTCCCTAGTGGCCGAGTGGTCTAAAGCAATTACTGTTCCAGATAACTGCCATCTCATCTCTGTATGCGTTCAAGTCTCAGGCTTGACTAATGTAAGTGAGAAAACTTGCCAGTAACTTTTCATGGGTCGGTGGTTCTTCTGGGGTTTTCCAGGGTTCTTCCTTGACCAGTTATACAGACCACCATGTATAGCCTATCTTGTGCTGAAAAATGGCATTAAACAATAACTACAACATAGAAGCTGTCTTTTCTAGAATATGGTCAGTGGGATTAATGTGATGTTAATAAATATGAGACAACCTTTGCATCCACTTCCATTGTCCTGTTCTATCTTTTCATCCTCTTCCATTCTCCATCTGAATCTATATACACTTTTACAAACCTATACCAGGAAGCTTACCAGCAAACAGAATCCTAAAAAAAATGACTGAGTAATCGTTACTATTTGGGGAGCGGACCCTACAGATCACCTGCAATTAAATATTAACAGAGCGATTTTCCAGATTATGATCCGTTTCCCAAGACTGATAGTCTGTCTTTTTAACTGTCTATGATGTTTGATATGTTTTCCCATTTCTAGTTCCACACATGCTGATCATGCGAAACCTGATAATGATAACTGTTTGTCCTGTTTATTATATTACTTCTAACCTTCTGCTCATTATAAAATATCTTTTTTCATCTTCAGCATAAAGCAAAAGAAACACACAATTGTATTCAAATACTTACATTTGGCAAGCTAACTTACGAAGGTAATTCGCTTTGTTCTGCATGTAGGAAATGAATGTTTTATCAATATTGCAAATGAAAGAAAAAGTTTGGTCTAACCCGTGCGATATTTAAAAAAGTTAAACGTTCAAGTAAAATTGTGAACTTTCATGTACGAATGACAACGGAAGCGACAAGACATAATGGATACGGTATACAATTTTCATCGTGTTCTTTTTCTGGTAACACCATTTTGTTCTAGTTTTTATTGATGTCCAATACAACTGTGGATAGTATAGTATAGTGAAGTGTATTTTGGTGAGGGGTAGTGTACAACGTTCCCTCTAAGCTGCGCGCGTGCGCGCGCTCGCAGCTGCTTAGGCATCTACGAGCAGCTGAATTGCCAACGTTAAATATTGCTCGTCTCCATAATGCTTGCGCATTGCAATGAGCACTGCGCGCACACCTACCATTCGCTTAGAGGGAACGTTGGACTAGTGTAGTGTAATAATAATAATAATAATAATAATAATAATAATAATAATAATAACGAGGACATTGTATAGCGCCTATTCTTTAGAAGCTCTAAGCACTTAACAATAATTATTTAAAAAAAAGCGAAAAAACAACGAAAAAGCCATGAAATTAGAAAACATAAACAATGCGGAAAATATGTAAGGTAGGAAACATTATTAGGAAAGTGATCACTGTGTCTTTGTGTCTAATTTCAATGGGCAATTCGTTCCACGTTGCTGGGCCTGGTATGCAAAAGAACGTTCTCTATATCACTTCGTTTTCATTGTAGGAACAATGAATATACGATTGTCAGACGAGGAGCGTAAGTATATTGCCTGTGTGCACACATGAATGAGGCCGGATAGGAATACTTGACAGGAGTCCGTTAGTGAAGAGTAGCACAGAGAACAAATTTTGCATATGGTATTTACGTGATTTCTTGAACGTCGGTTTGTTCTGATAGTTTCTAGAATATCATGTGATATCTTGTTTACGTACAAAACAGAGATATAAACCATGTTTTAGGAAAGAGCTATTCAGTAGAAGTTGGGCTTTTATAATATTAAGTTGTGTCTTCTTTTTAAGTTATTTTTAATTACCGTGTACTGGAAATTGTGTTTGGAGCAAGGGGAATTATTTTATTATTTATCTGGAAAAGAATACGTGCTCATAGATTTTCATTTCGATTATTATTTTAAAACTAAAACTGACTTCATCACGTGCCATCGTCGTCCATATTGGATTACATCGTCAAGATTCGAACCGGGAACAATTAGGACGTTTATTTATCAGGATTCTTGCAATTTCACTAGTGGATTATATTGTGAAATCTCTTTTGGATACATTTTTTGACTTGATTCTCTAAAACCGTAAGTTTGTTTATTTTCTTTTAGGAAAATATTTGTACTTAATAAATTGTTTGTAAAATTTTACAAGCTTGTTATTTTCATTTCTTTCTATGTTGCTGCTTATTCGAGCCTAAGTATGTAACACACGTGAACATTAAGATTGATGTATTGCCTAGGTAGGCTATAACCGGACAGCTTGTAATAGCATCTCCTTCTTGGAGGTATAAACTGAATTTTAATTAGAGTTCATGCCATACAGATCTGGCAGATATGCTAGTGTAAAGTCATATAGTGGTTAAATGACGAATTGAGACGAACAAGAGAAAATTATAGGAAGTTATAGTCCTTTTAAAACAGATGTTATAAAATGATATATTCCATGACAGTTATTAATGCAGACAGACTAGAGAGAATTATTATGCCCTTTATGAGAATGATAAAGATTTTTGGCGGATAAAGAAGTTATCCTTAATGGCTAAGTTAAGCGGAAGAGGGTGTTCCAAGAAGGAATTTATAGTTCTAAAATAGTTCCTTCGTACAATTATTCAGTTCAAGTTTTACTGCAAAAGGAAATGTCTGATGAGCTCCTAGAAAATTAATAATGAGGTCTGGAACTTTAGAAACCTGCATCGGAAGGACAGAGGGAGTGTGTGTGTGTGTGTGTGTGTGTGTGTGTTTAGTAGCCTCTTCGGGTTATGAAATCTTAGTTGCGGACTGAGCTATCTTTCCCACTGTGCAATCAAGTGTGTGGGTCTCACTGGATAGTTTCGCATTTTGACACCTCCCAAATATTTAAATCTGTAATGTGGTTTAGATTTACTTTGAGTTAAGCTTGGAAACTGTTTGACTTGTTGGTGACTGCCTGTCACAGTTAGACTAGCACAGGAGATCAAATGCGTAACGTGGGCTTCAAATGAGCTGCGGACTTGACTTGCTTATTTACATGTGTCTGCTACAGAGGTAAATATCCAAAAATTTAGATGGTTGAGGGATGATGAAAAGTATGCTAATTTGTTACAGTACTAGTGAACTTTTTTCATGTATAAGGCACATACTAGGTAGTACACAACACGTCACCACACATACTAGATTGTTTTAGCCCTCTTGTCACAGGAAAATATTCAATATACCAACTTTCTGTAAAAAATGAATGTAATAAAGAGGGGATGGGGGCAGTGTTAATTCAGTAAAAAAGCCTCTAGTTGCATGAGGAATTAACTTTAATTTCTCAGTCATAATCTTACAAGCGTCATTTCAACAAAAACCATTAGTTCATTTTTATTTGTGTCTTTAATGTAATAGTATTATCACTTTTCTCTTATAGGTCATTGTCAGACAAAAATTTGACAAAACAACTGTCCAGTGAGACCGTAGAGCTTTCTTTCCCTTGAAATATATCATATATCAAGTAGCAGAGAGGGTCAACCCTACAACTTGTTGAGGTTTCTATTTGTCAAACCAAGCCTTGTTACAAAACCAAAAAATAGGAAAAAGGTGAACCTTACAACTTTTGTAAGTGTCTATCTGGCATAGCAGGGTTTCCTACGAAACTAAAAAAAATAGGAAAAATTTAAACCCAGTGTCAATTTGTTAAACCAATGCCTGTTATGACAAAAAAGTGTCAGAAAATGAAATTGCCTCTGACGTATTTGTTATCGCGGTTTCGTTAGCTGTTATTAATTAAATCATATCATATAACAATAATGGTTGAAAAATCGTTAAAGACTAGTCTAGTTCAAGAGCGATTAGAGGAAATAAAGAGATTTATCCCTGTGAGAGATTTTGTCAGACAAAAACTTAAACAGCGACAGGAAGCTCAAGTTGATTTTGCAATAGGTGTAGAACAATTATTCAAACCTGTTACTAGAACCACTAAAGAGGATCTATATATATATATATATATATATATATATATATATATATATATATATATATATATATATATATGGAAAAGAAGGAGAAGAAGAAGAAAAAAAGAGAGGTGTTCTTCCTGAACTTAAAAAAATCACTGAGATAATCGGAGAAACATCTAGACTTTTACAAAATCTTCCTCCTGCAATAACACAAGCGGCAAGGCTTCAACCAGGTCCAAAAAAACCGGAGAAGAAATAATTGAAGAATTTAATGAATGTACTGAGGAGGCTTTAACAGTAATCGATAAAAGTGATGCAAAAGGACTTCCAGCTCTCATTTGTACGACTTATGAAAATAAAGGAAAAATGTTGAAACCGAAATATAAGTGATATATTAGAAATATACAACAGTGGGCTGATGTAGTTTATAAAATTAAAACTGAACAAGTCGAGTTGATACAAAAAATGTATCCTATAGGGGATATCTTGATGCGTTAGGTAAAGTGTATGATCAATATGAAGAACTAAAACAGCAAGTAATAGTAAAACAAAAACCGTGAAAATTGCAAGGAAAAGACAACAATCTTCAAAGCAAATGTCTTTCTCAGCTCAACAAGAAAGAATAACAAAATGATAATTTTCAAGAAATATCAGATGATGATCTTCAAGAAATTAACAGATCACTGGAATCTCTACAAAAAGAATCTGATGATGTGCAAGGCGCACCTCGTACTACTCATGATAGTGGTCTTGTTCCCTGTCCTAATAATATAAGCTTGGACAAAGCACGATTAGAAGTTAACTCGTTGATGATCACCATAGTGACTAATTGTCACCCGATTAGATAAATAACATTTAAATAAAATGATCATACATCGTAATCACAACAAGACAACTATGACTTATATAGTAAATTCACGATTGCCTGTTTATAAAGTGTATTATGGAGATGGTATTGGTGATGTTGTTCAAGGGATATTCACAAGAATGGCTCCAAAAGTAGTACCAATCGCAAAACAATTATCGATGAAAGCTTTTGATGTTATTCGTGATAAAGGTATTAGCGCTGTTGGTGATGTTACCGGTAAAGCATTTTACGCGGCCAAGGAAAAACTAATCACTCTGATTCGACGACGAAAAAAAACCAACCACCCGTAAAACTACCATCTACGGATATCATGCCTTCAAGTGTTGGCAAAATAAACAAAGCGGTAGATCAAAAAATAGCAGCGGGAGTAAATGAAGGATTTGAAGCTCATGGAAATATCACTGCAAATATAATAGCGGAAAGTTGTTTGAAATCCCGAGCAAGATCGCGATTTAGATCGAGAAATATATAATAAAATGTTCATATCTTCAACCGACCCAGCATTGGATATGGATGCCCCGGTGCTCAAAGATAATTCTGTAAATAATTATCAATTTTATAAATACAAAGCAATACAACCAAATGAACGAGAGGGAATGATACGAGTAAATACCTTCTACCCGCTGAAGCATTTATTGAAGTAGAAGGACAACTTGTAAAAAATGTTGAAGCTAATACGCCATATGACGCAAATGTCCCAGTTGGTTTTGTCAATAACGGTATTATGTCATTATTTAGTAGCGCTATATATATATATGATTGATGATAGAGACATTTAATCTATTCAAAAGGATGTTGATATCGCCACAACAATAGTTGGGTTAGCGAGATATTCTGATGATTATAAAAGATCGGCTGGACCATCTATAATGTTCGCTAAGGTGATGATAATGATGCAATCTGGCGAGATGCTGCTGTTCCTGCTTGTAAAGTAAATATAATAAAACTCTCTGTTATGGATGACAGTAATTAATGATTCCATCAATCGTCGCAAATCAAAAAGTACTATCATTTATGAGCGCAGGTGGTAAATCATTATTGTCATGGCTAACAACAATAGCTAGTCTGCAGAGTCCCAGTAATGGAGACCTTTAATGGCATGCTACATCAAACAAGGGTGTTTCTGCGCCTCGACACATATTTATTGCTTTACAGGATATAGGAGATTAAATTTTCAGGAAAGCAACAATAGGATATTTGATCAAATAGGTGTTAACGAAGTCTCGTTAAAAAAAAACGGTCAACAGGAACCAGCTGTGAATATTTCACTAAATTACGGACAAAATCAAATAGCACTCTCATACCATCGTTTGCTGACATTTATGGGACGTGATCAAAATGTAGATACCGGTCTGCAAATATCACAATTAGATTTTAGAAATCTATATCCGATTTATTACTTTTCACTGGAACATCTTGACTTAACTAGACAATCCGTCGTTGACGTATACTTTGAAGCTCGTGCAACACAACCTCCCGTTGTCGCGGCAGGTCCACCAATTGTTTACGGTGATTATAGAGCAATTGCCGTCATTCTCAGTGAAAAAATAATGCTACTCTCAAAGGTTTTAGTGGACGAATGAGTATAGTTGATGCGCCAATAGGAAACACGTAGACAATTAGATCAATCTCGTAATAAATAAAATGTTATATAGTCACGTTAGTGTTACTCTGACTCCTGGTCAGATTAAAAAGTTGCAATCGGATTCAGCTAAAAAATGTGGAACTACGATATCGTTAAAACACAATCAGATGTCTGGTGGTCAGAATAAACTATCACTGACAGCTCGTCAGATTAAGCATTTCAATGTTACTAAAAATGATAAAAAGGTGTTCAGGTTACTCTCTCGGCGGCCGCGATCAAAGACATGATTAAATCAGGTGGTATATTTCCACTTCTCGCCGCGTTACCAATGCTGATTGCCGCCGCCGCCCCGCAGTTGCAAATGTTGCCGCGTTAGGAGCAGTTGGAACCGCTGCCGAGATGGCACTAGAAAAAGCAACTGGAAAGGGATAGAAAAAAAAGGGAAAGGGTTTAAGACTACCAGGGACTCCGTATTCACGGTACAGAGGAAAAGGCATGAAGTTGCCAGGTACGGTTTACTAAAACCAGTCAAATTTTGATTTACTTGATGCTGCCAAAACATTAGCGATAAGAAACTTCAGAGCTGTTTTTATGCGAGATCAATTACCACAACAACCAAACAGCACTGAAACCGGTATCATTAATCTCGATAACAGCACCAGACCTTGAACTCACTGGGTTGCACACGTGATTGATCCACGTGGAATTGTTGTTTTTTTTAATTCTTATGGGTTAGCGCAACCTAAAGAATTTATGCGTTATATACAACAATTAAAATCCTTTCATAAAATGAAGACCTGGTACTCCACGTTACCAACACAGACAATGACCGACCCACCAATATGTGGCCAAGAAATAATAAATGTATTTAAATCTATATCATCATCGACTTAACCGCCCTATAAAACCGTACACGAAAACATTAGTAATCGCTTTTCTTTAGAGATCTTAAAATATAATGATTGATATTTATGGGAGAGCTTACTCAAGCCTGAAAAAACCCCTAGGGTAAATATCTGCAACAAGAGATGTAAAGAAAATTATCGAAGATGAATTATCCAAGATGTTCATTCTTGCAAGTGTGGATCCAAACGAAATACAAAATTCAAGACAAACAGGGTAAATTGAAAACGATTAATATTTCATTTAATGATATTATAGTTAAAATTAATGGAGTAAACGAAAATTCCCTAACGGTGTTTGATTCCATCCGTAAGATTAAACCAGGAGTTCTTTTTTCAACTGTGATAGATAATATCAACAACCGAGTAAAAAAATCCTATGACACAATGACAGGTAACCTCGACATGAACTCGAATAAAATAACTAGACTTGGCAATCCAACACTGGACACTGTGACAAAAAAATATGTAGACGTGCTGAAACACGAATATAAAACCATGGATGATAAACTAATAGCACTGCAACACGAATATAAACCAACGGATGGTAAACTAACAACACAGCAACACGAATATAAAACCACAGGTGATAAACTAACAGTGCTGCAACACAAATATAAAACCACAGATGGTAAACTAACAACGCTGCGAGCTGTATATGATGTTCATGTAGGCGCGTTTGCAAACCGCCATAGCAATTTGTAAAAATCAGATGAAACCATGGATAATTTTTTTGGTACTCCGCTGACTGTCCCAATGAAACTTTCTGATATTAGTACAAATATTGATACAATTAAACAAACACAGGACAATATCATTAGTGTATTTCCTGCTATCGCTGCATGGCTTGATAAAATCAAGATTCCGCATAAACAAAATATCAATACCGTGTACTCAGCACATCATGGATCTTTCACATGGACACCTCAAAATAACATCATTCAAATTACTGCTGATGTCAGGGGTATCTATAGATTGACCCTGCTTTCAGCAGTACAGTTTAATGTGTCATCGGGTACATCTACGGGAATTAATACTGCAAGTGCAATTATAATAGATAAGGGTGTCATGGAAATGTTTACAATAACCCTTGTCAGTGGTAATTTAGCATCAGCGTCAAGCACATGGTATGTTGAATTTATAATTGATTTAAGTAAATAGTATAATGAATGTCCAACAAAATTGATATGATCAAGTCTGCGAGTTTCAAACTAAACTAAAAAATCTTATTGACGAACATACAATGAAGATAAAAAAAAAATACCGTAGGCGAATTACCAGTTTTGACATTATTGTGTATTTGGTTTCAAGTGTAATTGCTGGAACGGGTATACTGTTATCAGCGGTAACAGAGCTGAAACCTGTAGTTGTCACAATTTGTGTGTCAACGGCTAAAACAATTACAAGGATTCTTACCATTAAACAAGCGCTTCTTTAATTATATATTGGACCTATTAAACAAACATAAATAGATGTCTGACCATTAAGATCTTTCAGAAGTTCAGGCAGGTGAACACAGTTATTGACCCTTAAATCATTTGATCAGAGCACTTACAATGCAAGCACTGGATGCAGATGATAAGATGGTGAGACACACACACATATATATATATATATATATATATATATATATATATATATATATATATATATATATATATATATATATATGATGGAGGATTGTTATTCTTTTTGATTTTGTGGCAGAAAGGAAAAGAATTGATTTTAAGTAGCAAGATATACAATTTGCATTTAATTTTTCTTAACAGTCGATCAAGCAACACTACCATATGTACATGTATTGATCACATGACTAATGCAGCAATGAGAGCAAACATACTGAGATATTTTGATTAGTGTGAATTCAGGTAAAATTAGTTATGGGTGTATATTTGATGTGTTTTACAATATCATTCTTTTTAAAACTACTTCACAGTATTATTATGAATCTAGCATGATGAAAATTAATTTTGGCGAGTAGGTATATTTTTTTGTGTTTTACAGAATCATTCCATTTGCTGCGTTTTACAATATCATTCCATTTGAAGTGTTTTACAATATCATTCCATTCTACTTTGCAGATCAACCAGATTAATGCTATATTTTGTAAAGACATAAAAGAAGTGCAATAAGAAACAAATACAAAAATATTAAGAACAAGTCAAAAGGAAAGGAGGTATAAAGCATTATATTTATAAATTTTTTTATACAAACATACAGTTGAACAAATATTACTTGTTTAGTCAGATATATCTTTCACTGACAAAATTACATCATTGCCAGGTCGGTATATACTTTTAGCTGACCACGAAAAAGACAGAAATGTTATAACTGTTATGGGATGTAATATACAACAGAAATTAGAGAAAACTTAAAAAGGCAAGTGGTGGCTGAGAAGTTTGTACCAAACTGCAGATTGCACTGAACATAGATTAAGCAAATATTGAAGTCAAGATTAGTTTTTAGATATAAATGGTAATTTGTTTTAGCACTGTGTTAAGTCCTGATATTGAAGAAAAATATTTAACAGGCACTGTCCTGTTTGGTCAGGATTTTATGGATTGATTTCTCCACTAAATCTGACCAACCAATTAGAGTACTCCGGGCATCCAGGGTTAATTCCTTTGCTTCCGT
The DNA here is from genome assembly GCA_029339505.1 of Unio delphinus. Classification (NCBI taxonomy): domain Eukaryota; kingdom Metazoa; phylum Mollusca; class Bivalvia; order Unionida; family Unionidae; genus Unio; species Unio delphinus. The sequence continues at coordinate 15,372,616 of JAQISU010000014.1, forward strand.
ATCCAGTAGGGATAGGGGTGTCAGGATCAATGCCTTATTCTCTGAAAAAGATAATCATGATGATTGAAATTATTACATTTCTGCCAGAACAACATTATAATCATCACCATTATTATACCCTTCTCCCCCATCTATGATAATCCTCCTTGACATTGTAATAACCACCCTCCTCCTCAGCATCATGATGTTAATACCATAATTAATTTCTATTATCATTAGCACAACCACCTTGCATCAATCTATATTTTCAAATGCAGATAATGACCATATATACTTACTTATAAGTCCATTAGAAAGCTGCACAGACCTAGATTTGCTATTGCATGCATCAGCAGTTCTGGGTCTGTGCAGTTTATTAGGAGGAATTAGTAGAATAAACAACAAAATGCCTGATCTGGAGGTGCATTATGCTACAGCAAATCAGGATCATTGTTGAATGCAGTTTGACTCAACTAATAAGCAGTTATAAATGGTACGTACAATGAAATATACAACAGGCATTAGCATTCAGCTGAAAAGTCAGAATATGACAAACAACTAGAGCTGTTAATGACAGGTGAATTGCAAACAGCACCAATCATTAAAATTTGCTCAATGTAGACTAATTATCTGCCCTTTAACGTTTATAGGTGGTGACATTGCTACTAACACAGTAGTACTGATACACATGCATTCCAAAGTATGTTTAGGTGTTAATCATGGGATTACAATATGGTTAATAACAATTCCTCAGTTGAGAGAAAAACTAAGGAAAAGAAATGCTGGATTTCAGGATGAAACAATTAGCTAGTTGAAAGGTTTGCATGTTAATTTGCATTTCTAAGCACACGTTATTAATTAAAGTTAGAATCCTTCTGAAACAGGTCGCTAGTTATTATACAATCCAAATGTGATTCCATGGACGAGCTCACTAACCATTAAACCACAGACAAGGGACTTATCTGTATAGATAATGTAACTTTATCTCCATAAAGTGAAATATTACAGATTTTGAACATATTTTTACTCATTTAATGTGTGTAAGTGTCATACATCAATGGAATATATAGGAAGATATATATGAGATGGGCAGAGCTAACGCTTAATTTTTTTGAGATTACATTTGAAGTTTATGCCTTCTCACCTTATTAACATGTTTGAATCATTACTGAATTCCTTCAAGACTGATGGTACAAGCTAATATTCAAAATTATACCATGCAGATGAATCACAAAATGACATCATCCATGGAATACATGCAATTCTAATAAATAATTTATCTCAAGTAATTCTTAGATGCATATATTGATTCACAACATGTAATATATTAATGGTTCATGATTATGTTTCTTAATTTGCCTCCAAGTGTGAATGTGTGGATTCATTGGACTTTTTCAATTCATGGCGTTTGCAGTAGCCTCAAAATCTACAAAACTTTTACCCAACAACAAAAGGCGAGATCAGAGTAACTGTGCAGGCCAATGTGTGTAACCCTGCAGTGAGCATTAACAGTTAGTGTTACTGACCCAGTTCAGAACTAAAATTCATAGTAACCATGCAGGCACATCTGTATCTGTGGGCATTGGCAGTGTTACTGATTTAGATCACAACTAAATGTGAATTCATAGTAACAGTGATGGTACACATATATACCCAGCAGTGGGTATAGACAATTAGTTTTACTGACCCATTTCGCAAATAAAACTGAAATTGTGTGATTTTTGCAGGCTTACCTGTATCACCCAGTAGTGAGCATTGGCAGTAATTATGAATTTGTTCACAAATTAGACTGAAATCATAGCAACTGTGCAGGCATAACTGTACCACTCAGGTGTAAACATTGACAGTTTTTAAGACCTTGTTCACAAATAAAATTGAAAAAAATCATAGTGTTTTCTGCATGATACCTGCATCACCTAACTCTGAGCATAGTGTTTTTTGCATGATACCTGTATCACCTAGCACTGACCATAGTGCTTTTTGCATTATACCTGTATCACCTAGCACTGAGCATAGTGTTTTTTGCATGATACCTGTATCACCTAGCACTGAGCATAGTGTTTTTTGCATGATACCTGTATCACCTTGCACTGACCATAGTGTTTTTTGCATGATACCTGTATCACCTAGCACTGAGCATAATGTTTTTTGCATGATACCTGTATCACCTTGCACTGACCATAGTGTTTTTTGCATGATACCTGTATCACCTAGCACTGACCATAGTGTTTTTTGCATTATACCTGTATCACCTAGCACTGAGCATAGTGTTTTTTGCATGATACCTGTATCACCTAGCACTGAGCATTGGCATTGAGAGCCCATGACTGGTTTCACAAATATCTGCAGATGCCTCTTTCCCTCATTTGTGAAGTTGGTCATAATCTTGATGGAATGTTTTCCTGACCGTCCCACAGTGGCTTTGTACACTGTAAACAGAAAAAGTAGTTCAAACTAATATCTCACATATCTGTTAATGCAATGTACTTTATGATTTGTCAAATGTCAAAATTTGTAGCACTAGAATCACATAAATAATCTAAGAAAGACACTAGAATCACATAAATAATCTGAGAAAGACACTGGAATCACATAAATAATCTGAGAAAGACACTAGAATCACATAAATATGAGAAAGATACTAGAATCACATAAATAATCTGAGAAAGACACTAGAATCATATAAATAATCTGAGAAAGAAACTAGAATCGCATAAATAATCTGAGAAAGACACAAAAGTGTAACAAAATATTAAAAAGTGTGTTGATATATGGATTTTAATGGCGGTCCTATAGCTACAAAGGTATGTTGTACCAGCTCTAAAGAAACATTACTGGTAAGATTAAATTTTGCAATGGTAAAATAACCATTATTATCCACACAATCTTACCTGAATTTTTAGTAAAGACATTAAGATCTCCATTTATTGCAAATATTTGATGATTGTTATGAGTCCATGCTCTTTAAATAAGTAACAGAAAAGAGTGAAGACAACAAGCTTTGTAAAATTTAACAAAATATTTGCATATTTATACACATCTTACACAATATTTATAGAATACAAAGTGAAAAATAAACTTAGTTTTACAAATGGAATCCAAAAATAATCAAAGAATTAAAAAAATACAGGTCCTATTAATGAAAAGTTCTAATTGTATCTCAGTTCAAATCCCAATGAAATTCAAGATGGAAGGAGATGATGTGTGTAATAGTCACATTGCACTGATGTGTCAACAGTCTAATGTTGAATCACAGAAAATACTATTCTAGTTTGAATTTCATATCAAGTCCAGTGAATGTCTCTGTCCAAAAATTGTATCAGATCACTTTTGTATTTCCAGAGAAAATAACCACTTGAATTCAATAATTTGAAGAAAATAAAATTCAGCCCAAACTGGTCACAATATAATACAACTTAATGTGTCTAATGTTAAAGCATATCTGATATAATTTTTATCAGTTACACAACTACTTAAGACACAATAGAGATTCCTGGATGAGGGTCAAAAGTTCATACTTCTGCAAAAATTATGTTTGTTACCAATTGACACATTATCCAGGTATGACCTTGACTCAACTTAAGTCTGAGAAAGATAAAATTATTTTTAAAAAAAAAATGTTTACCATAACTGGGACTGATTTTGGAACAAGGTCATTAGCTAGATACAGTGTTTCTATTATTAGTTGTTTACATCGAGAAAATTTAAATTAAAAACAATTAATTAGGTCAAACAGAACTGAACTCAAATTCTTGGAATGTCAAAATCTAGTAAACTATGTTAAATTACAATGTAATCTAATGGAATTTTAAAAAATTCAAACTAAAAGACAAACAATTAAATTAAATATACATAACACTGATTAAAGTAATTATTTCATTATAATTGTAATATTGTTTAAGCCAGCTGCACAGACTATGCCATTTTTATAAACATCATGCAGGTATCATTCTTTACAGGCACTGACCCATATTATTGAGCACTTATATATATTTTTGTTGGTACAAAGGCAACAATGAAAATGGCATGGTTAAATCAGAGATAATCTTATTTAAATGCTGGGTATAACTGACAAGATTTGTGAGCATGGATTCAAATGAGTTGGTGTCAAAAAATGGTCTTTGTGTTGTTGAACAGCAGATGCTGATCCAGAACTTAACTTGAATATTAATGCAAACCTGGAGTTTGAGTTCAAATAATGGAAAAAACGTTTGCTTAGAAGTTTTAATTTTACATTTGAAAAACTATGATTTATTTGTCAATTTAGAAGTTTTAAAATTGAGTGGTTCAGATGTTTATAGTTATATCTGGAGTAATTTCACTTATGGTTGTGGAGATGTTATGTCATAAGTTTTATTAGGTGTGAAGTCTGTAACAAGTAACTGATATAACTGCTCATGCACAGACATTGTTCCTATGAACTCTCTCATAAGGTGTTAATCTCTAACAAGTAACTATTATAAATGCTCATAGACAGACATTGTTCCTATGGAACTCTCTCATAAGAAATAAAGTCCCTAACAAGTAACTGATATAACTGCTCTTGCACAGACATTATTCCTTTCGACAACCCTCATAAGACATAAAGTTTCTAACAAGTAACTGTCACAACTGCTCATGTACAGATAGTTCCCATGGTGCTCCCTCATCTTACACACAGCACCTAACAAGGATATGTTATATAATTGCTCATGTATAAATATTGTTCCTATGGTCTTCCCTCTTTACAGTGTTGTTAATTGGAACAACAATAGAGAGAAATCCATGCTATAAGTGAGGCTACCTCATAATAAGTAAAGGTCAGACAAGCTGTGTTATAAATTTTAGCCAACTTAATGGGATTCATGACTATAGCCAGGTTTTAAGAGGAAAATACATACAGAGGTGCATTGTGGGTATAATAGAATACTGTATTAGTATGACAAATAGCTATTTCACCTGCTTCTGCCTGACACACCATCATCTTGAAGTCTTCACTGCTGACATCAACTACTTCAGTACAAACAGGACAAGTCTAAAAAATACAAAGGACAAAAAAAGTAAAGCAAATTTACAAACAAAAGAAAGCAAACTATACATAAAAATACACAATTAAAACATATAAAAGTTATGGAATTTGTATGCAAAGAGAAATTTGTATGCATTAAATTTGTAAAATAAAACTTGGAATTATTTTTAGCAGTAAATCTCAACAGTAGGCCAATTTCTGCATGTTGCCTAATTTGATTGATATATGACAAGTATTTCCAGATATTAAAGAAAAGAGTAACAGTATTATTTTATTTATAACTGATTAATAATTGTTTTCTTTTCTCAACTGCAATATTGATGACATGAATGTAAAAGACTGTGGAATTTAAATAATTATTCCAAGTTACTGTTGCTAATATAAGCTATTCTTTGGAAATTAGAACTGTTCCTTTTTTGTAGTGTATAATCAATATTTTAAACACTATCTTTTAACATCGTAAAGTCAACATGGTATTGACAGTTGCTGATTCCAACTTTGCAGGTAAAAGAATCCTGACATTCCAACTCTAATATATGTTTTGTAAAGTCCTTCTCTTAAAGGATTCTTCACTTTTTAAAACCAGCATTGCAATGCATACCAAAACTGGGCCTGGTGCTGATCCTAGCTCTTCAGCTGAAAAACAAAATGATTGACAAGTCTTGATTACTTAAAACATAGCCAAAACAGTGCATGATGGACTATACTTCCATATGATAAAATGAACAGTTTTCCCTCCCTCCATCATAAACTGTTGTTTTTTTTTTATTCATTGCTCATTCTCTCAAAACTTAAAATTTATGCTATCTTGTAAAGAAGTGGGCATGAGATCAATAACATGATTGGTACCTGGTCAATAGTTCTATGCAGAAGCCAAGAAATCTGGTTAGTATGATGCTTATATTGACATTTGTTCCTATACTGTTAAACAGAGTTTCTCTAGGTTTTGTATCATCCTCCATAGTTGACAGCACATCCTCATCTTTTGTACAATACTCAATAAACAGGCTATTGATAAAAGTAAGAGTACCAAGACATTGTGGAAGCATCTAAAAAATCTTAACCGACCCAAAAACACTTGTCTCCCCCTAGACTTAAGTAAAGTGATGATATAGCAACATTTATACAAGACATTGTGAAAATATTCAATAATTTCTTTATAAGCATCTCCTGTAACAGTATTCAGATCCAGGCTAACATCCCAATTGAACTTGATGCTCCTCTATTGTTTATAATAGCTAAAATTACTGATAATTATTTTTCAATAGTTGATGTTAGTGAAGCTGATGTTTTTTTCATGCTAATTAAGGTTAATATTAATAAACTGCATGGTATTGGTCCACAAATTCTTAAAATTGCTGCACCAGTAGCAACAAAGTTAATAACATATCATAAACGTAAGTATAATGAGTGGTAATTTTCCAGAAACATTGAAATGTGCAAACTTTACACCTATTTTTAAGAAAGGAGAAATCCAGGGAATTACTGACCAATATGAATTATATCTATATTGTCAAAATTATTTTAAAAATATATAGTCATTCAGGTCTATAAACTTATTTAAACATACTCTCTATTTCATAAAGCACAATCAGGATTTAGAAAGTACCACTCATGCCAAACAGAACTTAAAAAATTAACTGATCTTTGGCTGAAGGAAATGGATAATGGACATATGACTGGGATTGTTTTCCTTGACTTCAAGAAAGCTTTTCATCTTGTTGATCATGAAATTCTGCTGCAAAAGTTAAACTTTTACAGGTTCGACAATCCTTCTTTAAACTGGTTTAGATCATACCTAAGCCAAAGGTCTCAAGAAGTAAGTATTGGCAATATTAGCTCTCAAACTCGCACTATTCATTCAGGAGTCCCTCAAGGCTCAGTTTAGGGCCCTCTCCTCTTCCTTATCTATATCAATGATCTAACATCAAATAATGAATCCACCAATATAGATTTGTTTGGAGATGATGCAAGCTTGTACACATCTAGTTCTGATACTGATGTTGGAATGACCATATTGATAAGCTTTGTACAACACTGCCATACAAATTTGCCCTACTCAGCAGAATCAAGAAATATTTACCTATGGAAATACGTACATTATAATGCAAGTCATATATTCTTCCAACAATGGACTATTGTTCAAATGTATATGGAAACTGTGCTAAATCTGAGCTTCACAGGATATATAAACTTCAGAAACAAGCATAATTTAAGATGCATCTATTTATTGATCATCTCTCAAAAGCATTGTTTACAGAACTCAATCAATATGATACAATTTAAGAAACCTTTATTCCCAATTCAAGTAAAACATGTATTATAACTCAGCCAAATGCTAAGGTCTATTTGATTTTAAGCAATGTAGCAAGTTTGGTTTCAATTCATTAATTCCTTCCAAATTGTACAGAGACAAAAATGTATGATGCACAGATTAAGTTCCATCTGAAACAAGAGCTAAAACTAATCTAATTTTCAAAGGAAAAAAGTTAAAATTAAAACTAACGTACATGGCAGTCTCCTTTGTTCATTGTTGTCATAGAAGCGCCAATATGGTTCCCATAGCTCTGGGAATGGAAGTTCCTCCTTTGTCCCACAGATGGTTTTGATCTCATATAGTGTCATGACAGAATCTTCTGCAAAGGAATAAATTAATAATTAAATGATCCTTCAATATGTGCATATAATTCTAATACTTTTAAACTTCCTAAGCTTGGTTCTCTCTGCCAACTGACAAAATATCTTGGTATCAATAATGCCATTTTTATACCATGTATACTTGCATATGAATCCAACATTAAACAAACCAATGTACCAGTAGGCAAAGGTCTATAATTACTAACAAATGAAAACTCAGATATGGTGGGGCATTTCTGGTTCTGTGCGGTCTGCAGTGGGACTCAGCTTACATATGAGTATAAAATGGTACTAAAATATATTAAACGTCTGCATAATGGCCACCTCATTCAAATTTTGGTTTTGACAAAAGTCCACCTTATGAACATTTGCCTTCTTTTGAAACTGGTATGACATTAACAAATTCTGCACCCAAAAATAAGCTGGATTAATTTTATCTGATATGTAAAAAAAGAATTCTTGAAGACAAAAGACAGTGGCAAGAGAAGGAGGAAGATGTAAATATTCCTATTATTTGATACACAGAGGTGTATGTTGTCTGAGTGACATTTTATTCCATGGTACCGTAAAAACTTTTAATTTGAGTCAGACTTCAAACAACAATGATCATGATCTGCCATAGTATAATGCACATGCAGATCAGGGTCTTTGTTGTAGATCATGGGTCTTTGTTGTTTTTTCTACTGATTGCTCCTATGAAACTGTTCAACCAAGATCTGCCAGTGCATTATGTGATGGCAGATCTAGGTCTATGCAGCTTGCAGCTGGACTTACATGTATTTACAGTATTTTTATCTAGAATGCATTGCAAATTGGCATCAGAAAGTCATTTAAGTAATTAACATCACATCATACATCAATTTAAGTGTTGTAAACTTTTCATTGGCTTAACCATCTCCTGAATACTAGTGACAAAATCTGTTATAATTGAATGGCAGAACAAGTCGTAATATTATCATCACATAAACAGTCTCACTCAGAGTTCACTGTGCAATACACCAACAAGGTAATAACTGCTGAGAGATTAATGTTCATGTGCTAATGAAATAATTATATTTTCTTGAGCTCTGCATTAAATGTTGATGTCACATCAGGAGTCATCCTTGATTTCTAACACAAACTTACTGATTTCATAGTAGTCATACACCTTGATAAGGGCAGGTTTGGGATTTGACACTTCAATATCAGACTGTTCTACCTCAAATGCAAAACACCTCTCTCGACTGTCAAACTGCAAGGAGAGAATTGTAAAAAGAAAGAAAATGTTTTTACTGTCTTGATACATTTTGCTTTCTATACCTATATACTGTATATATTTATACTGGCCATGCTTGAATTGAAACTGGTACCCTTTTCACATAGAACCATCTACATATCATATGAAGTCTTTTAGTTAAAATTTATACATCAATATAAAAGAAAGAATAGCAATAACAAAAATTTCATGATGGCCAATGTGACAATCATATTAGATGTTTGATGGGCACCGTTTTCATTAAGGACTAACTAAAACTCACGATGATATAATAGAAAAAAATAGCAATAGCAAAAATGTCATGCTGGAAATACATACCAAGGTTTACAACTCATGATATCCAACATAAGTCACATGGACAAAGCATCAGATCAATCTGTCAAGGTGTATATAGGGTTTACATATCATATTGGAACCAAACCCCAGCTGAGTCATACCAAAGACTTCTAAAAATGGTACTGCCTTGCTAGGCGCTCACCATGAAGAGGTTAGTGTTAGGACTGGTCAGCCCGGTGTCAGGATAATGGGACTGGGTGGAGGATAATGGGACTGGGTGGAACATCATGCCACATGGCTGTAGCATGATGCCCCAGTGCTAGATATCTCTTTAAACTGCCACACTGCAGACATCGTAGTGACATGACTGAAATGTTTTTAAATCTATGTTAAAAATCCAAATCAAACACACTAATATTGGAACCATGGCTACCAAAGATGAAGAGATGATGGATTTAGCACATGGCATTAGTTTTTCTGATCTTCAACAGGAAGAGCTAAAAATTATTAAATTTCAAATGATTCATTACAATATATTTTCCATTGAATTTGGCAACATAATGAAAATCTGTAATAAATTACCAAACCAAGCACATTATTAACAAGAAGGTTATTACAAAAAACTGAACCAAGGAAAATGCTAATTGTCAAACCTAAAGGTCATGAAATATTTTATTACATTCAAACCTTCTTTCAATATTGCTTGCATACTGCAACAACTCGCAATACTGTTTGAATACTGTTTCAACTTTCAATATTGCTTGTCTGCATACTTTTACAACTTTAAATATTGCTTGCATACAGGTACAACTCTCAATAACGCTGGCATATAGTTACAACTTTCAATAATGCTTGCATATAGTCACAACTCTAAATATTGCTTGCATACTGTTACAACTTTCAATATTGTTTGTCTGCATAGAGTAACAACTTTAAATATTGCTTGTCTGCATATTGTAACAACCTTTAATATTGCTTGCAAATAGTTACAACTCTCAATATTGCTTGCATACAGTTACAACTTTAAATATTGCTTGTCTGCATATAGTTACAACTTTCAATATTGCATACATACTGTTACAACTTTCAATGATGTTTACCTATTGTTACAACTTTTGACAATGCTTGCATACTGTTACAACTTTAAGTATTGTTACAACTTTCAATATTGTTTGTATACTGCTAAAATTTTCAGATATTCATGAAAAACAGGACATATAGGGTTATTGTTAAAAAATATCTCATGCAAATAATTATATTCCCAGAAAAGTTGAGCTCTTTGAATTGAAACATTTACTGGAATATTTTAGTATTGAAGTACAAATTTAACTTGGCAAATTGTGTACGATTCTAATTCTGAATAAAATTGAGACATGAAGAAAAATTCAAAAGTAAACATTCTCAAAAAAGATTTTTCACTGAATGATTAAAAAAAAAAATGACTCCAACGTTTCATTATTGCCTTGTTTAGAGACTTACTATGATACTCAATTAATCTTTTGTTTATGAAGTAGCACTGTTAGGTCAAACGTTATAATACTTTTACTAAAATTTGTCAACAAAACACCTGAACAGTTTGTTTACTTCACACTCTAGAACATGTACTTAAGAATGCCATTTCTCACAAAAATGTGTCACAATCTAATCCTAGAAATCTTTCAGATAGGTAATTAATCAGATAGGTAATTAATCAGAACAATTATTGTCCAAATTTCCAAGTTCAAATCATCACTATGTCGGAAATAACAACATTCCATCAACTTAAATCATGGCTGCAATCAAGGAGAAAAATCATCTCAGACCCATTCTATTTGAAAGCCTTCAAAGTCAGTTTCATTTTTTGTTGTGAAGCCATGGATCATCTCTTTTATCATATTGATTCTATTCTAACTTGTCATTTAAGCCAAAATTATCATCAGAATCATCCAAATCATTAACTTCAATGTCGCTACCTTCCCTGTCATAACCATGTTTGCATCCGAGTGTCCATCATTTTATCAATCAATTTCCAAGCCAAAAATGTCTTTTCCCACCAAAGTTTGGTAGATATTTCACTGCACATGCATGCCTGAACCATTTCCTGTGTTGGTGAAGAAGTACACAAATATTTGTGATGTAGAACACATGTTTCTAGAGACATTACACATATACAAAGTAAAATATGACAGTCACCACAGTCATATTCAGGATAAATATTCGATACTACAATCGCAGGGGTATTCAGGATAGAATGAGGCATAATAACCGTAGTCGTCTTCAGGATAAAATGGGTTAAACAATTTATATCTGTTTGATTTTATCTGAATTTAAAACATAGTCCAATATGTTGAAATTTAGTTTATTTACAGTACATACATTTTTATAGGAGTTTTAGTTTAGTTAGTATTCAGTCTTCTGCAAAAATAAAATCTCGCTTGAAATTTCATACTAAATTAACTTAAGCATACAGAAAAATGTCAAAAGCATTGAGAAACTAAACAAATGAAAACATTGGCAGACCAAAATGGGACTTTGGTAATAACACATGATACAGTATGGTATATATTTTCATTTACTCACCTCATCAAAGTAAAAGTCCACATTATCTGGGTTAATCTCAAACTTCTGGATCTGATTTGTTGTCACAAGCTGTTCAAAGAAAAGATAATAAAACACAATTTATTTTTAGTAAATGTCATACTATAGCAAAGACCTATAGACCATAAAACAGGCAATTAAGATAAGAATAGAGTAGAACTGTATGTACTGTAGACCAATAGACCATAAGGCAGGTAATTAAGATAAATACAGCGTTGAACTATAAGTAACAAAGACCAATAAACCGAAGTGTAGGCATTTAATATGACATCAATTACAGCTTTGTATGATGCAGTTAAACAATTGAAGTGCAAACAAACTGCAATGAGTAGATGGCAAATAGTTGGACAGAAACAAAGATGGAGCTTACTTCACTGAGGTCAGAAAACCAAGAAGAACAGCTCAGCTGATTAAAAGTCCCGAGTGGATTTGGTATTTATAATGCAACATAAATAAATATGCTAATAGGAGTGAATGGAAGTGATAACTGATGATTAATGGGATCTCGCACAAATCTCTGTCCAAGGAGAGACCACTCTGGTCTGACTTAATTTAACTCGTGCGAAGCATATACCTCTTCAGCACTTTGCTTCTAAAATATGCCAAAAGATGATATGAACGTCTTTTTAGTTTGGGAGGGTCAAAGATATGATGTAATGGATGTACTCTAAACATATTATGACTGAGTAATGTATTTAAAGTAGAAATGCAACATATTATGAATGAGAAATGTATTTTAAGTAGAAATGCAACATATTATGAATGAGTAATGTATTTAAAGTAGAAATGTAACATATTAGGAATGAGTAATGTATTTAAGGTAGAAATGCAACATATTATGAATGAGTAATGTATTTTAAGTAGAAATGCAATATATTATGAATGAAAAATGTATTTAAAGTAGAAATGTAACATATTATGAATGAGTAATGTATTTAAAGTAGAAATGCAACATATTATGAATGAGTAATGTCTTATAAGTAGAAATGCAACATATTATGAATGAGTAATGTATTTAAAGTAGAAATGCAACATATTATGAATGAGTAATGTATTTTAAGTAGAAATGAAACATATTATGAATGAGTAATGTATTTAAAGTAGAAATGCAACATATTATGAATGAGTAATGTATTTTAAGTAGAAATGAAACATATTATGAATGAGTAATGTATTTTAAGTAGAAATGAAACATATTATGAATGAGTAATGTATTTAAAGTAGAAATGCAACATATTATGAATGAGTAATGTACTTAAAATAGAAATGTAACATATTATGAATGAGTAATGTATTTAAAATAGAAATGAAACATATTATGAATGAGTAATGTATTCAAAGTAGAAATGTAACATATTAGGAATGAGTAATGTATTTAAATTAGAAATGTAACATATTAGGAATGAGTAATGTACTTAAAATAGAAATGCAACATATTATGAATGAGTAATGTATTTAAGGTAGAAATGCAACATATTATGAATGAGTAATGTATTTAAAGTAGAAATGTAACATTTTAGGAATGAGTAATGTATTTAAAGTAGAAATGTAACATATTATGAATGAGTAATGTATTTAAGGTAGAAATGCAACATATTATGAATGAGTAATGTATTTTAAGTAGAAATGCAATATATTATGAATGAGAAATGTATTTAAAGTAGAAATGTAACATATTATGAATGAGTAATGTATTTAAAGTAGAAATGCAACATATTATGAATGAGTAATGTATTTTAAGTAGAAATGCAACATATTATGAATGAGTAATGTATTTAAAGTAGAAATGCAACATATTATGAATGAGTAATGTATTTTAAGTAGAAATGCAACATATTATGAATGAGTAATGTATTTAAAGTAGAAATGTAACATATTAGGAATGAGTAATGTATTTAAAGTAGAAATGAAACATATTATGAATGAGTAATGTATTTAAAGTAGAAATGTAACATATTATAAATGAGTAATGTATTTAAAGCAGATATGTTACATATTAAGAATGAGTAATGTATTTAAAGGAGAAATACAACATAATAAAAATGAGTAATGTATTTAAATTAGAAATGCAACATATTATGAATGAGTAATGTATTTAAAGAAGAAATGCAACATATGAATGAGTAATGTATTTAATGTAGAAATGCAACATATTATGAATGAGTAATGTATTTAAAGTAGAAATACAACATAATAAAAATGAGTAATGTATTTAAAGTAGAAATGCAACATATTATGAATGAGAAATGTATTTTAAGTAGAAATGCAACATATTATGAATGAGTAATGTATTTAAAGTAGAAATGCAACATATTATGAATGAGTAATGTATTTAAGGTAGAAATGCAACATATTATGAATGAGTAATGTATTTTAAGTAGAAATGCAATATATTATGAATGAAAAATGTATTTAAAGTAGAAATGTAACATATTATGAATGAGTAATGTATTTAAAGTAGAAATGCAACATATTATGAATGAGTAATCAATTTAAAGTAGAAATGCAACATATTATGAATGAGTAATGTATTTAAAGTAGAAATGCAACATATTATGAATGAGTAATGTATTTTAAGTAGAAATGAAACATATTATGAATGAGTAATGTATTTAAAGTAGAAATGCAACATATTATGAATGAGTAATGTATTTAAAGTAGAAATGAAACATATTATGAATGAGTAATGTATTTTAAGTAGAAATGAAACATATTATGAATGAGTAATGTATTTAAAGTAGAAATGCAACATATTATGAATGAGTAATGTACTTAAAATAGAAATGTAACATATTATGAATGAGTAATGTATTTAAAATAGAAATGAAACATATTATGAATGAGTAATGTATTCAAAGTAGAAATGTAACATATTAGGAATGAGTAATGTATTTAAATTAGAAATGTAACATATTAGGAATGAGTAATGTACTTAAAATAGAAATGCAACATATTATGAATGAGTAATGTATTTAAGGTAGAAATGCAACATATTATGAATGAGTAATGTATTTAAAGTAGAAATGTAACATTTTAGGAATGAGTAATGTATTTAAAGTAGAAATGTAACATATTATGAATGAGTAATGTATTTAAGGTAGAAATGCAACATATTATGAATGAGTAATGTATTTTAAGTAGAAATGCAATATATTATGAATGAGAAATGTATTTAAAGTAGAAATGTAACATATTATGAATGAGTAATGTATTTAAAGTAGAAATGCAACATATTATGAATGAGTAATGTATTTTAAGTAGAAATGCAACATATTATGAATGAGTAATGTATTTAAAGTAGAAATGCAACATATTATGAATGAGTAATGTATTTTAAGTAGAAATGCAACATATTATGAATGAGTAATGTATTTAAAGTAGAAATGTAACATATTAGGAATGAGTAATGTATTTAAAGTAGAAATGAAACATATTATGAATGAGTAATGTATTTAAAGTAGAAATGTAACATATTATAAATGAGTAATGTATTTAAAGCAGATATGTTACATATTAAGAATGAGTAATGTATTTAAAGGAGAAATACAACATAATAAAAATGAGTAATGTATTTAAATTAGAAATGCAACATATTATGAATGAGTAATGTATTTAAAGAAGAAATGCAACATATGAATGAGTAATGTATTTAATGTAGAAATGCAACATATTATGAATGAGTAATGTATTTAAAGTAGAAATACAACATAATAAAAATGAGTAATGTATTTAAATTAGAAATGCAACATATTATGAATGAGTAATGTATTTAAAGTAGAAATGTAACATATTATGAATGAGTAATGTATTTAAAGTAGAAATGCAACATATTATGAATGAGTAATGTATTTAAAGTAGAAAAGCAACATATTATGAATGAGTAATGTATTTAAAGTAGAAATGTAACATATTAAGAATGAGTAATGTATTTAAAGGAGAAATACAACATAATAAAAATGAGTAATGTATTTCAATTAGAAATGCAACATATTATGAATGAGTAATCAATTTAAAGTAGAAATGCAACATATTATGAATGAGTAATGTATTTAAAGTAGAAATGCAACATATTATGAATGAGTAATGTATTTTAAGTAGAAATGCAACATATTATGAATGAGTAATGTATTTAAAGTAGAAATGCAACATATTATGAATGAGTAATGTATTTAAAGTAGAAATGTAACATATTAAGAATGAGTAATGTATTTAAAGGAGAAATACAACATAATAAAAATGAGTAATGTATTTAAAGTAGAAATGAAACATATTATGAATGAGTAATGTATTTAAAGTAGAAATGCAACATATTATGAATGAGTAATGTATTTAAAGTAGAAATGCAACATATTATGAATGAGTAATCTATTTAAAGTAGATATGTAACAAATTAGGAATGAGTAATGTATTTAAAGTAAAAATGCAACATATTATGAATGAGTAATGTATTTAAAGTAGATATGTAACAAATTAGGAATGAGTAATGTATTTAAAGTAAAAATGTAACATATTATGAATGAGTAATGTATTTAAAGTAGATATGTAACAAATTAGGAATGAGTAATGTATTTAAAGTAAAAATGCAACATATTATGAATGAGTAATCTATTTAAAGTAGATATGTAACAAATTAGGAATGAGTAATGTATTTAAAGTAAAAATGCAACATATTATGAATGAGTAATGTATTTAAAGTAGATATGTAACAAATTAGGAATGAGTAATGTATTTAAAGTAGAAATGCAACATATTATGAATGAGTAATCTATTTAAAGTAGATATGTAACAAATTAGGAATGAGTAATGTATTTAAAGTAAAAATGCAACATATTATGAATGAGTAATGTATTTAAAGTAGATATGTAACAAATTAGGAATGAGTAATGTATTTAAAGTAGAAATGTAACATATTATGAATGAGTAATGTATTTAAAGTAGATATGTAACAAATTAGGAATGAGTAATGTATTTAAAGTAAAAATGCAACATATTATGAATGAGTAATGTATTTAAAGTAGAAATGCAACATATTATGAATGAGCAATGTATCTAAAGAAGAAATGCAACATATTATGAATGAGTAATGTATTTAAAGTAGAAATGCAACATATTATGAATGAGTAATGTATTTAAAGTAGATATGTAACATATTATGAATGAGTAATGTATTTAAAGTAGAAATGCAACATATTATGAATGAGTAATGTATTTAAAGTAGATATGTAACAAATTAGGAATGAGTAATGTATTTAAAGTAAAAATGCAACATATTATGAATGAGTAATGTATTTAAAGTAGAAATGCAACATATTATGAATGAGCAATGTATCTAAAGAAGAAATGCAACATATTATGAATGAGTAGTGTATTTAAGTAGAAATGCAACATATTATGAATGAGTAATGTATTTAAAGTAGAAATGCAACATATTATGAATGAGTAATGTATTTGAAGTAAAAAAGTAACATATTATGAATGAGTAATGTATTTAAAGTAGAAATGCAACATATTATGAATGAGTAATGTATTAAAGTAGAAATGCAACATATTAAGAATGAGTGATGTATTTTAAGTAGATATGTAACACATTATGAATGAGTAATGTATTTAAAGTAAAAATGCAACATATTATGAATGAGTAATGTATTTAAAGTAGAAATGCAACATATTATGAATGAGTGCTGTATTTTAAGTAGATATGTAACATATTATGAATGAGTAATGTATTTTAAGTAGAAATGCAATATATTATGAATGAGTAATGTATTTAAAGTAGAAATGCAACATATTATGAATGAGTAATGTATTTAAATTAGAAATGCAACATATTATGAATGAGTAATGTATTTAAGTAGAAATGTAACATCTTATGAATGAGTAATGTATTTTAAGTAGAAATGTAACATATTATGAATGAGTAATGTATTTTAAGTAGATATGTAACACATTATGAATGAGTAATGTATTTAAAGTAAAAATGCAACATATTATGAATGAGTAATGTATTTAAAGTAGAAATGCAACATATTATGAATGAGTGATGTATTTTAAGTAGATATGTAACATATTATGAATGAGTAATGTATTTTAAGTAGAAATGCAATATATTATGAATGAGTAATGTATTTAAAGTAGAAATGCAACATATTATGAATGAGTAATGTATTTAAATTAGAAATGCAACATATTATGAATGAGTAATGTATTTAAGTAGAAATGTAACATCTTATGAATGAGTAATGTATTTTAAGTAGAAATGTAACATATTATGAATGAGTAATGTATTTTAAGTAGAAATGCAACATATTATGAATGAGTAATGTATTTTAAGTAGAAATGCAACATATTATGAATGAGTAATGTATTTTAAGTAGAAATACAACATATTATGAATGAGTAATGTATTTTAAGTAGAAATGCAACATATTATGAATGAGTAATGTATTTAAGTAGAAATGTAACATCTTATGAATGAGTAATGTATTTTAAGTAGAAATGTAACATATTATGAATGAGTAATGTATTTTAAGTAGAAATGCAACATATTATGAATGAGTAATGTATTTCAAGTAGAAATGCAACATATTATGAATGAGTAATGTATTTTAAGTAGAAATGCAACATATTATGAATGAGTAATGTATTTAAAGTAGAAATGCAACATATTATGAATGAGTAATGTATTTAAGGTAGATATGTAACATATTATGAATGAATAATATATTTAAAGTAGAAATGCAATATATTATGAATGAGAAATGTATTTAAAGTAGAAGTTTAACATATTATGAATGAGTAATGTATTTAAAGTAGAAATGCAACATATTATGAATGAGTAATGTATTTCAATTAGAAATGCAACATATTATGAATGAGTAATGTATTTAAAGTAGAAATGCAACATATTATGAATGAGAAATGTATTTAAAGTAGAAATGTAACATATTATGAATGAGTAATGTATTTAAAGTAGAAATGCAACATATTATGAATGAGTAATGCATTTAAGTTGAAAAGCAACATATTATGAATGAGAAATGTACTTAAAGCAGAAACGCAACATATTATGAATGAGTAATGTATTTCAATTAGAAATGCAACATATTATGAATGAGTAATGTATTTAAAGTAGAAATGCAACATATTATGAATGAGTAATGTATTTAAAGTAGAAATGCAACATATTATGAATGAGTAATGTATTTAAAGTTAAAAAGAATGATAAAGTAATAACTACAAAAACATGAACAAAGAAATATTTCATACCTCCTTGACAGTGCTTTTAGTTGGAATCCATCCAGTAACCATCTTGACTTCCACAATAGCCATATTAGAAAAGTTGGGCAGTGCATATCTGCAAAGAGAGTTAGTGAAAAAATAAAATGCAAACTAGACATGTGTAGCAAAGCATTATTGGATCCTCCATTTTCATAATTATTTATTTCCAATTCATTCCAAATTCTGTCACCACCCCAATATCTAGATTCTTCCCCCAGGGATGGATAAAATGTCTGCAACTGTTGTGTAGATCCACAGGCTATCCCTAATCATATCGAAATATCTTAAGCCTACATTAAATGTTGTAAGAAAGGATGCATGTTTCTTTGAGGGTGGGGAATGGAGAATTCAACATTTGTCAGGACCTAATGTTATTAAAGCAGTTTAAAAAATCCTATTTTTCATCTATAAATCAGCATCTGTCAGGACCTAACATTATGAAAGCAGCTAAAAAATATGTCCCTGATTTGCATCTATAAATTAGCATCTGTCAGGTACTAATGTTATGAAAACAACTATAGAATTCCAGCATTTTGTATCAATAAATCAGCATCTGTCTGGACCTAGCATTATGAAAGAGAGTTCCCTGTTTTGCATCTAAAAGTCAGCATTTGTCTGGAACTTTAATATGAAAGAGATTTCCTTGTTTTCCATCTATAATACATCATCTGTGAAGTAACTGCAAGATAGCATTTGCTTTGTGATTACAAGTTCACATGTTTAATACAATATTTTAAAATCTTTCCAGCAGTTTTCAGTTAATATCCCTAAGCAACTTAACTTTACATGTTTTATGGTCTTTACGTTAGCATTTGTTGAAGGGTAACTTACCATCCTCTGATTAGTAACTATAAATTACGATCATGTTTAGCTGATTAGTAACTATAAATTACGATCATGTTTAGCTTATAAGTAACTATAAATTACGATCATGTTTAGCTGATTAGTAACTATAAATTACGATCATGTTTAGCTGATTAGTAACTATAAATTACGATCATGTTTAGCTGATTAGTAACTATAAATTACGATCATGTTTAGCTGATTAGTAACTATAAATTACGATCATGTTTAGCTGATTAGTAACTATAAATTACGATCATGTTTAGCTGATTAGTAACTATAAATTACCATCATGTTTAGCTGATTAGTAACTATAAATTACCGTCATGTTTGGCTGATTAGTAACTATAAATTATCATCATGTTTGGCTGATTAGTAACTATAAATTACAATCATGTTCGGCTGATTAGTAACTATAAATTACGATTATGTTAAGCTGATTAGTAACTATAAATTACAATCATGTTTAGCTGATTCGTAACTATCAATTACAATCATGTTCAGCTGATTAGTAACTATAAATTACAATCATGTTTAGCTGATTAGTAACTATAAATTACGATCATGTTTAGCTGATTAGTAACTATAAGTTACGATCATGTTTAGCTGATTAGTAACTATAAATTACGATCATGTTTAGCTTATTAGTAACTATTAATTACGATCATGTTTAGCTGATTAGTAACTATAAATTACATTCATGTTTAGCTGATTAGTAAGTATAAATTACGATCATGTTTAGCTGATTAGTAACTATAAATTACGATCATGTTAAGCTGATTAGTAACTATAAATTACGATCATGTTTAGCTGATTAGTAACTATAAATTACGATCATGTTTAGCTGATTAGTAACTATAAATTACGATCATGTTTAGCTGATTAGAAACTATAAATTACGATCATGTTTAGCTGATTAGTAACTTAAAATTACGATCATGTTTAGCTGATTAGTAACTATAAATTACGATCATGTTTAGCTGATTAGTAACTATAAATTACGATCATGTTTAGCTGATTAGTAACTATAAATTACGATCATGTTTAGCTGATTAGTAA
Source organism: Unio delphinus (assembly GCA_029339505.1). Lineage (NCBI taxonomy): Eukaryota > Metazoa > Mollusca > Bivalvia > Unionida > Unionidae > Unio > Unio delphinus. The sequence goes on from JAQISU010000014.1 coordinate 15,393,528, forward strand.
CTATAAATTACGAACATGTTTAGCTGATTAGTAACTATAAATTACAATCATGTTTAGCTGATTAGTAACTATAAATTACAATCATGTTTAGCTGATTAGTAACTATAAATTACGATCATGTTTAGCTTATTAGTAACTATTAATTACGATCATGTTTAGCTGATTAGTAACTATAAATTACATTCATGTTTAGCTGATTAGTAAGTATAAATTACGATCATGTTTAGCTGATTAGTAAGTATAAATTACGATCATGTTAAGCTGATTAGTAACTATAAATTACAATCATGTTTAGCTGATTAGTAACTATAAATTACGATCATGTTTAGCTGATTAGTAACTATAAATTACATTCACGTTTAGCTGATTAGTAAGTATAAATCACGATCATGTTTAGCTGATTAGTAACTATAAATTACGATCATGTTAAGCTGATTAGTAACTATAAATTACGATCTTGTTTAGCTGATTAGTAACTATAAATTACGATCATGTTTAGCTGATTAGTAACTATAAATTACGATCATGTTTAGCTGATTAGTACCTATAAATTACGATCATGTTTAGCTGATTAGAAACTATAAATTACGATCATGTTTAGCTTATTAGTAACTATAAATTACGATCATGTTTAGCTGATTAGTAACTATAAATTACGAACATGTTTAGCTGATTAGAAACTATAAATTACGATCATGTTTAGCTGATTAGTAACTTAAAATTACGATCATGTTTAGCTGATTAGTAACTATAAATTACGATCATGTTTAGCTGATTAGTAACTATAAATTACGATCATGTTTAGCTGATTAGTAACTATAAATTACGATCATGTTTAGCTGATTAGAAACTATAAATTACGATCATGTTTAGCTGATTAGTAACTTAAAATTACGATCATGTTTAGCTGATTAGTAACTATAAATTACGATCATGTTTAGCTGATTAGTAACTATAAATTACGATCATGTTTAGCTGATTAGTAACTATAAATTACGATCATGTTAAGCTGATTAGTAACTATAAATTACGAACATGTTTAGCTGATTAGTAACTATAAATTACGATCATGTTTAGCTGATTAGTAACTATAAATTACAATCATGTTTAGCTGATTAGTAACTATAAATTACGATCATGTTTAGCTGATTAGTAACTATAAATTACAATCATGTTTAGCTGATTAGTAACTATAAATTACGATCATGTTTAGCTGATTAGTAACTATAAATTATGATCATGTTTAGCTGATTAGTAACTATAAATTACGATCATGTTTAGCTGATTAGTAACTATAAATTTCAATCATGTTTAGCTGATTAGTAAGTATAAATTACGATCATGTTTAGCTGATTAGTAAGTATAAATTACGATCATGTTTAGCTGATTAGTAACTATAAATTACCATCATGTTTAGCTGATTAGTAAGTATAAATTACAATCATGTTTAGCTGATTAGTAACTATAAATTACGATCATGTTTAGCTGCAATGACCCAAATACATGATGAAGGCAAATTTAACATTATCCTCACTTAAGCGGATTTGCATCAAATTTAGCAGTAGCCGTGAGTATGCATGTGTTGGATACAAATTTACCATCTGTTAAGCAGCTGGAAATTAGCATGTGTTTAGCAACCACAACTTTGCACCAGTTTAAGGGAAACTAGCATGTGTTTAGCAACCACAACATTGCACCAGTTTAAGGGAAATTTGCATGTGTTTAGCAAACACAACTTTGCACCAGTTAAGGGGAATTAGCATGTATTTAGCAACCACAACTTTACATCAGTTTAAGGGACATTAGCATGTGTTTAGCAACCACAACTTTGCACCAATTTAAGGGAAAATAGCATGTGTTTAGCAACCACAACTTTACAACAGTTTAAGGGAAATCTATCATCTGTTTAGAAGTATTAAGTAAGCACCAGTCTATGGGAAATAAACCATCTGTCTTGCATATATTTAGCACCCACAAGGTTTCACCAGTTTGAGAAATCTACCATCTGTCTGGCATATATTTAGTCACTAGAAGTGAGCATCAGGTTACGTTTCAAAGAGACTAAATTGCTCACCTCACACAGATTCTAAGAGTTCTTTTCTTGCAGTTGTCGATGTCAGACTTGGATCTATACAAATTGACCCTGACATGAAAAGAAATTGGACCTTCCTTATCTTCCTCCTTCTCATATATATTATATTTCATATTGGCCTGAAAAAAGAGAGATTTCTCCAAATATTTGTTCAACATCAAATGATGGAAGAGTATTTGGTAAAATATTCAAGTAACAAAAGAATGAAACATTTTCATGAAAAACATTTGTGAACTGAGCTTTATTTTCTCTGGGTATGTAAAATATTGAGGAATATCAGTGAAAGAGTTTTATCTCTGTGGGTATGTACAATCTGATGGACTTCACTGAGTTTAGAATGAAAACAGAAAATGATTAGTCATGTTTTCAGATATGAAAGGTCCATAGAAGGCTTTTGATTGGCATCCTTGAACATGGATAGTTACTTGTATTCATATCAGAAAACATAACACCAAAAAACTAAAGAGACAGACATAATATTCCAATAATTTTGTATCAGGTATGAATAATTAAAATGTTGATGGCTCATTATTTTTGGTTTGTTTCCATTCTAAAATATACAGTGAAATCTCTATACACTAAACACCTCCACATTAAGAACAATACTGATGGGTTCCTGATTTTCCTGTATTTTATCATCATTTTCAACCACAGTATCAACACCAGATATTCAAGGACATAGTTGTTGCATTCCAAAAGCTCATATCATCATTCTTAACTCAATATCAATATCTGTTAATAAAGGACAAGGCTGATTGATTTCAAAAGCTCACCTGCCCAAATGAGATGAAAATTATGAGTTTCTAATTCTTGTGTATCATTTTTAACAACAATATCACAGACATCAGTTAATAAAAGACAAGACTGATTGATTCCAAAAGCTCATATATTTAACACATCAGTCACCTGCCCATATTAGATGAAAACTATGAGTTTCTAATTCTTGTCTACTTGTGATCATTTTTAACAAAAGCATCACAGACAACTGTTAATAAAAGACAACACAGATAAATTTTGAATTGTCCTAAATTTGTATTACCCTCTGTAAACACAATCATCAAGGATAAATATCCTTAAATGACATTTTTGTGCTTCTTTGAATGTCCTTTATATAGAGGTTTTACAAAACAAGAAGAGGAATGAACAACCTGTCCAATCCAAATAAAAGAAAACACCAAGATCCAGACTAATTAAGGTGATTAAGTTTGCTGACCATGCAGATTTTGATGTGGTAAATACTACCTTTCCAAATCAGATTCTAATTTGTACAGTTCATATAACAGGACTTACAACAGCTGAAGGAATAATAACAGTGAAAAAGAACAGAGGAAAACCAACGTCCAGGCAAACAGACAATTTTTTTAATATAAGCTTTTTAACTCACCTGTACCATGGCACAGCCCTTTCCTTGCACATTTACACTGAGCTGAGTGGTCTGTGGAGGCAAGTCCCAGGTGGTCAACACAATGCTGTTGGAGTCATTAATACCAGTTTGGTACTTGCTATTTGGTATGTCCACCTTGACTGATATGTCCATACCTCCATGGTAGATTAGGGTGGCATACATAGACAGGGCTTGTAAGGCAACTACTGTGTCCTGAAATAGATTAGGTAGATTATATCAGACATACCTATATTAGGTAGAATATATCATACATATCAATATTGGGTAGATTATATATATAAATACATATACTAGGAAGATTATATATATATATATATATATATATATATATATATATATATATATATATATATATTGTTACGGCTATTGGATTTAATTTTATTTATTTTTAATTATTAAATCCAAATTTGTCATTTAGGGTTTAATATTCATTAAATGGAAATTTTTCTAGAAAATTCAGATTGACCTGGACTCGGTTTGTAAACAGGCTGACCTTGGCTTGGTTCCCTCAATATCTGACCTTGCTTCGGACATTGTCAACAAGTCTCTAACACTATTGGTTAATTTCAAGGACAGCATTTTATTTTTAGTTCTTAGGGGTAGTAAATATCTAGAGTATGTGATTTTTAGTGAAGGAAGTCTCTTTCTGTGACCTTCCATGAACTTCTATCAATTTCTAGAAAAGCGCGTGATCACTTGTTTACTTCAGAAAGACAATTATATATACATGTAGCTGTATTTTGGAAGCTAACTTTAGTAGAATTTGGGCTTATTTTAAAGTTAAGTTGTGTATTTTCTGTTTGAGTTTAATTATTTTGTTCTGGACTTTATGTCAATTTGTTGGAAAAGAAGAATTATTCTAATTATCTTATAAAGGACATATGTTTTATAACTTCATTTGGATGATTTAAAAACAGAACTGCATCACATGACATTGTCAGCCATTTTGGATTACATCGTCAAGATTCGAACCGGGAACTTTTAGAACATTTATTTATCAGGACACTTGCTATTCCATTAGTGGATTATTTTATGAATTCTATATTGGATTAATGTTGGATTTGATTCTCTAAAACTGTAAGTTTATTTATTTTATGAAAATAATAGTACTTAATAAATTTATTGTTCAATTTATACAAGCTTGTTAGTTATCACTCTTTCTGTGTTGCTGCTTATTCGAGCCTAAGCACGTAACATAGAATTGGGATCTCGTCTTGGGATTGAAATAAATTTGAATTTAAATTTGAATTTCCCCTAGTTTTGGAAAATTTTAAATCTTTAGTGAGACTGACATGCTTGTATCAAAATGACATCTAAGGTAGAAATATTTCATTCTAATCCTACCCAGGAGCAATTAGATCTTTTCAAAAAAGATGAGTTGATTCAACTTGCCAGGAAATATGATCTTTCTGAAGTGAAGGCTTCTTTAACGAAACAAGATATTAAACAAATGTTGGTCCAGTATTTGGTAGAACAGGATGTTTTGGAACAAAGTGCTTTGATTCCAGTCAGTAAGTCTACACCAGACTCTGACATTAAACTGAAGGAATTAGAATTAAAATTCAAGATGGAATTAGAGTTGAAGAAGCTGAAATTTCAGGAAAGGGAGAAAGAAAAGCAATTATAACATGAGAGAGAGGAGAAAGAGAAACAAATTGAATTACAAAAAGAGCAAATGCGAATTGAGAGAGAGGAGAAAGAAAGACAATTACAATCTGAAAAAGAGGAGAGAGAGAGAGACAATTTGAATTACAAAAAGAGCAGATGCAGATTGAGAGAGAGGAGAAAGAAAAACAAATTGAATTACAAAAAGAGCAGATGCTAATTGATAGAGAGAAAGAGGAGAGAGAGAGAGACAGGAAAGGGAGAAAGAAAGACAATTTGAATTACAAAAAGAGCAAATGCAAATTGAGAAAGAAATTAAAATGAAATAAATAGAGCTGGCAGGTGAGAATCACCATCATACTTCAAATCAAAATTTTGATTTTGCAAGGAATATTAGATTAGTGCCCCCTTTCAAAGAAAAAGAAGTAGACAAATATTTTATTCTTTTTGAAAAAGTTGCAGAAAATTTAAAGTGGCCAAGAGAGAATTGGACTCAGTTACTACAATGTGTACTTACTGGTAAGGCTAGTGAGATTTACACTTCACTGTCTGTTCAGCAAAGCAGTGATTATGACGTAGTTAAAGAATGCATTTTAAGAGGTTATGAGTTAGTTCCTGAAGCTTAAAGGCAAAAATTTAGAAATTACAGAAAAGAAGCTGGACAGACTCATGTCGAATTTGCTAGACAAAAAGAGCAGTTGTTTGATAGATGGTGTTTAGCATAGAAAGTTGAGCAAGATTATCAAAATCTCAAGCAAATTATATTAATTGAAGAGTTCAAAAACTGTGTTCATAGTGATGTTAAAACTTATCTTGAGGAGCATCAGATTGAAACCTTGGAAAATGCTGCTCGAGCAGCTGACGAATATTCTTTGACACATAAAGTTCCTTTTGTTAACAAGACTTCTACTCAACAATTTAATGGCAGAAAAGGATTTCCACCTAATTCAAGCCCTTCTAAAACTCAAACTAACACAACTTTCAAAGATCAGACTTCAGAGAAGTTTGATACTAGATCCTTGTCTCTTCCAACGTGTAACTTTTGCAAGAAAAAAGGACACGTTATTTCTGATTGCTACAAATTAAAAAAAAGGCAACAGAATCAAGACAGACCTGTTCCAAATGCTCTTATTTCCAAGAGGTCAAGGTCACAGTCATGTATTGAAAGCAATGCATTTGTTGGGTCTAATAAATTCCAGTCTGATTTTGATATGGAGAATTATGAACCATTCATATCGAAGGGTTTTATATCACTCATGGGTGATTTGGCCAATCCCACCCCTATTAAAATTTTAAGGGACACAGGAGCTTCTCAGAGTCTTTTATTATCAGGTACTTTGCTTTTTTCTGAGAAGTTTTCTTCTAATGAAAGTTTTCTTATTCAGGGAGTAGAGTGCGGCGTTGTTAATGTTCCTCTCCATTGTGTAAATTTGTCATCAGACTTAGTATCAGGACCTGTGACAATCGGAACGGTCTCGGTTTTACCTGTTGAGGGAATAGGTTTATTGCTAGGCAACGACTTAGCTGGGGACAAGGTTGTGGTTAATCCACTTGTAACTGACAAGCCTAATTTGGATCAGAAAGTTGATCCAATTGAAAAAGAAATCCCTGATATATGTCAAGCTTGTACAGTTACTAGAGCTATGGTAAAGAAAGCTCTTGAGAATGAAGTTGAAAAGGGCAGTATTCCCTTCGTTGACATATGCATGGGTCAAGTTTATGTTATTGAGGGCAGTATTCCCTTATCTGATATCTGCATGGGTCAGGCTTATGTTGAAAAAGCCAGTATTTCTTTAGCTGACATGAGTAAAGGTCAGGTTTTCAATGAGGTCACACTTACTTCTTGTTTAGATCAATTAGAAAGTATTGATCATAATGATCCTCTTTTAACAACTCATTCTCTTTATTCTAATCAGGGTGATGATTTTGAGAATGATGTTAGAGAAGGCAGCATTCCTTCATCTGACCCTTGAATAGGTCAGGTTTTTGATGAGGTCACTTTTACTCTTGGTTTAGATCAATCAGAAGGTATTGATCATAGTGATCCTCTTTTAACAACTCATTCTCTTAATCAGGGTGATAAACGACAGTTACTTGTCGTTGAACAGGAAAAAGATCCTGAGATCTCCTGTTTGTTTCAAAGGGTCATAAATGAGACTGAAGTCACTGAAGTTCCTGTCTGTTATGTCATTAAAAATGGAATTCTTATGAGAAAATGGAGACCTCCCGAGGTACCTGTTAGTGATGAGTGGTCAGTGAACTATCAAATAGTAGTTCCAGAACCTTACAGACAGGAAATACTTAATGTGGCCCATGAAACTCCTTTGGCTGGTCATTTAGTGATTAAGAAAATGTATCACAAGATCTTGACTCACTTCTATTGGCCAAAAATCAAAAGTGATGTTGCCAAATACTGTAGATCTTGTCATTCTTGTCAAATGGTAGGAAAAACCAATCAGAAGATACCTAAGGCTCATCTGCAACCTATTCCTGCCTTTGATAAATCATTTGGTAGAATTGTGGTAGATTGTATAGATTCCTTACCCAAGACCAAGTCAAGTAATCAATTAAAGTTAAAAATGAAACTATGGTTTGAAAGAACTACAAGGGAGAGAACTTTTGAGTCTGATATTAGAGATGTGTTACTCTTGCTCATTCTTCTTACTTTTCTTCAAATTAGATATTACGGTCCTTACAAAGTTAAGAAGAAAATGAGTTAGTCAAGTTATAGTATTAGTGCTCCTGGGATCTAAATAAATTATAGGAGTACCAGTATATTGAGAGAGATAGCCATGTTAAATATGTAATTAATTTAGTGGTACCTGTCCCACATAATGAAGAAATATTATCAGGATTTTACTAACATTGGAGCGACAAATTGTTGGAATTAAAAAAAAAAAATTATGAAAAATCTAGACCAGAAACTTTCATATTTGCAAGTGCAAGACAAGAAATGAACTGAAAGTTGTTATTATATGGGCACCTAAGTCCAGATATTCTTACAAGGACAAAGAAATTTTCATGACATTGAAATTGAAAATTCCATGCAGGATGAGTCCACTCAAACAGGAATATTTGAAAAAGGAAATTCACTATTTGCTGGAGAATGATTTTATCAAGAATGTAAAAGTGATTGGAGTTCATTATGCATACTTGTTCCTAAACCAGATAAAACTCTCCGTATGTGCACTGATTATTGGAAGGTAAACAGAGTGACAAAAACAGATTCCCATTAACAAGAATGGACTATTCTATTGTTAAAATTGGGAATGCCAAGTACGTCACCAAATTTTGACCTTCTGAAAAGATTTTGGCAGATTCCACTACGGAAAGAGCAAAGGAAATGTCAATATTGCGACTCCAAATGGACTCGACCAATATAAAGAAAGTCCAATTCAACGTCTCATAAAAGTGATCATCACTGGTCTTGAAAATTGTGACGTCGTCATCTACAACGACACCTGAAGAGAACATCTAGCAACAATTATAAAATTCTTTGACAGACTCACTAATGCGTGTCTGACTGTTAATTTATTTAAAAGTGAGTTCTGCCCTGCTAGAGTGGCTTTCTTAGGACATTTTGTGGGACATGGACAAGTTTAAAGGTTAAGGCTATTTCTTGATAATATAGTTGCAGGCGTTTTTTACTGTGTATAACAATTCATTATATTGTGTAATTTATATTAGTTCTTTTAACCTCAGATGTAAATTGGTTTGTGATAAAAAGAAAGTTTTATCATACAAACCTTTCTTTTTATTTTATGGGGGAAGGTGTTACGGCTATTGGATTTAATTTTATTTATTTTTAATTATTAAATCCATATTTGTCATTTAGGGTTTAATATTCATTAAATGGAAATGTTTCTAGAAAATTCAGATTGACCTGGACTCAGTTTGTAAACAGGCTGACCTTGGCTTGGTTCCCTCAATATCTGACCTTGCTTTGGACATTGTCAACAAGTCTCTAACATTATTGGTTAATTTCAAGGACAGCATTTTATTTTTAGTTCTTAGGGGTAGTAAATATCTAGAGTATGTGATTTATAGTGAATGCAGTCTCTTTCTGTGATCTTCCATGAACTTCTATCAATTTCTAGAAAAGCGCGTGATCACTTGTTTACTTCAGAAAGACAATTATATATACATGTAGCTGTATTTTGAAAGCTAACTTTAGTAGAATTTGGGCTTATTTTAAAGTTAAGTTGTGTATTTTCTGTTTGAGTTTAATTATTTTGTTCTGGACTTTATGTCAATTTGTTGGAAAAGAAGAATTATTCTAATTATCTGGAAAAGGACATATGTTTTATAACTTCATTTGGATGATTTAAAAACAGAACTGCATCACGTGACATTGTCAGCCATTTTGGATTACATCATCAAGATTCAAACCGGGAACTTTTAGAACATTTATTTATCAGGACACTTGCTATTCCATTAGTGGATTATTTTGTGAATTCTATATTGGATTAATGTTAGATTTGATTCTCTAAAACTGTAAGTTTATTTATTTTATGAAAATAATAGTACTTAATAAATTTATTGTTCAATTTATACAAGCATGTTAGTTATCACTCTTTCTGTGTTGCTGCTTATTCCAGCCTAAGCACATAACAATATATATACCTATACTAGGTAGATTATATCAGACATACCTATATTAGGTAGATAATATAAATACACACCTATATTGGGTAGAATATATCATATATACCTATAATAGGTAGATTATATCATACATATCAATATTGGGTACATTATATTATACATACCTACACTAGGTAGATTATATCAGACATACCTATATTAGGTAGATAATATAAATACACACCTATATTAGGCAGAATATATCATATATACCTATAATAGGTAGATTATATAAATACATATCTATATGAGGTAGATAATATAAATACATACCTATATGAGGTAGATTATATAAATACATACCTATATGAGGTAGATTATATGAATACATACCTATATGAGGTAGATTATATCATACATACTTATATTATGTTCCAGTATTCTCCTAATGATTCATCATTTAGCAGAGATTATTTTCCTTGTTTTTTAATTAAAGTTTTACAAAAAGATGAAAAAGTATTTAAATGTTCCCTGAAGAACCATTAAGATTTTTAAACCTTGTCAACAAGAGAGATGATATTGTAGTAAAACACTTCAGACAAGTATGTTGGGCTGAGGCAAGATAGTCAACATCAATAGTAAAACACTTCAGACAAGAATGTTGGGCTGAGGCAATATAGACAACATCAATAGTAAAACATTTCAGACAAGTATGTTGGGCTGAGGCAATATAGATAATATCAATAGTAAAACATTTCAGACAAGTATGTTGGTTTGAGACAAGAAATGAAATTAGTAGAATAATATTCAGCCAGGCTAGGTCAGTTGAGGCAAGTGAGAGAAGATTAGTCAAGTATGTTGGGGTAGTTAAGAGAGACAACATATGTAGTAAAAATGTCAACCAGGCTGGTTGGGTTGATGCTAGAGGGACATGGTACTAAACTATGCAATGAATTTGTTGAAAGGTCAAACTTCTGGATGATTTTTCTTTAGCAGAGAATGGACTTGATGTCAGACTCTTAAGGAACCATTCCAAGCTCAAAAAAGTTTGACCAGTCTATCTACTTTGATATACATAATCTGATATGATACTGAATATGTGACATGGTTGAAATACCAAGTGATGATAAAGAGGCATACATGGATGGAGGGCATGTTAATTTCTCTTTTGTCATAACATCATAATGAATATAATATTCTGTTGAAAAATTAGGAATAGACAACTATGAGCAATACAGCCCCACTTTTAAAGCACTACTTAACAAAAGTGTGCACTCAACTTAAAATGTGTGCCTCTTGATAAAATCTTTCTACAGTCAAATTTATGGTCAGTATATCAATGTTACCCCCCCCCCCAAAAAAAAAGCTGCATGTTTCAAACACAGGATTGCTACAATTATCAATTGCAGTTTACAAATAAAATCATTATCCAAATTTGAGCTAAATATAATGAAAAAGGTATACACCTATTAATAAAAATTGTTTTCAAAAATCTATACAATTACTGTTTCATATGATATATTTTTCATTCCAACAGGATTTAATAACTTTCCCTTGTTTATGTGAATTTTCTTAAAATGTGTTTTGATACAAAATTCAAATGGAAAAAAGAAAAAGACAATTAAAATTTTAACTCAGGTTTAAGACAATAATGAAGTAAACAAAACAAACCTTTTTTTTCTTTGGTGAATAATATGAAATAGAAAGACAGTAGAGACACCTACATGTCACAAAATATGAAAACTTAGGATTAGAAAGAACATTTATAGTTCTTGAAACAACCTAAAATATAGATGAAAAAGAATTCCCCAAAATATTGTGTCTTGTCTGCTCAGCTGAAGCAACTTCCAAGTAACCAGCAAAGTTACTGGAGCATGAAAAATGGGTCACTGTGACCACTTTTTACCTTTGATAAGCAGTAACCTCATATGATGTATACATGCATCAAATCAACTAAATGCTCAAGTTAATACTGACACCAAGAACTGAAACATTACCTTTGATAAGCAGTACCCTCATATGATGTAGCCATGCATCAAATCAACTAAATGCTCAAGTTAAAACCGACACCAAGAACTGAAACATTACCTTTGATAAGCAGTACCCTCATATGATGTATACACACATCATATTAACTAAATGCTCAAGTCAAAACCGACACCAAGAATTGAAACATTACCTTTGATAAGCAGTACCCTCATATGATGTAGCAGCAAGTATCCAACAAAGTCAAAGGAGTTTAAAAAATGGGTATACACTCATCAAATCAAATAAATGCTCAAGTTAATATCAACACTAAGAATTGAAAGGTCACTGAAAATGTGATCACTACTGCTTTGCAGGCAAGACAAAATATGTTTTTTTTTGGATACATTTGGATGACATATTTCTCATGTACTTGATTTGAATCTTCGTGGCCCTAAGTCTTATCCATGGTTCCCATAAATACATCAGCAAATGGTTATGAATCCAAGGTCAACTAGATTTCTTAATGATCAAACACTTTCCACAACTTTTGTACCACTGAAAACACTTGATACAAGTTCACTATACTGTAATATTAATGTTAAGATAAATCATGAGATGAGAGTCTTGTATTTGAAGATTATGTGTTTTGAATGGTGGCATTATTGTTGCAAATTGAGTTTTGACAGTGATACATTGGTAGAGCTGGTAATAAGGGTATTAGGTATGGAATATTACCATTCACACAATCATTTCCTCAATACAAGGCTGTTATCACTATAATAACACAACATTACATGAGCAACTTGAAGGACCTGTCACGATACTGGTTGGAAAGAATTTTCAGGTATTCAAAAATAGATAATTTCTCTTTTTAACTGTCAAGTACTGAAACCATCTTGGATATTCTGCAGGAACAACATGATTTTCAAATTATCTATTTTGTGGTACACATACTTGATGTCGGATTGGCACCATTTTCATTTAGAACAAAGTGGACATTATTAGAGGGTTTGTGGTGAATACCCCATGTCATAATGATTCATGTGGAGTAGTTACAAGATTTTTGAGACAGTCATCCGGGCAGCCATATTGGATGTATGATATAGCATTTTCATTTAGGACCAGCCATTTGGATATATGATGTATCATTTTCATTTAGGACCAGCCATTTGGATATATGACTTATTATTTTCATTTAGGACCAGCTAAGTATCATAAGTGTACTAATGAAAACGCCATGCTGAGTTAACCATTTATTTGGAGAAGAGTTGAGATAGCAATATTTTCAAGATATGACTTTATGTTCAGGATTATAAGATTTTCAAGATGGCTGCTGTGGATGTCAGATTGGCACTATTTCATTTAGGACCAACTGGACATCATAAGAAGTCTTCTGGTGAGAACCCCACATCAATATGACTTTTTGTTAAAGTAGAGTTGTGATAAAAAATTATTAAGATGGCAGCCATGCAGATATCATAAGAAGTCTTTTGGTTAAAACCACATATTCAGGAGGAAATGTGATTACAAGGTTTCATGATGGTTGCCATGGTAGCCATACTAGATGTCAGAGGGATGCCATTCTCCTTTAGCATCAACTTTCCATCATGTAAAGCCTTTTAGAAAAAATAACCATGATGATATGACGGGTTTTTTGGGTGGTGTAGTAACAATATCATTTTTAAGATGACTTCTGTGGGAGCCATATAAAAAGATCATTTAGTGAGAAAAAACCATGATATTACCATCCATTCATGACAGGTGGCTATAATGGATATCCAAACCACATCATTGTCATTTAGGACCAAGTAGACCATGGATGAAAGTGTAAAATTTTTAAAATAATCCTCCTAGGTGAAGAGGAAAAGCAGTAATACATTTGTGCTAATGGATAGATGGACAGATAATGAACAACAGAGTATCTGATTAGCCCTTCTTGTCTATGACCAATAGAACTGAAAATAGCAGAGAATTTAATTCTCCACAGCACTAAGTAGCTATGAATGTTATGACAACACAATGGTATCAAAATTTTCAACACCTTATTATGGAAAACTGCTTCAAATTGTGATATTCAACCAATCATAAAGCACACTGCATTAGCAGATGTTTTAGAATTAAGTTCTGATGGAACACTAGAAAACCTCCCAACCTGTGTAGAGGAGAATCCTCCATAAGCATTTCTCTGTTGGGTCAACCACTGTACGATGGGCTGTGCCTGACTAACAGCTCCTGCTTGTTCTAGTGCAATCTTGGCCATCAACACATAGGCAGTCATCTCAACTTCGGCTGAGGGTGCCCTCCAGTAAAAGTAACCTTCATCAGTTTTATCCCCCTCCTTTTCTTCCTGGCTCCAGTACTTCTGACCTGGATCTAGCCATGAAAATAATGTAGACTGTGTACCATCAACACAAGATCCTACTGTGAATTACATTCTTTTTGCTAGTTACAGAAAAAGTTGACACTTTCAATTAAAACAATTATTTAGTGCCCTAGGAACTTCACTCTAGGTAAAATATCTACCAAACCTTTTTATATTAGTTTTTCCTATTTTTGTATATTAGCCTGAAATAAATTCAAATACATAGTCTCTTCCTCATAACTAAACCCATCAAAAATAATGATAATATAAATCTATTTACAAAGTTGACTTTAGTTGGATGAAAAATATGGTCTTCGGATCAACAGCCGTAATGTGCTCAGCCAATCAGATGCAAGATCATTTCAATATTATCTGCAAAACTCAGTATATTTCTTGCATGTTTTCAGAAACCATACTTTTTGGGGCAAAAATGATATTCAAAAGTCTTGTATTTTTAGAATATGCTTGACCATAATTGCTTAGATACAATCTAAAACAATCTTATGTACTGTTTGCAATAAAATTCATATTAAAAACTTGCACATCTTCAGCTGTAGAGCTGAACAGAGTGACCGGAGTGATCAGAGTGACTAGAGTGATCAGTGATTGGAGTCGACATATCAGCTGCAGAGCTAATATGATGTCGACCATATCAACTGTAAATTAGAACCCATGCAGCCGTAGAGCTGAATAGTATTGCTAGTTGAGTAGCTGGTGATCGGGCATTGCTGATCAAGATTGGTTGATGCTGATTGCTTAATTTACCAACCTTGAATCTTGATGACTTGATTGGCCAGTGTGACTGGTAGCCAAGTGTGCTGGTGACTGAGTGTACAACTCCATACATGTAATCTTTAAGCCATGGGCTAATTTTAGGGGTTCATAAAACCCAGTGTGGTTTTGGGACTGTCATTCCTTTTGTGATGAAATCACCATGAATCATTTACCCTTGTCTTTGTACCATGTATGGTCATTTATTTGTATTTTCATTATTTAAGTCTGTGTGTTTTATGTCAATTGATCCAATATTTGAATTGTATACATGCACATATTAATCATAAATAATTTTTTATTTAAATCATTCGTCATTAAACATTGTATTTGTATCATCATCAATTGTGATGTGTTGTAAATCCGAAATCCCACCATGTTATTTTGTTACACACAAGATCTAGTCTATGAATGCATTCATGCTAATTTCAAATAAAAGCAAACCTGAAATAGATAAATGTTTAAAAAGGAAATATTTTGGTAAATACTTTCCTGGCTGTTAACGTTAAGGGAATACTCTACTACCTATGAAATCCATCACTCCTTGAAAGATGAGTAAATATTTATCCAACTACATACATATTAACTCCCCTTTTTACAGATTAGGTGACCACCGATATTCCAAATGTAACCAGTTTTAATTTGAGCAGAACCTTTAACACAATGATAAATTTGTAGGGGAAGTTGTGCGGAATTGTTAGTAATGGAGGCATTAATCTGATTGCGAGGCTTTCATTAGTCTAGCAACCCCAGCTGATCAACGTCACATATTAAGAACATCAATGAAAATCAATACCTAGTGTTGGAAACTTCATAAGTGTCACACACAAATTAAAATCAACCTATATAAAATATACATATTTCAAAAGGGCATTACATTATCTACCATTTGATATAACTTTTAATTTGTTTATTTTTAAATTGCCTTTGTTTTTATAAATTGAACTTTATCCGCAGTGGTAATTTCCGGTAATTTTCCTTTTCGGCGCGCGTGCACCAGCAACAGCGCGTGTCAGTCGCGTGATCACGCTTGCGGGTCATTAAATGGCTATGAATATTCATAGAATTAATTTGGCCAATGAGAAAAATGAATTCGCTACAACCCGGTGCTTGACGTTTTTTCGTATGTTAGCAAACAACAAAGCTACGACGGGTCAAAGTCGGTGAGGATTTGTACGCCATCTAAGCTAAATACAGATAAAAGGCATATATCAAAATAACATTTAAGCTTTTTTCTTTAAAATGATGTATAAATCATTAAATTCGGTAAACATTTTGTATCCCGCATTTAACACCAAACTTTTCAAAATTTACCGACTTGTCGATCGGGTGACCCGTCCGTCATTTTGGACATTTGACCCGAGAAAAATTTCTAAATAATGTGGAAATTACGTATACTCCCACCCACCTGCAAAACAATGCTAGTTCGCAAAATCTATTTTCAATTTTTTTTAAATATAATTACAGATATAAAAGATTCCATTGTGGATAAGAATTGATTCAATATGGAAGGGAGATCGCTAGGCCCTTTCTGTACTGAAATACAGCTTAGTGAAGAACACTTGAATGAACTGACTTCAATAAAATCTCTTGAAAATTGTCATGTGAAAATTGGTGTTTTGTTGGAACTGAACACTTTCTTGAAAAGTGCAGCAAAAGTAATAGATGTTGCTAAATGTCTGCAGCCGAAATTGTCTGTTTTTAGTGATGCAACGTTGAGGATAAAATTAACCAGATTGCTTGAAGTCAAGAAAAAACAGACAGTGGTATTTTAAAGAACACGGAATATTGACTCTTTATTTAAGCAGTACCAAAACAAATTCTTTTAAATGATGCGTGAAGCACTTTACAGACTAAGATGTGTTTTCTAAACAATGAAAACAATTTACAACTTAATTATTTCAACAGAATGGTGACATTTAAGTTAAAGTAGCAAGTGAGGTTTACCAATTACCATGAATTTAATAAAAATTGAATTTGATGCATAGTCCATATGATTAGTAAAGCTTTGAACTTTATACAGTTACCAGCATAACTTAATTAAAAATTTTATTTGAATGGTTTTGATGTGAAAAAATCCATTTTTGATTAAACACCATATATTGACATGTTGTTGCTGTTTGTGTTATCGTACAAAATATTAAAAACAAAATTTAAATATTGGTGAGATGTTTCTTGCAATAACTGTCCCTCTTGTAAAAATACATCTTAAACAATCGCAAAAATGAGTCCAGCATGTTCTTTTACATAAAGTTGGAAAGTTTTATTAATTTATCTTAAAAAATAAAAAAATTACATCAATTTATGTCTAATTTCTTTTTTTTCTGGTGCCATCGATTTATCGCGTGGCAATTATTATTATAAGGGAAAAAGTGGGCAAATTGAATGAAAATATGCAACTTTAAAATGTCATATTTTTACTTCTAGTAGAGATATTTTTAAAATTTAAACTGTTTTGTGCTGCTAGCAATAAGATCTATCATTTAACAATGTTTTAAAAGTAATTCAATGACAATGAAAAATCAGCTGGGGTTGCTAATTAGTCTGATCTTAATAGAATTTGGAGTATGCTGACTTACGAGCTTCCTACAGTCAAGAAGACAGTGTTGGTTGGGACTATGTCTTTCTTTCCTGCCTTAAGGGGCTTTTTTCCATGTGCCTTAGTAACTGAGGTCACATACATGGAGTTCTACATCTTCGCTTCTGTCAACAGGTCAATCGAGGAGAGAGAGAGAGAGTGTGAATAGTTATCTGTTGGTTGCCTAATGACCACAACCTGTTTTTTATAAATGAAAGCAGGTTACATCATTAGAATGAATGAGCCATCTAAATGGAACTGTAGCTCTAATCCATGGAGACCACAAGTAGATCCCTCATCCTAAATGCTGAAGCCAGCAGTGTCAGGAAGCAAGTTTTATATGACAGCTGCTTCATTGCTGTGGAAGACAGGGGTTCAAACTTTGGTGAGATAAGCCACATCAAATCCCCATGAAAACGTTCCATTTTGGGAACAAGATATGCGAGCTTGGTCTGGATATGTTGCTATTGGACAACACCGTCAGAAACTTGTCATGTCTTGTGGTGGCCAATATCATTTTTTCTATGATAGGTAAACAGAGATAATTTTGGTTCTTTAGGAGAAAAAAACTGAAATTGTGAAACAGGATATATGGGTCCTCTCTAAAAGGGGTCTCATGGGGCAGTGCTCCTGATCAGAATATCCATGCGGCTGAAGGCCTCTGGTGAAAAAATAAATTTTAGACTTTGAGCACATACAAAACTGCTCTGATGGCCCTATTTATCCTAATATTTTGCAAAGTTGTTACTTGATTTAAACCAAATACATAATTTGAAACATAATAAGCTTACCCAACTTTAAACAATACTTTAAAAATTTGTAATGTTACAAATTGTCATCTCAACTTGTTTTCCAATAATATTAGTGCTAAAGTTGTTAGATACATATATCTATGTTCACACAATAATTCAGTCACAAATAATTTGATAATTTTTGCAGCACATATTACATGTGAACCATACTTTTCTGATAAATTTGTTGTGTTTTCATGGCAAAAATTTCTGATTACCGATATATAACAATATAAAATTTTGGATATAAATTCACTTGTCTTTTCCCCCATTGGACACAACCTGTTGATATTGATGTACTAGTCCTGCTTTTCTCCAGCCTTGACAAAGATTTATTTTTCTTTCCTTTCTAATCCATTGATTTTTAGAGCTTCATGCCTAATGTTTTCATCTCATTCTCAGGACAAGTTTTATTCCTTTAAGCTCCTCCTTGTATTGGCTAATTGCAGTTCACATATTCTAACACTGAGTTACATCGGCCCACTCATGTAGAAAATCTTTCTTAAAATACTGTATTGCACCTTTCCCAGATGACTTCAGACCATATTTAATGTTCTGTATGGAGTTGTTTGTTTCTATGTTTATAATATTGAAGGAGGACTAGTAGTATGCAGTATGTTGTCCAGGAGGATGTCCAGAGATATGATGC
This sequence comes from Unio delphinus, assembly GCA_029339505.1. NCBI lineage: Eukaryota > Metazoa > Mollusca > Bivalvia > Unionida > Unionidae > Unio > Unio delphinus. The sequence continues at coordinate 15,412,333 of JAQISU010000014.1, forward strand.
AGTTTTATTTATTACAGGTCTCAATTTGCCACTGAATTTTATTATCAGAATGTTTCAGGAGTAGAAGCCTGTGGAATGCAATTATTGGACTGTGAAAAGCTATATCTCTATTTGTAAAATGTCTGCCTACATAGGATTGCTTTGAGGGTTGCCTCCATTTGATCACTGTAGAATTCCATTATGTGGAGGAGGCTAGGTGAATTCAATTACTTGTAGTACGCAATTGTTTTCTGGGAGTAAGCTGATCCAAGTCTGGCAAAAAGGGAATCTGGCACCCTGTGGTCTCTCTAAAATGTTCCTGTTTTCTTATAAGCTTATTGATGGGAGATAGGAGCTGGCACTAAAAACTGAAGGGAAAATTCTTGTGCCACCTGCTAATTTCCCTCTTCAATTCAACTCTGGAACAGAAAGATAAAGTAGAAAAAGAGAGTTGCCCCATGCAAAGGTTTCAGAGAAGATGAATAATAGAGTGCATCTCTTCTAATCAAATCCATGTTACAGGAGTCTTAAGGGCATTCACCACTGTGTGGTGATCAGCTCTGTTACCTACCATGGCAAACTGAATCCTAAGCATGGTCACTTCTGCCCTTTTCAGCTAGATGAAAGATCACCAGACAGCACACATAGGGAGCAAGTCAACACAATGTTCCTAATATTTACATGGTGTTAAAAATGTCAGTCCACTTAATAACATTATAGTGGAACAAACATACTGATGATGAAGATGAAAATATCATTGTCAAGACTTGGTATGTCTGGATAATACATATGTGGTGTGAGACATGACTGAGCAACTGGCTCACCATAAAAAAGAACTGCATTACCAGGGTTGCTAAGCACTTGGAAAAATGAAATTAATGATGTATGCAGTCCCAAAATGTTGGTAACTCTGTCAGATTCTAGAAGCAACTGAAAGTAGATTCTTCCACACACAATGATCACTTTATGTCAGAGCTGTAGACACAGATGGCCAATTTTGCATCATTACAGTACCTTCATTAATAGACTCAAAACCGATTTTATTTTTAGAAACATGTAAGAATAAATATCTTTGAAGATGATGTAGATGAAAGAGGACAAAACTCTGATGGGAGTGGATGGAAAACCTTCTCAGCCTCATTACAGTAAGGTCTAATAATGATGACGGAACATGACAGTTTTTGTCAGTTTTGGGGAAAAACAATCTACCTGCCATCTACATGGGCAGATAACTTTTAGCTTTACTCTGGGAGTGCTGGATTTGCAAGGTATTACGATTGGGTAACATATTTGAAGAAGACATCACAGAAAACATTGCAAAAGCAAAATCTACAAAAACTGTTAGCCTATGAATTATAGTGAATTCACAGTAAACGACATGAATTTCAATATTTAGATACCAAATATGTCAAACAAACTGGTACCATATAAATAACACATACTTCATGGTAAATGTCATGAATGCAAACATTCAATTACTTAAGCCAGATATATGAACCTGAATTTCATAAGACTGTAAACTTGTGACAGATGACAACTATTTTACATATTCCACCCATAAGATGTTGCTTAAATATGCAATTTTCGCATTATTTATATGAAGCTTTCTGAGCAGTAAACAATTTGCCAATGAAATCTAATAACATGAATCATGTTTTCACTCCCGATACTCACTTGGCATCTTTGTTCTGGCTTCCAGTTCAGCCATAATTTGTCCACGTTTGGGGCTGTCAACATTGTACAGAGTGTAAGCATAGGCCATGACAGCTAATGTATACGTGTCTGCATTTGTCTGTTGCTTATCCAAACATGTGAAACCATTAACAACAGCAGGAACCTGGAAAATAGGACAAAAAAGGAATGATCTACTGCAGAATGAATGTCAGAAAACATTAGATTTGGACAATTTTCAGAATTCAGTAACCTACGATATGTATTTCTTAAAAAACTTATTTCTAAAAGAAATTTCTTTACATAAAGAGATTACATTGGTCCCTCCTGGGGGCACCGAGTGGTCTAAAGTGCTATCCATTATGGATCACTGACATCTCACCTCTGTCAGCGTGAATTCGAGTCTCAGATTCGACCAATGTGGGTATGTGAGAAAGCTTGCCAGTAGTTCTCATGGGTAGGTGGTTCTTTCTGGGAGTTTTCATCGGCTTCTTCCTCCACAATTAATACTGGCTGTCATGTATAGCCTATCGTGTGCTGAAAAATTGACATTAAACCTCACAACAACAACTGGTCCCTCGTATTTCTCATTTTGTTGGGTACCATTTTCAAAAATAAATAATTTCTGAGAAAACACTGCTGGTGAAGGCATGGTAAAATGTTTTTTTTAATATCTAGTTCAGCTGCTAAGGGAGAAGGAAAATTTATTAAATTGAGTGGATCTGGATATAGCCACCAGCATGGATGTCTCTGGATAACAATGACCTTGACCTTCAAACACTTTTTTTCTTCTTCCAAAAATGGAAAATGTTGGGCCCAATGGAACTAGGTTAAAAAGTCATTGTGAACAAATGGAAAACAAATATTATGACCTGTGCTTTGTTTGATCAACAAATCTAAACACATTTCATCATTACAGGCACTTGTATACACCATTTGGCATTAGATGTACAACATTTGACCATGACATCTCCAGCTGCTTATTCCAATAATCTTGTACTTTCTTCAAAGGATTAGTATCCCTTACATTTTTGTCAATTCCAGCCTCTAGTAGTGCAATCAGTGCAAAAGCTGTCAATCCTCCAACATTCTCGCCATCTGCCAGACCTCCTTTCAGGTAATTGCTGAACACCTGACCAACGCTCTGGATACAGCCATCTTCACTCTGGTGATTAAGAAGCCACTGCATGCTGAAGTCAAGATCTTTGCTGTCGATATCGATGAATGTCCGTGACTGGGCCATTGATTTGATAACAAAAGCTGTCAACCAAGTACTTCCTGTACTGTTCTGATACTCGTTGTCACCCCAGGCACTGTAGGAACCATCATGATGCCTATATTTGAGCTGTCGCTGGTATCCTGTTTAAAGTAAAGAAATTAAGTTGTACAGTTCTTGGTTAAATCTAGAAATATTGTCACTAAATATAATTACCATGCCATCCTTACTGTTATATTGAGGGATATCCAACAGTTGAGTGTACATAAAAAACTGACATTAAAATAAAACGTGTCATACAAGTATAACTAATTGGGAATTATTCCACAAGGTTTGGTTATTTTATCCATGAGTGCTGGAAGAGTTAGCATGACTGATGGATGGACAGACTGAGGTTAACACAATATTCATGTCTTTTTAAAAAATGTGGACAAAAAGTGGGCCATTCAAAAAGCATTAAGATCAAAAGTGGGCCATTCAAAAGGCATAGGTATTGAAAAGTGGACCTTAAAAAAGCATTGAAATAAAAAGTGGGCCATTCAAAAGGCATAGGGATGAAAAGTTGGCAATTCAAAAGGCATTGAGATAAAAAGTGGGCCATTCAAAAGACATAGGGATGAAAAGTGGGATAGCAACAAAAGAACAAGTATGTAGCCAAGCATCAACATCTCCATACCTTTCTCAATTATCACTACCTCATCACCTCATTACTAACATACAAATAAGTGTCCCCTCCTCAGAGCTCTGTAACCCAGGCAAGGAGCCAAAATCTGTATTGCAAGTCTACAAACCACCCCTGACCAGATCTTCAAGTTTTATGTCTCTGTCAAAGATGGTGTAGTAGGGGTTGCATGACATTATATATGTATACAAAAAAACACACATTTGGATGAACTGTATAGCATATTTTCACATCTTCTATAAGTTAGCGTTGTCTGAGATTTAAAAAGTGGAACACACATGTTTAAAATCCTTTTCTCTCTTTCCTATGCATGTGTGATACAGTTTGCAATTACCATGAGGGATATGCATATTCCATGTGACTGTACTCAGTGACCCAAAACATATCATCACTATGCTTCTGATCTCGTGAATTCCTGAAATTTTTCAAGCAGTTTTAATATGTAAAGATAAATTCTGCTGGCTAATAAATAGTAATACTAGTTTAAGGAAAATATTTTTCTGTAAACTAAATTTTCAAATTCTATCCTATGTTGTCAAGTCTTTTGAAAAAAATTTGGCTGTCTAAAGCAAGATCTATATTGATGATCCACCATTCTTTCTCTGGCTAAAAGGTTTAGAAACATTATCCATCACATTTGTAGGCATGTGACAGTAAAATTCCTATTAAGAATCCATCACATTTGTTGGCATGTGACAGTAAAATTCCTATTAAGAATCTGTCACATCTGTTAGTGTGTGATAGTGAAATAGCTATTTAGGATTCATCACACTTGTTGGTATGTGACACTGAAATTCCTATTAAGAATCCATCACATTTGTTGGCATGTGACAGTAAAATTCCTATTAAGAATCCATCACATTTGTTGGCATGTGACAGTAAAATTCCTATTAAGAATCCGTCACATCTGTTGGCATGTGACAGTAAAATTCCTATTAAGAATCCGTCACATCTGTTAGTGTGTGATAGTGAAATAGCTATTTAGGATTCATCACACTTGTTGGTATGTGACAGTAAAATTCCTATTAAGAATCCATCACATTTGTTGGCATGTGACAGTAAAATTCCTATTAAGAATCCATCACATTTGTTGGCATGTGACAGTAAAATTCCTATTAAGAATCTGTCACATCTGTTAGTGTGTGATAGTGAAATAGCTATTTAGGATTCATCACACTTGTTGGTATGTGACAGTAAAATTCCTATTAAGAATCCATCACATTTGTTGGCATGTGACAGTAAAATTCCTATTAAGAATCCATCACATTTGTTGGCATGTGACAGTAAAATTCCTATTAAGAATCCGTCACATCTGTTAGTGTGTGATAGTGAAATATCTATTTAGGATCCATCACATTTGTTGGCATGTGACAGTAAAATTCCTATTAAGAATCCATCACATTTGTTGGCATGTGACAGTAAAATTCCTATTAAGAATCCATCACATTTGTTGGCATGTGACAGTAAAATTCCTATTAAGAATCTGTCACATCTGTTAGTGTGTGGTAGTGAAATAGTTATTTAGGATTCATCACACTTGTTGGTATGTGACACTGAAATCTCTACTTGGGATTCATTACATTTCTTGGTGTGTGACACTGAAATCTCTACTTGGGATTCATCACATTTCGTGGTGTGTGACACTGAAATCTCTACTTGGGATCCATCACATTTCTTGTTGTGTGACAGTGAAATCTCTACTTGGGATCCATCACATTTCGTGGTGTGTGACACTGAAATCTCTACTTGGGATTCATTACATTTCTTGGTGTGTGAGAGTGAAATCTCTACTTGGGATCCATCACATTTCTTGGTGTGTGACACTGAAATCTCTACTTGGGATCCATCAAATTTCTTGGTGTGTGACAGTGAAATCTCTACTTGGGATCCATCACATTTCTTGGTGTTTGACAGTGAAATCTCTACTAGGCATCCATCACATTTGTTGGTGTGTGGCAGTGAAATCCCTACTAGAGATCCATCACATTTCCTGGTGTGTGACAGCAAAATCTCTAGTAGGAATTCATCACATTTGTTGGTATGTGACAGTGAAATCCCTACTTGGGATCCATCACATTTCTTGGGGTGTGACAGTGAAATCCCTACTTGGAATCAACCACATTTCTTTGAGCATGACAATGAAATCCCTACTAGGGATCCATCATATTTCTTGATGAGTGACAGTGAAATTTCTACTAAGCATCCATCACATTTCTTGGTCTGTGATTGTGAAATACCTACTTGGAATCCTGTTGGTGTGCGACAGCAAAATCCCTTCATGGGATCCATCAATTTTCTTTGAGTGTGACAGTGAAATACCTACAAAGGATCCATGAAATTTGATCGTGTTTGACAATGAAATTCTACTTGGAATCCATCACAGTTGATGGTATGTGACAGTGAAATCCCTAATAGTGATTCATCACATTTGTTGGTGTGTGACAGTGAAATTGTTACTTGAATCTGTCACATTTGTTGGTGCATGACACTGAATTCCTTACCATTTGTTGGTATGTGACAGTGAAATACCATAATGGGTTCAATCACATTTGTTGGTGAGTGACAGTAAAATCCCTACTAAGGATTCATCAAATTTCTTTGAGTGTGACAGTGAAATCCTTAATAAGGATCCATCAAATTTCTTGGTGTTTAACAGTTAAATCCTTACTTTCAATTCATCACATTTCTTGGTGTGTTACTGTGAAATATTAACTAGGGATCCATCAAATTTCTGATGTTTGACAGTGAAATCTCTACTTGGGATCCATCACATTTGTTGGTGTGTGACAGTAAAATCCCTACTAAGAATCCATCAAATTGTTTTGAGTGTGACAGTGAAATCCTTAATAAGGATCCATCACATTTCTTGGTTTTTGACACTGAAATCTACTTTCAATCCATCACTTTTCTTGGTGTGTGACAGTGAAGTCCCTACTAGGGATCCATAACATTTATTGGTGTTTGACAGTGAAATCCCTACTAGGAATCCATCCCATTTGTTGATGTGTGACACAGAAATCCTTACTTGGTGCATGACAGTGAAGTCCCTACATGGGATCCATCATATTTCTTGGTGTGTTACAGTGAAATCCCTACAATTTGTTGATGTGTTACAGTTATTATGTATACTTTATTTAATTATTTGTTTGTTAGTTTTTAATTGTTTTTTTTTATTTCTACGACACACTATTGTAATATAACTTTGTTCATTGGATTTGATATGGTCTAAAAAAAGAGTTAAGTTTTGACTGGTTTTTTGTTGATGTAAATAACTCTATAGAGACATTGTTTCAAGTGCTAACCTAGTTCCTGACCTTGATTCAGAAACAGTGACAGTTCTGGTAAACAAATGTTATTTTAATATTGTTTTTAAAAAAAATTCTTTTCCAGCGTAGAACCACTGATTTTAGTCCAGACCATGCTGTGAGTATGTGATGTTAGGCATGTAAAATACTTCTATTTTGTTCTAGAATGATGACCATTAAACCTCATCCAGGCATCTGTTCTGCATTGCAGTTAGACTTATTACTGATGTTTTGAGAAAGAATAGTCAATCATGGCTTAATACTTGAGAAGTCATTTCATTTAATGTTGTGTCCAATTTGGGTATATTATATTATTTTCTTCAAATTATCTGGATTTCAAGCAATTGTTTTCCCTGGAAATACTAGTGCTCTAAATTATTTTTTGGACAAAGACATTTATTGGTTACAACAGACATCATCTATTTTGAATTTCATCAGGATTCAAACATAGTTACATTTGAGAAATTTGGATAAAAGGACTTCTATTTTTTAACTCTTGGATTAATTTTGGATTTAATTTTGTTTTAAAAAGTTACTTTTCTTATTTTTACCTTGTTTTTATAGAAAAATAAATTATTTGTTAAAATTTACAAAGCTTGTTGTCTTTTCTGTTATATTTTGTAAGAGCCTAAACACATAAAAAGAAAATGGGCGCTCAACCTTGGGATATATGAATTTTGGCTAAAATATTTCAGAAAACTTTGTCTTTTGGAATTTAAATTCTCCTAATTTATGAAAACTGACAAATATCAGTCTTCACAATGTTGATTTTTATTGCATAACATTGTGAAGACTGACATATAACAAGATACTAATATTATTAAGACTGATATATAACAAAACACTAACATTGTTCAGACCGATATATAACAAGACATTAACATTGTTCAGACCGATATATAACATGATACTAACATTGTTAAGACTGATATATAACAAGACACTAACATTGTTAAGACTGATATATAACAAGACACTAACAACGTTAAGACTGATATATAACAAGACATTAATATTACTCACCAATTCTCATGTATCCTTTAGCCTCATCCTGGATTGCATCTGTGAGCTGGTTGGTATTGGTAAGGTATTGCAGGACATAGATATTTGGGGACCAGGATGCCATGTTCTGCTCACCACATCCATATGGCATCTTTAACAGATCCTTCAGGTTTGATAGAGTTGGACCCATTATGTCACCTGAAAACATTTAAGTACAAATTTGAGTACTGAGATAGTAATGGTTTGCAATGGGTAAACATCTGCTTTAAGCATAAACGAGATATTACACAGAAATCAGTGATGGATGGAAACATGAATTTCAGTGCTTGTAATATAGTTTAAAAAGATGATTCATTGATAGATAACTCCTTCTTTCCAAGATTTCCATGATTCATTGATAGATTTTAATTTACATAAGCAAGGCATGTAAAGAATCATTTAATTTATGCTAGCTCTTGAGCCTCATCCTAATTTTTACAACATTCAGTTGATAAGAATATTTATTTTATATGGTAGTTAGTTACCCTATCTGTAGACATGGAAATGTGTGCATAAAGATGATTGTAATTCCTCACGAGGATACATCACGTAATAACTAGTCGAAGGGTTAGGTGTTTAAGGTGGAGAAAAAGAAGCTATTTTTGGTTTTTAACCTAGAGGCAGTACAGTAAAATGCTACCATTTTTTTAACCCATTGAAGATGGATTTTATCTATGTAATTGATTTCTTTGATAAGCTATATTTTTTATATATAGAATAGAGTATCCAGTAGACACACTATTGGTCCATACAACTGAAATGTCATATATGTGTACCACAGTACTATACACTACACCTCAAGATCAACATTTCCATTTACATATGTAATCAATATTAATTTCTTGACAGTTATATTGTTGAAGAGCACATTAACGCGGCTTACCTATGACATTAAATTTAACCCTTGTAGAGTCGGGAACTAGTTCATCATTACTGGCAACATGAAGATCGATGACCTGGCTTAACGAGCTACCTGTGGATGTATAAAAAAATCCATGAAACAAACACTTTAATTTTTTTAAAAAAGACTTAAAAAAAGTCATATTTGTTTGTTTTTTTTAAAATGTACTCATATTTTCAACCTTGTATGCCACAAACTTGCATTAAATCACCTCTGCATTATTTGCCATCCCGATGTATCAGTCTCTAACCCTCTCCCTTTATTAGCTACTAAGAGAAACCTCCATATGATAAATAGAACCAAACTAATGTATGACATCCAAGCAAACCTGACAACTTTCTTACCTCCTACAGCAGAACATATCGATAACTGCCTGTGTTCATTGCTTGAAAATCATGCCCCAACCACCAAGAGCAAAGTATCAATTCAAAAGTGTTCTCTCTGGTATAGCAGTGTTAGGGACCAGCTTCTCACTGCTAAAAGAGCCCGCCGTAAAGGAGAGAGGCTTTAAAAAAGCATTACTAAAATAAAATTTAGAAACTATCATATTCGGTGATTTCAACATTGACTACATGAAAACTCCACCATTAACATGGATAAGTAACTTTGAAACTTACAACTTTACTCAATTAATTAACACCCCAACTAGAGTAACAGGTAAAAGTGCTACTATGATTCATCATGTCTATACTAATAAACCTGAAAACAAAAGGAAAATAAATGTGCCAGTGTATGCACTGAGTGACGTGACTACCCAGTCTGTATAACTAGACATGTTCCGAAATCATCTAAAAATGGGCAACACATTGAAATACAATACAGGGACTTTAAACAGTTTGATGAGGAAATGTTCTTAAATGATTTAGTTTGCAAACCCTTTCAATCAGTCTGCAATATAGCTGATGTCAACGCTGCTTTAGACAAATGGTATCAGATGTTCAATACAGCCCTAGACAAGCATGTCCCAATTAAAACAAAAAGGGTTAAACACCAAATTACACCCAAGTGGATTACCCCTAAGATCAATGAGGCTAGGCACCTAAGAGATAATTTCCACAAGAAAAAAGACATGAAAAGCTATAGAAAGTGGAGGAATAAAACTAAGCATCTGATAGATAAGGCAAAAGAGAACTGCTATAAACAGGCTATTAATGAAAGTAAGAGTACCAAAACTTTGTGGAAGCATCTAAAAGAGCTGAACCCACCCACGAACAGTTGTCTTCCCCCTAGACTTAAGCAAAATGATGATATAGCAACATCTGTACAAGATATGGTGGATATGTTCAACAATTTCTTCATAAGCATCTCCAGTAACAGTATTAACAACCAGACTAACATCCCAATTGAACTTGATGCTCTACTGTTATTTATAAGAGCTAAAATTCCTGAAGATAATTATTTTTCAATAGCTAATGTTAGTGAAGTGGATGTTTTTGATATGCTAATTAAGTTGAATATTAATTTATCCTCTGGATTGGATGGTATTGGTCCACGAATTCTTAAAATTGCTGCACCAGTAATAACAAGTCAATAACGCATATCATAAATTTAAGTATAATGAGTGGTAATTTTCCAGAAAAACTGAAATGTGCAAAGGTTACACCTATCTTTAAGAAAGGAGAAAAGGAGGATCCAGGAAATTACAGACCAATATCAATTCTACTTGTATTGTCAAAACTGTTTGAAAAGCATGTAGCCATTCAGGTCTATAAATTGTTTGAAACAAACTCTCTATTTCATAAAGCACAATCAGGATTTAGAAAGTACCACTCATGCCAAACAGAACTTACCAAATTAATTGATCTTTGGCTGAAGGAAATGGATAATGGGCATATGACTGGGATTGTTTTCCTTGACTTTAAGAAAGCTTTTGATCTTGTTGATCATGAAATTCTGCTGCGAAGGTTTAACTGTTACAGGTTTGACAATCCTTCTTTAAACTGGTTTAGATCATACCTAAACCAAAGGTCTCAACAAGTAAGCATTGGCAATATTAGCTCTCAAACTCGCACTATTCATTCAGGAGTCCCTCAAGGCTCAGTTTTGGGCCCTCTTCTCTTCCTTATCTATAACAATGATCTACCATTAAATAATGAATCCACCAATACAGATGTTTGCAGATGATACAACCTTGTATACATCTAGTTCTGATACTGAAGTTATCCAAACAAGATTAAACTCAGACCTTATTAGAGTCCAAAACTGGGCACAAGAAAATAGGATGGTAATTAATGAAAGTAAAACAAAATCTATGATTCTGGGGATGACACAAAAGCAACACAAGTCAGGGAACCCAAAACTATCTCTTGCAATAAATAATCATCCATTAGAAAATGTCAGTCATGAAAGGCTTGTAGGTGTGTCCATAGATAATAATTTATTATGGAATGACCATATTGATAAGCTTTGTAAAACAATGTCATCCAAAATTGCCTTTCTCAGCAGAATCAAGAAATATTTACCTATGGAAAGTCGCAATTTATACTACAAGTCATATATTCTTCCAACAATGGATTACTGTTCTAATGTATGGGGAAACTGCTAAATCTGAGCTTGACAGGGTTTATAAACTCCAGAAACGAGCAGCACGTGTAATTTTAGATTCATCTGTTGATCATCCCTCAAAAGCATTATTTACAGAACTCAAATGGTTCACAATATATGACAGGATAGATTTTCACAAGGCATTTCTTTTATGTAAATGTCTACATGGAACTGCACCAGAGTATCTCTTCAGGACTTATTCAGGCCTTTTTTAACACAATACCAGTTGAGATCAATATCACATGGAAACCTTCGAGTACCAAAACCAAGAACAGAGCAATTCAAAAAGAGTTTTCAATACTCTGGTACAGTTCTGTGGAATAAGCTTCCACTACATGTAAAATCAGCTGAAAATATTAGAGTATTTAAGAAGAGATACCATGAGCATGCATGTGTTTCTAACAGATAATGGAATTTAGTATTTTAATACTAAACATGCTCAAATAAGCACTAATTATTGCTTTCTTCACACAATGTGCATTTGTTATACTCTCATTAAGAGGGCCTCAACCCAAACCAAAATTCATCCTTGCCGCAAGCTTGCCGCAAGCTTGCGGCAAGCTAATTTGATGTTTATAAGCTAACATGGATGCTTGCGCAACCTTGTGCAGGCTTAAGGCAAACTAGCTGGATATAACTACAAGCTTGCGCAAGCTTGTACAAGGTTTATTTTTTGCTTCAGAAAGTAAAACTAGCTTACTGCAAGCTTGTACAAGGTTTCTTATTTGCTCCAGAATGTAAAACTAGCTTGCGCAAGCTTATTTCTTTTCTTCAGAAAGGAAAACTAACTTGCACAAGTTTTCTTATATGTGTCAGAAAATAAATTTAAAATAGCTTGCAATAAGTTTTTTCATCTATTACCATTCTTGTAAAAGATTGAGACCATGCATGTATCAAACTCTCATGCACATGCTTGCAGTGAATGAATAAACTTGAACAATGAAATTTATCATAATGTTTTTGCTGAACATATTTGTTTTCCACTACATTCCAACTATAAGATTACATTATTTAATCATTAAATATGCAGGTAGGTCAAGGAAATTTTAACATTCTCAGCATTTAGTAAGTCATAATTCCACAAAAAAGGCATGTAAGAAAATCAAACTTGTACCAGAATATGAGGTATACCTGACACAGGGTCAGATGATGTCGGACCTGAATACAGGTATACATTTTGTGGGGGCAAAAAATACGTTTTTTTAATTAAAATAAATAATAACAATTTATTTGGAATTTTCAGTTTAGAATGTGCATTCAGTTCTATTTTGATAGAATGTATCACATGTATTTTATTTGAATGCAGTTCTACAACAATACGATTGGTTCATTTATCCGCCATATTTGATTTCGCTAAAAAGTTACCATTGTCAAAGTATCTCGTCTTCATAATCTTCAGTTTCTAATCATGTTAAATAGGAAACAGGAATATTCAGAATTTTCTCCAGGAAAAAGAGAAGGAAACAACTGGAAGGACAACTGTGCCGTCTTGTGTAGATTTATGAAGCCATATGGTAACGGATAAAACAACGTTTTGCAAATTGTGTAATGTGATTTCGCTATTAAGCATGAAGGCGCACAAAAATGCTAATAAGCATCAGGTTCCTGCTTCATCACACACAACTCAGCCTGAACATATATAAATACCAGAGAGAACCTTAATAAAATTCGATTGAAATTAGATTTATTAAATTTCTTTTAGAAATAAGCCTTTCTCTTTCAGTTACTAGTGTTGCTGGTGAGTTATTTTGCACATGTCTTCCAAACATTAAAATCACAAAGGATAACTCATATGCTTTTGTTCTGAAACATTTTAAAAAAGATTTAGGAGGAGAGCCCTAGTAGCTGTCTTACTGAAGCTAGCTTCAATGAAGTTATCAATAAATGTGCTACAGATCGCAGGGCATCAACAATTGATATCATGTACATGTACTGCACTTGTTTGAAATTGTTGTTACTTTTATAATGCTCAATGTTATTTTAATTGATTTTTCCACAAAGTTGAAGTTCATTAGCTTTATATTTGCAAAACATGGCATCTATACTCTAGAGTTACTGACAGACCAGGACACAAAAAGTTTGAATGAACTTTAAAAAGGTTTTAAAAATGTGCGGAAATAGGAATGGCTTGAGTGCATGAACAGTTGAGGTAAATGTAGTTGTTCAGTTCATAAGAAAACTGAACGCTAGAGGATTTGCATTTTGTGATCTTTGCAATAAAGAATTGAACTACGCCATTTGCAGTTGGAAGAGTTGGGAGCATAAAACGAAACCTGCAACACAGTACAGGATATCCCCACCCCTTAATATTTTTAGGTTTTTTGGGGGGCAGGGGACAACAATCATGTCTGATGTTTGAAAGCCCACATGCTTGAAGCAAGAAATCTATACAAGCTTGTGCAAGCTTGCAAAAATAAGCTTGCAGCAATGTTCCAAATACAAGCTTGCAAAATAAGCTTGCATTTTTGGTTTGGGTTGCGCAAGCTAACCACAAGGTTACAAATAGTAGCTTGCGGATATCAGTTTGTGCAAGCTTGCATTAAGGTTACAAATAGTAGCTTGCGGAGATCAGTTTGTGCAAGCTTGCATTAAGAGCTTGCAATTTCGGTTTGGGAAGGGAGAATAGTCCTTGACTAATGAGTCACCTTCTATAAATAAAGCATTATTATTATTATTATTATTATTATTATTATTATTATTACAGATTAAATTGGTATGTCCTACATATATTTCCTTACAAATCAAGTCCAGCTACATGTAAGATTAAATTGGTATATACCATATATATTTACTTACAAGTGAACCTTGTAAGAATAAATTGTTATGTACCATTTACACGTTAAGTCCAACTACATGATGTTCGGAAGAAGTATACTTTAAAGTTTAATTTTTTTCTGAGTTTATTGTGATATACATTGTCAGTTGCCAAATCAAATAGCCAAAAAAGCCCAAAGGGCATTATGTAAGCTGTGTGAGTCAAATAATTCTACCAATGCTATGGAACCTGAGGTTGTGAACATTACGCAGCATGGTTCTAATCTTTTTTCTAATTTAGCATATGTGATTTGAGTAAAGCTCAATATTCAAAGCAAAGGATGTGTTGTTTTGTTTGACATTTGAAAGACTCTTGGAGTTCATTGTGACTTGGCCCAATCATTATTTTCCAGACATGTGAGTAACCAATTTCTATCTTCATGTTGATTATTAGTTTAGGTTACCTACAGGTGCTACTTATAAATGAAACTAAGACTATTGGTAAATGGTTATAAAGATGGGGGACATATATATCCATTGATTGAGGCAAGACATTGACACTAACAGTTATAATAGTGCGGTTACTATAAACACTGAAATACACTGAAAAACTGAAGTACACCAAAATATACATGTATTTACATGTTCTCTCAGTATATATTGGTTTTCACACACAAATTATTATTTGTTTTTATTTAAATAATAATATATAGCAAAATAAAATATGATTTATGTGATTTTGATATGAATTATCAGCGGGAGGTCGTGGGTTCGATCCCCAGCCGAGTCATACCAAAGACTTACAAAAATAGTACTAACACCTGCCTCGCTTGATGCTCAGCATTAATAGGTTAGTGTTAGGACTGGTTGGCCCAGTATCAGGATAATGTTACTGGGTGGGACATCATGCTACATGTCTGCGGCATGATGCCCCAGTGCTAACTTCTCATGGGATGGTGGTTCTTCCCGGGGTTTTCCTGGGTTCTTCCTCTACCATTTATAATGACCACCATGTATAGCCTATCTTGTGCTGAAAAATGGTGTTAAAAAACAACAACAACATAGAAGCCGTCTTTTCAAGAATACGGTCAGTGGGATTAATGTGATGTTAATAAAAATGAGAAAACAAATCATTATTTTTTGAAGAAGGATCTATGAGTAATCTGACTACTTTACGTGTAAGGAGTAATTTAGTGAAAAAAGCGTCATGATTATGCCAAAAGCATAATGGTTGGCATGTATGATAAATGCTTATCGAAACCGTAAAATGTACCCACCTTCAGGACACAGGTAGAAACTCTTTGTGTATTCTTGTGGAATTCCTTCGGGCTGAAATAAATATTAACCAATTGTAATGATCCAAGATTTTATAAAAAAGTTTTTCAACTGTAAAGCCTAGTATACAAACTTCATTTATTCATTTATTTCTGGTTAGATCATATTCTTTTATGTAAAATTAATAACAAGGATTATATCCCTCATGTGGCCAAGTGGTCTAAAGCGCTTACCATTACAGATCACTGCCATCTTACCTCTATCTGCATGGCTTCGAGTATCAGATTTGGCCAATGTGGGTACCGGTATGTGAGAAAGCTTGCCAGTAGCTTCTCGTGGGTCAGTGGTTCTCTCTTGAGTTTTCCCGGGTTCTTCCTCCATACTGGCCAACATGTATAGCCAATAGTGTGCTAAAAATGGCGTTAAACCTTAAAACAACAACAACAGGTCAGCATCCTCATAATCACAATTTCTGCTGACCTTAATGCTTCCCACAAAGCACTATCTGAATCCACTCTGATCCAAAAGGTACCAATTTATCTGTGGCTTTCCTGGTTATATAAAGCAGGAACTTAAAAACCTAATGAATACAGATTTACTATGAAGAAAATAAAGACATCCTGCTTATTCCATAAATTTAAGTACCAAAAAAAAAAATGCAATATTCTGTAAAACCATAAACAAGAGACCCAAGTGGCATGAGATCACTAATTTCATTTCACCAACATTTGCCTGACAGATAAATACACTAACAGATTGCCAAAAAGTCTGGGTAAGCTGGAAGCTCTCTGTTAAAATTTATTTATATTCTATTAATTGTATATTTAATAATTCAAGATTTCTCAAGATTTTGTATCTTTATCAATATTTGTCTGTCCAATACTTACAAGTCCAAATCAAGGAAACTTTTGGCCAAAACTGGTCCAGTTCTGTTAATCATTCTGGCAGTTGTTATCAAGGGTTTTTCTACTGTAGCAACAATAGTAACATCCTATTGTAAATTGGGATCATTTACATAAATCTTAAAGTTCTTCATGTCAGGATACTTTTTTGTAAAAGATTGTCATAATATGTTGGGTGATTTTTAAGAAGAAATTATTTTAAAACTTTTCTAATTGTAGTAATGGCAAACATATCTGATGACACACTGGCAACATTTGAATAATTTCTAAAGTCCTTATTACTTATTTTTGGAATGCTGTCCAATTTGATCATATATCAGCATTTAAGTTTAAGTAAGTTAACGTATTTTTTGTTATTGAAAAGGCAGCCTTTTTTTTGGTGGACTAGTATCATTTTATGCCAGAGAGCTCTATTTAAAATCATATGGAAAATATGCTTTTTGAGAAGTTGTAAATAACAAATGTTTTTTTGACACACACAATGAATGACAGATGAAGAAACACAACATAATCTCACTCTGCCTAACATCTAGGTGAACTAAAACTGATAGATAAACACAGAAATAAAGAACGGATGCAATTTCATGTCAAATATTGGACACACTCTTCCTGTGAAGGAAAGGTAAACAGCGTCACAAAAGAACTCACTGTCTGTATGAACAAATTTCACAATTTTTATGCTACTATGTTACAGCTTGTCTACATAGAAACATAAAAAAAATGTTGAATGCAAAAAATTTTATGTATGAAATGTCATTCTAGGTAAAATGCCTGACATACTCAAAAAAATTCATTGAACAACTTGCGAGTGGCACTCTAGAAACAAGAAAATTTATGGACAGACAGCAGAGATAAGAGATCTAGTAGTAGCTAAACTTCACCCACACCCATTACATCCTGGGGGAATAAAAATGTGTTAACATACATTTCAGAAACATGTAACAGTTTTTAACAACAATTCATCATAATAATGGATGTAGGGTAGCAAATAAAAGCAAATATCAAAATATATCAGAAAAATTGCACAAAAACTTTAGGAAGATAAACCAAATAAATGTAGCATAAAATTGATAAGTAGATGGAATGGAAAGGTGAAGTAAAAAGTGTTTTGACACAAATACTGCCGTGTCTAAAGGCAATTTATCTTACCCAAATCAATTCTTAGCATAATTCATGACTTAGTCTCACTCTCTGATTGATTCAAAAACATTTAAGAACTTGTTTTAAAATCTATCCACCGACAAATGGGAGATTACTACTACAATATATGCAAAAAAAAACATGGCATTATTTTAGTCTAGCTTGATATTCAGAGCAAGAGAGAAAAAATTGTGATAGTGAAAGTATTTTGCATCAACTTCCAAAGAAGGTTTTGTATTGCTTTCCTGGGCAAAGTTTAAACATTAGCAGAAGCATTACATACCAAACCAGTGAGTTTGATGCTGCTAATATACAACCCAGTTAGTTTGATGTTGCGAATATACAACACAGTTAGTTCAACATGGTTGCTATTTACATCATGTTAGATCAATGTTGCTAATATACAACCCAGTTAGTTCAACATTGCTAATATACAACACAGTTTGTTTAATAATGATAGCCTTATTTGAATAGAAGTCAGTTTAAGGTTTTTAGAGATTTAGTAATGGTGGCCTTATTTGATGGTAGATAAGCTTAATTTGCATAAGACTGACAATATGACATACCAGAAACATTTTCTCATATTTGGTAAGATTATTTTAGGCTGGTTTTGGAAAATGGTAATTTAAAGGTTTTTCTTTATTGCAGACATATTTTATTGCAGATCACCATCATATTTATAAAATTGATCGGTCTTGATGCCATGAATATTCCTGCCAAGTTTAGTTGAAATTGGTTGAATGGTTTTGAAAAGTTAAACATAGCAATTACTGGTAGATACAATAATGAGCATACCATAACACATTTTACCTAACAGGGTGGGGAGCTAAAAAGATAATTGACCAAGTATTCATAAATATTTGGCCTTCATTGATTAGACATAAATATTTGGCCTTCATTGATTAGACATAAAATACCTTGCACGTTAAGACTCTTTAAGCCATACATTTCTCCACACAGACAATAGTCTATTATTATTCATACCTCGACTAAGAGTTTTCTTCTGACTCCATCCTGGACACCGATGGCTTCTTTACTGATGATCTGGTTAACACATGTGTTATCATCCTCCATAGAAACAGCCTGTTTAAATATCAAACTTTGTGATTAGTAATGTCACCCAGTAATCAGCTATCAATATAATACCGAGATTACTGATTCCTTTCAAAATATATTTGCCACAAATTAAGGATAATCTAGCACCAAATAGAAATATTAAAAAAGAAAGAAGAGGAAAATGGCTTTGAACATCAAGCCTAATCCTGAGAGATACTTTCAATTTGATGTTGTTGTTGTTGTAGAGTTTAACGCCATTTTTCAGCACACAATAGGCTATACATGACAGCTAGTATTAATGGTGGAGGAAGAACTCGGGGAAAACCCATTGAAAGAACCACCGACCCACGAGAAGCTACTGGCAAGCTTTCTCACATAACTACATTAGCGAAATGTTAGACTCAAACCCATGCAGACAGAGGTGAGAAAGCAGTGATCCATAACGGAAAGCGCTTTAGACCACTCGGCCACTCAGGGCCCCTCTTTTAATTTGATGTGGGTGGTAGATGATGATGCTAAATTAATTGCTATGCAAAGCTTCCACTGTGGCAGATTCAACAATAATGAATTAGAATGACATCCTATCCAACAACAAAATATAGAAAGAGATATATCAAAAGAAATCAAGAAATGTTTTCCCACCTAGTTGCTATGGAAGCCACATCATTGCTTGTAAAACCATAGTGAATATTATTCAAGCAGAAAATATCATATGAAAAATTCCATAAAGAATTTGACAGCATATTTCCAATACAGCTGGCATAAATGGTAACCAATGAACATGCTTATCAGAAAGCCAACTGTGTGTTTTTGAGTCTAGGCAACTCATCTGGAATGGATAAAACATTTGATAGAAGCAGAAAATTTAGGTACAATCCTACTGTTTGTTACTAAAGTCTATTTTTACATTGCTGAATAGGTATATCATTCCAGTTTTCTAAAACAAAATACACCAAATTAAAGCAATAAATGCGAACCTTGACAACATATGACTTCAAAAATTTTAAGCACATAAATGAATTTTCAGTTCAGTTATAAGTAAGAATTTTAGCAAACAGCATCCTACACAATGGAACTGATGTCTTTCATAAAAGTCATATATGGTCAAAGTACAACGAGTATGACCAAGAATAGGTTATCATTTGTACAATGTTCTGATTCCTAAATGGAGTAAATTCATAAAATTAAAACGCTGTATCAGTTTTATCCACAATCACTTGGTGAATATGTGTTATTTTACTGACTGTATTCTAATATATGGTTCTTTAAATTTTCTTCTTTTTGTACGGATAATTTCTGGATTATAAATTTTGGTCCCCAATTTTGATTTCCAGATATGGAATACAAATTTCTGGATTAATGGAACAAATAAACATTTAGAAATTGCATTTCCATTGAAATTTGCCCAGAGAGTTATGTGCCCAGATAAACAAAGTCCAGATTAATGAGGTTCTTCTGTATATACAAACCTATCAACAAAATAAAGGATCAAGAAGAACTGGACAATAGGTAGGAGAATATAAAAAATCATGCACATTGCAAGTAGTATGTAACTTACTGGACTCTAATTTGACTAACCCTAGGTCTTACTGGCCTTATGGAACTGTCTCAGACTCCAATTAAACATCACATTAACTGACACTATAGAACCCACAATAGGCCACCCTAGAAACAGCTTTGGTAAAGTAAGTCTTAACACCATTCCACTTAAATTTGATCAAAATTGAACCATTCTGGAGAAGTTGATAATAAATTTTCTTGACGGTTGCAACTGATGCAACACCATTGTTAGGGAAGTTCTCCTAGTATAATTATGACAGAGCAAGTTCAAACAAATGTTTCTACAAAGTTTAATCAAAATCGACACAACTGCTCTAAAAAAGACTCATTGACATCCACTTTAGTGAAGTTGTTGAAAACGTGTTACTTATACACTGCTTCCTCATCCAAATGCACCCAGATAACTCACAAAGCTTTTAATATTATACAGGCAACTATTGATCCCATTTCTTATAGAAACAGGCAAAAACAGGCTGCTCTTTGCTTACCATTAAAAACAAAGTGACTAAAATTGCAAAATGAAACTGGACATATCACTCATTGTAATGTTAATAATGTTGGTTAGCACCTAGAAAATTAGAAAATCTTGCAAAATTTAAAAAGAAATCATCTGTAGATAATTCTTTAACAAAAATATTTTAACACAATATCTGACAAGAAGTAACACAAAAGTGAAAATAATGTTGAATTTTATCTTTAATTGGATTTCAATGTAATCATAAATATGATTAGCACCTCATCTATTCAAATGTAAAATGAATCAATTAGCTGCCATGAAAATTGTCCTTCCAGATTCTAACACAAGGTAGCAAACAGGATAGTTTGTTTGATTAGGATTTTTAATGTAGCTTTAACACTTTTTCAATCATATCGCTACAATGTCTACAGTGAGGCAGTTTATGATGATGTTTCAATTTAGTACAATTTGGGTCATTTTAATTACATGAGATGATCTGAATATTATTTTGATTACAGAAAATTATATGAATCTATATTTCATTTTATGAGATTATTTGAATCTTACTTTCATTGTACAAAATTATGTTTTGTCATCATTTAATCCAAGCATCTATTCAGGTCAATCCTGTTACGGCCATGAATGCAGCAAAATACTTTCAGCTGCAATAAACTAAATTTATTTACAGGTCAATAATATATATCCATACAAAAACCAAATTCTAAGTACTTCCCTAATTAATTTATTATGATATTTTCCCCCATGTAAATTTGTACTGAAAATCATATCAGTAACAGCTCTAACTGCTAGACTGATTCAGATGAATTATGCATCTGACTTATAATCAAAGGATGTGTATTCCTGCCTAGGTCTTGGAATGTCTTTGGAGAGGGCACTTAACTACCATTTTCTCTACACCAAGGCGTTTTGTTCCTGCCAAGGTCTTGGTATGTCCTTGGAGAGGGCACTTAAATGCCATTTTCTCTATACCAAGCTGTGTATTCCTGCCTAGGTCTTGGTGTGTCCTTGGAGAGGGCACTTAACTGCCATTTTCTCTACACCAATAAGGTGTCAATAGTTAAATCCAAACTAAAAATGCACTTGCACAAAGGTTTAGAACTAGTCAAATATAAGTAACAAATACCTAAAACTCTTTACGTGACTGTACACACATCACCTAAACCACCATGAGGGCTGCAGACCTCTCGGGATGAGGGGTTATTCCAAGGGGTTGCAAATAGATTAACTAAATAATATGTTTTGCATGTATACTGCTAATTTTCAAATGTATGTAATTGTGTTGTGATGAATAAAATCTGAACCAATTTACAATGGATAAAGAGTTCATTATAGTTATAAAAGTATAACTATTATTGTGTATGGGTCTTCAAAACATGTTCCAGTTAAAAAAGGGTACTCATGCTTGAAAAAGTTGGGAATCTCTGATTTAACCATTCTTCAAATTTATTTTTTTGGACATTGTTTTTACAACAATAGAAACAGTCTACTGCATTTTGATGTGGGGATAAATTCATAATAAATGTATATTCTGAACACTTGTTAAAAAAGGCCATTGCTGTTTGTCATATATATGAAAATTAGAAATTGTGTGTATACATTTCTAGAGCAGAAAGTAAAAAGTGAGAATAAGGGTGCATTTACTGTATAGCAAAACTATCTTGTTTATGAACATAGTTAACTGCATCATATAATAATAATAATAATAATAATAATAATAATAATAATAATAATGATGATGACTTTGTATAGCGCCAAATCTTTAGAAGTTCTAAGTGCTTTACAATATCTATAATGATATGACTACATAAAAACAAAAAACAGAAACAAACACCATAAGATTAGAAAACAAAAAATGCACATAATATTTAATGATATGAAACATTATTAGGTCTTTAAGTTTCTTCTTGCATCATATTTTATTGGAATTAACAAAATGTCAGATAAAAAATGAAGACCATGCACCCATAACAAATTTGGATATCGATTATCATGATCATAAATCAGAAAATAACAAAAAATCTACTGTTGGAAAAATGTTGGGACTTTAAAAGTTTTTCATTATATCAGAAAATGTATTGTTCCCCACTTAAAATTTTCTCTTTCTCTCTCTATCTGTCTCTCACTCCCAATGAATATTTAACATATATTAAAAACTTATTTGACCAACTTACAGTGGCTTCGAGATCAATCTCGCCTACTTTCAATGGTACAATGTGGAATTTAGCTGACTTTGAATCACCACCACAGACACACATCTTCTGGACTGCACCAAATGCTGACTGGATGCGGAAATCTTCAGTCTCTTTCATTTTTATCTCCATCTGCAGGTAAATAAATAACCATCAGAAGAATGGATGGCTAAATATTGATACTACAAATGTAAAACATAATTTTTACAACTTCATATCTAGTGACCTTGACTTTTGTTCTAAAAATCACAGACTTAACACAGAGATGTGCTTTCTCAAAAACAACTTTGAAGTTGATACCAATTCAGGCTGGAAACTTGAAGAAAGTTGACTTATTATGTGGAACCAAAAAGACAACTTTAGCTTCTGTGGCATTGACTCTTGAGAATCAAAAGGAAGGTGTCTCTGCCTAGGCATAAACAGTCCATAAAGTTTAGTCACTATCAGATTATGACAATTTTATTTATTGTACAGAAAGTGAAACAAGACTCCCTCAAAGGACAGCTTACTGGTCCAATTTTTTTATCTCCGGAAATTTAAGATTAGACCATTTCTTTTCTTTTTTTACCATGTGTGACATTTGCAAGTAATAGCAAAATGTTTAAATTATCTAATGTGGTGGACAATTAGGATGTCAAATTGTAACCATTTTCATTGACAGTCAACAAGACATCTTGAGGGGTTTTCTGGTGGAAATGCCATGCTGATATGAGGAGTAATGAAGAATATATAGCCACTATGTTGGCCTTAATGATATTGAGTATTAGATTGACACCATTGTGGTGGCCGTATTATAAGCATGGGCAGCACCATTTTCAGTTAGAACCAACCAGGCATCCTAAGAAGTCATTTAGTAAAAATTTGGGCTGTTAAGTATTGCAACAGATAGGAGTAGTGATTATGACAAAAAGTTGTACCTAGTCTGTGTACAAGACTTTGACAGAAAAAGGGCAAAGTCAAAGCGCTCTTATTTCATTACCAAAAATAACTGCAGATTCCACTGTAGAAAACACTTTTAAAATTTGTTTCATACTGCTTTGAATAAACATAAGTTAGCAGAACTGTATGGGGTTTTCACCTTGAATAAACATAAGTTAGCAAAACTGTATGGGGTTTTAACCTTGAATAAACATCATTTAGTAGAACTGTATGGGGTTTTAACCTTGACATGTATGGATATATGAGCAAGATCAACTTTTTTTTAATAGATGATGGGATGAATTGTGAGCATAAATTTCATGGCAATCCTTAAAGTATTTTTGGAGAAGTAGTGATAAAATTATTATTCTAACAAACATATGATGATCAGACCTTCCCATAAGTGTTCCTGTTCAATGACCAGTATAATTAAACATTACATCATTATAACAGCTCCAGTAACCTTGCCTTTCTCCTCTCCATATCATAATGAACAATAGCTGTCATTACCCAAGTTCAGTCTACCTAAGACGTTTGATGAAAATTAGCATGAGGCAACTTGACTCTCCTGCAGTCAAGCAAATCACATTTTCATCTCCAGTGGTCTTGTCTTTGGACCTGGCTAAATCATACCAATTGAATTCTTACTTTTCTCACAGACCACATATAATGGTTTAGAGAAAAAAAGACAACTGTTACAATAGACTAAACTTATGCTGCAGAAACCACCTTGTCAACAATGATTTAGAGATACAGGAACATATGGATAATATATAATCCCAAAAATGAAGTGATTTAGGTAAGGGTTATAAAAATATATTTGTTTATTTTTGTTTTGTTTTTACAAATCAAAAGTGTTTGGATTCCATGGCAACATCCAGAAACATAACATAAAGCACAATAATAGCATGGGTAGAAAGAAAGGTTTGGGATCATATTATTTTTCTTATTTTTAATGTTTATTAATACATAAGAACTGGAACTAAAACTTTAATAAGGTTAATGTGTCCTACATTTTGACACCATGGTTATGCCCAGTGACTTTACCCATGGGTTTGAGTCTTATGGGAAGGAGTATGATGTGTGATATTACATTATATTATGAAATTAATTGGATAAAAGAATTTTTAAGTTATTACTAGTAATTAAAAAAAGAAAAACTGTTGTACATGCACTTCTTTGTTAATGTGGATTTACTCTGGTACACAAGCCAGAGGCAGAATCAGTAAATTCTATGAGGTCCAAGTGTAATGTTATGTGGATTTACTCTGGTACACAAGCCAGAGGCAGAATCAGTAAATTTCATGTGGTCTGAGTGTGATGTTGTTATGTGGATCTACTCTGGGACATAAACCAGAGGCATAATCAATAAATTACATGAGGTCTAAGTGTGATGTTGTTATATTCCACATCAAGTATTTCTGAAAAAGGAAATACATGTAGAAGTAATAAAAACAATTAACACAATCTCTGTCCCCGATATAACTGTTGACACAATGGACCCACCCAAGGGTGGAACCCAGGTACAGTAGAACTGCAGTGAGAAAATGTGCATGTGAAAACATTATATTCCAAATGTAAGACAATAGCAGTTAAAACAAGTGATAAATAAATATTTTACCAGAAATGTACCCCCAAAGTAATTCTCTACTGTCTTGGCTCCAGTTATATTCAAAACATCAAGTGAATTAGTAAAGGGTATGGTAATTTAAAACCAAAATCTTTAAACTATATTCTCATTTTAATTTCTTAATTCCTAGCTCAATTCAGAGGCAGACTGGATGGAAGGAATGGTACTGAGAGGTGTGTTAGCTTACAGTTAGACATTCTGTCATATAATTGAAGACTGTCACTAAAACCGGAAGATTCTCTCCCCGAATGGCTGAGTACGGCAGGGTAAAGGAGAGGAAGAATGGTTGGAAAACTGTGATGCCAATCATGGGTGAGACTCCAACACCATCCTTGGAGTTGGAGCACAGGCTGTTGCCAACCCACTCTGTGATAGTATGTGGAACTTCAATATTAACCGAGAGAACACCATCATCCCTAAAATGACAACAAATTCTGTGTAACTTAAAGAATGGTAGAGATATATTTATATTTGTTATAGTGCTTTAATTAAATGTGATTCTAGACATAATGCAGTAACACACTATATTTATAAAATTAGAAAAAGAAAAATAACAATATAAAATTAAACATATTCAACATCAGCTTAAGAATTTACTTCACAATTAAAAGACATTGTAGTTAAATTGGACAACACCAGAAAATGTTTTCACAATCAGCCATTGTCTTTACTTGACCACTATTGTATCCAGTCAATACGAGATTATTTACAGGCTATAGTACACCGAAAATTAGGTAATGAGTCACTTTTACAATCAGATATGTGACAGCTATTGTATACAGAATAACCAAAATAGTGCCAGTGCTAAAGCCAACTCCAGCAGGTCAAATGCATGAGCTCCATAAATGCTGGCTGATAATGCAGACACAAGAGAGACATGTATCACCAACCCTTCCTGCAATATGTTTCTGTTCATGTGTCAAATACATAATGGCCTACAAATATTTAATTCTGTTCATGTGTCAAATACACAATGGACTGCAAAAAGCTTGTCATATCTGTCATGCAAATCCAGAGACTAAAGTGCCCCAATAGAGCCTGGAATGGATTAGCAAATGAACAGACAGAAAATGGTCGATGCTCATTGACATAACATACCTATTAAGAAGGTCTATGAAACCAGTAACATCTGACTCAGTTGGAAAATCAGTTTGATTTAAGTGTGATTTCAGACTGTGGGGAAAACCTGACTATACAGATAAACAGGCTGCACCATTATGGTCGGTATAAAAAACAGGTTTGTTACATGATTGTGAACTTTCCTCTTGAACAACAAAAGCCCATAATCAACCTATGTGGGCCAGTCAGCTTAAGTTGCTAAAACTTTGTTTAACAACAATTTAAAAAAATCTTCAATCCCAGGTTTACAAACTTTGGAAAAATGCCCTGATTGGAGGAACCATCAATGAAATGTGTCCAGTGATGTCAGTGGTATTAAAAAAGATGATTTCAAGTATAGACCAAATAATCTGGTGACAGCAGAACCAAATTTTGCCTTTGGAAACTGAAGGAAATGATATTCTAAACAAGCTTTATGACTTGTACAAGAACAATATCAGCAACCCATTCAGGAAAAATTTGCCAAAGTTGTTAGTGAGGGTTTCAGGGCCCAGATATCTCAAGATATATTTTAAGGGCTTGAGTGAAAAACAGTGAAAGCCCCAAAATTACCAAAATTTAGGTGTGCCGACGGCTAACTCTGAGAATTGGTCAAAAGTGAATAATCCCAAGAAAGAAATGAATGCAATGCTCCAGAAGTTTCAGGTAAGTGTTGCAAAACCTGATGTTCCTTTTCATTAGTATCATAAGTAGATTGTATCACTTGTGTGGACACGTTAACTTTATTTCTTTATGATTTTCACCATCTACAGCATAACTCCCCCACACATTCATTAACATGTCGGAATTTTTCATTTCAATAAAAAGAATTTTAAAAATTGTCATGTAAATTATGTTTCTAAAAATAATAATTACTTTTAATCATATTAACATTAGAAAATAACTTCTGCTACCTCTGATAAATATGAACAACAATTTTTCCAAACATATACAGATGAAAGAAGTAGCTCTTTCAGACTACCCTGGTAGGTGACCACTTGTATCCCAGCTGTTTACTAGTTACTGCAAAACCTACAACAGGATATTTATTCTTGTAGGGAGAGTGGGACAAATTGATAGTGTGATCATTTATAAAGTATTCTCAGAAAAACATGATTTATTTTTTTAAAACTTTCTCTTCCTTTAAATACATTACCCACTCAAATGAACATGTGGAGAATAAGTATGAGGAAGCCAAAATGCATAATCATCCTACCAATACAATCATCAACCGCTAGGAATAGGATAATTGCTTAGCTGAAAAGATGAACTTCTTCTCGTGTAAAGGCAGCACAACTGAAGGAATTGCATTTATATATTCATGTGAAGGACATTCCTGCAAAAATTGAATTCGGCAAACGTTAAAAGGTCATGCCAGGAGCTGAGTTTGTGCCATCATGAAATGGGCGTGGTAAATATCAGAGTAGATACCAGTGGTTCAACAAGATTAAATTCTCTACTTTGGGTGTACCAGCCAACTCTACTGTCTCAAATTTAAACAATATTTTTGAAGGCTAAGTCCATCAAAATCACTTGTATTTCATAAGTGGAGATATTCATAAGACATACCTGATCATGCAAAAATTCAGTGTATGCCAATCTAATATATGATGCACTTGCAGGGTTAAGCATTATTTTCCATTCTTAATAAGTAAGCCTCTGAAAGGCACCACAGATGTTCCCTGTGTGCCTTCAACAGCCTCTGAATGGTACCACAGATGTTCCCTGTGTGCCTCTAACAGTCTCTGACTGGTACCACAGATGTTCCCTGTGTGCCTTCACTAGCCACTGACTGGTACCACAGATGTTCCTTGTGTGCCTCTAACAGCCTCTGACTGGTACAACAGATGTTCCCTGTGTGTCTTCAACAGCCTCTGACTGGTACAACAGATGTTCCCTGTGTGCCTCTAACAGCCTCTGATTGGTACCACATATATCCCATGTGTGTCTTCAGCTGCCTCTGACTGTCTGACTGGTACCACAGATGTTCCCTGTGTGTCTTCAACAGCCCCTGACTGTCTGACTGGTACCACAGATGTTCCCTGTGTGCCTTTAACAGCCTCTGATTGGTACCACATATATCCCATGTGTGCCTTCAACAGCCTCTGACTGGTACCACATATGTTCCCTGTGTGCCTTCAACAGCCTCTCTCTGACTGGCACCATGTGTTCCATGTGTGCCTCCAACAGCCCCTTACTGGTACCACATATGATCCCTGTGAGCCTTCGACAGCCTCTGACAGGCACCACATATGTTCTCTGTGTGCCTCCAACAGCCTCTGACAGGCACCACATATGTTCTCTGTGTGCCTTCAACAGTCTCTGACAAGTACCATAGATGTTCCCTGTGACCCTCTGAGAGGCACCACTGACATTACATGTGTGCCTCTGACAGGACAGGCATCAAGATGTTCCATGTGTGCCTCTGACAGCATCTGACAGGCAACAAACATGTTTCCTGTGTACATCAGACACCATACGAGAGTGCAAAATGCAGCATTTTCTATCTCGATATCACAGCTGAGGTAAGGAGATATAGTTATTTTTTCAAATGTTAATCTGTTGTTAGAACAAAGGTTGCATCATTAGCATGACTGCATAAAACTGCATGTAGTAAGATCATTAGACAGTGCAGCTCACTCACAAAGCATGTAGTTCAGATCAATGAACAGTACAGCTCAGTCATGCACATGGAAGCTAGTGCTGTCAAAAAGCTATATGGGCTCTGGTGAACAAGGTAAGAAAACAGGAACTGAATAAAAATTATATTTGCCAACAAGTCAGAAAGATCCCTGTAGTGACCAATATCATCCCTTCCATGATGTCTGAACATGTTGAGAATGGTGTTAATCAATCATGATAGGAACTAATATTTTGTTCTTGAAGAGAAAAAAAAGAAGCTAGTCAACTTGGTAAAAACCAGATGGATGCAAGGACCACTCCATATGAAGAAATTGGTCTATCCTTGATAATGGATTTCTCATAATGTTCTAACATGTATCAGACTTTTATACATATATGGTAGTAGATATATTGACAAAGGTATTCTCATACTATAAGGCTAAACTCCAGTAACTTTGTCCCAACTAATCTGAAGAGGTAGCTGTAAGACACATATTATATCAAAACCTTTATATTTTAGATGTGCACCCTAAAAGCAAAAGAGGCATGGAAAATGGCTTTTATTTCCAATACATACATGTAACGAGTATCTTCTTGCACCATCCACTTACTTGCCGCTGACCATCCAAAAGCATGGTCATAACTGTACCCCCAACCCAAAGTCTGGCATGTAAAGGCAGCTGAGATGGAGCAAGTCTCTGGCGGCATTGAGCAGGCCAAGGAGTTGAAGAAACCATAATGAACATTCTGGTAGTAATGCCTCTGACTCATGAACAATGCAGTCAATGCATATGGACGGAAGACATATAGAATCTATGTTGGGGTTTTGAACCGAGACAATGAAATCCCAGCCTAGGGGTTATATTATTTGTCTCCCCACGAGGCTTGTCTGAATGGGGAGACATATAATGTAACCCCGCAGCTGGGATTTCATTGTCTCGGTCCAAAACCCAACGTAGATAATTTTTCTCACCTAATATTATCCTTTAAAGTAAAAAGAACTCTTTAAAAGTGAGCACGTTGCAATGTTTACATGTGGCGCATGAATATAAAAAAGCTAATGAGGGCTGTAGTGTGACCGTTGCGTCCAAAGTACACAGTTTATACGCGTGAGCAAAGAAAAATAACAACATAAAACGTCACATAGTATATGAGGTATTATCACATTTAATATATGGATGTTATATGAAATTAACAATAAATAGTAATAATTTGTAAGAAAGAAACTGTTTCCTTTCATCATTTCCAATTTTGAGTACCCACTCTCCCGTATAAAAGACCCTCGTCACCCTCCAAATATGCAGACCCCAGAAGATAACAATGTGCTAAACTTTCAAGTTCACGGATTCTTTGAAAATTTATATTTCTGTCTTGGAAATATGGCAAGTGATGCAGTGAAATTTGCTTATGGATTAGTGTGTTGAGGGATAAATGATTCCTTCTGGCTGGTAAGTGTATTATTTGTCAATAAATACTGCAGGTATATTCAGCTGGAGCACAACGGAGATGCTTAACAAAATTATAATAGAGCATGTTTGACATAACACATTTCTGGCTGTTGCTAAATTTTCCATTGTTGTTTAGAGAGTTGGGATGCTATGAAGTGTATAGGTATATAGTCTTATGTGCATGGCTCAGTGTTTTCCGACATAGGATAAAATAACACCATTGAGAATTTTATCCTATCTGTAGCACAGAAACTTTTCAGGTCAGCTTCATTAAATGTAGCTAACAGTATATACAATGTTTCACACGAAGTGTTTACAACAAATTCAGTTGCTTTAGCTACATTTAATGATCTGAAAATGTACTGAGTTAGTCCTGCATATAGGATAAACTTGACCATGCTAGTTTGAACAAACTATCATAATATCAAAACCTCGAAATAGTATGCGTGTGTGTATTTGTCTCTATCAAAATGTTTTTGTTTTGCTGTGTTTTTAAGACAGATTGGCCTTAAGTAACTATGTTTTGGTTATATATCATTTGTTGTTGTTGTTGCTGTTGTTATTTTATTTGAGAACAACTATGGCACAGCAGAAGACAAGAAGGGATTCTGTTGTTAAAAGTAGTTCTCAGCGCGTGGACACCATGACTGAGACGATTGGTCTGAGATGACTAGATGATGAGATAGGAAAAGTAAGGTTAGCAAAACAGCTAGATTTCTCTGTCACTTGGGTGAGAAAAAGGAAGTTGATACAAGTTAAAACTCCAAAGCTAGATAAACAAAAAATGCTGTGAAGGGACAAGGATAAACTTTCCCACATTGATTATCCACCCTAAACTGCAGAGAGAGAGAGAGAGAGAGAGAGAGAGAGAGAGAGAGAGAGAGAGAGAGAATGTTGTTCATATTCTGAACTAATACGTACTGAGTGTTTTTTGTAGTATATTACAGTCATGATGCTGTGTCACCATGCAATGTGTAACACTTAGCTACGTGGTATGCTTCCAATGCCAGAAGTGCTTCATCTAAATAGAACAAGGACCAATTGAAGCTTGTTGTTCTAGAATGGCTGGTCAGGCCAAACAAGACAGCCAAACAGGCAGCATCAAGTATAGCCCATCATTATTGTTAGAAACTGTCGGTTATGAACAGTTTGCCCCTCAACTATGAAATGTTTTGCCCACTAAACTTATATGCAGCTTGATTGGATGGCTCAATGGTAGGATGGCTGCAGGGGCACCTTATGATGCATGGCATTTAACTTGTGGCTTGATCCAGTCCAAATGCCAGATTGCATTCTCACAATTCTGGTTTATACTCCATCATATTTCTTCTAATTCACTTGATGATATCCATGGTGACAGAGCTGGCCCCAGCAAATGTCATATATGTGATTAAAACAAAGTATTGTTTGGACTGAATGGAATCAAACAATCTTTCATGGGGTCAGAAGTGACCATCACTATCAGTCCAGTTATAGGAATCTTCATTGAGTGTAGATGTAGCATCACTTCACAATCCCATGATGCTCACTAACAACTGTAAGTCTAGATGAATACCCAAAATATATTGGCCAATCATCTGGAATGGGACCTTTTTTCCTGGCCTTTGAGGTGTTTCTTTATGATGATACATAAACACTGCATGTGTGATTACAAGCATTTCATGGATGCAACGATAATTATCCTCTGTAGCTTATAACGAACCTCACTGACATAACTGAAAGGATAGAAAGAAAAGACAACCTGCATAAAAATATATAAAAAGGTTTCTACAATTAATTGGCAAAACTCACATATTGAGAACACCTACACAAGAAATACATAGGTACGCCACAGTGTTTACAGTGCTAATTAAATATAAAGGTGAAAGCCAGCATGTGAGTCTTGTTAAGCAATATAACAGGGACAATAATGAAATATGATTAAGAATGACATCAAGTCGTGCAGGTTTTTCTTTGTTGTCTATACAGCTAATGTTTAAAATGAAATTGCCAATCATGTGGCTTGAATTTTTCTGTCCAGAGGCAGCTAATAAATGGTCATTTGTGGTAGAAACTAGATTTTAATATGCATCAGTCCTTTGGAAATGTAGTTGACTAACTGAACTGATAACAGTTGGTGATCATTATATACTTTTCATATAAATGCCTCACAGAAGCAAGTGACATTGCAGAATGATGGACTGAGTGTTGTAAAGAACTCTACAACCATCCATCCACAGGATACCCAGACGTGCTTGAAGTTCCAAACTCAAAAAGAGGTGGAGTCAGCAATAAGAGCACTGAAGAATGGGACAGCAGCTGGAGTAGACAACATCCCAGCCAACGTTCCCTCTAAGCGAATGGTAGATGTGCATGCAGTGCTTACTGAACTGTGCAAGACGAGCAAAATTTAACGTTGAATTGAGCAAAAATTGACAATTCAGCTGTGCGGGGATGCCTGAGCAGCTGCACGCACACACGCGCGCAGCTTAGAGGGAACGTTGATCCCAGCTGAACGTATCAAGAATGGTGGGGAATCATTGATAGAGCTACTAACAAAAATCTGCAACAAGATATGGCAGACTGGCGAATGGCCAACACAGTGGACCCAGTCACTGATTATTCCACTCCCCAAAAAAGGCAATATCAAGCTGTGCCAAAATTACAGAACTATGGGTTTGATCAGCCATGCTAGTAAGGTGATGCTAAAAGTCATCTTGAATAATCGCTGAAGAACAGGCTGGGTTCTGGAGTGGAAGAGGCACAACATAACAAATATTCAATCTTAGGGTTCTGTGTGAAAAGTACTCACAACATCAACAAGACATCTATTACGTGTTCATAGATTTCAAAAAGGCTTTTGACAGAGTGTGGCATGAGGCATTGTGGGCCACAAAGAAGAAGTACAACATGGGTCAAAAGTTGACCAATACCATCAAGCAGCTGTACGCCAAGGCTACCAGTGCAGTAACTGCTCAAGGTTCTGTGGGGGACTGGTTCAAGACAACAGTAGGATTACGGCAAGGCTGTCTCCTGTCACCCATGCTTTTCAACATCTACTTAGAGCACATCATGAGCGAAGCCCTGGAAAACTACTGTGGTCAACATTGGAGGGTGTAACATCACCAACCTCCGCTTTGCAGATGACATTGATGAGCTGGCAGGTAATGAAGATGAGCTTGCCACCTTAGTGAAGAACCTGGATGAAACATCTTCAAGATTTGACATGGAGATAAGTGCCGAGAAGACAGAGCACTGAAGAGGGATCAAGAGCAGAAATTTTGTCACAAGCAGCACAAACAACGGCAGCTATGTTAAAGCTAAGAACCATCTACAGAGAAAAGAATATCTCTCTGAAAACTAAAATCAGACTATTAAGAGAACTAGTCATCTCAATATTTCTGTATTTATGTGAGGCCTGGATACTGGCAGCAGACTTACAATGAAGAATCCAGGCACTTGAAATGATATGCTACAGAACCATCCTTGGTATCTCTTACATGGACAACATAACAAATGAAGAAGTGCATATCACCATCAGGCACAAAGTAGGCCATTATGAAGACCTTCTCACCACTGTCAAAAAAAAGAAGCTGAAATGGTATGGCCATGTCACTAGAGCTAACAGTCTATCCACAATAGTACTGCAGGGTAGTGTCCAAGGTATCAGAAGGAGAGGTAGACACAGAAAAAAGTTGAGTGACAACATCACAGAATTGACTAGGAAAAGTTTTGCAGAGACACAGGCATTGGCACAAGATCGAGACAAGTAGATAGATCTGGTCAGATGTTCAGCAGCACAGTGCTTCAACGACCACACTAGGTCAAGAGACTGATAATGATGATGATATACATTTCATTTGTACATTCGTTAGGCATGGTGGATGGCAGATAGCAAGGATGGAAAGTGAATAGGAAAAATAATCAGCAAATCAATTGCTACATATAAATTTGACTTTACTGGAGGTAAGTGATGGTTGTAATAGACTGGTCATAAATTTGACTTTACTGGAGGTAAGTGATGGTTGTAATAGACTGGTTATAAATTTGACTTTACTGGAGGTAAGTGATGGTTGTAATAGACTGGTTAGAGTGGTGTTTGGATATGGATTGAAATCAGGAAAGTGCTACACATAAATTAATGTATAAGCTCTATCCAACTCATTGACTTGTTGCATAGAAATACAAAAAATAATGCTCAACATATATCCTGGTGTATATACACAAGTGAACCAAGTTTCATGTCTCTATCTCCAGGTTGTTCAGAATTGCAGAGTTGAAGGGAATAAAAAAGTACTTGATCTGTGACCCTAACTTTCAAAATGTTTAGAACTGTGATACCCAGCAATTAATAATGACATACCTTCAACAAAAAGGATACATAATAGTACATGTACCATCTAATAAAGATACTGAAATGTACCATTTAAATAAGATACATAATAATACATCCTACTAAAGATACATAATCATAATTTAGCAAAAGAAACAATACTTTCTATTAAAGATACATAATCACACCATCTAATTAAGATAAATAATTGTACCATCTAACAAACATACCTAGTCATGCCTTCTACTAAAGATGAATATTTAGACCTTCTACAAAAGATATCTAATCAAACCTGGTTTCACTCGTCTTATTTGAATCAGTTTAAGAGTTACAAGGCATAATAAAACCGACCTTGAAGATAAGACCCCAATATGGTATGTGACCAACCATGAGGGGAAAAAAATCTGACATATTTTAACCATACTGGTACATGCACGAGTCAAGGATCTGTTTTAAAGTGGGCATACCCTAAAATATGCAGCTCCCAAAGCCATGTTTCTGGGAAGTAACTGCGAACAACAGTTGGTTCTGCTTTGATTCGAGCCGAGTCTGAATCCACTGGATTATATGCAATATTTTCACCCAGACCACCAGGTTCTGACCTGTAGGCAATTGGATCTGAAAATAAATGCTACTATGAGACACTTATTTGATACTCTGCACTATAAATACCTAAATGAAACTATGGAAACCTGGCAATATCCAATAGATATAGGGTTTACTACTGAAAATGCAATAATAAGTAGATAAATAGGCCAGAAAAACAGAGGCATAGCTAAAGTGTTTGGAGCCCAGGGACTAGATTCATTTTTAGGCCCCCCCCCCCACCTCAACTCTGAAACTCATTATTTTCATCAATATTCCACATACAAACCTATTTCAAAGCCCATTTTTGCACCTCCACTAGTCTGGCGCCCAGAGACATATGTACCCTCTGCCCCCACCCCCTCAAGCTACACCTCTGCAGAAACACGATAAAGGTGTTCCCCCATCAACCTGTGGCTAAACAGACCAAATAAAAACATACTTTTTTCACAAAAATGTTACTATTGTACATGTAATTTCTGCTATAATTATTAAATAACTAATGTGATATTCCACTAAATTTAAATGAAAGTTTAGTGTTCTTTGTGTTGACATTCCATTTCAATTTGTGCTATTATTCATTTCTTTACATGCTAAAAATATCAAGGCAAATAAAATTAAAATCAGATGAGAATATAGAAAAGTAGTGCTGATATAATGAAAATAATTCCTATTTCTCTCTCCCCATGTATATGTGTGTGTGTGTGTGTATATATATATATATATATATATATATATATATATATAGCGAGAGAGAGAGAGAGAGAGAGAGAGTCATGTAGTCATATCATTATAGATGTTGTAAAGTGCTTTGAGATTCTAAAGATTAAGTGCTATACAAAGTCCTCATTATTATTATCATTTCATTCATATTATCATTAATACTAATAATAATGAGGACTTGTATAGCACCTAATCTTTAGAAGCACTAAGCGCTTTACAACATGTATAATGATATGACTACACTACAGAAAAACAAAAAACAAAAACCATGAAATTGGAAAATACAAAAACATTATTAGGTCTCTAATTTTGCCCCTGCAGTTGAAAAAGGTGAGTTTTTAGAGCACTCTTAAAAGGGACCACTGCATCTTAGTGTCTAATTTCAATGGGCAATTCGTTCCACTTTACTGGGCCTGGTATGCAAAAGAACGTTGTCTATATGACTTCGTTTTCACAGTGGGAACAATGAGTGTACAATTGTCAGAAGAAGAGCATAAGTATCTTGTTGGTGTATACACATGGGTGAGGCCGGATATGTATGTTGGACTGGAGTCCGTCAGTGAAACATAGCACAGAGGACAAATTTTGTGTTTGATTCTGTATTGAATGGATAGCCAGTATAGGGTACAGAGCAGTGGTGAGGTGTGTTGTGATTAAGGTACTCTAAAAATGATCCGAGCAGCTGTGTTTTGAACCTCTTGAAGTTTCTGGAGTAGATATTGTGATGAACAAGACAAAATTGAGTTACAATAGTCCAGTCTTGAAAGTACTAATGAACACACAAGTGTTTTAGTGGCATCAACTGAAAGATAATTGTGAATGGAACTGATGCATCTCAGTTCAAGATATGCAGCCTTGCATATGTTCATGACATGTTGTTGCAATGCGAGGGTACTGTCTAGAGTAACACCTAGGTTTCAAACTGACTGAGAATATAATGTTGGTGCTGCTGATATTTATTGTCTGAGGTAAAGGATGTGAATGAGAGTTTTTGTGTTGTGACCAGAATAGTCTCAGTTTTATCATCATTCATCTATAGCTTTTTATATGTCATCCTTGATTTCACATCAGAAATGCACCTCTCTACTCCATGGATGGTAGCATCAACTTCAGTTGGGTGGCTAGGTTTGTATATTTGGGTGTCATCAGCGTAAAATTGGTGAGACACTGGGTGATGATCCATGACACTTGAGAGATGAAAGAGAGATATAAATAACATCAGTTAGTGAAGGCAATATTGGGTCATAGCACTCATGCAGCAGTGATGTCGGAATTGGATCAACTTCACAAGACTTTGGTGAACTCTTCATCATGATTGTCTGTACTAAATCAACAGAGACAGGTTCAAATGCTCCTAATGATTGTCACTGAAAGTTTGTATTAGAACTGTATGGTGACGAGTCAACTGAAATTGTGTTGTCAAGCGAATCTCTAATAGTTTGTACTTCGTCGCGGAAGAAATTTGCAAATAGGTCCAGAAGGTCTACAAGAGAGAAGGTAGTTGGAAGTGGTATACATTTGTTCCTTGACAATTAGTTTGTTAGTTATCTTGAAGAGCTCTTTGCAGCTGGAACTCTCCATGATCTTAGTACTGTAGTGGGATAATTTTGCTAAATGGACTATGTTTGTGACGTTCTTCTTAGCGGCTTCATAGATTTGTTTATGAATAGTGAGTCTGGAGGAAGCCAAAGCCTCTCTGCTTTTTCAGCGATGTCTTTTAGCAGTGCAAAGCTAGTCCCTAACTCTGCTATACCATGGAGAACACCTTTTTATTGATACTCTGCATTTGGTGGCTGGGGCATGTTTTTCAAGCAATGAATGCAGGCAGTTATCGAGTTGTTCTGGTGTAGAATGTAAGTCAGTTGTTAGGTTTTCTTGGATGTCATACATGAATTTGGTTCTTTTTATCATAGAAGGTTTCTCATTATTATTATCATTATTATTATTATTATTATTATTATTATTATTATTATTATTATTATATATCAGGCCTTGCTCCTATGACTCACCTCGTGTTTTTAAAGAATGTTGTTGATTGGGGGTGAAATAATTAATTGATATATTGATTCATCAATACTATTGATACAAGAGACAGAGAATTGATACAAAAGGATACTTACTTATGCATATTAATTGTAATTTTAGTCGTCAGCAGTCATGAACAATTATTATTTCTAGCCTTGTTATTCTGCAAAATTATGATGCATCTAAAACAGCATTTGCAGTCACAGGCACTCATGTTTTTGGCAAAAAGTGAACACAAAGTAACATTGTTTGTAATCTGCCCCTACACCCTTCCTCATCCTATGCTAATTTTCTTAACCCAGAGGTATTTTCAGCATATGCTATAAATTCCAAGTGTGTTCCACATGTATACTTTACTCATCATTTTAATAACCACTTTTATGCAGAATTTCTACATTGAGTTGTATCTTGACTTCTTTGGTTGATTTGAAAGCTACACTACTGGTGTTTTGCATGGTGAAATATGTTATATCGAATTCTCATTTGTGGTTAATGCTTGTCCTGGTACAGGTTAAACAATAACCACCAATCAGAAATCAATGTAGCTTATTCTTTGCGTGACAAACAGGAAGTATTGGCAGAGTAACAGAGGAAAGTCATTTGTGCAAATTCATGCACTTGGAGAACAGCGAAACATGAGAACACTCAAAACTTTGTTGAAATCCCACAGATGAAAATGTGCTTGGTGAAGTATACAAATTTTATTTAACCATTTTTCTATCTACATCTGTTTTTCAGATAGCAATCTTTCCACATCTGGGTACTACAAGCATGGCATGAATGGTTGTGAAAGTAAATTTGATTAGCACAACATGCCGTGGAATAAGTATTATGGCATAGTTTGAAAACATTCATGAAGAAAGTTTTATAAATGCATGTTTAAAATATGTGCTACTTAGTATCCAAAATGTGTGCTTTCTGGCGTGGTTCATTGTGATTTTGTTTGGCAAATAATTGCTAATGATGGTAATGATGACAATAATTTGTAAAGTTATGAAGTATATCAGATTTTTTGGAGCTGTGAAGGTGTTAATGGAGTGACTTTGATCCCAAAATGGTGTTGTACATGTTGTATGGAAGAAAATAAACGGCATGACACTTTATTTTGAAATTAATGTACAAAGGGGTTGAGCCTAATTAAAATACTGACATTTAAAAAGTATGATGCTATTGTCATTTTTTTTTTAGATAAAATTAATCATCTTATCATGCAGGTGATAAGCTAAAAAGCCATATACACATATACATATTAGGGTTAAGATAAAATGAATAAAATAAGAGTATAACCAATGAAAACTGCAAACAAATATATGATAACTATATGTCTATTTGTGTTCTGCATACGGGAAATTCAACCAGAATGTCAACATACATGAATAGGGCACCAGCTACCTTCTAATGATGGAAAAACCATCAAGTTCATACATGTCTTGATATGAATCGCATCGCTTGCTGTGTATCAGGAATCATATTGATACGTGGTACATTTGTAATATCTTGTGCCTATTGTTCATGTATTTGGATGTTACCGTCATTGAGGTGGTTCTGAAATAGACCATTAATCCATCCATCCGTCAAGTGAAGTTCCAGGAACTGGCATCAAATCCGTTATTAGTGCTTTCAACTGGTAAAGCAAACACCAGCAACGTCCTGGAGGTTTTATGAACTGGAACATGTGGAAATACATTTTGCAGGTCTACACTGATAATAAAGTCTCCCTTCTGAATAAGATTTAAAACCCACCTTACAATTTGTACTAAGTCAAAGAGTGTTTAGGTCTATGATTAGTCAAAGAGTGCTTAAGTCTATGATTAGTCCAAGAGTGCTTAGGTCTATGTTAAATCAAAGAGTGCTTAGGTCAATGATTAGTCAAAGAGTGCTAGGTCAATGATTAGTCAAAGAGTGTTTAGGTCTATGATTAGTCAAAGAGTGTTTAGGTCTATGTTAAGTCAAAGAGTTTTTTGGTCAATGATTAGTCAAAGAGTGTTTAGGTCTATGTTAAATCAAAGAATGCTTTGGTCTGTGATAAGTTGAAGAGTGGTTAGGTCTATGTTAAATCAAAGAGTGCTTAGGTCAATGATTAGTCAAATAGTGCTAGGTCAATGATTAGTCAAAGAGTGTTTAGGTCTATGATTAGTCA
The DNA here is from genome assembly GCA_029339505.1 of Unio delphinus. Taxonomy (NCBI): domain Eukaryota; kingdom Metazoa; phylum Mollusca; class Bivalvia; order Unionida; family Unionidae; genus Unio; species Unio delphinus. The sequence continues at coordinate 15,452,527 of JAQISU010000014.1, forward strand.
AAGAGTGTTTAGGTCTATGATTTGTCAAAGAGTGTTTTGGTCAATGATTAGTCAAAGAGTGTTTAGGTCTATGATTAGTCAAAGAGTGCTGAGGTCAATGATTAGACAAAGAGTGGTTTAGGTCCATGATTAGTCAAAGAGAGTTTAGACAAAGAGTGCTTAGGTCAATGATAAGTCAAAGTGCTTATGTCAATGATTAGTCAAAGAGTTTAGGTCTATGATTAGTCAAAGAGTGCTTAGGTCTATGTTCATTCAAAGAGTGCTTAGGTCTATGATTAGTCAAAGAGTGCTTAGGTCTATGATTAGTCAAAGAGTGATTAGGTCTCTGATTAGTCAAAGAGTGATTTAACTCAAAGAGTGCTTAGGTCTATGATTAGTCAAAGAGTGATTAGGTCTATGATTAGTCAAAGAGTGTTTAGATCAATGATTAGTCAAAGAGTGCTTAGGTCTATGATTAGTCAAAGAGTGCTTAGGTCTATGTTAAGTCAAAGAGTGTCATTGGCCTCTGGGACAAGGAACAGTCTCTAATAAAAACCTGGTGATTTATGTTGCGAATGATTGCTAACTTCCTTTTTCTGGAGAAGGTTGTCGACTGCTCACTGCAAAGAGTTGGCCTTGTATGGATCTTTGGGGATATCTGTAGCTGAAGATCTCATGGACAATAGAAGTTCATTAAATATGATAATGAAGCCCTCTGAAATCATTTGCCAGGTCCATTGATCATTGTGGCAAATACTTTCCTAATTGACAGCAAAGATTATGAAATGTACCCCCTCCTGGGATATCTGATAAGGGTAGCATGAAAACAGAGTAATTTCTTGTTATACAGAAACTGGCATGGAAAGAAACAAGAGTGAAATGATTGTCTTCTCTTTGCTCTTGTTCACTTCCTGTATTGAGAACTGTGACCTTTTACAGGTATAGTAGGATTAGCTGGACTGCTACCCTGTCTGCTTTGTCCAGAGGCATCTTTCATTAGGCTTGTTTAATTACCTGAAAATCCATCCTCTCTATCTAAGGCTATATGTTAGGGACATTTGTCTAACTGCTGGCATCTTTATGTATTTCCTTGCCCTGGCCATGGAAACAATGGCTAAAATCTTAGCTGGCTTTGTGATAGTACATCAGAAAGGGGAGAGCACTGAATATTTCTGCCAGTTACTCTTATGGTATTGACCAGGGTCTGAGAATCACAAAAATGATGAAATTTCTTTTGGTGAGGTTTCAATGTGGTTCAAAAATCTGACAACAGCTGTAACATCTCCAGTAGAAAAGGAGTGAATATTGCAATTGCAGCTGCAACCTGCGTCCATCTCTGTGTCTGTAGATAGATTAGATTAAATGGATGGATGGATGGATGGAATGGATAGAATGGATGGGTGGGTGGGTATATGGGAGGATAGATAGATAGATAGATAGATAGATAGATAGATAGATAGATAGATAGATAGATAGATAGATAGATAGATAGATAGATAGATGGATAGATAGATCATTTGGAAACAACACATTTACATAGCTCTCATCTATAATTGTAGATTAGACTTTAATATAAACATCATTTGTAAAAAACATCTTTAAAGATTATCTGAATTCAAGGCCTATCCTTGTTCATGAACTTAGAATGTTCTTGAGGAGAACTTGTGACCAACCTTTTGATCATGTTGTTGTTTTAGGTTTTTACTGAAGGTTGTGGGTAAACAAAATTATTCACTTCTATTTTAAAATCAGTTTGTCAAATCAATTTTTGTTGTGCCCAGATATAATTTCCAAGGATTCACTTATCTGAATTATTTATTGGAACACTATTTTGGGATTATTGGGAAATCATTCAAAGACATCCTGGATTATATCATTGTGAAACATCAAGAGTGTTGGTACATCAACATGTTGAATATTGGAAATCATTCAGAACAGTATACTTTTGGACTTTGTTAGATCATTTAGAATTCAATGGGATTTGGTTCACAATACTGTATGTTCCATTTAAATTTTCTTTTTGCATTCTAGAGAAAAGAATTCTTGTTTGTTGAATTTTACTAAACTTTTTCACTTCTTTCTCTTACTTATTTTAAGACCACAGAGTTGAAACAAATGGCTAAAAAAAATATTATTGGGGGGAGGGGTAATAATTATGATGGAAATTTTGGAAGAGAATTTTGCAAATTTAGTGGAAAAATTTTCTTAGATAAAAAAGCTAACATTATCTATTCAAAGCCCATTCTACATAAAAATTTCAGTGCTTATTTCACTTCCTCAATGTAACACATTAGAAGGCAGAGATCTGAGGAGCAGGAAACCATAGTATCCAGTCAGAACAACTAACGGCAAGTGGTAAATCACTAGCCTGTGCACATTCCAGCATCAGTGATTAAATATGCATCTGCTCAGGAGCTATCTAAGTGTTATATGGTGCAGAAAAATAACACTTACAATATGGTGATGGTTCAGAGCATGGCCTGGTCTCAAGTACTGCATCAGTAAACACTAGCATATTGGAACTCTGAAAAGGAAAATTCAAAATTCTATAAAAAAATTCATCATATACTGTGTAAGAAGTAATTGAATCACTGGGAGAGGAGGAAGAGGGATGTCTTTGTGATCATTTTTTTAAAAAAGGTTTGTATTTGTGCATTTATTTTAGAAAGAGGGTTGTATATATGATCATCTTGTTAGAAAGAGGGTTATACTTGTTATCATTATTTAGAAAGAGGGTTGTATTTTTTTTGTTATCGTCATTTAGAAAGAGGGGTATATTTGTGATCATCTTTTATATATTTTATAGGATAACCAAACTATTTACTAAATGGGCTCAGGGATACAAAATGGTCTTTCTTAATCCTATGGGCTCAGGGATGCAAAATGGCCTTTCTTAATCCTATAGGAAGAAATGCAAGTTAAAAAACCAACTGGAATATAGACGCCTCAACAAACTGGTCATTTGAAGGAGGATAGAGCCGTGTATTGGGAAGAGCTCGCAAAAGATATCAAAGTGGCAGCCAACCAGAATGAATTCTGAACCCTTTACTCAACCATTCGACGACTAGCTGGGAAATCTCGACCGTTTGAGAATAACATCAAGGACAAGTCCGGAAAATTCATCAGCTCCAACACAGGATGTTTGGACCGCAGGCAGGACTTCTTCTGCACCCTCCTCAACCACAACGCCCCATCTGGACCGATGGAATCGCTGGATGCCATCGACGAGTTATCTGTGCTAGTCGATGAATCCGAACCATCTATGAAGGAAATACGGACTGCCATCTTAGACCTGAATAACAACAGGCGCCGGGCATTGATGAAGTGACACCAGAACCCTTGAAATACGGCGGAGACATCATCATCGAAAGATTACACGCCCTGCTGCGATTGATATGGCAATCGGAAGCGGTACCAACAGCATGGAAGAAAGCCATCATCGTACAAATCTTCAAGAAAGGCGACAAAACGGACTGTAAGAACTATCGGGGCATCAACCTGCTCTCTATACTTGGCAAAGTATTTATGAAGATCATCCATAGAAGGGTCCTCAAATGGCGGGAGGAAGCGACACGAGATGAACAGGTCGGTTTTCGACCTGGAAGAAGCTGCTGCGACCAAATCTTCATGCTTCATTAAATCCTCGAGGAAAGAATTCGGTGTGGAAAACGCACAATCATGGTGTTCATTGATTTCACCGCAGCGTTTGACAGCGTCCATCGCCCGGCCTTGTGGAAAGCCTTGGAAGTGGAAGGATACCCGCCAAATACATTCGCTACTTACCAACACTTATGACGGGTCAACCAGTCAAGTTCAAATCCAAGGGGCAAACACGAAGGATTTCTCGGTGAAAATGGGCGTCCATCAGGGATGCGTACTCTCACCTAGCCTCTTTAACATCGTGGTCGATTGTGCCATGCGCAAGGTATTCCTGGGACGTAGAGGGATCACTTTTGGGGCATGGTTCGATGAACATGCCACAGATCTAATGTTCGCGGATGATAGTGCATTTCTCACTGAGGACAAAGCCGAAGCAATAGAAATTCTGCAAGAAATCACCGATGGAACCGCCAGATTTGGGTTAAAGATCAACACCGCCAAAACAGTTGTCATGACATCGGACAACACCCCAGTGACCGTCTGCCTTAACGGAGTCTATCTTCAGCAAGTTGAGGAATTTAAATACCTGGGGTCCATAATCTGAAGCAGATCAATAGCGGTCTCCACCGACATCTCTCATCATCTGGGACTCGCAACGTCTGCGTTCGGGTCACTAGCTTGGTGCATATGGACAAAAAAGGCCCTCTCAGTGGTGACCAAGGTGCTCTATTCCACACTTTCATCCTCCCAATACTGCTATATGGAGCAGAGACGTGGGTCCTCCTAGACGTGGACCTCAAGAAGCTGAAGGTATTTCAAATGCGCTGCCTCAGACGAATACTGGGAGTTTAGAAAGAGGGTTGTTTATATGATCATCTTTTTAGAAAGAGGGTTATACTTGCTATCATCATTTAGAAAGAGGGTTGTATTTGTTATCGTCATTGAGAACGAGGGTTATACTTGTTATCATCATTTAGAAAGAGGGTTGTATTTGCTATCATTTAGAAAGAGGGTTGTATTTGTTATCATCATTTAGAAAGAGGGTTGTATTTGTTATCATCATTTAGAAAGAGGGTTGTATTTGTTGTCATCATTTAGAAAGAGGGTTGTATTTGTTATCATCATTTAGAAAGAGGGTTGTATTTGTTATCATCATTTAGAAAGAGGGTTGTATTTGTTATCATCATTTAGAAAGAGGGTTGTATTTGTTATCATCATTTAGAAAGAAGGTTGTATTTGTTATCATCATTTAGAAAGAGGGTTGTATTTGTTATCATCATTTAGAAAGAGGGTTGTATTTGTTATCATCATTTAGAAAGAGGGTTGTATTTGTTATCATCATTTAGAAAGAGGGTTGTATTTGTTATCATCATTTAGAAAGAGGGTTATATTTGTGATCGTCTTTGCTTAATGTGTGCATTTCATACTATTTACAAAGCAGGCTCAGGGATGCAAAATGGCCTTTCTTAATCCTATAGGCTCAGGGATGCAATATGGCCTTTCTTAATCCTATGGGCTCAGGGATGCAAAATGGCCTTTCTTAATCCAACTCCCTGTGAGCTCAGGGCATACTGGCATTTTGTAATCCAACTCCCAGTGGGCTCAGGGATGCAAAGTGGCATTTTGTATCCAACTCCAAGTGGGCTCATGGATGCAGAGTGGCATTTTGTAATCCAACTCCCAGTGGGTTCAGGGATGCATAATGGCATTTTGTAATCCAACTCCCAGTGGGCTCAGGGATGCATAATGGCATTTTGTAATCCAACTCCCAGTGGGTTCAGGGATGCATAATGGCATTTTGTATCCAACTCCCAGTGGGCTCAGGGATGCAGAGTGGCATTTTGTATCCAACTCCCAGTGGGTTCAGGGATGCATAATGGCATTTTGTAATCCAACTCCCAGTGGGTTCAGGGATCCATAATGGCATTTTGTAATCCAACTCCCAGTGGGCTCAGGGATGCAGAGTGGCATTTTGTAATCCAACTCCAAGTGGGCTCAGCGATGCATAATGGCATTTTGTAATCCAAATCCCAGTGGGCTCAGGGATGCATAGTGGCATTTTGTAATCCAACTCCCAGTGGGCTCAGGGATTCAAAATGGCATTTCTTAATCCAGCTCCCTGTTGCCTCAGGGATGCACAGTGGCATTCCATAATCCAACAACTGTTTACAGTCCATACTGGTTACAGACATGTGTCACAATGTCAAGTAAAGTCTCTTGATGGATAATTTTTAACCATGTAAGATTAACTCTAATTCATGCCTTTGATAAACATAACCATGCCAAGAGGTCTGAAAGTAAACAATTTTGGTTCTTGTGTGATGCTTGATGATGAGGAAAATATGTGCAGTATTCATAGGATCCAACCCTCTTCAAGTTTTATGAATATCAGTAGGATAACAAATATGTGCCATGCCTAAAACTTATGAATACAAAATTAAACAAAAGCAGTAATGACTGAATTCTTGCAAGGGTCTGCGACAGAAAATGTGACATCTGCACAACTATGGCAGTGAACAGATGAAAATCTAATTGAACGACATGTGGCCAACAATCGAGTGATGTGGGATTGTCAGCTTGAATTTCTGACACATTTGTCACCATAAGAAACAACTCTAAAGTCACAAGTTAACAAACTTAGCAAAAACACCATGGCTGATATGCCTGGATTCCATGAGCTGGCATGGACATGTGCCAAAATAAGGTAACTGACCCTCTGTTCAGAGATTACCAGTCCAAAAAAGTCAAGAATGCTGCAGACGCTCAGCAGATGGGGAACAAAGTGTCTGGAAAGTTTTCAGCATCAAACACTGGAATAAACTAAAATTATAAAGATGCTCAAGAAGGACTAAAGTAACCTTTAGTCAAGTTTGTTGCCAAGGTTCAGTCCTATCAATGTGCACCACATAACCTCAAAAAGAAGAGACCTTACAACCGCCATCAAGATCTGGGAACAGAGGCAGTGGTGTTTGTTTCACAAAATTCTAAGCAGTTGTTTTCCCATTCATGAGAAAGAGTTTCTTTCCCTGTATTAAATAATATACCAGAAAATTGTGTTGCTGGAAAGGTTAGTTGGTGTATGCTAAATAAATTGCAGATAACCTGATGTGTGGATTTGATCTGTTCTGAAAGGTTATAGACTTAATAGCAGCTCAGTTTAAACGTTTGTTCCAAAGTAGGAACAATTCTCTGACAAAGATTCCACTGTAATTACAAAATAAATTGATAAACTGGTGAATAAGGGAGTAGTTGAGAGAATAAATCTGGCCTGTGTTAAGTAGTTGTCTAACATATTCATCAGAGAAAAGTGTGATACGAGCATCCAGGTTACCGGTATATTTAACCTGCAAGCTTTCAATGTACATGTGGTATATCACCATTTCAAAATGAAGACATGGTATTATACTTTTCAACATTGTGGAGCCAGTTATCAGAATCCTATCTTTTCTGGTTTGTGATTTCATGTGATGGATTTGTAGTTTTGACACATCTCTTGGAGGAAAGGGTGCTGAAATTGGTGTCTCAGTTGTGTGAGCTAATCGAGCTGATGTTGACACATTTGTCTGAGCACTGGGAAATGCAGTTGGTGATACAGGCAACAGACTTGACTGAGTTAAGGGCTTGGGTGAACACCTACTGCTGTTGCAGGTTTGACAAATGGCTGAGAATTGGGTACTGCTGTTTGCAGTGCAGGATTACTTTGGGTATCAGTTGTTACTTGCATGGTCATTTAAATTTTCTTTTGGCTGGTATTGGGATTGTCTGTGTCTGAGCATCTGACATTGTTGATATTTGGGAGTCTGTCTGAATTTCTTTTTCACATGAGGTTACTTGCTCATTAATCTTTCCCTGTGCTGACTTAATAGCATGTAACTGTTATTTTAATTCTTCAGTTCCTAATCATTTTTGTATGTACACACATGGATAAATCATTATGGTTTAAACCATCAGTGTAAAGGTCATAAAGGTAAAAGTGGCTGTTAACGAGTGATCCCCACCTCATGATTATGATCTTCTAAGTGAAGCTGAAGACAATTAGCAAGCCAAACAACATCAGGCTCAAATTCAACCTTGAACAACTTAAGGACCCTAACATCTGCAAGCCATTCCAAGTCACAATTGAAGGAAAATTTGCTCCACTTCTTTTGATGGATGTTGATGTTAAAGTGATGACAGACACTTTCAACACAGTCATGAGAGCAGCTGCCAAGGACATCATTGGAAAATGCCTCATAGAAGCAGGTGATGTTGCAGAACGGTGGACTGAGTATTGTAAAGAACTCAGCAACCATCAGTCCACAGAAGACCTAGAGGTACTTAAAGTTCCAAACTCATCAAATGATGATGATTTCCCAATTACAGCATTTGAAGAATGGGAAGGCAGCTGGAGTAGACAACATCCCAGCTAAACTGATCAAGAATGTGTGTGTGTGGGGGGGGGGGGGGTAATCAGTGATAGAGATACTAACAAAAATCTGGCAGACAGGTGAGTGGTTAATACAGTAGACACTCACCCAAAAAGGCAATCTCCAGCTGTTCCAAAATTACAGAACTATCAATTTGATCAGCTATGCTAGTAAGGTGATGCTGAAGATCATCTTAAACAGATTGAAACCTCAAGCAGAAGAAATAATCACTAAAGAACAGGCCAGGTTGAAGAAGCACAACAGAACAAACATTCCATCTTAGGGTTCTATGTTAAAAAATACTAGTAACATAAACAAGACGTCATGTGTTCATAGACTTCAAGAAGCAGAATTGCAATGAAGAATCCAGGCACTTGAAATCAGATACTACAGAACTATCCTTGGCATCTCTAACATGGACCACATCACACACAAAAAGTGCGTAACACCATCAGGTGCAAAGTAGGCCACTATGTAGACATCCTCACAACCATCAAAAGAGAAAGCTTAAATGGTATGGCCAAGTCACTAGAGCCAACAGCTTATCCACAACAGTCCTTCAGGGCAGCATACAGGGTGGCAGAAGAAGAGGTAGACAGAGAAATATGTGGACTGACAACATCGCAGAATGGACTAGGAAAGGTTTTGTAGCAGCATAGGCATTGGCATATGATCAATACAAGTGGATAGATCTGGTCTGATGTTCAGCAGCACAGCGCCTCGATGACTACACTAAGTCAAGAGACTGATGATGATGTAAAGGTCATGATTTATAAAGAGTGTACTTTCCTGACACTCTAGAGTGGTGTTAATTTTATTGCCTTAGTCATCTAGGTCAATGACTTTAGGAGCTGTTTCATGTTTGATACTACATCTAGCTACTGGTGTAGATGTCAGCATATAACTACCTTTAGCATGGGTATTTTCATCCTGTCTACATTTACAGATAATATAATCTAACCATGTGAAACTATTCAGCCCCTGTATGTGTAATACACATGTTGTTTTATACAATGTAGCTATCACAGTGTTTTTTTCTTGTGTTATGTAGATAATACCATTTTGAACTGCATGAAGTTATGCAACGTTCTGAATCCAATATCTGTTTTACAAACTCAAACTTTTGTGGTTCTATATGCACAGAGATACTGTATTTATTAGGTTTTACCCTCAGGAATTCTGGATAACTGTCAGCCATATTGAATAACTCCAAATAATCTTTTGTACCATTTTTTTTTTCATTTCTACTCTGTACAAGACATTCCTGCCTGGGATTATCTGTGTGGCTCTGATCTTCAGGTATATCAGACATACTAAAGCCAGAGAATGATGCAGAACAAATTGAGCCATGTTAGCTAAGTAAGGAACCTACAAGGCTGGTATTTAAATGTCTCCATGATTCTGATATGTTCAGCTTGTTCATAACAGTGATAGAAAGTATAATATGAAATCCTTATATATGACTAGCACATATCCATAAACTTTTGAAAAAGAAACTTCCATAATATGTTTGAGATGGTATCACCTGAGGATTTGATATGGTAGATGCAGTTCAATTTCAAATTAATCCACTTTAGTACCCATTGTGGATAACCTAAAATCCTTTCTTTAAAACACGTTTCCAAATTTAAATAAATGAAAACGTGCACATTCAATTTCACTTAAACAGGTATTAGCCTATTTAACACAAGTTTTTACACCAAGTTTATTGAATATTGAGTGGAGCTGTGTTAGAACCATCTATATTTGGCAGCCATCTTGTTCATAGTTATCCATGTGACCAATTCCAGCTCATGTGAACCCTCAGGCACTTAGGGAAATACAGGGTCATAAAATTCCAAGCAAACTGCATCTTTTGTAAGTCTTTTTTAATTAAATTATTCATGATTGATGAGTATTAAAATAACTTGTATTGTGTAAGTATCATTGTGTAGCGATTCTCCACCTCTAGTATTGATATGTGTATTGGTATGGTAAAAGTGATAATGTAGTGATATATCAATGAATTGTGTGTCACAGAATTAGGTGAAAATTGAATTTATTTCTACTTAAATTACAAACTAATTTCACCATTTTTTTTGTTTCGTCGTACATGCGTTACCTGGGGTGAATAAGTGTTTTTTTTTCAAGGTAAGCGACGTGTAACGATTTGCATGTGCCTGACTACGAATCACTTGAAGTCAGAAACATTAGAATCACAGGGTGCACGGGAATTTTTCCGTGAATTCTGCTCACCTATTTGAGGATATATAAGGCAGAATAATTCTGATAATATTACAAGTCCAGAAGTATCTTATCACAGGAGAGATAGCTCGTCATTCTTTCTCCAGCCAAAGGGGTGAGTGTTAAATTTATATTTCATTTTATTGTGAATTTTATTCAGTTTATCATTTCATGTAATGATGTTTTTATTACAATGCAGATTTAAAACGTGGAATATTTGGAATTACTAGTCACTATTAGACTTTAAATGCAATAGCGTAATCTAAGTTTTAGATTGTTTTAGAAACAACTATTATTAGTCTGGTTTCTTTATTGTAGCTGATTTGTAGCTGAATGTCTCTGATTTGTAGCTGAACGTCTCTGAATGTCTCTGAATTGTAGCTGAATGTGATTGATTGTGCCGTGATTATGCTGTTTAATTGTTCAATCAAATTGAGGTTTCTGACTGTCTGTCTGTCGGACTGTCTGTCCGTCTACATCTGTTGTGATTTGTAAATATCCGGAAATCTAGAAGTCTTAATGTCTGAGTGTCGGAGCTGTCTAGAGGTGTAAACGTCCGGGGTAGCATCTAGGTATTTGGGACCGATGGTTCTAGTAGATGCTGTATGCTGTCTGTACGTATAACTGTGGTGGATCCATGAAGGGCAAGTGACCGATAAAAGTATTGAGTCAACCCTAGGTATTTGGAGAAGCTGGGCGGCGATTCAACAGTTGGTGAATCGTACATTTGTACAGGGTCGAGACACGTGTGCGTTGCAATTGTAGTTACAATTGAATACATTGTTATATTTACACATAGTTACTTCGAATCACAGTAGTATTTCAAGGGATTACATGAATCTCAATAAAAGTTAGCAACTTGATAAAATACATGTATATGTTTGTGCTAGTTGTCGCAATCCATACGTGCGATAGTATAGTTTGATGTTTGTATTTGTTATCACAATTTATACTTGCGTTAATATAACTTTTGTAAAGGTTCCTTGGATCTGTGTATAGTCCAGGAGATTCCTTGGATCTGTGTTTACTTTGTATTAATATTTAATTTATTTTTAAATTGTGTATGGTTGTGGAATGTGATTGTGGGTTGAATGCATGAGTTATTGTGTTGATACATCATTATTTTTCATTAATAATTTATTTCATAAATTTACATTATCTTTCACATATTGTGTTTGTGTTGTTCATTTAATCCACCATTCACTCAGTAACAATTCTGTTACATTGTGTCACCTCTGACAGTCAGGTCAAGGTATCTGGTCTAAGGTCATTATGCAGAAAATGTGTTCCTTTTTCCAATCCCTCTGACCTAAATCTCTGACATTTGAGCCCAAAATCAATAGATTCTTATGATTTTTTAACTCACAAACTACTTACAAACTCTGAGAAAAAATGGACAGACAGACTGACAAATGGAGAAGGTCACAATATATGATTTGCTTTATGGCAAGTATAAACTACCACTTAAATGACATCAAAATCTAGAGTCGGAAATTTTAACTAATGTTGAAAAAACTCCCCAAAATAGATTCTAACCCAGTTTTGATGATTTTCATTTACTCCAAGATTGTCAATTTGGTTTTAAGAGTACATCAAAATAAGAATTGTAGCCAAAACAGATGGATAAACTGACAGATGAACAAATTATATGGTTGTAATGGAGGGATGAAAATAGAAAATTCTATATGCTTCTCATAACAACCGTGCCGCGAAGTACTTACCTGCATCTGTCTACTGGTGTATCTCTCCCCCAACACCCCATACATCTGTCTACTGGTGTATCTCTCCCCCAACATCCCATGCATCTGTCTTCTGGTGTATCTCTCCCTGAACATCACATGCATCTGTCTACTAGTGTATCTCTCCCCCAACATCACATGCATCTGTCTACTGGTGTATCTCTCCCCCAACACAGACTGTTTCTAACTTGTAAAGACTTTAACAGTTTAAACTTGACACTACAATTACCACCACACAAGTGATAATTTTGTCTCACAATATTTATACAGATAAAAAAAATTAATAATAATAATAATAAGAAGAAGAAGAAGAAGAAGAAGAAGAAGAAGATTTAATAATAATAATTATAACAATGTATGGTTACTATGTGGGTCTATGCCTCACCCTGAATGCCTCGATAGAATCCTTTGTCTTAGAAGAACCATATGAGAAGCCATAATGTTTTGACATTGACTCTGCAGCTGAAAGCAGATAAAAGACATAACATAACTGTTGTATTTCATTCACAACCACATTAAAGTTCTTCACCATTTAGCTAAATCTGCTACATATATGTCTCCATTGATGACATGCTAGACTGTCTTTTATTTATATGACTCATCACGAATGTTTATGCCTCATATTATCCCAACTATCCCCTAAAAATGAAACAGTTGTTCCTAGAACATTCTTTTTCAATCAAAGTGGGGCTGATTGTTCAAGTATCTTTCTTGGTCCAAAAAATACAAACTTGGACTTGTGCATTAATCAGACTACATTATAAATATAAAAAGCAATTCAACTTTGAATGTAAATCTTTTAAAACATTATCATTCAGCAATAAAATTACATCCAAACCTTAATACAAAGTATGGCAATTTATTAACATTACTGGACTCTCTGAACTGCAATACATGTAATAACAGTTACCACTGAAAACAAAAATGCTTGTAGAAATAGGATTTTTCAAGTTGATTTTATTTCTTCACTCACAAGAAATGAATATATTCCATAATACAACAATCCACTTAAGCATCCCTCATGACAACAATCTTGTTCAGTATAGCCCATTAGAACAGAATATTGTTCAGTATAACCAATTATAACAGAATATTGTTCAGTATAACCAGTTATAACAGAATATTGTTCAGTATAACCAATTATAACAGAATATTGTTCAGTATAGCCCATTATAACAAAATATTGTTCAGTATGGCCCATTATAACAGAATATTGTTCAGTATAGCCCATTATAACATAATATTGTTCAGTATAGCCAATTATAACAAATTATTGTTCAGTATAGCCCATTATGACAGAAAATTGTTCAGTATAACCCATTATAACAGAATATTGTTCAGTATAGCCCATTATAACAAAATATTGTTCAGTATAGCCCATTATAACAAAATATTGTTCAGTATAGCCGATTATAACAGAATATTGTTCAGGATAGCCCATTATAACAAAATATTGTTCAGTATAGCCCATTATAACATAATATTGTTCAGTATAGCCCATTATAACACAGTATTGTTCAGTGAAACAGATTAAAACATACTCTTGCTTAGTACACCCTTTTACAGTACAATCTTTCTGGAATAATCCATGATAAAAACTTGTACAGGACTGAGTTTTTATAATGGGTTAATATCCAGAAAGATTGTACATCAAACTTCATTGAAACAATCCTGTACAGCATATCCCATTAGAATAATCTTGATGACTATACCCTGCTAGCACAATCTTGTTCATTATACCCTCTTATAACATAATTTGTTCAATATACATCATCATTCTTGTTCAGTATACTCATTTATAACAAAATCATAATAAAACACAATCTTGTTCAGTATACCCCATTGCACCAATCTTTTCACCATACCCCCTTAGATCCCTCTTGTTCTAATCAAGATTACATACCCCAAGCATACCCCATTATAACATAGTTTTATTTAGTATAAACTATTAAAAAACCATCTTTTCCACTATTCTCCATTATAACAAAATCTTGTTCAGTATACCAAATTTATGACAATATTGTTCAGTGAACTTATAGCATTAAAGCAATCTTGATCTTTGTACCTTGCTATACCAGAATCTTGTTCATTATACCCCATGCAACTTAGTCTTGTTCAGTATACCCACTGCAATAAATCCATCTTGTTCAGTGAACCCCAATATAGCACAATCTTGTTCACTAAATCCAATTATATAACAATCTTATTGATTATACCCTTTTTGCACAATATTATAGATTATACCCTTATACCACAATATTATTGATTATACCCTTTTAGCACAATATTATTGAGTATACCCTTTTAGCACAATATTATTGAGTATACCCTTTTAGCACAATATTATTGAGTATACCCTTTTACCACAATATTATTGATTATACCCTGGTACAACAATATTATTACCCATTAATATTCTTTATTAATGTTAATGTTCTTTATACCCATAATAATACAATCTTGTTCTTTTATACCCATTATAACACAATCTTTTTCAGTATACCCATTATAACACAATAATGTTCTTTATACCCATTATAACACAATCATGTTCTTTATACCCATTATAACACAATCATGTTCTTTATACCCATAGTAACACAATCTTGTTCTTTATACCCATTATAACACAATCTTGTTCTTTATACCCATTATAACACAATCTTGTTCTTTATACCCATTATAACACAATGATGTTCAGTATACCCATTATAACACAATCATGTTCAGTATACCCATTATAACACAATCTTGTTCCTTATACCCATTATAACACAATCTTGTTCTTTATACCCATTATAACACAATCTTGTTCTTTATACCCATTATAACACAATCTTGTTCTTTATACCCATTGTAACACAATCATGTTCAGTATACCCATTATAACACAATCATGTTCAGTATACCCATTATAACACAATCATGTTCCGTATACCCATTATAACACAATCTTGTTCTTAAAACCAATTATAACACAATCTTGTTCTTTATCCCCATTATAACACAATCTTGTTCAGTATACCCATTATAACACAATCTTGTTCTTTATACCCATTATAACACAATCTTGTTCTTTATACCCATTGTAACACAATCATGTTCAGTATACCCATTATAACACAATCATGTTCAGTATACCCATTATAACACAATCTTGTTCCTTATACCCATTATAACACAATCTTGTTCTTTATACCCATTATAACACAATCTTGTTCTTTATACCCATTATAACACAATCTTGCTTACAAATACCTCAGAATAAGATGGACTTACTTCCAACATTGTTTAATGGCTACCATGAAATACCTTGTAACAAGAGAGCACTACTAAAGTTTGTTTCCTTGTTCTGGATAATTAAGGATCATTACGAATTTTTCACATCCAAAGCATAAATATCTTATGGTAGTGTGAAATTCCCATAAATTTCACATTCCTAAGATTGTAAGATCTGAGCATGAGAAATTACTAATGATTTTTAACCTACATACAAGTCCAACTTACCTTTACTATTCTTTTCCTTACAATACAGACTATCATAATCCCAGAAACCATGGTAATAATTATCACTCTGCACTTTCCTTACTTCATCAAGTACCTGATCGGAGGGGAAACAATTGATTAATAACTTAAAGATGGCTTTTAAAAATCCAGACTAAATATTAGCGATGAAATGATACATAATCCAGACTAAATATTAGAGATGATATGATATATTGTTATACAGACTAAATATTAGAGATGATATGATATATTGTTCAACAGACTAAATATTAGAGATGATATGATACATAATACAGACTAAATATTAGAGATAAAATGATACATAATACAGACTAAATATTAGAATTGATATGATACATAATACAGACTAAATATTAGAGACGAAATGATACCTAATACAGACTAAATATTAGAGATGAAATGATACATAATACAGACCAAATATTAGAGATGAAATGATACATAATACATACTAAATATTAGAGATGATATGATACATAATCCAGACTAAATATTAGAGATGATATGATACATAATACAGACTAAATATTAGAAATGAAATGATACTTAATACAGACCAAATATTTGATATGAAATGATACATAATACAGACCAAATATTAGAGATGATATGATACATAATACAGACTAAATATTGAGATGAAATTATACATCTTACAGACCAAATATTAGAGATGCAATGATACACACTACAGACTAAATAGTAGAGATGAAATGATACACAATACAGACTAAATATTAGAGATGAAATGATACATAATACAGACCAAATATTAGAGATGATATGATACATAATACAGACTAAATATTAGAGATTAAATGATACATAATACAGACTAAATATTAGAGATGAAATGATACATAATACAGACTAAATATTAGAGATTAAATGATACATAATACAGACTAAATATTAGAGATGAAATGATACATAATACAGACCAAATATTAGAGATGATATGATATATAATACAGACTAAATATTAGAGATGATATGATACATACTACAGACTAAATATTAGAAACGAAATGATGCATAATACAGACTAAATATTAGAGATGAAATGATACATAATACAGACCAAATATTAGAGATGATATGATATATAATACAGACTAAATATTAGAGATGAAATGATACATAATACAGACTAAATATTAGAGATTAAATGATACATAATCTAGACTGAATATTAGAAATGAAATGATACATAATACAGACTAAATATTAGAGATATGATGCATAATACAGACTAAATATTAGAGATGATATGATACATAATACAGACTAAATATTAGAGATGAAATGATGCATAATACAGACTAAATATTAGAGATGAAATGATACATAATACAGACTAAATATTAGAGATGATATGATACATAACACAGACTAAATATTAGAGATGATATGATACATAACACAGACTAAATATTAGAAATGAAATGATACATAATACAGACTAAATATTAGAGATGAAATGATACATAATACAGACTAAATATTAGAGATGATATGATACATAACACAGACTAAATATTAGAGATGAAATGATACACAATACAGACTAAATATTAGAGATGAAATGATATATAATACAGACTAAATATTAGTGATGATATGATATATAATACATACTAAATATTAAAGATGAAATGATACACATATGCCACATATTGACATCTATCATAATACAGAAGCTACATTATGATACAAGATAAAAATGTGTGATAACTTAAAGGTCCTGTTATCCATAGAAGGATTTTCAAGGTGGTGCTGTTTCAGATATGGTGAGATATGGGAACATATTAGTAGTATTTCCAATGACAGTTGCAGACAAACAGACTTGTAATCTGTTTATATGCTATTCTCATCCTTCAGACAAACAGAGACTTGTCATCTGTTTACATGCCATTCTCATCCTTCAGACAAACACAGACATAGCATCTGTTTACATGCTAGTCTCATCCTTCAGACAAACACAGACTTGTCATCTGTTTACATGCCATTCTTATCCTTCAGACAAACACAGACATGTCATCTGTTTACATGCTAGTCTCATCCTTCAGACAAACACAGACTTGTCATCTGTTTACATGCTAGTCTCATCCTTCAGACAAACACAGACATGTCATCTGTTTACATGACATTCTCATCCTTCAGACAAACACAGACATGGCATCTGTTTACATGCTAGTCTCATCCTTCAGACAAACACAGACATGTCATCTGTTTACATGCTAGTCTCATCCTTCAGACAAACACAGACTTGTCATCTGTTTACATGCCATTCTCATCCTTCAGACAAACACAGACATGTCATCTGTTTACATGCCATTCTCATCCTTCAGACAAACACAGACTTGTCATCTGTTTACATGCTAGTCTCATCCTTCAGACAAACATGGACATGTCATCTGTTTACATGCTAGTCTCATCCTTCAGACAAACACAGACTTGTCATCTGTTTACATGCTATTCTCATCCTTCAGACAAACACAGACATGTCATCTGTTTACATGCTATTCTCATCCTTCAGACAAACACAGACATGTCATCTGTTTACATGCTAGTCTCATCCTTCAGACAAACACAGACATGTCATCTGTTTACATTCTAGTCTCATCTTTCAGACAAACACAGACTTGTCATCTGTTTACATGCCATTCTTATCCTTCAGACAAACACAGACATGTCATCTGTTTTTCTGTTTACATGCCATTCTCAGCCTTCATACAAACACAGATATGACATCTGTTTACATGCTATTCTCATCCTTCAGACAAACACAGACATAGCATCTGTTTACATGTCATTCTCATCCTTCAGACAAATACAGACATGTCATCTGTTTACATGCTATTCTCATCCTTCAAACAAACACAGACTTGTCATCTGTTTACAAGCTATTCTCATCCTTCTGACAAACATAGACTTGTCATCTATTTACATGCTATTCTCATCCTTCAGACAAACAGACTTGTCATCTGTTTACATGCCATTCTCATCCTTCAGACAAACACAGACTTGTCATCTATTTACATGCTATTCTCATCCTACAGACAAACAGACTTGTCATCTGTTTACATGCTATTCTCATCCTTCAAACACAGACTTGTCATCTGTTTACATGCTATTCTCATCTTTCAAACACAGATTTTCAGTGATTCTAATTCAACTTTTTCATGCTGCTTCATTTATCTGGAACCATCTTTATCACCACTCCCTTTCTATTAGCATAATGTCTAAAAATGTCCTCACTTAAATATTTAGAAAGCATTACAATATTATTTTAAAAACAGACAAAACAAAGCATTTCTTTCTCATGCAACAAAAATCTCATCTAAAATCGGTATATGTTTGGAATTTGATGTAGCTAACAAGTGAATCTCCAACACTTCAACCAGTGCGAAACAATTGCTGTTATGTTAGGCACTTGCTCCTATCATTAAACAAGAAAAACTATTACCAACACCCAATCCCATGCTACATAACAACATAGCAACTAACATATACAGTGTCATATCAATCCCTTGCTGATTCTATATTAATTAGTTTCTATCCCTTCAGAGTGTTCAGTCACTGGTAACACATAAATATAAAGAGACATTCCAAACTTGTTCCACGTGTATGATTTAAGGACTTTAAATGGTCATTTAATGGTCACTTTTATATGAAGTTTCTCTGTTGCTTTGTATCTATTTGGATTGAGCTTGATGTGTCATCCAGTGAATAATTTACATTCACTTTTGATTTTGTCATACAGTAAGTTACATTCACTTTTGATGTGTCATACAGTGAATAAGTTAGATTCACTTTTGATGTGTCATACAGTGAATAAGTTATATTCACTTTTGATGCGTCATACAGTGAATAAGTCTCACTCATTTTTGATGTGACATGCATGTATAGTGAATAAGTCTCACTCACTTTTGACATGTCATACAGTGAATAAGTCTCACTCACTTTTGACATGTCATTCAGTGTATAAGTTACATTCACTTTTGATGTGTCATACAGTGAATAAGTTACATTCACTTTTGATGTGTCATACAGTAAATTACATTCACTTTTGATGTGTCATACAGTAAGTTACACTCACTTTTGAGGTTATATACAGTGAGTAAGTTACAGTCACTTTTGATATGTCATTCAGTGAGTAAGTTACATTCACTTTTGATATGTCATACAGTGAATAAGTTACATTCACCTTTGATGTGTCATATACTAAATAAGTTACATTCACTTTTGATGTGTCATACAGTGAGTAAGTTACATTCACTTTTGATATGTCATACAGTGAATAAGTTACACTCATCTTTGATGTCACATACATGTATAGTGAGTGAATAAGTCTCATTCACTTTTCTGATGTGTCATACAGTGAATAAGTTACATTCACTTTTGATGTGTCATACGGTGAATAAGTTACATTCACTTTTTATGTGTTAAACAGTGAATACGTTACATTCATTTTTTACATGTTATATACTAAATAAGTTACATTCACTTTTAATGTGTCATATACTAAATAAGTTACATTCACTTTTGATATGTCATACAGTTAATAAGTTACATTCACTTTTGATGTGTCATACAGTGAATAAGTTGCATTCACTTTTGATGTGTCATACAGTGAATAAGTTACATTCACTTTTTACATGTTATACAGTGAATAAGTTACATTCACTTTTGATATATAGTTACGTGCAAAACTTTTAAATTCTGCAATTTTGGAGTCTCCTTTATATATTAGAAAGAAACATGTATACAGATATAAAAAGGTTTGTATTCAATAAAGTCTATATATTGTTTTCTTAGCACTTCAAAGAGGGATAAATAAAAAGAAAAACCTCTCCACATTCAGGGCTGTATTTTGCACATCTGTCAGCACAACTTGTGGTACAGCTAGTGTGTTTCCATACCATACTATAAGGAAATGAGGTTTACAAATAATCTCTCACAATGTTCATTTTGAAACACCTACCTTTTTAGGAGTCAGCTGATGCTCCCCTCCCATCAAATTGACACTTTTGTCTACCATTCCAACAGAGCAGAGAGAGTTTGGTGAGGCATGCAGATTCAACACAGTCCCTTCTCCTGGTCTCACTTTAGCAGACACAAACTCCATCTTCACCTGAAAGAGGCAAGAGTGATGCCAAAATACATAAAGAAGGATATAAATTGATCCTGTAATTTACATAATTTTAATATATTTGTGGAATTTTAATGGGGAAACTAATTATGTTGCATTTTTGTATTGTAGTGTATATTTAAGTCTACCAATGATCATGAATATTAGACGTAAAATTTAGAATAAGATGAAGTTAATTAATTCGTTGAGAATATATTGACACTAAAATGTAATTACTGCAATGGATAGGATAATATTCATTTTAATATACCATACAATGAACAAGAAACATAAATTCTTTGAACACATTTTGATACCACTAATGAAATGTAAATTAGAGGCAATTTTCATGAGGTCAATTTCAATAGGTAACTATCTTGTTAATTTCATGTTTATTCCTCGTTTGTGCTATAAAAACCAAGAAAGTTATCTGATTTCAAAATCTTCCATTTGTATTTTAGATCAAGGTACAAGATACATTGTCAACATATAATAATAATAATAATAATAATAATAATAATAATAATAATAATAATAAAAACAATAATAATAATAAATATAATAATAATAAGAACAAGAAGAAGAAGAAGAAGAAGAAGAAAAAGAAGAAGAAGAAGAAGAAGAAGAAGAAGGTGGACTTAATACAATGCCTAATATTTAAAAGGTCTAAATGTTTTATAATATTAGATAAAGGATAGGAATGAAAAAGTCTTTGCATGAAGATCAAGATGGCTTCAGTTTTATCATCATTCATCTGCAGCTTACTGTTACTTCACATTAGTAATCCATCTCTCTATGGCTTAGATGGTAGCCTCAACGTTTGGTGGCATCTAGATTGGTATATTTGAGTGTCATCAGGGTACATTTGGTGAGACACAGGATGTTGATCTATGACACCTGAGGGTAGCTGAGTGTACAGAATGAAGAGAATGGGACAGAACAAAGCTTTGTGGAATACCAAAACAGATAATTAAAACTAGGCTGGAAAGTTTTCCATTTATGGACACAATTTGTGTCCTGTTGACTAAATAGGATTTGAACCATATTAAGGCTGTATCATAAATACCAAATACATCCTAGTGACGGTAAAGTAATATAGCATGGTTTATTGTGACAAATGCTGCAGACAAGTCACAGAGGGTGAGGACTGTAATCTTGACATTATCCTAAGCAGAGAAAATATCATTAACTACACTCAGAAGAGCAGTTTCAGTACTGTGGCTAGGACAACATGCAGAGTGTACATTGCTAAAAAAAAGACTATTTGGATTTAGATAAGATGCAAGATGAGATAGAACACCTTTTTCTAGGATTTTATTTACATGAGGTATTAAACAGGGCGACAGTTCTTTAAATCATTATGGTCAAGTGACAGTTTCTTCAACAAAGGCTAAATAATCTCAATTTAAAAAATAGGCAGGATTCTACAGATGAGAGAGAAGTATTAGTAATTCTGGATAGTGAAAGGAACATTGAATATAAGCACTCAAACAGCAGTGGTGTCAGAATTGGATTTAGTTCACATGACTTTGGGCAACCTTTCATCACAAGTATGTACCAAATCCATCGAGATAGGTTCAAAAACTTTTAAAGGTTAGTATCGATATTCTGTATCAGAACTATATGGTGATGACATGGCAGCTAAAAATATGTTGTCAAGCTTAATGGATTGTACCCTGTCACTGAAGAAATTTGCAAACAGGTCTGGAAGGTCAACTGAAGATAAGGTCATTTGAAGTGATGTACATTTAGTCCTTCCCATTAGTTTGTTAGCAATGTCAAAGAGCTCTTCACAGCTGAAGATTTAAAGTGATATCATAGTATGATAGAAGGCTGGTTTTGCTGCATGAACTCTGTGACATGTTTGTTCTAGCTTCACAGATCTGCCACCTATCAACTTTCCATACTCAAGGCGATTAGGAAACTACTCCAAAAAGCATGATTCAGTCAGCTTGTTTTAGGGGTTTTCTACTAGGAGAGAGGTAAACATAGAAAAATATGGATTTCTACATATTTTAATTGAGGATACAATTCTATATTTCTATTGAGTGCTTCTATATTCAAAAAGAAAAAGTAGCAACAACAGTGTACCTTGTTCTTAAAGCAGCCTTCAACTGGTATTATTAGAGAGGCGGCAACAACTTCTTTGTCTTGTCTAATGTAATATACTAATACTGTGACCTCTGACCTTGATGTATTGATAGAAATCGGCATCTTGAAGTGGCCTTTTTTCTTTGACTCGATTGCCGCTTCACCTAAAAATGTATCATCTTGGAATTAAAGTACATGTATATCATAACATTTAATTGTCAATTCAAATTTAGCTCATTTACTTAATCACACACACACACACACACACAGAGTTGTCTGCAGATATATGCATATCGTATAACTGCATATTCCGCCTTATTGCATAAATTTGTGCCAGTCCTGATTTGTTACCATTGTTTTTAATGAATATCAATTTCAGACAATTGCATATCATCTATATGTATATTTTGCATTATTGCATACATTTTTCTGGTCCGAACATGCATTATTATGTGTTAAGTTGCTTCAGATAACTGCATTGTTCAAAATTGTTCCTTTCAAAATGAAAACAAACTGATCACGAACATTGGCGGTCAAGGTTAATTAATGAGGTCTGTTAACATCAACATCACAGCTATTAGATCTCCGTTGGTCACCAGGAGGCGCTATAGTAGACAACCATAAATATTAATAAGATGGCATTAGCTCTCTGACTCTCTGTTGATCACCAGGAGGCATGATAGTAGACAACCATAATAATTAACCAAGCATGGTTGACGGCTTTGACACTCTTCGTTGATCACCAGGGGGTGAAAGACAAGCATATTAACTGAAAATTTTCTATGACTTTATTGTTTATTTAATTCCTCGTACCTGTGGGTGGTCTTCCAATTAGACATACTTGCATCACCCTTGTTAAGAATCCGATCCAGTCTGGTCATTAAATTCGATAGATTAAGACTGGAGCGCTGACCACAAGTCTGCTCCTCGTTCGATCTACTGATGTGATTCAGTTAACAACTGACCTCAATACAATACCAGAGCAAATTGCGTCACATTTAAATGAACTAGGCCAGATGCAATTGGCAGATTCTAACCTATTAAGAGAGACCTCTGATGGCAATCTGTTCTTGTTCCATTCAATTTCATTTCATAGCAATCTCTAGTCATTGCACGACCTTTGCTTTAGAATTCTAGTCTTATTTTAAACTTAGTTTATGCAAAAAAAATGTCTAAACGTGTGTGTAAAACATTAACGTTAGCAGAAAGAGTTGAAGTTTTAAGAAAATTAGATCAAAAAGAAAGCCAGTCTTCTATTGCACTACAGTTTGGAGTTAACCAGAGTGCGATTTCAAGAATCCAATAGAATAAGGACATTTTTCATGAATGGCAGAGCAATTATTAAGCAATCACACGCAGAAATGAAAAACAGCCGGAAAATCAGATGTTGAGGAAGCTCTCCTACAGTGGTTCCCTCATGCCAGGAGTCGTCAGATTCCTGTAAGTGGCCCTTTACTGATGGAAAAGGCAACCAGGTTAACAGATGGTATGGGATTGTCCGATTTCAAGGCAACTAGTGGCTGGCTGGATAGGTGGAAAGATCATCATTCCATCAAATTTAAGATGCAACATGGCAAAAAATAAGATGCTGATGATTTTAGCATGGAAAGATGGATTGTGGAAGTGTTGCCTGATCTCATAAAAGATTACCAGCCTTGTGACATTTTTAATGCTGAAAAAACTGTTTTGTACTAGCAAGCTATTCCTGACAGCACTCTGTCATTCAAAGGTGCCGAAGACTCTGGAGCCAAAGTTGTCAAAGATCGGATGACGTCGCTGGCCTGCAACATGGACGGTAGTGAGAAGCTAAAGCCTCATGTTATTGGCAATAGTTAGAATCCACGTTGCTTCAAGAAGTTGCCTGAGCTTTATGAGGCTAATAAAAATGCATGGATGACGGCTGAGATATGGAAGGAATGGCTCATCAAGAAGGACAAGAAAATGAGGCTGAAAAACCGGAAAGTCTTGATGTTGTGTGAAAACTGTGCAGCCCATGCTTGTAACGTGAATTTTACAAATATTAAATTGGTTTTTCTACCACCGAACACAACCTCATTGATCCAGCCGATGGACCAAGGCATCATCGCAAATTTTCAAAAAACAGTACAGATCACTTGTGCTCCATCACCTTGTAGGCGTTATAGATGGTGGCACTGATGAAGAAGCAACTGCAGCAGTGGTGGCTCAAAAGCTCAGCATGTTAGATTCATTGCATATGCAACGAGAAGCATGGGGGAAAATAACGCAGTCCACCATGACCAACTTTTACCCTCAGACTAGCTTTGTGATGCCAACAGAAGAGGCTGACAACCCAGAAGATGATGAGAATCAGAAAGTTTTAGTGCCACTTGGAATGGAAGAAGAAGAATTTGATCAATAAGTTGCTGTGGATGAAGGATTGCCGACTGATGAAGGAAGATCAGATGCAAAAATCTGTGCAGACATCATGCAATCTCAACAGTCAGAAGCGACCATTAATGAGGAACTCAGTGATGCAGACAAAGAAGATGAAATGGAACCCGTAACATTTGCCTCAGCTATACAATGCCTAGATGTTCTCTGCAGATTTATGGAAGAGAAGGGATGTGCATCGTTTGACAGTTTTTATAACCTACAAAACGAAATTCATCAGATGAGGTGTCAAAATTCTGTGCAGATCTCTATCAAAAACCTTTCTTCATTCACCAGCTGCAGCACTGAACAATGAAGCAACTTTTGTGGAATCATCCAAAGACAGTGATAGCGCGAATGAATTGGACAGCAAAATAATGAATAATGCAATGTAGCAAACTTTGAACTTTCACATACATAAATAAATGGATTAGAATGGATTATGTAGAACTAAATAATATTATGTTCAACAAAATGATAAAAGGATAAATAATAATTATATACGATTATGATGAAAGGGTTTGTTGCTGATGCCACTGCATATGTATTCATACATATATCTTGTCTATTTATTTTTTGAAATGGCCAGAGAAATAATGAGTATCAGCATGCATGGTCCGCCAGATACATGCCATAACGTGAACACTGGCTTAGTGCATATGCCGCCTAATTGCATATCATAGCATCAGTCCCAAGCGCAGAGCTGACTGTATATATATATATATATATAAATGGATGAAATTAATCCTCTTTTCTACTTTTATATAATTAAAACTGCCCCCAGAAACACCACAGTGATAAAAAAGTTGGTTGCCTTGGATTTAGTGTGTACAATAAGGATTTTTTATATGACATTTTTTTTATACAAGTTTCAAATTCTGAATTTTCAAAATTAACTAATTGATATTGTTATCTTGTGACAGTTTTATTTCCAGTGTCACCATATATGCTAGCAATTTCACTATTTTGCAATACATTTATTTGATGACAATTTCACTATTTTGCAATACATTTATTTGATGACAATTTCACTATATTGCAATACATTTATTTGTCGATAATTGTACTCACTTGAAATGCTTTTTAATGCTGACAATTTTACTCTTTTGCAATATCTTAATTTGCTGACACTGGTTTTTGCAGTACCTTTACTTGCTGACAATTCCACTCTTTTGCCATACTTCTACTTGTTGATAATTGTACTCATTTGCAATACATTTTCTTGCTGATAATTGTACTACTTTTAGTACGCTGGTAAATAAAAGGTAAACTTCAAAATTAGAAAAATTCCAGGTTGCTCATCATCTGGGTTATAATAAAAAGAGCTTGTAATATAAAAAAGCTGGTAATACAAAAAGTAGATTAAAACAATTTACAATGTCAGAAATAGGAAATGTTATCAAACATGAACTGTTTAAAACCAAATGTATACAAGAAGTAAAGCATTACAATTACAAATAGAAAAACTATTTTACAATGTAAAACTCAATTACCTTCTCCCACAGAATAAGTCTGACCTTGAGTACTGGTCAACTATGTTAGACCCACATAATAAAGATCTAATAAATAAGATGATGATCGTTCAAAGGAGAGCTACTATATTCACCACAAACAGATAAAGACATACTAGCAGCATCAGTGCAATGTTGAATAATCTCCAGTGGGCATCATTTGAATCCAGCTGAACCAAGGCCCAGTTTACCATGTTGCACAAGAACAAACTAGTGGAAAAAAATACTCAACCCTAGCATATAGGCAAGCCAGGACAAACCACAGGTAGAAGTTCCAATTAAAATCAGCACAAAAAAGGTTTCAAGTTCAGCTAGTTCCCATGTGCAATACTGGATTAAATTAAAATCAATAATTGCAGAAGCTCCTGATTTGGTATCTCACAAGTTAGAGCTTTCCAAAAATCACATTCTAATGAACTAGTCAGCTACATGTAAGACATAGTGATTCTTAGGGCTAAGCCATCTATCTCATCACTGTTACAGTAGCCAGATTGCTGTGATCATGAAAAGATGAAAATGTAGACTACTTACATCTGCATTTCCTATAATTTATCTTCTGTCTGTCCTATTGCTACTTTCCTTCCTTTATTCCTGACAACACACCAACCACTTCTTAATAGTCAAGTATGACATATTTATAGATAAATTATTTGAAAACTGACCTAATGACCAGAAAGTTTTCAAATGAGCTATTGACAAGAGTTTATAAACTAGCCAGGTGACTAGTTTGTCCACTGACCGATTGACTATATACTTTATCAACTGACTTACTGACAACTTTGTCAGCTGATCTAATGGCTATATGCTTTGTCCAATGACCTAATGGCTAAGATTTTGCCAACTGATCTAATGACTAAACACTTTGTTGTATGACCTCAAGGTGATGCACTAAGACAACTGACCTCATGGCTAATGAACTAATAGTTATACTCTTTGTCCAATGACCTCATGGTTCACACTTTCTCCAATGATCTAATTTTTTGTTACACACTTTTTACAATGACCTCATGGCTACACACTTTGCCCAATGACTCATGGCTACATACTCTGTCTGATGACCTTATGGCTACACACTTTTTAGAATAACCTCATGGCTACATACTCTGTCTGATGACCTCATGGTCACACACTTTGTACAATGACCTCATGGTCACACACTTTGCACAATGACTTCATGGTCACACTCTTTGTACAATGACCTCATGGCTAAACACTTTGCCAAATGACCTAATGGCCAATATTCTCCTACCCATTAACATATTAAAATTCCACTCAATTAAACTTCCACATAGAAATGAATATTCAAAACACACTTAAACATTGTGTGTGTGTGTGTGATTTAACATAGCTTTTACAATTGTTCAGTCATATTGCTGTGATGTCTGAAATATGGTAGTTTGTAGTGATGTCTAGCAATGGCGCATCTTGTCGTAGACATGTAGCATGATCCCACCAGTCACATATCCTGACACCAGGCCAACCAGTCCTAACACTAACCTATTAATGTTGACTGAAAAGCGAGGCAGCTGTTAGGATTATTTTTGTAAATCTTTGATATAAACTGGCTGGGGATTGAACCTACGACCTAATGCATCCAAGACGGATGCTCTAACCACTAGGCCACCAAAGAGGTCCACTTAAAATTTGTGACAAATTTGACTTTTGAAAAATTGTGAAGTTATTAGAATAATAATTTGTGCAATCAAACCAATTAAAACTATGCTAGTCTCCAAATTCTCATTACCAGAGACTTACAAAAACACTTGAATAGCGGTCTACTGTGTGAGAAATCTGACTTTCAATAATTTTACTTTATGTTTACCAAATATCTGTTGATTCAATTTAATGTGATCCAAGTTCTTAAGATATATCTAGGCTTGTATTCTCAAAACATTTTAAGCACAAAACTGAAAATGAAGTTCAAAGTCTAAGGTGTTCTGTACCCTTGAAGGGAAAGAACTTAGAAATAATGAACATTCAAAGATTTCTAGCTCTGGTTCCTTCAGTAGCACATTTAATATTTGGCTTTAAGTTAATGTGGAGTGCAAGTTAAATAGCCAATTTTTAATTCTGTGATTCATAAGTAAGTTCTTGATAGAGAACAACATCTGTATGATCACACCCCAATCCCAGAAACAACAATATGTGAGATTAATGTATAACTTATGAATACTGCTTGGTGTTTTTGCAGCAAATTATGTAAATAAAATCAAAATTTTATAATCAAGTTATCTTTATGTAATTATGTTCTTTAGATTTATTTAGCTTTCTTTTGTGTGAAGATGCCATTTGAAATGACTTTTCCCCCTTCAAATATTTGTAATACAACCATGTGAAACCTGATTGATTGATTGTAGATCGATACCATTCTATTTACAGTCACTGTGGTTGATTGATTGTAGATCAATACCATTCTATTTACAAGTAGCTGATTGGTTGTTGATCAATACCATTCTATTTACCAGTGGTTGATTGATTGTTGATCAATACCATTCTTTTTACCAGTGGTTGATTGATTGTTGATCAATACCATTCTATTTACCAGTGGTTGATTGATTGTTGATCAATACCATTCTATTTACCAGTGGTTTATTGATTGTTGATCAATATCATTCTATTTACCAGTAGTTGATTGATTGTTGATCAATACCATTCAGTTTACCTTATGTCTCAGCATCAGATCTCATTTTCCTTAGAATTTAAAGAATAGATTTAAAATCCACATTTGTTTGCAAATGAACTAGTTAAATTATTATTAAAAACCCTAGATATAATTCTTTTCCAAGTACCAGTATTATATATAGCTGGTAATCACTGCAAGTAAGTCTATGAAATTTAAGAAAATGTCTAGATTATTGCTGCATTTCTCAAATCAAATCTGAATCTACTCATGTTAGTCTACTCCTTTCTCAAATCAGTGATAACCATTCAGCATATTCCTTTACTCCTCTCTCAACTGATGAATTACCAAATCATTGATAACCATGTAAGGCTACTCTTCTCTCAACTGATGAATCACCAAATCAGTGATAACCATGTTAGTCTACTCCTATCTCAACTGATGAATCACCAAAACAGTGATAATCATGTTAGTCTACTCCACTCTCAACCGACTTATGTATCGCCAAAGCAGCAATAAACATGTTAGTCTACTCATCTCTCAAAAGATTGATGAATCCCCTAATCATTGATAACAATGTTAGTCTACTTGTCTCTCAGCTGATGAATAAACAAATCAGTGATAACCATGTAAGTCTATTCCTCTTTAATCTGATGAATTACCAAATCAGCAATAACCAATTTAGTCTACTTCCCTCTTAACTCTTTCAACCCCAAGAAACTTATCAGTAACACTGTTACTGTGCCCCAGCCACACTAAGCTGTGACTAGCCACTTGTGTCCCAAAGTGTTTTACCAGTTTGGAATTTTTTTTAGAAATCATGAACATGCCTTCAAATTTGCTTTAATTTCTCTTCTTGTATCCAATATTAATCCATGAAAATTTCATCAATTAATCCACATTAATTTGTCTACACAGTGATATATTTTTCTTTCTTTTTTTCCAAGTCTTTCACAATTTATTTATACATTTATTTTTACAAAATTATGTGCAACATTGTTAGGAATATCACATCATCAGCACTTAATTCCTTTAAAATAAACCAGGAAAATTTAATATGTGATATGGTTTTAAACAATTTGTACATACATTACTTGGCAATGTTCACATCCAGTTTTTGGTGAAGATAGAACTTTGTTCAGTAAACACATTTTGCAGGTTGGATACTACGTTTGTTTGGTGATACCAATATGCATTTTTAGGTATATGGATTGGTTTCATTTGCAATGTCCGTGTACAGTTTCTCCGGAAATAATTATAAGTGAAAAAAGATAGATTTCTTCTTTTTCCTTGTCAATTTGTCATTGTATGTTGTAGTTCCAGGATTCATTCCACTAAAATCATTGATTTGGATAGACAGAAGATGATCGCTCCAATCTGCTAGATCGGCAGAAACTCTTTCATTTTCGATATCAGCATCCGCTTTTTCTGACTATTAAATCTCAAGAATCTTCAATGTCCCATTCGAAATCTTGCAAATTATCCAACTGTCAAACATATCTCTCCTCTAATTACTCAATATTTTCAAGATCAAATCCAAGAAACTCCTCATTCTCGCCCTCACCACATTCTGGGTGGTGAAAATCTAACATAGAAATGTATCCATATAGTTAATAAATTTATTAGGTCAATGATAAACTATAGTAATACCTTCTTGTAATATGATTTTAAAGGTCAATGACAATGCCCTAGTTACAGCCAACAATTGCTGTCACAAAAATTGTGATACATATATTTGGCATAAGCTGTGCCTTACTTGATCTTTTCCTTAGATTCTTTCCTCCTTCAGTTTCCTTATTGACCCCAAGGGGATTGAAAACCTCTGGTACAATTGGTTCCTCCTGTACCTCAACACCCTCATCACCACCTCCTACTAGTGGAGTGTACACCTAAAACAAAATAAAGTTCATCCTGAATGGGTATTTTTAGCTGACAGTGTATATCACTAAAAGGTATGGGATCAATTATGACTATAATCATAACTGATAATCATAATCATGACAATAGATTTCAGAAGTTGTATTATTGTAATCATAATTATCTTTCATTAGAAGTGTACTCACATAATTTAATCATGATTACCAATGAATGCAAACAAAAAATTAATAATTATTCTTAATAATGAAACAATATGAAAAGTTTTCATAAGAAAAGACCATGACTATGTTGACTATAACAATAAAGAATGGGTAATTTAAGGTGGCCAATATCTTCACAGCAGACAGATGTAATCTGACAGGTGCCAACTTTGAATTATTTATTGCAACAGTAAAACACTAAAAAATCTCATGTGATTGTAATTATTTCTAAGTAGTGTTCATTTAGCATGCTAATTTGTGTGTAAATTATTTGTCAATAAACATTTACAATGAGTTAAAATAGTTTGTTTCTTAGATTTACAATGTATGATATCTGTCCAGGACCAAAATAAAACAGATAAAAAGCAAACACAAAGCATTCATAACTGTAATCGTAAACATCCCACTTTAATCATAAACAAGGTTTCCAAATAATGTGTAATCATTATCATAACTGTCAGTACCAAAGAACCTAATTGTAATCATAATTATAATTGACTCCATGCCTGATTTCTAATCATTTGATAGTTTCTCCACTGCAAATTGCATTGAATTTACGGTAACTATGTCATATTTTGGACTGAAACTGTGTGCATTTCAATCCTAACATCAGATCAGCCAAAGTCAGTTTCCATGGTGAAGTGACCTTACTCCAATTGCCTCAACACATGGAGATCTGCATCACATTTAAACCCCACACTGATCTATTGAGAGTAGCAAAGTCTGCATCTAGTTACGAACCAAATTGTCAGCAGGGAAAGGTAACCAAAAAACATTCTGGATAGTTTGAAGAAGAAAAAAAACTCTTGCTCTGATTTATAGACAAAGGTACATCTATTCACCATGTTAGTTGAATACAAAAATTATTTCAAGATAAAAGAATGAAAATATCCATAAAAGCAAGGAAATTCTCAGCCATCCTCCATGGAAAATTCCATGGCTGATCAAATAAAACTGAATTCCACCGTCCAGTTTGTTTCGCAGACAGAAACTTGGTGTATTTTTGTCTGTATATTGAGATGACATGTCCATGTGCATTGTGATGGCATTTGACAATCTTAAGTCTACCAACTATTTTTAAAAAACTTATTAAATGCTATAAAGAGAAGATATTTATTTTCTTTCATTAGAATTTGAATTTCCAGTCATTTTCTACATGCTTACTGTATAAAAAATACATCTTGGACATGTTTTTCCTGTTCCCTAACTTATAGCTAAATGCTTCCATACCTAGATCATATGTCCAAAACAAATTGTGTTGAAATTACCACCACCATCGCACTCATGCAAGTTACAATAAACTGTTAAATAAAATGCTTATTTGATTATATATTTAAAGAAACTAACCTTGTGCTTTTCGTTTTAATTTTTCATTTTTGTACTTCTTATGCAATTCATTTCGAGAAAGAAAAAAAAATACACTATTCAAAATCTGTATGGCTCGGTGATAAAGTTCAAATCCATACCATGCATTGGTATGTTGGGAAAAACACATATATAGTTCACTCACA
Source organism: Unio delphinus (assembly GCA_029339505.1). Lineage (NCBI taxonomy): Eukaryota > Metazoa > Mollusca > Bivalvia > Unionida > Unionidae > Unio > Unio delphinus. Next base: position 15,485,338 of record JAQISU010000014.1, read on the forward strand.
TGAAGATATGTCATTGAATCATCATTTGTTGTCCTCAAGGTTTCAACATGTTATCAAGCTGAAAACTGGATCCAAACAAATCACAAACAAGAGAGAAATAATGGTTGCTTCAAGACACCATGAGTTCATGCATGACACAGTGTATGGATCACAGGATGTTCAAATAAACTGTTATACGAATATAGGACTACTTGACACTAAGCAAGTATCAAATTCATAGCTCCATCAAAGGGTTGGAAAAACAAAGCATGTACTTCCATTACAACCAAAGGGCTTTTGAGCCTCCAGAAAACTAAGGAAATATTACTTGGAAATTAGATCTAGCTTACAGAAAAGGCAAACAGAAATCAAATCAGAAGCATCAGATATAGTGTACAACACAACACAAAATAATAATACAAATATTAATCGTTCAGAATGGGTCAAAATGGAAGCAATATACCTACTAATAAACACCCAAGGATAAACATCATTGACAGACACTTCACTCTTCTGCAAGTAATATTTAATTTAATATTTTAAATTATTATATCCAAATAAATGTAAATATGATCAAAATGTCAATAATACCATAATAAAACAGATGCATACCCAAGTCTATATGCATTTCTTGAAATAGTGGCAAGTTTATATTCAAGTTCAAAGTATTTTGTATATACTTTACACTTCAAAAGTTTCCAATACGGTAACTAGATTTGCTAATTTTTGTTCTTCAAAAAAATGCAGTTCAGAATAAAATAAATGAAAAAAGACACTGACCATATTTTATTATTTTTAATAAAATGTAAGTGCACATTTAGAGAGTCAAGTTTTGAATGTTTCATTTTTAAATTCTACAAATGAGACCTTTATCAAGCAATTTACAAGCTAAGCATCAATATTATGATTGAAACTGTGTATCAGAACTTACAACTCAGAAACAAAGATCTATCCCAGAACATGCATTGCACACAATGTTACTTTAAATATTAATGTATGGTACATGTATCCCAATATAAATAGTATACCAAAATATACAAATATTATAACTTGTTTTATTGATATATTGTCAATTTATTGTGAAACTTTCACATATATTAAATCAGAATTAATGAAGTTCTTACAAGCTGAATTTATATACACTATAGTGTAAACTGACTATGTGTCTAACCAGAATTAATGAAGATTATACAATCTGAATTTATATACACTATAGTGTAAACTGACTATGTGTCTAACCAGAATTAATGAAGATTTTACAAGCTGAATTTATATACACTATAGTGTAAACTATGTGTCTAACCATTAAGGTAGTCTATTCTTAGTCATACAAGCTAAAAGATGACAATACATAACATTTCAAACATTGTCCTGGACAAGATTTACAAGCAGTCCACTGGAATTTCAGTTAAACAAATGACTGACAGCTAGTTAGATGGAGATTGGGGATTTATCACTTGCTAATATGTATTGTCTAATTCATCCATTGTTTGAGCCTACCTCAGGGACAATTTCCTCCTCATAAACAGGCTCTGGCTCTGGCTCCTCCTTAGTCTTTGGCTCTGGTTGTGGCTCTGGCTCTGGTGTTTGGGCAACAGGGGGCCTTGTGGCTGCACACAGAAATAAAAATGTACCAATATTCTACTGCAAATTAAAATTCTTAAATATTTTACTGCAAATTAAAATTCTTAAATAATCAAAGAAACAAGAGGAAAGTACAGAATTATGAAAGTATACCTATTTTAATAATGACTAAAGATCCAGCCCGATAATTTTTTGTTTGTTTATTTATGTTGACCCTTAACTTTAAATAATTTCCTCCAGCTATGGGTACAACCATTTAATTTTCAGGTGAGGTGTGACATCATGTGATTTTCTTTTTAATATTTGTATCTTTCCACCAAAGATAATTTTAAAAAATATATAATGGAATAAAATCAATTCATTTTGTTCTAAAAATCCAAGCAAACATATTTTAAACTATTTTGGGGAGGTCAGAATTTTTTTCTCCAAAAAAAGTCCCAGGCTTAACCTGAAAATTAAATGGTTGGACTCTAATCAAAGGCAGAATTACATTACTTCGTGTAGTCTGATTTCAAGACATGCTGTGTATGCATGTTGATTCAAAATAATGAAAGCCGTCATATAGATACCTGAAAACAAATTTTATGACATAACTCAGAACTGTATGCAACTAAAAGTAAGTACTTTTAAGATGAACTTTTCATTACAACCTGGTAAATTACATTTAATTATTCTTCACTTTTTTAAAAATCCTTATGGTTTTGTGACATAATGGCAACAATTTACATTTTATCAGTTTGACAGGATACATTTTGCTAATGGCAACAATTTACATTTTATCAGTTTGACAAGATACATTTTGCTAATGGCAACAATTTATATTTTATCAGTTTGAAAGGATACATTTCGCTAATGGCAACAATTTACATTTTATCAGTTTGACAGGATACATTTTGCAGCAGCAAATAGAAACATAAATTCCATTGAAATCATTGCCTCATTCACTACTATTGAAAACACACTTAACACTCTGATGTACAAATTTTTTTTAAAGAAAACTTTCATCAGACAAGAACATGGAACAATGCTGTGTCTGACTTATTCTATAATGGCTTAAACCAGGCCACTACAGGATGCAAAACTAAATTACTGTGACCTGCTTTCTGCATGTTGTGAGCAGTACCCTCCCAAATAAATATGCCTATAAAGTTACATGACTACTTTCAGCTGTGTCAGAGACATGTGATTAATACAGAAACATAATCACTGGTGAAGAACAAAAAATCAGTCTTTGTGACCTACTTTGCACTTGAGACCAAATAAAAAAATATGTGGTCAGTACAAACTAGCTTTTTCAAAATTTTGACTCCAGATGGATTTAAATGAACGATAAACTAGAAAATAAGCATCATTTGCATCTGGTCTTTAACTTTTTTCTCCAATTATTTTTTCCAAGTATTTTCTTCAAAACATAAATCTAGCATCACTAGGAAAAACAACTGAGTTAGTCCACACATTCCTTTTTATTTGGCCTCATCAGTAGTACCCTAGTAGGAAAAACAACTGAGTCAGTCCATACATTCCCTTTTATTTGGCTTCATCAGTAGTACCCTAGTGGGAAAAATAACTGAGTCAGTCCACACATTCCTTTTTATTTGGCCTCATCAGTAGTACCCTAGTAGGAAAAATAACTGAGTTAGTCCACACATTCCTTTTTATTTGGCCTCATCAGTAGTACCCTCAAAGAGCCGTACACCAACTGAGCTTCATGACTGTACATTCCACTGTAACAAGGAAACTAAATACAAAATCTTAATGAAATGTGACAAATTGGTCACATGGTTATCTTTCATGATAAGCACACCAATCAAGTTTGATGATCCATATACAGTGTTGGATAAATGCAAAAAAATTCACATTGATACTTACACCAATGACATGGTCAGAGTGTGATCTCTGTGTATTGTCTAATATTCACAAGTGAGTCAAAGGTAATACCAATTTCTCTCCATGTGAAGAAAAATCTGCCTGGTTTACAAACCATACTTTTCCTATCTCAGGCTCTTTATCTCAGACCTGTCATCTCAGTCTGGTTATCTCAGACCTGTTATCTCAGTCTGGTTATCTCAGACATGGCGTCAATGTGCCAGCAACTACTTTTGTCTTCTGTTGTTGAACAACAACACATAAATAATACAAATACATTTTTTGACACACACACAAACACACACACAAACACACACATGCAAGAAAGTTGATATGTTTGATAGAGCTCCAGACACACAAGTTGTACACATCACTGGCCACACAAAACCAAAACTCTCTCAAGAGCTACTGCAGTGCTGGCAAAAATCAGAAATGACACCTGCCAATCAGAGTGGTTTATTCATAAATCCACATGCTTTTCCATAAATGGATTTCAAAGTAGCCTATCACTGCACGCGTAATAGCAACACTTACCATATTTCAAGGACAAAAAATATAAATTTTCAAGAAAATCATGAATTAGAAAATTTCCTCATGTCACTACACACTTTGTTAGAACTGTACCCAGTAAGTATATTGTAATGACAAGGATTGCACCATTGCCTTCCATATAATGTTTTCCAAATTAGAACATGAAAGTAAATATTCCAATGTGTAAAAGATCCTTATTTTTAATTTGATATGATATCTTTAAATTAAAGGTGACAATACAGTAATAATATCAAACCTTACTTTGTTTTTATTTTCTCATATGTAGAACTTATTTAAGTAGGGTGAACAGGTCACCCCATTGCCCTCCAAATTTATTCATCTTCATGTGCAATACTTGGAAAAACAAAAGCATTTGGAACAAGAAGCTCATTATTCAATACTTCCTACACATAACAAATATAACTTTCTTCTTGATTGTTTTCATCTTTTTCTAAGAGTGGCATATATATATATATATATATATATATATATATATATATATATATATACATTCTACTAATTATTCAGACTTTAAAAAAACAGAGTACAAGCAGTGATGACCTTGATATAGAGTGAGATTTAATAATAGTACTCAATGAATACTGTTGTTTGAATCTGCTAACTAACTTGCACAGGCGCAGAGTTATTTTACTTTAGTTGCAAAAAAATGGGTGAGAAAATAATCTACATCAGTGATTCTGCCAAGACAAGGAAATCTCAGTCATGCCAAATAATATAACTCCTTGACTGAGTTTTCCTTGTCTCTGTTCAAACCCCAATTTAGTTTCTATTTAACCTAGGCTCTGCTGACAGGACGGAAAATCTCCTGCAATAAAAAACACTAATGATCACTTTAAAAACAAATTCCTAATGATCACTTTAAAAACACATTCCTAATGATCACTTTAAAAACACATTCCTCAAATGATTACTTTAAAAACACATTCCGAAAATGATCACTTTAAAAACACATTTCAAATAATCACTTTAAAAACACATTCCTAAAATGATCACTTTAAAAACAAATTTCTAATAATTACTTTCAAAACACATTCCTAATAATCACTTTGAAAACACATTCCTAATAATTGCTTTAGAAACACATTCCTAATGATCACTTTAAAAACACATTCCTAATGATCACTTTAAAAACATATTCATAATGATCACTTTAAAAACATTCCTAAAAATCACTTTAAAAATGCATTCCTAATGATCACTATAAAAACACCGTCCTAATGATCACTTTAAAAACACATTCCCAATGATCACTTTAAAACACATACATAATGATCACTTTAGAAACACATTCCTATGATCACTATAAAAACACATTCCTAATGATCACTTTATAAACACATTCCTAATGATCACTTTAAAAACACATTCCTAAAATGATCACTTTAAAACACCTTTCTAATAATCACTTTCAAAACACATTCCTAATAATCACTTTCAAAACACATTCCTAATAATCGCTTTAGAAACAAATTCCTAATGATCACTTTAAAAACACATTAATAATAATCAATTTAGAAATGCATTCCTAATGATGACTTTAAAAACACATTCCTAATGATCACATTAGAAACACATTCCTAATGATCACTTTAAAAACACATTCCTAATGATCACTTAAGACACACATTCCTAATGATCACTTTAGAAACACATTCCTAATGATCACTTTAAAAACGCAATCCTAATACTCACTTTAGCTGAATTACTTTTGACAAAACAGAGGATGCTAACCTTCTGTCACCTTCTTATGGAATTCCAGCTCTTCTGCAGGGTTGACCTTTAGAATGTCAAGATCTGCATCAACTCCATCAAATGTCACCTCTTTGGTCACTACATATGCTACATCATCTCCAAATTTCACCTGCAAAAGAGCAATTGTAGTCATATCTAAGCAACATATTACATGTTAGAGGGCTATCTACAGTACATATTACATGTTAGATGGCTAAATACTGTAAATATTACATGTTAGAAGGCTATCTACAGTACATATTACATGTTAGAGGGCTATCTACAGTACATATTACATGTTAGATGGCTATCTACTGTACATGCTACATGTTAGAGGGCTATCTACTGTACATGCTACATGTTAGAAGGCTATCTAAAAGTACATATTACATGTTAGAGGGCTATCTACAGTACATATTACATGTTAGAGGGCTATCTACAGTACATATTACATGTTAGAGGGCTATCTACTGTACATGCTACATGTTAGAAGGCTATCTAAAGTACATATTACATGTTAGAGTGCTAAATACTGTAATATTACATGTTAGAAGGCTATCTATAGTACATATTACATTTTAAGAGAAGGGTATCTACTGGACAGAGTAGATGCTAAGAGAAGGGTATCTACTGTACATTTTACATGTTAGAAGGGTATCTACTGTACAGAGTACATGTTTGAGAAGTGTATCTACTGTACATATTACATATTAAGAGAAGGGTATCTACAGTACAGAGTACATGTGAAGAGAAGGGTATATACTGTACATTTTACATATAAAGATAAGGGCATTTACAGTACAGAGTACATAATAAGTAAAGGGTGTATATTGTACATTTTACATATTAGAAGGGTATCTATTGTACAGAGTAGATTTGAAGAGAAGGGTATCTAGTTTACATATTACATGTTAGAAGGATATCTACTGTACAGAGTACATGTTAAGAGAAGGGTATCTACAGTACAGATTACATGTTAAGAGAAGGGTATATACTGTACATTTTACATATTAGAAGGGTATCTACTGTACAGAGTACATGTTAGAGAAGTGTATCTACTGTATATAGTACATATTAAGAAAAGGTATCTACTGTACAGAGTACATGTTAAGAGAAGGGTATCTACTGTACAGAGCACATATTAAGAGAAGGTATCTAATGTACAGAGTACATGTTAAAAGGGTATATACAGTGCATATTACATGTCAAGAGATGGGTATCTACTGTAATTATTACATGTCAAGAGATGGGTATCTACTGTAATTATTACATGGCAAGAGAAGGTATCTACTGTACATATTACATATTAAAGGTATCTACTGTACATATTACATGTCAAGAGAAGGGTATCTATTGTACATATTACATATTAAGAGAAAGGTATCACTCAAGAGTAATCCAGTATTACTCACACTGGAACAAAGGTCAGTCCATTTTTTCTGACTCTACCGCCATCCTACTAGTAGAAAAAACAAGCTGACTGAATCTCAATATTTGGAGCAACCAAATCTCCTGGAGTATGAAATTTGAAAGGTGGTAACCTGATTATTCTTGGAGATTTCAATTTCTACTTTCACTGTCCTGGAAACCCATACACATCAAAACTCCTAGATTCCATTCATGTTTTCAACCTTAAACAGTCAGTTAACCAACCCACCCATAAACATGGTCACATTTCAGACTGGATTCTTCATTGACCTGATAATATTATATGGTCCACCCTTGTATTCCATGAACTTGCATCAGATCACCTCTGTCTCTGCATTATATGCCATCTGGACATATCAGTCCTTAACCCTCTACCTTTATTTACTACTAAGAGAAACCTCCATATGATAAGTAGAACCAAACTAAAGCATGACATCCAAGCAAGCCTAACAACTTGCTTACCTGCTACAGCAGAACAACTTGATAACTGCCTGCATTCATTGCTTGAAAACCATGCCCCAGCCACCAAATGCAGAGTATCAATTCAAAAGTTTTCTCCATGGTATAGCAGAGTTAGGGACCAGCTATGCACTGCTGAAAGAGACTGTCGTAAAGCAGAGAGACTTTGGCTTTCCACCTAACTCACTTTTCATAAGCAAATCTATGAAGCCGCTAAGAAAAACATCGCATAGTCCATTTAGCCAAATTATCCCACTACAGTACTAAGATCATGGAGAGTTCCAGCTGCAAAGAGCTCTTCGAGATTACTAACAAACTAATGTCAAGGAACAAATGTACACCACTTGCAAATTTCTTACGAGACAAGGTAGAAACCATTAGAAATAAGCTTGACAGCACAATTTCAACTGACTCATCATCACTACAGTTGCGATATGGAATTTCAGTGACAACCATTAGCAGCATTTTAATCTGTCTCTATGGATTTAGTATGGACAATTGAGATAAAAAGTGCACCAAAGTCATGTGAAGTTGATCCAATTCCAACATCACTGCTGCTTAAGTGCTTAGATCCAATATTGATTTCATTAACTGATGTTATTAATACCTCTCTCTCATCCAGGGAATTCCCATCATTTTTCAAAAGCTGCCATTGTAGAATCTCTGCTGAAGAAACCAACACCATCTGTAACAATTTAAAGAACTACTACCCAATTTCTAATCTCCCATTCATATAAAACATCTTAGATAAAGTTGTTCTAACCCAACTTGTACCTCACCTGAATTCAAACAGCCTTTTAAGCAATGTATAGTCTGCATATCACCTTTGCCACAGTACTGAAACTATTCTTCAGGAAGTAGTTAATGACATTCTCTCTGCTTTGGATAGCAGAAAGATTACAGTCATAGCCCTCCTTGATTTATCTGCAGCATTTAACATAATAAACAATGATATATTACTTCACCATCTGCAAATGGAATACACTCCAGCCCAGTTGATCCATGTTGTGGTGTTCCACACAGTTCTATTCTTGTGCCTCCTTCTCTTCATTCTATACACTCAGCCGCTCTCAAGTATCATAGATAATCATCCAATGTCTCACCAATTGTATGCTGATGATGCCCAAATATACAAATCTAGCAACCCAACTGAAGTTGATGCGACCATCCAAGGAGTTGAGAGGTGCATTTCTGATGTGAAATCATGGATGACATATAACAAGCTGCATATGAATGTTGATAAAACTGAGGCCAATCTGATCACAACACAAAGCCTTTCTCATTCACATCCTGTACATCAAACAATAAATATCAACAATATGAACATTAAATTCACAGTCAGTACAAAACTTAGGTGTTACTCTGGACAGTACTCTAACATTGCACCAACATGTCATGAACATATGCAAAGCTGCATGTCTTTAACTGAGACCCATCAGCTCCATTCCCAAATATCTTTCAGTTGATGCTACTAAAACACTTGAGTGTTCATTAGTACTTTCAAGACTGGACTATTTTAGCTCAGTTATGGATGGTTCATCTCAATATCTACTCCAGAAACTTCAAAAAGTTCAAAACACAGCTGCTCCGATCATCCTTAGAGTGCCACGATCTGCTATGTACCCTACACTGGTTATCCATTCAATTCATAATCAAACACAATTTTTGTTTCTCTGTGCTACGGTTCGCTGACGGACTCCAGTCCAACATACCTATCTGGCCTCACCCATGTATACACACACCAGCAAGATACTTATGCTCCTCTTCTGACAAATGTATCCTCAACATTCCCACTATGAAAATGAAGTAATATGGACAACTTTCTTTTACATACCAGGGCCCAGCAATGTGGAATGAATTGCCCATTGAAATTAGACACAAAGACACAGTGATACTCTTCAAGACTGCTCTTAAAACTCACCTTTTTTGACTGCAAGAACAAACTTAAAGACCAAAAAATGTTTCCTACCTTAACTATTTTCAGGATTTTTTGTTTTCTTATTTCATTATAGATGTTGTGAAGCATTTGGAGCCTCTAAGTCCTCATCATAATTATTATTATTTACTGTACATATTACACATCAAGAGAAGGGTATCTACTGTTATTATTACACGTTATGAGAAGGTATCTACTGTACATATTACATATTAAGATAAGGGTATCTACTGTGTAACAGAATTGTTACCGAGTGGATGGTGGATTAAATGAACAACACAAACACAACTGTGAAAGATAATGTAAATTTATGAAATAAATTGTTAATGCGAAATAATGATGTATCAACACAATAACTCATGCGTTCAACCCACAATTACACTCACAACCATTCACAATACATGAATAAATGAAATATTAATACAAAATAAAACACAGATACAAAGGAATCTCTTGGACTATACACAGATCCAAAGAACCTTTACAAAAGTTCTATTAACGCAAGTATAAATCACGATAATAAACACAAACATCAAACTATACTATCGCACGTATGGATTGCGACAACTAGCACGAACATATACCGGTATTCAATCAAGTTGCTAGCTTTTATTGAGAATCATGCAATGCCTTGAAATACTATTGTGTTCTGAAATAACCATGTAAACACAACAATGTATTCAATTGTACTACAATTGCAACACACACATGTGTCTCGACCCTGTATAACCGTACGATTCACCCACAGTTGAATCGCCGCCCAGTTTCCCCGAAGACCTAGGGTTGACCAATACTTTTATCGGCCGTTTGCCCTTCACGGATCCACCACAGTTATACGTACAGACAGCATACAACATCTACTAGAACCAACGTTCCTCAATACCCTAGATGTCGCCCCGGATGTTTATAACTCTAGACAGCTCCGACACTCGGACTTCTAGCTTTCCGGATATTTACACGTCACGACAGATGTAGACGAACAGACAGTTCGACAGACAGACAGTCAGATACTTCAATTCAATTGCACAATAAATCAGCAACAATTTCAGCTACGATAACAGATGTTATCAGAGATGTTCCGCAATAAATCAGATATAATTCAGAGATGTTCTCAGTGATGTTATCAGAGATGCTATCAGAGATGCTATCAGATGTTATCAGATGTTATCAGAGATGCTATCAGCGATGTTATCAGAGATGCTATCAGATGGTATCAGATGTTATCAGAGATGCTATCAGATGTTATCAGAGATGCTATCAAATGCATTATCAGATGTTATCAACGATATTATCAGCCCTTTAGCTGGAGATTGAAAGACGAGCTATCTATCCTGTGATTAGATACTTTTGGTCCCGTCATTATTATGAGAAATATTCTGTCTTATATACTCTCAAATAGGTGAGCAGAAATCATGGCAAGATTACCGTGCACCCCGTGATTCTTGGTGTTCCCTGACTTTAAGTGAAACGAAGTCAGGCACATGCAAATCGTTACACGCCACTTACCTTGGAGAAAACCACTTATTTACCCCAGGCAATGCATGTACGACGAAACCAAGAAAATGGTGAGATTAGTTTGTAAATCAAGAAGAAAATAAATTTAATTTTCGCCTAATTCTGTGACATACTGTACATAGTATGTATTAAGAGAAGGGTATCTACTGTACATAGTACGTGTTAAGAGAAGGGTATCTACTGTACATATTACATGTTAAGAGAAAGGTATCTACTGTACATAGTACGTATTAAGAGAAGGGTATCTACTGTACATAGTACGTGTTAAGAAAAGGGTATCTACTGTACATATTACATGTTAAGAGAAGGGTATCTACTGTACATAGTATGTATTAAGATAAGGGTATCTACTGTACATAGTATGTATTAAGATAAGGGTATCTACTGTACATAGTACGTATTAAGAGAAGGTATCTACTGTACATAGTATGTATTAAGATAAGGGTATCTACTGTACATAGTATGTATTAAGATAAGGGTATCTACTGTACATATTACATGTAAAGAGTACATATGAATAAGATGTTCTAACTTTAATGATATTTTGTTTATCTACTTCATGATGCATAGAGGTCACTGTTTGGAATTAGCAAGCAAGCAAACAAAATTTTATTTAAAAAATACTTTTATGTAAAACAAAAATGTTATTGGCATGAGCAGTTATACTATCAGGCTACTCTCACTCCACCTGTCTGTCTGTCTCACTCTGACTTTGGCAAAATCTCCTTCCTATGTATCTTTATATACCTCACAAACTATATCCTACTTCTCTCTATTATTCATTTCATTTCTGTTTGTGACTAACCATGACCAATTTTTTATCTTTTTTTATGTTCTGCATACAATTTAATTTTGTTGGTTTTTAAATTAGGAAAGGTTGCAAGAAAGTATCATAAGTTGTATATTGAAAATCACACTTTATTGTGATCACAAATTTTACCAAACCGGTACCCATTAAATACAAATGAATTTTCAAAATTTAGCTCTAACACACACGTGACTTACCACAAACTTAAAGACATTCACGCTGCTTCAATCCGTGGAGTAGATAAAACAAATCATGAAAACTGGTACATGATAAATACAAGTTAATTTACACCATTCTCTCTTCTTCACATTGCGACATGACTTACCACAAACTTGATGACATTCACGCTGCTTCCATCCGTGGAGTAGATAACATCTAGATTTACAGTGGAGTCACATGGAACATTATCCTTGATAGTGGGAATGTAGATATAGCTGAGAGAAGGTGAGAACCACTGGGTGATAGTTCTGTAGCCAATTGGGGTTGAGATATGTTGAAAATAGTGTTCATATTCTGTGTCACGGTGTTTCTCATATTTAACTGCTGTGGCCTAAAATGAGAAATTTAATTCTTACCATTTTTAAAAGTCTGCTTGTGTCACGTCTACCCATGTTTCCATGTTACCATCTACTTTGTTCTCCATTACACTAATATTGGCATGCGTGTGTGTGTGATTTGGATTTTTAACGTAGCACTAACAATTTTCCAATTGTATTGATATAATGTCTGCAGTTCAGCAGTGTTGCAGTTTATAGTGATGTCTAGCACTGAGGCATCATGCTGCAGACATGTAGCATAATGTCCTACCCAAATTTCCATAACGAGTTTACTTTAGTCTTCAAACAAATAAGAAACATATCACTGGCATTCTTAAAGTATAAAGTCATGATTATTTTCAACCATCGTTATCCATGGTGGCTTGTTTGCATCTTCCATCAACCAGATCAAAGAAATAATTAGGTTGTGTGCATAGCTTTTCCTTATGATGATCTTTAAGAAAAGTGGAGGTAGACAGCACATCTCATTCCACCAGCTGTAAGTTTGTAGTTGGTGTTCTGGCCTTGGCCAGAACATGTTGAAATACTATGTTTAAGACGTGGGCCATTCTATAAAATGACTATCATATATATCCAGTAATATTTGTGGTTTGAGAAGATGAGATATGTACCACCTGTTGAAAGATCACCATAGTAGATAGCTACATCATGCTTTAACTGCTGAGTATGAAAGATAGGTGTGATGGGCTTCTTGCACCACCAGCTACAATTCGAGGATAGGTGTCTGTGAGAAAATGTGTCAGTACATGCCTGGGACTTGTAACTGACAAAGTAAGCAGAATACAATGTCAGTAACTCTGCCAGACTGGGAACAATTAAGGTAGATTCTTCTTTAGTCAAAGATCACCTGAAGTTAGAACTGTAAGCCAGGCTGGTTTTGTAGAGAAATGAGAAAAACAGAGCTCCAATGGGATAAAGTGGAAAACTTCTTCAGTCCAGGTCTAGAAGGCTGAGTCTACCATGTGAGATTTAATAAAGACAAGGGAACAGAACTTTATCGGTTTTGGATTAAGGTAGTAATGACTATGTCTCTTGGTCAACCTGTGAAGTAGCTCAAGATGAATGTCTAAAATGGTGGCTCACTACACTTGCAGCACGTGACTTGTATCCAGTAACTTCCAAGCTGTCACTAAACAGAGGCTCCCTTTAGGTGGCAAATGCCTGGAGATAAATGAAGCAATAGAGTTTGGACACTAAGGCACCAAGCTGGACATTGTATGCAGGAAGTACCTAACAGTACTATGAGGGTCAGACTAATCCATGTGCATGCCTACAGAAACTGGCTGTCATCCATAGGAAGTGCCTAGAAGCACTATGCAGGTTCATGAGTACTGAAGTACTAAACTGGGCACAAAACACAGAAAGTACCTATCAGCACTATGCAAGTAGTGAAAATGGACAAAGTTTGTTTCTGGCGGATGATATTGTATGAGCGATTGTGGCTGTGGTCCATTGCAATTAGAGGTTAACAGCCTAGTATGGGTGTAAAGGAACAGCACTCTCTTGGATGGCATTAAGATGTCTAGTTCTTAAGGTTGGAACTCACCTATCATCTCAATCTGGAAGACAGAAATAGAGCAGACAATATATACAGGTATAGCTTGGCATGTGTCCTGTTTTATGAACTTTGGAGTGTAAGTGCAGAGCTAAATCTTATCTGCCCATCTAGGTAGCAGTTTGATAGAGTGATCTCCCCATGGTACAATTGGTATTATATCCTGTGAATTCTAGTTATTATTTCTTATAGCTACAAAGTTTTGGGAGGACTGGATTTGCAATGATGCAGTAGTTCTCCTAAGGTATTTTGATTGCATTAGGTATTTGAAAAAGAAATGGTCCAGTATGATGTTTGCTTTAGTGCAGTAAAATTTTAGCTTACACCGCTACAGTTAATATAAATGGTAACTATGATTTTTGAATTGGAACAAAAAATAATTTTATTTGGGGCTTCAACTTTTGAAATTCTAGGAATAATCCTGTTTCTATCTGTCTATGCATCCAATCATCAGTCAATATGTTTCAGTTTCCTTTGTAACCCGATCTCATTTTACACCAAATGATCCAGTGACTATATATGTAACCTGATCTCATTTGACACTAAGTGATACATGTCATGTTTTTCAATGAAGAGTAGATGACAACACAAATATGGGATCTTTATGGCAGTCCTGAAAGTCTCTAAATTTAAAAATCAAGAACATAGCTTTCAACCTGAATTCCATCTACATTGAAGAAGAAGATCATCATATCTCTGGCATTATGAATTAAAAGTATCATCAAATGACAGTAAATGTTTATAATCCTAAAAGCAGCGCTGCGAGAGGGAGTGGGGATGGATGGATCAAAAGTTTCTGATCCTGAATGCAGCCATAAAAAACTATTTGCAGTTCAGCATGGGCAAACCAAACACAACTCTGAAAACAATCACTTCTCCCAAAAATTAACTTGTACAATATATATATATATATATATATATATATATATATATATATATATATATATATATATATATATATATATATATATATATATATACATGTATCATGACAAATATTTTAAATACACATGGAAAATTATACTTTAATTACTTTGTCATCCATGTATTTCAATGATCCAATAAAATTAGTTTTCTTTACATAAAAATATGAGGAATGCATTTGATTCAAGAAAGAAAATTATGCTGAAGTATATACTCATTATTGAGTCAAGTCAAACTTTAAACACAGATCCTGATTCACCATAAGATAATGTGCCTGCAGTTCAGGGTACATGCTGTTCGTTCTACTGATTGCTCCTAACAAACTGCAGAGACCCAGATCTGCAGTACCTTATGCAATGACAGCTCTGCATCTGTACAGTTTTTAGTTGGACTCATAAGTGAGTATATGGAATTGCATCACAGTTAGTATTTCCAGTTCAGTACCCACAAATGTAGTCCTAGTCTATTTTTAGAAAAAAAATTCCTCTCTCATTTTAGTGGTGATAGAAGAGTTATATTGATGCATTTCTGGTAGGGATTTAAAGGTAATTGTTTATTCTTGAGAATATGAGCTGAGAGAGTGGTTGCCTGTTTGTATTTTGGCCACAGTGCACATTGAGTAATAAGGCCTTGGTGATGATCCAGAAGTGAAATATGTGGTCTATTGACATGCCCTTCTGTTTACAGTGCAGCTGCTCAAAATAATGCTGATCAACCCCTGACAAGAACTTCACCGTGAAGTCATCTTTGGATGTATTTTAGATTAACATATGATTTGCATTGATTGTCACACAGTTGAAAGGTCAGTACTGAGAAATATATGTAGAGAACATATAGTAAAATTAATTGTGGTGTATGTCCATATACGGTAATCAAAATCATAGTATTAACTATTGTTTTCCTATTTGAAAATCATCTTAATACAAACTAGGGGGGACAATCAGAGTTTGACAACTGCAGATTGGCTTGAAATTATGTGGTGAGATTTCACATGAGGTTTATCAAAAAGGTCTGTTATGTGCTGCAAAACTTAGATAAAGTTTTACTGTTCTAAAGATGCTTATTAAATTAAGAAATTATAGCTATTACCAATAAAAAAAGAGCATTAGTTTACAAACCCTGAGATTGAGAGAATGGATATTTGACTGCAAATCTGACAAGGAGAAGTTGATGATTCCGGAGGCATCTGTGATGAACTCTTTACTCCAGTAGTCATCTATATCATAGTTCTCAGCTTTGATCCTTATGATCTCATTAGGTGCTGGTTTGCCATCTGGATATGTCACAGTAACCTGCAAAATTTCAGTGCCATCTCATAATTCAAATAAACTGTATAACTCAAATGACTTGCTCAGTCCTGTTGTAAGTCTCTTGTTTACAAACTTGGAACACGAAACACTAGTGAGAACTTTTGGCCTGCAGCCCTTCAACCTTTCAAATTTATGCTGTATGACATTGTGTTTGGAAATAAATTGAATTCTGGAAAAACTCACAATTAGACATCTCAACATATTACTAAAGTTTGCACTAAAATATACACAATAAATTTGTTTCCAAATAATACTAATTTGATTTTTTTCAATATCTTAATTATATTCAATTTTTATTGTGTGTTTGACCTTGATCTATAATTGTGGCAGTGGTTTGACCTACCTGACTATTCTCATGTTTTTTATGTTTGTAAGTGATAAATTACTGATATTTGAGTTCAAGGTCTAGACCTATTTACAAAATTAGCATGTTCCAGAAGAGAATGTGTGAGATAGATCCTGGCCATTTTATCATGTCTTAGGTTCTTAAAAAAGGTTGTGGTAAAAATTATTCATTTCCATCTTAAGGTCAGTCTGTGAGTTCAGTTTTAGTTGTTTTCAGTTATAATTGAGAAGAATCATTTATTTAAAATATTCATTGGAATTACAAAGTTGTCAGCAATGTTTGGACTAAGACACTATTTTGGGATTATTTTGAATTCATTCAAAGATATTCTGGATATTATCATTCTAATAAATCAAGACTGTTAATACATCAACATATTCAAGACTAATGTTAACATTAGCACATTCAATTCATTCAGAACACCAGACTCTTGGACTTGTGATACCGGTAGACCATTTAGGATTATACAGGATTTAGTTCACAATACTTACAGTTCCTTTTAATTTGTACATTGCATTCTTGTGAAATAAATGTATTTGTTGAATTTACTAAACTTGCTTTATCTTCTCTTCTGTTAAGACCAGAGAGTCATAACAAATATGATTTAGCATTGCCCGACAGCAACATATTTTGACCATAATTAAAACATGACACAAAAACATATCACAATGATAACTGATCTTTCCAGCAAGTCTTTAGAATTACTTGATTTGTGATCCATACCTTATATTTAAGGCCTCCAATGTGCAAAAACACCAAGAACTATGCTTATACTATCTGAAACCAGGTTACACATGCTAATTTTGGAAAATTATTTGGGTTCCACCTACTGGTCCATGAGAAAAAGAAAACACTGCTCTCTCTCTCTCTCTCTCTCTCTCTCTCTCTCTCTCTCTCTCTCTCTCTCTCAAAACATATTGTAACATAATGTATTTATCATCCTTATGATAGACACTTCAAAATTTACTGTTAGTTACTTCCCTTGATCAGTCAATTCAAGTCGAAAACTATTTAAGAAAGTAAAAATAAGGATCAGCATATTTGTTTTTGTAATTGTGTAATGCAATCAAATGTTTCCTTCTTACTAATAAAAAAATTAAATATTCTTGATATAGTTTACATTCCTGCCTTGTTGCATTAAGGACATTTTCTTCGTTTCCTAATCTTACCAGTACAATATAATCTGAACTATTGTTGAGGGCAAATACAAAGGGAAATAAACTTTCTGAGTGAGTCAAAACTATTTTCATCTTGAAATGTTAGCTCCATAACAACTTCAACAAAAAATTTCAACCTAAAAGTCTGAAATAGAGAAAAAATAAACTTACTTTGCCTTTGTATGGTAGCCCTGGCTTGAAATAACTATCGGATTCATCACTAATATCAATCTTCAATGGATCATATGTAAGGGAAGGGCCAGTGGAAGTTCCATTTAGTTCTATACCTGTGAAAGTATAAAAATTACAAGAGTCCATAAAAAAGACCAGTGCTCTAGTGACTTGGTAAGGAATTTCCAGGAATTAAAGATAAGAAAATTTCTTCTTTATAACTGTCAAGTGTTGAAATCTTCTTAAATATTTTTCAGCATTAATAAGATTTTCAAATCAGATATTGCAGTGGACATGCTGGACATCAACGTGACACCATTTTCATTTATGTCATACAAGGCATCACAAGGCTTTTATTGAAAACCCCATTTCGATATAACTTTACATTTTAGAGGACCGATGACAACAAGATTTCCAAGTTGGATGACATCATGGCAATATTTGATATCAGACTGGCACCAATTCTTTAGTATGAACTAGGCAATATCATTTGCTGAAAGCAGCAATACAGCTATTGTGACAGTCATATCATAAGTCGTATCAGCATCATTTCCATTTATGACCAATTAAAAATTGTAAGAGGTAATTTAGTTAATATGACCTTCCATT
This sequence comes from Unio delphinus, assembly GCA_029339505.1. Lineage (NCBI taxonomy): Eukaryota > Metazoa > Mollusca > Bivalvia > Unionida > Unionidae > Unio > Unio delphinus. Next base: position 15,503,825 of record JAQISU010000014.1, read on the forward strand.
CATGAGGAGCAGCAATTGGCCATATTGGAAATCAGATTTGCCCCATTTTCATTTAGGAGCAATTAGATATCGTAGGACGTCTTCTAATGAAAAACCATATTTTTTGATAATCATCCATTTAATAGAAGCCATAACAAGATTTACCTTATTACCACCATGGTGACCATGCTGGATACCTCAGCAGAACCAATTTGCGATGAATGTTTGTATAAAGTTTCCTCCAAGTTGCATATTAGGAGTAGCAGTAACAAACATTTGCTTATACATAAACTGTACATGGTCAAGAGACCATATACATAAACTGTACTTGGTCAACAGATCATATACATAAACTGTACATGGTCAACAGACCATACACATAAACCGTACATGGTCAACAGACCATCACACAAGCCCTTCCAGTCTGTGTCCAGTAGAGCAAAAGATCTAAAAACTGTCATGAAATTCTTGTCATCATGATTTTTTAAAACAAAAAATTTACAACTAACTTAACTATAAAAGATTTCCTATTCACAATTAATCATATGTAACATGTATTTTGTTTGTTTCTATTGATAAAATAAAGCTGTGTGCAAATAGGCTACAAATGTCGCCAACTTCTTTCAGCAAATTGTTTGTAGCTACTGGCAATCTACCTTACACTGTTGATTGATGCTTTCTAGCTTAATAAACTTATTTAATGGCTATCTGCACTACACTGTGGACTGATGCTTCCTACAATAACAATAATTCTGCTGCATCTTTTCTCAAAGTTATAATATATTGCTACATGTCCATCTCTAGAACACTTGCTACAATATGCTATGTCCTTTCTCAAAGTTCTTATATATTGCTACAGGTCCATCTCTAGAATACATGCTACATTATTCTATGTCCTTTCTCAAAATTCTTATATATTGCTACAGGTCTATCTTTAAAACACTTGCAACATTATGTTATGTCTTTTCTCGAAGTTATTATATATTGCTACAGGTCCATCTCTAGAACACTTGCTACATGTCTATCTTTAGAACACTTGCTACAGGTCCTCTCTAGAATGCTTGCTACATTATACTTAGTCCTTTCTCGAAGGTCTTATATATTGCTACAGGTCCCGCTCTAGAACACTTACTATATTATGCTATGTTCTTTCTTGAAGTTATTATTTATTGCTCTAGGTCCCTCTCTAGACCCCTTTCTACATTATTCTATGTACTTTCTCAAAGTTATTATATATTGCTGCAGGTCCATCTCTAGACAGGAATCATACTGAACTATGAATGATAAATTCAAAGACTTTTCCCAAACTTTCAAAGACCACAAACAGAGATTTCCAAGACCTATATTTGCTAACATTGTGTATACAGGTTATATGAGAAAACAACAAATGCCAAAATGAAATACTACAATATTGTTTACCGATTAAAGTCAAACTATAATTAATTTCCTAAAATTGCATTATAATGATCTGGAAGATAGGTTAACATTCGTTGTTTCTTTTCAGAAATATGTAACATACGTATCAGATTTAATACAAAATAAATTGTTCTCTTAACAGACATCAGCACTGCTTTAAATGCATTATTATATTTGATTTTTTTCCTCTTCAATCATTTTGAAAAGAGAGCCACCACTGTCATCTTTTCCTCTGCTCTTCTCCTAAGAGCATTTGACTCTGTGACAAGCACAATGAGTACTTTTAACTCTGCCTCTTCTGCTTTCTGTACAGAGGAAGCATGTACACTGACAATGTCAGCTTCAAGACGCAGCTTTTTGGCTTAAAGTTCTTCCACTTCATCCAAGGCTAACTCCCGTTTCTTTCCCTTTTGGTTTTTCTTCTCATCCTTCTCTTCTGCTTTCTTCTTATCCAGATAGGTATGGTAATTATGTCTTGCAGAGGAGGCATGTCATCATTTCATTGCTAATGATGATTTCCAAAGGTCCACCTGCTTTTCTCATTGTGTCAATGCTTAGCCTTTGAGCTCTGAGGCTTTCTCTGTTGAGGTTCTCAACAGATGCCTGTTTGTTGGCAGAAAATCCTCTCTCCACTGCTGCCTGCCCATGTGACAACAACAACATTTTCTGAAGAACATTCCAAAGTTCCACATATTCCTTTCTTTTGGAAAGGACAGAATAAAACACTTCATCAAGGCTGTCACCTGTTCTATTAAAGCATGTCAAGGGATGATTGTCCGATTGGATAACTTAGGGGTACAAACAAACGGGGATGTATAGTCAGACTAGAGATACACAAATCAATTTCGGCTATGTGATTTTTTTAAATATTTTTTTTTTAAAAGCATTGGGAAAAAAGTCGAGGGTCAGCAATGAGAAACGGGGACATGCTGTCAACTTGAAACACATCTTTTAATTCTTTTTTTTATTTGCCTAATCAAATGACTTGACTTCCTACAGTTAAAGCTTCACAGCACACGTTAACGCCATTTAAACAATTTTTTTTTTTACTCGAAATTAAAGAACAACAACTCTTGCTTAACTATAGTATAGTGTACACGTGTGCACTTTAAAACTGTTTATCCGTGAATTGAATTTTATTACAACGGATGTTTCTATATTAAACCAAGGAACATTATTATGTAGAACAAATTTTCGAAAATGATTTTGTCCCTCAAACATGTTAAATAAACCGACAGTATAAGTAAATTTAAATGGGCCCTCTTCTGCCATATCTTATTTTATACCCGAAGAGTATTTTGCCCAAACTACCAATAGCTTATACTTCTGCATCTTTGTTGCACTAAATGAACAGTATGTAGTTACTAATTTGCAACTTATCTTTGGCATGACTTGTAAAGGAAAGGCTCCTTCTCCCATTGAAGCCAAGTTGATCGTCTTAATTTTACACAATGTACAAAACGCCTTTCGTTTACATAATTTATCCTTTTGCAGCCATTACTTGTATTTCTCTTGTTAAAGCCAGATAGTGTTGAAAGAGCAAAGACCTGGCATTTTTAAACACTGAAGATGTAAATCGACTAAACAAATTTTGAATCCTCAAGTGTGTTACTTTCTACGTTGAGTGAATTAGTGTAATGAACATTTTGATTGGCCAAAGCCGATGGACTCGTCCAATGAAATTGAACAATTCATCAAAAGAAAGAAGCCAGGAAAACCAGCTACATCCGAAGCTAACGACCTTAGGCAATTTTATTTGTGACTTCCTTTGATGAAGAGTGTAGCCATCTTGCTTTGATGAAGAGTGCATGTGCGATTGAAGTCACTGCTGAGGGCAACTTTGGATGGTCAAATAAACCCTCTTTTGTTTTTGCGACGGCAATTAAACTGAACAAAAGAAACCAGGATAACTAGATTACATCCGAATCGAACAACCTCAGATAATTTTATTTGTGATTCTGGAAAGAAATTTTAAAAAATTGGGGTTTATTTCAATTTTTAAAGACTTTTAAAGACCTCAGGGTAATATGCTCGATTTTCCCAAACTTTCAAGGCCTTGAAATGCTACCTCATTTTTCCCAAACTGTCAAAGACCGTACAAACCCTGCTAGAACAATTGCTACATTATGCCATGTCCTTTGTTGAAGTTATTATATATTGCTACGGGTCTATCTCTAGAATACATGCTACAGGTCCATCTCTAGAATACTTGCTACATTATGCTATGTCCTTTCTTAAAGTTATTATATATTGCTACAGGTCTATCTCTAGAACACTTGCTACATTATGCTATGTCCTTTCTTAAAGTTATATTATATTGCTACAGGTCCACCTCTAGAACACTTGCTACATTATGCTACATCCTTTCTTGAAGTTATTATATATTTCTACAGGTCCATCTCTAGAACACTTGCTACATTATGCTATGTCCTTTCTTAAAGTTATTATATATTGCTACAGGTCCATCTCTAGAACACTTGCTACATTATGCTATGTCCTTTCTTAAAGTTATTATATATTGCTACAGGTCTATCTCTAGAATACATGCTTCAGGTCCATCTCTAGAATACTTGCTACAATATGCTATGTCCTTTCTTAAAGTTATTATATATTGCTACAGGTCTATCTCTAGAACACTTGCTACATTATGCTATGTCCTTTCTTAAAGTTATATTATAGTGCTACAGGTCCACCTCTAGAACACTTGCTACATTATGCTATGTCCTTTCTTGAAGTTATTATATATTGCTACAGGTCCATCTCTAGAACAATTGCTACATTATGCTACATCCTTTCTTGAAGTTAATATTTATTGCTACAGGTCCATCTCTAGAACACTTGCTATATTATGTTTTGTCCTTTCTCAAAGTTATTATAAATTGCTACAGGTCCATCTCTAGAATGCTTCCGGTATATCTCTAGAACACTTGCTACAGGTCTATCTCTAGAACACTTGCTACATAATGCTACTAACCAGCACCACACCTGTACCAGCAACCTTCTTTCCCATGTTACATGTGTGGCTAGGCTTAATACCAGTACTGAAGAATGCTTGCCAATTATTATGTCTGTGAAAAGATAATTTTGTTCTGATTTGAAGGAATATAGGACAAATTCTAACCATACTTTTAGTAAACAAAAGTTATCTAATAATTAGATAATAAAATTCCAAGTTGGTAATCAAATCCCATGTCACCAACCCCTCATAATATCAAATGGTTCATCCCTGACATCTCTTACATATGTTTCCTACCTTTATTTGCTCTTCTAAAGCATAATTGTTATGACAGGAATCATAGCCATAATTTGAAGGATTGGTAGCAGTGTGGAGGGTACGAAAATAAACATATAGATCCCTTTACCCTACTTTCTACTCCACTACAAATCCCTCGCATTATGGAGCAAATTCCTTTGATTGCTAACTACAGCCTAGCTGTGACACCTAATTTCTTCATCAGAAAGCTGTAACACCTGCTTTACACCTGTAAAAGACTGCTATCAGTTTTACATACATTCCCAGTAGCTCCCACAAACCTGTGGCTGCCTCACGAACTGTAGCATTAATCTTCAAGGAACCCCAGACAGGATAATTTTGAAATCCCAACTTCAGTTGTGAGGAAGGAATGGATATGGGATAACAACCATCAAACTGAAACAAAAAGGCAACTGCATAAATTAAAACATTCTCTGTATTGACAGAAATTCAAAAGAATTATAACATTGGGACAAACGCTTCTGGAAAATCTAGAGTTTATTAGGATTGCATAAAACCTGCATACAACCTGGCAATGACATAACAGTATATTTATGTAAATATAAAAGTGGGCTCTATAATATGTACATATATGTACTTGGTTCTAAACAGTCTTATGTATTAAGAATATAACCAATATAAACTATGCCCTGAACCTTATTCCTGCTAATTATACATATTATACTATAGTCTGATGAAAATTATTTCAAAATATAATGGCATTTTATGCAGTCTCTTGCTCTTGTCAAAGTTATCCAAGATCTTTAAAAGTTAAATTTGCAGATGAAGGCTTAATTTTTGGTCTACACAGGCACAAGACTTTTACACAAATTGTTTTTGTTGATTTGGGATTTAATGACATAATGTCATTTCTCAGTGTGAGACAGGCTATACATAGTGGCCTTTATAAGTGGTAGAGGAATAGCCAGGGTAAACCCTTCTAAGTGCTCTTCAACATCACATAATCACACAAGGATATGATGTCTTGGAATTTTATATATTAAAGGATTGTTGTACAAAATCATTCATTCTTTTTAGTATTACTGGTCTTCTAAGACTTATTGAGAGGACTGATTCATTTATTTAATTTTAATCATAATTGGAACTGAAGTTCTTTAACATTTATTTAAAGATATTTGGGTTAACAGATGTATTGGAACTACCATGAATTTATTTAAAGGACAATTTGATTTATACCTATATTGGAGCTACTGTGAATTCATTTAAAGGAAATCTAGGTTTATATCGTAGTGATTCTTTTGCATAGTTGGTATGACAGTACAATAAGATAACATTTGTAATACCTTTGAAACTTATTCGGATTACTTGGAATTATTGAATATTATAGAACTTATAAGATTTTAGGAATAAAACATGAGCACTGGGAACAGGTATCAATGACCAGCAATATGTGTGATACAGAATGTAAATAAATACATGGAGAGGGGAAAATCAGGCATTCAGTATACCCAGAGGGTTTTAATGGCCTAAGAAATGTTAATACATTTAATATGATTATGAACATTAAAAAAACCCACTAGCCTGAATACTACTTAAAAATGTTAATAAATGTAATATGATTATGAACATTAAAAAAAATCCACTAGCCTGAATACTACTTAAAACTGGGGAAACAATACTTGTACCTTACTAGCAACTTGGAGAATTTGACTTGCTGAACAATTTGAATTGCCCAACTTTGAAAATACCCCAGATGGGATTTGCACAACCCTGCTACTAGGTCCCTGCTAAACAACAGCTTCAATGTTATTATATACTATATATTATGGCATCTCTCTGGACAAAGTTTTAGCCCATCCTAATTAGGCATATACTTTTTTCTGATGTCTGCACTTTCCTTACACTCACATTAAACCATTCTCTAAAACATTAAGAGTACTTAATCTAAGATGTAATAACATATAAACTTAATGGAAAATGAACAAAGTTTACTGTCAGGTACAACATCATGTTCTGAAGAACTCTGCTTTTAAAGTCTCAATGGCTTTTTTACATTAGAATGAATAATGATGACATTTGAGGGCATACACTTCCATTTGTTTCAATCATTACTAAAATGGGATTCACAATCCATACCTATTTTATAAATGACAAAATTTAATTAGGTACTTTACAATAAGTGTTCAATGTATCAACTTACATTTGTTTCTATGATGTCAGCACACTGTTGCTTAGGATAGTAGTGAGCATAAGAATCTGGGCCAAAACAAACTTTCATAGTCAAGGAACCCTTCACTGGCTGACCATAGGTATAGCTAGATAACAAAAAATGACTCGGATTAGACAATTACTTATAAACATGAATGCTTAAATGTTTGTTTTACTTCTGCTTACATCAATGGACATATTTTCCACAATACCCTTCACTGGCTGACCATAGGTATAACTAGATCATAAAAAATGACTCGGATTAGACAATTACTTATAAACATGAATGTTTAACTTTTTTTTACTTCTGCCTATTGCACATTTTTTTGTGAGTGAACATTATCTAATGCATTCTGGTCAACTATGCTCATCAAGGATGTTATTCACTCAAAATATGGGACATTACTTATTTTGTATCCTTGTAACATCTTGATTTCATGAATTATATATATTATATATATATATATATATATATATATATATATTTCTTCCATGATTACATATACCCCAAATGAAAATGCGATTTGAATATGTAATTCAACTTGCAACATTTTGTGCTACTGGACATAGAAATATTTAATCTTGCTTATATCAATGGATGCTGTAAGCTACTGACATTAAAAAAGAAAATAAGAAGTATTATATATATATTGGTGTTTGGTGAAGGTAAAAAGCCTTTTATGGTTATCTTCTGAACTAGATTCTTACTCTGCACAAACTTTTGCATTAATTGTGGGTGATGATGGCAATAGGTATGTAGGAGGCGTAATTTTCACTTCAAATTTTGGAAGCACTGAAATAAAAAATAAAAAACAATAAAATGAGAACACCATTTTGAAATCTCATGAAGTGAAAACCAAATGAATACCATATGTCCCTTTATTGACTGTTGTTTCTTGGAGTCAATAAAGGGACCCATAAACCAAATGAATACCATGGGACCCTTTAATGACTGCTGTTTCTTGGAGTCAATAAAGGGACCCATGGTATTCATATGAGGAACTTAAAATGAAGGATGCAACAAGTTTATAGGAATTTCTTATCATGCATCAGTACACAAATAAAATAGGCCAATTTAAAAATAATTAATTGTCCCTCTTTGTCTCTTAGGACAAAATAATTACATTACAGCAAAAAAAAACTCCAATTTTAAGTGAAAATGTTTTTCAGTAATACGTGATCTTATTACAATGTATTCTCTATTTTTCATGTGATATCAATTTTTATGAATTTTAGAAGCAACAAATTTAAAGACAAAAGAAAATCGCAACTGACTGATGTATAAATGTTAGCGGTGACTTGAGGCTTTTAGATTCGTTTCAAACCAGATTACTTTTTCCATTCAAGATAAACTTTTTTTAAAAATCATATCATGGATATAAATTCCTATTGATTTATAAACAAAAAACGTATAATAAATATGACAACGCAAAAAAACTTATTTTATTCATCAATTAATAATTTAAAATTGTCATGGGGGGGGGGTGGACAAACACAATCAACTTGGCGTTTCGAATTAATGGAATGGGAGTTTCTCCACCAATACCGTCGCCATATTTTCATGGACTATGTTTTCCGACAAGAAATATGACTAATAATCTCAATAATTCCGTAATGTTTTTAAATGTTTCTCTTTGGACACGTGTATACAATAATTCTTCGTCTTTACTTGTTCGATTTTCTTTTTTTTTAACACACAGGCACTTGATTTTGGGTAAATTAATGTACACGCTCACGTGTTATATGGTGAGTGTATACATTAATTTACCCAGAATCAAGTGCCTGTATTTTAACACTAGACATTGCAAATAATGAAAGGACACGACCTTTTTTTTATTGAAATGAACTAAACCTAGAAACGTATAGTGAGTAATTTATCTACTTTTTACATCGAGTTTTCGTTGGGCTTACTCAGATGAGATTCAAGATGACATCAGTTATCGGAGTAGTGCTAATATTAGTACCAATTAATACTCCTACCTCGTATAAGGGGTACTTACATAAACCTATGTGTGTCAATAGAGCAAGCCAGGTGTGATTCGTATTCGGCCCCTTTATAGTCTAATATCAACAATTTGAACAAGTTCCTTGCATATAATGAAGTAAATTGAATAGTCCTCTTATACCGGAAGTATCGCAAGGGATTGTAAAAATAGTTGTAAAATCTCGTTTACCTTTCTTCTCCGATTTTTTCGTTTAGATCGTCCGCCATATCATTTCAAATACTTCCATTCTCAGCCTCGTTTGTTTGTGTGCCATATAAGGACATTGAGGCCTTATTTGGAACCGTACACAAATTGTAGTAAAAAAAAAAATATATGTCGCGGTTTGAGTAAAAAATTCTGCGCATTAAAAGTAGATACGGTTTATCGGTAACTTTGAAATTCCAAAAAGAAGCTATTATTCAATCGCCACTTGGTTGATAAAAAGGATGGATTTCTCCTGCTACCCACTGGATTTGGAAAGTCAATGACTTTGTCTTTTCTCAACAAAAACTTGTTTTGGCAATTAATGCAAATATCCATTTTCCGTCTTCGCTCGCCATGTCATTCAACAATTGTTGTTCGCCCGTCGATTTGACGAAGCACTCTCATATCATCCGAGGGTTGGAGGGGTTGGTTCTGTTCTGTGCGTGCGTGTCTAAGGGACAAGATAATTAGTGAGACATCTCCAGGAGGGTTGATGGCACATGCTTTCTGGCTTGTAACTCGATCTCTTGCTGTTTGCTCCTTTAGTCAGGGTTTATGTTGAACGCTTTCAATGGAACTTTTAGATTGTCTTTGAAGCGTTTCTTCTGACCTGCGTGGGATCTCTCTCTTTGCTGAAGCTGACCATAGAAGAGTTTCTTCGGCAACTGGTGGTCTGGGTGACCCGACAAAAGAGCGCGCGACAAAAACGCGCCGACAAAATAAGCGCTAGACTAAAGAGCTCAGTACCAAAAGAGAGCCAATTAAATTATACTAAAAAGTAAAGTATAGATCAAGTTATGTTTTCAAACATTATTAAGCAAAAGAAATATGTTTGCAACCTATACTATCAAACGATGGAAGCTTTGATTTATATACGTTGGTACAAACAGACTAGCGATCAAAGAATCTGTTGGACATGTATAAATAGTTACAAATTCCTATTTAAATTCACCATGTTCTGAAGTTTTACAACATTTACAAAATTACAGTATAATAGTTGTACAAAAATTTACATGGAAACAATCGAGTTACAGATGGGGAAGATAGTGCTATTAATTCCTTTTGAGTCATTGTAAGTAATGATTATAATTTAGTTAAACAATTACTTAATTTATTCAGAAGTGATTTCTAATTTAAATTGTAATACACTTCATTTTAAACATTTAAGTCAAACTAAAATTATGTGCGCTATTTTGTCTTGCGCTCATTTCTCGGCGCTCTTTTCTCATAATATAATCTAATTTAAACATAGTATATACGATGGTCCATCGGTACCTTTACAGGTTTGAGGACCGTTTGATTAGTCTAAAGGACACAATTAAAAAAGAAAGGTATTCCATTGTGTCTCATCGTAAGTTGGCCGTGTGTTAAAGTTAACAAAGACTATTCGCACGGCTGCCGTCCTCTAACAACAATCGTCGTACTGCGATCGATGTCTGTCTCAGTCTGTAATGTAATACTTATAATATGGTGCACACACTATTAGAGGTTAGTGCTAGTGTGTGAATTAGTGGTTTTCCAAACAAACAAAAAATGTTAATTCAATTTTGCTGTAACAGTCTAGACTGTGTTGCAAGTAAAGATCCATGGCATAATCAATTAAAACGTATCCATCCTTGTATTCGAGTAGAAATACATGGATCTATTTCTAAGTGCACTATTTTAAGGACATACAAACAAACAAAAAATCCCCAAAAATACGACAATTTATACTCATGAAAATAAACGAATTCACAGTATAGCGCTTGATCTTAGAATGCACACTATCTCAGAAATACTGCGCTCTCGAAAAATATGACATTACCCACGTCTGTTTGTTTGTTTAGTTTGCGTTGGCAACTGTTTCCATCGTATGCAAAGCAATTTAGGACTCGTTTGAGATATGCGCTGGTGTTAGCACCCATCAGTAAAATGCCGCAGACTTTAATGTCTTATACTTACCGGTAAACCAATCCGATGTTAAGAAACCCACGTCGCATCAAAGCTAATAGATGAACCGAGAATGTAGACTCTTTCAATAGTCCCGCCAGGTCAGCTCAAATCCTTTGGGATGAAAAGTCGCTGAGTCAGAAGCTAGAGAATATCATATCAGATTTCCTTCCCGCAGCTTTAATGCGATGATGGGGTCAAGTGCCCTAACTTCGCAAGCTGAGATACGTCCGGAATTCATATACTAATTCCTAGCAAGCGGAGTGGATAGCACAACATATCCAGGACGAACATTCCTGAATGGAAATATCTTAGCAATGAAGCATGGGACCATCATAAGAGAAACCAAACCATTGGGACGGAAATGCAGCAGGTTCTGGTCGACCGGTTAGCTTGCCTTTATGGTTAGAGTAACCAGGAAGCAGGTTCAACACGAAAGGTTAGCCAGCTTTAGACATGTAATCGGAAACATTCTTTCACAGCTTCGTCTACCACTGAGGGAGAATGAATATCAATATAGTATCATATGCAGAGATACCAAGGCAAGAAGATCCACTGCCGGGTTGTGGGGAGTTCCAGACAAACATTTCACTCTCCAAGAAGTAAAAACACGCCATGAGGGCGACCTTTAAAGCACAACCCTCATAGAGGTGAAATCAAAACAGAAAGATTGTAAACTGCATATCCAGATGACTGCAAATGTTGGACCTTATAAACTTGAAGCTATCTTTTATTAAAGGGAATCGTGCATGAAGCAAGAAAGAAACAAGGAATTAAGCGGCTTTGAACGACATGTTTGCTTTTAACTTTCATTTTTTTTGGAGGATGTGGTTCATAGAGTCCGATGTTATGGATGAGAAAGTAGTCGTAGAGATGTGGGACCTAGGATGGAGTCCATGACATTTCTTGGAAGACCAGTGAATGGAAATACAAATCCATGCATAGAGAGTCTATGTAAATGATGTTGACGTTCAACAACAGGGTCTCTATCTACAGCGAATTTTTCTTGTGATAACAATGTTAATGAGAAAATCTATTTCCTGCTGCAGAACATATACTTTTTCTGGGTTTCTAGGTACGTCTGTAGACAAACACGTGATGGCAAAGGAAGGTGGAGGATACGATTGGGAGGTCCTTGTAACGACTACTAAGATCCACGGGTCCCCGAACCTGAGTTTGTCATATTCCATAGTAAAATTAACGATGGAACAAGCATAGCATATTTTTGCACTGGATGGACGCTAATGAGGTGACACAATAAGCCAACGTAGGTCTTTCTCACCACGCGTCCTCTTAAAACTCGTTTAAGGAAACTGGTCCTTAGATGAGCACTTAGGTTTAGACGAACGGTCCTTCTTACTTTTTATCTGGTTCCTTGTCGAACATGACGACTGGTCTTTGGGTCGCTGGGCCTTCACCAGGTTTTCTTCGTTGGCAGCTGTTGTCTAACCCACTCTATTTCACCGTGGAATAGGATGTTGAAGAACAATTGCTAAAATCTAAATTGCCTTGTGGATATCTTTGAGCAGTCGGACGGGGATGGGAATGCATTCCTCGCCATAAGGTTTATGTTAACAGAAACGACCTTGGATTGGAGAGTAATTGATAAGCTGTTATGTTGTCTCCACAAACTTGACTCACGTTTGTGTAAATTGAAAGGATATACCAATGGGTCATATTAAAACTGGTAAAGGATAGCTATGGAGGCCTGATTGAGGACGAAACTAATTTTCATTGGAAACATTTTTTGTGTTTAGGCAAAATTTCATGCTCATGAATTTAGAACATAGCTTTGCCATTTTTAAGCCTGCAGTACCTGTGTCGACGAATGGAACTTCGGTGTGAATGATTTACTGTGGTTTTGTTTTCCTTCAAAGCATGATTTAAGTTAGATGGAGTTGTCACTTTGAGAATAAATGCATATTTACTACAGGGGTCTTGACGTTGCCTTCCTCGAAAGGATTGTGGTTGCGGTTTGAAAGAGGACTGGAAGCTAATCTTTCTTGGTTAAAGTGTCAATGGGTGCTGAAATTCCATCAGAGGACATTGAAGAAACAGAAAGAAAAAAACATAATTCTGGATGCAGACGTCTTACGACTTCTTCAGTGTACGCGCAGAAGGCTTAGTCTTCACTGGAAAATGCCAGACTTTGCATAGCAGGATGGGGTTGAAAGCGTAAATCTTTGAAGTCAGAAATCAGGAGTAATGAAACAAACCATCAACGATAAAGGTGTTATGGACACCCTGGTTGCCATCGGGTTAGAAATTATAAATCAATGAATGAACTGAGTAAGATTTATTGACTTTTTATCTTGTTTATGCTTTTCGTTACTGACATCTGCGGGGGGGGGGTGTACAAACAAACGGGGATATAGACTCAGACTTTAATTAGCTGTACTACGCTATAATTTATTTATAAATGCTGAGACGCATTTAAGTACATTTTACCGCTACAGTTCTCAGTAGAGATTTAAGATGCACCGATCGATTTTTTATAACGTGCAGATGAGATACAAAAATATTTGTCTTCGTCGATGATAGAGTCAAACTCAGCAAGGAAAACGATGGATGGAACTTTGATGTGATAAGAAAATCACTAAGTATCGCTTGAACTTGAGAAATTAAACAAAGTGGAAGGTATTTACAAGACATTGTGAGAGAGTCTGCCGACTTGGCATGAGAGGAAATACAAAATGGCAATAATATAGATGACCTTTAATCACTCTTAGTGCTAAAACAAGTCAGAATACTACGTGATTAACTTTTTCGCTTTGGAGGATGTTTGTGTGTAAAATAGTGAATGTGTTATATATATATATATAATGATCGAATAGTGTACTTGACGAAGAAATGAAGTAGGAAAGATTAAACAAAAGCTGGTCATTTAAATTGATCCATGACCATACTGGTGCAGTACCATGGGCTGGGGATAGAAAAGTCGCTGCCGAATAGGCAAGTGTTAATATAACGTCTGTCTGGAAAAACAATGCAGGTAGTAGTAGAGTAGGTTTGCCCAACATTTTTTTCAACGCCTCTATTTGTCAAAAATGAGCTTAGAAAAAAAAGTTTGAACACCGATTTTCTTTACATGTAAAAAAAAAATTGATTTCTAATCAAAATCAAATTGCTCCTCGGCTACGTCGCGTTTTAATTGGCTGTTATGAATTAAATCGTCGTTATAACAATAATTATAGGAGAATCGTTAACAACGAGACTAATTCGAGAACGAATAGCTGTAATTAAAAGATTTGTCCCGGTGAGAGATTATTACAACAACGACAAGAATCTCATGTTGATTTTGTCAGATACGCTGAACAATTATTTAAACCTATTACTTTAACTATAACTAACTACTGAGAAAGCTGCAACGGATACTGAAAGAGCTATATTGGGAGATATTAAAGACGACGAGGTTAAAGACGACGAGGAAAGAAAAAAGGGTATTCTTCTACTGTTAAAACAGATAGCTGAAGCTCAGTCACAACCGCAAGTTGATATTGATCCTGTCGAAGAAAAAGAAGGTGTTGTTCGTGGAACCCCAAGGTTGATTTCTTTTATGGATCAATTTACTAAAGGTGGTATAAAAATATTAAAACAATTTCAACTAATAAAACCTAAAGATTTATCCGCTTTTGGTGATTTTGCTGCTAAAAGTTATCATTCGAGAGATACTTTTTTAAAACCCGAATATAATAAAAAAAATATATATCTCGTGATGATTGTATTAGATTGGGTGTATAAAATAAATGAAAATATTGGTCGTATAAATACAAGAAAATTATCTTATAAAACATATTAATCAGGAGTAGATAATTATGATATAATGCAAGCAGAAGGTCAAAACCAATTACAAAAAACCAATACGGAGACGAAAATAAAACAAGAAGATCATCAACAATCTCACGATGACCTCGATGATCGCGGTCTCGTTGAAGAAAAGGGGGATTGTTTTACTACAGGAAGCGGTCTTGTTGCCTGTCCTAATAATATTCTCCCAGACATATCACGATTAGAAATTTTCATATCGGGTAAACGAGATGGAAAAAACTCACCGGAAATAAATAATGAAGCCGCTGATATCTGCCGACGATTATTTCAAAGTGGTATCATGGATATCGGTGTATATCGAGAATTATCGACGAACTCGTTGACGATTATCACAGCTACTAATTGTCACACGATTAGATAAATAATAATTAGATAAGATGATCATACACTATAAACATCATAAGCCAACTATGACTTACGTCGTAAATTCACGATTGCCTGTTTATAAGGTATATTATTGTGACGGGCTTGATTATATTGTTCAAGGATTATTGACAAGAATGGCTCCAAGAATAGCACCGATTGCAAAACAATTATTGATGAAAGCTATCGATGTTATTCGTGATAAGGGTATTAGCTCTGTTGGTGATGTTGCAGGTAAAGCGTTTAATGCAGCTAAAGAAAGACTAGTAACCTTAATTCGACGACGAAGAAAACCACCACCGGTACAACTACCGTCTACCAAACTTATGGCAGCAAGTATCGGTAATATAATAAAACAAGCCGCGATTCAAAAATTAGCAGCGTTGATAAATCAGGATGGCGACGAGCAGAGAAATATTGCAGCAAAGTTAATAGCCGGAAGCGGTTTTTGTATTCTTATCCCGCGATACAACCTGATATCCGATCTAGAATTGAACTTCAGATTCAAGATACAAGTAAATATTTCATACCTTGCGAAGCTTTCATCAAAGTAGAATGTCAACTCGTAACAAACGTTGCAGCTAATACACCGTATGCAAATCTCCCAAATACAAGAATTGGTTTTGTCAAGAATGGGATTATGGCGTTGTTTAGTAACGCTAGATATATGATTGATGGAAGTGAAATCGAATCTATCTTGCTTTGTTTAATGGAGTTGATATGAAATTCAACTCCATTAAACACCGTTAAGAAATATTCATCAAACCTGGTGCAGCGGCGATATGGACATAAACAAATATAGAAATTTCTTTAGCGCTGCTCAAATACACCTCATGAATTGGTAACAATAAATTTACACGATCCTCGAACATGATATCGGATAGGACTTGATAAAATATTTGGTTAATTCATAGCAGCCAATTAAAACGCTACGTCGCCGGGTAGCATACTAGTTTCCCATGAACAAAATTTGATTAACTGCCTTTTAAATAACAATTAAAGAACATATGACTTATCAAATGCATTCACTCTGCAAACGAGATCTATTGAAAAACTGACAAAGCAAAGTAATTATTACCATATTCCTCGACCTTAAATGGCTGATATGTTTCGTCTGCTCCATGAATCTTAATGTTCCAAGTTCCAAGTATTGGATCATCTGACAATTTCATCTCAAGACTGACCAATCCTATGAAACAGAGTGATAAACACACATAATAAACAATAGTACAAATTAAATTAATACATCCATATATATATATATATATAATCCATATATATATATACTAAAAATATCGGATGCCGGTTTTACCCCAGTTAAATATGAGATCTACGATATAATTAATGAGAAGAGGACAATTATTACATATAATACATACAATAATTCATGTTTTTAAATTTTTCTCACTACATGAAAAAACAATATTGTTTTCAAAATATACAATTTTCCAACAATTAAAGATGTAAGAGTAGCCGTTATCGTAGAAACCGTAAATTGTATTGCAGAAGATTATATGAGAAAAATGTGGCAGCCACTGTGAAATCTGTAAAATGTTAAATAACGTTTAAATTGTACATTTAAAAAAAAAATTAAAACACCTCGGTCACAGCATTTGGAGGTCAGTAACACTGTCTGCTAAAGCATTAAAAGCCATGTTAATGTCAGGCATCAATTTACGATAGGCAATCAACAGAGCAATCAACATATACCCTTATTATATAACGACAGATCAGTGTGTGTTGTTTGCAGTTGTATTTAATTTATAAGCGAATATATACGATATTTCTTGCTCACGTATAACTCTTGTCTAGTAACGTTGCCTTAACTGTTAACAATAACAACTGTCCATGCACTTACACACCTTTAGACGCATCTACATTCTTCCACTGCATAACCCGCACACCTCCAGGATTATCAATGGTAATCAGCTCAAACTGAAAAAGAGAAATTCCTGGTAAAATTATATATATATTTCACTTTGACTATCCTGGAAACTCATACACGTCAAAACTCCACGACTGCATTCATGTTTTCAAACTTAAACAGCCAGTTAAACAACATACCCATAAACATGGTCACATTTAAGACTGGATCCTTCATAGATCTGATGATAATATTATCCGATCCACCCTTGTATCCTACGATCTTGCATCAGATCACGCCTGCATTATGTGCAAGCTAAATGCATCAGTCCCTAACCCTCCACCTTTATTTAAAGAGCACCATGACATCCAAGCAAACCTAACAACTCTCTTTCCTAATACAGCAGAACAACTCGATAACTCAAAAGTGTTCTCTGTGATATAGCAATGTATACCAGTGTTAGGGACCAGATTCGCACTGCTAAAAGAGACCGCCGTGAAGCAGAGAGGATTTGGTTTTCCACTAGACTCACTATTTATAAACAGATATATGAAGCCGCTAAGAAAAACGTCACATAGACCTTTTAGCCTATCCTACTACAGTACAAAGTTCCAGCTGCAAAGAGCTCTTCAAGATAACAAACAAACTAATGTCAAGTAACAAATGTACACAATTTCCAACTACCTTCTCTCCAGCAGACCTTCCAGAACTATCTGCAAATTTCTTCCGTGAAAAGTACCATCAGAGATACGCTTGAGAACACAATTTCACTTGAGTCGTCGTCACCATACAGTTACGATACAGAATTTCAGCGACACCTATTATGAACATTTAAACCTGTCTATATAGATTTAGTACGGACAGTCGTGATGAAGTGTTCACCACAGTCATGTCAACTTGATCCAATTACAACATCACTGTTACTTGAGTGCTTAGACCCAATAATGCCTTCACTAACTGATGTTATTAATACCTCTCTCTCTCTCTCTCTCTCTCTCTCTCTCTCTCTCTCTCTCTCTCTCTCTCTCTCTCTCTCTCTCTCTCATCCGGTGAAGTTCGTTGCTTTTTTAAAACTCCCATTGCAAAGCCTCTACTGAAGAAACAAACACTTGATCATAACGATTCAAAGCCCAGTTTCAAATCTCCTATTTACATAAAAAAAATTAAGAAACAGTTTTTCTTACCCATCTTGTATCTCATTTGAATCCAAACAGTCTTTTTAGCAATGTACAGTCTGCATATCGTCATTGCCACAGTACTGAAACTACTCTTCTTAAAGAAGTTAATGACATTCTCTCTGCT
This sequence comes from Unio delphinus, assembly GCA_029339505.1. NCBI lineage: Eukaryota > Metazoa > Mollusca > Bivalvia > Unionida > Unionidae > Unio > Unio delphinus. The sequence goes on from JAQISU010000014.1 coordinate 15,522,117, forward strand.
TTGGATAGCGGTAAGATGACATTTCTCACCCTCCTTGATATGCCTGCAGCATTTGACACAATATACCATTATATATTACTTCACCGTCTCCAGCATGTAGTTGGCATGCACAATACAGCCTTACTATGGTTTGAGTCCTACTTAGTCAACAGGACACAAACTGTATCTACACTCCAGTCAATTTGATCTATGTGGTGGTGTTCCACAGGTGTCTGTTCTTGGGCTTTTTTCTCTTCATTCTATACACCCAGCCGCTCTCTAGTGTCATAGATCATCACCCAGTGTCTCACCAATTGTACGCTGATGACACTCAAATATACAAGTCTAGAGCCATCCAGCTAAAGTTGATGATACCATCCAAGGAGTTGAGAGGTGCATTTCTGATGTTAAATCATTGGTGACATGTAACAGCTACAGATGACTGGTGATAAAACTGAAGCCATTCTGATTACATCGCAGATACTTCATCATTCACATCCTTTACCTCAAACATTAAATATCAGCAACACCAACATTAAATGCACACAGTCAGTGCGAAACCTATGTGTTACTCTAGACAGTACTTTCACATTGCACCAACATGTCATGAACATATGCAAGGCTGCATATCTTGCACTGAGACGCATCAGCTCCATTCGCAAATAACTTTCAGCTGATGCCACTCAAAGACTAGTGTGTTTATTAGTACTTTCAAGAATGGACTACTGTAACTCAATTATATCTGGTTTGGCTCAATATCTACTCCAAAAACATCAAAAAGTTCAAAACACAGCTGCTCGGATCATCTTTAGAGTACTACGATCAGAGCACACCTCCCCGCTGCTCTGTACCCTACCCTAGCTATATATTCGGTCCATAATAAAACACAATTGGGCCTCACCCATGTGTATACACCAGCAAGATACTTACGCTCCTCTTCTGACAATCGTATATTCATTATTCCCACTATGAAAACGAAGTCATATGGACAATGTTCCTTTGCATACCAGGGCACACCAACGTGGAATGAACTGAACATTGAAATTAGACACAAAGACATAGTGCTCTCTTTAAAAGAGTGCTCTTAAAACTCACCTTGGAAGAACGAACTTAAAGACCTAATAATGTTTAATACTTTAAATATGTTCAGGATTTTTTATTTTCTAATTTCATGGCGCTATACAAAGTCCTCATTATTATTATTACGATTATTATAAAATAATGAAGAAAAAAACTCAGATTTAGCAATATCCATAATATATTCTATTAACTAATTACCGATAAGGAAGACCCAATGTCCTAAATTTAGTTTTAACAAAATATGTTTTATTGTGACAATTTGACATCTAGTATGGAGTTTATAATTTGAAATTTCCTAATTAGTGGTCCTTTTACATCTGGATTGATTCGTGTATTGTTTATATTCAAACGGAAATTCAATTCGACTTACCGGATTTGTTAGTGGTAATAAATTGTAGTCCATGCGAAGGATCCTAAACTTGACTGAAATAAACAAAAGTTGACAATTAAGTACGGATTTCCGTACTGCTAACATTTGCATAGTCGTAAGGAAATGATTTTCAAGTACAGCAGAAATTATATAATTGTCTTATTATTCAAGCAGACAACTCCATTTTTATATCAAGACGCGGTCTTACCTTAATCAAATAATACTTAAATGGTATTCTTGTTAGAAATTTCGTTGACTATATTCTTTTTTCATCTTTGTTTATTCAAATAAGTAACCTGAACTTCAGAAATTATGTTTTGTCCGCAAATCTGGAAAGTTTAAAATCTTAACCTCATTTTTCCTATCTTAAAATATTTAAGGATGCTCAACATTGCCAATATCGTTATTTATCAAGGAATAAGGCCTAATTAACTATCCATCTTGATTAACTGGTTAACCTGCTTCAAAATATCTTTAAAGTTTAAAGATTGTCTGAATCTACATACTAATTAAAATACATTAAAAGTTGTAAATGTGATTATTTAATATTCAGAACTTTAGTTAAAGAAAATATCAATACTTGAGTATGATTTACACTATAAAATGTCCAACCTGTCTGTCCTGGTTTATACAGAGGTTTGTCTGTCTGTATGAGTGTGATGTTCTTGGCTATCCATACATGAATTTCTTCCTCATGCGTAAAAAGTTCATTTCCATCAATCCGTACTGTGACAGATGCAGTGTATTCATCAGCTTTGGATGGAACATCAAAGTTGACACATTGGTTCCAGTCTGAAATATAGCTTAATGGCATGACAAAGAACAATCTTGAAATATAGCTTAATGGCATGACAACGAACAATCTTGAAATATAGCTTAATGGCATGACAACGAACAATCTTGAAATATAGCTTAATGGCATGACAACGAACAATCTTGAAATATAGCTTAATGGCATGACAACGAACAATCTTGAAAATATCTTAATGGCATGACAAAGAACAATCTTGGTTTCTCACTGATTTCCAACAACTGGATTATGATATTAAGGAGACACTATAACACAAAACATAACTAGGACTCTTTTTGTTCCCTGCACTGCTTACATAAAGAGAATTTAATAGTATACATATATGTATATCCATCCATATACCGTCCTGTCAAATTAATGTTACAAAAATTACATGCGTCAGTCTTTTACTGTTACATTTAAAGTCAAATAATTACAAACGAAATTTTAATGCTTCTCTCATGGAATGCGAAATCAGTCCTATGAAGAGAAATCATATCGTCCCTACGGTCAATACTTACTGCAGTTGTAGGGGAATATATCTTTCAGATGAATATACTGCACGACCTTGGGAGTTCGTGTTTTCCCATACAAATGTAGTAACCTTTTTATTATATGCAGCAGCAGAGAGGGTGAACAGACCACGATTTCAAGCAAAAATAAGGCTTCCAGATCACGTTTTCGAACAAAATATGGCCTATAGATAACGTTTTCGAACAAATTATCAGGTTTCCAACAAATCTCATTTAGCCAAAAAAAAAGTCTCCATTTTTGCAAAAACGGAGATTTTACGATTTTGCTCGCAACGATGTGGTCATCCACCCTCTCTGCTGCTATGGGTTAACAAAAATAATAAATAATTTTAACCGAATATTTGATCCAGTCCGATACGATATCGTGTCCGAGGATCATGTAGATTTATTGTTGCGAATCCGTGCGGAGTCGATTGAGCATGACTAAAGAAATCTCGAAATTGATTGAAGTCCATATCAGAACACCATGTCTGCCAAATATTTCGTAGCGTATGAGTATCAACTCCGTTGAATACAGACAATAAATTGCAGTTATCTCTGATGACTTTTGGAACCTGAGTGTAGCGTTGAGTGACATATATCACGTCAGTGTTTTTGTGACGCCCACGGGAAAATATTCTAGCAGGATTCTTTTGTTTATCCAACATTATATCGTCGTATACGACTAAATTGTTAATATCTCCATCAATATCATCAATACTCGGTGCTTCATCGATATCGGTTATAAAATCAATGGCGTTCTCACCCTTAATTTCTGATGCATTCTCGTTAAAATCCTTTAACACTTCATAACATCGTTGATCATCTACGCTAGGTGCAATTAAATACAACTTATCCCACTTCATCCATCTCATTATTAAATTGAGCAACAATTGCGTTTTACCGGATCCAGATGGCCCGATTATAATCATCCGGATAGAGTTTGGTAGCGCTGCATGATGCTTAATTGGTTCTCTTGTTTTAGTCGCTGAAAAATCAATTATATCCATATTTCTATACATAAATTATGGATCTATATTGTGTGAAGTGTAAAACGCGTACTGGCACAGATGATGTGACGACGATTACAACAAAAAATAACCGATCAGCGCTTTCTGGTAAATGCGTGCAATGTGGTACAAAGAAATTTAGATTTGTGTCTATGAGATCTGATTTTAAAAAAAACGAGGAGGTGATATCGCAGCCAAATTGGCAAAGCTCCCTGGAACCCCATGGGCAAAGTACCCCGGAGAAAAGCACCTTCTAGGATATAGCTACTGTGGACCGGGAACCAGACTTGATATCAGACTCAATAGTCAAAATCAACCCAACCCCGGTGAAGAACCAATAAACGCCATTGATAAGGCCTGTCAGCTTCATGATGTTGCTTATAAAAGCAGCAATCTGCAACACAGGCATCTAGCAGATGTGAAATTAATTCATGCGTTAAATGCTATTCCTGATAAATCCTTCAAAGAAAAATTGGCTTCATTTTTAATAAAATCGGCTATGAAAAGTAAATTGATGTTAGGTGCCGGTAATTAATAATATGGAATCAATTTATTATTCTCCGAGGGGATACTGGAGGGGTAACGCTGCAATCAATAAACTCGCTAGTGCTGCAAAAGTGAAAAAAAACCACTGCGGCTAATTGGTTATCCAAACAGGCACTATGGCAAATTTATCTACCACCGCCTAAACAAATTCAATTCTCGCATTTTGATGTGACCGCTCCTAATGAAGTTCATCAGGCTGATATATTATTTCTGCCACATGATCGTGGTTACAAATATGCGTTAACCGTAGTTGATGTTGCGAGTCGATACAAAGAAGCAGAACCGCTGAAAACAAAATCAGCCACTGAAGTCGCTTCTGCATTTGAAAGGATTTATCGACGAGGTCCTCTGCACTGGCCAAATCTATTGCAGGTTGATCCTGGCAAGGAATTTCAGGGTGTAGTGTTATCTACAATGAAACATCATAATGTCACCATACGACGAGGGCATACTGCGCTACATCGCGACCAGGCCATTGTAGAACGATTTAATCGGACGATTGCTGAGCGGTTATTTGGATATCAATACGCAAAAGAATTCATTCAAGAAAAGCGATCCAGTGAATGGGTTAAAAGATTACCATCTGTGATTACTGCACTGAATAACGAGATTACTAGAACAATCAACATGAAACCTATCAACGCGATTAAAAAGAAGTCAATACCCGTACAATCACAAAAAGATTTCCCTAGAAACGCTAGCGTTTCCCAACCAATTCTTGGTAGTAGTGTCATTGTGAGGTACTTATACGAACCAGGAAAGCTTGAAGGGGGTAGAAAAGGGCTACTGATCCTATTTGGAGTGTCACTACGCATAAGATATCTAGTATAACACGATCAACTGGTAGACCTCCAGTCTATAAACTGGATTCAACTGCCCCTCAGCGGGGTTTTACTCGACAACAACTACAAGTGATTCCCGAGGATACTCAATTGCCACCGCATGGTCTTAACTAGCACCGTTGCGTCTATTGCACTCAAGACAAGTCAACATCACATTATTTCTGACATGACCGAGATTGTTATTTTTTCTGTCTACGGTGAATTGGCGAGGATCCTTATCCGAATACTGCCAACGCATTATACAATTGCAACTCGCGCAGTGATTATTCTGTTGTTTCTTCAAAGTGATTATTAGTTCAGCATCAATATCAAATTCTCGTTGTTTTTTTTTGTCCTGTTGTTTGTAACCGGAGAGTTTTTTTATTAATGATGCTAACATCAATATCACTTATTGTTGTGTCATTATCATCACCAATGATTTCATCATCGAGGACAATTCTTCGAAGTTGATTTATGTTTCGTACTCTGGATACTGCGAGATAGACTAAATTTGACCATTCGATGCGATTATCTACCATCCAAACAATTGTATCCGATATAGTCAATCCCTGTGAAGAGTGTATTGTTGCTGCGTATCCTAGCGTCCACGGGGATTTATTAGCACGCAATGCATCTTCAACGACATTGATATCAACCAGCACAATATCATTTAATACCAGAATTTGTTTTTCATTCTGTCCTGGAATATCAACTTCAATATTCTGTTTTCGTGTATCCGATGGCCTATAACAAAGGGGTACTGGAAGCGTTGCAAATTTTTCTTTATGCAATTCAAATAACTTCATCTGAAGTGTATCCCTGACTATTTTTCTACTTGCAATGATCAAATCGTTTGGTCTCCACGCTTCCCAGAAATCATTCATTGGGGTTTCTGAAATCACTTCACGCGCTATTTCGCATTGGATTCTATCCGGTTGTAATCTAATTAGCGCTTTGAACTCGCGTAATCGTTCATCAAGTGATCTATAATCAGTGGTGATTTCTTCATAGTAGTCTACAAAACCCTTTAGCCATTCATGTGGAGATGCACCGACAAATGGTGGTGGTTGGCCTTGATCCCCGCACATGACGACTTTTGTGTTTTTGGTTAACAACCACTCAAGAAATGTTTTTAATACATCTAATGACACTGTGTATATTTCATCCCAAATGATGATTTTAGGAATGAATTTATCACCCATACGCTCAGGAGTCCATTTGTCACCCTTCCATCGAAAGAAGCTGTGATAAGTGCAAGCATTTACCCCTCGTTGTATCATCTCTCTGGCGAGTCTGTGAGTCGGTGTTAGCACAATCATGTTTGTGAAATCCGTAGGATTTTTCCCACGGAATAATTCAATTGCACGAGTTGTCTTTCCTGACCCACCACAACCGTTTAAATAAACTGTCTTGTATCTACAGATTGGATCAGATACCGGTGGTGCATTAGAAAGTTCTGATTGAATTTCAATACGGTTACAACAAATATATTTATCATCCATGGCAACGTCTGCGGATTCACAATACTCATGTAGCATCTCCTTTTTAAATCGCCAACGCCCCCAATTTTCTTCGGGATCTGTGAATGCCGCTACAGCTGATTTGTACTTATTGTGTATATACATCGAATCAGTGGCTACTCTAACCGCGGTATTAGGAAATCTATTTATCATCGAAAATAGATTAATGCAAGCATAGGCTAACATTGAACTTCTCAAATGTGTGTACTGGGAATTATATCCATCACAGTAGGTAACAACCGTACCTAATCTCTCACCATTGGATAGAAAAGCATCCTTACGGGATACAAGTTTTCCCTGTTTCATTAAATCCGCTACAATAAAATCGTATTCAGCGACATCTATGATCAACCGCGAAGAGAATTTTGCGTTATCGTATCGTCCACCCTGGGTAAATTTACCGATTATTCTTCTTCCGAGATCTTTTGCTTGTTCTTTTTTAATTTCAAATAACTTCTTAGACCAATTTATGATTTCTTCTTCACTGAAATCTGGAAACTGTTTTCGTAGTTCGTTGATTATTCTATCTAGATTGGGTTGTGGTAGCCAAACTTCTTTCTGAGCTCGATAGCATATAATAGCCTCGGAAACAATCAACGATATTAGCATACCACAATCAATCATATATCTCAATAGCACTATTGGCATCCAGGCCTTTTCAGATAGGTGTCTACCGAGCCAAACATAACTACACGGATGTAACCCTGTAGCTAATTCAAATGATATCACACGAGCGAATCCGGTTAAATCAAAATCAGGCAATGGTCCATTAATCGCAACACGAGTCATTTCATGCGTGGGGTGTCCAAATCGTTTGAAGTACTCAGCGCATTCCCCATACCCGAGAAAACTTCCGGGATAACACGCGGATATATCAATTGAAATCATACCATCACGTGAGTATTTCGTATTCCACAGTCCTCCATGACCGAATTCGACGCAACTCAATTTAACATCCTCGAGAAAATCATTTCGTGTTGGACGCCATGAGTTTTTTTCTCTTGCGAAGTGAGCTACCACTGATGGAATAGTAAAACTATCCGTGAGTAGTTTTTCATGGGAATTCTCCGGTGAAAAATCACTAGCGATTTTTCTCATTCTGTTATCTAATTCTTCAATGCGATATATTTCACCATTTGGTTTTACAAATTGATCGAATTCTTCATCACTTCTAAGTAACCACACTGACACAGGATCATCCTTACACAACGCATGAATAGCATCGAATAATTTCTCTTCATAGAAAACATCCCCGACGAACTCCTTAGGGATATATTTCACGGTTCGTTCTCGTGGAAATATTGTTACCGCAGGTGTCCACGCGTGTTTGTTATGATCAATAATCTGTATTGGGGCTCCTCGCGATTGATATTTCGGTTCGTATAATACTTCTCCGGTTATTGTTGTTACTGATATTGGGAATTTTAATGATGCTTCTAATTTAGCTATATCAGAAATCTTTGCACCATGCTGTTTCACTGTCAGTTCCCACTCGGTTATTTTCCTACGTCGCAGATCAGTTAGTTTATTTCCTCGGGATGCATTTGTGAAGTGTTCTATTATTCGTTCTGCTACACAATTAAGCCCTGACGAATATTTCATAGGAGCTAGTTTTGCGATATCGGGTTTATCATTTAACGGATATATCCCATAAACCATTGCTGTTACGGGATAAGATCTTTCGTAGTATGGTTTGTCAATGCCGGTTAGAATCCCTGGTTTGGAATCTCTACTCACAATGACAGCTTTTTTATTCTTGAGGATTGGTTCAAATTTATCCTTAATAATCCATTTGCCATCGACTTCGATAATGAATTTGATTCGGAAAAAATGTCTTTTTTCCCCAACACGTGAAATTATCACTGCTGCTTTTTCATCATTCATGGTAGCATCAACAATACCATCAATTCGAAATGTTGACCAACAATAAGATGCTCCATCACGCTTAAATTCATTAAAACAGTCTCTGATTTTACTAATCATGGCTTTATCAAGAATTGTATTCTTTGGTGTATTAGAAGCTATATCGAGATTGAATTGAGCATCTTTCCAGGGGTAATCTCTCTTGGACGTTTTTTTTGGTTTATCGAGATTAAATCTAGGATTGATTTTCAATAATCTCTTAAACTCTTTCATGTTTCCGTCTATTGGACGTTTTTTGGGTTTATCGAGATTAAATCTAGGATTGATTTTGTTACGTTTTTTTGGTCTATCGAGATTAAATCTAGGATTGATTTTCAATAATCTCTTAAACTCTTTCATGTTTCCGTCTCTTGGACGTTTGTTACGTTTTTTTGGTCTATCGAGATTAAATCTAGGATTGATTTTCAATAATCTCTTAAACTCTTTCATGTTTCCGTCTCTTGGACGTTTGTTACGTCTTTTTGGTTTATCGAGATTAAATCTAGGATTGATTTTCAATAATCTCTTAAACTCCTTATCAGCATTGAATTCAGCATTTTTCGAAGTCAATCTCTTGAACTCCTTCATGCTATACCAAAAACAAGTGTCTAAATGAAAGATTTATGTATAATGAATCACTGCAATGGGTCAGTCAATGAATTAGACAAATAGTATAGTATACTAATGAACCAGGAATTCAGACCACACCCAGTGAGTACAAATTATGAAGCATCCAGTGATGGTGTTGTAAGACACTGTAGACTGAAGAACCCAGTTGGGTGGGATAATGGTATGGGGTATTTGTTCTTTACTGTTGGAAGGAAGAAATATTACAATCATCGTTTCGTATTTGAATGTTTCAATGGATTGATCAAAAATGGTTTTGTTATCGATCACAAGGATTCTAATCCAAGGAACAATTCTTTATCAAATCTGCAAGCAATCACACAGATTGAGAATTCCAAACGAGGAAGGACTGGCATTTGTTCAAAAAAAGTGAAACCAGTAAAATCTTTGAATACAACAACTAACGAAGAAAAAATATTTAAATCAATATATGAAGCCGGCAAGTATTTCAATATTTGTAGAGCCTCAGTACGATTCGTTGCAGAGGGGGTTTGTCGATCGGCTATTTCAAAAAAGACGGGACAAAAAATTCAATTTAGTTATGTCTAATGCGTCATATTTTTCATTTAGAAATATATAATTGTTATAGAATAATGAATTCTGAAAACATGAATAGCATCATATCCGAGATTTCAAAATTGAAAAGTTGGGATATTGAACTATCAGATGGGTTAAATCCTGATCAAATCATGTCTGATTTTCAGGATATAGAATACGGAGTTAACAACAATAAATATATGCTACCAAAGAAGTATGCGCTCATCAAAAGAATTCAGAATTCTATTAAGGACTCTCTCGCATTCTCCAGTGACGTAAGTGTGTTCGCTCCGTTGTATACCATCGTAGAACGAATACGAAAAGAATTGGGGTACGAATACGAATTGAAAAAGGAGGTTAATTCTAAAGTTAGAAACCTACGGGCGTTAATTCAAGAAAATGAACAATTTTGATTGACCAACCATTTATCATTATTTGATTGTGACCGTCCCTCATAGAGATTTTAATTTTTTTTTTTAGCATTTTTTGATCAAAACTGTTGAAATCAGTGAATAAAAAATTGATGGCTGGTTCGCATTGATCAAAAATTAGAATGAGGGAAGTGTGGTATTAATTATTTTATATACAATTTCCACACTTCCCTCAAACCTGATAGGATGAAATAACACTTCCATGACCATCCGATGGTGTTAGGTCGGGTTCGGGAAAATTGTTTTGCAATTGAAAAATTGTTTCTGATTTCAAATAATGGTCAATGAAGCATTAACAACCCGATTGGCTCGTGAACGACAGGATGCAATCAGGAGATTTGTACCAATTCGTGACTCTGTACGGAATAAACTACAACAACGACAGAGTCTTCAGACTGATTTTGCTATGGGATCCGAAGAATTGTTTAAACCAGTAACCACAGCAACGAAGGGGATAGAGCGTGCTATACTGGGAGATGTTCCCGAGACGGGAAAATCTGTTATTGGTGAACTCGAAAAAATAGCAGCGAAAACTGAACAAACAGAACAAATAGAATCAAAAAGAACAGTTGATGATTTACGCGTGAGATTTACCGAGACCGGGTTAGCAGCAATTGATGAGACTAAACTAGCAGATATTCCTGCGCTTGTTGTTACGACTTATGAAAACAGAAAAAAAATGTTGAAACCAGAACATCATAAATATGTTAGAAATATAACTCACTGGGCTGATATATTCTATAAGATCAAAACTGAAAAAAGTCAAATTAAGACAGATAGTCCATCATACAATGGATATATCAATGCGGTGGATAACGTGTATAAACGATTTGAAGAACAAAAACAAAAACAAAAACCACCAAAATTGCAAAGGCGGCGACAGCAACCTGCAAAGAAACTACTCTACTCTCCTAAAAAACAACAACTACCACCTGATGATGATGATGATTCTCTTGATTATTTACAAAAAGACGATTTAGAAGAAATGAAAAAAATGGATGTAGCAATGGGTTATAGCGGAAGCGGATTGCAAGATTCCAGTGAGAATCCAAGGATTTCATGTCCTGGTAGTGTTATCAATGATATATCACGATTAGAAGTTCTTGTAGGAGGTTTCCGAGCTGGAAATAACTCACCGGAAATAATTAATGAAGTAGCTGATATCTGTAGACGATTATTTCAGGGTGGTATCATGGATATCAGCACATATCGAGATTTCATTGACGAGTTAGTGGAGGATTATCACAGTGATTAATCACCGGGATTGAATAAAAACGCTAGCGTTTCCAATTGAAAAATGGTTTCTGATTTCAAATAATGATCATACACTACAATCATGATAAACCAACCCCCGTCTACGTAGTTAATTCACGGTTTCCAGTTTATAGAGCATACTACGGAGATGGTTTAGGCAATACCATTGCAGGGTTATTTGCGAGAATGGCTCCAAAAGTGATGCCGTTAGCTAAACAACTAGGAATGAAAGCAATTGAAGTTATTCGTGATAAGGGTATTGGTGCTGTTGGAGATCTTGCTGGAAAAGCGTTTTCAACTGCGAAGAATAAATTAACATCATTAGTGAAATCACGAAGTGATTTACGAAAAAAGAAACCGTTACCATCTACGGCGGAAATGCCTGCAAGTGTTAGTAGAATTATAAATAACGCAGTAGACGAAAAATTAGCGTCGATGGCTTTAACTCCCGACCAAAGCAATATTGCAAATATGATAGCAGGAAGCGGCTTTAAAAAACTACGTCGATGAAAATCGTTTATGATTTCACGATTTAGACTCTGATAAATAGAATAAAATGTTCAAAAAATCACATGATCCGGCGTTTGATATAGACGCCCCAGTTGGCAAGGATGATTCTGTACGCGATTATCAATATTACGCCTATCATGCCATAGACTCAAATAGTCGAGCAAGAATTGAACTTCAAGTCCATGATACCAGTAAATACTATTTGCCCTGTGAAGCGTTTATTGAAGTAGAAGGAGAACTTGTAACAGCTGATGATACTCCTGCTGTACCAGCACCGTATCCAGACGGTACTCAAGTCGGTTTTGTCAATAATGGTATTATGGCGTTATTTGAGAGTGCTAGATATCTCATTGATGGAAAAGAAATTGAGTCCATAGATCGCGATGTTGATGTGGCTACAACAATAATCGGGTTAGCGAGATATTCTGATGATTATACAAGATCAGCAGGACCCTCTATGATGTTTGCAAAAGATGGTAAGAATACCGCTGGAGGAAATCCATTTGTTGTAAGACGACCAAAAAAACGTGATAATAGTGATGCTGATGTCGAGAATATGATTATAAACAACGACGTTAATTTCAATCTAGGAGCTGCAACACGAAACTCAATGTTGGGAGTAGGGCGTAAATCATTTTCATGTGCGATTCCACTGCATCATATTTTTGGATTCTGTAGAAACGTCAGAAAAGTTATCTACGGGGCGAAGCATACAGTATCGCTTGTACGAAAGAGTGATGATAATGACGCAATCTGGAGGATTCCAGCAGATGCTGCAAATCCCAATGCTGATGCCGGTAAAGTCAATTTAACAAAAATATCATTGTGGATGCCAGTGTTGACTCCAGCAATCACCGCAGAAGAACGATTACTATCATTTATGGACCAAGGAGGAAAGTCGTTGTTGAGTTGGCTAACCGTGAGTACAGATGTGAAGCAATCAAATATCAACGGGTTATTCACTTGGAACCTAGCATCAAAACAAGGTGTTGCTGCGCCACGTCATATATTTATTGCGTTACAGGATAACACACGAGTTGGCAATCAACTCTCCAGCCATATGATATTTGATCAGTTAGGTGTGAAAGACATCTCACTGAGAATAAACGGCCAGCAGGAACCATCCGAGGATATACAACTTAATTACACAGAAAATCATATTGCACGAGTTTATCATCGTCTGTTGTCATTTATGGCACGCGATCAAAATGTCGATACTGGTTTGCAAATATCACAATATGATTTTAAAAATCTGTATCCAATCTATTACTTCTCACTGGAACATCTCGATTTAACAAGACAGTCCGTCGTTGATATACACTTTAGAGCTAATGTGACTCGTGGTGCTATTGCTAATTATAGAGCGGTTGCTGTCATTCTCAGTGATAAATCAATGCTACTTGAAGGTGTTGGTGGAAGAATGAGAGTGGTAGATGCCCCAGTAGAAAACATGTAATTGAAATTGTAAACGATTTAGAATCAGTCAATTATGTACAATGTCATATAGTGTTATTAGTGTTGCGTTAACTCCCGGTCAATTAAAAAAATTGCAATCGGAATCGGCTAAAAAATGTGGAACCACAATCACGTTGAAACCCAACCAAATGACTGGTGGTGCAAATAAACTATCGCTGACAACTCGTCAAATAAAACATTTCAATGATGCACTTGCAGCCAAAAAAGGTGTTCAGATTACTCTCTCTGCAGCTGCTATCAAAAATATGATTAAAACATGCGGTATATTTCCGTTGTTAGCTGCGATTCCAGCATTGATTGCAGCAGCAGCCCCAGCGGTGGCTAAAGCGGCAGCATTAGGAGCCGTTGGTACTGCAGCAGGAATGGCACTAAAGAAGGCAACTGGGAAAGGATATAAAAAAAAGGGACGATCCGTTCACGGATTGGGTCTAAGACTACCAGGAACCCCGTATTCGTGGTACAGCGGAAAGGGTCTAAGACTACCAGGAACGATTTATTAATTGAGGAACCTATGGTTCCCATGTCCAATTTTGATTTAATGGATGCGGCTAAAAAACTAGTGATTAAAAATTTCAGAGGTGTTTTTATGAAAGATCAATTACCACATCAACCAAACAAAACTGAAACAGGTATTATTAATCTCGATAACAGCACCGGACCTGGTACTCACTGGGTTGCATACGCTATTGATCCACGTGGGATTGTTTATTTCGATTCATATGGATTAGCCCACCAAAAGAGTTTATGCGGTATATAAAAACCCTTCCAATGAAGACTTGGTATTCTACGCTACCAACACAACAAATGAATGACCCACCAATATGTGGCAGCGAAGTATTAAATGTCCTTGACGCTATTTCTAACTCCTTGAGTAACCCAAGCGGAAAACCACCACATGTTGTCGTGAATGAATACACTAGCAATCGCTTTTTAGAGAGAGAAAGAGTTTTACAATAACATGATTGATATTTGGGGGAGATCTTTGAAACCCAAACCCGATGGCACTGCACCACCTGATTCTGTCAAGGATGTAAAAAAAATAATTGAAGATGAAATCGCTGAGACGTTGAACTTAACAAATGTTGATCCTAATGAAATAGTTGTATTTCAAGACAAACAGGGTAAATTGAAATCCAGTGATGTGTCATTGAATGACATTTTGATACGGCAGCGCGACGCCGCTGAAAACTCTATTGCGCTGTATTCCAACGACGGACGACTTAAACCAGGCGCACTTGTGTCTACGATCACCGACGCGATTGACGCCCACAAACGTGATCTGGAGGATTATATACGAGGTTATAACAATTTTCGCAAAAATGTCATACATAAATTCTTTGGAACACCGCTTGTGGTTAGCATGACTCTCGCTGAAATTAAAAACTATCTATCGCTATTCTTTTTTAACAAGGACGCGGGAAGGATGATGAATGAAAATGAAATCAAGGCAAATTATCTCGAGATTTCTAAACTAATAGAAGATCAAAAACCCACTAACGACGTCATTGTTAGGTTTTTTGGATCCCCACCTGTGGCAGACTCGACTCTCGCTGAAATCAGTGAGTTTATCGGCAAGCACACTCACAATGCCTACATCGCTAATAATTTCTTTGGTATCCCGGCTACATCTACAATAACTCTCAAAGATATTAATATGTTTATGGTGAGACAAACAACACTTAATACCATCGTGGATAGATTTTTGGGGAGAACACCTGGTTCTGAAACCACATCGTTGACAGGTCCAACCCTCGCTGAAGTTAAAAAAGCTATTGACGAACAAAAGCTCACAAATGAAATGGTTAATAAGTTCTTTGAGGGTAGTAGCCTCCAAGATATCACGACGAAATTTTCTAACATCGACAACCATATTAAAACCCAAGCACTGATTAGAATCAACGAACTTCTGGTTTCATTCTTTTCTAACAAGGAGGAGAGTGGAAAAACAATAGATCCTACCAAAATCAGGGTAAATTATCTCGATATTTCCGACGATCTTCTTAAACTAAAAGAAAATCAAAAACCAGTCAATGACATTGTTAATAAGTTCTTTGGATTCCCACTTGTGGCAGTCATGACTCTCGCTGAGATTAGCGCGGCTATCAATAGGATAAAAATTCCACATAGTGTAAGCGTCAATAACATCGTGTACACGGTTGATAGTGGGACTTTTGATTGGATCCGGGGAAATGAAAATTATCTTCGTGTTGGCAACAGACATACTGGTGCACCAGGTTGCTACCGACTTACAATAATACATCACCGTAAATTTGATTTGGAATTCAGCAACACAGGTATCAGCGGTGTTAACACATTGATGTATATACTAGAGAAAATACCAAAACCTCCACCTGCTATACCAATCCCGCTTACGATTGTTATAAAGAATTCCGACGAGTCTGTGATTAGGGAGTCACTACCCTGGATAATAGAATTTGTATCCGGTGTCCCCTCATCAGATCCTAAAACCAGGTCAATAATAGGATAATTGAAAGGAAAATCCTTCGGATTTCACAATTGAAAACGCTAGCGTTTTTAAAATAACAATGATTTCATCAACTCAATGTCGCTATGATCAGGTCAGAGAATTTCAGAATAGACTCAAAACCCTCACTGAGGAGTATCAAATAAAAATAAAAAAATACCGACGAAGAATCACCGCAATTGATGTTATTATATACTCGGTGTCAAGCGTTCTCACTGGTGCCGGAATAATACTAGCATCTGTTACAATGATTGCCCCGGTCGTAGTTCCAATTTGCATTTCTGCGGTGGCTACAATCGGGGGTATATCAACCGGGATAGCAAAAAAGATATCATCATGCAGCCAGAGTAAACTGCAGAATTACTTACTTCAATTTCATATTGCATCAACCGCATATTCGCAATTATCATTGATGATATCGTCGTCACTCGATAATACGATTATATCAGATAGTGAATTCTCAGCGATGGTCAGTATTTTTGATTCCGCGATATCGAAATTAGAGCGACAACATGAGTATAATAACAATGACAACACCGATGGAATCAGAAAACACGAACCCAAAAAACAAAATGATCTCAATAATATCAACATTACCAGATTGTGAGTTCTCAGTGATGGTCAGTATTTATGATTCCTCGATACCAAAATTAGAAATAAATCATGAGTATAATAACAATGACAACACCGCAGGAATTACTTCAACAAATAGTGGAGAACACGAACCCAGTACAAACAAGCATGATATCAATAACATCAACGAATCCAGAATTCAGTGTGAATTTCCCCTCTCCGGTCCCAGTGAAGGAGATAGCGCTAGCAAAACTACGAGTGTATCACAGTTGGCCTAATATCAGATCAAAATCATTTGGTGGTCAACAACCGAATAATTCACTGGTGTTTGCAAATAAGAATAAACCCGACGGAACTCCAGACTGGAACGTCGTTTCGATACCAACAGGGTCATACCAAATCGAACAAATCAATAATGAATTCGCGCGTAGAATAAAATCGATTACTGGAAAAGAATCAAAAATCGCTATAACAGTTCATGAACCGACGCTATCATCCGCGATTGAAATAAGCACAGAAGGATACGTCGTAGATATCTATCAGAGTTCTATTAGAACCGTACTAGGATGGCCTGAAAAACCACCGGAAAAATCCACCACCGACTTAACCACGGATGTACAATCATATCATGAAATCAATCCCAGTTATCGAGATGATTTATCTGATATAAGAAAAGGAAAAATCGCCGATAGATTTATATTCACCAACAAAGACACATTGCAATGGGATTTTATCATTAAAAGAACAACCGACTCATCTGTTACTATTTCATTTACGCTAACTGACGTCCGTGGTTATTTTAATGAGATTAAACAATTATATGACACACAACTAGAACAACTACGGAAAACAAGATCGCAAAAACACGTTGAAATAATAAATCAACTTATATCGGACATGGAATATATCTATGAACTAATTATTCAAACAATAATTAATGACAACAGCGACAATAAACAACGATTCCTAACCGATTACAATATCACAGAAGACAATCTGCGTAATTTCAAGTTTCCGAAATACAACGCTGATGAATTAGCAAAAATTGTTAAAACCGATATCAAAGCGCTACAAAAATCAGATTCAACTGTCCTCCTCAAACATAATAATGACCCAGATGGTGGTGGCAGGCATATCGCTCCGTTCAACGTGAATATTTCATCGGTGATTGCGCTCAATTTAGTGTGTGATGTTATCGAAGGAAGCTATCAAATTAATCTCGAACGATCAAATCAAGCTCAGCAAGGATATATTCTTTATTCATTTGCACCAACAGCTCCTCCAGGATTCCTAATTATTGAAAACCCAATTAATCCTGTCTATATGCGATGCCATAATAATTCATTAACCAGAATTAATTTCAAACTCACCGACCAGTCAAATAATCTGATTGATTTACAAGAAGAGGTGTTAGCGATTAGTCTGTTTGTGAAATCATAAATGATTTTCATCCTAAAGACTCGATCAAATTATTTATTATTTTTGTTAACCCATAGCAGCAGAGAGGGTGGATGACCACATCGTTGCGAGCAAAATCGTAAAATCTCCGTTTTTGCAAAAATGGAGACTTTTTTTTTGGCTAAATGAGATTTGTTGGAAACCTGATAATTTGTTCGAAAACGTTATCTATAGGCCATATTTTGTTCGAAAACGTGATCTGGAAGCCTTATTTTTGCTTGAAATCGTGGTCTGTTCACCCTCTCTGCTGCTTATGCTCATTTTCATATTGTACCTATGGCTTAATTATATAAACAAAATTACATACTAAGTAACTGAATTTATGATGTATTCCAAACTAAATGCTCAAACGGAGATTCTTCAGTGGGCAACTTCAACTTTATTAATGCGCACATTACCCCGCCCATATAAATTTGAACTCAGTCGCGCCTAAGACATCACTATCGAAAGAAAATGGCATTTTGGTCTTTTACTTAATTTGAAATTTAGATTCAAACTGTGAATGAATGAGCATTGCAACAACGTTTCCATTTAGTCTAGAATGAATAGATTTGTGGTATTTTTTGTCGATTCTGCTAAACGTCGAGATAATGACTGGATTTATATGTGTCAACTCTAAATGAAGAACATCTGATGGATCAGCAGCAAAGGATAATAATGTTATTGTTTGATGGAAATGTGCATATTTCAGTTACGAATGCAGTCCCGAAGAGGAAATTTTAGACCTAAATAAGGCAATGTCCTGAAATTGGCATAGAGACCCCGGTTCTGGACCTCTAGTTGTATTCTACGCGAGTTTTAGTAGTGGTACATACGATTGTACTTCCACCTGTATTCTGGGTAAACTAAAGGTAGGGACTTGTAGAAAAACCTCTGTAATTTTACAATAAACCGTTGAAGGGAATTACGTCTTCCTCGTATTTCCTTAGGTGGAGAACATAATCTAATCTAAATGTTTGTTTAAATTATTAGAGATAAGACACTGCCAAAAGTTTAGTTTGGTTGCGATATCCTAACACTACTTTCGCTAGGTCAAATGTGATATCGGTGTTACTGACTAGCTGGAATGTGAAGACTACAAACTGGTATTTACTCCGAACACAAGCGAACGGAGCAAGAGTGGAACCAGGGCAGGAAGTAGGTGATGTATCCACCGCTTTCCACAAGTGAACGCAAAATAAACAGCAAAGTTTCCTATAGCAATATATATATATATATATATATATATATATATATATATATATATATATATATATATATATATATATATATATATATATATATATATATATATAACAATTGGATGATTGCAATTAAGATCTGTGAATATTTAAAATGCATGAGCTTTCGGGGACACCGCCCCCTTCGGCTCACACTGTCTTGCGTTTCAAAACAAACAAAAACTATTCAACGTTTTTATTCATAAAGTATCGTTTACCTGGCTCTGAACTGTAGAAACTATCAATCGCACGTACACTGGTGATGTTTCCTTCAGAGGTACGAAGCGAGAGTATCACCTGACAGTTGTAACCAGCAGTGTTGTCATGGTCAATGTTTCTGAGGGACAAACAGTAGGTTCCTTTGGACCCACCACGCAAACTGCGTGGTATTGTGAACAGGTACTCCCTGGAATGAAAAAAAAGTAGAAACTTTGTCAATTTGGCGGATGAATGTATAATTCAATAGAGACTCAGAACAGCTAATAAACATCATGTAAATTGAATAACTGTCTATCTTGCCATAAATGTCACCTCGCAAGAAATATATTTTAAACCTCAACTATACACAAACTTACAGCATAAATTAAACTCAAACAAGCAGCCACCTCACCTTAAAGCCACTTTTATGTTCTCAGAAGTGTTGCTTTTAAGACAGGTTGCTGTCTACAAAATAATAATTAGTAGTTGGATTCTGGTCATTATGTACTATACGGTGAAGGTAAAAGCCGACAAACAAGGCGGATAACTTGTTCGTCTATTGTGTTATAGACAACTTTCTAATTCAAATCACAGTTGAGACGATGGCTATACAACAACAACAACGAAAGAGCGTTATCAGCTGCAGTAACACGCAGTGACAGTTCTAAACCTATATGTATTTCAAAACGTTTTGAGCACGAAACTCGGCCATGGCCATATCCAAATTAGACACAGAACACTTGTAATATATCTACATCACTGATAATTCATCAGTCTGCCAGACTAGTCCAGGTTATTACAAACATAAAAGTTTAAGGAATCAAACTTTCTAATTAAAGTTACTTACTGTTAAGGTCTTGATATTATGAGCTTGACCACGAGTCTTCTGAACAAGGTTTGGAGTAAACGGAGTTTGCCGTTAGTTGTGCATTATACATGATCAAACGTTTTAACCAGACATTTATTATGTCATTTTATACTGTATCCTCTACCACAAAGCGAAGAAAGAGATTATTTTGCTTAAGCATGTCTATTTAGCTTAAATATGTAACACAGTCTAATATGCATAATACCCTTTTAAGGTATATCTAACTCTGCGAACTTGTCATATTGCATTTAATTGTCATGAGGGGGGTACATTATGGAGACTACATATTCCGGTACTTAAAACCATTTAAAACAAAATTATCTCTGATTTGTAATTAAAAAAAAAACTAATAATGTCCATTTTATTAGAAGAAAACACATTTCTTAAGGTAAACGAAATAGAATATCCTGCCATACCCGAAATGCTGGTTTTGGCAGAATAATTAGTTATGCAAATTCAAATAGTGAAAGCATGAAATCAAAATGTGTTATTCAGTTTTATTGCAATTGCAATTCGTATGGGTAGGCAGAAACATCTTTGTTCTGGGTATCCATTAATTATTACAGAATTAAATTTTACAAAACAAGAAGTACGTTGGTAATTTGTACCACATTTTGTTTCGTCCGATTCAAAATGAAATACTTTTCAAATGGTAAAATTATAAATTACTAATTACTACCTAATGAAAGAGATTTACTCAAATGTGTAGGTGCTGGTCTAAAAAAGTAAGTACGATATAAAGGGTACCATTGCTTTCAACATATTGTTATTTTTATTTAGATTTTCATTTACAGAAAGAAAAGCACAAGTGAGATGTATCCTAATTCATGAGTCGGTATTTTGAAGTGTAAAATCTGCTACATTGCAAGGAACAATAATAACTAAAGAGCAGAGTTTGAGCATCGAAATAAGGATATTTGCAACTGAGATTTGAAAATACAACTTTAACAGTATTAAACGATAAAATATGGAGAAGTCTGTCATTTCACTTGTGGGAAGGCCGCTCTTACCACGTGCATGATGTTCGGATGTAAGCTAGCAGAAAGCCAGTTTTGTTTCGTCCTCTTTTTATTATCGCCAGCTAATTTAGGAAAAACAGACTCTTAAGGCAGCAACTGGTGTAAGTGGCACTTAATTGTCAATTATCAGATACTTGTGCCGTACTCATGTGTCAGTTTGTTTCTACAGATAAGCTTCTAGTTAATATCATTAGGGGAAAAAAACCTCAGTGAAAAAAAACGGTTAGAATGACTAATAAAAGTTATCAGTCTTATCGAATTTATCTCAACTGGATCAGTATGGAGACGAGAGAGGGAGAGAGAATGAAACTAAGGTGTTTATACAGTAATTCATGTTTTCATATTATTATTATTATTATTATTATTATTATTATTATTATTATTATTTGCATTTTAGTAACAACGGTTATATAGTGAGTGATTACTAGTTGATAATGATGGATACATGCCAGAGTTTCATAACAAATATACAGAATGATAAACCTCAGCTGGTCTGTTGGCACATGATCCAAAAACCTAAATAACACTAGAAGAAGAAGAAGAAGAAGAAGAAGAAGAAGAAGAAGAAGAAGAAGGAGAAGAAGAAGAAGAAGACGAAGAAGAAACATCCATGGCTGGACTGGGACTAAATCCTGTAACTCTGCGATCCAAATAGATGCATATGAGAAAACATTGTATGGCTAAGCCGAGTGCGAAACAAATTACAGCATATTTTCAGTAGTAAAAACAACTTATTTTACCAGACTTGAATTTGCTTGAGTTACACAGATAAATGAGTAAGAAGGAATGTATTACAGTTAAATATGTCAGTCATGCAAGATGCATTGGGAGGACGTATTTGTTCTTCTCTCTATCCACAAAAAGTGGCAAAAATGGACAATTAAAATATATAAGCTGTACACGTAATTATACTTCATGGGCAACAACTTTAACATTAAATATACTTACGAGTTCACGCATGACATCCACAACAAAGAAAAAAGACTTGTTAAAATCGAAGCTTCCTTGGTCTTCATTTCTGGCTGGTAGTCCGCTCTACTAAACTTGACTGTAATTTATCTATTAATAGCAACCACATCTGATCTTAATTACTCCGCAAGAAAAATATAGTCCGACAATAAAAGGTTTACTTTTGCTTATGAATGTTCATAAATTCCATGTCGTCGGTAATTATTCATTGTTGAATAAAACGTAATTTTGATTTTAGGAGAATATGTCAGTATATTAAGGAGCAAAAACAATTACTGCTGAGTATGAACAAAATTCCAACATTACTTCAGTACTTCAGCCCAAATTCATCAACACTTGTGTAGGGGCCATATCAAAAGTTTTTTAAAGATTAATGGTACATCAGCATAGTCCAGTGTGCGTGTGTGTGTGTGTGTGTATATATATATATATATATATATATATATATATATATATATATATATATATATATATATATATATATATGTATGGATGAAATTAATCCTCTTTTGTACATTTAAGTAGTTAAAACTAATAATTAAAAGAATTTACTTCCAAGAAAGGATGAAATATCAACATGCATTCAAAATAATTTAAACAATTTTTGGTAAGTGGACATATGATCAACGTGATCTTGAATATGTTGCTACGTATATCTGTTTTAATTTAATATTGTTTGTCACTTTTAAATTCTTTTATATCTTTAATTACATGCTATGATGATGTTTATTCCAAAAATTGGTTGACCGAAGTATTCTTTGGTAAACAAGTAATGTTGATCTAGATATTGACCTCGATTCAAGGTTAGTGTCGACAACGTAAACAGGCTTCAATTATATTTTAAAAGGATTGGTTGTTGTCAAGGTCAAGATGGGACTAGTGAAGAAGTAAACAACTTTTTATTCTTAAAGACGTGATATAAACGATCACGTGACTCTTTCCCCACTCCCCTTCGTAATTTCTCAATTTGGGGATTTTGTTCGTAATTGCATATTAGAATACTAAATATAATCTTTGTTTTAGAGAAATATATTCAGTTTGGGGCTTTAACAGATGACGTTCAGTCATTTTCTTTTGTTGTAGCCAAGTTTTTGAGTCCATGTTAACAATTCTTCAGTTGAGTTTGATTTAAAGGATTAATTCGTATCTCTGGAAATATTACATAACTGCACAGTGTTTATGGAATTTTCCAGACAGATATTCTGGAAAGAGAATATTTGAATGTTGCTAATGTGATGAGGTCCATGACCAAAAAGGGCCAAAACTTAAAGAACACTAGTATTTTATTGCGTACAAAGACAAATGAACTTTTCTTTTATATTCAATTTACCATTTTATATTTCCAACACAAATATGCATATTGATGAGAGTTAAGAGGATACTATGTTTTCTCCCTAACGTAGGCTTATTGCATTCTGTCCAGATGTTTTTATACTCCCTAACGTAGGATAATTGCTGTCTCTATCATCTCTGTCCTGATGTTTTTATTTTCCCTAACGTAGAATAATTGCATTTCCTATTTTTTCTGTCCAGGTGTTTTTATACTCCCTAGCATAGGATAATTGCATTTCCTATCCTCTCTGTCCATATGTTTTTATGCTCCCTAACGTAGGCGATTGCATTTCCTATATTTTCATGCTCCATACGTAGGATGATTCAATTTCCTATCCTCTGTCCAAATGTTTTTATCCTCCCTAAAGTAGAATAATTAAATTTCCTGTTTTCTCTATCCAGATGCTTTTATGCTCCCTAACGTAAGATAATTTCCTATCCGCTCTGTCCAGATGTTTTTATACTCCTCCTCTCTGTAAAGAAGTTTGTATACTCCCTAACGTAGGATAATTGCATTCCGATCCTCTCTGTCCAGAGTCCAGATGTTTGTATACTTCCTAACGTAGGATAACTACATTTCCTATCCTCTCTGTCCATATGTTTTTCGTAAACTCGGCCATATTCAAACTTTAAACGATGAGAACTAATTCTTGATTTGCAAAGGAATTACTTGTTTTTCATTAAATATTTTAATATCACAACAGTGTTCTTTTCTTAAGTTACAGTCTGTTTTCAAATAAGTTTATAATGTACTACTAAGAGAGTGTAGGCACTTTTGAGAATGTCCGGAATGTGTATTATTTTGACTCCCAGAGAGTATTCTTGTTGCTATTGAAGTGTTTTAATGGATATTAACATTTTTGCGAGATAAGTTCTGCTGACAAGTTCAGTTCTGGTCAAACAATGTTGTGTGCATTTTAGGTAACGATTCCTACCCCTAACAGGACGGCAACGTTCGAACGTTGAACATTTACTTTTAGTAATTAAACTTAGGAACTTAGAGGGTAACTTGTAAGCAACGCAATTGTCGTATATGTCCAGAAAAGAGAACATTGAGTTACTCCTACAACTAGCCAAACTGTTATTATAAAAGCTAGGCACTTCATATTCATAGAGCAACATAGTTTTGACAACAATCCCCCACTATATATATATATATATATATATATATATATATATATATATATATATATATATATATATATATATATATATATATATATATATATATATATATATACAGAGACAGACAGACAGACAGACAAAGAGAAGGAAAGAGAGAGAGAGAGATAGCTTAATGTGAAGTATCGAACTTCGAAAAGGCAGTGAAGATTAAAGTTGAATGTACAGAGCTTAAAGATTTTATCACATTTAGACCAGAGGAGTATTTAGGTGGGGTAATTTCGACCCTTATTCTTAAGTCTCTCCAGGTCAGTCTTAAAACTTCAAAGGGCCAGTGTTTCGATTCAATTAAATTGACGGGATATTCTAAACCGGGTTTGAGAAAGAAACAGCTGAACTTCCGATCGGTGTTAAATTGTCATTCTTCAAAATGGAAAGCTCTATCATGTAGTTCAGAGATTCTGACTGACGAAACAAATTTTTGACTTAGGATTTTTTAAAATAGAAATCACTGCTTATGACTGACCGAGTGAAATTAAGGAGTACGCCTTGAAACTAATAGCCATTTTAAAGTGACAACCTTGGCCGAAATTTTTTAGTCAGACATTTCCTGAGAGAGAGAGAGAGAGAGAGAGAGAGAGAGAGAGAGAGAGAGAGAGAGAGAGAGAGAGAGAGAGAGAGAGAGAGAGAGAGGGGGGGGGGAGGCCTAAAAAAAATAGTGCTTTCCTTGTTAAACAAGGGAGGGACCAAGTGTCTGTCTTGCTAGAAAGACAAGGTTGAGTGCCGGATACACAAGTTTAAAAACTAACAGCATTATTTTCCGAGGGAGAAGGGACTCGACAGTCCGGAGACGGTGTCCGAAAAAAATGGGAGAAGGGACGAGTGAAGTCCGAAAGGGGAAAGTGAGAATAGCGAGTCAAATCTAAGAAGTCCAACAAGGACAAGGCAAGCGGAAATGGAAGACTCGATGAAATAGGAACGTTGGAACACAGGGAGGTGAAGCTATCAGTCGTGGACATTGCGCTCTTTTCACCACTCGGTATGGTAATGTAATAAATCCACATTAAACACTGTTAATAAATCATGTTGATATTGTTTAAGCTGAATTGAAATTACCAATAATAATTTGTTTGATTAAATTTGTTATTTTTCGTGTACATGTATTGCATTATTCCTTCCCAACAATCTTGACTAGTTCTCTATTGAAAATCTATATTTCACTCACATCGCGTCATAATATCGAGAGAAGTCATTCCCTACATAACGTAGCTAAATCCAATTAAAACCCTCTAAGCACGAGGGAGAACTTTACACTTAATGTGAAAATAACAATGTGCATGTCTGGGAATGATGCGTATTTGTTGCTAGATTGGTTGAGACATATTTGTGGTCAAAACTATTACAAAAGTCATACAGGTCATGTCTTTATTCAGTACCTACTAATTCAGTAACGGATATCTTTTTAAATTTGATAGCACATATCTTTAAATAGCGTATATTCACTTTATTTGGATCCTCATACATCCATATTCCTTTGGAAGATCGTTATTAACACGCCCCGATAAACACAGATAGCAACATTCAATGTTTAAAAAACTTGGACAGTTTTGGAATAGGTCATCGTCGGTGTGTGATCCAGTACAAACCGGGTTGAATGTCGCGTGTTGTGATGACACTATGAAAGCTATGCTATGTTGAGAAAAATAGTACTACCCTGTATTGTGGTGATCAGTCAGACTTTTTGTCGCCGAATTTAACACTTGACCACGAATTGTAAAAGTCTATAGCGATCAAACATTTGTAACGAATGTTTCTTAATAACAGTTAAAGTAAAGAATATTCAACAATTAGAACTGATAGACTTTGGTAAAACTATAAGAGTATTAAACATTTAGAACAAGCATTAGTATCTAATTTACGATAAATAAATGCTCTTACATGACCAAATCGAAGTACACTACAGCAGTGTTCAAGAATAGCATTCACTAGATAAACACTGTTTTGCTGTTTGTTTGAAATATCATGCAAGATATTCCGGAAAGCGTTAGAAATGGTGCAACGTTGCAATTCAGTGATAATACAATGAAAAAAATCATTATCAATCTTGATAGCAAGATGGTTAAACAGTGCAGTATGGGGTAGGAATAAATTGTAGAAATTTACAGTACAATTTGACGCTCTAGTACACCACTTAACAATGTCGTTCTATAATGATCTATTATGACTGAGCACAAAGAGAGACATAATTTATAGAAAAGAAAGTTCAATTGAAAACAAAACACGGAGATTCTGTACATGGTGTATCTGTCTGTAGCATCGTCATACATCAGGGGAAGAAACAAATCGTTATACATCAGGGGAAGAAACAAATCAGGTCATCTTGCTTTCTTTACAAGAGACATCTTTACTATGATCTTGAAAATGCAGTTGTTTACACAAATCAAAACATTTTGTTACCTTTAGTTTCAGGGTTTTTCTTCCCGAAAAAGATCCATCTTTTTGTGGTTTGACCAATACGGTTATAGTTAAAAGCCAGTTACTAAATCATATACTGCTCAAATATTTAAAAACAAACAAACATCCATTCTGTAAGAAAATAGTCTACCTAGAAAGCTTATGTGAAGTTAATTGTATTGGGCAGTTTTCCATAAACACGGTCAACACATTTTACTTTTATGTCTAAACCCCTAATGGAAAATTAATAATATCGCTTGTACAACTACTTTTTCATTTTTCTTGTGTGAGTTTGAACTAGTAACGAGACAAATTTCCAGATGGGATATGATATATTTATTTATAGATGTGGTAATGAGTTCGGTTCTATTCCAGTAAATGCAAGATTTTAAACACAGAGGCGTCCGCATAATCACTTTGGTGGAAAGGAAAACATGAGGTGGTCAGCTATCAAGTTTTACTGATTTATTCCAAAACATGTTTAGGGGTGAAATCGGGTGGTGTGCTCCACCCCCCCCCCCCCCCCCCCCCGTCTTTATGTGTGGGCGCTAATGGTTGAGCAAATACATACATACGAACCGATTACTACTATTTGACTGACATGACACCAAATACTACTATTTCAATTACACGACACCGAATACATATATTTCAATGAAATGACACAGTAAACTATTTGATTGACATGACAATGAATACTACTATTTCAATGACACGATGCCAAATATATATATTTCAATGACATGACATCGAATAATATTTGATTTACATGACACTGAAACCTATTTGAGTGAAATGACAATGAATGCTACTATCAATGACATGACACCGAAAATTATCTAATTGACATCACACCGAAAACTATTTGATTGACATAACACCGAAAAGTATTTGAGTTACATGACAAGGAATACTACTATTTCAATGACATGACACCGAAAACTATCTAATTGACATGACACTGAAAACTATTTGATTGACATGACACCGAAAAGTATTTGAGTGACATGACAATGTATACTACTATTTCAATGACATTAAACCATTTACTACTTGATATTTTTGAGTTCAAAAGGAAATATTTAGAAATTTTTCAGTTAACTATGCCCATTAGCTAGCGAGCATATCAAACATGGATTGTAATATGCTGCTAACATAACAGATAATTTATTTTGCTCATTCAGTGATATTGCATGTCTATGCTGAAATCAGAAAACTATGGATCTTTGATATTCACTTCTGATACACTGATCGGTGAAACTGTGATATGCACATTATTACCAGACAAAAATCCGACCAAGAAAACGGCATGATGTTAGAATATTTTTTTGATATTATGTCTTATAAATTATCAGATTGTTCAGTTTTATTAACGGTCAGCTCTGTAAATTGTTCAATAAATTCAGAACTGTATTCATGTGAGTTTGCGACTGTCGTTATGAACAGGGTTATTGAATTTTCCGACACCTTGTACAAGCAAACACTTTTTCGCTGGGCATGTAATGTGGACTATTTTGCGAATTAATATTGTAGTAGTAGCACTATTAGTATTTTTTTTTTATCTCAACGATGAGTGTGAGATTAGTAGACAAAACAATGTTCTTAAATCTCCACTTGACATCATGGTCCTTAAGATAAAAAACACGACAAGAAAGGGTCCTCATGGAGTGGTGATAAAGTCTTCCGTTGACCCTATCGCTTACAAAAACCGCGTATAATACCAAAAGAGCATTCTCTGTCGTTATCACGTACTTAAAGTTTTCCTTTTAAATAGCTCTTTAGAAATAATATAATTTTTCTTTAGTGAGCAACAAGTATCGAAATGCAGGTCTGTAAGTGTTGATGTTACATTATGATGCAGTTCTCGGGTTTTGTTATGTTTGTCTGGATGTCTGTGATACTAATTGGTAAACATTACAAGAGAGAGAGAGAGAGAGAGAGAGGGGGGGGGGGGGAAGGGAGGAGGGGATTCGGTTTTAACGTCAGGGCTTGCTCATCTTAGATGCATTCTTTTCGGCCGACTGGACTTTCGCCAATGTCTTCCGAGCAAAAATAACCTTGGGATAAATAAAAAAATAGTACCATTATTTCATTGATATAATTCATTTATGACTATACGTTTTGGCTTTATGAAACGGGGTGGGGGGATGGGACTGGGTGAGGGGTCGTTACAAGATACTGAACGCCAATGAGCTCATAGATCATGATTATCTAGGTACGTATTCATTTTAGGTGGGTTGTCCATTGTTCAAATCTTGGGATCTGGCATCTACTGTTGCCGTGGATATATTGTAAATCATCGGTTACGTTCAAGTTCAATAGTTTAATTATTATTTCCGTTGTAGGTAAATTCTTGGAAGCTTTTTACTTTGTATGTCTCCAGTTTCCTTTTTTTTAAAATTGTTATTATGTTTGGCACGTAAAAGAAAAAGAAAAAAATTAAGCACCATTAGAAATGATTCTCATAAGATCAAAAGTTTGGGACAAAGTGTCATATAGGAGGATGCTAATAAGGCTACAAAGACATTGCCGCTGGCAAGTCAATGTATGGATTTCTTTTAAAGATAACCTCTTATGATCAAGTTTGAATATGCCAGGACTGCGATTTGGTTAGCTTCCACTGTGACCGTTCGTCTTCCAATATATGATTTCGTTCACTCGAAATCATCGATCTCGATTAAAATTTAAAAATGATCCATATAAAATAGTCACTAAATTTTTCTATCGTTAGAAATAGAATATCAACACTAATTAAGAACCATGTTTCGACCTGTCAAGCCATTTCTGTATCGAACCTAGCATGAGTGTTTCTAATTACGATGCACTGATTACAATCAATGGCATATCAACACATTAATTATTATGTTGCACAAAGTGCCGTGAGTAGTAATGTGTGACGATCTAGCCTCAATGGGAAATCCAGTAAAAAAGGGCTTAGGACCCTCTAGCCTCAAGATTTCTGGCCTCAAGGGAAAATCCAGTTAAAAAGGCTTTGGGACCCTTTAGTCTCAAGGTGGGACTATCTAGCCTCAAAGGTGAATTTAACATGGTGGGACTATATAGCCTCAAGGGAAATTTAACATAGCGGGACTAGATAGCCTCAAGGGAAATTTAACATAGTGGGACTATATAGCCTCAAGGGAAATTTAACATAGCGGGACTAGATAGCCTCAAGGGAAATCTAACATATTGGGACTATATAGCCTCAAGGGGAATTTAACATAGCGGGACTAGATAGCCTCAAGGGAAATCTAACATATTGGGACTATATAGCCTCAAGGGGAATTTAACATAGGTAATATTATTTGTATTTGGGACTATCTAGCAATTAGGGAAATGGAGGCAAAGAAAGCAAATATCTTTTCGAGGTATATGAGTGGCCCTGAAAACAAACCACACAATCTCCTATCAAAACATAAGGGAAAGAAAATAAAATCACACAATCTCCTATCCACACAGAAGGAAAGGAAAACAAAACAAGGTTAATTAAGAACACCATACATTCTATGTGAAATATGTTCATTGTTTTCATTCATTCATCAATTTAATAAAAAGGTAGTGTGATATTTATTGTCGACAGACTTCTTAACATATCTCAAATTTAAGGGATGTCATGTGTTTCTCAGCACACGCTACAAACAATGTTGCCAAATTTTAACAAACCTAAGGGTGGAGTGGAAAAAAGCAGCACCAAAACGTGCTTTATTCTATCGACAGTCTAAGCTGTGTGTTGAGAAGTCAGTCGAAAATAAATATCACACTACCTTTTGTATCTAGTATAAACAGTTCTTTCTTGTTTTGGTTTTGGAGGAAGTTTTTTTGTTGTTGATAATACAAGGATTTACCACATGATCAAGATTTTTAGGGTGAAAAAGTTAAAGATGTAGTGTAAATGTAGACAGGAGAGGGCCGAAATGAGTCAGGAAATCAATGACATTGATGATGATGGTTTCGCATTCTGCAAAATTTCAGGGTCGGTATTTAGTTACTAAGTAGCCTGTTGGGTCCGCCCATTAAATGGTATTGGCTTGCCAATGATATCTCCGATATAGTGAGAGCTTCAACCACTTCTGACCAGCAATTCCCTCTGTCATATTTGACCCTATGAATTCGGGGTTAGGTGACCACAGTGGCCTACAATATTTCACTAAATCAGCTTATATAAGTATTGTTTATATTCACACTTCAGATGGAAAATTTCATGTCCACCTCCCAAAATTTGCAACAATAAAGTCTATCTGCATCATTTGCAGAGAACAGTCTCACAACTCCAATTACTTTCTCCTATTCATCCTTTTCATCCCCTTCCATTCTCCTATTCAGCCTTTTCATCCTCTTCAATTCCCCATTTCAACCTTGTCATCTCTTCCATTTTCCATCTGAACCTTTTCTACCCCCTCCATTCTCCTACTCAACCTTTTCATCCCTTTCCATTCTCCATCTGAACCTTTCTCAATCCTTTCCATACTCTAATTTAACCTTTTGCATACTATTCTATTCTCTGTCTGAACCTTTTCAACCTCTTCCATTCTCCTATTCAACCTCTTGATCCCTTTCCATTCACCATCTGAGCTTTTCAACCCTTTCCATTATCCTATTCAATTTTTTTCATACCCTTCCATTATCCATCTGAACCTTTTCATCCCTTTTCATTTTCCATCTGAACCTTTTCATACCCTTTCTCCATCTGAAACTTGTCATCCCCTTCCATTCTCCTATTCAACCGTTTCATCCCCATCCATTCTCCATCACAACCTTTTCATTCCTTTCCATTCTCCAATTCAACCTTTTCATTCCCATCCATTCTCCATCACAACCTTTTCATTCCTTTCCATTCTCCTATGCAACCTTTGCATCCACTTCCATTGTCCTATTCTATCTTTTCATCCTCTTCCATTCTCCATCTGAACCTTTTAGACCCCCTTCCATTCTCCATCTAAATCTTTATACACTTTTACAAACCTATACCAGGAAGCTTATCAGCAAACAGTTTCCTAAAATAATGATTGAGTAATCGTTACTTTTTGAGGAGCGGACCCTACAGACCACCTGCAATTAAATATTAACGGAGCGATTTTCCAGATTATGATCCATTTCCCAAGACTGATAGTCTGTCTTTTTAACTGTCTATAATGTTTGATATGTTTTCCCAGTTCTAGTTCCACACTTGCTCATCATGCGAAACCTGATAATGATAACTGTTTGTCATGTTTATTTTATTACTTCTAACCTTCTGCTCATTATAAAATCCCTTTTTTCATCTTCAGAATAAAGCAGAAGAAACACACAATTTTATTCAAATACTTACATTTGGCAAGCTAACTTACGAAGGTAATTCGCTTTGTTCTGCAGGTAGGAAATGAATGTTTTATCAATATTGCAAATGAAAGAAAACGTTTGGAAAAGACAATGGATACGGCATACAATTTTCATCGTGTTCTTTTTCTGGTAACAACATTTTGTTCTAGTTTGTATTGATGTCGTCCAATACAACTGTGGATAGTATAGTGTAGTGAAGTGTATTTTGGTGTTGTAATAATAATAATAATAATAATAATAATAATAATAATAATAATAATAATAATGATAATAATGACGAGGACATTGTATAGCGCCTATTTAGACGCTCTAAGCACTTTACAATAACTATATAAAAAAAAGAAAAAACAACAAAAAGCCATGAAATTAGAAAACATAAAAAAGCTGAAAATATGTAAGGTAGGAAACATAAGGAAAGTGATCACTGTGTCTTTGTGTCTAATTTCAATGGGCAATTCGTTCCACGTTGCTGGGCCTGGTATGCAAAAGAACGTAGTCCATATAACTTCGTTTGCATTGTAGGAATAATGAATATACGATTGTCAGACGAGGAGCGTAAGTATATTGCCTGTGTGCACACATGGATGAGGCCGGATAGGGATACTCGATTGGAGTCCGTTAGTGAAGAGTGGCACAGAGAACAAATTTTGTGTATGGTATTTACGTGATTTCTTGAACGTAGGTTTGTTCTGATAGTTTCTAGAATATCACGTGACCCCTTGTTTACGTAAAAAACAGAGATATAAACCAGGTTTAGGAGAGAGCTATTCAGTAGAAGTTGGCCTTTTATAATATTAAGTTGTGTCTTCTTTTTGAGTTATTTTCAATTACCGTGTACTGGAAATTGTGTTTTGGAGCAAGAGGAATTATTTTATTATTTATCTGGAAAAGAATATGTGCTCATAGATTTTCATTTGGATTATAATTATAAAACTAAAACTGACTTTATTACGTGCCATCGTCGTCCATATTGGATTACATCGTCAAGTTTCGAACCGGGAACTATTAGGACATTTATTTATCAGGACTCTTGCAATTCCACTAGTGGATTATATTGTGAATTCTCTTTTGGATACATTTTTGGACTTGATTCTCTAAAACCGTAAGTTTATTTATTTTCTTTTATGAAAATATTTGTACTTAATAAATTGTTTGTTAAATTTTACAAGCTTGTTATTTTCCCTTCTTTCTATGTTGCTGCTTATTCGAGCCTAAGTACGTAGCACACGTGAACACCAATATTGATGTATTGCCTAGATCCGCTATAACCGGACAGCTTGCAATAGCCTCTCATGCTTGGAGGTATTAACTGAATTTTAATTAGAGTTCATGCCATACAGATCTAGCAGATATGCTAGTGTAAAGTCATATAGCGGTTAAATGACGAATTGAGACGAACAAGAGAAAATTATAGGAAGTTATAATCCTTTTAAAACAGATGTTATAAAATGATATTTTCCATGACAGTTATTAATGCAGACAGCCTAGAGAGAATTATTATGCCCTTTATGAGAATGATAAAGATTTTTGGCGGGTAAAGAAGTTATCCTTATTGTCTAAGCTAAACGGGGAAGGGTGTTCCAAGACGGAATTCATGGTTCTAAAATAGTTCCCCTCGTACAATTATTCAGTTCATGTTTTACTGCAAAAGGAAAAGTCTGATGAGCTCCTAGAAAATTAATAATGAGGTCTGGAACTTTAGAAACCTGCATCGGAAGGACAGAGGGAGTGTGTGTGTGTGTGTGTGTGTGTGTGTGTGTGTGTGTGTGTGTGTGTGTGTGTGTGTGTGTGTGTGTTTTTATTAGCCTCTTCGGGTTATGAAATCTTAGTTGCGGACTGCGCTATCTTTCCCACTGTGCAATCAAGTGTGTGGATCTCACTGGATAGTTTCGCATTTTGAAACCTCCCAAATATTTAAATCTGTAAAGTGGTTTAGATTTACTTTGAGTTAAGCTTGGAAACTGATTGACTTGTTGGTGACTGCCTGTCACAGTTAGATTAGCACAGGAAATCGAATGATCCGCGGGCTTGACTTGCTTATTTACATGTGTCTGCTACAGAGGCAAATATCTAAAAATTCAGATGGTTGAAGGATGATGAAAAGTATGCTAATTTGTTACAGTACTAGTGAACTTTATTCATGTATAAGGCACATACTAATTCTTTTAGCTCTCTTGTCACAGGAAAATATTCAATATCCCCCTTTCTGTAAAAAATGAATGTAAAAAAAAGGGGTTGGGGCAGGGTTGATTCAGTATAAAAGCCACTAGTTGCATGAGGAATTAACTTTAATTTCTCAGTCAGAATCTTACAAGCGTCATTTCAACAAAAACCATTAGTTCATTTTTATTTGTGTCTTTAATGTAATATTATTATCATTTTTCTCCTATAGGTCATTGTCGGACAAAAATTTGCCAAAACAACTGTCCAGTGAGACCGTAGAGCTTTCTTTCCCTTGAAATATATCATAGATCAAGTAGTAGAGAGGGTGAACCCTACAACTTGTTGAGGTTTCTATTTGTCAAACCAAGGCTTGTTACAAAACCAAAAAATAGGAAAAAGGTGAACCTTACAACTTTTATAAGTGTCTATTTGGCAAAGCAGGGTTTCCTACGAAACTAAAAAAATAGGAAAAAGGTGAACCCAGGTGTCAATTTGTTAAACCAATGCTTGTTATGAAAAAAAGTGTCAGAAAATGAAATTACCTCTGACGTATTTGTTGTCGCGGTTTCGTTAGCTGTTAATAATTAAATCATATCATATAACAATAATGGTAGAAGAATCATTAAAAATAAAGACTAGACTAGCTCAAGTGCGATTAGAGTAAATAAAGAGATTTATCCCTGTGAGAGATTCTGTCAGACAAAAATTTCAACAATAGCAGGAAGCTAAGGTTGATTTTGCAATAGGTGCTGAACAATTATTCAAACCTGTTACTAGAGGTTATAGATGGAAAAGAAGGAGAAGAAGAAGAAAAAAAAATCACTGAGATAACCGGAGAAACATCTAGACTTTTACAAAATCTTCCTCCTGCAATAACACAGCCGGCAAGGCTTCAATCAGGTCCAAAAAAAATGGTGAAGAAATAATTGAAGAATTACGTAATGAATGTACTGAGGAGGCTTTAACAGTAATCGATAAAAGTGACGCAAAAGGACTTCCAGCTCTCATTTTTACGACTTATGAAAATAATGGAAAAATGTTGAAACCGAAATATAAGGGATATATTAGAAGTAAACAACAGTGGGCTGATGTATTTTATAAAATTAAAACTGAAACAGGTCGAGTTGATACAAAAAAAAATGTATCGTATATGGGATATCTTGATGCGTTAGGTAATATGTATGATCAATATGAAGAACTAAAACAGCAAGTAATAGTAAAACAAAAACCGCAAAAATTGCAAGGAAAAGACAACAATCTTCAAAGCAAATGTCTTTCTCACCTCATCAAGAAAGAATAACAAAATTATAATTTTCAAGAAATATCAGACGATGATCTTCAAGAAATTAACAGATCACTGGAATCTCTACAAAAAGTATCTGATGATGTGCAAGGCGCACCTCGTACTACCGGGAAGGGACTTTCTCCCTCTGGAACTCATGATAGTGGTCTTGTTCGCTGTCCTAATAATATTCTCTCGGACATAGCACGATTAGAAGTTAACTCGTTGATGATCACCATAGTGACTAATTGTCACCCGATTAGATAAATAACATTTAAATAAAATGATCATACATCGTAATCACAACAAGCCAACTATGACTTATATAGTAAATTCACGATTGCCTGTTTATAAAGTGTATTATGGAGATGATATTGGTGATGTTGTTCAAGGGATATTCACAAGAATGGCTCCAAAAGTAGTATCAATCGCAAAACAATTATCGATGAAAGCTTTTGATGTTATTCGTGATAAAGGTATTAGCGCTGTTGGTGATGTTGCCGGTAAAGCATTTTACGCGGCCAAGGAAAAACTAATCACGCTGATTCGACGACGAAAAAAAACCCACCATAGGTAAAACTACCATCTACGGAGATCATGCCTGTAAGTGTTAGCAAAATAAACAAAGCGGTGGATCAAAAAAAGCAGCGGGAATAAATGAAGGATTTGTAGCTCAAGGAAATATCACTGCAAATATAATAGCGGAAAGTTGTTTGAAATCCCGAGCAAGATCGCGATTTAGATTGAGAAATATATAATAAAATGTTCATATCTTCAACCGTCCCAGCATTGGATATGGATGCCCCGGTGCTCAAAGATGATTCTGTAAATAATTATCAATTTTATAAATACAAAGCAATACAACCAAATGAACGAGAGGGAACGATACGAGTAAATACCTTCTACCCGCTGAAGCATTTATTGAAGTAGAAGGACAACTTGTAAAAAATGTTGAAGCTAATACGCCATATGACGCAAATGTCCGAGTTGGTTTTGTCAATAACGGTATTATGTCATTATTTAGTAGCGCTATATATATATATGATTGATGATAGAGACATTTAGTCTATTCAAAAGGATGTTGATATCTCCACAACAATAGTTGGGTTAGCGAGATATTCTGATGATTATAAAAGATCGGCTGGACCATCTGTAATGTTCGCTAAGGTGATGATAATGATGCAATCTGGCGAGATGCTGCTGTTCCTGCTGGTAAATTTAAAAATAATAAAACTCTCATTATGGATGCCATTATTGACTCCATCAATCGTCGCAAATCAAAAAGTACTATCATTTATGAATGCAGGTGGTAAATCATTATTGTCATGGCTAACAACAACAATAGCTAGTCTGCAGAGTCCCAATAATGGAGACCTTTAATGGCATGCTACATCAAACAAGGGTGTTTCTACGCCTCGACACATATTTATTGCTTTACAGGATATTAGGAGATTAAATTTTCAGGAAAGCAGCAATAGGATATTTGATCAACTAGGTGTTAACGAAGTCTCGTTAAAAAAACGGTCAACAGGAACCAGCTGTGAATATTTCACTAAATTACGGACAAAATCAAATAGCACGCTCATACCATCGTTTGCTGACATTTATGAGACGTGATCAAAATGTAGATACGGGTCTGCAAATATCACAATTAGATTTTAGAAATCTATATCCAATTTATTACTTTTCACTGGAACATCTTGACTTAACTATACAATCCGTCGTTGACGTATACTTTGAAGCTCGTGCCACACAACCTCCCGTTGTCGCGGCAGGTCCACCAATTGTTTACGGTGATTATAGAGCAATTGCCGTCATTCTCAGTGAAAAAATAATGCTACTCTCAAAGGTTTTAGTGGACGAATGAGTATAGTTGATGCGCCAATAGGAAACACGTAGACAATTAGATCAATCTCGTAATAAATAAAATGTTATATAGTCACGTTAGTGTTACTCTGACTCCTGGTCAGATTAAAAAGTTGCAATCGGATTCAGCTAAAAAATGTGGAACTACGATATCGTTAAAACACAATCAGATGTCTGGTGGTCAGAATAAACTATCACTGACAGCTCGTCAGATTAAGCATTTCAATGTTACTAAAAATGATAAAAAGGTGTTCAGGTTACTCTCTCGGTGGCCGCGATCAAAGACATGATTAAATCAGGTGGTATATTTCCACTTCTCGCCGCGTTACCAGCGATGATTGCCGCCGCCGCCCCGCAGTTGCAAATGTTGCCGCGTTAGGAGCAGTTGGAACCGCTGCCGAGATGGCACTAAAAAAATCAACTGGAAAGGGATATAAAAAAAGGGAAAGGGTTTAAGACTACCAGGGACTCCGTATTCATGGTACAGCGGAAAAGGCCTGAGGTTGCCAGGTACGGTTTACTAAAACCAGTCAAATTTTGATTTACTTGATGCTGCCAAAACATTAGCGATAAGAAACTGCAGAGGTGTTTTTATGCGATATCAATTACCACAACAACCAAACAGCACTGAAACCGGTATCATTAATCTCGATAACAGCACCAGACCTTGAACTCACTGGGTTGCACACGTGATTGATCCACGTGGAATTTTTTTTTTTTTTTATTCTTATGAGTTAGCGCAACCTAAAGAATTTATGCGTTATATACAACAATTAAAATCCTTTCATAAAATGAAGACCTGGTACTCCACGTTACCAACACAGACAATGACCGACCCACCAATATGTGGCCAAGAAGTAATAAATGTACTTAAATCTATACATCATCGACTAAACCGCCCTATAAAACCGTACACGAATACACTAGTAATCGCTTTTCTTTAGAGATCTTAAAATATAATGATTGATATTTATGGCAGAGCTTACTCAAGCCTGAAAAAACCCATAGGGGAAATATCTGCAACAAGAGATGTAAAGAAAATTATCGAAGATGAATTATCCAAGATGTTAAATCTTGCAAGTGTGGATCCAAACGAAATACAAAATTCAAGACAAACAGGGTAAATTGAAAACTATTAATATTTCCTTTAATGATATTATAGTTAAAATTAATGGAGTAAACGAAAATTCCCTAACGGTGTTTGATTCCATCCGTAAGATTAAACCAGAAGTTCTTTTTCCAACTGTAATAGATAATATCAACAACCGAGTAACAAAATCCTATGACACAATGACAGGTAACCTCGACATGAACTCGAATAAAATAACCGCACTTGGCAATCCAACACTGGACACTGTGACAAAAAAATATGTAGACGTGCTGAAACATGAATATAAAACCATGGATGATAAACTAATAGCACAGCAACACGAATATAAACCCACGGATGGTAAACTAACAACACAGCAACACGAATATAAAACCACAGGTGATACACTAACAGTGCTGCAACACGAATATAAAACCACAGATGGTAAACTAACAACGCAGCAACACGAATATAAAACCAAAGGTGATAAACTAACAGTGCTGCAACACGAATATAAAACCACAGATGGTAAACTAACAACGCAGCAACACGAATATAAAACCAAAGGTGATAAACTAACAGTGCAGCAACACGAATATAAAACCACAGATGGTAAACTAACAACGCAGCAACACGAATATAAAACCAAAGGTGATAAACTAACCACGCAGCAACACGAATATAAAACCACAGATGGTAAACTAACAACGCAGCAACACGAATATAAAACCAAAGGTGATAAACTAACAACGCTGCAACACGAATATAAAACCACAGATGGTAAACTAACAACGCAGCAACACGAATATAAAACCAAAGGTGATAAACTAACAACGCAGCAACACGAATATAAAACCACAGATGGTAAACTAACAACACAGCAACACGAATATAAAACCAAAAGTGATAAACTAACAACGCAGCAACACGAATATAAAACCACAGATGGTAAACTAACAACGCAGCAACACGAATATAAAACCAAAAGTGATAAACTAACAGTGCTGCAACACGAATATAAACCCAAGGATGGTAAACTAACAACACAGCAACACGAATATAAAACCAAAAGTGATAAACTAACAGTGCTGCAACACGAATATAAAACCACAGATGATAAACTAAGAACGCAGCAACACGAATATAAAACCAAAAGTGATAAACTAACAGTGCTGCAACACGAATATAAACCCACGGATGGTAAACTAACAACACAGCAACACGAATATAAAACCAAAAGTGATAAACTAACAGTGCTGCAACACGAATATAAAACCACAGATGGTAAACTAACAACGCAGCAACACGAATATAAAACCAAAGGTGATAAACTAACAGTGCTGCAACACGAATATAAAACCACAGATGGTAAACTAACAACGCAGCAACACGAATATAAAACCAAAGGTGATAAACTAACAGTGCTGCAACACGAATATAAAACCACAGATGGTAAACTAACAACGCAGCAACACGAATATAAAACCAAAGGTGATAAACTAACAGTGCTGCAACACGAATATAAAACCACAGATGGTAAACTAACAACGCAGCAACACGAATATAAAACCAAAGGTGATAAACTAACAGTGCTGCAACACGAATATAAAACCACAGATGGTAAACTAACAACGCAGCAACACGAATATAAAACCAAAGGTGATAAACTAACAACGCAGCAACACGAATATAAAACCACAGATGGTAAACTAACAACGCAGCAACACGAATATAAAACCAAAGGTGATAAACTAACAACGCAGCAACACGAATATAAAACCACAGACGGTAAACTAACAACACAGCAACACGAATATAAAACCAAAGGTGATAAACTAACAACGCAGCAACACGAATATAAAACCACAGATGGTAAACTAACAACGCAGCAACACGAATATAAAACCAAAAGTGATAAACTAACAGTGCTGCAACACGAATATAAACCCACGGATGGTAAACTAACAACACAGCAACACGAATATAAAACCAAAAGTGATAAACTAACAGTGCTGCAACACGAATATAAAACCACAGATGATAAACTAACAACGCAGCAACACGAATATAAAACCAAAAGTGATAAACTAAAAGTGCTGCAACACGAATATAAACCCACGGATGGTAAACTAACAACACAGCAACACGAATATAAAACCAAAAGTGATAAACTAACAGTGCTGCAACACGAATATAAAACCACAGATGGTAAACTAACAACGCAGCAACACGAATATAAAACCAAAGGTGATAAACTAACAGTGCTGCAACACGAATATAAAACCACAGATGGTAAACTAACAACGCAGCAACACGAATATAAAACCAAAGATGATAAACTAACAGTGCTGCAACACGAATATAAAACCACAGATGGTAAACTAACAACGCAGCAACACGAATATAAAACCAAAGGTGATAAACTAACAGTGCCGCAACACGAATATAAAACCACAGATGGTAAACTAACAACGCAGCAACACGAATATAAAACCAAAGGTGATAAACTAACAGTGCTGCAACCCGAATATAAAACCACAGATGGTAAACTAACAACGCAGCAACACGAATATAAAACCAAAGGTGATAAACTAACAGTGCTGCAACACGAATATAAAACCACAGATGGTAAACTAACAACGCAGCAACACGAATATAAAACCAAAGGTGATAAACTAACAGTGCTGCAACACGAATATAAAACCACAGATGGTAAACTAACAACGCAGCAACACGAATATAAAACCAAAGGTGGTAAACTAACAGTGCTGCAACACGAATATAAAACCACAGATGGTAAACTAACAACGCAGCAACACGAATATAAAACCAAAGGTGATAAACTAACAGTGCTGCAACACGAATATAAAACCACAGATGGTAAACTAACAACGCAGCAACACGAATATAAAACCACAGATGATAAACTAACAACGCAGCATCACGAATATAAAACCACAGATGGTAAACTAACAACGCAGCAACACGAATATAAAACCAAAGGTGATAAACTAACAACGCAGCAACACGAATATAAAACCACAGATGGTAAACTAACAACGCAGCAACACGAATATAAAACCAAAAGTGATAAACTAACAACGCAGCAACACGAATATAAAACCACAGATGGTAAACTAACAACGCAGCAACACGAATATAAAACCAAAGGTGATAAACTAACAACGCAGCAACACGAATATAAAACCACAGATGGTAAACTAACAACGCAGCAACACGAATATAAAACCAAAGGTGATAAACTAACAACGCAGCAACACGAATATAAAACCACAGATGGTAAACTAACAACGCAGCAACACGAATATAAAACCAAACGTGATAAACTAACAGTGCTGCAACACGAATATAAACCCACGGATCGTAAACTAACAACGCAGCAACACGAATATAAAACCAAAAGTGATAAACTAACAGTGCTGCAACACGAATATAAAACCAAAGGTGATAAACTAACAGTGCTGCAACACGAATATAAAACCACAGATGGTAAACTAACAACGCAGCAACACGAATATAAAACCACAGATGATAAACTAACAACGCAGCAACACGAATATAAAACCACAGATGGTAAACTAACAACGCAGCAACACGAATATAAAACCAAAGGTGATAAACTAACAACGCAGCAACACGAATATAAAACCACAGATGGTAAACTAACAACGCAGCAACACGAATATAAAACCAAAAGTGATAAACTAACAACGCAGCAACACGAATATAAAACCACAGATGGTAAACTAACAACGCAGCAACACGAATATAAAACCAAAGGTGATAAACTAACAACGCAGCAACACGAATATAAAACCACAGATGGTAAACTAACAACGCAGCAACACGAATATAAAACCAAAAGTGATAAACTAACAACGCAGCAACACGAATATAAAACCACAGATGGTAAACTAACAACGCAGCAACACGAATATAAAACCAAAAGTGATAAACTAACAGTGCTGCAACACGAATATAAACCCACCGATGGTAAACTAACAACGCAGCAACACGAATATAAAACCAAAAGTGATAAACTAACAGTGCTGCAACACGAATATAAAACCACAGATGGTAAACTAACAACGCAGCAGCACGAATATAAAACCAAAGGTGATAAACTAACAGTGCTGCAACACGAATATAAAACCACAAATGGTAAACTAACAACGCAGCAACACGAATATAAAACCAAAGGTGATAAACTAACAACGCAGCAACACGAATATAAAACCACAGATGGTAAACTAACAACGCAGCAACACAAATATAAAACCAAAAGTGATAAACTAACAGTGCTGCAACACGAATATAAAACCACAGATGGTAAACGAACAACGCAGCAACACGAATATAAAACCAAAGGTGATAAACTAACAACGCAGCAACACGAATATTAAACCACAGATGGTAAACTAACAACGCTGCAACACGAATATAAAACCAAAGGTGATAAACTAACAGTGCTGCAACACGAATATAAACCCACGGATGGTAAACTAACAACGCAGCAGCACGAATATAAAACCAAAAGTGATAAACTAACAGCGCAGCAACACGAATATAAAACCACAGATGGTAAACTAACAACGCAGTAACACGAATATAAAACCAAAGGTGATAAACTAACAGTGCTGCAACACGAATAAAAAACCACAGATGGT
The DNA here is from genome assembly GCA_029339505.1 of Unio delphinus. Classification (NCBI taxonomy): domain Eukaryota; kingdom Metazoa; phylum Mollusca; class Bivalvia; order Unionida; family Unionidae; genus Unio; species Unio delphinus. The sequence continues at coordinate 15,565,588 of JAQISU010000014.1, forward strand.
AAACTAACAACGCAGCAACACGAATATAAAACCACAGATGGTAAACTAACAACGCAGCGAGCTGAGTATGATGTTCATGTAGACGCGTTTGCAAACCGCCATAGCAATTTGTAAAAATCGGATGAAACCATGGATAATTTCTTTGGTACTCCGCTGACTGTCCCAATGAAACTTTCTGATATTAGTACAAATATTGATACAATTAAACAAACACAGGACAATATCATTAGTGTATTTACTGATATCGCTGCATGGCTTGATAAAATCAAGATACAGCATAAACAAAATATCAATACCGTGTACTCAACACATCATGGATCTTTCACATGGACACCTCAAAGTAACATCATTCAAATTACTGCAGATGTCAGGGGTATCTATAGATTGACCCTGCTTTCAGCAGTACAGTTTAATGTGTCATCGGGTACATCTACGGGAATTAATACTGCAAGTGCAATTATAATAGATAAGGGTGTCATGGAAATGTTTACAATAACCCCTGTCAGTGGTAATTTAGCATCAACGTCAAGCACATGGTATGAAGAATTTGTAATTGATTTAAGTAAATAGTATAATGAATGTCCAACAATATTGATATGCTCAAGTACGCGAGTTTCAAACTAAACTAAAAAATCCTATTGACGAATATACAACGAAGATTAAAAAAATACCGTAGGTGAATTACCAGTGTTGACATTATTGTGTATATGGTTTCAAGTGTAATTCCTGGAACGGGTATACTGTTATCAGCGATAACAGATCTGACACCTGTAGTTGTCACAATTTGTGTGTCAATGGCTACAACAATTACAGGGGTTCTTACCATTAAACAAGCACTTCTTTAATTATATATCGGACCTATTAAACAAACACTTCTTTAAGTATATATTGGACCTATTAAACAAACATTACTTTAATTATATATTGGACCTATTAAACAAACACTTCTTTAATTATATATTGGACCTATTAAACAAACATAAATAGATGTCTGACCATTAAGATCTTTCAGAAGTTCAGGTGAACACAGTTATTGACCCATGAGTCATTTGATCAGAGCACTTACAATGCAAGCACTGGATGCAGATGATAAGATGGTGAGACATATACATATATATATATATATATATAAAGAATACAAATCATATGGCATATAACAGTCCTTTCAAATGCAAGGGATCACGTGTGTCAGGGATTGATAAAGATATTGCAGCCAATAGATATTGCAGCCAATAGATAAATCAGAGAAAAATATAATCTGCGACCAACCCACATTCAGAAAGAAAAGTAATTGGTCCCCACCAAAAAGTTCAATTCCAAATCTAGAAGCCTTTATCAACTCAGTTGAAAACGACACTTCCAGACACATCAACCATACTAACAGATATTCTAATTTGACAAAAGAAGAAACAGATGCCCTGCACTCATTGAAAAGCAGAACAGATATCATAATTAAGTCTGCAGATAAGGGTTCGGCTGTGGTCGTTATGAATAGGGAAGACTACATTAGTGAAGCAAATAGACAACTTAGTGACGCTAGATTCTACCAAAAACTAGATCATGATCCAACACTGGAATATGCAGAAACAATCACTAATACTATTAACGAGGCGTACCAAATTGGGCACATCGACCAGCAAACGAGAAACTACTTAAGCCCAGAAAACCCAAGGGCAGGTAGATGTTATCTTCTACCTAAAATCCACAAACAAGGAAACCCAGGCAGACCTATAATCTCTGGTAACGGGCATCCCACAGAAAGGATATCAGAATATTTGGATCATTTTATAAGACCATATGTCCACAAATTACCATCATATCTTCAGGACACGACAGATTACCTCATAAAGAGCAAAGCAAGCAAACCATTACTGCCAGATACCTTGCTTGTTTCCTTAGACGTCACATCTTTGTATACTAACATACCGCACAACGAAGGTTTACAGGCGTGTAGCGAAGCATGGGAAACAAGAACAGTAGACAATCCACCAACACACTTCCTAGTCCGACTCCTGGAACTGGTCCTAAAACTCAACAACTTTGAATTAAATGAAGAAAACTACCTTCAAATTAATGGAACCGCAATGGGTACAAAATGGCCCCTTCGTACGCTAATATTTTTATGGGAAAACTAGAGGGTCAACTATTAGCATCGGTTGAACTTGCACCATACCAGTGGGTACGCTTTATCGATGATATAGAACTGAAGTGGCAACATGGAAGAGAAAATCTGGATGATTTCATATCAAAGGCAAACAACTTCCATCCTTCAATAAAATTCACGGCTGAAGTCTCCAACTTAAACCACGTTTTCCTAGACACAACAACCAGACTGGTAGAAAACAAAATCCATACAGACATCTACTCGAAACCAACTGACAAACACCAATATCTCCTCCCAACCAGCTGTCACCCAAAACACTGCATTAGGAACATCCCGTATAGCCAGGCACTGAGGATACGCAGAATTTGCTCCGACGATGACACTTTCCTAGAAAGGTCTGAAGAGCTATCTAAACATTTAATTTACCGAGGCTACGACAAGGACCTGATTACTGAGGCAACCCAAAGGGCTAAGCTAACAAACCGCGATGACCTACTAAAATATGGAAAGAAGGAAAACGCCGATAGGATACCATTTATCCTGACCTACCATCCAGACAACCCCAAAATAGGTAAAATCATCGGGAAACACTGGCCCATCGTAGAATCATCGGATGCACTAAAGTTAATCTTCCCGAACAAACCTGTAGTTGTCTACCGGAGACCAAAAAACCTCAAGGACATCCTAGTCAGGGCGAAGCTAGCGCCAATCATTAATCAAGACAACCCGAGTCAATCTGGCCCCTGTCGCGATAAAAGGTGCAAAACCTGTCAACACATGATAGAAACCAGGACATTTTCTAGCACAGTGACGAGAGAAAAACTAAACATACATGGTCCAAACAAAACGTGCAAAACAGAGAATGTAATTTATCTCATCACATGTAAAATCTGTAGCCTGCAGTATGTCGGAGAAACTGAGAGGCTACACAAAAGGATCAACCTTCATAGATCTGATTGGATAACAAAGAAGCTATACAGAAGTCCGGTCGCAGAACACTTCTCCTCCCCTAGCCACACCTTCAGTGATGTAACACTTATTGCAATTGCTCACAACCACAACTGGAGCTCCGAAACCAGGAAAGAAAAGGAATCTTACTGGATACGATGCCTTCGAACGTTGAAACCAAGTGGTTTAAACCAAGAAGACTAGAAAAAGACAGCCGTGCACAAATGTAATTATCTTTTCCAGCTGACATATTTTCTATTAAATAATTCTCTAAATTTGCTTAATAGCCTCTTACTACTGATGTAAAATATCCGGGATATAATTTACGCGTACATAAATTTACATACAATAACATACGTGTCCCTACTGGTCATCGATTTTGACATTTTACAGCATCCGCAACAAGTTGAAGAAACTAGAAACACGATTTTTGTATTTTACTTGTCTGTCTTGTCTATGTTCTGTATTTGCCTTTGATAAAGACTCATTAAGAGTCGAAAGCGCTCAGGCTAGAGTGACACTAGTTCTGCACTGTTGTTATATATATATATATATATATATATATATATATATATATATATATATATATATATATATATATATATATATATGGAGGATTGTTATTCGTTTTGATTTTGTGGCAGAAAGGATAAGAATTGATTTTTTAAGTAGCAACATATACAATTTGCATTTAATTTTTCTTAACAGTCTATCAAGCAACACTACCATATATACATGTATTGATCACATGACTAATGCAGCAATGAGAACAAACATACTTAGATATTTTGATTACTGTGAATTCAGGTAAAATTAGGTATGGGTGTATATCTGATGTGTTTTACAATATCATTCCTTTTTTAAACTACTTCACAGTATTATTGTGAATCTAGCATGATGAAAATTATTCTGGCGAGTATATTTTGTTGTGTTTTACAGAATCATTCCATTTGCTGTGTTTTACAATATCATTCCATTTGAAGTGTTTTACAATATCATTTCTTTCTACTTTGTAGATAAACCAGATTTATGTTATATTTTGTAAAGACATAAAAAAGTGAAATAAGAAACAAATACAAAAATATTAAGAACAAGTCAAAAGGAAAGGAGGTATAAAGCATTATATTTATAAAATTTTGTATACAAACATACAGTTGAACAAAATATTACTTATTTAGTAAGATATATCTTTCATTGACATAATTACATCATTGCCAGGTAGGTATATACTTTTAGCTGACCACCAAAAGGACAGAAATGTTATAGCTGTTATGGGATGTAATATATAACAGAAATTAGAGAAAACTTAGAAAGGCAAGTGGTGGCTGAGAAGTTTGTACCAAACTGCAGATTGCACTGAACATAGATTAAGCAAATATTGAAGTCAAGATTAGTTTTTAGATATAAATGGTAATTTGCTTTAGCACTGTATTAAGTCCTGATATTGAAGAAAAAATATTTAACAGGCACTGTCCTGTTTGGTCAGAATTTTATGGATTGATTTCTCCACTAAATCTGACCAACCAATTAGAGTACTCCGGGCATCCAGGGTTAATTCCTTTGCTTCAGTATCCAGTAGGGATAGGTGTGTCAGGATCAATGCCTTATTCTCTGAAAAAGATAATCATAATGATTGAAATTATTACATTTCTGCCAGAACAATATCATAATCATCACCATTATTATACCCTTCCTCCCCATCTACGATAATCCTCCTTGACATTATAATAACCACCCTCCTTCTCAGCATCATGATGTTAATACCATAATTAATTTCTATTATCATTAGTACAACCACCTTGCATCAATCTATATTTTCAAATGAAGATAATGACCATATATACCTACTTATAAGTCCATCAGAAAGCTGCACAGACCTAGATCTGCTATTGCATGCATCAACAGATCTGGGTCTGTGCAGTTTATTAGGAGGAATTAGTAGAATAAACAACAAAATGCCCGATCTGCAGGTGCATTATGCTTCAGCAAATCAGGATCATATTTGAATGCAGTTTGACTCAACTAATAAGCGATTATAAATGGAATGTGCAATGAATTATATAACAGCCATTAACATTCAGCTGAAAAGTCAGAATATGACAAACAACTAGAGCTATTGCAAACAGCACCAATCATTAAAATTTGCTCAACGTAGACCAATTATCTGCCCTTGACCGTTTATAGGTGGTGCCATTGCTACTAGTCCAGCAGCTGATACGCACACATTCCAAAGTATGTTTAGGTGTTAATCATGGGATTACAATATGGTTTAATAACGATTCCATAGTTGAGAGAAAAACTAAGGAAAATAAATTCTGGATTTCAGGAAGAAACAATTAGCTAGTTGAAAGGTTTGCATGTTAATTTGCATCTCTAAACACATGTTACACATTGTCATTAATGAAAGTCAGAACCCTTCTGAAATGGGTCGCTTGTTATTATACAATCCTAATGTGATTCCATGGAAGAGCCCACTAACCATTAAACCACAGACAAGGGACTTATCTGTATAGATAATGTAACTTTATCTCCATACAGTGAAATATTACAGATTTTAATCATATTTTTACTCATTTAATGTGTGTAAGTGTCATGCTCCAGTGGAAGATATAAGAAGATATATATGAACCGGGCAGAGCCAACGCTTAGTGTTTTTGAGATTACATTTGAAGTTTATGCCAGCTCACCTCATGAACATGTTTGAATCATTACTGAATTCCTCCAAGACTGATGGTACAAGTTCATATTCCAAATTATACCATGCAGATGAATCCCAAATGACATCATCCATGGAATACATACAATTCTTATATATAATTTATCTCAAGTAATTCTTAAATGCATGATATTAATTAATTCACAACATGTAATATATTAATGGTCCTTGATTATGTTTCTTTATTTGCCTCCAAGTATGAATGTGTGGATTCATTGGACTTTTTCAATTCATGGTGTTTGCAGTAGCCTCAAAATCCACAAAACATTTACTCAGCAACAAAAGGCGAGATCAGAGTAACCATGCAGGCACATCTGTATCACCCAGCTGTGGGCATTGGCAGTGTTACTGATTTAGATCACAACTAAATGTGAATTCATAGTAACAGTGATGGTACACATATATACCCAGCAGCGGGCATTGACAATGAGTGTTACTGACCCTTTTCACAAATAAAAGTGAAATTGTGTGATTTTGCTGGCTTACCTTTATCACCCAGTAGTGAGGATTGACAGTAATTATGAATTTGTTCACAAATTAGAATGAAATCATAGCAACTGTGCAGGCATACCTGTACCACTAAGCTGTAAACATTGACAGTTTTTAAGACCTTGTTCACAAATAAAACTGAAAAAAATCATAGTGTTTTTTGTATGATACCTGTATCACCTAGCACTGAGCATAGTGTTTTTTGCATGATACCTGTATCACCTAGCACTGACCATAGTGTTTTTTGCATGATACCTGTATCACCTAGCACTGACCATAGTGTTTTTTGCATGATACCTGTATCACCTAGCACTGACCATAGTGTTTTTAGCATGATACCTGTATCACCTAGCACTGACCATAGTGTTTTTTGCATGATACCTGTATCACCTAGCACTGACCATAGTGGTTTTTGCATGATACCTGTATCACCTAGCACTGACCATAGTGTTTTTTGCATGATACCTGTATCACCTAGCACTGACCATAGTGTTTTTTGCATGATACCTGTATCACCTAGCAATGAGCATAGTGTTTTTTGCATGATACCTGTATCACCTAGCACTGAGCATAGTGTTTTTTGCATGATACCTGTATCACCTAGCACTGAGCATAGTGTTTTTTGCATGATACCTGTATCACCTAGCACTGACCATAGTGTTTTTAGCATGATACCTGTATCACCTAGCACTGACCATAGTGTTTTTAGCATGATACCTGTATCACCTAGCACTGACCATAGTGTTTTTAGCATGATACCTGTATCACCTAGCAATGAGCATAGTGTTTTTTGCATGATACCTGTATCACCTAGCAATGAGCATAGTGTTTTTTGCATGATACCTGTATCACCTAGCACTGACCATAGTATTTTTTGCATGATACCTGTATCACCTAGCACTGACCATAGTGTTTTTAGCATGATACCTGTATCACCTAGCACTGACCATAGTGTTTTTTGCATGATACCTGTATCACCTAGCACTGACCATAGTGTTTTTTGCATGATACCTGTATCACCTAGCACTGACCATAGTGTTTTTTGCATGATACCTGTATCACCTAGCACTGACCATAGTGTTTTTTGCATGATACCTGTATCACCTAGCAATGAGCATAGTGTTTTTAGCATGATACCTGTATCACCTAGCACTGAGCATTGGCACTGAGAGTCCATGACTGGTTTCACAAATATCTGCAGATGCCTCTTTCCCTCATTTGTGAAGTTGGTCATAATCTTGATGGAGTATTTTCCTGACCGTCCCACAGTGGCTTTGTACACTGTAAACAGAAAAAGTAGTTCAAACTAATATCTCACATATCTGTTAATGCAATGTGCTTTATGATTTGTCAAATGTCACAATGTGTAGCACTAGAATCACATAAATAATCTAAGAAAGACACTAGAATCACATAAATAATCTGAGAAAGACATTGTTTTGTTGTTGTAACAAATATTTAAAGTGTGTTGGTATATGGATTACCTTCTGGTGATTTTAATGGTGGTCTTATAGCTACAAAGGTATGTTGTACCAGCTCTAAAGAAACATTACTGGTAAGATTCAATTTTGCAATGGTAAAATAACCATTATTATCCTCACAATCAGACCTGAATTTTTAGTAAAGACATTAAGATCTCCATTTGTTGCAAATATTTGCTGATTGTTATGAGTCTATGCTCTTTAAATAAGTAACTGAAAAGAGTTAAGACAACAAGCTTTGTAAAATTTAACAAATTATTTATTTCCTCAGAATACAAAGTGAAAAATGAACTTAATTTTACGAATTAAATCCAAAAATAATCAAAGAATGAAAAAAATACAGGTCCTATTAATGAAAAGTTCAAATTGTATCTCAGTTCAAATCCCAATGAAATTCAAGATGGAAGGCAATGATGTGTGTAATAGTAAGCATTGCACTGAAGTGTCAACAGTCTAATATTGAATCACAGAAAATATTATCCAGTTTTGAATTCCATATCAAGTCCAGTGAATGTCTATGTCCAAAAATTATATCAGAGCACTTTTATATTTCCAGAGAAAATAACCACTTGAATTCAATAATTTGAAGAAAATAAAATTCAGCCCAAACTGGTCACAATATAATACAACTTAATTTGTCTAATATTAAAGCATATCTGATAGAATTTTTATCAGTTACACAACTACTTCAGACACAAAACAGATTCCTGAATGAGGGTCAAAAGTTCATGCTTCTGGAAAAAAAATTAAGTTTGTTACCAATTGACACATTGTCCAGGTATGACACTGACTCAACTTATTGATTCTCACTCTGAGAAAGATAGTTTTTTTTAAAAAAGTTGTGTACCAAATCTTGCACTGATTTTGGAACAAGGTCAGCAACTAGATACAGCATTTATTTTATTAGTTGTTTACATCGAGAAAATTTAAATTAAAAAAAATTAATTAGGTCAAACAGAACCGAACTCAAATTCTGGGAAATGTCACATCTAGTAAATTATGTTAAATTACAATGTAATCTAATGGAATTTTAAAAAATTCAAACTAAAAACTAAATGAAAAACAATTAAATTAAATATACATAACACTGATGAAAGTAATTATTTCATTATAATTGAAATATTGTTTAAGCCAGCTGCACAGACTATGCCATTTCCATAACATCATGCACAGTGGCGTAGCTGAGGGCTGCAGGGGGGTACATATGTCCCCGGGTGCCAAGGTACAGGGGCGCCAAAATGAGGTTTACAACGTTACATTAGAATAAGTAAACAAGGGGAATAAATTGGTCACAAGAAAAATGTGATTAAACGGGGAGGGGGCTGGGGCGTCAATTTTATAGTTCGTCCCTTGGCGCAAAATATCATAGCTATGCCTCTGATCATGCAGGTATCATTCTTTACAGGTATTGACCTATATTTGTGAGCACTTACATATATTTGTATTTTTGTTGGTACAAAAGCAACAATGAAAATGGCATGGTTAAATCAGAGATAATCTTATTTACATGTTGGGTATAACCGACAAGATTTGTGAGCAATGATTCAAATAAGCTGGTGTCAAAGAATGGTCTGTATGTTGTTGAACAGCAGATGCTGATCCAGAACTTAACTTGAATATTATTGTAAACCTGGAGTTTGGGTTCAAATATTGAAAAAAAAACGTTTGCTTAGAAGTTTTTATTTTACATGTGAAAAACTATGATTTGTTTTCCAATTTAGAGGTTTAAAATTGAGTGGTTCAGATGTTCATAGTTATATCTGGAGTAATTTCACTTATGGTTGTGAAGATGTTCTGTCATAAGTTTTATTAGGTGTGAAGTCTGTAACAAGCAACTGATATAACTGCTCATGCACAGACATTGTTCCTATGAACTCTCTCATAAGGTGTTAATCCCTAACAAGTAACTGATATAACCTCTCATGCACAGACGTTGTTCCTATGGGACCCTCTCATAAGACATAAAGTCCCTAACAAGTAACTGTCACAACTACTCATGTACAGTTTCCATGGTGCTCCCTCATCTTACATGAAGCTTCTAACAAGGATATGTTATAATTACTCATGTACAGACATTGTTCCTATGGTGTTCCCTCTTTACAGTGTTGTTCATTGGAACAACAATAGAGAGAAATCCATGCTCTACGTGAGGCTACCTCATAATAAGTAAAGGTCAGACAAGCTGTGTTATAAATTTTAGCCAACTTAATGGGATTCATGACTATAGCCAGGTTTTAAGAGGAAAATACATACAGAGGTGCATTGTGGGTATAATAGAATACTGTATTAGTATGACAAATAGCTATTTCACCTGCTTCTGCCTGACACACCATCATCTTGAAGTCTTCACTGCTGACATCAACTACTTCAGTACAAACAGGACAAGTCTAAAAAATACAAAGGACAAATGCACGATTTCATTAACAAAGTAAAGATCAATCTGAACTTATGACAAGGCATTCCAACAAAGAAGCCACAAATTTACAAACAAAAGAAAGCAAACTATACATAAAAAACACAAACAAAACAAATATAAAATTTCTGGAATTTGTATGCAGAGAGAGAATTTGTATGCATTAAATTTAACAAAGACTTTTGAAAAAAATAGCAGAAAATCCCATTAAATGACCAATTTCTGCAAGTTGCTTAATTTTATTGATATATGACCAGTATCTCCAGAAGTTAAAGAAAAGAGTTACCAGTTTTATTTAATTTATAATTGATTAATAATTGTTTTCGTTTCTAAACTGCTATATTGATGATAACAACTTTATGGCTGTGAAATTTAAATAATTATTCCAAGTTAATGTTGCTAATATAAGCTATTCTTTGAAAATTAGAGCTGTTTCTGTTCTTTGTAGTGTATAATCAATATTTTAAACAGTGTTTCTTTTAATATCATAAAGTCAACATGTTATTGACAGTTGCTTGCTGATTCCAACTTTGAAGGTAAAAGAATCCTGACATTCCAACTCTAATTTATGTTTTGTAAAGTCATTCTCTTAAAGGATTCTTCACTTTTTAAAACCAACATTGCATTGCATACCGAAACAGGTCCTGGTGCTGATCCTAGCTCTTCAGCTGAAAAACAAAATGATTGACAAGTATTGATTACTTAACATAGCCAAAACAGTGCATGATGGACTATACTTCCATATGATAAAATGAACAGCTGTCCCTCCCCCTTTCATAAACTGTTTTTTTTATTCATTACTTATTCCCTCAAAACGTAAAATTTATGCTATCTGGTAAACAAGTGGACATGATATCAATAACATGATTGGTATCTGGTCAATAGCTCTATACAGAAGCCAATAAATCAGGTTAGTAGGATGCTTATTATTGACATTTGTTCATATACTGTTAAACAGAGTTTTGATGAAAGTAAGAGTACCAAGACATTGTGGAAGAGTCTGAAAGATCTGAACCCACCCAAGAACAGTTGTCTCCCCACCCCCCACTAGACTTAAGCAAAATGATGATATAGTAACATTTGTACAAGACATTGTGGAAATGTTCAATAATTTCTTCATAAGCATCTCCTGTAACAGTATTCAGAACCAGACTAACATCCAATTGAACTTGATGCCCTTCTCTTATTTATAAGAGTTAAAAATACTGATGATAATTATTTTTCAATAGCTAATGTTATTAAAGCTGTTTTTGATATGCTAATTAAGGTGAATATTAATAAATCCTCTGGATTGCATTGTAATGGTCCACAAATTCATGAAATTGCTGCACCAGTAATAACAAAGTCAGTAACACATATCATAAACTTAAGTATAATGAGTGTTAATTTTCCAGACATATTGAAATGTGCAAAATTTACACCTTTTTAAGAAAGGAGAAAAGGAGGATCCATGGAATTACAGAAAAATATGAATTATATCTGTATTGTCAAAATTATTTAAAAATATGTAGCCATTCAGGTCTATAAACTATTTTAAACAAACTCTCTATTTCATAAAGCACAATCAGGATTTAGAAAGTACCACTCATGCCAAACAGAACTTAACAAATTGACTGATCTTGGGCTAAAGGAAATGGGTAATGGACATATGACTGGGATTGTTTTACCATCTACCATCAAATAATGAATCAGCAAATACAGATTTGTTTGCAGATGATGCAAGCTTGTACACATCTAGTTCTGATATTGATGTTGGAATGACCATATTGATAAGCTTTGTACAACACTGCCATAAAAATTTGCCCTACTCAGCAGAATCATGAAACATTTACCTATGGAAATACGCAAATTATAATACAAATCATATATTCTTCCAACAATGGATTAATATTCAAATGTATGGAGAAACTGTGCTAAATCTGAGCTTAACAGGATTTATAAACTTCAGAAACAAGCATAATTTTAGATGCATCTATTAATCATCCCTTAAAAGCATTGTTTACAGAGCTCAATCAATATGATACAATTTAAGAAACCATTGTTCCAAATTCAAGTAAAACATGGAGTATAACTCAATCAAATGCTAAGGTCTATTTTAATTTTAAGAAGTGTAACGAGTTTGGTTTCAGTTCATTAATTCCTTCCAAATTGTACAGAGACAAAAATGTTTGATGCACAGATTAAGTTCCATCTGAAACAAGAGCTAAAACTAAATCTAATTTTCAAAGGAAAAAAGTTAAAATTAAAACTAACGTACATGGCAGTCTCCTTTGACCATTGTCGTCATAGAAGCGCCAATATGGTTCCCATAGCTCTGGGAATGGAAGTTCCTCCTTTGTCCCACAGATGGTTTTGATCTCATATAGTGTCATGACAGAGTCTTCTGCAAAGGAATAAATTAATAATTAAACAATACTTCAATATGCGCTTATAATTCTAATACTTTCGAACTTCCTAAGCTTGGTTCTCTGTGCCAACTGACAAAATATCTTGGTATCAATAATGCCATTTTGATACCATGTATACTTGCATATGAATCCAACATTAAACAAACCAATGTACTAGTAGGTATAGGTCTATAATTACTAACAAATTACAAAAACTCAGATATGCTGGGGGCATTTCTGGTTCTGTGCGGTCTGCAGCGGGACTCAGCTTACATGTGAGTATAAAATGGTACTAAAATATATTAAACGTCTGTATAATGGCCACCTCAATCAAATTTTGGTTTTGACAAAGTCCACCTTGTGAGCATTTGCCTTCTTTTGAAACTGGTATGACATTAACAAATTCTGCACCCAAAAAAAGCTCAATTAATTTTATCTGATATGTAAAATAAGAATTCTTGAAGACAAAAGACAGAGGCAAGAGAAGGAGGAAGATGTGAACAGTCTTCTTATTTGATACACATAGGTGTATGTTGTCTGAGTGACATTTTATTCCATGGTACTGTATATACTCATTTTAATTTGAGTCAAATTTTTAAAAAAAACAAAGATCATAGTACATTACATTGGCTTAACCATCTCCTGAATTCTAGTGACAAAATCTGTTATAATTGAATGGCAGAATAAAGTCGTAATATTATCATCATATATACAAAAGTCTCACTCAGAGTTCACTGTGCAATACACCAACAAGGTAATAACTGCTGACAGATTAATGTTCATGTGCTAATGAAATAAGTATATAATCTTGAGCTCTGCATTAAATGCTGATCTCACATTAGGAGGCATCCTTGATTTCTAACACAACTTACTGATTTCATAGTAGTCATACACTTTGATAAGGGCAGGTTTGGGATTTGACACTTCAATATCAGACTGTTCTACCTCAAATGCAAAACACCTCTCTCGACTGTCAAACTGCAAGGAGAGAATTGTAAAAAGAAGGAAAATGTTTTTACTTTTTGAGACATTTTGCCTTCTATACCTATATACTGTATATACTTATACTGTCCATGCCTGAATTGAAATTGGCACCCTTTTCACATAGAACCATCTACATATCATATGAAGTCTTTTTAGTTAAAATTCATACATCAATATAATAGAAAGAATAGCAATAACAAAAATTTCATGCTGGCCAATGTGACAATCATATTTTGATGTTTGATGGGCACCGATGTGCAGTTAAGTGGAGTCTACTGTAGTTACAACTCTCATCAATATTGCTTGCATAAAATTACAACTTTCAAATCTGTTTGTGTGAATACTGTTGCAACTCTCAATATTGCCTGTATATAGTTACAACTTTCAATATTGCATACATACTGTTAAAACTTTCAATGATGTTTGCATATTGTTACAACTTTTGACAATGCTTGCATACTGTTACAACTTTAAGTATTGTTACAACTTTCAATATTGTTTGTATACTGATAAAATTTCAAATTTTCACCATTGAATTTATATACCTAATTGCACAACTTTACTTCTCCAGGTAGATCAAGTGAAGTAGCAAAACCAAACAACTGCTAACAGATGACAAAAAACAGCTAAAGCAAAGTTCCAATGTATTAACACTATCTACATCTTGATGTTACACTGTTTCAGGTGTGTGAATTTCATTGGATGCAATGGCAGGCTACTGTACCCAATCATAATTGAGTTGTTCAAATTTGAACACTGTTTATATATGATTGAGACAAGGGAACACAACTGGAATGGACTCATAAAAGAGAAATTTTCCATAGCCAGTTCGTGTTTGTACAAATACATCCTTTAGACCAAATATACCTGTAATTTTTCAGTTTATTCTACTTTTTTCTTCTTCAGGTTTTCAGTTTTTGATTTTAAACTTAAAAAGTATTCTTTTGAAGTCAATTGCCTCAACCATTTTTGGCCCATGTACAATACATCTCTGTTATACACTATTGGTTTGCTGGCTATATATACAAAGGGATGCAACTCATGATATCCAACATAAGTCACATGGACAAAGCATCAGATCAATCTGCCAAGGTGTATATAGGATTAACATATCATATTGGAACCAAACCCCAGCTGAATCATACCAAAGACTTCTAAAAATGGTACTAACAGCTGCCTTGCTAGGCACTCAGCATGAAGAGGTTAGTGTTAGGACTGGTCAGCCTTGTGTCAGGATAATGGGAATGGGTGGAACATCATGCCACATGGCTGTAGCATGATGCCCCAGTGCCAGATATTTCTTTAAACTGCCATACTGCAGACATCGTAATGACATGACTGGAAAATTGTTAAATCTATGTTAAAAATCCAAATCACACACACTCATATTGGAACCATGGCTACCACAGATGTACAGATGATGGATTTAGCACATATCATTAGTTTTTCTGATCTTCAAGCAGAAGAGCTAAATATTACTAAACGTTTAATGATTCATTACAATATGTTTTCAATTGAATGAAAATCTGTAATAAATTACCTAATCAAGCACATTATTAACAAGAAGGTTGTTACAAAAAACTGAACCTAACAAAATGATAATTGTCAAATCTATGTACATGAAATATTTCATTACATTCAATCCTTCTTTCAATATTGCTTGCATACTGCAACAACTTGCAATACTGTTTGAATACTGTTACAACTTTCAATATTGCTTGTCTGCATACTTTTACAACTTTAGATATTGCTTGCATACAGGTACAACTTTCAATAACGCTTGCATAATAATAATAATAATAATAATAATAATAATAATAATAATGACTTTATTTAAAGAGGGTAACACAATTAGCTAAGAACTAATCTACCTTGAGGCCCTCATACAAGGAATTTATTTAATTCCACAGCATCTCAGAAGCCACTGGATATATTGGGTTTGGAAGGTGGAAATAGAGTGGGCATTTCTAATCTCAACTGAAATACTATTCCAGAGCAAAGTTCCAGAGTATTGGAAACTTTTCTTAAATAATTCCTTATTTGGTTTGGGAATTTTATACTGTTTTGTAGATATTGATAGCAGGTTGGGTGTATTACCAGGTAGCCTATACTGGAATAGGGATTGTAAATATTCAGGAGCACTATTATTGGATATCCTGTACATTAATTTGGCTTTTCTTAAACATATTCGGTCTTTAATAGATAATATTTTTAACTTACCAGCTAAATTTTCCTTGCTTTCTTTCTGGTTTGATATTAGCCTTAATGCTCTTTTCTGAATTTTTTCCAACTTTGATATGTTTTTATCATTTGAATTTCCCCATACTGTATTACAGTAGTCAAAATACGGTTGTATGTAACTGTTATAAAATAATTTTCTGTGCCTTTCAGGGAGAAAATGTCTTATCCTACTGAGAAGCCATAAACTTGAATTGACCTTTTTACTGATATGCTTGATATGATCAGTCCATGATAGATTATTATCAACCAAAACACCAAGTAGTCTGTCGTGACAGACCATTTGCAAATGTTTATCCTTCCATGTTAGACATAGTTCATTGCTATCAAGATTTTTCCTTTTTTTCCTTGTTGAGATAAGTAATATTTTAGTTTTACCAGTATTAACTACCATGCCATTGCATGTGCACCAGTTTTCCAGCTTGTTTAATGCATTCTGTTAAGAGATTTCGAGTTCATGCTTTGTGTTTTGGATGTCTGATAATGTTGTGTCATCTGCATAGAGATCTGTAGATGATATCGAGTCTCTTAGTAAAAGTGGTAGGTCGTTAATAAATAAAATAAATAGTAATGGACCTAGAATTGAGCCTTGTGGCACTCCATATCTAACTGTTTCAGGTTCGGACAGAACGTTATTTATATAAACATGTTGTGTTCTCTCACTTAAGTATGAAGTAAACCATCTAACTGTTTTTTCATCGCATTGGTAGATTTTTAGTTTCTTCAAAAGGATTTCATGATCCACCATGTCAAACGCTTTCCTGAAATCTACAAATACAGATCCTATTATTTTACCTTGGTCAAGTGCTTGAAGCCATTTATCAGTTAGGGAGATCAAGGCAGTCTCACATGAATGTTTCTGTCTAAAGCCTGATTGATTAGGGTCTAACAGCAAGTGCTTGGTTAAATATGACATGAATGAGTCATGGACATGTTTTTCAATCAATTTTGACAAGGTTGGCAGTATTGAGATTGGTCGGTAGTTATCAGCATCATTCTTAGATCCAGATTTGTAAATAGGAGTTACTTTTGCAGTTTTCCATATTTTGGGGACAGATGAGGCTGCAATACTTAAATTGATTATGAATGTTATGCTATCTAAAATAGCAGAGGCAGAAGATTTAATGAGTCTTGGACCAATCTGATCAAGTCCTGTAGCTTTCTTGGTATCAAGTTCCCTGAGACATTTTTTAACAAAGTTTTTTGATACTGGTGGTATAGAGAAACATACTTCCTTAGAGATTTTACTGCTGCAGAATTTTTTCAGTTCACTAAAGTTGTTTTCTATCACTGGTTCTTTTAACTTTGTGGAGATACTGGTGAAAAAATCATTGTAAACATTTGCAATGTCAGTTTCGTCAGTGACTATGGTGTCATTTACCAGAAGTGAGTTAATTTTACTTGTCTGATTGTTGTGTGTTCTTCCAGTGAGTTCATTGAAGACTTTCCAAATGGAGATTGTGTTGCTCTTTTTGTTTTCAAGCAATGACTGATAATACAACTTTTTAGCTATTTTAATCATACTTGATATTTTATTTCTCCATACTTTATATTTTGCATGGTTTCCCCTAGCCTTGAATTGGTCTCGTGTTTTCATAGCATCTAGTATTTCAGTAGTAAGCCAATTAGGTTGGATTTCATTCTTTACTCGATGTACTTTCAGTGGTGCATGCTTAGAGACTACATCCATAAATAAGTCAGTCCACACTCTCAGAGCTTCATCTATATCATCCAAATTTTGGATCATATTCCATGGAACTTTATATAGGTCATCAAGAAACTGTTCTTCACTAAAATGTTTCAACGATCTGTAAGTGATCGTTTTGTGTGTGTTTTTCTTATCTCTCTGGCATTTAACCTTTCTTGTCATAAAAGTAGGATAGTGGTCACTAAGACCAACATTTGGTACATTAACACAAGCCACATTGTCTGGTAGGTTGGTATAATGTGATCAATAAGAGTGCTTGATTTTTCAGTTACCCTTGTGGGCTCATTTACCATCTGGACTAGGCATATAGTTACAACTTTCAATAATGCTTGCATACACAACTTTCAATATTGCTTGCAAATACAGTTGACTCCGGTTAACTGCACACTCTCGGGACCATCACAAGACTGTGCAGTTAACCAGAGTGTGCAGTTAACCGAAGTACGGTACAGTACAGCTTTAAATCAGCACGGCACGAATATATGTGAAGAATAAATTTAAACAATGATTACAATCCACTCTTTCAACTTTTACTTAAATGTTTAGTGTGTTTTCCTTCCTCCAAAAACGACTTCACTGATTCAACCAATGGATTCAGGAATTATAGCAAATTTCAAGAAATTCTATAGATCGCTTGTTATTCGAAAACTGCTGTCAGACATTGATGTGTCATCTCCCACATAAAAAAGTGTTCAGCTCCAAAGTCGTCTGCATCCTGTTTTTCACCATGTTGTCATTTAAATTGAATACCGTTGCACATTTTCCATCTTTCCAACCATCCATTTGTTGGTATGAAATCATTTAAACCCAAACGGTTTAGAGCAATGTTTCCCATGCTGTACTATGATTTTTCCCACGCTATTGCTCCCTAGTGGGCGCGGATATACATGTATATAACCATCTAAGGCGTCCTTTTTATGTCAATCATTTACAAAGTCACATGTACCGGCTTAATTGTTGGCTTATTTGAAGCGTTACAGCAGTGGACTGGCAATAACTGATCATGACTATACATTGTGCAGTTAACCAGAGTAAAATTGTATTGAATAATGTGCCACGGGCATAAATTTATCGTGCTATTATCCAGAGTGTACATTTAAGTGAATTGCAGTTATCCAAAGTTTGTTTCCATTAAAAAGCATGGGGAAAAAACGGGACTGGCATGACTAAGTGCAGTTATCTGGCGTGTGCAGTTAACCGATGTGCAGTTAAGTGGAGTCTACTGTAGTTACAACTCTCATCAATATTGCTTGCATAAAATTACAACTTTCAAATCTGTTTGTGTGAATACTGTTGCAACTCTCAATATTGCCTGTATATAGTTACAACTTTCAATATTGCATACATACTGTTAAAACTTTCAATGATGTTTGCATATTGTTACAACTTTTGACAATGCTTGCATACTGTTACAATTTTAAACATTGTTACAACTTTCAATATTGTTTGTATACTGATAAAATTTCAAATATTCACGCAAAACAGGACACATAGGGTTATTGTTAAAAAAAATGTCTCATGCAAATAATTATATTCCCAGAAAAGTTGAGCTCATTGAATTGAAACATTTACTGGAATGTTTTTAGTGTTGAAGTACAAATTTGAAGTTGGCAAATTGTGTATGATTCTAATTCTGAATAAAATTGAGACATGAAGAAAAATTCAAAAGTAAACATTCTCAAAAAAGATTTTTCACTGAATGATTACAAAAAAATTGACTCCAAAGTTTCATGATTGCCTTGTTTGGAGACTTACTATGATATTCAGTGAATCTTTTGTTTATGAAGTAGCACTGTTAGGTCAAACGTTATAATACTTTTACTAAAATTGGTAAACAAATCACCTGGAACAGTTTGTTTACTTCACACTCTAAAACATGTACTTCAGAATGCCGTTTATCACAAAAACGTGTCGCAATTTAATCTTAGAAATCTTTAAGTAAGGTCATTAATCAGAACAATTATTGTCCAAATTTTGAAGTCCACATCATCACTATGTCGGTAATTACAACATTCTGTCAATTTAAATTGTGGCTGCAATCAAAGTGAAAAATCATCTCAGACCCATTCTTTTTAAATGCCTTCAAAGTCAGCTTCAGTATTTGTATTTAAGTGCATGAGGCCATGGATCATCTCTTTCATCAACTTGATTCAATTCTAACTCATCATTTAAGCCAATATTATCATTAGAATCATCCAAATCGTCAACTTCAGTGTCACTACCTTCCCTGTCATAACCTTGTTTACATCTGAGTGGTCATCCATCATTTTATCAATCAATTTTCAAGCCAAAAATGTCTTTTCCCACCATGTTTTGTAAATATTTCATTATGCATGCATGCTTAAACCATTTCCTATGTTGGTGAAGAAGTACACAAATATTTGTGATGTAGAACACATGTTTCTAGAGACATAACACATATACATAGTAAAGTATGACAGTCAATGCAGTCATATTCAGGATAAATATGAGATACTACATCCGAAGTCATATTCAGGATAAATATGAGATAATACAACTGCAGTCATATTCAGGATAAATATGAGATACTACAATCACAGGTGTATTCAAGATAGAATGAGGCATTATGACCGTAGTCGTCTTCAGGAAAAAATGGGTTAAACAGTTGATATCTGTTTGAATTTATCTGAAGTTTTAAAAAAAATAGTCCAATATGTTGAAATTTAGTTTATTTACAATACAGACATTTTTTTTTATTAGAGTTTTAGTTTAGTTAGTGTTCAGTTTTCTGCAAAAATAAAATATCCCTTGAAATTTCATACAAAGTTAATTTAAGCATACAGAAAAATATCAAAAGCATTGAGAAACTAAACAAATGAAAACATCGGCAGACCAAAATGGGACTTTGGTAATAACACATGATACAGTATGAAATATATTTTCATTTACTCACGTCATCAAAGTAAAAGTCCACATTATCTGGATTAATCTCAAACTTCTGGATCTGATTTGTTGCCACAAGCTGTTCAAAGATAAGATAATATAAACACAAAACAAATTTAGTTGAAGTCATACTGTAGTAAAAATTGTAAAAGACCAGATTCCACCTCCATTTAGAACTAGTAAACTGTCTGACAACTCATCTTATATTCCACCAGTGTAAAACCTGTAAAGTTAAATACATCATTAACTCAACATTCAGATTTGCAATTGTCTTTTATCCAAGTCAAAGTTATCAAAATGCGGTAAACATTATAAACTGAAAAATTTTGTTCATCATCAATAATGGTCAAATATGATAGCTCTTAAGTACTGTTTGATAAATACATCACTACATTTGAGTTATGCATGTGCTCAAAGTTACAATGTATGACCACCATTGTTAGCATAATCACACATCAACAATGACCCTGATTACCATTGACACTGAGGCCTCACAAAATGCATGCAGTAGATTCAATTAATTTCCATCCTCATTCACAGGTATAATATGCAGTTGAACAATTGTGCATAATCTTTAACAAGATACAATGCAAAGTTATTAATATACAAAATTAAAACTAAATAAATATTAATCCCTACTTCCAACTGCCTGGTTAAAAAGGTTCTCAGTGTAGACTTGAATATACAGTCAAACCTGCCCTAATAGTCACCTTGATACTGTGGTCACAGGGTTTCCATGGCTACTCTCTTTTCCCACTGTTAAATTTCCTCTATCAATGTCATTTTTTAAATGGTCACCTACTTTCTATGGTCATTGGCCAACAATGTCTTGTGAATTTATGAATAAACATGCCTTATCTTGCTATAGTCAAGAATTCAGACTTAGTGTAACTTTAAATGATCTAATCCCTCCATTTTTATCTTAATGAATAGAATAATGCCACAATATTGCTTTAATACTCGTTCTTGAGGTAAATTATCATTTTTATTGTTCTCCTTTTTTTCTTCATGGCAGGTGTGTGTGCTGATGTACAAAACATATTTATCATAAAAAACTAATACGGATCTAAATTTACCCCCAATTTGTATATCAAATTTGGCCTATTAAATCTTTACCCGAGTATACCATTGTTTACTGCAAAAAAATATTTTGGGATAAAGACCATGCCAATATCTTCCAGTGTGATAATATGAAAACTGAAATACAGCTTTCACACACTGCCTAATTCTGTATGATAAGTGGATTGTAATAATACGTTAATAAAACACAAAGATAAAATATTATAATAGTATGAAAAATCTACATCAATCTGTAATTTGCCAAAAACACTTGGTCCAATAAAAACAAAAAGATTGTCCTATAGACCATAGAACAGGCAATTAAGATGAGTGTAGAGTAGAACATTAAGTACTGTAGACCTATAGACCATAGGGCAGGCAATTAAGATGAGTGTAGAGTAGGACTGTAAGTACTATCGACCATAGACCATAGAACAGGCAATTAAGATGAGTGTAGAGTAGGACTGTAAGTATTGTAGACCTATAGACCATAGAACAGGCAATTAAGATGAGTGTAGAGTAGAACATTAAGTACTATCGACCACAGACCATTGAACAGGCAATTCAGATGAATGTAGAGTAGAACTGTATGTACTGTAGACCTATAGACCATAGAACAAGCAATTAAGATGAGAATAGAGTAGAACTGTAAGTAATGTAGACCTATATACCATAGGGCAGGCAATTAAGATGAGTGTAGAGTATAACATTAAGTACTGTAGACCTATAGACCATAGAACAGGCAATTAAGATGAGTGTAGAGTAGAACTGTAAGTACTGTAGACCTATAGACCATAGAACAGGCAATTAAGATGAGTGTAGAGTAGAACTGTAAGTACTGTAGACCTATAGACCATAGAACAGGCAATTAAGATGAGTATAGAGTAGAACTGTAAGTACTGTAGACCTATAGACCATAGAACAGGCAATTAAGATGAGTATTGAGTTAAACTGTAAGTACTGTAGACCTATAGACCATAGAACAGGCAATTAAGATGAGTGTAGAGTAGAACTGTAAGTACTGTAGACCTATAGACCATAGAACAGGCAATTAAGATGAGAATAGAGTAGAACTGTAAGTACTGTAGACCTATAGACCATAGAACAGGCAATTATGATGAGAATAGAGTAGAACTGTAAGTATTGTAGACCTATAGACCATAGAACAGGCAATTAAGATGAGAATAGAGTAGAACTGTAAGTACTGTAGACCTATAGACCATAGAACAGGCAATTAAGATGAGTATAGAGTAGAACTGTAAGTACTGTAGACCTATAGACCATAGAACAGGCAATTAAGATGAGTATTGAGTTAAACTGTAAGTACTGTAGACCTATAGACCATAGAACAGGCAATTAAGATGAGTGTAGAGTAGAACTGTAAGTACTGTAGACCTATAGACCATAGAACAGGCAATTAAGATGAGTGTAGAGTAGAACTGTAAGTACTGTAGACCTATAGACCATAGAACAGGCAATTAAGATGAGTATTGAGTTGAACCATACATACTGGGGACCTATAGCTATAGACCATAGGGCGGGCAATTAAGATAAATACAGTGTTGAACTATAAGTAACATAGACCAATAAACCGAACTGTTGGCATTTAATATGACATCAATTACAGATTTGTATGATGCTGTTAAACAACTGATGTGAAAAACATAAACTGCAATGAGTAGATGGCTAATAGTTGGACAGAAACAAAGATGGAGCATACTTCACTGAGGTCAGAAAACCAAAAAGAACTGCTCAGCTGATTAAAAGTCCCGAGTGGATTTGGTATTTATAATGCAACATAAAGAAATATACTGATAGGAGAGAATGGAAGTGATAACTGATGATTAATGGGATCTCACTCAAATCTCTGTCCAAGGAGAGACCACTCTGGTCTGACTTAATTCAACTCGTGGGAAGCATATACCTCTTCAGCACTTTGCTTCTAAAATATGCCAAAAGATGATATGAACATCTTTTTAGTTGGTAGGGTCAATGATATGATGTAATGGATGTACTCTAAACATATTATGAATGAGTAATGTATTTAAATTAGAAATGCAACATATTATGAATGAGTAATGTATTTAAAGTAGAAATGCAACATATTATGAATGAGAAATGTATTTAAAGTAGAAATGCAACATATTATGAATGAGTAATGTATTTAAAGTAGAAATGCAACATATTATGAATGAGTAATGTATTTAAGTAGAAATGCAACATATTATGAATGAGTAATGTATTTAAAGTAGAAATGCAACATATTATGAATGAGTAATGTATTTAAAGTAGAAATGCAACATATTATGAATGAGTAATGTATTTAAAGTAGAAATGCAACATATTAAGAATGAGTAATCTATTTAAAGTAGAAATGCAACATATTATGAATGAGTAATGTATTTAAAGTAGAAATGCAACATATTATGAATGAGTAATCTATTTAAAGTAGAAATGCAACATATTATGAATGAGTAATGTATTTAAAGTAGAAATGCAACATATTATGAATGAGTAATGTATTTAAAGTAGAAATGCAACATATTATGAATGAGTAATGTATTTAAAGTAGAAATGCAACATATTATGAATGAGTAATGTATTTAAAGTAGAAATGCAACATATTAAGAATGAGTAATCTATTTAAAGTAGAAATGCAACATATTATGAATGAGTAATGTATTTAAAGTAGAAATGCAACATATTATGAATGAGTAATCTATTTAAAGTAGAAATAATAATAATAATAATAATAATGAGGACTTTGTATAGCACCTAATCTTTAACAGCTCTAAGTGCTTTACACCATCAATAATGATATGACTACATTACAGACCAACAAATGACAAAAACAATGAAATTGGAAAACATAAAAACATGCTGAAAATACATAAGATACAAAACATGATTAGGTCACTAAGTTTGTCCCTGAAGTCGAAACAGGTGAGTCTTGAGATCACTCTTAAAAGGGACCATTGTGTCTTTGTGTCTAATTTCAATGGGCAATTCATTCCTCGTCGTCGGACCCTGGTATGCAAACAAACATTGTCCATATGACTTTGTTTTCACCTTGGGAACAATGAGAATACGAATATCAGAAGAAGAGCGTAAGGATATAACTGGTGTATACACATGGGTGAGGCTGGATAGGTATGTTGGACTGGAGTCTGTCATTGAAACATAGCACAGAGAACAAATTTTATGTTCGATTCTGTATCAAATTGATAGCCAGTGTAGGGTACAGAGCAGTGGTGAGGTATGATCGGATCGAGGTACTCTAAAGATGATCCGTGCAGCTGTGTTTTGAACTTTTTGAAGTTTCTGGAGTAAATATTGTGATGAACCAGACAGAATTGAATTATAATAGTCCAGTCTTGAAAGTACTAATGAACACACAAGTGTTTTCGTGGCATTAACAGGAAGATATTTACGAATGGAACTGATGCGTCTCAATTCAAGATATGCAGCCCTGCAGATGTTCATGACATGTTGGTGCAATGTGAGAGTACTGTCTAGAGTAACACCTAGATTCCATACTGACTGTGAGAATTTAATGTTGGTGTTGCTGATATTTATTGTCTGAGGTAAAGGATGTGGATGAGAAAGTCTTTGTGCTATGATCAGAATAGACTCTGTTTTATCATCATTCATCTGCAGCTTGTTACATGTCATCCATGATTTCACATCAGAAATGCACTTCTATACTCCATGGATGGTAGCATGAACTTCAGTTGGGTGGCTAGACTTGTATATTTGGGTGTCATCAGCGTTCAATTGGTGCAACACTGGGTGATGATCTATGACGCTTGAGAGCAGCCACGTGTACAGAATGAAGAGAACCGGTCCAAGAACAGATCCCTGTGGAACACCATAACATACATCAACTGGGCTGGAGTGTATTCCATTTGCAGATATAATTTGTGTCCTTTTGACTAATTAGGACTTGAACCACTGTAAGGCTATATTCTGAATGCCAAATACATGCTGGAGACAGTGAAGTAATATATCATGGTCTATTATGTCAAATGCTGAAGATAATGCAACATATTATGAATGAGTAATGTATTTTAAGTAGAAATGCAACATATTATGAATGAGTAATCTATTTAAAGTAGAAATGTAACATATTATGAATGAGTAATGTATTTAAAGTAGAAATGTAACATATTATGAATGAGTAATGTATTTAAAGTAGAAATGTAACATATTATGAATGAGTAATGTATTTAAAGTAGAAATGTAACATATTATGAATGAGTAATGTATTTAAAGTAGAAATGTAACATATTATGAATGAGTAATGTATTTAAAGTAGAAATGTAACATATTATGAATGAGTAATGTATTTAAAGTAGAAATGTAACATATTATGAATGAGAAATGTATTTAAAGTATAAATGCAACATATTAAGAATGAGAAATGTATTTAAAGTAGAAATGCAACATATTATGAATGAGTAATGTATTTAAAGTAGAAATGCAACATATTATGAATGAGTAATGTATTTAAAGTAGAAATGTAACATATTATGAATGAGTAATGTATTTAAGTAGAAATGTAACATATTATGAATGAGTAATGTATTTCAAGTTTAAAAGAATGATAAAGTAATAACTAAAAACATATGAACAAAGACATATTTCATACCTCCTTGACAGTGCTTTTAACTGGAATCCATCCAGTGACCATCTTTACTTCCACAATAGCCATATTAGAAAAGTTGGGCAGTGCATATCTGCAAAGAGAGTTAGTGAAAAAATATAATGCAAACTTGACATATGTAGCAAAGAATTACTGGACTCTCCACTTTCATAACTATTTATTTCCAATTCATTCCAAATTCTGCCATCACCCCAATATCTAGATTCTTCCTCCAGTGATGGATAAAATGTCTGCAACTGTTGTGTAGATTCACAGGCTATCCCTACTCATATCTAAATTTTTTAAGCCTACATTAAATGTTGTAAGAAAGGATGCATAACATGTGTCTTTGGGGTGGTGAATGGAGAATTTAGCATCTGTCATGACCTAATGTTACAAAAGCAGCTAAACAATTCCTGTTTTGCATCCATAAATCAGCATCTGTCAGGACCTAACATTATGAAAGCAGCTATAAAAAAATGTCCCTGATTTGCATCTATAAATTAGCATCTGTCAGGTACTAACATTATGAAAGCAGCTAACAAATTCCTCCTGTTTTGCACCTATAACACATCATCTGTCTGGCCCAAACATTATGAAATAGATTTCCCTGTTTTGCATATATAAATCAGCATCTGTCTTCCCTGTTTTGCATTTAAAAGTCAGCATCTTTCTGGACCTAACATTATGCAAGAAGTTTAAAGATTTCCTTGTTTTGCATCTATAAGACATAACCTGTGAAGTAACTGCAAGATAGCATTTGCTTTGTGACTAAAAGTTCAAATGTTTAATGCAATATTTTAAAATCTTTCCAGCAGTTTTCAGTTAACATTCTTTAGCAGCTAAACTTTACATCTTTTATGGGCATTAAGTTAGCCTTTGTTGAAGGGTAACTTACCATCCTCTGATTAGTAACTATAAATTCTTATCATGTTTAGCTGATTAGTAACTATAAATTACAATCATGTTTAGCTGATTAGTAACTATAAATTACGATCATGTTTAGCTGATTAGTAACTATAAATTACAATCATGTTTAGCTGATTAGTAACTATAAATTACAATCATGTTAAGCTGATTAGTAACTATAAATTACAATCATGTTTAGCTGATTAGTAACTATAAATTCTGATCATGTTTAGCTGATTAGTAACTATAAATTACAATCATGTTTAGCTGATTAGTAACTATAAATTACAATCATGTTTAGCTGATTAGTAACTATAAATTACAATCATGTTTAGCTGATTAGTAACTATAAATTACGATCATGTTTAGCTGATTAGTAACTATAAATTACAATCATGTTTAGCTGATTAGTAACTATAAGTTACGATCATGTTTAGCTGATTAGTAACTATAAATTACGATCATGTTTAGCTGATTAGTAACTATAAATTACGATCATGTTTAGCTGATTCTTCTTCTTCTTTATGTCCTTCCGCGCAGTGGGGCGCATAGGGCAACAAGCTTCCTCCAGTCATCTCGATCAAGT
Source organism: Unio delphinus (assembly GCA_029339505.1). Lineage (NCBI taxonomy): Eukaryota > Metazoa > Mollusca > Bivalvia > Unionida > Unionidae > Unio > Unio delphinus. The sequence continues at coordinate 15,593,156 of JAQISU010000014.1, forward strand.
AGCCTTAACCTCTGCTGCGTTCAAGTTGATATTGACGGCTCGCAGATCTTCCATAAATGTCCGACGCCATGTCTTTCTCGGTCGTCCAATGCCTCGTTTCTTACGTGCTGGCGTCCACCACATCGCCGTCTTTGCGTGGCGCGTCTCGGCCATTCTCAGAACATGTCCCGCGAAACGTAATCTTCTTTCTGCGACCACTTCTCCCAGACTTCGGGTGTTTGCTCTTCTGATGATTTCCTCGTTAGTGATGTGGTCGTGGTAGGTGACATGAAGAATACGTCGCAGACATCGCTGTTGGAATACGTTCAGCCTGCTGACCAGTTTCTTCGTGCCGTTCGATGTCTCGCAGGCGTAAATGGCGGATGGGATGACGATAGTGTTGAAAAGGCGAAGTTTGGTGTTTGTGTGAATCGACCGACGTGTCCAAATTGGGAAAACACGTTGGAATACGGCCGCCCCTTTGCCAATTCGACATTTGACGTCTGCATCAGCTCCACCTTCCTTGTCGATGGTGCTTCCCAAGTAGGTGAACTGCTCGACTTGGCCGATGGGTTTAGCTGATTAGTAACTATAAATTACGATCATGTTTAGCTGATTAGTAACTATAAATTACGATCATGTTTAGCTGATTAGTAACTATAAATTACGATCATGTTTAGCTGATTAGTAACTATAAGTTACGATCATGTTTAGCTGATTAGTAACTATAAATTACGATCATGTTTAGCTGATTAGTAACTATAAATTACGATCATGTTTAGCTGATTAGTAACTATAAATTACGATCATGTTTAGCTGATTAGTAACTATAAGTTACGATCATGTTTAGCTGATTAGTAACTATAAATTACGATCATGTTTAGCTGATTAGTAACTATAAATTACAATCATGTTTAGCTGATTAGTAACTATAAATTATGATCATGTTTAGCTGATTAGTAACTATAGTAACAATTACGATCACGTTTAGCTGCAATGACCCAATTATATGATGAAGGCAAATTTAACATTACCCTCAGTTTAGCAGATTTGCAAATTTAGCAGTAGCAGTGAGTATGCATCTGTTGTAGGCAAATTTACCATCTGTTAAGCAGCTGGAAATTAGCATCTGTTTAGCAGCCACAACTTTGCACCAGTTGAAGGGAAATTAGCATGTGTTTAGCAGCCACAACTTTGCACCAGTTTAAGGAAAATCTGTCATCTGTTTAGCTGCATTAAGTAAGCACCAGTCTATGGGAAATCAACCATCTGTCTGGCATATATTTAGTCACTAGAAGTCAGCATCAGGTTATGTTTCAAATAGACTAAATTGCTCACCTCACACAGATTCTAAGAGTTCTCTTCTTGCAGTTGTCGATGTCAGACTTGGACCTGTACAAATTGACCCTGACATGAAAAGAATTTGGACCTTCCTTCTCTTCCTCCTTCTCATATATATTATATTTCATATTGGCCTGAAAAATAAGAGAGATTTCTCCAAATATTTGTTCAGCATCAAATGATGAAAGAGTATTTGGTAAAATAGTCAAGTAACAAAAGAATGAAATATTTTCATGAAAGATATTTGTGAACTGAGCTTTAGTTTCTCTGGGTATGTAAAATATTGAGTAATGTCAGTGAAAATGAGTTTTATCCCTGTGGGTATGTACAATTTGATGGACTTCACTGAGTTTAGAATGAAAACAGAAAATGATAAGTCATGTTTTCAAATATGAAAGGTACATAAAAGGCTTTTGATTGGCATCCTTAAACATGGATAGTTACTAGTATTCATATCAGAAAACATGAAACCAATAAACTAAAGAGACAGACATAATATTCCAATAATATTGTATCAGGTATGAATAATTAAAATGTTGATGGCTCATTATTTTTGCTTTGTTTCCATTCTAAAATATACAGTGAAATCTCCATACACTAAACGCCTCCTCATTATGAACAATACTGATGGGTTCCTGATTTTCCTGTATTTTATCATCATTTTCAACCACAATATCAAGAATACCAGACATTCAAGAACATAGTTGTTGCATTCCAAAAGTTCATATCATCATTTTTAACTCAATATCAATAATATCTGTTAGTAAAGGACAAGACTGATTGATTTCAAAAGCTCACCTGCCCAAATGAGATGAAAATTATGAGTTTCTAATTCTTGTGTATCATTTTTAACAACAATATCACAGACATCTGTTAATAAAGGATAAGGCTGATTGATTCCAAAAGCTCATATGTTTAACATAACATCAGTCACCTGCCCATATGGGATGAAAACTATGAGTTTCTAATTCTTGACTATTTGTGATCATTTTTTACAACAACATCACAGACAACTATTAATAAAAGACAGCACTGATAAATTGTGAAATGTCCTAAATTTGTATTATCCTCTGTAAACACAATCATCAAGGATAAATATCCTTAAATGGCATTTTTGTGCTTCTTTGAGTGTCCTTTATATACAGGTTTTACTAAATAAGAAGAAAACTTAACAACTTGTCCAATCCAAATAAAAGAAAACACCAAGATCCAGACCAATTAAGGTGATTAAGTTTGCTGACCATGCAAATTTTGATGTGGTAAATACTACCTTTCCAAATCAGATTCTAATTTGTAGAGTGCATATCACAGTACTTACAACAGCTGAAGGAATAATAACAGTGAAAAAGAACAGAGGAAAACCAACATCCAGACAAACAGACAATTTTTTTAAATACAATCTTTTTTAACTCACCTGTACCATGGCACAGCCCTTTCCTTGCACATTTACACTGAGCTGAGTGGTTTGTGGAGGCAAGTCCCAGGTGGTCAACACAAGGCTGTTGGAGTCATTAATACCAATTTGGTACATGTTATTTGGCATGTCCACCTTGACTGATATGTCCATACCTCCATGGTAGACCAGGGTGGCATACATAGACAGGGCTTGTAAGGCAACTACTGTGTCCTGAAATAAATTACATAGATTATATCAAATACGCCTATATTAGGTAGAATATACCATTCATATTAAAACTGGGTATATTATATAAATACACACCTATATTAGGTAGAATATATCATACATACCAATATTAAGTAGATAATATAAATTCATACCTATATGAGGTATATTATATAAATACATACCTATATGAGGTAGACTATATGAATACATACCTATATGAGGTATGTTATATAAATACATAAATATAATAGGTAAATTATATCATACATACTTACATTATTTTCCAGTACTCGCCTAATGATTCATTATTTTCCCTGTTTTTTAAAAAAAGTTTTACAAAAAAAAGAGAAACAAATATGATCAACCTTCAAAGTATCAAATGTTCCCTGAAGATCCATTAAGATTTTTAAACCTTGTCAATAGTAGTAAAAACTTCTAACTGTGTTGAGGCAAGATAGACAACATCAATAGTAAAACACTTTAGACAAGTATAATGGGTTGAGACAAGATAGACAACATCAATAGTAAACCTTTCAAACAGGCATGATGGGTTGAAGCAAGACAGACAACATCAATAGTAAACCTTTCAAACAGGCATGATGGGTTGAGGCAAGACAGACAACATCAATAGTAAAACACTTCAGTCAAGTATGTTGGGTTGAGGCAAGATAGACAACATCAATAGTAAAACACTTCAGATAAGTATGTTGGGCTGAGGCAAGATAGACAACATCAATAGTAAACACTTCAAACAGGTATGATGGTTGAGGAAAGATAGACAACATCAATAGTAAACACTTCAGTCAAGAATGTTGGGCTGAGGCAAGATAGACAACATCAATAGCAAACACTTCAGTCAAGTATGTTGGGTTGAGGCAAGATAGACAACATCAATAGTAAACAATTCAGTCAAGTATGTTGGGTTGAAACAACCTAAAATATAGATGAAGAAGAATTCCCCAAAATATTGTGTCTTGTCTGCTCAGCTGAAGCAACTTCCAAGTAACCAGCAAAGTTACTGGGGCATGAAAAATGGGTCACTGTTACCACCATACCAATAGTAAACACTTCAAACAGGTAGTTTGGGTTGAGGCAAGAGGGATAACATCAATAGTAAAATACTTCAAACAGGTATGATGGGTTGAGGCAAGAGGGACAACATCAATAGTAAAACACTTCAGACAGGCTGGCAGGTTTGAGACAAGAGTGGAAATTAGTAGAATAACATTCAGGGAGGCTAGGTCAGTTGAGGCAAGAAAGACAAGATTTGGATAGTATATTGGGTGAGTTAAGAGAGACAACATATGTAGTAAAAATGTCAACCAGGCTGGTTGGGTTGATGCTAGAGGGACATGGTACTAAACTATGCAATGATTTTGTTGAAAGTTCAGACTTCTGGCAGATTCTTCTGTAGCTGCTAAATTGTGTGCTGTTATTAGAGAATTAAATTAATGTCAGACTCTTCAGCAACCATTTGAAGTTCAAACGGGTTTGATCAGTCTATCTACTTAATCTGATATGATACTGAATATGTGACAAGGTTGTAAATACCAAGTGACAAAAAGATGCATATGGGGATGGAAGGAATGTTAATTTGTCTTTTGTCATAACAACATAAATGAATATATTCTTTTGAAAACTTAGGAATAGACGACGATGAGCCATATAGGCCCCACTTTTAAAGCACTACTTAACAAAAGCGTGCACTCAACTTAAAATGTGTGCCTCTTGATAAAATCTTTTCTAGTCAAATTTATGGTCAGTATATCAATGTTACCCCCCCCCCCCCCAAAAAAAAAGCTTCATGTTTCAAACACAGGATTGCTACAATTATCAACTGCAGTTTACAAATAAAATCATTATCCAAATTTGAGCTAAATATAATGAAAAAGGACTACACCTATTAATCAAATCAAAATTTAAAAAATCTATACATTTAAATTTCGTATGATATACTTTTCATTACATCCGGTTTTAATAACTTTCCCTTGTTTTTGTGAATTTTCTTAAAATTATGTAAATGTGTTTTGATATAAAATTCAAAAAGAAAAAATAGAAAGACAATTAAAATGTTAACTCAGGTTTAAGACAATAATGAAGTAAACAAAACAAACCTTATTTTTCTTTGGTCAATAATATGAAATAGAAAGGCATTAGAGATACCTATATGGCAAAAAATATGAAAACTTAGGATTAGAAAGAACATTTAATTTAAAGTCCTTGAAACAACCTAAAATATAGATGAAAAAGAATTTCCCAAAATATTGTGTCTTGTCTGCTCTGCTGAAGCAACTTCCAAGTAACCAGCAAAGTTACTGGAGCATGAAAAATGGGTCACTGTAACCACCTTTTACCTTTGATAAGCAGTAACCTCATATGATGTAGCCATGCATCAAATCAACTAAATGCTCAAGTTAATACTGACACCAAGAACTGAAACATTACCTTTGATAAGCAGTACCCTCATATGATGTAGCCATGCATCAAATCAACTAAATGCTCAAGCTAAAACCGACACCAAGAACTGAAACATTACCTTTGATAAGCAGTACCCTCATATGATGTATATACACATCATATTAACTAAATTCTCAAGTTAATACTGACACCAAGAACTGAAACATTACCTTTGATAAGCAGTACCCTCATATGATGTAGCCATGCATCAAATCAACTAAATGCTCAAGCTAAAACCGACACCAAGAACTGAAACATTACCTTTGATAAGCAGTATACTCATATGATGTAGCCATGCATCAAATCAACTAAATGCTCAAGTTAAACGCAGGCAAGACAAAATATATGTATATTTTCGATAGATTTGGATGACATTTTTCTCATGTACTTAATCTGAATCTCTGTGGCCCTAAGGCTTGTCCATGGTTCCCATAAATACATCATCAAATGGTCATGAATCCATAGTCAATTATTAGATTTCTTCATGATCAAACATTTTCGTAACTTTTGTGCCACTGAAAACATTTGATACAAGTTCACTATACTGTAATATTAATGTTAAGATAAATCATGAGATGAGAGTCTTGTATTTGAAGACTAATGTGTTTTTGAATGGTTGCATTATTGTTGCAAATTGAGTTTTGACAGTGATGCATTGGTAGAGCTGGTAATAAGGATATTAGTTACAGAATATTACCATTCACACAATCATTTCCTCAAACATAAGGCTGTTATTGCTATAATAACACAACATTACATGAGCAACTTGAAGGGCCTGTCACGACACTGGTTGAAAAGAATTTTTAGGTATTCAAAAATAGATAACCTTTTCCTTTTAACTTTCGAGTACTGAAACTATCTTAGATATTCTTCAGGAGCAACATGATTTTCAAATTAGCTAGTTTGTGGTACACATACATGTACTTGATGTTGGATTGGCACCATTTTCATTTAGAACAAAGTGGACATTAATAAAAGGTTTGTGGTGAATACCCCATGTCATAATGATTATCAATTCATGTGGAGTAGTTACAAGATTTTTGAGTGAGTCATCAGGGCAGCCATATTGGATGTATGACGTATCATTTTCGTTTAGGACCAGCTAAGTATCATAAGTGTACTAATGAAAACGCCATGCTGATTTAACCATTTATTTGGAGAAGAGTTGAGATAACAATGTATTCAAGATATGACTTTATATGATCAGGATTATAAGATTTTCAAGATGGCTGCTGTCGATGTCAGATTGGCACTATTTCATTTAGGAAAAACTGGACATCATAAGAAGTCTTCTGGTGAGAACCCCACATCAATATGACTTTTTGTTAAAGTTGTGATAAAAAATTATTAATATGGCAGCCATGGCAGATATCATAAGAAGTCTTTTGGTTAAAACCACATATTCAGGAGAAAATGTGATTACAAGGTTTCATGATGGTTGCCATGGTAGCCATACTAGATGTTAGAGGGATGCCATGGTAGCCATACTAGATGTTAGAGGGATGCCATTCTCCTTTAGCATTAACTTTCAATCATGTAAGGCCTTTTAAGAAAAAATAACCATGCTGATATGACCGTCTTTTTGGGTGGAGTAGTAACAATATCATTTTAAGATGACTTCTGTGGGTCATATAGTGAGAAAAAAAACATGATATTACCATCCATTTAGGACAGGTAGCCATACCAATATGTTCAAGATGGCCACTGTGGTGGCTATAATGGATATCCAAACCACATCATTGTCATTTAGGACCAAATAGACCATGGATGAAAGTGTAAACTTTTTAAGATAATCCTAGTAGGTGAAGAGGAATAGCAGTAATACACTTGTGCTAATGGATAGATGGACAGATAATGAACAACAGACTATCTGATTAGTTCTTCTTGTCTATGACTAGCAGAGCTGAAAATAGCAGAGAATTTAATTCTCCATTGCACTAAGAACCTATGAATGTTATGACAACACAATGGTATCATAATTTCCAACAGCTTATTGTGGAAAACTGCTTCAAATTGTGGTATTCAACCGATCATAAAGCACACTTCATTAGCAGATGTCATAGAATTAAGTTCTGATGGAACACCAGACAACCTCTCAACCTGTGTAGAGGAGAATCCTCCATAAGCATTTCTCTGTTGGGTCAACCACTGTATGATGGGCTGTGCCTGACTAACAGCTCCTGCTTGTTCTAGTGCAATCTTGGCCATCAACACATAGGCAGTCATCTCAACCTCGGCTGAGGGTGCCCTCCAGTAAAAGTAACCTTCATCAGTTTTATCCCCCTCCTTTTCTTCCTGGCTCCAGTACTTCTGACCTTGATCTAGCCATGAAAATAATGTAGACTGTATACCATAGACACAAGATCCTACTGTGAATTACATTCCTTTTTCTAGTTACAGAAAAAGTTGAAACTTTCAATTAAAACAATTATTTAGTGCCCTAGGAACTTCAATCAATTACTACTATGAATTACTACTATGAATTACATTCTTTTTGTTAGCATTAATTCTATTTTTGAAGGAAAAACCTAGGACTATATCCCTCACCTGAGTTACAGAAAAAGTTGAAACTTTCAATTACAGTAATTTTTTAGTGACCTAGGAACTACACTCAAGGTAAAATATCTACCAAACTTTTTAATATCAGTTTTTCTATTTTTCTATATTAGCCTGTTTTAAATTCATATGCACAGTCTCTTCCTCATAACTAAACCCATCAAAAACAATGGTAATATAAATCTATTTACAAGGTTGACTTAAGTTGGATGAAAAATATGGTCTTCAGATCAATAGCTGCTGTAACATGCTCAGCCAATCCGATTCAAGGTCATTTCAATATTATCTGCAAAACTCACTATATTTCTTGCATGTTTTCAGAAATCATACTTTTTGGGGCAAAACTGATATTTAAATGTCTTGTATTTTTCAGAACATGCTTGACCAAAATTGTCTAGATACATTCTAAAACAATCTGATGTCTTGTTTCCAATAAAATTCATAGTGTTTGCCAGTAATTTAACAGTGAAGTTTACTTCATTAGGTCAGCAATAAATAATTATTATGATCATGAACATTCAATAACTAAAATAATCTGAAATCCTTTTTCTCAACTGTCATGTAAAATTCCCCAATATTTCGTGTCGATTCCAGTCTTACAGGGTCTATTATAGAATGTACAATAAATGTTTATGGTAAATTCCAAAAGTAAAATAAAAAATGCAGAAAAATCAATCAATTGCAAGAAAATGATGCATTAATTTTTCAAACAATACATGTGATGTACCTTTGTTTCTTAGGTAAATCTTTTGTGTCAATTATAATGTAAAATTTCCAGCATGGGGATGAATATGTGTTTAACAGTGAATGCACAATGTGGTCTTGAAGATTTCATTAGATATATTACATCTAGTATTTTTTTCCCTTTAAAAACATATAAATGCCGAGTTTTCAGGGCAAGACTGTATTAAAAGCTTCAAGTAAAAGACTAGAATTTTACTCATTATTTATTTGATAAGCAGCTTTTACTCCATACTCATGAGATAGGAATTATAATTCCATTAACTTGTCTGATAATCTGAAAAAAAATTGCAGGCATAACAACCATTAGTGCCATAATTATTGTACATGTCTATGTCTGTGTCTCACAGAATTGTGTAAATCCTTTTATCTATGAAATGTACTCGGGGTTTCATTTTTGTGTACAATGATACCTCAGGGTGATTTAAATATATATTGTACAATAGCTTGAAATACTGAGTTCGGTTCAACCTATGCCGCATGTGTGAAGTGCTTTCAGTGGGAAGAACCAAACGCTTCCAGTACACGGACGATATCTTTGTATAAATGCCTCACCATAGGTAAAAATCTTTACGGAACATCTCGTCAGTGAGCAGTCTACTTTAAAAGCATGCACATCTTCAGCTGTAGAGCTGAACAGAGTGACCAGAGTGATCAGAGTGACTAGAGTGATCAGTGATCGGAGTCGACATATCAGCTGCAGAGCTAATATGATGTCGACCATATCAACTGTAAATTAAAACCCATGCAGCCGTACAGCTGAATAGTATTGCTAGTTGAGTAGCTGGTGATCGGGCATTGCTGACCAAGATTGGCTGATGCTGATTGCTAAATTTACCAACCTGGAATCTTGATGACTTGATTGGCCAGTGTGACTGTTAGCTGAGGGTGCTGGTGACTGAGTGTACAACTCCATACATGTAATCTTTAAGCCATGGGCTAATTTTTGGGGTTCATAAAACCCAGTGTGGTTTTAGGATATAGATATAATTTATATGTCTGTTCCTTTTTGTGAACATAATTTCACTATTTGAGTGAATACATCTTACTATATGAGTAAAATGCTACATTATTTACTGTTTGAGTAAAATGCGTCATTCCTTTTGTGATGAAATCACAGTGAATCATTTACCCTTGTCTTTGTACCATGTATGGTCATTTATTTGTATTTTCATTATTTAAGTCTGTATATTTTATGTTAATTGATCCAATATTTGAATCGTATACATGCACATATTAATCATAAATTTTTTTTTATTTAAATCATTCGTCATTAAACATTGTATTTGTATCATCATCAATTGTGATGTGTTGTAAATCGGAAATCCCACCATGTTATTTTGTTACACACAAGATCTAGTCTATGAATGCATTCATGCTAATTTCAAATAAAAGCAAACCTGAAATAGATAAATGTTTAAAAGGGAAATATTTTGGTAAATACTTGCCTGGCTGTTAACGTTAGGGGAATGCTCTACTACCACTGAAATTCATCACTCCCTGAAAAATGAAAAAATATCTATCCAACTACATACATGTTAACTCCCCTTTTTACGGATTAGGTGACCACTGATATTCCAAATGTAACCAGTTTTAATTTGAGCAGAACCTTTAACACAATGATACATTTGTAGGGGAAGTTGTGCGGAATTGTTAGTAATAGAGACATTAATCTGAATGCAAGGCTTTCATTAGTCTGATCTTAATAGAGTTTGGAGTATGCTGACTTAAGAACTTCCTACAGTCAAGAAGACAGTGTTGGATGGGACTATGTCTTTCTTTCCTACCTAAAGGGGCTTTTTTCCATGTGCCTTTGTAACTGAGGTCACATACATGGAGTTCTACATCTTTGCTTCTGTCAACAGGTCAATCGAGGAGAGAGAGAGAGTGTGAATAGTTATCTGTTAGTTGCCTAATGACCACAACCTGTTTTTTATAAATGAAAGCAGGTTACATCATTAGAATGAATGAGCCATCTAAATGGAACTGTAGCTCTAATCCATGGAGACCACAAGTAGATCACTCATTCTAAATGCTGAAGCCAGCACTGTCAGAAAGCAAGTTTTATATGACAGCTGCTTCATTGCTGTGGAAGACAGGGGTTCAAACTTTGATGAGATAAGCCACATCAAAACCCAATGAAAACGTTCCATTTTGGGAACAAGGTATGTGAGCTTGGTCTGGATATCTTACTATTGGACAACAGGTCATAAACTTGTGGTGTCTTGTGGTGGCCAATATTATTTTTTCTTTCTAAACCATTGATTTTGAGGGCTCCATGACTAATTGTTTCTTCTCATTCTCATGACAAGTTTTATTCCTTTAAGCTCCTCCATGAATTGGCCAATTGCAGTTCACATATTCTAACACTGGGTTACATCAGCCCACTCATGTAGAAATCTTTCTTAAAATACTGTATTGCACCTTTCCCAGATGCCTTCAGACCATATTTAATGTTCTAGGTTGTAGGTTTCTGTGTTCATGATCTCACTGAAGGAGGACTATAATAGTGAAACAAGAATATAACTCAATCAAAACAGAACTGTTTTTATAAAGGTGCCCCGATTGGCCAAGTTTTCTTAAGTGCTCTCCGTTATGGATCACTGCCATCTCACCTCTGTCTGCGTGGGTTTGAGTCTAAGAGTCGGCTAATGTAGTTATGTGAGAAAGCTTGCCAGTAGCTTCTCGTGTGTCGGTGCTTCTTTCTGTGGGTTTTCCCGGGTTCTTCTGCCACCAATAATACTGGCCATCATGTATAGCCTATCATGTGCTAAAAAATGGCATTAAACCCTACAACAACAACAAAAACAACAATTGTTTTTTTATATACAAGGCTATCTGGCACCAATATAATCACTTCCACACCTATGACCAATAAGTTGTCCCTCCTTAAATTCTGGAAAGGAATCTGTTGGAAACTTCTGACTTCCAAATCATACTGGTCCAATTCATTCTTATTTAACATGTTAGATGCTACTGTAGAGTTGGTAACAGTAGTTTGACAAGTAGAAACTTTTGACCAATCAGAATGCTTTTTACAATGATCCTCTGTTGAATTACATACAGAATGAATCCTACAAGAAGGCTTATACCATGGAATTAATGCAGAACAGATTTATTTAAAGTCAGAACTCTAGATGATAGATGATAGAAACATTATATCATGGAAAATGAGACTTAACCAGGAGAAAAGCACAAATCTATTGTAAAATGGAAAATAAAATCATCACTAGTTGAAGACACTTCCTAGCTGAAATAAATATCATGGCTGAAGCCTTCTGCAAATGTATGAATGATATTTTTGATGCATCTGGGAGAGAAATGAACTATGTTGAGATGTGTTAAGAACTCTATACCTAGATGGACAAAATGTTGAGAAGGGATAAGGTCCGACTTCTCTCCATTGATTATCCACCCTAGACTGGGAATGAAGGAAAGAAAGTTATTTTGAACCAACACTAAACTTACTAAATGTTTTTGCAGTATGTTGTCCAGGAGGATGTCCAGAGATACAAGTCTCAATTTGCCACTGGATTTTATTACCAGAATGTTTCAGGAGTAGAAGCCCTGGGAATGCAATTATTGGACTGTGAAAAGCTATATCTCCATATGCAAAATGTCTGCCTCCATGGGATTGCTTTGGAGGTTGACTCCATTTGATTACTGTAGAAATCATTATGTGGTGGAAAGGCTATGTGAATGGAATGACTTGTAGTATGCAATTGTTTTCTGGGAGTAAGTTGATCCGAGTCTGGCAAAAAAGGAATCTGGCACCCTGTGTCTCTCTAAAATGTTCATCGTTTCTTATATGCCTATTGATGGGGTCATGTAAAGATAGGAGCTGGCACTAAACACCAAAGGGAAAATTCTTGTGCCACCTGATTTTTTTCCCTCTTTAATTCAACTCTGGAACATGAGGATAGAGTAGAAAAGGAGAGTTGCCCCATTATGACGTTTCAGAGAAGATGAACACAGAAGTGCAACTCCTCTAATCAAATCCATGTTACAGGAGTCTTAAGGGCATTCACCACTGTGTGGTGATCAGCTCTTTTACCATCCATGGTGATATTGATTACTGAATCCCAAGCATGGTCATTTCTGCCCTTTTCAGCTAGATGAAAGATCACCAGACACCACACATAGGGAGTAAGTTAACACAATGTTCCTAATATTTAGATGATGATAAAATGTCAGGCCACTTTCTAACATTATAGTGGAACAAACATACTGATGATGAAGATGAAAATGTCCTTGTCAAGACTTGGTATGTCTGGACAATACATATCAGTATTTAGCTTGTACTTGTGGTGTGAGAAATTTCTGAGCAACTGGCTCACCATGAAAAAGAACTGCATTACCAGGGTTGCTAAGCACTTGGAACTTGAAATTAATGATGTACGCAGTCCCAAAATGTTGGTAACTCTGTCAGATTCTAGAAGTAATTGAAAGTAGATTCTTCCATATACAATGATCAGAGCTGTAGACCAGCATGTGATGTACAGGAAAGATGACAGAACTCAGATGTGGAAAACCTTCTCAGTCTCATCACAGTAAGATCTAATAATGATGAGGAAACTTGATGGACAGTGTTTGTCAGTTTTGGATTAACGTAGTAACACTTATGTCTCTGTTGTTGTTATTATTGTTATGGGATTTAATGCCAGTTTCCAGCACAAGATATGACACAGGAAAACCCCGGAAAGAAACACACAAGATGCTACTCATCAGCTTTCTCACATACAATAGCCAAGCCTAAGACTCAAATCCATGCAGACAGAGGTGAGCTGGTAGTGATCGTGAGCACTTTACACTACTCAGCCATTCTGACCCCTGATGTTTCTTGTGCTATCTGTGAAAAATAATATCAAGGATGGTATATCATAAGGTAAGATCCCATTATTTTTGGCCCAGAAGAAGCTCCCTTTGGGTGGCATAGGTTTGAGGGTAAGTGAAGATACGTCATAACAACTGAAGCACTGAGATGGACATACACCATCGGTGTCTAGAGGTACTTTGCAGTAGGTTAGATTAATCCATGCCAGTGCCAACATAAACTGGACATTGTCCACAGAAGTGTCTGGCAGCACTATGTGTGTTAGACTGATCCATGAGTGCCGGTAGAGGCATCATATGCACATGTTGAGTGGTTGTCAGACTGGTATTGCCCATAGTATAAATCTGTTAAACAAAACAGAACCAACAATATATAAACATAGTGACTTGTGTCCTGCTTTATGAACTTTTAAATTGTCTTTACAGAGTTACCCACAATGATAAATATCTGTAAAAGGGTGCACATGACCTGTGCAGGTAAAACATTAGAGTATGACTATTAATATTTACAAAGTGGATGCTAAATCATAAGAAACCTGTATGAATGTCAGTTTTGACTGCCTGTACAGGTAAAATCACTAAACCATTACTTATAATGACTACATGTGCATGTGTGAAGTAGAGGCCAGATAACCAATTAGAGTAACATCTTACTCATAGAAATGGCCATTTTTGACTGCCTTTACAAGTAAAATCATTGCAGTGTCACTAATAATGAAATATATGTATGAACTGACACTATTAAGTAAACCATATATGGAAAATGTATCTATACATATAATGCAATCACAGCAAAAGCACAAATATAAACATGTTTTCTATATCACGCAAAACTTGCACATGAAAAAGGAACTGAAGCATCATTATTCATACTTGTGAAGTAGACACTACTGTTTCCATTATGAGACAATGTTACCTGTAGGAAAAGGCCCAATGTTCTTCAATAAGCATAAATCACATACACAACTATGACTCAGACAATAAGGTAAAAACCTTAATTACAGGTATCTTGACTCAGCAGAAATTATACAGCAATACTAAAAGAGTTGCACAACTAATGCAACGCATCAAAGGCATTTAAGTGTGTGAAGATGGCAAAGTGATAACATAGAAAGTTACAAAGCTTTGTCATTGGTGGTAGGAAGGACAGAAAAGTTGGAAATTTACTTCCGTTGAAGATGCAATTTATCCAACTTGTTTGAGGTAGAAAACTGCTTGTACAGATTATGAGAGGCCTCTCTGTCTATAAAGAATGTGCTAATTGGCACAAGCAGATGTCATGACAATTTCATGGGACTTGGTGTCAATCATGGTATCTGGGGAAGAACAATCTACCTGCCATCTACATGGGCAGATAACTTTTATCTTTACTCTGGGAGTGCTGGATTTGCAAGGTAGTATGATTGGGTAACATATTTGAAGAAGACATAACAGAACACATCGCAAAAGCAAAATCAACAAAAACTGTTAGCCTTTGAATTATAGTGAATTCACAGTAAACGACATGAATTTCAATATTTAGATACCAAATATGTAAAAGAAACTGGTACCACATGAATAACACATACTTCATGGTAAATGGCATGAATGAAAACATTCACCTGCTTAAGCCAAATATATGAACCTGAATTTCATAAGACTGTAAACTTGTGACAGATGACAACTATTTTACCCATTCCACCCATAAGATGTTGCTTAAATATGCAATTTTCGCATTATTTATATTAAGCTTTCTGAGCAGTAAACAATTTGCCAATGAAATCTAATCACATGAATCATGTTTTCACTCCCGATACTCACTTGGCATCTTTGTCCTGGCTTCCAGTTCAGCCATAATTTGTCCACGTTTGGGGCTGTCAACATTGTACAGAGTGTAAGCATAGGCCATGACAGCTAATGTATACGTATCTGCATTTGTCTGTTGCTTATCCAAACATGTGAAACCATTTGCAACAGCTGGAACCTGGAAAATAGGACAAAAGAGGAATGATCTACTGTAGAATCAATGTCAGAAAACATTGGATTTGGACAATTTTCTGAATTCAGTAACCGACGATATTTATATCTTAACAATTATACATGAATGTGTACTTATTTCTAAAAAAAAAAAATTTTTACAAAGAAGAGATTACACTGGTCCTTCTTGGGGGACTCAAGTGGCCAAGTGGTCTAAAGCGCTATCCATTATGGATCACTGCCATCTCACCTCTGTCAGCGTGGGTTCGAGTCTCAGATTTGACCAATGTGGGTATGTAAGAAAGCTTGCCAGTAGCTTCTCGTGGGTCGGTGGTTCTTTATGGGGGTTTTCTTTGGCTTCTCCACTATTAATACTGGCCGCAATGTATAGCCTATTGTGTGCTGAAAAATGGCATTATACCTCACAACAACAACTGGTCCCTCTTTTTTTCTATTTTTGTTAGGTACCATTTTCAAAAAAAAAAATAATTTCTGAGAAAATATTGCTAGTGAAGGCATGATAAAATGTTTTTTAATATCTAGTTCAGCTGCTAAGGGAGAAGGAAAATTTATTAAATTAAGTGGATCTGGATATAGCTACCAGCATGGATGACTCTGGATAACAATGACCATGAACTTCAAACACTTTTTTTTTTCTTCTTCCAAAAATGGAAAATGTGGGGCCCAATGGGACTAGGTTAAAAAGTCATTCTGAACAAATGGAAAACAATATTATGACCTGTGTTTTGTTCGATCAACAAATCTAAACACATTTCATCATCACAGGCACTTGTACACACCAGCTGGCATTAGATGTACAACATTTGACCATGACATCTCCAGCTACTTATTCCAATAATCTTGTACTTTCTTCAAAGGATTAGTATCCCTTACATTTTTGTCAATTCCAGCCTCTAGTAGTGCAATCAGTGCAAAAGCTGTCAATCCTCCAGCATTCTCGCCATCTGCCAGACCTCCTTTCAGGTAATTGCTGAACACCTGACCAACGCTCTGGATACAGCCATCTTCACTCTGGTGATTAAGAAGCCACTGCATGCTGAAGTCAAGATCTTTGCTGTCGATATCGATGAATGTCCGTGACTGGGCCATGGATTTGACAACAAAAGCTGTCAACCAAGTACTTCCTGTACTGTTCTGATACTCGTTGTCACCCCAGGCACTGTAGGAACCATCATGATGCCTATATTTCAGCTGTCGCTGGTATCCTTTTTAAAGTAAAGAAATTAAGTTGCACAATTCTTGGTAAAATCTAGAAATATTGTCGCAGAATATAAATACCATGCCATCCTCACTTTTATATTGAGGGATATCCAACAGTTCAGTATGCATTAAAAAATTACATTAAAATAAAACTTGTCATACCAGTATATCTTACTGTGGAATAATTCCACAACGTTTGATATATTTTTAAGACTGATATATAACAAGAAACTAACATTATTAAGACTGAATTATTACAAGACATTAACATTGTTAAGACTGATAAATAACGAGACACAAACATTATTAAGACTGATACAGAACAAGACACTAACATTGTTAAGACTGATATACAACAAGACATTAACATTATTAAGACTGATATACAACAAGACATTAACATTATTAAGACTGATATACAACAAGACATTAACATTGTTAAGACTGATATATAACAAGACACTAACATTATTAGGACATTAATATTACTCACCAATTCTCATGTATCCTTTAGCCTCATCCTGGATTGCATCTGTGAGCTGGATGGTATTGGTAAGGTATTGCAGGACATAGATATTTGGGGACCAGGATGCCATGTTCTGCTCACCACATCCATATGGCATCTTTAACAGATCCTTCAGATTTGATAGAGTTGGACCCATTATGTCACCTGAAAACATTTAAGTACAAATTTGAGTACTGAGATAGTAATGGTTTGCAATGGGTAAACATATGCTTAAGGCATAAAGGAGATATTACACAGAAATCAGTGAAGGATGGAAACATGAATTTCAGTGCATGTAAAAAGTTCAAAAAGACATGCATACACATTCTGTATTCTGTAAAGGTTAATTAAAAATCAGTTAGGGTGGCAAGAATGACATCATGCAGCAACCCCATCTTTTAAAACAATATTAACCATTACAACAAATAAGCCTCCACTGAAATTCATATTGGCCAAATCTGCATCCAATGTGGATAAGGTTACATGTGATGAGATGCTATGTTCCAATTTTATTGCCAACATAATCTCCCATTTATGTTAACATATTTATGCCAAACCCACCCCCACACAGGTATAAGCATGATTATTACTAATATAGGTGGTAAAATGCTCAATTTCGGCATAAAAGTGTAATCTATATATTACATGCCAGAATTACAGAATGCTGTATAAAAAAGATACATTTTTGCTTCTAACCTGGTTCAACAGCTGGTCAAAATTCATGTCCCAAAGGACAAAATTCATGTCCCAAAGGGCAAAATTCATGTCCCAAAGGGCAAAATTCATGTGGATTTGAACCAGAGTACAAACACAACATATTCTGAGAATTTTATTTTCTATTCAGCACATGCCTTAACTAGTTTACATGTGTTACTTTTGCTGAATGATCATGAACTTGATATAAATTCTGCAATTAGCATGGTGTGCTCAATCTTAGTGCTGTATTACATTACTCTCATTACCCACATCACTCTTATTACTCACATCACTCTTATTACTCACATCAATCTTATTACTCACATTACTCTCATTACTCACATTAGTCTCATTACTCACATTAGTCTCATTCCTCACATTAATCTCATTACTCACATTAGTCTCATTATACTCATTACTCACATCAGTCTCATTACTCACATTAGTCTCATTACTCACATTAATCTCATTACTCACATTAGTCTCATTACACTCATTACTCACATCAGTCTCATTACTCACATTAGTCTCATTACTCACATCAGTCTCATTACTCACATCAATCTCATTACTCACATTAATCTCATTACTCACATTAATCTCATTACACTCATTACTCACATCAGTCTCATTACTCACATTAGTCTCATTACTCACATTAGTCTCATTACTCACATTAATCTCATTACTCATATTATTCTCATTACTTACATTACTCTCATTACTCACATTAGTCTCACTACTCACATTAATCTCATTACTCACATTAGTCTCATTACACTCATTACTCACATCAGTTTCATTACTCACATTAGTCTCATTACTCACATCAGTCTCATTACTCACATTAATCTCATTACTCGCATTAGTCTCATTACTCACATCAGTCTCATTACTCACATTAGTCTCATTATTCTCATTACTCACATTACTCACATTAGTCTAATTACTCTCATTACTCACATTACTCATGAGCAGTGTGTTGATTGTCATTATTACCGATATGACATGTTTTCAAGTTGAAAAGATCCATTTTCTGTAGTATAATATTCACAACTCACACCATAAAGCATTTCCCTTAAAATATGGTGCTTTTGTTTAAAAATGTAGACTGGTCCACTATCTAACTACCTTATCAATATCATGAATCTGTGAGGAAAAGTTCATATTGGAAGAAACCTGTTTATTTATTGGAAATGGGTAGTATACAGTTGTTATAAATAACTGAAAAGGAAAATACTCTTACCCTATTCTTATGCATCAGGCACATGCTTTAGGAATGTATATGAGTGGAATTAAACAGGTAATAGAAATGATAAAAAGAACTAAACAGGTCAATCCATATACAGGTGAGCATAAGATTTATTTTGGTGAAAAAGTGAAATGGTTGGCATGTATGGTAACATTATTATTATTATTATTATTATTATTATTATTATTATTATTATTATATAAACTCATTATTCATTCTTTACTTACAGTAATGGCATGAGATCTGGTAACTGATCCAAATTCCTTATTAAATATACAATGAAAAATCTATTATATGTGTCCGATACTCGCAGTTTGATATAGCCAACTCACAAGCTTATTGGCCACAGCAACTTAGCCATGTGAGATATCTGATAGCACACATATAATAACAAATAATTCATTTGTTTGTTGCTAATGAATATGGAATTGTTTTCTAACCTAGGAGGCATCTAGTGTTTACATGTTATTAAAATCCATGACTGTCTACCCCAATACACAATGTTTCTTTCACATAGTCCATCCTTTTGGAGCCCCATTGCTTAATACATATATTCTCCATATCATGTACTATTGCCTCACACATGATCTCCCAACAGAGCCCTATTACTCCACACATGGTTTTCTCCCAAGAGAGCCCTATTGCTACACACATGGTTTTCTCCCAAGAAAGCCCTATTGCTACACACATGGTTTTCTCCCAAGGGAGCCCTATTGCTACACACATGGTTTTCTCCCAAGAGAGCCCTATTGCTACACACATGGTTTTCTCCCCTTTTGAACACTATTCCTTTATCTTTGTCCACGAAACTGATTTCCTGGATAACCTATATTTTTTATACAGAATTGACCGAGTATCCAGTAGGCACTATTAGTCCATACAACTGAAATGTCATACTTTTACCACAGTACTTTACACTACACCTCAAAATCAAATCATCATCTACATATCTAATTAAGAATAATTTCTTGACAGTTAAATAATATTGTTTAACATGGCTTACCTATGACATTGACTTTAACCCTTGTAGAGTTGGGAACTAGTTCATCATTACTGGCAACAGGAAGATCGATGACCTGCATTAACAAGCTACCTGTGGATGGATAAAAATATTTTCGTTTGCAAATCCATGAAACAAACACTTTAATTTAAAAAACAGACTTCATAAACAGAGCCATATTTGTATTTTTTTTAAAGAGAATGAAAAAATGTACCCATATATTCACCTTTGTATCCCACAAACTTGCATCAGATCACCATGCATTCCACCAGACCAACTATTCATTAACAAATCTATGAAGCTACTAAAAAGAACGTCACAAACATAGTCCATTTAGCCACATTATCCCACTACAGTACTAAGATCACAGAGAGTTCCAGCTGCAAAGAGCTCTTCGAGATACCTGAAAAACTAATATCAAGAAACGAATGTACACCACTTCTAACTACCTTCTATCCAGTAGACCTTGCGGACCTGTTTGCAAATTTCTTCTGTGACAAAGTACAAACCATTAGAGATATGCTTGATCAAACAATTTCAATTGACTCATCACCATACAGTTACAATACAGAATTTCAGTGACAACCATTATGAGCATATGAAACTGTCTCTATTGATTTAGTATGGACAATCATGATGAAGAGTGCACCAAAGTCATGTGAACTTGATCCAATTCAAACATCACTGCTGCTCGAGTGCTTAGACCCAAGACTGTCTTCACTAATTGATGTTATTAACATCTCTCTCATCCAGTGAATTCCCATCATTATTCATAACTGCTGTTGTAGCGCCGCTGCTGAAGAAATCAAGAATTGACCATAATGATTTAAAGAATTACCACCCAGTTTCTAATCTGCTGTTCATATAAAACATCTTAGAAAAAGTTGTTCTAACCCAACTTGTAACTCATCTGAATTCAGTTGTTTTAGCAATGTACAAACTCTAGACAGTACTCTCACACTGCACCAACATGTCATGAACATATGCAAGGCTGCATATCTTGTGCTGAGATGCATCAACTCTATTCGCAAATGTCTTTCAGTTGATGCCAATAAAACACTTGTGTGTTCATTAGTACTTTCGAGATTGGACTATTGTAACTCAATTCTGACTGGTTCATCTCAATATCTACTCCAGAAACTTCAAAAAGTTCAGAACACAGCTGCTTGGATCATCTTTAGAGTACCGCAATCAGAGCAGACCTCTCCTCTGCTTTGTACTCTACATTGGCTATCCATTCAATCCAGAATCAAAAACACATATTGTTCTCTGTGCTATGTTTGACCAACGGACTCAGTCCATCATACCTATCCAGCCTCACCCATGTCTACACATCAGCAAGATACTTAGGCTCTTCTTCTGACAGTTGTTTACTCATTATTCCCCTATAAAAACTATGTCATATGGACAATGTTCTTTTGCATACCAGAGCCCAGCAACATGGAATGAATTGCTCATTGACATTAGACACATAAACACAGTGATCCCTTACAAGTGTGCTCTTAAAATTCACCTTTTTCAACTGCAAGAACAAGACATAAAAATGTTTGATACCTAAAAAAATTTATGTTTTCTAATTTCATGGCGTTTTGTTTTTGTGTTTTTTTTAGTCATATCATTATAGATATTGTAAAGCTCTTAGATCTTCTAAAGATTAGGCACTATACAAAGTCCTCATTATTATTATATTATTATTTATTAGCTATTCATTCATTTACAGCAACCATGAATTTGTTGTGCTCATGTTCAAACTATGTTCACTAAGTGCAAGTCATCAATAATGTCTGGTCAGAAAGCTTCCTCTAAAACAAAGTCATTCACATTTATCTTGATCTTTGACCTTTGGCCTCTTTCACACCTTAAAAACCAGTCTGTTCTCTCCTTATTAAGCCATACAGCTGCAATAAATAGAAACTGAGGTCAAAAGTTGAAAGTAGATTCCATTATGTTTCTTGGATATCAGGCAGCGGCTATAAATAGAACATAGTACTGTTAGGAAAGTGCATGCAAGTCTATGGACAAGTGCACTCTTATGTCGTACTTACATAGAAGCCAGGGGCTCCCGAGTGGCCGAGTGGTCTAAAGCGCATATGTTCCGGATAACTATCTCATCTCTGTCTGTATGCGTTCAAGTCTCAGGCTTGACTAATGTGAGTAAGTGAGAAAACTTGCCAGTAACTTCTCATGGGTCGGTGGTTCTTCCGGGGTTTTCAAAGGTTCTTCCGTGACCAGTTATACTGACCACCATGTACAGCCTATCTTGTGCTGAAAAATGACATTAAACAACAACAACAACATAGAAGCTGTCTTTTCTACAATATGGTCAGTGGGATTAATGTGATGTTAGTAAATATGAGAAAACAAACTATTAATATTTTCTGAAGGAGGATATACCAAAAAAGCTAATTCAAAATACATTTAGATGTAAGTAGTAATTTAGTGAGAAAATCGTAATGATTATGACAGAAGCATAATGGTTGGCATGCATGAAAAATACAAACCTTCAGGACATAGGTAGAAACTCTTTGTGTATTCTTGTGGAATTCCTTCAGGCTGAAATAAATATTAACAAATTGTCATGATCCAAGATATTTTAAAATGTTTTTCAACTGTAAAGTCCAGTATACAAACTTCATTTACTCATTCATATTCTTTAATGTAAAAGTAATAACAAGGATTATATTAACATTGTAACAGGTCAGTATGGGGCCCTGAGTGGTCTAAAGCACTCTCTATTACAGATTACTGCCATCTCACCTCTATATGCATGGGTTCAAGTATCAGATTCTGCCAATGTTGGTATGTGAGAAAGCTTGCCAGTAACTTCTCATGGTTCTGTGGTTCTCTCCGGAGTTTTACCAGGTACTTCCTCCTCCATTAATACTGGCCGCTATGTATAGGCAATAGTGTGCTGAAAAATGGTGTTAAACCCTACAAAAACAACAACAACAACAGGACAGCATCCTCATAATCAGAGTTTCTGCTGACCTTAATGCTTTCCACAAAGGACTCTCTGAATCCACTTTGATCCAAAAGGTACCAAATTGAATTTATCTGTGGCTTTCCTGATAATACAAAGCACGAACTTAAAGACCAAATGAAGAAAGATTTACTATGAAGAAAATAAAGACATCCTGCTTATTCTATAAATTTAAGTACCAACAAAAACATTATTTTTTTGTAAAACCATAAACAAGAGGCCCAAGTGGCATGAAATCACTCATCTCACCAACATTTGCCTGACAGATAAATACAATAAAAGATTGCCAAGAAGTCTGGGTAAGCTGGAAGCTTTCTGTTTATATTTTTTTCTACTAATTGTATATTTCATAATTCAAGATTTCTCTAGATTTTGTATCTTTATCAACATTTGTTGACAAATTAAGACCATCTGTCCAATACTGAAAAGTCCAACGCAAGGACACTTTTGCCCAAAGCTGTTTCAATTCTATCAAGCATTTTGGCAGATGTTATCAAGGGTTTTTTCTACTGTAGCAACAACAGTCACATTTGATTGTAAATTGGTATCATTTATATAAATCTTCATGTCAGAATACTTTTGTAAAATTTTGTCAAATTATGTTGGGTGATTTTTAAGAAAAAATTATTTAAAGAATTTTCTAATTGTAGTAATGGCAGACATATCTGATGACACACTGGCAACATTTGGAAAATGTCTAAAGCCCTTATTACCAGAATTCTGTCTAATTGATCAAATATCAGCTTTTAAATTTGTGAGAAGTCATTAAAAGTATTTTAATTTTTTTAATTTTTTGTAAAGGCAGCCATATTTTTTGGTGGACTAGTATCATTTTATGCCAGAAAGCTCAATTTAAAATCATGTGGAAATTGGTTTTATGCTTTTTGAAAAGTAAATAGAAAAAATATTTTGACAGTATACAATGAATGACAGATGAAGAACCACACCATAATCTCACTCGGCCTAACATCTAGGTGAACTAAAACTGATATATAACCACAGAAATAAAGAACGGATGCAATTTCATGTCAAATATTGGACACACTCTTCCTGTGAAGGAAAGGTAAACAGCATCACAAAAGAATTATTAACTAAAGAACTCACTGTCTGTATGAACAAATTTTACAATTTGTATGCTACTATGCTACAGCTTGTCTACATAGTAACATAAAAACAATGTTGAATGCAGAAAATTTTATGTATGAAATGTTATTCTAGGTAAGCTGCCTGACATACTCAAAACATTGCATTGAACAACTTGAGAGTGGCACTCTAGAAACAAGAAAATTTATGGACAGACGGCAGAGATAAGAGATCTAGTAGTAGCTTCAACTTTACCCACACCCATTACATGCTGCAGGAATAAAAATGTGTTAACATACATTTCAAAAACATGTAACAACTTTTAACAACAACTCATCACAATAATGGATGTAGGGTAGCAAATAAAAGCAAATATCAAAATATGTCAGAAAAATTGCACAAAATCTTTAGGAAGATAAACCCAAAAAATGTAGCATAAAATTGATAAGTAGATGGAATGGAAAGGTGAAGTCACAAGTGTATTGACACAAATACTGCCGTGTCTAAAGGCAATTTATCTCACCCTAATAAATTCTTAGCATAATTCATGACTTAGCCTCACTCTCTGATTGACTCAAAACCATTTAAGAATCTTTTTAAAAAATAACATGGTATTATTTTAGTCGAGCTTGATATTCAGAGCAAGAGAGAAAGAAAATGTAATGGTGAAGGTATTTTGCATCAACTTCCAAAGAAGATTTTGTATTGCTTTCCAGAGCAAAGTTTAAAAATTAGCAGAAGCAGTTTGATGCTGCTAATATACAACCTAGTGAGTTAAATGTAGCTTGTAATGTACAACACAGTTAGTTTAATGTTGCTTGTAATATACAACACAGTTTAATGTCTTTACTAATATACAAACCAGTTATTTCAATGTTGCTAATATACAACCCAGTTAGTTTAATGTTGCTTGTAATATACAACACAGTTCAATGCTGCTTGTAATATACAACACAGTTTAATGTCACTTGTAATATACAACACAGTTAGTTCGATGTTGCTTGTAATATTCAACCCAGTTACTTCAATGCTGCTAATATACAACCCAGTTTGTTTAGAAATGGTGGACTTATTTGAATAGAAGTCACTTTAATAGTTTTAGAGGTTTAGTAATGGTGGCCATATTTGAATAGAAGTCACTTTAAGGTTTTTAGAGGTTTAGAAATGGTGGCGATATTTTAATAGAAGTCACTTTAAGGTTTGTAGAGGTTTAGAAATGGTGGCCTTATTTTAATAGAAGTCACTTTAAGGTTTTTAGAGGTTTAGTAATGGTTGCCTTATTTGAATAGAAGTCACTTTAAGGTTTTTAGAGGTTTAGAAATGGTGGCCTTATTTGAATAGAAGTCAGTTTAAGGTTTTTAGAGGTTTAGTAATGGTGGTCTTATTTTAATCGAAGTCACTTTTAGGTTTTTAGAGGTTTAGTAATGGTTGCCTTATTTGAATAGAAGTCACTTTAAGGTTTTTAGAGGTTTAGAAATGGTGGCCTTATTTGAATAGAAGTCAGTTTAAGGTTTTTAGAGGTTTAGTAATGGTGGTCTTATTTTAATCGAAGTCACTTTTAGGTTTTTAGAGGTTTAGTAATGGTTGCCTTATTTGAATAGAAGTCACTTTAAGGTTTGTAGAGGTTTAGTAATGGTGGCCTTATTTGAATAGAAGTCACTTTAAGGTTTGTAGAGGTTTAGAAATGGTGGCCTTATTTTAATAGAAGTCACTTTAAGGTTTTTAGAGGTTTAGTAATGGATGCTTTATTTGAATAGAAGTCACTTGGAGGTTTTAGAGGTTTAGTAATGGATGCCTTATTTTAATAGAAGTCACTTTAAGGTTTGTAGAGGTTTAGAAATGGTGGCCTTATTTTAACAGAAATCACTTAAAGGTTTTAAGAGTTCTAGCAATGCTGGCCTTATTTGAATAGAAGTCACTTGGAGGTTATAGAGGTTTAGTAATGGTGGCCTTATTATAACAGAAGTCACTTAAAGGTTTTTAGAGGTTTAGTAAAGGTGGCCTTGTTTTAACAGAAGTCACTTAAAGGTTTTAAGAGTTCTAGTAATGGTTGCCTAATTTTAATAGAATTCACTTGGAGGTTATAGAGGTTTAGTAATGGTTGCTTTATTTGATTGTAGATAAGCTTAATTTGCTTAACACTGACATGAAAAGCCAGAAACATTTTCTCATATTTCATAAGATATTCTTTTAAGCTGTTTTTGGAAAATGGTAATTTAAATTTTTTTTTTTTTTTTATCACAGACATATTTTGTTGCAGATCAGCATCATATTTATAAAGCTGATGGGCCAAGATGCCATGAATATTCTTGCCAAGTTTAGTTGAAATTGGTTGAATGGTTTTGAAAAGTTAAATATATCAATTACTGGCAGATGCAATAATAACTATACCAAAACACATTTTGCCTAAGAGGGTGGGGAGCTAAAAAGGTAATTGACCAAGTATTCATAAATATTTGGCCTTCATTAATTAGACATAAAATACCTTGCAAGTTCAGACTCTTTAAGCCATACATTTCTCCACACAGACAATAGTTTATTATTTTTCATACCTCTACTAAGAGCTTTCTTCTGACTCCATCCTGGACACCGATGCCTTCTTTACTGATGATCTGGTTAACACATGTGTTATCATCCTCCACAGAAACAGCCTGTTTAAATATCAAACTTTGTGATTAGTAATGACACCCAGTAATCAGCTATCAATGTAATACCGAGATTACTGATTCCTTTCAAAATATATTTGCCACAAATTAAGGATAATCTAGCACCAGATAGAAATATTAAAAAGAAAGAAGAGGAAAATGGCTTGCACATCAAGCCTAATCCTGAGTGATACTTTCAATTTGATGTTGTGGTTGTAGAGTTTAATGCCATTTTTCAGCACACAACAGGCTATACATGGCAGCTAGTATTAATGGTGGAGGAAGAACCGGTGGAAAACCCCCGAAAAGAACCACCAACCCACAAGAAGCTACTGGCAAGCTTTCTCACATAACTACATTAGCCAAATGTTAGACTCAAACACACGCAGACAGAGGTGAGATGGCAGTGATGGAAAGCGCTTTAGACCACTCGGCCACTCAAGACCCCTCCTTTAATTTGATGAGGGTGGTAGATAATGATGCTAAATAATTGCTATGTAAAGCTTCTACTGTGGCAGATTCAACAATAATGAATTAGAATGACATCCTATCCAACAACAAAATATAGAAAGAGACATATCAAAAGAAATCAAGAAATGTTTTTCTACCTAGTTCCTATGGAAGCCACATCATTGCTTGTGAAACCATATTGAATATTATTCAAGCAGAAAAGTTTTCTATATAAAAAAAACTAATACACCAAATTAAAGCAATAAATACCAGCCTTGACAACATGAGACTTCAAAGATTTTAAGCACATAAATGAATTTTCAGTTTATTTATAAGTAAGAATTTTAATAAACATCATCCTATACAATGGAAATGATGTCCTTCATAAAAGTCATGTATAGTCAAGGTATGATGAGTATGAACAGGTTATACAAAATGAAGTAAATGCATACAATTATAACACTGTATTAGTTTTATCCACAATCACTTGCATAAGATTACTCACACTGGTTAGAAAAATAGTCAGTTTATCATTTTTTAAAAAATCAACATTTTCTGCTATAATATCAAAATGAATTTCATTTATCTCCTAAAAAGAGATGAGCTTTTGTGATTTCATGGTCTTAAGTTATTCATTTTCATTTGATAAGAGAAATTTAAAGAAGAAGGGTACCTACTTGACAATGACTTTAGAAGCCATGCACACATCTACACAGAACAATGATGGTCCAATGAGAATAAACACTACATCCATTCCTCTCATTCCTAAACTTTGAACTCATTCAACATTTCTCACTAAAAACAATAATCTTAAACATTAGTTTTGTTCCTGATGAATCTTTGTCTTCATCTCTAACAGCATATCCACCAATTTACAGTCAAACCAAATGGCTTCTTGTTACCTGCATTTATTTTTACACCAAAAAACTATTCTGAACCAGTCTTTCATAATGGTGCTTATGCACTTTTATCTCCACCCAGTGTTTATTTAACTATAAACACCCCTGTCAATGAGTAGCAAAAACAGACATTGCTTATACAGTCTCTGATTACAATCCAGTCATACTAATTTTCCAAACATATGGTTACCTAATCAATTTATAACTTTAACATGTCACTAGAATTGACATACCGCTAGAATTTGACCAATCAGAGACAATAAACTGAATAACCTCCAAATTCATGATGGTGAATATGTATTATATTACATTTTGGTCCCTGATTTTGATTTCCAGATCTGGAATACATATTTCTGGATTAATGGAACAAATTAACATTTAGAAATTGCATTTAAATTGAAATTTGTCCAGAATAATGAAGCTCTTCTGCATATACAAACCTATCAACAAAATAAAGGATCAACAAGAACTGGACAATAGGTGGGAGAATATAAAAAAATCATGCACATTGCAAGTAGAATGTAACTAACTGGACTCTAATTTGACTGACCGTAGGTTTTACTGGCCTTATGGAACTGTCTCGGACTCCAATTAAACATGACTGTGTCACATTAACTGACACAATAGAACACACAATCGAACAAATTAGACACAGTTTTGCTAAAGTAAGCCTTAAGAACATTCCACTTAAATATGATTAAAATTGACTCAACCATTCTGGAGAAGTTGATAATAAATTTTCTTGACAGTTGCAACTGATGCAACACCATTGTTAGGGAACTTCTCCTAGTATAATTATGACAGAGCAAGTCCAAACAGATGGTTTAACATAGTTTGATCAAAATCGACACAACTGCTGTAAAAAAAAGACTCATTCAGTTTAGTGAAGATGTTGAAAACATGTGTTACTTATACACTGCTTCCTCATCCAAATGCACCCAGATAACTCATAAATCTTTTATATTACACAGGCAACTGTTGATCCCATTTCTTATTGAAACAGGCAAAAATAGGCTGCTATTTGCTTAACATTAAAAAAAAAGTGACTGAAATTGCAAAACAAAATGACATACCACTCATTGTATTGTTAATAATGTTGGTTAGCACCTGGAAATTTAGAAAATCTTGCAAATTTTAAATAGAAATCATCTGTAGGTAGTTCTTTAACAAAATCATTTTAACACAATATCTGACAAGATGTAAGACAATGAAAATGTTTGTAAATGCCTAATGTCAGCAACACTGTATGAAATATATGCTAATTAAAGAAGCCTTGTAAAGTGAAAATATTGTTGCATTTTATCTTTAATTGGATTTCAATGTAATCATAAATATTATTAGCACCTCATTTATTCAAATGTGAAAAGAATTAATTGGTTGCCATGAAAATTGTCCTTCCAGATTTTAACACAAGGTAGCAAACAGGATAGTTTGTTTGTTTGTTTGAATAAGATTTTTAATGTAGCTTTAACACTTTTAATGTCATATCTCTATGATGTCTGCAGTGACACAGTTTATAGTGATGTCTAGCACTGGGGCATAATGCCACAGACATGTAGCATGTTGTCCCACCCAGTCACATTATCCTGACACCAGGTCGACAAGTCCTAACACTAACCTCTTAACGCTGAGCTCCAAGCGAGGCAGTTGTTAGTACCATGTTTGTAAGTCTTTGGTATGACTCGGTAGGTGATCGAACCCACGACCTCCTGCTTCCATGGTGGACACTCTAACCACAAGTTCACCGGAGCAGTTAGTAAACAGCCAATTACAGTATATGAAAGGTGATG
Organism: Unio delphinus; assembly: GCA_029339505.1. Classification (NCBI taxonomy): domain Eukaryota; kingdom Metazoa; phylum Mollusca; class Bivalvia; order Unionida; family Unionidae; genus Unio; species Unio delphinus. The sequence continues at coordinate 15,623,167 of JAQISU010000014.1, forward strand.
ACATCACAGTAATACCTAGGTGGAGATCAGCCTTATTTATTTTGGAAATTACATCATGTAGACAACATTTTTATTTTTGCTTTGAAGAAACTGTGGATTGCTCTTCAAACTCTGCAGGGGTAAATAAAAAAATAACTTGCAAATAAATTGAATATATTTGATGTTCTCATTTTGTGCAGTCCAAATATTTATATCTGGATGTAGTGATGATGAGAAATGATGTAACCAACATCTGCCAATTTGTAAACTTGTGGGCATGGTGGATCCATGAAGGGTGTGAGCAGTTGATACAAGTGTGAGCTAACCCAAGAATTTGGGATAACTGTGTGGTTTGTCAGTTGACACATTTGCAACTTTTTACAAATATCAAATATTTATGAATCATATGGCTGTACATACGACCAAGTCATACATTTATTCCAGTTGATTGTTGTTTCAATTTAGTACAATTTGGGTCATTTTAATTTCATGAGATGATCTGAATATTATTTTGATTACAGATAATTATTTGAATCTATATTTCATTCCATGAGATTATTTGAATCTCACTTTCATTGTCAGAAATTACATGAGGTTATGTGAATCTCACTTTCATTGTACAAAATTATGTGAAATTATTTGAATCTTTTCTTCATACATTTAAAAATTAACCATTTTTTTTGTTTTCTTATTTGTGAATGTTTGGATAGAGTAATTGAATGAAATGTAAGTTTAATGGCATGAAAAAATAGCTGTATTTGTAGTATATATATTTTTTTATTAACCCATTCCATAAAATTCCATCTTTCAGCATATTGCGTTTTGTCATCATTTAATCCAAGCATCTATTCAGGTCAATCCTGTTACGGCCATGAATGCAGCAAAATACTTTCAGCTGCAATCAACTAAATTTGTTTACAGGTCAATAATACATATTCATACAAAAACCAATTTCTAAGTAATTCACTAATTAATTTATTATGATATTTTACCCCATGTAAATTTGTAGTGAAATCTGTATCAGTAGCAGCTCTAACTGCTAGACTGGTTCAGATGAGAATGCATCTGACTTATAATCAAAGGCTGTGTATTCATGCCTAGGTCTTGGAGTGTCCCTGGGGAGGGCACTTAGCTGCCATTTTCTCCACACCAAGGCTGTGTATTCATGCCCTTGGAGAGGGCACTTAGCTGCCATTTTCTCTACACCAAGGATGTGTATTCATGCCTAAGTCTTGGTATGTCCTTGGAGATGGCACTTAGCTGCCATTTTCTCTAAACCAAGGCTGTGTATTCATGCCTAGGTCTTGGAGAGGGCACTTAGCTGCAATTTTCTCCACACCAAGGCTGTGTATTCATGCCTAGGTCTTGGAGAGGGCACTTAGCTGCCATTTTCTCTACACTTAGGCTGTGTATTCATACCTAGGTCTTGGTATGTCCTTGGAGAGGGCACTTAGCTGCCATTTTCTCTACACCAAGGCTGTGTATTCATGCCTAGGTCTTGGTGTGTCCCTGGAGAGGGCACTTAACTGCCATTTTCTCTACACCAATAAGGTATCAATAGTTAAATCCAAACTAAAAGCACACTTGAACTAGGTTTAGCACTAGTCAAATTTAAGTAATGAATACCTAAAACTTCTTAAGTGACATCACCTATACACCTCACCTAAACCATTGGTTCCCAAGATGAGGGCTGCAGACCTCTGGGTTAGAGGGGCTATTCCAAGGGGTTGCAAATAGATTAACTACTTAATATGTTTTGCAAATATACTACTAATTTTCAAATGTATGTAATTGTGTTGTGATAAATAAAATCTGAACCAATTTACAATGTTACTGAGTTCATTACAGTTATAAAAGAATAAGTATTAGTGTGTGTGGGTCTGCAAAACATTTTCAAGTTAAGTAGGGGTACTTATGCTTAAAAAATTGAGAGTCTCTGATCTTTCTTCAAAATTATTTTAATGGTTTTATTTTTACAACAATAGAAACAGTCTACTGCATTTTGTACACCCTGAGATGTGGGGATAAATTAATAATAAATTTAAATTCTGAACACTTGTTAAAAAAGGCCATTGCTGTTTGTCATATATATAAAAATTAGAAATAGTGTGTACACATTTCTAGAGCGGAAAAGAAAAAGTGAGAATAAGGGTGCATATAATGTATAGCACAACTGTGTCCTGTTTATAAACATAGTGAACTGCTTCATATAATAATAATAATAATAATAATAATAATAATAATAATAATAATAATAATTATAATAATGAGGACCTTGTATAGCGCCTGATCTTTAGAATATCTAAGCTCTTTACAAGATCTATAATAATATGACTACAAAAAACAAAAACAAACACCATTAAATTAGAAAACATAACAAATATGGAAAATATTTAATGATATGAAACATTATTAGGTCTTAAAATTTGTTCTTGCATCATATTTTATTGGAATAAAAAAAATGTCGGATAAAAGAATGAAAACCACGCACCCATACAAAATTTGGGTATCGGTTATTGTGATCACAAATCAGAAAATAACAAGTAATCTACTGTTGGAAAAATGTTGGGACTTTAAAAGTCTTTCATTATATCAGAAAATATATTGTTCCCCAGGAAAAACATTCTTTTCTCTCTCTATCTGTCTCTCACTCCCAATGAATATTTAACACATATTTTAATTGACCAACTTACCATGGCCTCAAGATCAATCTCGCCTACTTTCAATGGTAAAATGTGGAATTTAGCCGACTTTGAATCACCACCACAGACACACATCTTCTGGACTGCACCCAATGCTGACTGGATGCGGAAATCATCAGTCTCTTTCATCCTCACCTCCATCTGAAGGTACATATATAGCCATCAGAAGAATGCCTGACTAAATATTACTACATGTACTACAAATGTAAAACATAATTTTAGAATTTCATATCTAGTGACCTTGCCTTTTGTTCTACAAAATCACAGACTCAACAGAGAGATGTGCTTCCTCATAAACAACTTTGAAGTTGATACCAATTCAGGCTGGAAACTTGAGGAAAGTTGGCTTATTATGTGGACTCTATGATCTTGACCCGTGAGAATCAAAAGGAAGGTGTCTCAACTTAGGCATAGACAGTCCATGAAGTTTATATCAGATTCAAACAAATTTAATTACTGTACAGAAATCATAACAAGACTCCCAGAAAGAACACCTTACTGGGCCAAATTTTTCTCTCCAGGAATTCAAGATCAGACCATTTATTTTTCTTTTTTACCATCTGTGATATTCATCAGCAATAGCAAAATTTTCAAATTATCTAATGTGGTGGACAATTAGGATGTCAAATTGTAACCATTTTCATTTATAGTCAACAATATATTTTAAAGAGGTTTTCTATTGGAAATGCCATGCTGATATGAGGAGTAATGAGAAAAAGATTGTCAAGATAGTCACAATGTTGGCCTTAATGATATTTAATATTAGATTGACACCATTGTGGTGGCCATATTAGAAGCATGGGCAGCACCATTTTCAGTTAGAACCAACCAGGCATACTAAGAAGTCATTTAGTAAAAACTTGGGCTGTTAAGTATTGCAACAGATAGGAGTAGTAATTATGACAAAAAGTTGTACCTTGTCTGTGTACAAGACTTTGACAGCAAAAAGGGCAAAGTCAAAGCGCTCTTATTTCATTACCAGAAATAACTGAAAATTCCACCGGAAAAAACATTCTTTTTATTTGTTTCAAAATGCTTTGAATAAACATAAGTTAGCAGAACTGTATGGGTTTTTCACCTTGAAATGTATGGGTTTTCACCTTGAATAAACATAAATTAGCAGAACTGTATGGTTTTTCACCTTGAAATGTATGGGTTTTCACCTTGAATAAACATAAGTTAGCAGAAGTGTATGGGTTTTTCACCTTGAAATGTATGGGTTTTCACCTTGAATAAACATAAATTAGCAGAACTGTATGGGTTTTTCACCTTGAACTGTATGGGTTTTCACCTTGAATAAACATAAATTAGCAGAACTGTATGGTTTTTTCACCTTGAAATGTATGGGTTTTCACCTTGAATAAACATAAGTTAGCAGAAGTGTATGGGTTTTTCACCTTGAAATGTATGGGTTTTCACCTTGAATAAACATAAATTAGCAGAACTGTATGGGTTTTTCACCTTGAAATGTATGGGTTTTCACCTTGAATAAACATAAGTTAGCAGAACTGCATGGGGTTTTAACCTTGAATAAACACAAGTTAGTAGAACTGTATGGGATTTTCACCTTGACATGTATGGATATATGAGCAAAATCAATTTCCCTACCCAAGTTTAGTATAGAAACTTGATTAAAGTCTTGATTAGTCTAGAAGCTTGATTAAAGTCTTGATTAGTCTAGAAGCTTGATTAAAGTCTTGATTAGTCTAGAAGCTTGATTATAATTAGGCTGAGCCAAGTATTTGACTTGTCAGGAAAATCACATTTTCATCTCCATTGACCTTGTCTTTGGACCTGGCTGCACCAAACCAATTGGATTCTTACATTTCTTACAGACCATGTATAAGGTTTGAGAGAAAAAAAAGACAACTGTTACAATATACTAAACTTGTGATGCAGAAACCACCTTGTCAACAATGATTTAGAGATACAGGAACATATGGACAATATATAATTCCAAAAATGAAGTGATTTAGGTAAGGGTTTTAAAAATATATTTGTTTATTTTTGTTTTGTTTTTACAAATCAAAAGTGTTCGGATTCCATGGCAACATCCAGAAACATAACATAAAGCACAATAATAGCATGGGTAGAAAGGAAGGTTTGGGATCATATTATTTTTCAAATTTTAAATGTTTATTAATACATAAGAAATGGAATTAAAACTTTAATAAGATTAATGTATTCTACATCTTGACACCATGGTTATGCCCAGTGACTTTACCCATGAGTTTGAGTCTTATGGGAAGGAGTATGATGTGTGATATTACATTATATTATGAAATAAATTGGATAAAGGAGTTTTTAAGTTATTATTAGTAATTAGAAAAAGAAAAACTGTTGTACATGTACTTCTTTGTTATGTGGATTTACTCTGGTACACAAGCCAGAGGCAGAATCAGTAAATTCCATGAGGTCAGAGTGTGAGGTTGTTATGTGGATCTACTCTGAGACATAAACCAGAGGCAGAATCAGTAAATTCCAGGAAGTCTGATTGTGATGTTGTTATGTGGATCTACTCTGGGACACAAGCTAGATGTAGGATAAGTAAATTCCAGTAGGTCTGAGTATCATGTTGTTATGTGGATCTACTCTGGGACAGAAGCTAGATGTAGAATCAGTAAATTCCATGAGGTCTGAGTGTGATGTTGTTATGTGGATCTACTCTGGGACATAAACCAGAGGCATAATCAGTAAATTACATGAGGTCTAAGTGTGATGTTGTTATATTGCACATCAAGTATTTCTGAAAAAGGAAATACATGTAGAAGTAATTAAAACAATTTACACATTATCTGTCCCCAATATAAATGTTGACACAATGGACCCATCCATGGGTGGAACCCAGGTACAGTAGAACTGCAGTTAGAAAATGTGCATGTGAAAATATTATATTCCAAATGTAAGACAATAACAGTTAAAAGTAAATATTTTACCAGAAATGTACCCCCAAAGTAATTCTCTACTGTCTTGGCTCCAGTTATATTCAAAACATCAAGTGAATTAGTAAAGGGTATGGTAATTATATGTATTTTTTTAAACCAAAATCTTTAAACTATATTCTCATTTTAATTTCTGAATCCCTGGCTCAATTCAGAGGCAGACTGGATGGAAGGAATGGTACTGAGAGGTGTGTTAGCTTACAGTTAGACATTCTGTCATATAATTGAAGACTGTCACTAAAACCGGAAGATTCTCTTCCCGAATGGCTGAGTACGGCAAGGTAAAGGAGAGGAAGAATGGTTGAAAAACTGTGATGCCAATCATGGATGAGATTCCAACACCATCCTTAGAGTTGGAGCACAGGCTGTTGCCAACCCACTCAGTGATAGTATGTGGAACTTCAGTATTAACCGAGAGAACACCATCATCCCTAAAATGACAACAAATTCTGTGTAACTTAGAGAATGGTAGAGATATATTTATATTTGTTATAGTGCTTTTAATTAAATGTGATTTTATACATAATGCAGTAACACACTATATTTATAAAAATTAGAAAAAGAAAAATATAATATATATAATAATAATAATATAAAATTAAACATTTTCAACATCAGCTAAAGAATTTATTTCACAATCAATGTAGTTAAATTGGACATCACCAGTAAATGATTTCATAATCAGCCATTGTCTTTACTTGACAACTATTGAATCCAGTCAATATGAGATTCCTTACAGGCCATAGGACACCCAAAATTAGGTAATGAGTCACTTATACAAGCAGATATGTGACAGCTATTGTATGCAGAATAACCAAAATAGCTGCCAGTGCTAAAGCCAACTCCAGAAGATCAAATGCATGACCTTCATAAATACTGGCTGATAATGTAGACACAAGAGAGACATGTATCACCAATCCTTATTGCAATATGTTTTTGTTCATGTGTCAAATACATAATGGCCTATAAAAATTTAATTCTGTTCATGTGTCAAATACACAATGGCCTGCAAAAAACTTGTCATATCTGTCATGCAAATCCAGAGACTAAAGTGCCCCAATAGAGCCTGGAATGAATTAGCAAATGAACAGACGGAAAAGGGTCGATGCTCATTGACATAACATACCTATAAATTAGGTCTATGAAACCAGTAACATCTGACTTAATTGGAAAATCAGTTTGATTTATGTGTGATTTCAGACTGTGGGAAAACCTGACTATACAGATAAACAGGCTGCACCATTATGGTTGGTATAAAAAAAAAAACAGGTTTGTTACATGATTGTGAACTTTTCTCTTGAACAACAAAAGCCCATAATCAACCTATGTGGGCCAGTCAGCTTAAGTTGCTAAAAACTTTGTAAACAACAATTTTTAACAATCTTAAATCCCAGGTTTACAAAATTTGGAAATATGCCTTGATTGGAGGAACCATCAGAGAAATGTGTCCAGGAAATTTATTTTTAGCAGAAATGTCAGTGGCATTAAAGAAGATGATTTCAAATATAGAATGATCTGGTGACAACAGAACCAAATTTTACCTTAGGAAACTGAAGGAAATGACATTCTGAACAAGCTTTATGACTTGTACAAGAACAATATCAGCAACCCAAGAAAGAAATAAATGCAATACTCCAGAAGTTTCAGGTAAGTGTTGCAAAACCTGATGTTCCTCTTCATTAGTATCATAAGTAGATTGTATCACTTGTGTGGACACGTTAACTCTATTTCTTTATCATTTTCACCATCTACAACATAACTCCCCCACACATTCATTAAGATGTCAGAATTTTTCATTTCAATAAAAAGAATTTTAAAAATTGTACGGCAAATTATGTTTCTAAAAAATAATAATTACCTTTAATCATATTAACATTAGAAAATAACTTCTGCTACCTCTGATAAATATGAACAACCATTTTTCTAAACATATACAGATGAAAGAAGTAGCTCTTTCAGACTACCCTGGTAGGTGGCCACTTGTATCCCGGCTGTTTACTTGTTTACAGCAAAACCTACAACAGGATATTTGTTCTTGTAGGGAGAGTGGGACAAATTGATAGTGTGATCATTTATAAAGTATTTTCAGGAAAATATGATTTATTAAAAACAAATCTGCCTCCTCCTTTAAATACATTACCCACTCAAATGAACATGTGGAGAATAAGTATGAGGAAGCCGAAATGCATAATCATCCTACCAATACCATCATCAACCGCTAGGAATATGATAATTGCTTAGCTGAAAAGATAAACTTCTAGTGTAAAGGCAGCACAACTAAAGGATATGCATTTATATTCATGCAAAGGAGATTTGTGCAAAAATTGAATTTGGCAAATGTTATAAGGTCATGCCAGGAACTGAGTTTGTGCAATCATGAAATGGGCATGGTAAATGTCAGGACAGCTACCAGTGGTTCAACAAGATTCAACTCTCTGCTTTGGGTGTACCAGCCAACTCTACTGTCTCAAATTTAAACAATATTTTTGAAGGCTAAGTCCATCAAAATCACTTGTATTTTATAATTGGAGATATTCATAAGACATACCTGATCATGCAAGAGTTCAGTGTATGCCAATCTAATATGATATGATGCACTTGCAGGGTTATGCATTATTTTCCATTCTTAATAAGTATGAAAAGCCTCTGAAAGGCACAACAGATGTTCCCTGTGTGTCTTCAACAGCCTCTGACTGGTACCACAGATGTCCCCTGTGTGCCTCCAATAGCCTTTGACTGGTACCACAGATGTTCCCTGTGTACCTCCAACAGCCTCGGACTGGTACCACAGATGTTCCCAGTGTGCCTCCAACAGTATCTGACATGTACCTCATATGATCCATGTGTGCCTCCAACAGTCTCTGACAGGTACTATAGATGTTCCCTGTGACCCTCTGACAGACACCACTGATGTTCCCTGTGTGCCTCTGACAGGCAATACTGATATTCCATGTGTGCCTCTGACAGGCACCACAAATCTTTTGTGTGTGCTTCTGAATGACATAATAGTTGTTACATGTGTGCCTCTGAAAGCATCTGACAGGCCTCAAACATGTTCCCTGTGTACATCAGACACCATATGAGAGTGCGAAATGCAGTATTTCCTATCTTGATATATCAACTGAGGAAAGGAGATAAACAGTTATTTTTTCAAATGTTAATCTGTTGTTAAAACAAAGGTTGCATCATTAGCATGACTGAAATGTCCAAATAAAACTGCATGTAGTTCAGATTATGAATAGTACATGCAGCTCCCTCAAATTGCATGTAGTTAGATCAATGGACAGTACAGCTCCCTCAAATTGCATGTAGTTAGATCAATGGACAATACAGCTCCCTCAAATTGCATGTAGTTAAATCAATGGACAGTACAGCTCCCTCAAATTGCATGTAGTTAGATAAATGGACAGTACAGCTCCCTCAAATTGCATGTAGTTAGATCAATGGACAGTACAGCTCCCTCAAATTGCATGTAGTTAGATCAATGGACAGTACAGCTCCCTCAAATTGCATGTAGTTAGATCATTGGACAGTGCAGCTCCTTCAAATTGCATGTAGTTAGATCGATGGACAGTACAGCTCCTTCAAATTGCATGTAGTTAGATCAATGGACAGTACAGCTCAGTCATGCACATGGAAGCGAGTGCCATCAAAAAGGTGTATGATAACTGTTTTATCAAGATCAAAGATGGGCTCAGAAATGTCCAAGTTGAGTCATATTAAAACTGATGGGAGATCGATTCCATTTGGTGAACAAGACAAGTGAACAGGACCTGTATGATATTGGCCAAGAAGTCAGAAAGATCCTTGAAGTGACCAATATCATCCTTCCAGGATGTCTGATCATGTTGAGAATCACGGAATGGTGTTAATCATAATAAGAGCTAATATTTTGTTCTTGAAGAGAAAAAAAAAGAAGCTTGTCAACTTGGTAAAAACCAGATGGATGCAAGGACCACTCCATATTAAGAAATTGGTCTATCCTTGATAATGGATTTCCCATAATGTTCTAACATGTATCAGACATTTATACATATATGGTAGTAAACATATTGACAAAGGTATTCTCATACTATAAGGATAAACTCCAGTAACTTTGTCCCAACTAATCTGAAGAGGTAGCTGTAAGACACATATTATCAAAACCTTTACATTTTAGATGTGCACCCTACAAGCAAAAGAGGCATGGAAAATGGCTTTCATTTCCAAGAGAAATATGTAAAGAGTATCCTCTTGCACCATTCACTTACTTGCCACTAACTGTCCAGAAACATGGTCATAATTGTACCCCCAACAAAAATCTGACATGTAAATGCAGCCGAGATGGAACAAGTCTCCTGCCGCCTAGGAGTTGAAGAACCCAAAATGAACATTCTGGTACTAATGCCTCTGACTCATGAACAATGCAGTCAATGCATTTGGAAGGAAGACAAGCCATGTTGATACAAGTTAAAACTCCAAAGCTAGATATATAACAAATGCTGCAAAGGGACAAGGATAAAATCTTTCCCACATTGATTATCCACCCTAAACTGCAGAGAGATAGAGAATGTCATTCATATTCAGATCTAATACTTACAGTGTTTTTTGTAGTATATGACAGTGATGATGTTGTATCACCATGCAATGTGTAACAATTAGCTACCAGGTATGTGTGCAATGTCAGCAGTGCTAAAACCAAATAAAACAAGCACCAGTGGGAAGTTGTTGATCTAGAATGGCTGGTTAGGCCAGACAAGACAGCCAAACAGGCAGAATCAAGTGTAGCCCATCATTGTTGTTAGAAACTGTCGGTTATGAACAGTTCACCACTAAAATATGAGATTTTTGCCCACTAAACTTATATGCAGCTTGATTGGATAGCTGCAGGGGCACCTTATGGTGCATGGCATTTAACTTGTGGCTTGATCCAGCCTAGATGCCAGATTGCATTCTCACAATTCTGGTTTTTCATCCATCCTATTTCTTCTAATTCGCTTGAGTATATCCATGGTGACAGAGTTGGCCCCAGCCAATGTCATATATGTGACTCCAACAAAGTATCGTTTGGACTGAATGGAATCAAACAATCTTCCATGGGGTCAGAAGTGACCATCACTATCAATCCAGTTATAGGAATCTTCATTGAGTGTAGATGTAGCATCACTTTACAATCCCATGATGCTCATTAACAACTGTAAGTCTGGATGAATACCCAAAATATATTGGCCAATCATCTGGAATGGGACCTTTCTTCCTGGCCTTTGAGGTGTTTCTTTACAATGATACATAAACACTATATGTGTGATAATGGTTATCCTCTGTAGCTTATAGTGAACCTCACTGACATTACTGAAAGGATAGAAAGAAAAGACAACTTGGATGAAAACATATACAAAGTTTTTCAATTAATAGACAAAACTTACATATTGAGAACACCTATACAGAAACGCATAGATAAATAATAATAATAATAATAATAATAATAATAATAATAATAATGAGGACTTTGTATAGTGCCTAATCTTTTGAAGCTCTAAGCACTTTACACCATCAATAATGATATGACTACACTATAGAACATCAAATGACAAAAACAATGAAATTGGAAAACATAAAAACATGCTGAAAACATTTAAGATACAAAACATGATTAGGTCGCTAAGTTTGTCCCTGATGTCTAAACTGGTGAGTCTTAAGAGCACTCTTAAAAGGGACCACTGTGTCTTTGTGTCTAATTTCAATGGGCAATTTGTTCCACGTCGCCAGGCCTTGGTGTGCAAATGAACGTTGACCATATGACTTTGTTTTCACCTTGAGTACAATGAGTATACGATTATCAGAAGAAGAGCATAAGGATCTAGCTGGTGTATTCACATGCGTGAGGCTGGATAGGTATGTTGGAGTGGAGTCTGTCATTGAAACATAGCACAGAGAACAAATTTTGTGTTGATTCTGTATCGAATTGATAGTCAATGTAGGGCACAGAGCAGTGGTGAGGTATGCTCTGATTGAGGTACTCTAAAGATGATCCGTGTAGCTGTGTTTTGAAGTTTTTGAAGTTTCTGGAGTAAATATTGTGACGAACCAGACAGAACTGAGTTACAATAGTCCAGTCTTGAAAGTACTAATGAACACACAAGTGTTTTAGTGGCATCAACAGAAAGATATTTACAAATGGAACTGATTTGTCTCAATTCAAGATATGAAGCCTTGCATATGTTCATGACATGTTGGTGCAATGTGAGAGTACTATCTAGAGTAACGCCTAGGTTCCGTACTGACTGTGAGAATTTTATGTTGGTGTTGCTGATATTTATTGTCTGAGGTAAAGGATGTGAATGAGAAAGTCTTTGTGTTGTGATCAGAATAGCCTCAGTTTCATCATCACTCATCTGCAGCTTGTTACATGTCATCCATGATTTCACTTCAGAAATGCACTTCTCTACTCCATGGATGGTAGCATCGATTTCAGTTGGGTGGCTTGACTTGTATATTTGGGTGTCATCAGCATACAATTGGTGTGACACTGGGTGATGATCTATGACACTTGAGAGCGGCTGAGTATACAGAATGAAGAGAACAGGACCAAGAATAGATCCCTGTGGAACACCACAACATACGTCAACTGGGCTAGAGTGTATTCCATTTGCAGATATAATTTGTGTCCTGTTCACTAAGTTGGTCTTGAACCACTGTAAGGCTATATTCTGAATGCCAAATACATGCTGCAGATAATGAAGTAATATATCATGGTCTACTGTGTCAAATGCTGCAGACAAATCCAGGAGAGTGAGGACTAATCTTTCCACAATCCAAAGCAAAGAGAATGTCACTAAATACTTTCAGAAGAGTAGTTTCCGTACTGTGGCAAGGGCAATATGCAGACTGTACATTGCAAGAAAGACTGTTTGAATTCAAATGAGATACAAGTAGAGTTAGAACAACCTTTTCTAAGATTTTTTTATATGAATGGGACATTAGAAACTGGGCGGTAGTTCTTTAAATCGTTATGGTCCAGTGTTGGTTTCTTCAGCAGTGGCTTTTCGATGGCAGTTTTGAAAACTGATGAGAATTAACCTGATGAGAGAGAGAGAGATATTAATAACATCAGTTAGTGAAGGCAATATTGGGTCTAAGCACTCAAGCATCAGTGATGTCGGAATTGGATCAAGTTCACAAGACTTTGGTGCACTTTTCATCACAATTGTCCGTACTATATCAATAGATGTTTAAGATTGAAAACATGAATGGAATCTAGGAGTTTTGACATGTATGGTTTACCAGGACAGTCAAAGTGAAAGTTGAAATCTCCAAGAATAATTAGGTTGCCATCTATCGAATTTCCATACTCTAGAAGATTTGGAAACTGCTCCAAAAAGAGAGATTCAGTCAGCTTGTTTTTTCTACTAGGAGAAAGATGGTGGAGACGGAAATAATGGACTGCCTTTGTTCCAGTGTGAGTGTTATTTGGACTTGTTCAAACGACATGTGGCATAAATTGAAGGTTGTGTTGTACTTAAGGCATTTGATCATGGAATTCTTTGTAATTACAGCAATTCCACCTCCGCGAGAATTGCCGGCAAACAACTTCATGGAGTAATCGCTGGGTGTTAAATCCGCACACTTACATTCATCACCTGCAGAATGTAACCAAGTTTCTGTCAGGAAGAAGACGTCAATATTCTGGTCATTGATAAAATTAACAATTTCTGTGCACTTTTCCGGTGATCCTACTGATTGAGCGTTGAATAATGCAATACGTAGTGGTATCCCTGGGACAGTTGACACAACGGTTGACGATTTAAGAGGAGTTTGAACCAGGTTATTAAAATTAACGGCAGAATTTTTAAATTGTTTATCCGTTATGGGCAAAAGGGAGATAACTGGAATTCTTCTTCCTGTTCTATGCCGGCCAGCTTTGAAAGAACGTTTCTTTTTTCGCTTCCGTTTACATTTAAGAAATGATGAATGTATTCCCAGTTCATTTAGTCTTGAGGTCAATGTAGTATCTAGAACCAAGGTGTGGTCATTTAATCTAATTAATGAGGGTCCGTCATATTGTAAGCGGTCACGTGACAGCGGTTTAGTAAAAAACAAATGACGTCTTCACATTGGGACAAAACAGCTGAGAAAAATTCTAATTGTTCTCGTTTCTAAAACAAGGTGATGAATTAACACATACGAACGGAACAGCCAATGCATGATGAAACACAATAATGTAGACGATGATAGAGAACAAGCACAAATATCATAAATATAGCGCAAAATCGGAAGAGCCTATCTCGAGCAGTTAAGCGATGGTGGCCATCTTTAACAGTTTACAGCACTAATTAAATATAAAGGTGAAAGCCAACATCTTAGTCTTGTAAAGCAATATATTATGTTACATACAGTGTTAAAAGTGGTAATTAAATATAAAGGTGAAAGCCAGCATGTGAGTCTTGTTAAGCGATATAACAGGGACAATAATGAATTATGATGAAGAATAACATCACTTAGAAGTAGTGCAGGTGTTTCTTTGTTATCTATACAGCTAATGTTTAAAATGAAATTGATAATCATGTGGCTTGAATTTTTGTGTCCAGAGGCAGCTAATAAATGGTCATATGTGGTAAAAACTAGATTTTAATATGCATCAGTCCTTTGGGAATGTAATTGACTAACTGAACTGATAACAGTTGGTGATCATTATATACGTTTCATTTGTACATTCGTTAGGCATGGTGGATGGCAGATAGCAAGGATAGAAAGTGAATAGGAAAAATAATCAGCAAATCAATTGCTAGATATAAATTTGACTTTACTGGAGGTAAGTGATGGTTGTAATAGACTGGTTATAAATTTGACTTTACTGGAGGTAAGTGATGGTTGTAATAGACTGGTTATAAATTTGACTTTACTGGAGGTAAGTGATGGTTGTAATCAACTGGTTAGAGTGGTGTTTGGATATGGACTGAAATCAAGAAAGTGCTATACATTAACATATAAAGCTCTATGTAACTCATTGACTTTGGACTTGTTGCATAGAAACTAACAAATAAATAATGTAAAACATATATCCTGGTTTAACAAGTGAACCAAGCTTCATGTCTCAATCTTCAGGTTGTTCAGAATTACAGAGGGAATAGAAAAGCACTTAATCTATGACCTTGACTTTAAAAACGTTTAGAACTGAGATACCCAGCATGCCATTAATAAAGATACATAATCATACCTTCAACAAAAGATGCATAATAGTACCATCTAATAAAGATACATAATTGTACCATTAATCAAACCTGGTTTCACTCCTCTTATTTCAATCAGTTTAAAAGTTACAAGGCAGAATAAAACCTGACCTTGAAGATAAGACCCCAATATGGTATGTGACCAACCATGAGGGACGAAAAAATCTAACGGATTTTAACCATACTAGTACATGCATGAGTCACATATCCATTTCAAAGTGGGCATACCCTAAAATATGCAGCTCCCAAAGCCATGTTTCTGGGAAGTAACTGCGAACAACAGTCGGTTCTGGTGTGACTCCAGCCGAGTCTGAATCCACTTTACTTGAAAATATTTCTGCTTGTACATCATCCTCTACTAAATCCAGACCATCAGGATCGTTCGTGATGGCAAGGGGATCTGAAAATAAATGCTACTATGAGACACTTGCTTGATACTCTGCACTATAAATACCTAAATTAAATAATTTTACAGAATAACAAGGCTAGAAATAAAAATTATTCATGACTGCTGAAGACTAAAATTACAATTAATATGCATCAGTAAGTATCATTTTGTATTGATTCTCTGTGTCTTGTAGCAATATGTATATAATTTTATCAATAGTATTGATACATCAATATATTAATGAATTATTTCACCCCAATCAACAACATTTTTAAAAACACCAGGTGAGTCATAGTTTGGAGCAAGACCCAATTAATAATAAAAATAATAATAATAATAATGAAAACTTTGTATAGCACCTAATCTTTAGAAGTTTAAAGCACTTTACAACATCTATAATGATATGACTACCTACAAAAACCATACAAAAACCACCATGAAATTAAAAAACAAAACAAAATGCTGAAAATATTTAAGGTAGGAAACATTATTAGGTCTTTAAGTTTGTTCTTGCTGTTGAAAAAGGTGAGTGTGTGTATTTATATGAACACAACATACATTAAAAATAACATGCTGCCATTAGACAATTGGATATAACAATATTGTTGGTGTTATAGTGTGATTAAGAGTGTTTGAAGTACATTTTAAAACCAAGCCAAATTAGTCATCATTTAGTTGATTGCAGCAGTTGCTTTTTCTGCCTTCAAACATTGGTCAATTATAGCTAGTCATGAAAGGACAGATCTCTGGTTTTCTTTTTTGTTTTTGTTGTTGTTTGGCACAGAAAACTATTTTATAACAGTTACATACAACCCTATTTAGACTACTGTAATACAGTATGGGGTAATTCAAATGATAAAAACATAACAAAGCTGGAAAATCTTCAAAAAAGAACATTTGGTCTGATATCAATCCAGAAAGAAAGCCAGGAAAATTGAGCTGGTAAGTTAAAAATATTACCTATTAAAGACCGAATCTGTTTAAGAAAAGCCAAATTAATGTACAGAATATCTAATAATAGTGTTCCAGAATATTAACAATCACTATTCCAGTACAGACTACCTGGTAATACACCCCACCTGCAATCCATGTCTACAAAACAGTATAAAATTTCCAAACCAAATAAGGAATCATTTAAAATAGTTTCCAATACTCTGGAACTTTGCTCTGGAATAGTATTCCAGTCGAGATTAGAAATGCCCACTCTATTTCTATCTTAAAAACCCAATATATCCAGTGGCTTCTGAGATGCAGCTAAAAAAAAAAAATTCCTTTTGTATGAGGACCTCAAGGTAGATTAGTACTTAGCTGTGTTACCTCTTTAAATAAAGTCAGTATTATAACCACTTTTATGCAGAATTTCTACACTGAGTTTTATCTTGACTCCTTTGGTTGATTTGAAAGCTACACTACTGGTGTTTTGCATGGTGAAATATGTTATATCGAATTCTCATTTGTGGTTATTGCTTGTTCTGGTACAGGTTACTATTATGGCATAGTTTGAAAACATTCATGAAGAAAGTTTTATAAATGCATGTTTAAGATATGGGCTACTTAGTATCCAAAATGTATGCTTCCCGGTGAGGTTCATTATAATTTTGTTTGACAAATACTTGCTAATGATAGCAATGATGACAATAATTTGTAAAGTTATGAAGTATATCAGATTTTTTGGAGCTGTGAAGGTGTTAATGGAGTGATTTTGATCCCAAAATGGTGTTGAATGAACATGTTGTATGGAAGAAAATAAACGGCATGACACTTTCAGTGGTATTTTAAATTAAATGTACATAGGGCTGAGCCTAATTAAAATACATTTTAAAAGTATAATGCTAGTTTTAAAAAATAATTATTCATCTTCGTCATGCAGATCATATGCTAAAAAGCAAATAAACACAAATACATATCAGGGTTAAGATAAATTGTAAGAGAAAGAAAGAGTAAAAATCAATGAGAACTGCATATAAATATATGATAACTATATGTCTATTTGTGTTTTGCATACTGGAAATTCAACCAGAATGTCAACATAAATGAAAATGCACTAGCTACCTTGCAATGATGGAAAGACCAAGTTCATAAGTGTCTTGATATGTATCGCATCGCTTGCTGCGTATCATAAATTGTATCGATACGCGTTAGAGGTATATTTTTTTGCCCCTATTGTTGATGTAGTTGGATGTTGCCATCAGTTCTGAAATAGACAATTAATCCATCCATCCGTCAAATGAAGTCCCAGGAACTGGCATCAAGTTCATTGCTAGTGCTATCAACTGGTAAAGTATCCCTACAAGCAAACACCAGGAACATCCTGGAGGTTTAATGCCCTATGAAAATACATTTTGCAGGTCTACACTGATAATAAAGTCTTCCTTCTGAATAGGATTTAAAACCCACATTGGTGCTTACATTTTGAACTATGAGGTGCAAAGGACTTTGCACTTAGGTCAATGATTAGCTAAAGAGTGCTTAGGTCTATGATTAGTCAAAGAATGCTAAGGTCTATGATTAGTCAAAGTGCTTAGGTCTATGTTAAATCAAAGAGTGCTTAGGTCTGTGATAGGTCGAAAAGTACTTACGTCTATGTTAAGTCAAAGAGTGCTTAGGTCAATGATTAGTCAAAGAATGCTAGGTCAATGATTAGTCAAAGAGTGTTTAGGTCTATGATTAGTCAAAGAGTGTTTAGGTCTATGTTTAGTCAAAGAGTGTTTAGGTCTATGATTAGTAAAAGAGTGCTTAGGTCTATGTCAAGTCAAAGAGTGCTTAGGTCTATGTTAATTCAAAGAGTGCTTAGGTCTATGATTAGTCAAAGAGTGCTTAGGTCTATGATTAGTCAAAGAGTGCTTAGGTCAATGATTAGTCAAAGAGTGCTTAGGTCTATGATTAGTCAAAGAGTGTTTAGATCTGTGATTAGTTAAAGAGTGCTTAGGTCTATGATTAGTCAAAGAACGCTTAGGTCTATGATTAGTCAAAGAGTGTTTAGGTCTATGATTAGTTGAAGAGTGCTTAGGTCTATGATTAGTGAAAGAGTGCTTAGGTCTATGATTAGTCAAAGAGTGTTTAGGTCTATGATAAGTTAAAGAATACTTAGGTCTATGATTAGTCAAAGAGTGCTTAGGTCTATGTTAATTCAAACAGTGCTTAGGTCAATGATTAGTCAAAGAGTGCTTAGGTCTATGATTAGTCAAAGAGTGTTTAGGTCTATGATTAGTTAAAGAGTGCTTAGGTCTATGATTAGCCAAAGAGTGCTTAGGTCTATGTTAATTCAAACAGTGCTTAGGTCAATGATTAGTCAAAGAGTGCTTAGGTCTATAATTAGTCAAAGAGTGCTTAGGTCTATATTAGTCAAACAGTGCTTAGGTCAATGATTAGTCAAAGAGTGCTGATGTCTATGATTAGTCAAAGAGTGCTTAGGTCTATATTAGTCAAAGAGTGTTTAGGTCTATGATTAGTTAAAGAGTGCTTAGGTCTATGATTAGTCAAAGAGTGCTTAGGTCTATGTTAAGTCAAAGAGTGCTTAGGTCAATGATTAGTCAAAGAGTGCTTAGGTCTATGTTAAGTCAAAGAGTGCTTAGGTCTATGTTAATTCAAAGAGTGCCATTGGCATCTGGGACAAAGAACAGTCTCTAACAAAAACCTGGTGATTTATGTTGTGAATGATTTCTACCACCCTTTTCTGGAGAAGATTGTTGACTTCTCACTTCAAAGTGTTGGCCTTGTATGAATCTTTGGGGATGTCTGTAGCTGAAGATTTCCTGGACAATAGGAGGTTGATTAAATATGAATCTGAGGTTCTCTGAAATCACTTGCGAGGTTCATTGATTATTAGGGCAAATACATTCCTAACTGACAGCAAAGACTATGAAATGTACCCCCACCTGGGATATCTGATAAGGGTAGCATGAAAACAGTGTAATTTCTTGTTATACAAAAGCTGGCATGGAAAGAAACAAGAGTGAAATGATTGTCTTCTCTTTTCTCTTGTTCACTTTCTTTATTGAGAACTGTGACTGCTTTGACCAGAGGCATCTTTCTATCTGCTTGTTTCATTCCCTGAAAATCCATCCTCTCTATCTAAGGCTATATGTGAGGGACACCACTGCAATGTCATTCTGCACCAACTGCTGTGTGTCATTGAAAAACTTCCAGTCCATCGGTGTTTTGATATCCCTATAGTTATAATGTTTCTGTCTACTGTCATTTAAAAAACTGGAGTGTAGGTCTTACTGGACCGACTGCTAAAAGAGGTCTAATCTAGCAAGGAGGAAAATGTTACCATATTCAACAATGGTTTTGGGGAGGCATGGTAAACATTCCTATCCACCATATAAAACATGAAGGTCATCAAGCTGACTGATGTAATGTTTTTGTCATAGGTTAAAAGTTTAGTGATAATCATCTGAGCATATTATCAGCATGATAAGAACAAAGCTGGTAGTCGGCTTCTCAAGAAGAAAGCCTTGGAATTACTGAGATCCAAGATCTTGCAAGACCATTGAACTGTTAATCTCCTTTATCTTCACCAACTGTAGTAATAGGCAGAAGGAAAGGTGATCATCCTTAGCTAGTAAGTCTGTAAAACCCTTCACTTTTTAGGCTTAGCACGCAGATAGTGGTGTTGGCAAAACATGATTTACTTCCTAAATGGCAGTTTTGAAACTAAATTCCATACACTCCATTGTGGAGTCAGAGTACCTCCTCAATGGATATGCCATGGAAAACTAACCAAGTAGTTGAATTGGTGGCCAAGCATGAGTCCTGGCTTGTCTTCCTGGAATGTGCTGAATGAGCAGTTGGACAGTTGGAATGGCAGCCAACTGGATGGTTGGCATGGCAGCCAGCTTGAAGACTGGCTTGGGAACTCTTGGGTGAAATAAGTCAAACTGACAGACCAGCTAGCCAGATTCCCATACAACATTGGAAACTACAGAATGGCCAGCCAGTGTGCAGCATGGCTTGACAAAGTGGCAGATACCTGGTCACTCATCAACTGGTATGGCCTACTTGCCAGCTGGACAGTGTTGTTTGCAATCAGAGTGGCAGCATACAGAGTGAAATGATGAGAATATGGATCATCAATATCATCTGCCTGAACTTACAGGTCCACAGGCCAAACATAAGACATAGGGTTGTGGTTGGGGTTGAAACCCACTGAACTGTAGAATTAAAGAAGGACTCTTTCCAATTAACGCCAAGCATCAATGATTTGCCAAGCATCAATAATTTACAAATGACATAAATACACGTATTGGCAGCAACTGTGTTCCTGTACCAGTCAATACATCTGCAATTTTGGCAGTACATGTATATGGGAACAATCTGGAACCATCATCACTGCAGCCCGGAGTTCCTCCTTGTCTAGTTGACCAGACGTCATAGTTACAGTTAGCAATATCCAAATCATCTTGAGGGGGGAGACATCATGGCGTCTGGCATTACACAGTCAAGTGATGGCATCTTGGATGAAGGCTGAGTATGTCCCATTCTATTAATTGAAACACGTTGTGTCTGTTCTTGCAATTAAGCTTTTTCCATAGTACCAGTGCACTTATGCTGCTGTTTGAAGCTTGATACATCATAAAAATCTTCAATGACTTTTAATCTCTTGTGCTGAACATATTTTCTTGTCATTATTCAACTCTTTAAAAAAAAGTACTATTACAACAACAACAACAACAAAAACTGGCAATTAACATTCTGAAAATGTTCAAATGCACAGATATTAAACACATAACTTTCGCAGTGCATATGAATAAACAACCAATAATGAACACCAATGATACCATGTTAGATCACAAAGTCACAATACTGAAGTTACATCTTTTGACATGATAATATACTGATTTTGTCAATGGATGATTCAAAACAAGAACAATATTATTGGATCTCAAGAGGACAAACAGTATAGTCTATATCATACCAAGCAATATCTTAAACAGGTGAAACTGGTTTATGGATTCCATCTATAATGGTAAGGGGAGGTAATGGATACAAGTTTCTCCCTTTGTCTATGTTATACAGAGGGAAAAGGTGAAAGGTTATGCACTTTGGTCAAGGTTCACCATTCAGGAGATATGCATGAGTCAACTATATGTGTCCTTCTATTGAGAAATAGGTGGGGAACTTTGGCTGCTTTATCTGCCTGTTAATTAACTGTATTACCAATTCAACAGTACAGCATACTTTTCCTGACTGTATGAACAAATCACATTTTTGCAATTTCTGGGACATAATTAACTGGCAAATGGAAGACTTTGCAATGCTTTCGGTTCTTTAGAAGAATCAGAAATATGAAATTTTTTGGGGGGAGATTTCAATGTGGTTACAAAATCTGAGAAAAGCTGTAATGTCTCCAGTAGAAAAGAAGACTTTAGCTGGCAACATAATTGCAGTGGATGTTGCAATTGCAGCTGCAACCTGTTTCCATCCTTTGAACCAAATATCTAGATAGATAGACAGACAGACAGACAGACAGACAGACAGACAGATAGATAGATAGATAGATAGATAGATAGATAGATAGATAGATAGATAGATGGGTCATTTGGAAACAACACATTTACATAGCTTTCATCCATAATTGTAGATTAGACTTTAAGATAGACATCATTTGTAAAAAACATGTTTACTAATTATCTGAATTCACTGTCTAGCCTTGTTCATGAACTTAGAATGTTCTTGAGGAGAACTTGTGATCCACCTTTTGATCATTTTGTTGTGTTTTAGGTTTTTATTTAAGGTTGTGGGTAAACAAAATTATTCACTTCTATTTTAATATCAGTTTGTAGAATCAATTTTAGTTGTGCCCAGATATAATTTCAAAGGATTCACTTATTTGAATTATTTTTTGGATCAGTATTTTGGGATTATTGGGAAATCATTCAAAGACATCCTGGATTATATCATTGTGAAACATCAAGTGTGTTGGTACATCAACATACTGAATATTGGAATTCATTCAGAACATTCTATACTTTTGGACTTTGTTAGATCATTTAGAATTCAATGGGATTTGGTTCACAATACTGTATGTTCCATTTTAATTTCCTTTTTGCATTCTTGAGAAAAGAATTCTTGTTTGTTGAACTTTACTAAAAATTTTCACTTCTTTCTCTTACTTATTTTAAGACCATAGAGTTGAAACAAATGGTCAAAAAAAATATATTATGGGGGGAGGCGCAATAATCACGATAGAGAATTTTGGAAGAGAATTTTGCAAATTTAGTGGAAAAATTTTCTTGGATAAAAAAATTAGCATTATCTATTCAAAGCCCATTCTACATAAAAATATCAATGCTTATTTCACTTCCTCTCTGTAAAACATTAGAAGGCAGAGATCTGAGGAGCAGGAAACCATATTGTCCAGTCAGAACAACTAACGGCAAGTGGTAAATCACTAGCCTGTGCACATTCCAGCATCAGTGATTAAATATGCAACTGCTCAGGTGCAATCTAAGTGTTTTATATGGTGCAGAAAAATAACACTTACAATATCGTATTCGTTGAGAGCATGGTCTGGTCTCAAGAACTGCATCAGTAAACACTATCATCTTGGAATTCTGAAAAGGACAATTCAAAATTCAAATAAAAAAATTCATCATATACTGTGTTAGAAGTAATTGAATCACTGTGAGATGAGGAAGAGGGATGTCATTGTGATCATCTTTTTAGAAAGAGGGTTGTATTTGTTATCGTCATTTAGAAAGAGGGTTGTATTTGTGATCATCATTTAGAAAGAGGATTGTATTTGTGATCATCATTTAGAAAGAGGTATGTATTTGTTATCATCATTTAGAAAGAGGTATGTATTTGTTATCATCATTTAGAAAGAGGGTTGTATTTGTTATCGTCATTTAGAACAAGGGTTGTATTTGTGATCATCATTGCTTAATGTGTGCATTCTATAGGATGACCAAACTAAGTACTAAATGGGCTCAGGGATGCAAAATGGCCTTTCTTAATCCAACTTTCTGTGAGCTCAGAGATGCAAAATGGCCTTTCTTAATCCGACTCCCTGTGGGCTCAGGGATGCAAAATGATCTTTTTTAATCCAACTCAATGTGAGCTCAAGGATGCATAAGGGCCTTTTTTAATCCAACTCCCTGTGGGCTCAGGGATCCACAATGGCATTTCTTAATCCAATTCCCTGTGGACTGAGATATGCAAAATGGCTTTTTTAAATTCAAATCCCTGTGGGTCAAGGATGCAAAATGGCATTTTTTAATCCAACTCCCTGTGAACTCAGGGATGCACAGTGGCATTCCATAATCCAACAACTGTTTACAGTCCATACTGGTTACAGACATATTTCACCATGTCAAGTAAAGTTTCTTGTTGAATAATTTTTAATCATGTAAGATTAACTCTAATTCATGCCTTTGATAAACATGACCATGCCAAAAGGTCTGGATGTAAACAATTTTGGTTTTGGTGTGATGCTTGGTGATGCGATCAATTTGTACAGTATTCATAGGATGCAACCCTTTTCAAGTTTTATGAATCTCAGTAGGATAACGAATATGTGGCATGCCAAAAACTTATGAATACAAAATTAAACAAAAACAGTAAGAGATTAAAAATAGGTTACAATCAGCTAATGTTGTTGTATGGGTATGGTATAGACAGAGATGAATTTCTCACCCAAGCGACTGAGAAATCTAGCTGTTTTGCTAACCTTACTTTTCTTATCTCAGTCTATTCATCTCATACCAATCATCTCAGTCATGGTGTCCACGAGCTCAAAACCACTTTTAACAAAAGAAACACGTGCATCTTGTCTTCTGCTGTGCCATAGTTGTTCTCAAATAAAACAACAACAACAGCAGCAGCAACAACAAAAAAATATAACCAAAACAGAGTTACTTAAGGTCAATCTGTCTTTGAAAACACACCAAACAAAAACATTTTGATAGAAACAAATACACAGACGCATACTATTTCGAGGTTTTGATATTATGCTAGTTCGTTCTAACTAGCATGGTCAAGTTTATCCTATATGCAGAACTAGCTAAGTACATTTTCAGATCATCATCATCAAATGTAGCTAAAGCAACCGAACTAGTTGTAAACACTTCGCGTGAAACATAGCATATACTGTTAGCTACATTTAATGAAGTTGACCTGAAAATTTACTGTGCTACAGACAGGATAAAATTCTCAATGGTTTGTGAAATGAACTATGTCAGAAAAAAACGTTGATCCATGTACATAAGACTATATACCTATACACTTCATAGCATCCCAACTCTCTAAACAACACCGGAAAACTTAGTAACAGCCAAAAATGTGTTATATCAAACATGCTCTATTATAATTTTGTTAAGCATCTCCATTGTGCTCCAGCTGAATAAGCCTGTAATATTTATTGACAAATAATACACTTACCAGCCAGAAGGAATCATTTATCCCTGAATACACTAATCCATAAGCAAATTTCACTGTATCACTTGCCATATTCCCAAGACAGAAATATAAATTTTTAAAGAATCCATGAACTTGAAAGTTTAGCACATGGTTATCCTCTATGGTAATTTAATTTAAATTTAAGTGAACCGGCCACGAAGGGTCATACTTGGAGGGTGACGAGGGTCTTTTATATGGGAGAGTGGGGTACTCAAAATTGGAAATTATGAAAGGATACAGTTTCTTTCTAATAAATTATAACTATTTATTGTTAATTTCATATAACATTCATATATTAAATGTGATAATACCTCATTACTATGCAACATTTTATGTTGTTATTTTTTTTGCTCATGCGTATGAACTGTGTACTTCGGACACAACGGTCACACCTCAGCCCTCAATAGCATATTTGTATTCATGTGCCACATGTAAACATTGCCACCTGAACACTAGTAAAGAGGGTTTTTTTTTACTTTAAAGAATAATATTGTGTGAGAAAAATAATCTACGTTGGGGTTTGGATCGAGACAATGAAATCCCAGACGTGGGGTTACATTATATATCTTGTCATTCGGACAAGCCTCGTGGGGAGACAAATAATATAACCCCTAGGCTAGGATTTCATTGTCTCGGTCCAAACCCCAACATAGATTCTATATATCACAGTATCAATTCTAGATTCTGACACAGAAGTACCTGCAAATGAATATCAAATATAAAATTTAAGTGAAGCATAAAATAATGGTTTTAATGACCTACTTCTGCAATGATGAAGAAGTGCTCATCAAGATGCATCCTCTTACCAAGTTTCATAATTCTATATATTCAGATAATTAATAATTCTATATACATTAAGATAATTATTAATTATATATGCATTAGGATAATTAATAATTATATATACATTAGGATAATTAATAATTATATATACATTAAGATAATTAATAATTATATATACATTAGGATAATTAATAATTATATATACATTAAGATAATTAATAATTCTATATACATTAAGATAATTAATAATTATATATACATTAAGATAATTAATAATTATATATACATTAGGATAATTAATAATTATATATACATTAAGATAATTAATAATTATATATACATTAAGATAATTAATAATTATATATACATTAGGATAATTAATAATTATATATACATTAAGATAATTAATAATTATATATACATTAAGATAATTAATAATTCTATATACATTAAGATAATTAATAATTATATATACATTAGGATAATTATGAATTCTATATACATTAGGATAATTAATAATTATGTATACATTAAGATAATTAATAATTATATATACATTAGGATAATTAATAATTATATATACATTAGGATAATTATTAATTCTATATACATTAGGATAATTATTAATTCTATATACATTAGGATAATTAATAATTATGTATACATTAAGATAATTAATAATTATATATACATTAGGATAATTAATAATTATATATACATTAAGATAATTAATAATTATATATACATTAGGATAATTAATAATTCTATATACATTAAGATAATTAATAATTATATATACATTAGGATAATTAATAATTCTATATACATTAGGATAATTAATAATTATATATACATTAAGATAATTAATAATTATATATACATTAGGATAATTAATAATTCTATATACATTAAGATAATTAATAATTATATATACATTAGGATAATTAATAATTATATATACATTAAGATAATTAATAATTATATATACATTAGGATAATTAATAATTATATATACATTAGGATAATTAATAATTATATATACATTAAGATAATTAATAATTATATATACATTAGGATAATTAATAATTCTATATACATTAAGATAATTAATAATTATATATACATTAGGATAATTAATAATTATATATACATTAAGATAATTAATAATTATATATACATTAGGATAATTAATAATTATATATACATTAGGATAATTAATAATTATATATACATTAAGATAATTAATAATTATATATACATTAGGATAATTAATAATTATGTATACATTAAGATAATTAATAATTATATATACATTAGGATAATTAATAATTATATATACATTAAGATAATTAATAATTATATATACATTAGGATAATTAATAATTCTATATACATTAAGATAATTAATAATTATATATACATTAGGATAATTAATAATTATATATACATTAGGATAATTAATAATTATATATACATTAAGATAATTAATAATTATATATACATTAGGATAATTAATAATTATATATACATTAAGATAATTAATAATTATATATACATTAGGATAATTAATAATTATATATACATTAGGATAATTAATAATTATATATATTAAGATAAATTATGCACAGTATGCAAACATCTAAATGGTCATGAGCTAAACACAAAATATAACCCAAGTCAGCAAAGTTAGAAATATATTTCACAGTGACCTTTTTTGTATGGGTGTGATAATAACAGAGATATAGGCAATTATTCAGTTTAATGAGTCTAGAATAAACACTTAAAACACAAAATTTAACCCAAATCAGCAAAATTATAAATGTATTTTGCAGTGATTTTTTCGATATGGATGTTGTACTAACAGAGATATACTGTATATACTCGCGTATAAGCCGAACTATTTAGGAAAAAAAATAAGGCCTGGAAGAAGGGGAAGGGGATCGGCTTATCTGTGGGCCAAGGTCCAAGTCTGAAATTTGTAACGCTTTTTTCCCTCAATTTCCAGTATTTATTGTTTCTATCGATCGCCGAAGATGAGATCACATGCCTAATGATGCCACATGGCTTAAAAGATTTGTGCTGTCATGAAGTGAAACAAATATTTTTGTCTTACTTAAGTGGTAAGATAATGAATGAAAAACATGTTTTAACGTACTTGACATCTATTTGACAGATGTCTATCCACCAGAAAATGCAGCCATACATGTTTTTTTGAGCCACGGTGATAAGTGTATTATCCAAAAGAACCACCATATTAGTAATCTCCAGTCAAGTATTTAACTCTCAGCTAATCAGTAATCATTAACCTCTACTGTATCATACAAAATGCATGGGGGGCCCCGAGGGCCGAGTGGTCTAAAGCGCTTTCCGTTACGGATCACTGCTGTCTCACCTATGTCTGCATGGGTTTGAGTCTAAGATTCAGCTAATGCAGTTATGTGAGAAAGCTTCACAGTAGCTTCTCGTGGGTCGGTGGTTTTTTCTAGATTTTTCTTGTGTTCTTCCTCCACCAATAATACTGGCTGCCATGTATAGCCTATCATATACCGAAAAATGGCATTAAACCCCAAAACATAAAAACCAAAACAAAATGCACGCTAGCTTATTTCAGTGTAAATATGAAAAGAATCTATGTAAAAAAAAATAAAAGAATTATGATACTGAAGGTATATACGACAAACATTTTCATGAAGAGTAGAAATACATGTATGATTGTCTTAAAGGGTAAATAACAGTGCAATATATGAGTCAGAGTGAATAATTGTAAAACAATATAATGGGATTTCTTTAACAGGTGTTTTAGAAGTAATTGGCAGCCACAGTTTATTTACTACTGTTGTTTAATTGTTTGTAAAGCAAAGCAGTTTGTTATTGGTAGAGTGTTGTACAACATCTGCCATATGCTTAATCTGTGGTAAATGTCTCAGGGATAATAGATTTGTTTTGTTGCACGATGCCAATGACTTTATTAATACATGCAGACTCTCAGATATATTGTTTAATGAGATATGGTAGTGGATATGGTTTCTGCTCAAAGTTATAAACTGTCACAATACCTGACAATGACGACATATATGATGAAAGCATACCTGTAACAGAAGCAGAGTTTCCTGAACTGTTTGGTGAGTCTGATACAGAGCCCGATTTTAAAGGATTCTAAAAGTGATTGAACTTTTATAATTCATGATTTTAAAATGAGGATTAATAAAATTTCCATTAAGACTTAACACTTTAGAATTGATTTTATTTCAACATATAAATTAGCTTTCTTACTTTCATTTTATTTAATAATGTGATTTGCCTAAATAAACATATTCAGAACTCACTTTGTGCATCTTATGATGTACCAGAAGTCTAGAAATCATGGGTCAGCTTATACGCATGTCATGCACTTTATAACAGTTTTACCAATTCAGTTTGGGGTGGGTGGGGTCGGCTTATACGCGAACGGGCTTATATGCGAGTATTTACAGTAGGCAATTATCCAATTTAATGATTCTAGAAAAAACAGTTAAAACACAAAATTTAATGTAAATGAAATGTGAAATATAGGTCACAATGACCAACTTTTGTGATAAATATGTAGTGCTCACACAGATGCAATGCCTCACTAATTTTCCTTGATTTAAAACAGTAATCTATCATGGAAACCAAGGCTGTCTCACAGGATTGGTTTTTATTAAACTCTGATTGGTTTTAATTGAACTCTGATTGGTTTTTATGTAAAAATTATTGTTTGATTTAAACATAACTAAAAGATACGGGTCTGTGTCATTACCTACAATGATTTGATCACATGACTAAATTCTTCCAAGGGTCTCTGACAGAAAATGTGACATCTGCACAACAATGGCAGTGAACAGATGAAAATCTAATCAAACGATAAGTGGCCAACAATCAAGTGATGTGGGATTCTCAGCTTGAATTACTGACACATTTGTCACCATAAGTAACAACTCAAAAGTCACAAGTTAACAAACTTAGCAAAAACACCATGGATGATATGCCTGGATTCGATGAGCTGGAATGGAAATGTGCCAAAATAAGGTAACTGACCCTCTGTTCGGAGATTACCAGTCCACAAAAGTCAAGAATACTGCAGATGCTCAGCAGATGGGGAACAAAGTGTCTGGAAAGTTTCCAGCATCAAACACTGGAAGAAACTCAAATTATAAAGGTGCTCAAGCAGGACCAAAGTCTTGTTTAGTCAAGTTTGGTGACAGGTCTCAGTCCTATCAATGTGGACCACATAACCTCAAAAAGAAGAGACCTTACGACCCCCATCAAGATCTGGGAACAGAGGCAGTGGTGTTTGATCCACAAAAGCTCTAAGCAGTTGTTTTTCCATTCACGAGAAAGAGTTTCTTTCCCTGTATTAAATAATACACCAGAAAATTTTGTTGCTGGAAAGGTTAGTTGGTGTATGCTAAATAAATTGCAGATAACCTCTAATGTGTGGATTTGATCTGAAAGGTAATAAACTTGATAGCAGCGCAGTTTAAACGTTTGTTCCAAAGTAGGAACAATTCTCTGGCAAAGATTCCACTGTAATTACAAAAGAAATTGATAAACTGGTGAATAAGGGAGTAGTTGAGAGAATAAATCTGGCCTGTGTTAAGTAGTTGTCTGTTAAGTAGTTGTCTAACATATTCATTAGAGAAAAGTGTGATATGTGCATCCAGGTTACCAGTATATTTAACCTGCAAGCTTTCAATGCACATGTGGTATATCACCATTTCAAAATGAAGACATGGTATTATACTTTTCAATATTGTGGAGCCAATTATCAGAATCCTATCTTTTCTGGTTTGTGATTTCATGTGATGGACTCTGATTTGTATTTTTTACACATCTCTTGGAGGAAGGGGTGCTGAAATTGGTGTCTCAGTTGTGTGAACTAATTGAGTTGATGTTGACACATTTGTGTGAGCACTGCAGTTGCTGGTGCAGGCAACAGACTAGTCTGAGCTAAGGACCATGGGTGTACACTTACTGCTGTTGCAAGTTTGACAAATGGCTGAGAAGGGGGTACTGCTGTTTGCAGTGCAGGATTACTTTGGGTATCAGTTGTTACTTGCATGGTCATTTTAAATTTTCTATTGGCTGGGAGTCTGTCTGAATTTCTTTTTCACATGAGGTTACTTGCTCATTAATCCTTCCCTGTGCTGACTTAATAGCATGTAACTGTTATTTTAATTCTTCAGTTCCTAATCATTTTTGTATGTACACACATGGATAAATCATTATGGTTTAAACCATCAGTGTAAATGTCATAAAGGTAAAGGTGGCTGTAAACGAGTGATCCCCACCTCATGATTATGATCTTCTAAGTGAAGCTAAAGAAAATTAACAAGCCAAACAACATCAGGCTCAAATTCAACGTTGAACAACTTAAGGACCCTAACATCTGCAAGCCATTCCAAGCCTCAATTGAAGGAAAATTTGCTCCACTCCTTGTGATGGATGTTGATGTTAAAGTGATGACAGACACTTTTAACACAGTCACGAGAGCAGCAGCTAAGGACATCATTGGAAAATGCCTCATTGAAGCAGGTGACATTGCAGAACAATGGACTGATTATTGTAAAGAACTCAAAAACCATCAGTCCACAGAAGACCTAGAGGTACTTGAAGTTCCAAACTCATCAAATGATGATGATTTCCCCATTCTCAAGGGGAGTCAGCAATAACAGCATTTGAAGAATGGGAAGGCAGCTGGAGTAGACAACATCCCAGCTAAACTGATCAAGAGTGTGTGTGTGTATGTGTGGGTAATCAGTGATAGAGATACTGACAAAAATCTGGCAGACAGGAAAGCGGTTAATACAGTGGACCCAGTCACTGATTATAACACTCACCCAAAAAGGCAATCTCCAGCTGTTCCAAAATTACAGAACTATCAATTGGATCAGCTATGCTAGTAAGGTGATGATGAAGATCATCTTATACAGATTGAAACCACAAGCAGACGAAATAATCACTGAAGAACAGGCCAGGTTGAAGAAGCACAACAGAAAAAATATTCCATCTCAGGGTTCTATGTGAAAAATACTTGCAACATCAACAAGACATCATGTGTTCATAGATTTCAAGAAGCAGAATTACAATGAAGAATCCAGGCACTTGAAATGAGATACTACAGAACCATCCTTGGCATCTCTTACATGGACCAGATCACAAATGAAGAAGTGCATAACACCGTCAGGTGCAAAGTAGGCCATTATGAAGACCTCCTCACCACCGTCAAAAAGAGAAAGCTTAAATGGTATGGCCATGTCACTAGAGCCAACAGCTTATCCACAACAGTCCTGCAGAGCACCATCCAGGGTGGCAGAAGAAGAGGTAGACAGAGAAAAATGTGGGCTGACAACATCACAGAATGGACTAGGAAAGATTTTGTGTTAACATAGGCATTGGCACATGATCGAGAAAAGTGGATAGATCTGGTCTGATGTTCAGCAGCACAGCGCCTCGATGACTACACAAAGTCAAGAGACTGATGATGATGATGTAAAGGTCATGATTTATAAAGAGTGTACTTTCCTGACACTCTAGAGTGGTGTTAATTTTATTGCCAGTCATCTAGGTCAAAGACTTTAGGAGCTGTTTCATGTTTAGTACTACATCTAGTTACTGGTGTATATGTCTGCATATAACTACCTTTAGCATGGGTATTTTCATCCTGTCTACATTTACAGATAATATAATCTAACCATGTGAAACTGTTCAGCCCCTGTATGTGTAATACACATGTTGTTTTATACAATGTAGCTATCACAGTGTTTTTGTCTTGTGTTATGTAGATAATATCATTTTGAACTGCATGAAGTTATGCAACATTCTGAATCCAATATCTGTTTTACAAACTCAAACTTTTGTGGCTCTATATGCACAGAGATACTGTATTTATTAGATTTGATGCTCAGGAATTCTGGATAAATGTCAGCCATATTGGATGACTCCAAATAATCATTGTACCATTGTTTTCATTTTTAATCTGTACATGACTTTCCTGCCTGGGATTATCTATGTGGCTCTGATCTTCAGGTATATCAGACATACTAAAGCTAGAGAATGATGCAGAACAAATTGAGCCACGTTAGCTAAGTAAGGAATCTACAAGGCTGGTATTTTAATGTCTCCATGATTCTGATATGTTCAGCATGTTCATAACAGTGATAGAAAGTATAATATGAAATCCTTATATATGACTATCATATATCCATAAACTTTTGAAAAAGAAACTTCCATAATATGTTTGAGTTGGAAGTTTTGATATGGTAGATGCAGTTCAATTTCAAATTAATCCACTTCATTAACCATTGTTGATAACCTAAAATCCTTTCTTTTAAACAGGTTTCCAAATTTGAATAAATGAAAACGTGCACATTCAATTTCACTTAAACTAACTTAATATTGTAATAAATCCACAGCACAAGTTATGGAAATAGGTATTAGCATATTTAACACAAGTTTTTACACCAAGTTTATTGAATATTGAGTGGAGCTGTGTTAGAACCATCCATATTTGGCAGCCATCTTGTTCATAGTTATCCATGTGACCAATTCCAGCTCATGTGATCCCTCAGGCACTTAGGGAAATACAGGTTCATAAAATTCCAAGCAAACTGCAACTTTTGTAAGTCTTTTTTAATTAAATTATTCATGATTGATGAATATAAAATAACTTGTATAGTGCAAGTATCATTGTGTAGCGATTCTCCACCTCTAGTATTGATATGTCTATTGGTAAGGTAAAAGTGATAATGTAGTGATATATCAATGAATTGTGTCACCTCTGACAGTCAGGTCAAGGTATCTGGTCTAAGGTCATTATGCAAAAAATGTGTTCCTTTTTCCAATCCCTCTGACCTAAATCTCTGACCTTTTGAGCCCAAAATCAATAGATTCTTATGATTTTTTAACTCACAAACTACTTACAAACTCTGAGAAAAAATAATAACAGATGGACAGACAGACTGACAAATGGAGAAGGTCACAATATATGATTTGCTTTATGGTAGGTATAAACTACCACTTAAATGACATCAAAATCTAATATGTTCAAGAGTCAGAATTTTTAACTGTTGAAAAAACTCCCCAAAATAGATTCTGACCCAGTTTTGGTGATTTTAATTTACTCCAAGATTGTCAATTTGGTTTTAAGAGTACATCAAAATTAAGACTTGCAGCCAAGACAGATGGATAAACTGAAAGATGAACAAATTATATGGTTGCATTGGGGGGATGAAAAAAGAAAATTCTATATGCTTCTCATAACAACCATGCCGCAAAGTACTTACCTGCATCTGTCTGCTGGTGTATCTCTCCCCCAACACCCCATGCATCTGTCTACTGGTGTATCTGTCCCCCAACACCCCATGCATCTGTCTACTGGTGTATCTCTCCCCCAACATCCCATGCATCTGTCTACTGGTGTATCTCTCCCCCAACATCCCATGCACCTGTCTACTGGTGTATCTCTCCCCCAACACCAACTGTTTCTAACTTGTAAAGACTTTAACAGTTTAAACTTGACACTACTATTAACACCACACAAGTGATAATTTTGTCTCACAATATTTATACAGATGAAATTTTTTTTTTTTTAAATTAATAGTAATAATAATAAGAAGAAGAAGAAGAAGAAGAAGAAGAAGATTTAATAGTAATAATTATAAAACTGTATGGTTAGCAAGTGGGTCTATGCCTCACCCTGAATGCCTCGATAGAATCCTTTGCATTAGAATGACCATATGAGAAGCCATAATATTTTTTTGACATTGACTCTGCAGCTGAAAGCAGATAAAAGACATAACTGTTGTATTTCACACACAACCACAAAAAGTTCTTCTCCATTGAGCTAAATCTGCTACTATGTCTCCATTGATGACATGCTAGACTGCTAATTTATTTATACGACTCATCACGAATGTTTATGCCTCATATTATCCTGACTATCCCCTAAAAATGAAACAGTTGTTCCTAGCACATTCTTTTTCAATCAAAGTGGGGCTGATTGTTCAAGTATCTTTCTTGGTCCAAAAAATACAAACTTGGACTTGTGCATTAATCAGACTACATTATAAATATAAAAAGCAATTCAACTTTAAATGTAAATCTTTTAAAACATTATCATTCAGCAATAAAATTACAACCAAACCTTAATACATAGTATGGCAATTTATTAACACTGCTGGACCCTCTGAACTGCAATACATGTAATAACAGTTACCACTGAAAACAAACAAGACTGTAGAAATAGGATTTTTCAAGTTGATTTTATTTCTCCACTCACAAGAAATGAATATATTCCATAATACAACAATCCACTTAAGCATCCCTCATGACAACAGTCTTGTTCAGTATAGCCCATTATAACAGAATATTGTTCAGTATAGCCCATTATAATAGAATATTGTTCAGTATAGCCCATTATAACAGAATATTGTTCAGTATAGCCCATTATAACAGAATATTGTTCAGTATAGCCCATTATAACAGAATGTTGTTCAGTATAGCCCATTATAACAGAATATTGTTCAGTATAGCCCATTATAACAGAATATTGTTCAGTATAGCCCATTATAACAGAATGTTGTTCAGTATAGCCCATTATAACAGAATATTGTTCAGTATAGCCCATTATAACAGAATATTGTTCAGTATAGCCCATTATAACAGAATGTTGTTCAGTATAACCCATTATAACAGAATGTTGTTCAGTACAGCCCATTATAACAGAATATTGTTCAGTATAGACCATTATAACAGAATATTGTTCAGTATAACCCATTATAACAGAATATTGTTCAGTATAGCCCATAATAACAGAATATTGTTCAGTATAGCCAATTATAACAGAATATTGTTCAGTATAGCCCATTATAACAGAATATTGTTCAGTATTGCCCATTATAACACAATATTGTTCAGTGAAGCAGATTAAAACATACTCTTGTTTAGTACACCCTTTTACAGTACAATCTTTCTGGAATAACCCGTTATAAAAACTTGTACAGGACTGAGTTTTTATAATGGGTTAATATCCAGAAAGATTGTACATCATACTTCATTGGTACAATCCTGTACAGCATATCCCATTAGAATAATCTTGATAACTATAACCTGCTATCACAATCTTGTTCATTATACCCTATTATAACATAATTTGTTCAATATACATCATTCTTGTTCAGAATACAAAATCATCATAAAAATACAATCTTGTTTAGTATTCCCCATTGCACCAATCTTTTCACCATACCTCCTTAGATACCTCTTGTTCTAATCAAGATTACATACCCCAAGCATACCCCAATATAACATAATCTTATTTAGCATACCTTACTACAATACAATCTTTTCCACTATTCCCCATTATAACAAAATCTTGTTCAGTATACCAAATTTATGACAATTTTGTTCAGTGAACCCCAATATAGCACAATCTTGTTAACTAAATCTAATTATATCACAATCTTATTGATTATACCTTTTTGCCACAATATTATTGATTATACCCTTACACTACAATCTTATTGATTATACCCTTACACCACAATATCATTGATTATACCCCTACTCCTTAATATTATTGATTATACCTTTTTACCACAATATTATTGATTATACCCTTATAATACAATATTATTGATTATATCCTTACACCACAATATTATTGATTATACCTTTTTACCACAATATTTTTGATTATACCCTTATAATATGATTGATTATACCCTTATACCACAATAGTATTGATTAAACCCTTACACCACAATATCATTGATTATACCTTTTTACCACAATATTATTGATTTTAACCTTATAATACAATATTATTGATTATACCCTTATACCACAATATTATTTATTATACCCTTATAACACAATATTATTGATTATACCCTTACACCACAATATTATTGATTATACCCTTATAACACAATATTATTGATTATACCCTTATACCACAATATCATTGATTATACCTTTTTACCACAATATTATTGATTTTAACCTTATAATAAAATATTATTGATTATACCCTTATACCACAATATTATTGATTATACCCTTATAACACAATATTATTGATTATACCCTTACACCACAATATTATTGATTATACCCTTATAACACAATATTATTGTTTATACCCTTACACCACAATATTATTGATTATACCCTTATACCACAATATCATTGATTATACATTTTTACCACAATATTATTGATTTTAACATTATAATACAATATTATTGATTATACCCTTATACCATAATATTATTGATTATACCCTTATAACACAATATTATTGATTATACCCTTACACCACAATAGTATTGATTATACCCTTACACCACAATATTATTGATTATACTCTTATACCACAATATCATAGATTATTACCTTTTAATATTATTGATTATACCCTTATACCACAATATTATTGATTATACCCTTATAATATTATTGATTATACCCTTATACCACAATATTATTGATTATACCCTTATACCATGATATTATTGATTATACCCTTATAATATTATTGATTATACCCTTATAACACAATATTATTGATTATACCCTTATACCACAATATTATTGATTATAACCTTACACCACAATATTATTGATTATACCCTTATAACACAATATTATTGATTATACCCTTATAATATTATTGATTATACCCTTATAACACAATATTATTGATTATACCCTTTTACCACAATATTATTGATTATACCCTTATACCACAATATCATTGATTATACTCTTATACCACAATATCATTGATTATTCCCTTATAATATTATTGATTATACCCTTACACCACAATATTATTGATTATACCCTTATAATATTATTGATTATACCCTTATAACACAATATTATTGATTATACCCTTATAACACAATATTATTGATTATACCCTTATAATATTATTGATTATACCCTTATAACACAATATTATTGATTATACCCTTATAATATTATTGATTATACCCTTATAACATAATATTATTGATTATACCCTTATAATATTATTGATTATACCCTTATAACACAATATTATTGATCATTTCTTATAATATTATTGATTATACCCTTATAACACAATATTATTGATTATACCCTTATACCACAATAGTATTGATTATACCCTTACACCACAATATTATTGATTATACCCTTATACCACAATATCATTGATTATACCTTTTTACCACAATATTATTGATTATAACCTTATAATACAATATTATTGATTATACCCTTATACCACAATATTATTGATTATACCCTTATACCTCAATATTATTGAGTATACCCTTATACCACAATATTATTGATTATACCCTTATAATACAATATTATTGATTATACCCTTATACCACAATATTATTGATTATACCCTTATACTACAATATTATTGATTATACCCTTTTAATAAATTATTATTGATTATACTCTTATAATACAATATTATTGATTATACCCTTATAATACAATATTATTGATTATACCCTTATACCACATTATTATTGATTATACCCTTATACCACAATATTATTGATTATACGCTTATAACACAATATTATTGATTATACCCTTTTAATACAATATGATTGATTATACCCTTATACCACAATATTATTGATTATACCCTTATAATACATTATCATTGATTATACCCTTATAATACAATATTATTGATTACACCCTTATACTACAATATTATTGATTATACCCTTATAATACAATATTATTGATTATACCCTTATACCACAATATTATTGATTATACGCTTATAACACAATATTATTGATTATACCCTTTTAATACAATTTTATTGATTATACCCTTATACCACAATATTATTGATTATACCCTTATAATACATTATCATTGATTATACCCTTATAATACAATATTATTGATTACACCCTTATACTACAATATTATTGATTATACCCTTATAATACAATATTATTGATTATACCCTTATACCACAATATTATTGATTATACGCTTATAACACAATATTATTGATTATACCCTTTTAATACAATATTATTGATTATACCCTTATACCACAATATTATTGATTATACCCTTATAATACATTATCATTGATTATACCCTTATAATACAATATTATTGATTACACCCTTATACTACAATATTATTGATTATACCCTTATAATACAATATTATTGATTATACCCTTGCACCACAATAGTATTGATTATACCCTTACATCACAATATTATTGATTATACCCTTACACTACAATATTATTGATTATACCCTTACACTACAATATTATTGATTATACCCTTACACCACAATATTATTGATTATACCCTTTTACCACAATATTATTGACTTAAACCCTTATAATACATTATAATTGATTATACCTTTATATTACAATATTATTGAGTATACCCTTTTAACAAAATATTATTGATTATAACCTAATACCACAATATTATTGATTATACCCTTATAATACAATATTGATTATTACCTTATACCACAATATTATTGATTATACCCTTACACCACAATATTATTGATTATACCCTTTTACCACAATATTATTGATTATACCCTTTTACTACAATATTTTTGATTTAAACCCTTATAATACATTATTATTGATTATACCCTTATAATACAATATTTTTGATTATTCCCTTATACCAAAATATTATTGATTATACCATTATACCACAATCTTGTTCTTAAAACCCATTATAACACAATCTTATTCTTTATACCCATTATAACACAATAATGTTCTTTATACCCATTATAACACAATCTTGTTCTTTATACCCATTATAACACAATCTTGTTCTTTATACCCATTATAACACAATCTTGTTTTTTATACCCATTATAACACAATAATGTTCTTTATACCCATTATAACACAATCTTGTTCTTTATACCCATTATAACACAATCTTGTTCTTTATACCCATTATAACACAATCATGTTCAGTATACCCATTATAACACAATCTTGCTTAAAAATACCTCAGAATAAGATGGAATTATTTGCAACATTGTTTAATGGCTACCATGAAATACCATGTAACAAGAGAGCACTACTAAAAAGTTTGTTTCCTTGCTCTGGATAATTAATGATCATTAGGAATGTTGCACATCCAAAGCATAAATATCTTATGGTAGTGTGATATTACCATAAATTTCAAATTCCTAAGATTGTAAGATCTGAGCATGGGAAATTACTAATGATTTTTAACCTTACATACAAGTCCAACTTACCTTTACTATTCTTTTCCTTACAGTACCGAATATCATCCCGCCAGTAACTATGGTAATGCTTATCACTCTGCACTTTCCTTACTTCATCAAGCACCTGATGGGAGGGGGAACAAGTGATTAATAACTTAAAGATGGCTTCTAAAACTACAGACTAAATATTAGAGATGAAATGATACATAATACAGACTAAGTATTAGAGATGATATGATATATTGTTATACAGACTAAATATTAGAGATGATACGATATATTGTTATACAGACTAAATATTAGAGATGATATGATACATAATACAGACTAAATATTAGAGATGAAATGATACATAATACAGACTAAATATTAGAGATGAAATGATACGTAATACAGACTAAATATTAGAGATGAAATGATACATAATACAGACTAAATATTAGAGATGAAATGATACATAACACAGACTAAATATTAGAGATGAAATGATACATAATACAGACTAAATATAAGAGATGAAATGATACATAATACAGACTAAATATTAGAGATGAAATGATACATAATACAGACTAAATATTAGAGATGAAATGATACATAATACAGACTAAATATTAGAGATGAAATGATACATAATACAGACTAAATATTAGAGATTAAATGATACATAATACAGACTAAATATTAGAGATTAAATGATACACAATACAGACTAAATATTAGAGATGATATGATATATAATACAGACTAAATATTAAAGATGAAATGATACACATATGCCACATATTGACATCTATTGTAATACAGAAGCTACATTATGATACAAGATCAAAATGTGTGATAAATTAAAGGTCCTGTTATCCATAGAAGGATTTTCAAGGTGGTGCTGTTATCCATAGAAGGATTTTCAAGGTGGTGCTGGTATCCATAGAAGCATTTTCAAGGTGGTGCTGTTATCCATAGAAGGATTTTCAAGGTGGTGCTGTTTCAGATATGGTGAGATATGGAAACATATTAGTAGTATTTCCAATGACAATTGCAGACAAACAGACTTGTCATCTGTTTATATTCTATTCTCATCCTTCAGACAAACACAGACTTGTCATCTGTTTACATGCTAGTCTCATCCTTCAGACAAACACAGACTTGTCATCTGTTTACATGCTATTCTCATCCTTCAAACACAGACATGTCATCTGTTTACATGACATTCTCATCCTTCAGACAAACAGACATGGCATCTGTTTACATGCAAGTTTCATCCTTCAGACAAACACAGACTTGTCATCTGTTTACATGCCATTCTCATCCTTCAGACAAACACAGACTTGTCATCTGTTTACATGCTATTTTCATCCTTCAGACAAACACAGACTTGTCATCTGTTTACATGACATTCTCATCCTTCAGACAAACACAGACTTGTCATCTGTTTACATGCTATTCTCATCCTTCAGACAAACACAGACTTGTCATCTGTTTACATGACATTCTCATCCTTCAGACAAACTCAGACTTGTCATCTGTTTACATGCTATTCGCATCCTTCAGACAAACAGACTTGTCATCTGTTTACATGCAATTCTTGTCCTACAGACTAACAGAGTTGTCATCTGTTTACATGCAATTCTCATCCTTCAGACAAACACAGACTTGTCATCTGTTTACATGCTATTCTCATCCTTCAGACAAACACAGACTTGTCATCTGTTTACATGCTATTCTCATCCTTCAGACAAATACAGACATGTCATCTGTTTACATGCTATTCTCATCCTATCATATTTAGAAGCACTACAATATTATTTTAAAAACAGACAAAACAAAGCATTTTTTTCTCATGCAACAAAATTCTCATCTAAAATCAGTATATGTTTGGAACCTGATGTAGCTAACAAGTGAGTCTCCAACACTTCTACCAGTGCAAAACAAATGCTGTGATGTAAGGCACTTGCTCCTATCATTAATCAAGAAAAACTATTACCAACACCCAATCCCATGCTACATATCAACATAGCAACTAACATATACAGTGTCATATCAATCCCTTGCTGACTCTATGTTAATTAGTTTATATCCCTTCAGAGTGTTCAGTCACTGGTAACACATAAATATAAAGAGACATTCCAAACTTGTTCCATGTGTATGATTTAAGGACTTTAAATGGTCATTTAATAGTCACTTTTATATGAGGTTTCTCTGTTGCTTTGCATCTAGTTGGATTGAGTTTGATGTGTCATACAATAAATAAGTTACATTCACTTTTGACGTGTCATACAGTGAATAAGATACATTCATTGTTGATGTGTCATACAGGGAATAAGTTACATTCACGTTTGATGGGTCATACAGTGAATAAGTTACATTCATGTTTGATGTGTCATACAGTGAATAAGTTACATTCACAGTTGCTGTGTCAAATGCTAAATAAGTTAAATTCACTGTTGATGTGTCATACAGTGAATAAGTTACATTCACATTTGATGTGCCATACAGTGAATAAGTTACATTCACTTTTGATGTGGCATGTACTAAATAAGTTACATTCATTTGTGATTTGTGAAACAGTGAATAAGTCTCACTCACTTTTGATGTGTCATATACTAAATAAGTTACATTCACTTTGGATATGTCATACAGTGAATAAATTA
Source organism: Unio delphinus (assembly GCA_029339505.1). NCBI lineage: Eukaryota > Metazoa > Mollusca > Bivalvia > Unionida > Unionidae > Unio > Unio delphinus. The sequence continues at coordinate 15,665,506 of JAQISU010000014.1, forward strand.
CATTCACTTTGGAAATGTTGTACAGTTAATAAGTTACATTCACTTTTGATGTGTCCTACAGTGAATAAGTTACATTCACTTTGGATTTATCACACAGTGAATAAGTTACATTCACTTTGGATATGTCATACAGTGAATAAGTTACATTCACTTTGGATATGTCATACAGTGAATAAGTTACATTCACTTTTGATGTGTCATATACTGAATGAGTTATATTCATTTGTGATTTGTCATACAGTGAATAAGTCTCACTCACTTGTGATGTGTCATACAATGAATAAGTCTCACTCACTTTTAATGTGTCATATAATAAATAAGTTACATTCACTTTGGATATGTCATACAGTAAACAAGTTACATTCACATTCGATATGTAGTACAGTGAATAAGTTACATTCACTTTTGATGTGTCATATCGTGAATAAGTTACATTCACTTTGGATATGTCATACAGTGAATAAGATACATTCACTTTGGATATGTCATACAGTGAATAAGTTACATTCACTTTTGATGTGTCATACAGTGAATAAGTTACATTCACTTTTAATGTGTCATATGCTAAATAAGTTACATTCACTTGTGATTTGTCATACAGTGAATAAGACTCACTCACTTTTGATGTGTAATATACTAAATAAGTTACATTCACTTTGGATATGTCATGCAGTGAATCAGTTACGTTCACTTTTGGATATGTCATACAGTGAATAAGTTACATTCACTTTGAATATGTCATACAGTGAACAAGTTACATTCATCTTTGATGTGTCATACAGTGAATAAGTTATTCACTTTTAATGTGTCATATACTAAATAAGTTACATTCACTTGTGATTTGTGAAACAGTGAATAAGTCTCACTCACTTTTGATGTGTCATATACTAAATAAGTTACATTCGCATTGGATATGTCAAGCAGTGAATAAGTTACATTCACTTTGGATATGTCGTACAGTGAATAAGTTACATTCACTTTAGATGTGTCATACGGTGAATAAGTTACATTCACTTTGGATATGTCACACAGTGAATAAGTTACATTCGCTTTGGATATGTCATACAGTGAATAAGTTACATACACTTTTGATGTGTCATATGGTGAATAAGTTACATTCACTTTTGATGTGTCATACGGTGAATAAGTTACATTCACTTTGGATATGTCATACAGTGAATAAGTTACATTCACTTTTGATGTGTCATACAATGAATAAGTTACATTCACTTTTAATGTGTCATGTACTAAATAAGTTACATTCACTTGTGATTTGTCATACAGTGAATAAGACTCACTCACTTTTGATGTGTCTTATACTAAATAAGTTACATTCACTTTGGATATGTCATACAGTGAATAAGTTACATTCACTTTTGATACATATTTATCTACACAACATTTAAATTCTGCAATTTTGGAGTTTCCTTTTGATATTAGGAAAAAAAATTATATACAGATATAAAAAGGTGTGTAACCAATAAAGTGGGTGTGTAACTAAGAAAGTCTATATATTGTTTTTTTAGGGCTTCAAACAGGGATAAATAAAAAGTAACCCGTCTCCACGTCCAGGGCGGTATTCTGCACATCAGTCAGCGACACTAGTGGTACAGCTAGTGTGTTTCTATATCTTAAGTAATTGAAATGTTTCAGTGGAATAGGGCTTAAACAAACAAAAACCCAATAAGAATTAATGGGAAACATGCTTGAATAGCACTGTATGAGTATCATCAATTCATGTCAGAAGTTGTGTATTGTGAAAGAGAGTATTGGAAATGAGCTGCTTATACACAGAACTAATAAATATCTGGGTAAAGAACTTCCAGCCATGAATTTGGGATATCCGACAATTGCATAAAATTTGTAAATTTAGCATTGAGTATCATTATTTACAAGAATCACATGTGTAAACTGAATTATTGTTGGCAAAGGATATTCTAGGCAAATAGTTCTTTGCTACTGCTTACATGCAGAAGTGGCAATACAATAATAACAAATCACAGATGTCCTTGATGCTTATACTGAAAATATGACCATTTATCAATGGCAAGATATGTTCATCAATGTTAGTCCAGGTGGAGAATCAGAAGATCATATTATTTAGTCCAACTTCAGCCAAGGTTTCTAGTCTCACCAGTCAGCCTGGCTCTACATAATTATAAATATTTGTTGGGGGCTGACCTATAATGAACTAATGTTAAGTTAAGAGGGAAATCAATACTTAGATGGTAAACACTATGAAAACTAGTGCAACAAGATCAAACTCTATCAGAGTCAGGAAGACTTTCAATCCTCTATAACAGTTACAAAAATTTATTATAAGGTAATGAGGTTTACAAATAACCCCTTACAATGTTCATTTGAAATACCTACCTTTTTAGGAGTCAGCTGATGCTCCCCTCCCATCAAATTGACACTTTTGTCTACCATCCCAACAGAGCAGAGAGAGTTCGGTGAGGCATGCAGATTGAACACAGTCGCTTCTCCTGGTCTCACTTTAGCAGACACAAACTCCATCTTCACCTGAAAGAGGCAAGAGTGATGCCAAAATACATAAAGAAGGATATAAATTGATCCTGTAAATTGCAAATTTTAATCAATATAATATTTGTGAAATTTCAATGGGGAAACTAATTATGTTGTATTGTAATGTATATTTAAGTCAACCACTGATCATGAATATTTGACATAAAATTTAGAATATGATGAAATTAATAAATTCAATGAGAATATATTGACACTAAAATGTAATGACTGCAATGGGTAGGATAATATTCATTTTAATATACCATGAACTGAATTGTAAATAAGAGGCAATTCGCATGAGCTCAATTTTAATAGGTAACTGTCTTGCTAATTTCATATTTATTCCTTGTTTGTGCTGTAAAACCATGAAAGTTATCTGATTTCAAAATCTTCCATTTGTATTTCAAATCAAGGTATAAAATATATTGTTAAAATATAATAAAAATAATAATAATAATAATAATAATAATAATAATAATAATAATAATAATAAGGTGGACTTAATATGACACCTAATCTTTAAAAGGTCTTAATGCTTTATATTAGGTAAAGGATAGGAATGAGAAAGTCTTTGCATGAACATCAGAATGGCTTCAGTTTTATCATCACCTTATTGTTACATGTATTCCATTACTTCACATTAGTAATCCATCTCTCTATGGCTTAGATGGTAGCCTCAACTTCTGGTGGCAGCTAGATTGGTATATTTGAGTGTCATCAGGGTACATTTGGTGAGACACAGGATGTTGATCTACGACACCAGAGGGCAGATGAGTGTACAGAATGAAGAGAATGGGACAGAGAACAGAGCTTTGTGGAATACCAAAACAGATAATTAAAACTAGGCTGGAAAGTTTTCCATTTATGGACACAATTTGTGTCCTGTTGACTAAATAGGATTTGAACCATATTAAGGCTGTATCATATATACCAAATACATCCTAGAGACGGTAAAGTAATATAGCATGGTTTATTGTGACAAATGCTGCAGACATGTCACAGAGGGTGAGGACTGTAATCTTGACATTATTCAAAGCAGAGAAAATGTCATTAACTTCACTCAGAAGAGCAGTTTCAGTACTGTGGCAAGGACAACATGCAGAGTGTACATTGCTAAAAAAAGACTATTTGGATTTAGATAAGATGCAAGATGAGATAGACCACCTTTTTCTAGGATTTTATTTACATGAGGTATTAAACAAGGTGACAGTTCTTTAAATCATTATGGTCAAGTGACAATTTCTTCAACAAAGGCTAAAAAATCTCAATTTAAAATAAAGGCAGGATTCTACAGATGAGCGAGAAGTATTAGTAATTCTGGATAGTGAAAGGAACGTTGAATATAAGCACTCAAACTGCAGTGGTGTCTGAATTGGATTCAGTTCACATGACTTTGTGCAACCTTTCATCACAAGTATGTACCAAATCCATCGAGATAGGTTCAAAAACTTTTAAAGGTTAGTATTGATATTCTGTATCAGAACTATATGGTGATGACATGGCAGCTAAAAATGTGTTGTCAAGCTTAATGGACTGTACCCTGTCACTGAAGAAATTTGCAAACAGGTCTGGAAGGTCAACTGAAGATAAGGTCATTTGAAGTGATGTACATTTAGTCCTTCCCATTAGTTTGTTAGCAATGTCAAAGAGCTCTTCACAGCTGAAGATTTAAAGTGATCTTAGTATGATAGAAGGCTGGTTTTGCTGCATGAACTATGTAACATTTTTGTTCTAGTTTCACAGATCTGCCACCTATCAACTATCCATATTCAAGGCGATTAGGAAACTGCTCCAAAAAGCATGATTCAGTCAGCTTGTTTTAGGGGTGTTTTACTAGGAGAGAGGTAAACATAGAAAAAAATGGATTTCTACATATTTTAATGGAGGATACAATTCTATATTTCTATTTAGTGCTTCTAGATTCAAAAAGAAAAAGTAGCAGCAACAGTGTACCTTGTTCTTAAAGCAGCCTTCAACTGGTATTATTAGAGAGGCGGCAACAACTTCTTTGTCTTGTCTAATGTAATATACTAATACTGTGACCTCTGACCTTGATGTATTGATAGAAATCGGCATCTTGAAGTGGCCTTTTTTCTTTGACTCGATTGCCGCTTCACCTAAAAATGTATCATCTTGGAATTAAAGTACATGTATATCATAACATTGAATTGTCAATTCAAATCTAGCTCATTTACTTAATGAAACACACACACACACACACACACACACATATATATATACAGTCACCTCCAGATATATGCATATCGTATAACTGCATATTCCGCTTTATTGCATTATTGCATAGCATTGTTACAATTGTTTTCAATGGATATCAATTTCAGACAACTGCATATCATCTATATGCATATTTTGCATTATTGCATACATTTTTCTGGTCCGAACATGCATTATTATGTGTTAAGTTGCTTCGAATAACTGCATTGTTCAAAATTGTTGGTTTCAAAATGAAAAGAAACAGATTTCAAACATTGGCGGTCAAGGTTAATTAATGAGGTCTGTTAATATCAACATCACAGCTATTAGATCTCAATTGGTCACCAGGAGGCGCTATAGTAGATAACCATAAATATTACCAAGAGGGCATTAGCTCTCTGATTCTCTGTTGATCACCAGGAGGTGTGATAGTAGACAACCATAATAATTAACCAAGCATGGTTGGCAGCTTTAAAACTCTTCATTGATCACCAGGGGGCACAAGACAAGCATATTAACTGAACATTTTCTATGACTTTATTGTTTATTTAATTCCCCGCACCTGTGGGTGGTCTTCCAGTTCAAAATGCATTGCCCTCATTAAGAATCCGATCCAGTCTGGTCAGTAAATTCGATAGATTAAGACTGGAGCGCTGACCACAAGTCTGCTCCTCACTCGATCTGCTGATGCGATGTAGTTAACAACAAAACTGACCTCCATACGATACCAGAGCAAATTGCATCACATTTAAATCAACTAGGCCAGATGCAATTGGCAGATTCTTACCTATTAAGAAAGACCTCTGATGGCAATCTGTTCTTGTTCCCTTCAATTTCATTTCATAGCAATCTCTAGTCATTGCATGACCATTGCTTTAGAATTCTAGAGTCTTATTTTAAACTTAGTTTATGCAAAAAAATGTCTAAATATGTGTGTAAAATATTAACGTTAGCAGAATAAGTTGAAGTTTTGAGAAAATTAGATCCAAAAGAAAGCGAGTCTTCCATTGCACTACAGTTTGGAGTTAACCAGAGTGTGATTTCAAGAATCCAAAAGAATAAGGAAAACATTGTTTATGAATGGCAGAACAATAGCAATCACATAGGGAAATGAAATAGAGCTGGAAAATCAGATGTTGAGGAAGCTCTCATACAATGGTTCTCTCATGCCAATAATCGTCAGATTCCTGTAAGTTGCCCTTTACTGATGGAAAAGGCAACCAGGTTAACAGGTAGAATGGGATTGGTAGGTTTCAAGTGGCCGGCTGGAGAGGTGGAAAGATCATCATTCCATCAAATTTAAGAAGCAACATGGAGAAAAACAAGATGCTGATGATTTTAGCGCAGAAAGATGGATTGTGGAAGTGTTGCCTGATCTCATAAAAGATTACCAGCCTCATGACATTTTTAATGTTGACAAAACTGGTTTGTACTAGTGAGCTATTCCTGACAGCACTCTGTCATTCAAAGGCGCCAATGCCTCTGGAGCCAAAATTGCCAAAGATCAGATGACATTGTTGCTGGTCTGCAACATGGACGTTAGTGAAAAGCTAGAGCCTCTTGTTATTGACAAGAGTAAGAATCCATGTTGCTTCAAGAATGTAAAGAAGTTGCCTGTGCCCTCTCATAAAACTCATGGATCACTGCCAAAATATGGAAGGGATGGCTCATCAAGCTTGACAAGAAAATGAGGCTGAAAAACCAGAAAGTCTTGATGTTGTGTGACAACTGTTCTGCCCATGCTTGTGACATGAATTTGACAAATGTTTAATTGGTTTTTCTACCGCTGAACACCCCCTCATTGATCCAGCTGATGGACCAGGGCATCATTGCAAATTTTTAAAACACAGTACAGATTACTTGTGCTCTGTCACCTTTTAGGCGTTATAGATGATGGCACTGATGAAGCAACTGCAGCAGTGGTGGCAAAAAAACTCAGCATGTTAGATTCATTGCATATGCAATGAGAAGCATGGGGGAAAATAACGCAGTCCACCATGGCCAACTTTTACCCTTAGACTAGCTTTGTGATGCCAACAGAAGAGGCTGACAACCCAGAAGATGATGAGAATCAAGAAGTTTTAGTGCCACTTGGAATGGAAGAAAATTTGATCAATTAGTTGCTGTGGATGAAGGATTGCCAACTGATGAAGGAAGATCAGATGCAGAAACCTGAAATAAAAAATCATGCAATCTCAACAGTCAGAAGCGACCAATAATGATGACATCAGTGATGCAGACAAAGAAGATGAAATGGAACCCGTAACATTTGCCTAAGCTATACAATGCCTGGATGTTCTCTGCAGATTTATGGAAGAGAAGGGATGTGCATCGTTTGACAGTTTTTATAACCTACAAAACGAAATTCATCAGATGAGGTGTCAAAATTCTGTGCAGATCTCTATCAAAAATTTAATGAAAATGTAAATGCAGAATACTGGGTGGTGAAAATCTAACATAGAAATGTATTCATATACTTAATAAATTTATTAGGCCAATGATGACCTATAGTAATACCTTCTTGTAATATGATTTTAAAGGTCAATGACAGTGCCTAAGTTACAGCCAACCTTTGCTGTCGCAAGATTTGTCATACATATATTTGGCATAAGCTGTGCCTTACTTGATTTTTTCTTTAGATTCTTTCCTCCTTCAGTTTCCTCATTCACCCCAAGGGGATTGAAAACCTCTGGTACAATTAGTTCCTCCTGTACCTCAACACCCTCATCACCACCTCCTACTAGTGGAGTGTACACCTAAAACAAAATAAAGTTCATCCTGAATGGGTATTTTTAGGTGACAGTGTATATCACTAAAAGGTATGGGATCAATTATGATTATAATCATAATTGATAATCATAATCATAATAATAGATTTCAGAAGTTCTATTATTGTAATCATAATTATCTTTCATTAGAAGTGTAATCACATAATTTAATCATGATTACAAATGAATGCAAACAAAAAATCAATAATTATTCTTAATAATGAAACAATATTAAAAGTTTTCACAACAAAAGACCATGACTATGTTGACTATAACAATAAAGAATGGTTAATTTAAGGTGGCCAATATCTTCACAGCAGACAGATGTAATCTGACAGATGCAAACTTTGAATTATTTATTGCAACAGTAAAACACTAAAAAAGCTCATGTGATTGTAATTATTTCTAAGTAGTGTTCATTTAGCATGTTAATTTGTGTGTAAATTATTTGTCAATAAACATTTACAATGAGTTAAAAAAGTTTGTTTCTCCGATCTACAATGTATGATATCTGCCCAGGACAAAAAAACAGATAACAAACAAACACAAAGCATTCATAACTGTAATCGTAAACATCCCACTTTAATCATAAATAAGGTTTCCAAATAATGTGTAATCGTTATCATAACTGTCATTACCAAACAACCTAATTGTAATCAAAATTATAATTGACTCCATGCCTGATTTCTAATCATTTGATAGTCTCTCCACTGCAAATTGCATTGAATTTACGGTAACCATGTCATATTTTGGACTGAAACTGTGTGCATTTCAATCCTAACATCAGATCACCCAAAGTCAGTTTCCATGGTGAAGTGACCTTACTCCAATTGCCTCAACACATGGACATCTGCATCACATTTAAACCCCACACTGATCTACTGAGAGCAGCAAAGTCTGCATCTAGTTATGAACCAAATTGTCAGCAGGGAAGGGAAACAAAAAAACATTCTGGCTAGTTTGAAGAAGAAAAAAAACTCTTGCTCTGATTTATAGACAAAGGTACATCTATTCACCATGTTAGTTGAATACAAAAATTATTTCAAGATAAAAGAATGAAAATATCCATAAGAGCAAGGAAATTCACAACCATCCTCCATGGAAAATTCCATGGCTAATCAAATAAAACTGAATTCCACCGTCCAGTTTGTTTCGCAGACAGAAACTTGGTGTATTTTTTGTCTGTGTATTGAGATGACATGTCCGTGTGCATTGTGATGGCATTTGACAATCTTAAGTCTACCAACTATTTAAAAAAAATTATTAAATGCTATAAAAAGAAAATATTTATTTTCTTTCATTAGAATTTGAATTTCCAGTCATTTTCTACATGCTTACTGTATAAACAATACATCTTGGGACATGTTTTTCCTGTTCCCTAACTTATAGTTATATGCTTCCATACCTAGATCGTATGTCCAGAACAAATTGTGTTGAAATTACCACCACCATCGCACTCATGCAAGTTACAATAAACTGTTAAATAAAATGCTTATTTGATTATATATTTAAAGAAACTAACCTTGTGCTTTTCTTTTTAATTTTTCATTTTTGTACTTCTTATGCAATTCATTTCGAGAAAGAAAAAAAAAATACACTGAATGGTTCAGTGATGAAGTGTTCACATCCATACCATGCATTGGTATGTTGGGTAAAAACACACATATAGTTCACTCACATGAAGATGTGTCATTGAATCATCATTTGTTGTCCTCAAGGTTTCAACATGTTATCAAGCTGAAAACTGGATCCAAACAAATCACAAACTAGAGAGAAAACATGGTTGCTTCAGGACACCATGAGTTCATGCATGGCACAGTGTATGGATCACAGGATGTTCCAATAAACTGTTATACGAATATAGGACTACTTGACACTAAGCAAGTATCAAATTCATAGCTCCATCAAAGGGTTGGGAAAACAAAGCATGTACTGCCATTACAACCAAAGGGCTTTTGTGCCTCCAGAAAACTAAGGAAATATTACTTGGAAATTAGATCTAGCTTACAGAAAAGGCAAACAGAAATCAAATCAGAAGCATCAGATATAGTGTACAACACAACACAAAATAATAATACAAATATTAATCGTTCAGATTGGGGCCAAAATGGAAGCAATATACCTATTAATAAATACCCAAGGATAAACATCATTGACAGACATTTCACTCTTCTGCAAGTAATAAATAAAAAACAGATGCATACCTAAGTCTATATGCATTTCTTGAAAAAGTGGCAAGTTTATATTCAAGTTCAAAGTATTTTGTATATACTTTACACTTCAAAAGTTTCCAACATGGTATCTAGATTTGCTAATTTTTGTTCTTCAAAAGAATGCAGTTCAGAATAAAATTAATGAAAAAAGACACTGACCATACTTTATTATTTTTAATAAAATGTAAGTGCACATTTGGATGCTCAAGTTTTGAATGTTTCATTTTTAAATTCTACAAATGAGACCCTTATTAAGCAATTTACAAGCTAAGCATCAATATTATGATTGAAACTATGAATGTACAACTCAGAAACAAAGATCTGTCCTAGAATATACATCACACACAATGTTACTTTAAATATTAATGTATGGTATCCCAATATAAATAGTATACCAAAATATACAAATATTATAACTTGATTTATTGATATATTGTCAATTGATTGTGAAACTTTCACACATATTAAATCAGAATTAATGAAGTTCTTACAAGCTGAATTTATACACTATAGTGTAAACTGACTCTGTGTCTAGCCAGAATTAATGAAGTTCTTACAAGCTGAATTTATATACACTATAGTGTAAACTGACTATGTGTCTAACCAGAATTAATGAAGTTTTTACAAGCTGAATTTATATACACTATAGTGTAAACTGACTATGTGTCTAACCAGAATTAATGAAGTTCTTACAAGCTGAATTTATATACACTATAGTGTAAACTGACTATGTGTCTAATCAGAATTAATGAAGTTCTTACAAGCTGTCTAACCAGAATTAATGAAGTTCTTACAAGCTGAATGTATATACACTATAGTGTAAACTGACTATGTGTCTAACCAGAATTAATGAAGTTCTTTCAAGCTGAATGTATATACACTATAGTGTAAACTGACTATGTGTCTAACTATTAAGGTAGTCTATTCTTAGTCATACAAGCTAAAAGATGACAAGACATAACATTTCAAACATTGCCCTGGACAAGATTTACTAGCAGTCCACTGGAATTTCAGTTAAACAAATGACTGACAGCTAAATAGATGGAGATTGGGGATTTATCACTTGCTAATATGTATTGCCTAATTCATCTATTGTTTGAGCCTACCTCATGGACAATTTCCTCCTCAATAACAGGCACTGGCTCCTCCTCAGTCTTTGGCTCTTGTTGTGGCTCTGGCTCTGGTGTTTGGGCAACAGGGGGCCTTGTGGCTGCACACAGAAATATAAATGTACCAATATTCTACTGCAAATTAAAATTCTTAAATATCTACTGCAAATTAAAATTCTTAAAAAATCAAAGAAACAAGAGGAAAGTACAGAATTATGAAAGTATACCTATTTTAATAATGACTAAGGATCCAGCCCAATATTTTTTTGTTTACTTATTTATGTTGACCCTTAACTTTAAATCATTTCCTCCAGCTATGGGTATACAGCCATTTAATTTTCAGGTGAGGTGTGGTGTCATGTGATTTTCGTTTGAATATTTGTATCTTTCCAATAAAGATAATTTTAAAAAATATATAATGGAATAAAATCAGTTCATTATGTTCTAAAAATCCAAGCAAAAATATTTTAAACTATTTTGGGGAGGTCAGAATTTTTTTATCCAAAAAATGTCCCAGTCTTAACCTGAAAATTAAATGGTTGGACTCTAATCAAAGGCAGATGACATTACTTTGTGTAGTCTGATTTCAAGACATGTTGTGTATGCATGTTGTTGATTCAAAATAATGAAAGCCGTCATGTAGATACCTGAAAACAAATTTTATGACATAACTCAGAACTGTATGCAACTAAAAGTAAGTATTAATAAGATGAACTTTTTATTACAACCAGGTAAATTACATTTAATTATTCTTCTTTTATTACAACCAGATAAATTACATTTAATTATTCTTCTTTTATTACAACCAGGAAAATTACATTTAATTATTCTTCTTTTATTACAACCAGGTAAATTACATTTAATTATTCTTCTTTTATTACAACCAGGTAAATTACATTTAATTATTTTTCACTTAAAATCCTTTTGGTTTTGAGACATAATGGCAACAATTTACATTTTATCAGTTTGACAGGATACATTTTGCTAATGGCAACAATTTACATTTTATCAGTTTGACAGGATACATTTTGCTAATGGCAACAATTTACATTTTATCAGTTTGACAGGATACATTTTGCTAATGGCAACAATTTACATTTTATCAGTTTGACAGGATACATTTTGCTAATGGCAACAATTTACATTTTATCAGTTTGACAGGATACATTTTGCAGCAGCAAATAGAAACATAAATTTCAATGAAATCATTGCCTCATTCACTACTATTGAAAACACACTTGTCTGATGTACAAAATTTTATAAAGAAAACTTTCATCAGACAAGAACATGGCACAATGCTGTGACTTACTTATTCTATAATGGCCTAAACTAAGCCACTACAGGATGCAAAAATAAATTACTGTGACCTACTTTCTGCATGTTGTAAGCAGTACCCTTCCAAATAAATATGCCAATAAAGTTACATGGGTATCCCATCATTAGCGCGCAGGTCACAGGCACTCCGACAAATGCGCGCCAACAAAAGCGTGCTCCGACAATTGAGCGCAGACAATAGCGTGCCGACAAAAGTGCGCAAGGCAAACATCTTAAAAGTCAATATGTCAAATAAAAAAAGATTCATACATATAAATAATTTATACAATATAAAATAATTGGGTATTTAAATAAGGTTTAATATTATTAAAATGAGTTTATACATTTTTTTTATCTCTTAAAACTGATGTTACTTGCTTAGGCTCGAATAAACAGTAACATAGAAAGAGTGAAAATAACAAGCTTGTAAAAACTTAATAAACAATTTATTGAGCACAAATATTTTCCAGAAAAGAAAGTTAAACTTACGGTTTTAAGAATCAATTCCAAAATTAATCCAAAAATAATTCAAAATATAATCCACCAGTGAAATTGCAAAAGTCCTGGTAATAAAATTTTCTAATAATTCCCAGTTCGAATCTTAGTGAAGCATCCACGATGGAAGACAATGTCACGTGATGAAGTCAGTTCTGGTCTTTTGAAATTCAATGAGCACAAATGTTTTCCAGATAAGTAACAGAATAAATCCTCTTGATCCAAACAAATTGAAATAATTTCCAGTACAAGGTAATTTAAAATAACTCAAAATAATACAACTTAATATTCTAACAGCCCAACTTCTACTAAATAGTTCACTCCAAAACATAATTTATATACCTGTTTTTACATAAACAAGGAAGGGGTCACATGATCTTCTAGAATCTTTAGAACAAATTTACGTTCAAAAAATCTCGTACACACCGTATGACCCAGATGAGAATCAGTTATTTTTACTCTCAAGAACAAAAAATAGAAAGATGTTTATAACAAAGCTCCATAATATCCTTGGAATCAACCAATCATTTTAAAAGCTTGTTTACAACTCTGAAGCCAGGTCAGAAATGAGGTCAACATCTGGTGTTTATTCGTAAAGTACAGGTCATCCCACTTTTAAAAAAAAATATCTCCCAATGAATGAATCTTAAACTTAAAATGTCAAATTTGAATCTGACAAAGAAACAATTAAAATTAAAAAAAATGACTTAAATCAAATATACATAACACTGTTAAAATTGCAACGTTATGTGCATAATCAATACAAACAAAGGCACAAAATGAAAAAATATTAAAATGAATTTCAGTTTATTATATCTACCACTTTTCAAATTTGCACAAAATGAATTTTGTATTTATAGTTGTCTACACTTATACTACGTAAATACACATCTTGATGTCTGCTCACTGAAAACAGTTATTCAAACTATTAGTTTATTTCTACTCAATATTAAGAGTGTATACTTTGGTGTCTGCTCACTGGAAACAGTGATTCAAGCTATTAGTTTTTTTCTACTCAATATTAAGAGTGTACACACTTTGATGTATGTTCAAACTGATTCAAATACTTAGTTTATTTCTACTAAATATACAGATTCTACACTCTTTGATGTGTGCTCATTAGAAAATGGCATATGGAGTTTACGCTGCATGCCTTCAACAGTGCGCATTTGACGGGAATATTTCGCTGCGTGCTATTGTCAGCGCACTTTTGTTGGCGCGCATTTGTCGGTGAACTTTTAACCTGTGAGCTAACGACGGGGTGCCACTTACATGACTACCTTCAGCTGTGTGAGAGACACTGTGATTAATACAGAAACATAATCAATGGTGCAACAAAAATTCAGTCTTTGTGACCTACTTTGCACTTGAGACCAAATAAAAAAAATACGTGGTCAGTACAAACTAATTTTTTTAAATTTTTGACTCCAGATGGATTTAAATAAATGATAAACTAGAAAATAAGCATCATTTGTATCTGGTATTTAACTTTTATCTCCAATTATTTTTTACAAGTATTTTCTTCAAAACATAAATCTAGCATCACTAGGAAAAACAATTGAGTTAGTCCACACATTCCTTTTTATTTGGCCTCATCAGTAGTACCCTAGTAGGAAAAACAACTGAGTCAGTCCACTCATTCCTTTTTATTTGGCCTCATCAGTAGTACCCTAGTTGGAAAAATAACTGAGTCAGTCCACACATTCCTTTTTATTTGGCCTCATCAGTAGTACCCTAGTAGGAAAAACAACTGAGTCAGTCCACACATTCCTTTCTATTTGGCCTCATCAGTAGTACCCTAGTAGGAAAAATAACTGAGTCAGTCCACACATTCCTTTTTATTTGGCCTCATCAGTAGTACCCTAGTAGGAAAAACAACTGAGTCAGTCCACACATTCCTTTTTATTTGGCCTCATCAGTAGTACCCTAGTAGGAAAAACAACTGAGTCAGTCCACACATTCCTTTTTATTTGGCCTCATCAGTAGTACCCTAGTAGGAAAAACAACTGAGTCAGTCCACTCATTCCTTTTTATTTGGCCTCATCAGTAGTACCCTAGTAGGAAAAACAACTGAGTCAGTCCACACATTCCTTTTTATTTGGCCTCATCAGTAGTACCCTAGTCGGAAAAATAACTGAGTCAGCCCACACATTCCTTTTTATTTGGCCTCATCAGTAGTACCCTAGTAGGAAAAATAACTGAGTCAGTCCACACATTCCTTTTTATTTGGCCTCATCAGTAGTACCCTAGTTGGAAAAATAACTGAGTCAGTCCACACATTCCTTTTTATTTGGCCTCATCAGTAGTACCCTCAAAGAGCCGTACACCAACTGAGCTTCATGACTGTACATACAACTGTAACAAGGAAACTAAATACAAAATCTTAATGAAATGTGACAAATTGGTCACATGGTTATCTTTCATGATAAGCACACCAATCAAGTTTGATGATCCATATGCAGTGTTGGATAAATGCAAAAAATTCACATTGATACTTACACCAATGACATGGTCAGAGAGTGATCTCTGTGTATTGTCTAATATTCACAAGTGAGTCAAAGGTAATACCAATTTCTCTCCATGTGACAGAAAAATCTGCCTGGTTTACAAACCATACTTTTCCTATCTCAGGCTGGTTATCTCAGACCTGTCATCTGAGTCTGGTTATCTCAGTCTGGTTATCTCAGACCTGTTATCTCAGTCTGGTTATCTCAGTATGGTTATCTCAGACCTGTTATCTCAGTCTGGTTATCTCAGATCTGTCATCTCAGTCTGGTTATCTCAGATCTGTCATCTCAGTCTGGTTTTCCCAGACCTGCTGTCTCAGTCTGTTTATCTCAGACCTGTTATCTCAGTCTGGTTATCTCAGTCTGGATATCTTATTCTGGTTATCTCAGACCTGTCATCTAAGTCTGGTTATCTCAGTCTGGTTATCTCAGTCATGGCATCCATGTGCTAGCAACTACTTTTGTCTTCTGTTGTTGAACAACAACACATAAATAATACAAATAACTCACATTTTCTCACACACACACACAAACACACACACACACACACACATGCAAGAAAGTTGATCTGTTTGATAGAGCTCCAGACACACACGTTGTATGCATCACTGGCCACACAAAACCAAAACTCTCTCAAGAACTACTGCAGTGCTGGCAAAAATCAGAAATGACACCTGCCAATCAGAGTGGTTCATTCATAAATCCACATGCTTTTCCATAAATGGATTTCAAAGTAGCATATCACTGCACCCGTAATAGCAACACTTGCCATATTTCAAGGACAAAAATTTTTTTTTTTCAAGAAAATCATGAATTAGAAATTTCCTCATGTCACTACACACTTTGTTAGAACTGTACCCATTAGGTATGTTGTAATGACAAGGATTGCACCATTGCCTTCCATATGTTTTCCAAATTAGAACATGAAAGTAAATATTTCAATGTGTAAAAAATCCTTATTTTTAATTTGATATGATATCTTTAAATTAAAGGTGACAATACAGTAATAATATCAAAAATTTTTATGTTTATATTATCTCATGCATAGAACTTATTTAATTAGGGTCAACAGGTCACCCCATTGCCCTCCAAACATATTCGTCTTCATGTGCAGTATTTGGAAAAACAAGAAGCTCATTGCTTGATTTTTTTCTCCCTTTTCTATGAGTGGCATATATATATATATATATATATATATATATATATATATAGATTCTACTTCAGTAATTATTCAGATTTTCAAAAAAAAGAGTACAAACAGTGATGATCTTGATATGGAGTGAGATTTAATAATAGTACTTGATGAAAACTGTGGTCTGAATCTGCTAACTAAATTGCACGGGTGCAGGGTTATTTGACTTTAGTTGTAAAAAAATGGGTGAGAAAAAAATCTACATCAGTGATTCTGTGAAGACAAGGAAATCCCAGTCATGCCAAATAATATAACTCCTTGACTGGGCTTTGTTTGTCTCTGTTTAAACACCAATTTAGTTTCTATTTAACCTTGCCTCTGATGACAGGGTGGAAAATCTCCTGCAATTAAAAACACTAATGAAAACTTTAAAAACAAATTCCTAATGATCACTTTAAAACCACATTCCTAATGATCACTTTAAAAACACATTCCTAAAATGATCACTTGAAAACCACATTCCTAAAATAATCACTTTAAAAGCACATTCTTAATAATCACTTTTAAAACTTATTCCTAATGATCACTTTATTAACACATTCATATGATCACTTTAAAAACTTATTCTTAATGATCACTTTAAAAATACATTCCTATTGATCATTTTAAAAACACATTCCTAATGATCACTATAAAAAAACATTCCAAATGATCACTATAAAAACACATTTCTAATAATCACTTTAAAAACACATTCCTATAATCACTTTAAGAACTTATTCCTAATGATCACTTTAAAAACACGTTCCTAATGATCACTTTAAAAACTTATTCCTAATGATCACTTGAAAAACAATTCCTAATGATTACTTTAAAAACACATTCCTAATAATCACTTAAAAACACATTCCTATGATCACTTTAAAAACTTATTCCTAATGATCACTTGAAAAACACATTCCTAATGATCGCTTGAAAAATTTATTCCTAATGATCACTTTAAAAAAAACTTCTTCCTAATGATCACTTTTGAAAAGCATTCCTAATGATCACTTTAAAAACACATTCCTAAAATGATCACTTTGAAAACTTATTTCTAATGATTACTTTAAAAACACATTCCTAATGATCACTTTAAAAACACATTCCTAAAATGATCACTTTAAAAACACATTCCTAATAATCACTTTAAAAACACATTCCTAAAATGATCACTTTAAAAACATATTCCTAATAATCACTTTAAAAACACAATCCTAAAATGATCACTTTGAAAACTTATTTCTAATGATCACTTTAAAAACATATTACTAATGATCACTTTAAAACCACATTCCTAATATGATCACATTAAAAACACATTCCTGATGATCACTTTAAGAACAATTCCTAATGATAACTTTATAAACATATTCCTAATGATCACTTTAAACACTTATTCCTAATTATCACTTTAAAAACTTATTCCTAAAGATCACTTTAAAAATACAGTCATAAAATGATCACTTTAAAAACTTGTTCCTAATGATAATTTTAAAAACACATTCCTAATGATCACTTTAAAAACACATTCCTAATGATTACTTTAAAAACACATTCCTAATGATCACTTTAAAAAACACATTCCTAATGATCACTTTAAAAACACATTCCTAATGTTCACTTTAAAAACACATTCCTAATGATCACTTTAAAAACAATTCCTAATGATCACTTTAAATACACATTCCTAATGATCACTTTAAAAACACATTCCTAATGATCACTTTAAAAACACATTCTTAATGATCACTTTAAAAACACATTCCTAATGATCACTTTAAAAACACATTCCTAAGGATCACTTTAAAAAAAAACATTCCTGATGATCACTTTAAAAATGCATTCCTAGTGATCACTTTAAAAACACATTCCTAATAATCACTTTGAAAACGCATTCCTAAGGATCACTTTAAAAACACATTCCTAATGATCACTTTATAAAAGCATTCCTAATGATCACTTTCAAAACACATTCCTCATGATCACTTTATAAATGCATTCCTAATGATCACTTTATAAATGCATTCCTAATGATCACGTTATAAATGCATTCCTAAATATCACTTTACCTGAATTACTTTTGACAAAACAGAGGATGCTAACCTTCTGTCACCTTCTTATGGAATTCCAGCTCTTCTGCAGGGTTGACCTGTAGGATGTCAAGACCTGCATCAACTCCATCAAATGTCACCTCTTTGGTCACTACATATGCTACATCATCTCCAAATTTCACCTGCAAAAGAGCAATTCTAGTCATATCTAAGCAACATATTACATGTTAGAAGTATATCTATAGTACATATTACATGTTAGAGGGCTATCTATAATCTACAGTATATATTACATGTTAGAGGGCTAAATACTGTACATATTACATGTTAGAGGGCTATCTACAGTACGTACTACATGTTAGAGGGCTAAATACTATACATATTACATGTTAGAAGTATATCTATAGTACATATTACATGTTAGAGGGCTATCTACAGTATATATTACATGTTAGAGGGCTAAATACTGTACATATTACATGTTAGAGGGCTATCTACAGTACATATTACATGTTAGAGGGCTAAATACTGTACATATTACATTTTAAGAGAAGGGTATCTACTTACAGAGTACATGTTAAGAGAAGGGTATCTACTGTACAGAGTACATGTTAAGAGAAGGGTATCTACTGTACATATTACATGTTAAGTGAAGGTTATCTACAGTACAGAGTACATATTAAGAGAAGGGTATCTACTGTACATATTACATGTCAAGAGAAGGATATCTACTGTACATATTACATGTCAAGAGAAGGGTATCTACTGTACATATTACATATTAAGGGTATCTACTGTACATATTACATGTCAAGTGAAGGTATCTACTGTACATATTACATATTAAGGGTATCTACTGTACATATTACATGTCAAGAGAAGGTATCTACTGCACATATTACATATTAAAGATATCTACTGTACATAATACATATTAAGAGAAGGGTATCTACTGTACATATTACATATTAAGAGAAAGGTATCACTCAAGAGTATTTCAGTATTACTCACACTGGAACAAAGGTCAGTCCATTTTGTCTGACTCTACCGCCATCCTACTAGTAGAAAAAACAAGCTGACTGAATCTCAATATTTGGAGCAACCAAATCTCCTGGAGTATGAAATTTGAAAGGTGGTAACCTGATTATTCATGGAGATTTAAATTTCTACTTTCACTGTCCTGGAAACCCATACAAATCAAAACTCCTAGATTCCATTCATGTTTTCAACCTTAAACAGTCAGTTAACCAACCCACCCATAAACATGGTCACATTTTAGACTGGATTCTTCATTGACCTGATAATGATATTCTATGGTCCACCCTTGTATTCCACGAACTTGCATCAGATCACCTCAGTCTCTGCATTATATGCCATCTGGTCATATCAGTCCCTAACCCTCCACCTTTATTTACTACTAAGAAAAACCTCTGTATGATAAATAGAACCAAACTAAAGCATGACAACAAAGCAAACCTAACAACTTGCTTTCCTCCTACAGCAGAACAACTTGATAACTGCCTGCATTAACTGCTTGAAAAACATGCCCCAGCCTCTAAGTGCAGAGTATCAATTCAAAAGTATTCTGTGTGGTATAGCAGTGTTAGGGACCAGCTTTGCACTGCTGAAAGAGACTGTCGTAAAGCAGAGAGGCTTTGGCTTTCCACCAGACTCACTATTCATGAACAAATCTATGTTGCCGCTAAGAAAAACATCACAAACATAGTCCATTTAGCCAAATTATCCCACTTCAGTACTAAGATCACGGATAGTTCCAGCTGCAAAGAGCTCTTTGAGATTACTAACAAACTAATATCAAGGAACAAATATACACCACTTGCAAATTTCTTACAAGACATGGTGCAAAGCATTAGAGATAAGCTTGACAACACAATTTCAACTGACTCATCATCACCATACAGTTGCAATAAGGAATTTCAGTGACACCTGTTAGCAGCATTTTAATCTGTCTAGATAAATTTAGTATGGACAATTGTGATAAAAAGTGCACCAAAGTCATGTGAACTTGATCCGATTCCAACATCACTGCTGCTTGAGTGCTTAGATCCAATATTGCCTTCACTAACATATGTTATTAATACCTCTCTCTCATCTGGGGAATTCCCATCATTTTTCAAAACTGTCATTGTAAAGCCTCTGCTGAAGAAACCAACACTCAACCATAATGATTTAAAGAACTACCACCCAGTTTATAATCTCCCGTTCATATAAAACATCTTAGAAAAAGTTGTTCTAACCCAACTTGTATCTCATTTTAATTCAAACAGCCATTTTAGCAATACATAGTCTGCATATCGTCCTTGCCACAGTACTGAAACTACTCTTCAGGAAGTAGTTAATGACATTCTCTCTGCTTTGGATAGCAGAAAGATTACAGTCCTCACCCTCCTCGATTTATCTGCAGCATTTAACATAATAGACAATGATATATTACTTCACAATCTGCAAATAGAATACACTCCAGCCCAGTTGATCTATGTTGTGGTGTTCCACAGGGTTCTGTTTTTCTACCTCCTTCTCTTCATTCCATACACTCAGCCGCTCTCAAGTATCATAGATAATCATCCAATGTCTCACCAATTGTATGCTGATGATGCCCAAATATACAAATCTAGCCACCCAATTGAAGTTTATGCGTCCATCCATGGAGTTGAGAGGTATATTTCTGATGTGAAATCAGGGATGACATATAACAAGCTGCATATGAATGTTGATAAAACTGAGACCATCCTGGTCACAATACAAAAACTTTCTCATTCACATCCTTTACATCAAACAATAAATATCAGCAACACCAAAATTAAATTCACACAGTCAGTGCAAAACTTAGGTGTTACTCTAGACTGTACTCTCACATTGCACCAACATGTCATGAACATATGCAAGGCTGCATATCTTGAGCTGAGACCCATCAGCTCCATTTGCAAATATCTTTCAGTTGATGCCACTATAACACTTGTGTGTTCATTAGTACTTTTAAGACTGGACTACTGTAACTCATTTCTGTCTGGTTCATCTCAATATCTACTCAAGAAACTTCAAAAAGTTCAAAACATAGTTGCTCGAATCATTCTTAGAGTGCCACGATCTGCTTTGTATCCTACACTGGTTATCCATTCAATCCATAATCAAACGCAATTTTTTTCTCTGTGCTACGGTTTGCTGACGGACTCCAGTCCAACATACGTATCTGGCCTCACCCATGTATATATACCAGCAAGATTCTTCTTCTCCTCTTCTGACAATTTTATACTCATCATTCCCACTATGAAAACGAAGTGATATGGACAATGTTCTTTTACTTGGCCATTAAAATTAGACACAATGACACAGTGATACTCTTCAAGACTGCTCTTAAAACTCACCTTTTTTGACTGCAAGAACAAACTTAAAGACCAAATAATGTTTCCTACCTTAAATATTATCAGGATTTTTTGTTTTCTCATTTCATTATAGATGTTGTGAAGCATTTGGAACTTGTAAGGATACAAAGTCCTCATTATAATTATTATTATCTACTGTACATATTACACATCAAGAGAAGGGTATCTACTGTACATATTACATGTTAAGAGAAGGGTATATACTGTACTATACATATTACATGTTAAGAGAAGGGTATGTACTGTACTTGTTACATGTTAAGAGAAGGGTATATACTGTACTATACATATTACATGTTAAGAGAAGGTATATACTGTACATGTTACATGTTAAGAGCAGGTATCTACTGTACTTGTTACATGCTAAGAGAAGGGTATATACTGTACTGTACATATTACATGTTAAGAGAAGGTATATACTGTACATGTTACATGTTAAGAGAAGGGTATGTACTGTACTTGTTACATGTTAAGAGAAGGGTATATACTGTACTATACATATTACATGTTAAGAGAAGATATATACTGTACATGTTACATGTTAAGAGAAGGTATCTACTGTACTTGTTACATGTTAAGAGAAGGGTATATACTGTACTGTACATATTACATGTTAAGAGAAGTTATCTACTGTACATATTACAAGTTAAGAAAAGGGTATATACTGTACTATACATATTACATGTTAAGAGAAGATCATCTACTGTATATGTTACATGTTAGAAGGTTATATACTGTACAAATTATGTATTAAGAGAAGGGTATTGACTGTACATATTACATATTAAGAAAAGGGTATCTACTGTACATAGTACGTATTAAGAGAAGGGTATCTACTGTACATATTACATGTAAAGAGTATATATGAATAAGATGTTCTAACTTTAATGATATTTTGTTTATCTACTTTGTGATGCATAGAGATCACTGTTTGGAATTAGCAAGCAAGCAAACAAAATTTTATTAAAAAAGTACTTTTATGTAAAACAAAAATGTTTTTGGCATAAGCTGTTATATTATCAGGCTACTTTCACTCCACCTGTCTGTCTGTCTTACTCTGAATTTGGCAAAATCTCCTTTCTATGTATCTTTATTTCCCTCACAAACTATATTCTGCTTTTCTCTATTATTCATTTCATTCCTGTTTGTAACTAATCATGACCAATTAAACTTTTATCTATTCTTTTATGTCCCACATACAATTTAATTTTGTTGGAATTTAAATTAGGAAAGGTTGCAAGAAAATATTATAAGATGTATATTGAAAATCACATTTTATTGTGATCACAAATTTTTCCAAACAGCTACACATTAAATACAAATGAATTTTTACAATTTAGCTCTAACACCCACATGACTTACCACAAACTTGAAGACATTCACGCTGCTTCCATCCGTGGAGTAGATAACATCTAGATCTACAGTCGAGTCACATGGAACATTGTCCTTGATAGTGGGAATGTAGATATAGCTGAGAGAAGGTGAGAACCACTGGGTGATAGTTCTGTAGCCAATTGGGTTTAAAACTTGGTAAAAATAGAGTTTATATTCTGTGTCCCAGTTTTTCTCATATTTAACTGCTGTGGCCTAAAATGAGAAATTTCATTCTTACCATTATTTAAATGTCTGCTTGTGTCATGTCCACCAATGTTTCCATGTTACCATCTACTTTGTTCTCCATTACACTAAAATAAGCATGCATGTGTGTGTGTGTGTGTGTGTGTGTGTGTGTGTGTGTGTGTGTGTGTGTGATTTGGATTTTTAATGTAGCAGCAGAGGGGGCGAGCAGACCAACTTTGTAGAGGCGTTGATTCGGCAAACTGAGGCTTGCTCGAAAATCGTAAAAGAAAGACGCCATGGTTGTTGTTGTGCCCCCTCTGCTGCTATGGGTTAACCGAATATATGATCAAGTTCGATACAATAGCGTGTCCGAGGGTCTGATAAATTTATCGTTACAAATCCATGACTGAGCGTGACTAAAGAAATTTCTAAAGAGATTATAATCCATATCACCGCCGCACCAAGTCTGGTGAATATTTCGTATTGTATGAGTATCAGCTCCATTGAATACAGCAAGAATATTGCAGTTATCTCTGATCACTTTTGGTATTTGAGCGTATCGTTTAGTGACATATATCATGTCGGTGTTTTTATGTCTACCTCTGGAAAATATCCTTGCAGGATTCTTTTGATTATCTAACATATCATCGTCGTACACGATCCAATTGTTAATACTTCCATTGATATCATCAATGCTCGGTGCTTCCTCGATATCGGTTATAAACTCAATAATAACCTCGCCAGTGATTTCTGCTGCCTTTTCGTTGTAATCCTTTAACACTTCGTAACATTGCTGATCATTTACACTCGGGGCTATTAAATACAACTTATCCCATTTCATCCATTTCGTTATTAAATTAAGTAGCAGTTGTGTTTTGCCACTTCCAGATGGTCCAATTATAATCATACGAATAGAATTTGGTAGCGCTGCATGATGCTTAACTGATTCTCTTGTTTTTGCCGCCGAAAAATCAATTACATTCATGTTATTATAAATATATTATGGATCTATATTGTGTGAAGTGTAAAAAAACGTACTGGCACAGATGACTTGATGACGATTACAACTAGCAATAACAGATCAGCACTTTCTGGTAGGTGTGTACAATGTTGTACAAAAAAAATTAGATTTGTTTCCAAGGATTTTAAAAAAAAAGAGGAGGTGATATTGCAGCCAAGTTAGTAAAACTCCCAGGGACACCATGGGCGAAGTATCCAGCTGAAAAACATCTTCCAGGGTATAGTTATTGTGGACCCGGGACAAGACTCGATATCCGACTCGATGATCAAAACCATCCCCGATCAGGTGAATATCCAATAAACGCCATTGATAAGGCATGTCATGCTCATGATGTTGCTTATAAAAGCAGTAATATGCAACACAGACAACTAGCAGATGTAAAATTAATTCATGCTTTGAATTCTATCACTGATAAATCCTTCAAAGAAAAATTGGCTTCATGGTTAGTAAAATCGGCTATGAAAGGTAAATTGATGTTAGGTGCCTGTAATTAATAACAACATGGAATCAATTTATTATTCTCCGAAAGGATACTGGAGGGGTAAGGCAGCAATCGGTAAACTTGCTAGCGCAGCAAAGGTGAAAAATACCACTGCAGCGGATTGGTTATTCAAACAGGCGATATGGCAAATTTATCTACCGCCGCCTAAACAAATTAACTACTTGCATTTTGATGTGACCGTTCCTTATGAGGTTCATCATGCTGATTTATTATTTCTGCCGCATGATGGTTTCTACAAATATGCGCTAACCGTAGTTGATGTAGCGAGCAGATACAAACAAGCAGAGCCATTAAAGACGAAATCATCAACTGAAATGGCTTCTGCATTTGAAAGGATTTATCGAACGGGTCCTCTGCGCTGGCCAAATCTATTACAAGTTGATACTGGCAAGGAATTTCAGGGTGCGGTTCTATCAATAATGAAGAATCATAATACCGCGTTACGACGAGGGCATACTGCACTACATGTTGATCGATTTAATCGCACACTTGCTGAGCGGTTATTTGGATATCAATACGCGAAGGAATTTATTCAGGATAAACGGTGGCGTGAATGAGTCAAGAAGTTACCAGGCGTAATTACCGCGCTGAATAATGAGATTACTAGAACAATCAACATGAAACCAAACAATGCGATTAAAAAGAAGTATATACCTGAAAAACTGCAATAAGATTTTTCAAAACAACCAATTCTCGGCAATGTCACTGTTAGGTATTTATATGAACCAGGAGAGGTCGAAGGCGGCACAAAGAGAGCTACTGATCCTATTTGGAGTGTCACCACGCATAAAATATCTAATATAACACGATCCTCAGGTAGACAAGCAATCTAAAAACTGGATTCAAATGCTCCTCAGCGAGGATTTACTAGTGAACAACTACAAGTGATACCCGAGGATACTCAATTACCGCCGCGTGGTCTTAACCTGCGCCTCTTCGTCTGTTGCATTCAAGACAAGTCAGCATCACATTATCTCTGGTATGACCAATACTACTATTCTTTCTCTCTACGGTAAATTGTCGAGAGTCTTTATCAGACCAACACCAATTCATTATACAATTGCAACTCGCGCAGTGATTGTTGTTTCAGTGTGATTATTAATTCGGCATCAATATCAAATTCTCTATTATTTTTTTTATCCTGTTGTTTATAACCAGATATGTTTTTTTTATTATATCATCACTGACAATATCACTTATTGTAGTGTCATTAGCATCTAAAACAACTCTTCGAAGTTGATTTATTCTTCGTACTCTGGACACCGCAAGATAGACTAAATTCGACCATTCGATGTGATTATCTATAATCCAAACAATCGTATCTGATATAGTCAATCCCTGTGAAGAATTTATTGTTGTTGCGTAACCTAGCGTCCAAGGGGATTTATCAGTGCGCAATGCATCTTCGACGACATTGATATCAACTAACACAATATCATTTAACACTAGTATCTGCTTTTCACTTTGTCCTGGAATATCAACTTCAATATCTTGTCGCCGTATATCCTTGGATCTATAACAGAACGGTGTTGGAAGTGTTGCAAATTTTTCTTTATGTAATTCAAATAATTTCATCTAAAGTGTGACTCTGACTATTTTTCTACTTGCTACTATCAAATCGTTTGGTCTCCACGTTTCCCAAAAATCCTTTAATGGTGTTTCCGAAATTATTTCACGCGCTATCTCTCATTGGATTCTTTCCGGTTGTAATCCGATTAGTTTCTTGAACTCTCGTAATTGTTCATCAAGAGCTCTATGATCAGTCTTAATTTCTTCATTGTAATCTACATAATTCTTCAGCCAATCATGTAGGGATAAACCGACAAATGGTGGTGACTGGCCATGGTCGCCGCACATTATTACTTTTGTATTCGATAGTAATAACCACTCGAGAAACTTTTGTAATACATCTAGCAATACCGTGCATATCTCGTCCCAAATAATGACTTCAGGAATATATTTCTCGCCCATTCGATCAGGGGTCCATTCTTCGCCTTTTCATCGAAAGAAACTGTGATTCGTACAAGCATTAATTCCTCGCTGTTTCATCTCTCTGGCAAGTCTATGAGTTGGTGTTAGCACAATCATGTTTGATTTCCCACGAAATAATTTCTTGAGCCACAACAGCCGTTTAAGTAAATGGTTTTATGTCTGCATATTGGATCAGAACACGGTGGTGCATTAGATAGTTCTGATATCTGATTATTTTTCAAGTAATTGCTTTCAATTGTAACATCTGCTGATTTGGAATGATCCATGATCCCCAACTCTCATCTGAATTAGTGAATTCGGCCACTGCGCTGCTGTTTCACGTTTATATAAAATGAATCAGTGGCTACTCTAACTGTGGTGACAGGAAATCTATTTATCATCGAAAATAGATTAATAGAAGCATAAGCCAGCATAGATGCCCTCAAATGTTTGTACTGAAGAGTTTATCCATCGTTGTAAGTAACAATTGTACCCAATTTGGTCCCATTAGACATGAAAGCGTCTTTACGATTGACGTATATACCCTTAGATGTTATATCCGCGATTATAAAATCGTATTCAACGCTATCTATAATCAGCCGTGAAGAATATATTGTATTGTCGTATTTGCCACAATGAGTGAATTTACCAATTATTCTTCTACCGACATCTTTTGCGTCTTTATTTCTAACTTCAAATATCTGTTTGGACCATTTCAAGATATCTTCTTCGTCGAGATCAGGGAATTGTTTTCTATTTTCGTTGATTATACTATCTAGATTAGGTTGTGCTAGCCAGACCTCAGTCTGCGTTCGATATGATATAATCGCTGCACCGACAATCAACGATATCAGCATTTTAGAATCAATCATATATCGTAATTGCACTATTGGCATCCATTGTATTTTTCAGAGATGTGTCTACCAATCCAAACATAACAGCACGGATGAAGACCTGTAGCCAATTCAAATGATACCACACAAGATTATCCAGTCAAATCAAAATCGGGTAGTGGTCCATTAATCGCAACACGGGTCATTTCATGTGTGGGATGTCCAAATCGCTTGAAGTATTCAACGCATTCTCCGTACCCGAGAAAACTCCCGGGATAACACGCAACCATATCAACCGAAATAATACTTTCGGGGTCATATTTTGTATTCCGTAGTCCGCCATGGCTGTACTCAATGCAGCTTCATTTGATATCTGATAGAAATTCAGCTCTTGCTGGTTTCCACATGATTCTCTTTCTCGCGAAGTAAGCTGCAACCGACGGAATTGTAAAACAATTTGTTAGTAATTGTTCGTCGTGTTCTGTTGAAAAACTTCTAGCTAGTTTTTTCATCGTGTCATGGAGGGCTTCAGTACGGTATAATTCGCCACTCGGTCGTACAAATTGGTCGAATTTCCCTTCTTCATGTTCAAAACTATGAAGTAACCACACTGACACGGGATCGTTTTTACTTAACTGGTAAATAAAATCCAATAATTTCTCCTCCGGGGAAAATTCCGGGGAGAACTCCGCGGGTATATATTTTATTGTTCTATCTCGCGGAAATATTGTTACTGCAGATGTCCATGCGTGTTCGTTAGGATCAATAATTTGGATTGGGGCTCCTCTTGATTTATATTTCGGTTCATAAAATACTTCTCCTGTTATCGTCATTATTGATATTGGGAATTTTAGTATTCGTTCTAACTGTGCCGCATTTTGAATTGTTGCTCCGCGCTCCTTCACTGTTAGTTTTTTTTGCGTCTTAGATCAGTCAATTTATTTCCACGCAACGCATTTGTGAAGTGTTCTATTATTCGTTCTGCTACACAATTCATTCTCCCTGACAAAGTCAGCGACGACAATTTCATTGGTTTTAATTTTTCAATACTTGGTTTATCAATTATTGAATATTAAACATAAACAAATTCCGTTACAGGATAAGATCTCTCGTAGTATGGTTTGTCAATTCCAGTCAGAATTCATGGTTTGGAATCATGACTCACAGTGATGGTTCTTTTATCTTTCAAGATGGGGTCAAATTTATCTCTGAAAATCCAATCTTCTGTTTTCGAACGGATAATGAATTTCACTCTAAAAAATACTTTTTCTGGTCAAGATGTGAGATTATCACCGCTGCTTTTACATTATTCATGGTAGCATCAACGCTACCATCAATTCGAAATATTGACCATCAGTGAGATGCTCCATCGCGTTTGAATTCATTAAAACA
Organism: Unio delphinus; assembly: GCA_029339505.1. Taxonomy (NCBI): domain Eukaryota; kingdom Metazoa; phylum Mollusca; class Bivalvia; order Unionida; family Unionidae; genus Unio; species Unio delphinus. The sequence goes on from JAQISU010000014.1 coordinate 15,694,560, forward strand.
ATCACGGATTATACCCAACATGGTTCTATCACTTATTTGACTCTTTGGTGCTACGGAGACTCTATCGAGATTGAATTTAACATTTTTCCAAGGCTTAATGTTCGATAATCTCTCGAACTCCTTCATATTATAATTAAAACAAGTATTTAAAAAGAGAATTTATATATAACTAGCAAGTACCCGGCATGCGTTGCAATGCCACTGAAAGAAAGAAAGTGTTTGTGTTTTAATAGACTATTTGACTGGTTTCTGGAAAGCATTTCAGATTATTTAGTGGTATTTATCGAGCCCACAATAAGTGGTTACCTTACCGAAGGCGTTTTAGGTATCGCTACCGATTATGAATTTCATACAGCTGTTGATTTACGTCATAGTTTCATCCAATCCAGACCATGTTCGATAACGTGACGTATCTAAGGCGCCTGCAGTTCACACCAACCACACACGATTTTAGGTATCGCTAACGATTATGAATTTCATATAGCTGTTGCCCTTGCACTTTAAATGTTGGCATGTATTTCTCGCGCACGATATTTGTTGCACCGAACGATGTCATTTGGAAACATGAATTGTACTTCCGTATGTTTGCCAAGAAATGTTTCGATTGGCTTGTGTCACCTGATACCAACCTTGGTAATGGCTTAGGTGGTGAATGTAATTCTGGCAATTTCACTTTTCCACGCGCGCAGCACATTCCTGGTGTTTCATTCTTAAATTTGAGGGCATTGCAATACACGCATAATTTATCTATTTTTCCAATAAGCACACTTGGATGAAGACTGTTATTATAATTAGCATTGTAATGGAATGCACTAAGATTTAAATCAGTGTGCATTGTTCGTCTGGATTGAGCAGTGCGAACTCAAACGGTTTCCAATCTTGCTTCCCGCTGCTCGTCTGTTTCAGATGATCGGGCTTGAGCAGTGCGAACTCGAACGGTTTGCAATCTTGCTTCCCGCTGCTCGTCTGTTTCAGATGATCGGGTTTGAGCAGTGCGAACTCGAACGGTTTCCAATCTTGCTTTCCGTTGCTCGTCTGTTTCTGAAGCTCGTGATGCCTTTATCTTTTGTGCTTGAGGTGTAGATCGACCAATAGCTTTTCGTTTAGGTGGCATAATTGATTTGACAGCGAAGGTAATGCTTTGTAACGACTATTACAAATTCACACCGCGATTATTTGACGTAATCAAGGCGCGAACTAAACGAAACTAAGTAAACATGACGTATCTAAAGCGCCTACTGCTCACACCGAAGACACACGAAATTAGGTATCGCTACAGACCGTGTTCGATCACGTGACGTATTTAAGGCGCCTACTGTTCGATCACGTGACGTATCTAAGGAGCCTACTGTTCGATCACATGACATATCTAAAGGCGCCTACTGTTCGATCACGTGACGTATCTAAAGGCGCCTACAGTTCACAGCGAACACACGGTAAATTTCGCAAAAACACATTTGTTAATTGTTACAATTTTAATGGTTGTACTAATTCAGAAACCTTCGCGGGCGTGCGCAGAACTCGCCAAAGTTTTATCGCAATCGGATGAACGGTATAGGAACGCATACGACACAAACAAACAAGCAAACAAGCAAACAAATTCAAATTGTAAAACCACCATACCAACCACACCGCGTCTCGCGGTAGAGTGTCATTATCATCCATTCATTGTATATATATCATCCATTCATTCATTGTATATATATCATCCATTCATTCATTGTATATACCATTGTTAATCATTTTATAATCCATTGTTATATGTTGTATTGCATGCCTGGAAACCACCCTAACGAAACGGAGGTAACGGCATTGTGCTGTCCTTAATTAAGTATATGATATGTGCCTAGAAACAACCCTAACGAAACGGAGGTAACAGCATTGTGCTGTCTAAAAAACGGGTGGAAATTGACCCCAATTTTTTGGGTTTTTTTTGTATCAGAAATATATAATCATCATATAATATGAACTCTGAAAATATCAATAAGATCATAACCGAAATTTCAAATTTGAAGTTTCAAGAAATAAAATTATCAGATCGATTAAACTGTGATAAAATTATTTCGGAGTTCGAAGATATTGAATATGGCACCCAGAGGAATAAGTACATTCATTAAAAAGGACCAACATGCAATATATGATACTTTTAAATACGAAAATGATATAAGTAAGTTTGTCCCGTTATTTACTATCGTGGAAAGAATAAGAAAAGAACTGGGGCAGGAGTACGAAATGAATCGGATGGTTAATTAAAAAATTAAGAATATAAGAATGATTATTCAACAAAACGAAGATTCCCTTTTAGATACCCCTCGTATAAGTTAACTGTGTTAGATAAAATTCTTACTAAAAATACTTCAATGTTTTCATAGACATATGTTACGAGTATAACAATGGACATTTATGTGCGCCCATCTGTAAAGGCGGTTTTAGTCAATAGTAGTTTTGAAATCCTATACTGGGGTTTATCAATGAACGCGTACTATAGAAGGAAATGTTTCACTGATATTATAAATTTTTGCCTGCCTGCACTGCATCGTACATTAATTGGAAATTTCTTTACTGTTTTAAACGTAAACGAAGTATTAACGACTAGATTAGAGAGAAAGATTAGCCGCGATCAAAAAGTATATACCAATACGCGACTCGGTCAGAAGTAAGCTACAAGCCAGACAGAGTTTACAGATCGATTTTTCAGCCGGAACTGAAGATTTGTTTAGACCAATAACCACGGCAACCAAAGGGGTAATATCAGCCAGTGAGCGAGCTATGTGGGGGGATGTCCCTAAACAAGGACAAAGAAAAGAGACGCCGCTTCTTCCTGTACTTGAAAAAATAGCATCAGAAACTGAAAAAACACCTCATCTTCCTGTACTCGAAAAAATAGCAACGGAAACTGAAAAAACATCAGCGTTGTTAACAAAACCCCCTCCTGGTCCAAAAAAACAGTAGATGATTTACGCGCGAGATTTAGCGAGGAGGGGTTTGCAGCAATTGATGAGGCTAATCCAGCAGAAATTCCTACGCTTGTTATTACGACTTATGAAAACATAAAGAAAATGCTAAAACCAGAACAACACAGGTATATTAAAGATATACAAAATTGGGCTGATGTATTCTACAAAATCAAAACTAAAACAAGTCAAATTGATAAAGATAATGCATCATACATTAAATACCTCAGTGCGGTGGGTACAGTGTATAATCAATATGAAGAACTAAAGGCAAAAACAAATAAACCGCAGCAGCTACAAAGAAAAAGACAAGAGCCTTCAAAGAAAATATATTTCTCACCTAAAAAACCACAACCTGAACCATTGTATATACCATCTGATGGAGATGATGATGATGCACAGGGTGCAACCGGTTTTAGTAGTGGGGAGGTATTTTCTCAGAATGGTCCAAGTGGGGTATCAGGTAGTGGTCTTATTCATTGTCCTGGTAATATTCTCAGTGATATAACACGATTAGAGGTTCTCATATCAGGGAAACGAGCTGGAAATGACTCACCGGAAATAATTAATGAAGCAACTGATATCTGTAGGCGGTTATTTCAAGGTGTCATCATGGACATTGAAACATATCAAGATTTCATTGATGAGTTAGTTGAAAATCCTACGGATTTTTATCATGATTATCACAGTGACTAATTTGATGACTTCGTCATTCGATTAGATAAATATCATTTAAATAAGATGATCATACACTACAACCATAATAAACCAACCAGCGTCTATGTAGTAAATTCACGATTGCCTGTTTATAGCGCATACTATGCTGATGGTCTCGGTGATATAATTGCAGGGTTATTTGTAAGAATGGCTCCATAAGTAGCACCGCTAGCAAAACAATTATCAATGAAAGCTATTGATGTTGTTCGTGATAAGGGTATTAGCGCAGTTGAGATGTTGCCGGGAAAGCATTTTCCGCTGCAAAGGATAAACTAACAGCGTTAGTTCGACGGCGAAGGAACCACCAGCGACTCCATCATTGCCGTTACCATCTACACAAGACATGCCTGCAAGTGTTTGTAAAATAATAAACAACGCAGTAGAACAGAAATTAGCATCATTGGCGACTTCATCATTGACAGCAAGTGACCAAGATAATATTACCGCAAACATGATAGCGGGAAGTGGCTTAACACCACGACTGGGTCGTCAACAACCACGATAAAAATCACAATTTAGATAGAAAGATATATAATAAAATGTTCAAACGGTCACCTGATCCAGCCTTTGATATGGAAGCCCCAGTACGCAAAGATGATTCTGTACGCGATTATCAATTTTATTCTTATCACGCAGTACAACCTAATCTTCGAGGAAGAATCGAACTTCAAGTTCATGATACCAGTAAATACTTTCGAAGTAGAAGGAGAACTTATAATAGATGTTGCAGCTAATACACCGTACGCAGATGACCAAAATGTTCTAGTTGGTTTTGTTAATAATGGTATCATGGCGTTATTCGATAGTGCTAGATATATAATTGATGGAAGAGAAGTTGAAGCCATTGACAATAATGTTGATGTTGCCACAACAATAATCGGGTTAGCAAAAGATTCTAATGATTATACAAGACCAGCAGGTCCATCTATGATGTTCTCTAAGGATGTTAATGATAACGCTGATCACATTCAGTATATAAAATTACGGACACCAGTGGCTACTGCAGGTGATCCTGATCAACCAGTTAGTCCCGAACACGAACTAAAACCAGTTGCTGCTTTTGATATTATAAAAAGCGTTAATGGTATATACAACCTAGGATTTGCAACACGCGAATCAACATCGAAGAGGCCTCGTCGACAATTTTCATGCGCGATTCCACTGCATTATATTTTCGGATTCTATAGAAATGTTAGATAAGTTATCTATGGAGCGAAGCATGCAGTAGCACTCACGCGGAAGGGTACTGATAATGATGCAATCTGCCATGGTGCTGGTGTTGCCGGTAGGTAAAGTCATTTTAACAAAACTATCACTGTTGATGCCATTAATAACTGCATCAATCACAGCAAGAGCGATTACTATCATTTATGGATCATGGAGGAAAATCATTGCTAAATTGGCTAACAACAACATCGGATACCATGGATTCTAATATTTATGGTACATTTACATGGCACCTGGCATCAAAAGAAGGTGTTTCAGCCCCACGTTATATATTTATTGCGCTACAGAATACTGCACGATTGAACAATCAAAAACGAAGTCATATGATATTTGATCATATAGGTGTTAATGAAGTCTCGCTGAGAATAAACGGACAACAGGAACCATCCGAGGATATACAACTTGATTACAATACAAACCAAATAGCACGTTTATTACATCGTATGTTATCATTTCTGGGGCGCGATCAAAACGTTGATACCGGTCTCCAAATATCACAGTTGGATTTTAAAAATCTATATCCGATCTATTACTTTTCGCTGGAACATCTTGATTTAACAAGACAATCCGTTGTTGATATATACTTTAGAGCTCGTGTAGCTCGTCCTGGTGGCATTGCTAATTACAGAGCAGTTGCTGTCATTCTCAGCGACAAGTCAATGCTATTTGAAGGTGTTGGTGGAAGAATGAGAGTAATCGATGCACCAGTGGAAAACATGTAACAATTAGATGAATATGTTATTAATAGAATGTCATACAGTCATATTAGTGTTACATTGACTCCCGGTCAACTCAAGAAATTGCAATCAGAATCAGCTAAAAAATGTGGAACCACGATCACGATGAAACACAATCAGATGTCTGGTGGTCAGAATAAACTGTCACTGACAACTCGTCAGATAAAAAAAACTTCAATGATGCTTTCAAAGATAAAAAAAGGCGTTCAGATCACACACTCTGCGGCTGCGATCAAAAAACATGATAAAAACTGGCGGTATATTCCCGCTGTTAACCGCGATTCCAGCGTTGATTGCGGCGGCGGCCTCAGCGGTGGCTAAAGCGGTAGCGTGAGGAGCCGTATGTACCGCGGCAGTAATGGCACTAAAGAAAGCTACTGGGCGGGGATATAAAAAAAGGGAAAGGGTCTAAGACTACCGCGAACTCCGCACTCGTGGTACAAGGGATGCGGCCTGAGAATACCAGGAACGGTTTACTAGTTCCCATGTCAAATTTTGATTTACTCGATGCTGCTAACGCACTAGCGATTAAATACTTCAGAGGAGTCTTTATGAAAGATCAGTTACCGGTACAACCAAACAGAGTTGAAACAGGTATCATTAATCTCGATAACAGCACCGGACCCGGAACCGACTGGGCTGCATACGCGATTGATCCACGTGTAATCGTTTATTTCGATTCATATGGGTTAGCGCCGCCTAAATAATTCATGCGTTATATAAACCACTTAAAAACTCCTTGTTGGTATTCTACGCTACCAACACAACAAATGAATGACCCACCAATATGCGGCAACGAAGTATTAAATGTCCTTGACGCTATTTCAACATCTAGAAAACAACCTCATCAGTTTTCTGAATTACAAAAAAATATAATTGGCAATATTGACATACCTCTATTAGATTTCCTTGGAAATCTACCAGTGACCACACCGAAACTCACGGAGATAAAAACAACTATGTTAGAATTTGCAACACTTCAATCCAAATATGAAAAACACGTAAAACAGTTTACATCATTTCGTAAAAACATCGTAGATAAATATCTTGGAACCACATTTGATAAACTTGACATAAAACTCCCGGATATTAAAAAATCTATCGATGATCTTAAACCAACCAGTAATGAAATACCCATGATTAATCGGCAAATAGAAGCTATTCGAGAAGATATTAAAACAACCAACGATATTATCAAGGATGATCTGCCGAAGATGATAAAAATACTTGAAAAAACAAACATTCTTCATGTCAGAACCAACAACGTAGTATACACAATTCAACACGGATCATTTGCGTGGACTCCTACAAACAATAAACTAAGTATCACTGCAACCGTCAAAGGTATTTATCGATTAACACTAGTGACACCGACTCAATTTAATATTTCATCAACGAGTTCATCTGGGGTCAACAATACGATATCGACAATCATCGACAAGGATACAACCGAACAGTTCACGATAGCATCCACTGATAATAATTTGGCTACGGTTTCAGTATCATGGTATATGGAATTCGTAGCGGATTTAAGTAAACAACTAAATTGAAATCGTAAACGATTTGAAAATAAAATGCCATCATTGGCAGCGTCACAACAATACCGCTATGATCAGGTCAGAGAATTTCAAACTAAACTCAAAACCCTCACTGAGGAGTACCAAACAAAAATAAAGAAATACCGACGAAGAATCACCGCAATTAATGTTACCGTGTACTCGGTGAGTGGTGTAATCACCGGAGCCGATATTATACTCTCCTCGGTGACAATGATTGCCCCGATAGCTGTTCCAATTTGAATATCCGCGGCGACAACAATTGCGGGAATTATTTCATAATAACAAAAAAAAATGTCATCATGCAGCCAGCGTAAACTGCAGGATTATTCAATTAAATTTCATGTTGTATCAACTGCGTACTCGCAATTATCCTCAATGATATCGTCGTCGCTCGATGATACATTTATATCAGATAGTGAGTTCTCAGCGATGGTAAGTATTTCTGATTCCGCGATGTCAGAATTAGAAATACAACATGAGTATAATAACAATGACAACACCGCAAGAACTACTTCAACGGAAAATACCACACCGGTGAAGACCAGAATGATCTCAATAACATTAACGAATCCTGAATTCAGTGTGAATTTCCCTATTCCAATTCCCGTGAAGGAGATAGCGTTAGCAAAACTACGAGTATACCATAGTTGGCCTAATATTAGGTCGATAGCATTTGGCGGTCAACAACCGAATAATTCCTTGGTGTTTGCGAACAAGAATAAACCCGATGGAACTCCAGACTGGAACGTTGTTTCGCTGCCATCTGAGTCATACCAAATCGAACAAATCAATGCTGAATTACAACGCAGAATAAAATCAATTACTGGAACAGAATCGAAAATCGCTATAAGATTTCACGAGCCGACACTATCATCTGCGATCGAGATAAACTCGCCTAGTTATGTCGTAGATATCTATCAGAGTTCTATAAGAACAATACTGGGGTGGCCTGAAATCCCACTTCGACAGGAACTAGTTAATCCTGAACCACAAAAATTAGATTATATTACCGACAGGATAAAACCCGATAATCCAGTAAAAAGCTATAACGAATACACCAAGTTGAATTTTTTCACTAGAATGATAGACGACAGCGTTAATAGAAGATATTACACAACTCGACAAGATAAAATCACTGAAAATTTCACAGCGATGAATAATGATTTTTCGCTGCTGTTAATATCTCTTAAATCCGGTACTCTCATCAGAGATGAATTTATCAGCGTCGTAGAAACATGTAACAAATTCATCAATGACATGGAAACATTTCATTTGCAAATTATTCAAGTGCTATTAGGTGACAGAAATCCTAAAACGAGAGCAGAATTTGCGACAATATATAATATACGCGTAGAAGATATTCCCACATTCAAACTACACGGATATAATATCTCAGAACTAAAAAAATCTCTCAATGATGCCATTGACATTGGTTTCAAAAGAATACACAACGCATGGAAAAAAACAGCACCGCAAAAAACAACTATCCTGACATATAATAATGACCCAGACGGAGGCGGTAGACACATCGCCTCGCTCAACGTAAATATATCCTCGGTGATTGCATTGAATTTAGTATGTGATGTTATCGAAGGAAGCTATCAAATAAATCTCGAGCGATCAAATCAAGCTCAGCAGGGATATATTCTATATTCATTTGCACCAACAGCTCCTCCAGGATTTCTAATAATCGAGGATCCAACTAATCCAGTCTAAATGCGATGTCATAATGATTCATTAACGAGAATTAATTTCAGACTCACTGACCAGTCCAATAATCTAATTGATTTACGAGGCGAGGCCTTATAAATTAGTCTGTTTGTAAAGTCTTAAATGATTTTCATCGTAAAAAAAAATTGTTAACCCATTGCAGTAGTGAGGGCGCGACAACAACCATGGCGTCTTTTTTTTACGATTTTCGAGGAAGACTTTTGCCGAATGAGCCCTTCTATTAAGCATTTTCGAGGAAGCCTCAGTTTGCCAAATCGACGCCTCTACAAAGTTGGTCTGTTTGCCCCCTCTGCTGCTAATGTAGCATTAACAATTTTCCAGTTGTATTGATATGATGTCTGCAGTTCTGCAGTGTGGCAGTTTATAGTGATGTCTAGCAATGAGGCATCATACTGCAGATATGTAGCATAATGTCCTGCCCAAACACATTATCCTGACACCAGGCCTACCAGTTCTAACGCTAACCTCTTAATGCTGAATGCCAAGCGAGGCAGCTGTTAGTACCATTTTTATAAGTCTTTGATATGACTCTGTTGGGGATCAAACCCATGAGCTCCCACATCTGAGGCAGACACTAAGACATAATATGCATATTTTTCTGTGTGAACACATAAAAACACAGAATAGGAATAATGAGGACACACAGTTTTCACAAAATGCTATACATGTATGTCTATTTGTTAATTCAATAAAATATTTAACATTCTCAACTAATTTCAACAAAACTTAAAAATATGATAGAAGTAAATACTTAGTGTCATTATAGTAAATCAACAAAACTACCAACGAGGAGTTTACTTCAAACTTCAGTATATTTCAGTTTAATACAAGGAAAGTTCAAGGTTGTTTCAGACTGCAAGAGCCAATGTCAATACTACTAGTGTAACATATTTTAGAAGCTGAATTGCTGACCCAATTTCTGAACTTTGACAATTTCAGTAATAAAAATAGTTCAGCATTTTTTTCAATGAATTATTATTTTGACAATAACATTAATTAAGAGAAAGATGAAAATATTAACTCAGACACTAGTAAATGATGGCAAGATCTGGAATGGAAACTTGCACAAAACTGTCATTGTTCTTGTATGCCAAACACAGTCAAACATGTAAATGATTTTCAAGGGAAACAATTTTGTCACCACAAGGAAAATTTTAGTGCCAGCCAATGAAAATAGCATGGATATCAATGGTGTAAAAATACAATTATTAAAACCTTGTTCATTTATTTTATAAATGTAATATTGTATATTCTAATGTAACCAAGAAGGTATTTATTACTCAAATTTCCATAACGAGCTTAGTCTTCAAACAAGTAAGAGTCATATCACTGGCATTCTTAAAGTAAAAAGTCATGATTATTTTTAACCATCATTATCTGTAACCTGATCTCATTTGACACTAAGTGATTCAGTGACTGTAATGTTATTTATTATTGAAGAATAACCATAGAAGGCGTTGTGTAGAATTTATTCAATACAATACATCTATACAGCTTGGAAGGGGAGTAAAGTCTGCCCTGAGAATATATTTCCCATAGAACTTAAACTTTAGTGAATCTATAACACAAACCAGCTGTTGGTGTGTATCAGTTCTAGTCCAGTGTGAGATATCTGATTACATTTACAGTCAAGTAATATTTCAAAGCTAATTAGATTAAGGCTTACACTACATCTCCCCATCTGACAAGTTTACCATTAACACGAAACTTGATCTGATTGAAACTTGATCCGATGACCTCATTTCTAAACAAGCTCCATTAGCTTATTTTGTTTTCTACAAGTTCAGTCTGTCAGGTGGTTTCGATAACCTTCCCGAACGTGTGAAATATCCTTTTTGAGTGGCTGGCATTGCTTTGCTTTCATCTGAGTCAGTCAGTGTGTCAGGGTTTGAAGCAATCTCTCTGAGAGGCTCTGATATTGTGGTAGGCATTGGAATTAAATTTCTCCTATTACGCCGTATCTCTATCTCTCTCCATCGTCAGTTACTATCATGTATGAACGAGGTGTAGATGCCTGAGATTTAATTATCCTTGATGAAAATTGATCTTTAATCCATACTTTATTCCCTACCTGAAGTTTTTTCATATTTCGGGCGATCATAATTTCTCTTTTGAGTTTTCTTTTGATAGCTTTCCGATTTCTTCAGTTTTATTAAATCTGGCCATTTCGGCTCCAAGTTGTTTGGTGCCATTGGCAAAGTAGTTTGTAATTTTCTTCCCATCAATAATTCGGCAGGGCTATATCCATTTGGTAATGGTGTTGCGCGATATGTCAAAAGAGCTATGTAAGGGTCGTTTGCTTTTTAAGCATTCTTTTAATTGTTTGAACAGCTCTTTCGGCTAGACCATTGCTCTGTGGATATTTCGGACTACTTGTAATATGCCTGAATCCATAGCTTTTCGCAAAATCTTTGAGTATTGCGGATGTGTATTGCGGACCATTATCTGAAACTAATACTTCGCGCAAATATTGATTTGAGATGATTGACAATTGCTTTAGAACATGTGCCTTGCAATTTTGCTATTTCAATGTATCGTGAGAAATAATCAATCACCAAGAGATATGTTTGACCATTCAGTTCAAACAAGTCTGAAGCGACTCTTTGCCAAGGTCGACTTGGAAATTCATTTGGTATCATTGGTTCAGCTTGATCTCTGGAGTTTTCTATGCAATTTTGGCAAGATTTCACCAAGTGTTCTAGCTGAGTACTTAGTCCTTTCCACCAACCTGACGTTTTGGCGCGTTCTCGGCATTTCACTATGCCTTGGTGACCATCGTGAACTCTCTCAAGGATTTCTTTTTGAAGTGATTCTGGTATTACCAGGCGTGTACCTTTCATCAAAAGACCATTTTGAATTGTAAATTCACCTCTATCTTGCTGCCGTCTTCAAGCCTTTCTATCTGGATGAACGAAAACCCGCACAAAACACAAATATTTCCAAGAAAATACGTTTTTATTGGTGTTATGATTTGCACCGAGGGGGTTTCCATTTTCTATTGTCTTTCGATATCTCTCGGTTTCTTTCTATCCGACACGATGTCTGCGAAATAATGTTACTGGTTTGCCAGTCGCGTTTTGATTGGTCAATGCAAAGGTCGCCTGGACATGACCCCGTATCGAGTTAGTTCAGATGTTAGTGTCGTAGTACGTAACAGCTGATTTTGATCAGATTGTTCGATATTCAGACTTTATTTGTTCAAGTCGAGTATTTGATGAAGGCAAATTACTAACTATGAAGTCAACGTAGGCGTTAGTTTCAGCCTGAAAGTCTCTGTCACTCTCAGAGTAATAAGTTAAAGGTGCTCTGGATAGAGCATCAGCAGTTAATAGATTCTTGCCAGCAACATGAACTATGTAAAAGCTGAATCTCATCAAACGCATTCTAAAGCGTTGAATTCTAGAGGGTAAATCTCCCAAGATTTTTGTGCTCATTAGTGGTACTAATGGCTTATGGTCAGTTTCAAGTTTGAATTGTGACCCAATTAAATAGCTACTAAAGCGTTCACAAGCCCAAGTGATTGCAAGGGCCTCTTTATCTATTTGAGCATAGCGTTGCTCAGTTTCTGACATACGTCGTGACGCGAACGCCACCGGTCTAAGAGTGCTACCGTACTGCTGCCGTAGCACAGCACCTAGTCCAAATGAAGATGCATCTGCAGATACAACTATTTTTCTATTTGGATCATAATGTGCTAAAGTAAGTGAAGATATAATTTCTTGCTTGATATCTCTAAAAGCTTGTTCTTGATCTGGACCCCAAGTCCATGAGTTTTTACCTTTCAAACGCTCACGTAATGGTTTTGATTTTTCTGCCAAATTTGGACTAAATTTGCCAAGCTGATTTGCCATACCGAGAAATCGTCGTATTTCTGTTACGCATTTCGGTGTTTCCATTTCAGTTATAGCTTTAACGTTTTCTGGATCAGGTCAGCAACCATTTTCGTCAATAATATGCCAAAGAAACCTTATGGATGGTCTCGAAAATTCCCACTTTTCAGCGTTCAAAGTGACGCCGGCCTTTTGAATCGATTTCCTGACCATTTCTAGTCTTTCGTCATGCATTTTCTGCGTTTCCCCAAAAACAAGAACATCGTCCATGTGACAGAGTGTTCCATCAAGTCGTTCCAGAGTTTCTGACATCCTTTTTTGAAAATATTCAGGCGCAGAACTGATCCCAAATGGAAGGCGATTAAAATAAAACCTACCAAAAGGAGTAATGAAAGTTGTAAGGCGGCGTGATTCTTCTGACAGGTTTATCTGCCAAAAGCCCGAGTTTGCAGCAAGTTTGGTGAAAAACTTTGCACCTGCTAGTTTTGCAAGGGATTCTTCAACTGATGGTAGTGGGTGGTTTTCTCTTTTAACCGATTCATTCAGTCTAGTTAGATCCACGCAAATTCTTACCTTACCATTTGGTTTTGGAACAACAACCATTGCAGAACACCACTCAGTGGGCTCATCTACTTTTGAAATAACCCACATTTGTTCCATTCTAACCAACTCCTCTTGAACTTTATTCAATAAAGGGATAGGAACCTTTATTGGGGTAGATAAGGCATAAGGTTTGGCATTTTTATCCAAAGTTATGATATAGAACCATTTTGTTTTCCCTAGACCTTTAAACAAATTTGGATATTTCTCGCGATAGTCCCTATCTAAATTTATGGACTTATCCTGAATTTTGCTTGCATTTTGTGAGTTTAAATCTGAGGCATTTACGGAGGATATATTTACCTGTTCAATAATCTTAAGAGCCTGAATTGCGGGCCTACCCAAGAGTGCCTGATTCAGTCCCTTCACAACAAATATGTCTTGTACACTGAATGCATTGTTTGACTCCAGTCCACAGGTAAATTTTCCCAGCACATTAAGTTCAGAGTTTCCAGGTCCATACAGTTTTCGATCAGACTTTGAAAGTTTTTGTTCTCCGATTTTTCTTAAATCCTTCTCAGGAATTACAGTCACATCAGCTCCAGTATCAATCTTGAATAAAAGTGTAGTGTTGTTCAATCTCACTCGCGTCATCCATGGTTGACCCTTCTTTGTGCTAACAGTCCCTAGAAATCCAGATTCCGCTCTCGATTCTATTGTGCGAACTGTTGATTTTGACAGCATTTTGCATAGTGTCCTCTTTTCTTACACTTATGGCATTCTGCATCTTTTGCAGGACATTGGTCTCGAGAATGATTTCCTTTCTTTCCACATCTCATGCATCCTTTTCTGTTGACATTATTTTGTTGAGCATTTGGAAATTTGTGTTTCTGTTTCCAATATTTCAGTGAAGACGATTTTACTGCATCCATTTCAGTCGTTCGTTCTCCACTTGCTCGTATCATTGTTTGCTGCTTTTTCACAGCCTCATTTTGTCGAGCTTGACTAACGGCAGATTTTAGAGTTAGATTCGCATCTAACTGCAATTTTTCTGACAGTTTTGAATCTCGCAGTCCAACTACAAGTCGATCTCTGATCATTTCATCATGTAGTGACCCAAATTTACAATTTTCTGCTAACACATAGATAGCAGTAACAAAACTGTCTACTAATTCTCCCTCTTCCTGTTTTCTTTGATTAAATGTTGCTCTTTTAAATATTACATTCCTCTTTGGAATGAAATATCGCATGAATTTATCTGTCACAGGCTTCCACTTATTTTGATCTTCCTCAGTCAGGTTGAACGAAGACAAAATGTCATCAGCCTCACTTCCCATGGAATAAATCAAGGTATTCACTTGTATTTCTTCCTCTTTTTCGCCAAGTCCAGACGCTTGACGAAAGCGTTCAAAACGCTGAAACCACTTTTCCCAAGTTTCAGGTCTCGAAAAGTCAAATTTGTCCGGATTTGTAAATTGAAATGAAGCCATTTTCAACTCTGATAATTTCAATCCTGTGTTTTTACTGCTGCCACCATGTAATGTTATTTATTATTGAAGAATAACCATAGAAGGCGCTGTGCAGAATTTATTCAATACAATACATCTATACAGCTTGGAAGGGGAGTAAAGTCTGCCCTGAGAATATATTTCCCATAGAACTTAAACTCTAGTGAATCTATAACACAAACCAGCTGTTGGTGTGTATCAGTTCTAGTCCAGTGTGAGATATCTGATTACATTTACAGTCAAGTAATATTTCAAAGCTAATTAGATTAAGGCTTACACTACAGTGACTATATCTGTAACATGATCTCATTCTACACCAAATGATACAGTGACTTTATCTGTAACCTGATCTCATTCTACACCAAATGATACAGTGATTATATCTGTAACCTGATCTCATTTGACACTAAATGATTCAGTGACTATAAATATAACCTGATCTCATTCTACACCAAATGATACAGTGACTATATATGTAACCTGATCTCATTCTACACCAAATGATAGTGATTATTATATCTGTAACCTGATCTCATTTGACACTAAGTGATACAGTGATTATATCTGTAACCTGATCTCATTTGACACTAAGTGATACAGTGACTATATATGTAACCCTTATCTCATTTGACACTAAGTGATACAGTGACTATATATGTAACCTTATCTCATTTGACACTATGTGATACAGTGACTATATATGTAACCTGATCTCATTTGACACTAAGTGATGCAGTGACTATATATGTAACATGATCTCATTTGACAGTAACTGATACAGTGACTATATATGTAACCTGATCTTTTTTGACACTAAGTGATACAGTGACTATATATGTAACCTGATCTCATTTGACATTAAGTGATACAGTGACTATATATGTAACCTGATCTCATTTGACACTAAGTGATACAGTGACTATATATGTAACCTGATCTCATTTGACACTAAGTGATACAGTGACTATATATGCAACCTGATCACATTTGACACTATGTAATATGTCATGTTTTTCAATGAAGAGTAGATGACAATACAAATATGGGATCTTTAAGGCATTTCTGAAAGTCTCTAAATTTAAAAATCAACAACAAGAACATAGCTTTCAACCTAAATTCCATCTACATCGATGGAGAAGATCATCATATCTCTGGCATTATGATTTAAAAGTATGAGCAAATGACGGCAAAAGTTTCTAATCCTAAAAGCAGCTCTGGGAAAGGGAGTGGGGATGGATGGATCAAAAGTTTCTGATCTTGAATGCAGCACTGAGAGAGGGAATGAGGCATGGATGGATCGAAAGTTTCTGATCCTGATTGCAGCCATAAGGAAGCAAACCAAACACAACTGTGAAAACAATCACTTCTCCCAAAAAATTAACTTGTACAATATGTATATATATATATATATATATATATATATATATATATATATATATATATATATATATATATATGTTTTAAATATAAATGGAAAAGTATACTTTAATTACTTTGTCATCCATGTATTTCAATGATCCAATGAATTTAGTTTTCTTTACATTAAAATATGAGGAATACATTTAATTCAAGAAAGAAAATTATGCTGAAGTATATACTCATTAATGTGTCAAGTCAAACTTTAAACACAGATCCTGATTCGCCTTAAGATAATGTGCCTGCAGTTCAGGGCGCATGCTGTTTGTTCTACTGATTGCTCCTAACAAACTGCAGAGACCCAAATCTGCAGTACCTTATGCAATGACAACTCTGCATCTGTGCAGTTTCCAGTTGGACTCATAAGTGAATATATATGGTAATCACATCACAATTAATACTTCCGGTTCAGTACCCATGAATGTAGTTCTAGTCTATTTTTAGAACATTTTTTCCTTTCTCATTTTGGTGGTGATAGAAGAGTTATATTGATGCATTTTTGGTAGGGAGTTAAAGGTAATTGTTTATTCTTGAGAATACGAGCTGAGAGAGTGGTTGTCAGTGTGTAATTTGGTGACAGTGCACATGGAGTAATAATGCCTTGGTGATGATCCGGAAGTGAAATCTGTGTTCTGTGTACATGCTGTTCTGTTTACAGTGCAGCCGCTCAAAAAAATGCCTGTGAACCCGTGACAAGAACTTCACCGTGAAGTCATCTTTGGATGTATTTTAGATAAACATATGATTTGTATGGATTGTCACACAGTTGAAAGGTCAGTACTGAGAAATATATATTTAGAGAACATATAGTAAAATTAATTGTGGTCTAAGTCCTGTAATCACAATCATAGTATTAACTATTATTTTTCTATTTGAAGATCATCTTAAGAGAAACTAGGGGGGACAATCAGAGTTTGACAACTGCAGATTGAAATTATGTGGTGAGATTTCACATGAGGTTTATCAAAAGGTCTGTTACATGCTGCATACTTAGGTAAAGTTTTACTGTTCTAAAGATGCTTATTAAATAAGAAAGTATAGCTATTACCAATAAAAAAGAGCATTAGTTTACAAACCCTGAGGTTGAGAGAATGGATATTTGACCACAAATCTGACAAGGAGAAGTTGATAATTCCGGAGGCATCTGTTATGAACTCTTTGCTCCAGTAGTCATCTATATTGTAGTTCTCAGCTTTGATCCTTATGATCTCATTAGGTGCTGGTTTGCCATCTGGATATGTCACAGTAACCTGCAAAATTACAGTGTCATCTCATAATTCAAATAAACTGTATAACTCAAATGACTTGCTTAGTCCTGTTGTAAGTCTCTTGTTTACAAACTTGGGACACAAAACACTAGTGAGAACACTTGGCCTGCAGTCCTTTAACCTTTCAAATTTATGCTGTATGACATGTGTTTAGAAACAAATAGAATCCTGGAAAAACTGAGAATTAGGCAGCTAAACACATTACTAAAGTTTGCACAAAATATACACAATAAATTTGTTTCCAAATAATACTAACTTGAGTTTTTTTGTACATCTAATGTATATTCAATTTTTATTGTGTGTTTGACCTTGATCTATAATTGTGGCAGTGACTTGTGTCACAGAATTAGGTGAAAATTGAATTTATTTCTTCTTGAATTACAAACTAATTTCACCATTTTTTTGGTTTCGTCGTACATGCGTTACCTGGGATGAATAAGTGTTTTTCAAGGTAAGCGACGTGTAGCGATTTGCATGTGCCTGACTACGAATCACTTGAAGTCAGGAACATTAGAATCACGGGGTGCACGCGAATTATGCTGTGAATTCTGCTCACCTATTTGAGGATATATAAGGCAGAATAATTCTGATAATATTACGAGTCCAGAAGTATCTTATCACAGGAGAGATAGCTCGTCATTCTTTCTCCAGCCAGAGGGCTGAAATTGTAGCTGAACGTCTCTGAACATCTCTGAATGTCTCTGATTTGTAGCTGAACGTCTCTGATTTGTAGCTGAACGTCTCTGATTTGTAGCAGAATGTCTCTGATTTGTAGCTGAACCTCTCTGAATTGTAGCTGAATGTGATTGATTGTGCCGTGATTATGCTGTTTAATTGTGCAATCAAATTGAGGTATCTGACTGTATGTCTGTCAGATTGTCTGTCTGTCTACGTCTGTCGTGATGTGTAAATATCCGGAAATCTAGAAGTCTTAATGTCTGAGTGTCGAAGCTGTCTAGAGGTGTAAACGTCCGGGGTAGCATCTAGGTACTTGGGACCGATGGTTCTAGTAGATGCTGTATGCTGTCTGTACGTATAACTGTGGTGGATCCGTGAAGGGCAAGTGACCGATAAAAGTATTGAGTAGGTATTCGGAGAAGCTGGGCGGCGATTCAATAGTTGGTGAATCGTACGGTTGTACAGGGTCGAGACACATGTGTGTGTTGCAATTGTAGTTACAATTGAATACATTGTTATATTTACATAGTTACTTTGAATCACAGTAGTATTTCAAGGGATTACATGAATCTCAATAAAAGTTAGCAACTGATTAAATACATGTATATGTTTGTGCCAGTTGTCGCAATCCATATGTGCGATAGTATAGTTTGATGTTTGTATTTGTTATCGCAATTTATACTTGCGTTAATATAACTTTTGTAAAGGTTCCTTGGATCTGTGTATAGTCCAGGAGATTCCTTGGATCTGTGTTTACTTTGTATTAATATTTAATTTATTTTTGAATTGTGTATGGTTGTGGAATGTCATTGTGGTTTGAATGCATGAGTTATTGTGTTGATACATCATTATTTTTCATTAATAATTTATTTCATAAATTTACATTATCTTTCACATATTGTGTTTGTGTTGTTCATTTAATCCACCATCCACTTGGTAACAATTCTGTTACAGCTTGACCTACCTGACTATTATCATGTTTTTTATGTTTGTAAGGGATAAATTACTGATATTTGAGTTCATGGTCTAGACCTATTTACAAAATTATCATGTTCAAGTAGAGAATGTGTAATATAGATCCTGGCCATTTTATCATGTCTTAGGTTCTTACATAAGGCTGTGGTTACAAAATTATTCATTTCCATCTTAAGGTCAGTCTGTGAGTTCATTTTTAGTTGTTTTCAGTTATAATTGAGAAGAATCATTTATTTAAAATATTCATTGGAATTACAAAGTTATCATCAATGTTTGGACTAAGACACTATTTTGGGATTACATTGTGTATTTTGAATTCATTCAAAGACATTCTGGATATTATCTAATAAATCAATACTGTTAATACATCAACATATGCAAGATTACTGTTAACATTAGCACATTCAATTCGTTCAGAACACCATACTTTTGGATTTGTGATAGATCATGTAGAATTATACAGGATTTAATTCACAATACTTAGTTCCATTTAATTTGTACATTGCATTCCTGGGAAATAAATGTATTTGTTGAATTTACTAAACTTTGCTTATCTTCTCTTCTGTTAAGACCAGAGAGTCATAACAAATACCATTTAATATTGCTTGACAGCAACATATTTTGACCATAATTAAAACATGACACAAAAACGTACCACAATGATAACTGCTCTTTCCAGCAAGTCTTTAGAATTACTTGATTTGTGATCCATACCTTATATTTAAGGCCTCCAATGTGCAAAAACAACAAGAACTATGCTTATGCTATCTGAAACCAAGTTAAACATGTTATTGTTGGAAAACGTTTTGGGTTCCACCTACTGGTTCATTAAAAAGAGAAAACACTGCTCTCTCTCTCTCTCTCTCTCTCTCTCTCTCTCTCTCTCTCTCTCTCTCTCTCTCAAAACATATTGTAACATAATGTATTTTTCATCCTTATGATAGACACTTCAAAATTTACTGTTAGTTACTTCCCTTGATCAGTCACTTCAAGTCAAAACAATTTAAGAAAGTAAAAATAAGGATTAGCACATTTGTTTTTGTAATTGTGTAATGCAATCAAATGTTTCCTTCTTACTAATAAAAAAATTAAATATTCTTGATATAGTTTACATTCCTGCCTTGTTGCATTAAGGACATTTTTTCATTTCCTAATCTTACCAGTACAACAAGATCTGAACTACTGTTGACTCAGAGCGATTTCTGAGTGAGTCAAAACTATCTTCATCTTGAAATGTTAGCTCCATAACAACCTCAACAAAAAATTTCAACCTAAAAGTCTGAAATAGAGAAAAATGAACTTACTTGGCCTTTGTATGGAAACCCTGGCTTGAAATAACTATCGGATTCATCACTAATATCAATCTTCAATGGATCAGATGTAAGGGAAGGGCCAGTGGAAGTTCCATTTAGTTCTATACCTGTGAAAGTATAAAAATTACAAGAGTCCATTAAAGAGACCAGTGCTCTAGTGATAAGGAATTTCCAGGAATTCAAGGTCAGAGAATTTCTTCTTTATAACTGTTTAGGGTTGAAATCTTCTTAGATATTTTTCAGCATTAAGAAGATTTTCAAATCAGATGTTGCAGTGGACATGCTGGACATCAACTTGACACCATTTTCATTTATGTCCTACAAAGCATTATGAGAAGGCTTTTAATGAAAACCCCATTTCAATATAACTTCACATTTTAGAGGACCAATGACAACAAGATTTCCAAGTTGGATGACATCATGACAATATTTGATATCAGACTGGCACCAATGCTTTAGTATGAACTAGGCAATATCATTTGCTGAAAGCAGCAATACAGCTATTGTGTCAGTCATATCATAAGTCATATCAACACCATTTCCATTTATAACCAATTAAAAATTGTAAGAGGTAATATAGTTAATGTGATCCTCCATTCATTAGCAGCAGCAATTAGCATGGAAATATTGGACATCAGATTGGCCCCATTTTCATTTAGGAGCAACTAGATATCATAGGACGTCTTCTAATGAAAAACCATATTTTGAAATGATCATCCATTTAAAAAAAAGCTATAACAAAATTTACCTTATTGCCACCATGGTGACTATGCTGGATACCTGAGCAGCACCATATTGCAATGAATGTTTGTATAAAGTTTCCTCCAAATTGCATATTAGGTGTAGCAGTAACAAATGTTTGCTTATACATAAACCGTACATGGTCAACAGACCATCACACAAGCCCTTCCAGTCTGTGTCCAGTAGAGCTGAAGATCTAAAAACTGTCATGAAATTCTTGTCATCATGATTTTTTAAAACAAAACATTTACAACTAACTTAACTATTAAAGATTTCCTATTCACAATTAATCATATTTTGATTGTTTATATTGATAAAATAAAAGCTGTGTGCAAATAGGCTACACATGTTGTAAACTTCTTCCAGCAAATTGTTTGTAGCTACTGGCCATCTACCTTACACTGTTGATTGATGCTTCCTACCATAATAAACTTATTTAATTGCTATCTGCACTACACTGTGGACTGGTGCTTCCTACAATAACAATAATTCTGCTGCATCTTTTCTCAAAGTTATTATATATTGCTACATGTCCATCTCTAGAACACTTGCTACACTATGCTATGTCCTTTCTCAGATAGTATATTTGCTACAGGTCCCTCTTGAGAACACTTGCTACATTATGCTACGTTCTTTCTCAAAGATATTATATATTGCTACAGGTCCCTCTCTAGAACACTTGCTACATTATCCTATGTTCTTTCTTGAAGATATTATATATTGCTACAGGTCCATCTCTAGAATACTTGCTACAGTATGCTATGTCCTTTCTCAAAGTTATTATATATTGCTACAGGTCCATCTCTAGAACACTTGCTACAGGTCCCTCTCTAGAATACTTGCTACAGATCCATCTCTAGAATACTTTATACTGGTCCATCTCTAGAACACTTGCTACAATATCCTATGTCCTTTCTCAAAGTTATATATATTGCTACAAGTCACTCTCTAGAATACTTGCTACAGGTCCATCTCTAGAATACATGTTACAGGTCCCTCCCTAGAAAACTTGCTACAATATGCTATGTCCTTTCTCGAAGTTATTATATATTGCTACAGGTTTCTCTTTAGAACACTTGCTACATTATGATATGTTCTTTCTTGAAGTTATTATGTAATGCTACAAGTCCATCTCTAGAATACTTGCTACAATATGCTATGTCCTTTCTCAAAGTTATTATATATTGCTACAGGTCCCTCTCTAGAACACTTGCTACAGGTCCATCTCTATAATACTTGCAACAGCTCTATCTCTAGAACACTTGCTACAGGTCGCTCTCAACAACAATTGCTACATTATGCTTATTCCATTCCTAAAGTTCTTATATATTGCTATATTGATACAGGTCCCTCTCCAGAACACTTGCTACATTATCCTTAGTAATTTCTCAGAGTTATTATATATTGCTACAGGTCCCTTTCAAGAACACTTGCTATATTATGCTATGTCCTTTATCAAAGTTATTATATATTGCTACAGGTCTCTCTCTAGAATACTTGCTACAGGTCTATCTCTAGAATACTTGTTAAAGGTCCATCTCTAGAACAATCGCAACATTATGCTTAGACCTTTCTTGAAGTTTTTATATTGCTACAGGACCATCTCTGTTTTTTCTCAAAGTTATTATATATTGCTACAGGTCTATCTCTAGAACACTTGCTACAATATCATATATCCTTTCTCAAAGTTATTATTTATTGCTACAGGTCCCTCTCTAGAAAACATGCAACAGGTCTATCTCTAGAATACTTGTTACAGGTCCAGCTCTAGAACACTTGCTACAATATGCTATGTCCTTTCTCAAAGTTTTTATCTATTGCTAAAGGTCTTACTCTAGAATACTTGCTACATTATACTACATCATTTCTCAAAGTTATTATATATTGATAAAGTTCCATCTCTAGAACACTTGCTAAATTATGCTTAGTACTTTGTTTAAGTTATTATTTTTTGCTACAGGGGCCTCTCTAGAACACTTGCTAGATTATGCTTAGTCCTTTCTCAAAGTTTATATATATTGTACAGGTCCCTCTCCAGAACACTTGCTACATTAAGCTTAGTCCTTTATCAGAGTTATTATATATTGCTACAGGTCCATCTCTAGAACACTTGCTACATTATGTTTTTTTCTTTCTTAAACTTATTATAGATTGCTACAGGTCCCTCTATCGAATACCTGCTACAGATCCATCTCTAGAATACTTTATACTGGTCCATTTCTAGAACACTTGCTACAATATGCTATGTCCTTTCTCAAAGTTATATATATCGCTACAGTTCACTCTCTAGAATACTTGCTACAGGTCCATCTCTAGAATACATGTTACAGGTCCCTCGCTAGAAAACTTGCTACAACATGCTATGTCCATTCTTGAAAATATTATATATTGCTACAGTTCCCTCTTTAGAACACTTGCTACATTATGATATGTTCTTTCTTGAAGTTATTATATATTGCTACAGGTCCATCTCTAGAATACTTGCTACAATATCATATGTCCTTTCTCAGAGTTATTATATATTGCTACAGGTCCCTCTTTAGAACACTTGCTACAAGTCCATCTCTAGAATACTTGCAACAGGTCTATCTCTAGAACACTTGCTACAGGTCCCTCTCTCCAACAATTGCTACATTATTTTTATCCTTTCCTGAAGTTCTTATACATTGCTACAGGTCCTTCTCTAGAATACTTGCTACATTTTGCTATGTACTTTCTCAAAGTTATTATATAATGCTACAGGTCCATCTCTAAAACACTTGCTACATTATGCTTAGTCCTTTCTCAAAGTTTATATGTATTGTACAGGTCCCTCTCCAGAACACTTGCTACATTATCCTTAGTAATTTCTCAGAGTTATTATATATTGCTACAGGCCCCTCTGTAGAACACTTGCTACATTATGCTATGTATATTCTCAAATCTATTATTTATTGCTACAGGTCCTTCTCTAGAACACTTGCTACATTATGCTATCTCCTTTCTTGAAGTTATTATGTATTGCTACAGGTACATCTCTAGAACAATTGCTACATTATGCTATGTCCTTTCTTGAAGTTATTATATATTGCTACAGGTCCATCTCTAGAACACTTGCTACAATATGCTATGTCCTTTCTCAAAGTTATTATAAATTGCTATAGCTCCATCTCTAGAGCGCTACAGGTCTATCTCTAGAACACTTGCTACAGGTCTATCTCTAGCACACTTGCTACAGGTCTACTGAAGGATGCTTGCCAATCATTATGTCTGTGAAAGATACTTTTGTTCTGATTTGAACAAATATAGGACAAATTCTAACCAAACTATTAGTAAACAAAATTTATCTAATAATGATATAATAAAATTCCAAGTTGGTAATCAAATCCCATGTCACCAACCCCTCATAATATCAAATGGTTCATCCCTGACATCTCTTACATATGTTTCCTACCTTTATTTGCTCTTCTAATGCATACTTGTTATGACAGGAATCATGGCCATAATTGAAGGATTGGTAGCAGTGTGGAGGGGAGGGTACAGAAATAAACATATAGATCCCTTTACCCTACTTTCTATTCCACTACAAATCCCTCCCATTATGGAGCAAATTTCTTTGATTGCTAACTACAGCCTAGCTGTGACACCTAATTTCTTCATCAGAAAGCTGTAACACCTGCTTTACACCTGTACGAGACTGCTATCAGTTTTACAAACATTCCAAATAGCTCTCACAAACCTGTGGCTGCCTCACGAACTGTAGCATTAATCTTCAAGGAACCCCAGACAGGATAATGATGATCTCCAGACTTCAGTTGTGAGGAAGGAATAGATATGGAATGACAACCATCAAACTGAAACAAAAAGGCAACTGCATAAATTAAAAAATTCTCTGTATTGACAGAAATTCAAAAGAATTATAACAATGAGATGAATGCTTCTGGAAAATTTAAGGTTTGTTAGGATTGCATAAAATCTGCATATATCCTGGCAATGACATTACAATATATTTATGTAAATATCTAAGTGGGATCTATAATATGTACATGCATGTACTTGGTTCTAAACAGTCTTATGTAGTAAGAATATAACTAATATAAACCATGACCTGAACTTTATTCCTGCTAATTATACATTTTATACTATAGTCTGATGAAAATTATTTCAAAATATAATGGCGTTTTATACAGTCTCTTGCTCTTTTTAAAGTTACCCAAGATCTTTAAAAGTTAAGTTTGCAGATGAAGGCTTAATTTTTGGTCTACACAGGCACAAGACTTTAACACAAATTGTTTTTGTTCTTAGGTGATTTAATGCCATACTGCCATTTCTCAGTGTGAGTGGCCTTTTATAAATGGTGGACGAATAACCAGGGTAAACACTTGTAAGTTTGTAAGTGCCCTTCATAATAGTTCAGATAAACATCACTTAATCAAACATGGATATGATGTCTTGGAATTTTATATATAAAAGGATTGTTGTACAAAATCATTCATTCTTTATAGTATTACTGGTCTTGTAAGACTTATTGAGAGGATTGATTCATTTATATAATTTTAATCATAATTGGAACTGAAGTTCTTTAACATTTCTTTAAAGACATTTGGGTTAACAGATGTATTGGAACTACGTAACCATGAATTTATTTAAAGGACAATTTGATTTATAGCTATGTTGGAACTACTGTGAATTCATTTAAATGCAATCTAGATTTATATCATAGTGATTCTTGGGCATTGTTGGTATGACAGTATAATAAGATAACATTTGGAATACCTTCAGAACTTATTTGGATTACTTGGAATTATTGAATTTTATAGAACTTTTATGATTTTAGGAATAAAACATGACCACTGGCAAAAGGAATCAATGACCAACAAAAGGTGTGATGTAAATGTACATAAATAAATACACGGAGAGGGGAAAAATCAGGTAATCAGCATACCCAGAGGGTTTTAATGGACTAAAAAATGTTAATACATGTAATATGATTATGAGCATTAAAAAAACCACTAGCCTGAATACTACTTAAAACTGGAAAAAAATACTTGTACCTTACTAGCAACTTGGAGAATTTGACTTGCTGGACAATTTGAATTGCCCAACTTTGAAAAGACCCCAGATGGGATTTGCACAACCCTGCTACTAGGTCCCTGCTAAATAACAGCTTCAATGTTATTATATACTATATAGTATGGCATCTCTCTGGACAAAGTTTTAGCCCATCCTAATTAGGCATATACTTTTATCTGATGTCTGCACTTTCCTTACACTCACATTAAACCATTCTCTAAAACATTAAGAGTACTTAATCTAAGATGTAATAACATATAAACTTAATGGAAAAGCAAATTTTTTAGGTAAATTATGTTTCTCCAAGATTACTTACCAAATCACATTAACGTTAGGAATATAAGCCTGCTACCTCTCGAATCCAGCCCTACTAAAAGACGAAAAATTGTCTTTTCTGTCTATCTTTTATAGACATATGGCAATAACTCTTGCCCCTTACCTCCCCTTGCCACCACCAAGTGTTGCTAATTTTTAAGCTGAGCGATATATAATATACGAGGATGCTCGCATGGCAGGGTGGTTGGGAGGGTTGTTAAGTAATGTGATTGGGTAAGTATTCTCGGAGAAACATAATTTACGTGAACAATTTGTTTTTTCTCCTTTAAATACGTTCCCCAATCACATTAACTTTAGGAGAATAGGTAATAGGAGGAGGGAATGCTGAGCATCCTACCTCTACCCCGGGTATCCTCTAAGGAATGATGGCTGGATTTTCCATTTGAACGTTAAACCGTTCTCCTATATTCATCAGCAACACAGCCCAGAATAATCCAAGGAGTTGCAAGAACTCTCTCGCTGAAATGCACATCCTGTTGGAAACGGAATCGAGGATTCAGATCGGTGAGAAACTCCATACCCAGATGGACCAAAACTCTGGGATAGACAGAAATCGGACTTTTTCTAGTTCACGAGAAAGCCTAGATGATCTAAAAGTGATAGAGGATCGTTTCTGCCTTTGAGCAGCGTAGAGCTTAACATATGTTTCTGGAGGATGTCGTCCAAGTACACTGTCGTCACTATAGATGAAGTCGAGCGGAACAGGGTGACGACACAATCCATAACATTGGTAAAAGCCCAAGGGCTGATGCTGAGGCCAAAACGTTTGACCTGGAACTGATAAACCGAGTAGCGATAAGCAAACAGGAGAAATTTCCGTCACTCGGTGGATAGGGACGTGAAAATATGCGTCGGTCATATCTAGACTGACGGCATAATCGTCCCGTCGGATGGAAAGACGGATTGATCTCGCCATCGCCACATCGAATTTCAGTGTAAAATGTATTGGTTGAGGCGACTCAGGTCGATGAACGACTTTTGGATAAGAAACAGCCAGGAAAAAACCCCGGCGATTGCGGGGTTTATTTAATTTTTTATTTGTTTGTAGAAAGGCATCCTTTACCCGATCTGACGGTATGTCCATGAAGAGGAGAGAGGAGGACAAGGGAGAGGAATGGATAAATTAAATCCGAAGTCTCTCCAAAAAGACCTGGATCACCCAATTGTTTTGAGGAAATGAGTGGTCCTGTGATCCTGAAATTGCAGGAGGCGTCCGCCAACAGGTAGGCTGTCCGTGGGCGGTGGGGAAGGTATGTCAACGTCTAGATTTCCTCCTAGCTTGATTAGACTGTTGTCTCCCAGCATTGGGTTGGGATCTATACTGCACATTTGATTGTAATGATCCCTTTTCCCTGGTCCTATCATCCCTCCGCTGTTGCAGTGGATGATTGTTTCGAAACGCCTGCGAAGGATGGGCGGCGAGTTGGAGGGACAGTTTCTGAGCTGCCTGCCTCCGAACTTCTTAAATTTTTCTCCCAAAGTGTAAAGGTGACCCAAACGGAGTCATCCGTAAAGCCAGAGTAGGATGGGACTTGAGCGACGTGGACCGCAGACATTCGTCACATCGTATCAGATCTAAGTGGCAGTCAACGCATTAGCCATGGAATGTTGAGCTGCCCAGTTAATAACTCTAGCAATCTGGGCCGTCGCTTCTAAAGCGTGGTCATTGCCGGATTTTCCTGGGAGTCGTTAAATGGCTAGTGAAGCCAAGTCTAACATTGAAGACGTACCGACTACGTTTCGGACTAGCTTTGACGTGGCATTGGAGATCAGTACTGAAGGCGTCTGATTGAGTTTTGTACCAGCTACAATAGAACGTCGATGGTACTTGGCTTTCTGAATTTTGCCGATTGGGGAAGAAGCAGGAAGGACATTGTCTCTTCCTCCCATTAAAGATCTACAGACGCCTTAACTTTGTAGTCTAGAATGGCAGTAGGAAGGTGGTGGGCATTCTGAAGTTGCCAACACCGTATAAATTTTCTTCCACTGCGACCCTGAAGCTAAACTCCGTCCGTCCCATGATTGGATCTGTTTACGGCTGATTTGCAAGAGTTTCGTCACACTCACTGTGTGCCGAGTCGTGATCTGATCAACGTTCTCTCTAAGCTGCTTGCGCGCGCGAAACTGCTCAGGCATCCCCGCGCAGCTGAATTGTCAATTTTTGCTCAATCCAACGTTATATTTTTGCTCGTCTCCGTAATGCTGGCGCAGTGTAGCGAGCACTGTGCGCACATCTACTATTCGCTTAGAGGGAACGTTGGTTCTGGTACTGCTTGCACCTCTGGATAGAGTATACCAGGTGACATAGATGACGCAGTTCCGTCATCCTTGACAATTTCACTAATTCTCCCTTGTGGAGAAGCCGTGAACATACGGAAGGCCGGCACTGCCGGCTGGTTTGTCTGGCGAATGGTCAGCCTGAATGTCGGCGACGGTCCGACTATCACCGGTACCAGCCGCTCCAGCGGCCTGGTTGGACGGACAGATTTATCACTAAAATCTCCATCATAGTATTGGCATATTTCCGGCAGTACAGCTTGACGAACGGATTGGTCACTAAAATCCCCGTAAATCATAGTTGGTCGGACCGTTTTAGCAATAAGGTCCCCATACTGGATGGCCAGATACGTTGAGGTTGTATAACGATATAGGTCCAATAGATCCGATAGAAGCCCCATGCGTCCTAACTTACAGGCCCGAAGGCCACGCTCGGACATGCGGGGGTACTTACGCCCACTGGGTAGCCGAAATTGGGGGAACACTCACCCAAAGAGGTAATATCTGGCATGATGTCAATAGCTGCGTCGTAGTTTCCTGGACCAAACGACGCATCTGTTCAAAAGCGGACTGTTGTACCATGTCAACATTATTTTCTCCATTGCCGCTGACGTTACTGTGGCTGACGTTTTCAGACGTTTAGATGGGGTCTCCGACCTATTCCGTCTATCTCTCCCTTTTGCTGCCTTCTGGATTACATCAGCCCATATTGGCTCTGTCCAGGTATTACATACGCTGCATGGTATAGATGATGTACACCTGGTACATACAATACAAGTGTCATGGTTGTCTTCTTTTGTTTGAACCTTTTGCATTTCATGCATTTGGATGACATTTCTATTGAAACGACAAAAGAAGATAAAACAAAGCACAAATTAGCATTTCAGCATGTTATTAATTCGCTAATACTACAACCGTTACTAACGGAGTAAGCAAAATGATTCAGTGCCGCGTTAAATCGTAAAATGACAACACGAGTACCGAATTAGCGTGCTGTAATGTGGTCGTTAATAGACGAAGTCCGTAAAAGGTGACAAAGTCACTAAAATTTGAAGAAAAAAAATGTAAAATAATGTACACAACCTGTAGAAGAATGATTGTCCAACACAAAAATTCCAAATTTAACTTCGGAAGGTCCGATTTTGCACTAAGATGGCTTGGATTATATGGCGGTGTAATTGTACGTTGTGAACAGTATAAGCGAAGCTTAATACTAACGACACCTGGCGGTGGCAAGGGGATGTAAGGGGCAAGAGTTATTGTCCTTTGTCTATAGGAGATATACAGAAAACGATTTTTCGTCTTTTAGTAGGGATGGATTCGAGAGGTAGCAGGCTTATATTCCTAACGTTAATGTGATTGGGGAACGTATTTGAAGGAGAAATGGACAAAGTTTACTGTCAGGTACAACCTCATGTTCTGAAGAGCTCTGCTTTCAAGTCTCAATGGCTTTTTTACATTAGAATGAATAATGATGACATTTGGGAGCATACACTTCCATTTTTTTCAATCATTACTAAAATGGGATTCACAATCCATACCTATTTTATAAATGATAAAATTTAATAAGGTACTTTACAATAAGGGTTC
The DNA here is from genome assembly GCA_029339505.1 of Unio delphinus. Lineage (NCBI taxonomy): Eukaryota > Metazoa > Mollusca > Bivalvia > Unionida > Unionidae > Unio > Unio delphinus. Next base: position 15,725,009 of record JAQISU010000014.1, read on the forward strand.
AATGTATCAACTTACATTTGTTTCTATGATGTCAACACACTGTTGCTTAGGATAGTAGTAAGCATCATAATCTCGGCCATAACAAACTTTCATAGTCAAGGAACCCTTCACTGGCTGACCATAGGTATAGCTATGTAACAAAAAATGACCCGGATTAGACAGTTACTCGTAAACATGAATGCTTAAATGTTTGTTTTACTTCTGCTTACATCAATGGACATATTTTCCACAATATCCTTCACTGGCTGACCATAGGTATAACTAGATCACAAAAAATGACTCGGATTAGACAGTTACTCATAAACATGAATGCTTAATTTTTTTTACTTCTGCCTAAATCATTTCACATTATTTTTTGAGTGAACCCTACCTAATGCATTATAGTCAACTATGCTCATCAAGGCTGTTATTCACTCAAAATATGGGACATTACTAATTTTGTATCCTTGTAACATCTTGATTTCATGAATTATATATATATACGTTTACATATACCATAAATGAAAATGCGATTTGAACATGTAATTCTACTAGCAACATTTTGTGCTGCTGCACATATAAATATTTAATCTTGCTTATATCAATGGATGCTGTAAGCTACTGACATTAAAAATGAAAGTAAGAAGTATTATATATATTGGTGTTTGGTGAAGGTAAAAAGCCCTTTATGGTTATCTTCTGAACTAGATTCTTACTCTGCACAAACTTTTGCGTTAATAGTGGGTGATGTTGCCAATAGGTATGTAGGAGGCGTAATTTTCACTTCAAATTTTGGAAGCACTGAAATAAAAAATAAAAAACAATGAATTGAGTATACCATTTTGAAATCTCATGAAATGAAAATCAAATGGTGCCCTTGTTCAAAATGTTATTTCTTGGAGTCAAAAAAGGGACCCATGGTATTCATATGAGAAACCTAAAATGAAGGATGCAACAAGGTTATAGGAATTTCTTATCATGCATCAGTACACAAATAAAATAGGACAATTTTAAAATAATTAATTGTCCCTTTTTGGCTCTTTGGACAAAATAATTACACTATAGCAAGAAAAAAAAACAATTTAAGTGAAAATGTTTTTCAATAATACGTGATCTTGTTGCAATAAATTCTCTATTTTTCATGTGATATCAATTTTCATGAATTTTAGAAGCAACAAATTTAAAGACAAAAGAAAATCGCAACTGACTGACGTTTAAATGTTAGCGGTGACTTAAGGCTTTTAGATTCGTTTCAAACCAGATTACTTTTTCCATTCAAGACAAATTTTTTGAATCCTATCATGGATATAAATTCCTATTGTTTTATAAACAAAATGTACCAAGAATATGACAACGCAAAAAAAAACTGATTTTTTTGATCAGTTAATCATGATTGTCACGGTTGTCATGGGGGTGGGGGGGGACAAACGCTATTAACTCGTTGGCGTTTCGAATATATGGAATGGGAGTTTATCTACCAACACCGTCGCCATATTTTCATGGACTATGTTTTCCGACAAGAAATATGATTAATAATCTCAATAATTCCGTTTTTTTAAATGTATCTCTTTGAACACGTGTATACAATAATTCTTCGTCTTTACTTGTTCAATGGTCTTTTTTTCTTAACACACAGGCACTTGATTCTGGGTCAATTAAAGTATACACTCATGTGTTATATAGTGAGTGTTACATTAATTTACCCAGAATCAAGTGCTGTGTTTTAACACTAGACATTGCAAATAATTGAAAGGTGACGACAGTTTTTATTGAAATGAACTGATCTAGAAACCTAGAAATGTATAGCGAGTAATTTATCTACTTTTTACATCGAGTTTTCGCTGGTCATACTCACAGGTGCACGACGCGAGTTTGATGTGAAGAAAAAAAAATAATCTAAAGGAAACAAATCATACAGAGTGACAAAAATACCTTAGACTACCCCCTTAACCCATTCTGGCATAGGACCCTCTCTATCATACTATATAAAAAGAGAAGGTTCGTAACTTCCAAATACTGGGTTTCACCCATGACCCTCGATTTCATTCTGCTATTTCCGTATTTAAAAGCACACGACCGTTCTCAATGGCTTGTTTTACTCCAAAAATACGTTTCTATTCATCAAGCCATCATTGACTTTTCTACGTTGTACCAAACTGAAGTTACGGCTTCCGAAACGTGAGATTTTTGCTCTTGGGATAAGTGCGAGCTCATGTGACAACCGGTGAAAAGTGCTACATGTACTGTGTTTTGCGGCTCTACGATAAAATAATTTTTTAATTACAGAATATTGGTAAATGCAAAAGTCAGTTTCTACTTAATATTAACTCGATTCAACTTTAGGAAACCTGTCCCATGGAAGAATTAGACATTTTCTACTTCACTGCACATATCATAAACAATCAGTTCAAAACAGTTAAAGTATTAGGCACACATGTCAACGCCGAAATATGATTGGCTCAAAAGGTTACACATGGTACATGTAGCTACTTTCTTTGGTTGGCACACTTCTTCAGAAGATTGGCGTTCGGGATCGCTCCTTTAGTGAGAAAACCCCGCTCACTGTGAAGGAGGGCAGAAGATGAACACCTCAGTCAGTTGTAAGGATGAATGTGTGCATTGCGATTTCCAGCGACTGGTGCTGAAATGAAATCTCCCTCTTGTGACGCCCTTCAGTGTGCTGATATTAAGCCTCATGTAATCGGAAACATTTTTTCAAAGCTTCGGCTACCACTGAGGAAGAATGAATATCAATATAGTATCATATGCTGGGATACCAATGTTTATGAGAAAATCTATTTCCTGCTGCAGAACATCTACCTTCTCTGGGTCTCTGGGCACGTCTGTAGTCAAACACGTGATGGCAAAGGAAGGTGAAGGAGGTCCTTGAGACGACTACTAAGACACACGGGTCCCGCACCTGAGTCTGTCATATTCCATGGTAAAATTAATAAATCACCGACTCAGAAAAGGGTGGAACAATCATGGCATATTTTTGCAATGAAAGGGCGCTAATGAGGAGAGACAATAAGCCAACGTAGGTCTTTCTCACCACGCGTCCTGTTACCATTTGCTTAAGGAAACTGGTCCTTAGATGACCACTTAGGTTTGGACGAAGGGTCCTTCTTACTTTTTATCTGGTTCCTTGTCGAACATGACGACTGGTCTTTGGGTCGCTAGGCCTTCGTGAGGTTTTTTTCCTTGGCAGCTGTTGTCTAACCCACTCTATTTCGCCGTGGAATAGGATGTTGAAAAACAATGGCTGCAATCTAAATTGCCTTGTGGATATCTTTGAGCAGTCGGGCGGGGATGGGAATGCACCCCTCGCCATAAGGTTTATGTTAACAGAAACGGCCTTGGATTGGAGAGTGACTGAAAAGCTGTTTTGTTGTCTCGACAAACTTGACTCACGTTTGTGTCAATTTGAAGGATATATCAATAGGTCATTTTAAAACTAGTAAAGGATAGCTATGGAGACCTGACTGAGGATGAAAATAATTTTCATGAGAAACATTGTTTGTGTTTAGGCAAAATTTCATGTTCATGAATTTAGAACATAGCTTTGCCATTTTTAAGCCTGCACTACCTGTGTCGACGAATGGAGCCTCGGTGTGAAAGATTTACTGTGGTTTTGTTTTCCTTCAAAGCATGATTAAAGTAGATGGAGTTGTCACTTTGAGAATAAATGCATATTTACTACAGGGTCTTTCTTGACGTTGCCTTCTTCGAAAGGACTGTGGTTGCGGCTTGAAAGAGGACTGGAAGCTAGTCTTTCTTGGTTCAAATGTCAATGGGTGCTTGAATCCCATCAGAGGACATTGAAGAAACAGGAAGATAAAAACATAATTCTTGATGCAGACGTCTTACGACTTCTTCAGTGTACACGCAGAAGGCTGAGTCTTCCTTGGACAATGCCAGATTTTGCAGAGCAGGATGGGGTTGAAAGCGTAAATCTTTGAAATTAGAAATCAGAAGTAATAAAACAAACCAACAACAATTTCTACAACCACTAGACAGAAAAACAGGTAGTTATAAATCATAAACGTGGTTGAGAGTCAGTCCATTTTTAGAAACTGTATATATGATTAGCTGGCTTTGAGTGTCATCGTAAGTCTGAGTCGTGCACCGTGCCTCCGTGAAATAAAAACCAATGAAATCAGTAGTGGGTCACAACGTAATCTTAAAAGATGATGGATCGACCTACTGCCAGGGCAGGTCCTTAATGATTGTCTTCATAGGCAACGTTCCCTCTAAGCGCGCGCGCGCAGTTACTCGGGCATTCCCGCTCAGCTGAATTGTCAATCCAACGTTAAATTTTGCTCAATCCAACGTTAAATTGTGCTCGTCTCCGTAATGCTTGCGTAAAGCAGCGAGCACTGCGCGTACATCTACCATTCGCTTAGAGTGACGTCATTGCTCCTATTTGGTTACTCCCGGATACTTACGTCAATTACTGTAAGGTTAATAGTTATATCCCTTTGCCACCTGTAAAATCTACCTTCTATGTACATACATGTGTAGTTATGTGTCCGCCTCTTCGCTGAAAATGAAAACTTCCGTTAAGCATCAGACGCGCAGATGATAAAGGTGTTATGGACACCCTGGTCGCAATCGGGCTAGAAATTATTGATCAATGAATGAACAGATTAAGATTTATTGACTTTTTATCTTTTTTTATGCTTTTCGTTACTGACATCGGCAGGGGGTACAAACAAACAGGGTAATAGTGATAGAAAAATCGTTAACAACTAGACTAACTCGAAAACGATTATCTGCGATTTAAAAGATTTATCCCGGTGAGAGATTCTGTCAGAAAAAAATTACAACGAAAAGAATCTCATGTTGATTTTGTCAGAGACGCCGAACAATTATTTAAACCTTCTACTACAGCTACTGAGAAATCTGCAACGACTACTGAAAGAGCTTATTAAAGACGACGAGGAAAGAAAAAAGGGTATTCTTCCACTGTTAAAACAGATTTCTGCAGCTCAATTACAACCGCAAGTTGATGTTGATCCTGTTGAAGAAAAAGAAGGTGTTGTTGGTGGTACTCAATGGGGAATTTCTTTTATGGATCAATTTACTGAAGGTGGTATAAAAATATTAAAACAATTTCAACTAATAATACCTAAAGATTTATACGCTTTTGGTGATTTGCTGCTAAATGTTATCATTCAAGAGATAATTTTTTAAAACCCGAATATACTTTTAAAAATATATATCTCGTGATGATTGGACTAGATTTGGTGTATAAAATAAATAAAAATATTGGTTATATAAATACAAGAGAATTATGTTCTAAAACATATAGATAATTATGAAATAATGCAAGCAGAAAATCAAAAACAAATACGAAAACCAATACGGAGACGAAAAACAACAAGAAGATCCTCAACAATCTTGAGATTTCCTCGATGATCGATCGCGGTCTCGTTGAAAGAAAAAGGGGAATTGTTTTACTACAGGAAGCGGTCTTGTTGCCAGTCCTAATGATATTCTCTCCGACATATCACGATTAGAAATTCTCATATCGGGTAAACGAGCTGGAAATAACTCACCGGAAATAGTTAATGAAGCCGCTGATATCTGTTGACGATTATTTCAAAGTGGTATCATGAATATATTTGTACATCGAGAATTATCGACGAACTCGTTGATGATTATCACAACGACTAATTGTCACATGACTAGATAAATAATAATTAGATAAGATGATCATACACTATAAACATCATAAGCCAACTATGACTTACGTAGTAAATTCACGATTGCCTGTTTATAAGGTTTATTATGGAGACGGGCATGGTTACATTGTTCAAGGATTTTTTACAAGAATGGTTCCAAGATTAGCACCCATCGCAAAACAATTATCGATGAAATCAATCAATGTTATTCGTGATAAAGGTATTAAATCTGTTCGTGATGTTGCCGTTAAAGCGTGTAATGCAGTTAAAGAAAGACTAGTAACCTTAATTCGACGACAAAGAAAACACCACCGGTAAAACTACCTTCTACTGAACTTATGTCAGCGAGTATCGGTAAGATAATAAATCAAGCCGCGAATCAAAAATTAGCAGCGTTGATAAATCAGGACGGCGACGCGCAGAGAAATATTGCAGCAAATTTAATAGCTGAAAGCGGGCTAAACAAATACGAGCGATATCGCGAGTTAGATCGAGAAATATATAATAAAATATTCAAATCTAAACCCGACGTAGCATTCTATGTACACGCACCAGTCCTGAGATCCGATTCTGTACGCGATTATCAATTGTATTCTTATCCCGCGATACAACCTGATTCCCAATCGAGAATTGAACTTTAGATTCAAGATAGAAGTAAATATTTCTTACCATGCGAAGTGTTGATATGATCTAAGAAAGACAACTGTTACTCTCTATTCTGTAGTGGTCTTGGGGGATTACCTCCGAGTGTTGATTAAAACACGTGACTTGTGTTTTGTCTACGAGCTATTCTTTTGAAGATATCACCACTTATGATGATACAGGCATGCTATCAACATGGTGGCAGCGGTGAACGCATATCCTGATAACGTCTGCAACGTTGATTTTCGCTGGATAAACGCACAGAGTTGAAGAAACTCCGAAAATTTGACCAAGCCAGGTCGCGAAAATAGATCACATTTAATTGAACATTCGTCCCGATCTGATTCGTTCGACATGGCGGACTCGTTAAAGCCACCTGGGATTTTAGATATTACTGAAGGAAACATAAGTGAAAACTTCAAGAGATGGAAGCGACAGATAGAAATATATTTGACCGCTAGTGGTTCCCAAAACAAAGACAAGACAGTTCAAACCAGCATCATTTTACACTGTGCAGGGCCGAAGGTAATTGACATTTATGACCAATTTGTATGGGCAAATCAAGATGACAAAAACGATCCAGACAAAGTTCTGCAACAGATTGAAGCCTACTGTAATCCACGGAGGAATGAAGTTCTTGAAACCCACAGGTTCTGGTGTGTGAAATATGATGACTTTACATCGTTCGAACATTTCCTTACCGAAGTTAGGAGAAGAGCAGAGTCGTGCAATTTCAAAGAAAAAGACAGAATGATAAGAGATAAAATTGTACTCAGCACAAGTGGTAAGCTCCAAGAATTGTTGTTGAGAGAAGAAAAACTTGAACTTGACAAGTGTCTTCAAACTTGCCGAGCATTTGAACAGTCAAATAGACATGTGCAAGAAATCAGACAAGACAAAGTACATGATTCGGTGAACAAAGTTGATAACGCGAAACCACGATCACAAGCAGGTGCATCTGGTACTGGATTGGTAAGACCGAAACTTAAGTGCGGTTTCTGTGGACTGTTTCATGAACGAAGCAAAGAAAAATGTCCAGCCTGGGGAAAGAGATGTAACAACTGTGGTGTAAAGAACCATTTCAAATCATGCTGCAAGAAAGTGCAAACAGTTGACCAAAATGACAAGCCCGAAGAAGCTATAGAAGAAGAATTCTGGCTTAACTACATTAAGAGTTCGATCAATTCAAAGGCAAAAGCCAAAATGATTGTAAATGACTGTGATGTAACATTTCACATTGACACTGGGGCCCAGGTAAATACAATTCAACAGAGATTTGTCCGAAAATCTCAGAGAATACAGAAAGTGTCACATCTCAGAATGTGGAACAAGTCAACAGCGAAATCCTTAGGGGAGGCAACTCTGACAGTGACAAACCCAGTGAACAATGAAACTTATGACGTAACTTTTGTAATTGTGCCAAATGAGCTAGATTGCTTGCTAGGTTTGAAAGCAGTTCAAGAACTGAAATTGGTCACAATCAACACCGATAATTTTATCGGAAGCGTCAAATGCCACCTCGGAGATCTTGGTGAAGTGAACCTCAGACTCACAGATAATGCAAAACCCAGGGCATTGCCAGCTCGCAACATACCGCTAGCAGTGAGAACTGAGGTGAAAGAACAAATTGACCTACTGACAGAACGCGGCATTCTAATACCAGTTACAGAACCAACTGAATGGGTTAGCCAGATGGCAATTACAAAGAAGAGCAATGGATCGTGGAGGATATGTTTAGATCCTCAACCGCTGAACAAAGTGTTAGTGAGGGAACGATATAGACTTGCAACTTTCGATGACGTAGTTCCAGGATTACATAATGCCAAAGTATTCACGAAACTCGATGTGCAAGAAGCATATTGGCATATTAGGCTTGATGAAAAATCCAGTCTACTTACTACTATGATAACACCGTTTGGAAGATACAGATGGGCTCGACTACCGTTCGGACTGAATGTATCCAGTAAAATATTTCAGCGGAAACTGAATGAAGCTCTTAGCGACCTTGAAGGCATATTTATGTAACAGAATTGTTACCGAGTGGATGGTGGATTAAATGAACAACACAAACACAAATGTGAAAGATAATGTAAATTTATGAAATAAATTATTAATGAAAAATAATGATGTATCAACACAATAACTCATGCGTTCAACCCACAATTACAATCACAACCATTCACAATACATGAACAAATTAAATATTAATACAAAAGGAATCTCAGATGTAAAGGGATCTCTTGGACTATACACAGATCCAAGGATCCTTTACAAAAGTTAAATTAATGCAAGTATAAATTACGAAAAAATGAACACAAACGACAAACTATACTATCGCACGATGGATTGCGATAACTAGCACGACCATATACTTGTATTCAATCAAGTTGCTAGCTTTTATTGATATCTATGCGATCACTTGAAATATTATTGTGATCTGACATAAGCATGCAAATACAACAATGTATTAAATTGTATTACAATTTCAATACACATATGTGTCTCGACCCCGTATAACCGCACGATTCAGCAACAGTTGAATCGTCTCCCAGTTTCCCCGAAAACCTAGGGTTGACCAATACTATTATCGGACGTTTCCCTTCACGGATCCACCACAGTTTTACGTTCAGACAACATACAACATCTACCAGAACCAACGGTTCCTCACTACCCTAGATGTCGACCCGGATGTTTTACAACTCAGATAGCTCCGACACTCGGACTTCTAGCTTTCCGGATATTTACACGTTACACAGATGTTGACGAACAGACAGTTCGACACACAGACAGATACTTCAATTCCGTTTGCACAAATTAACGGCACAATCACATTCAGATATTTATACAGAGATGTTCCGGAACAAATAATAGATGTCCCACAACAAATCAGACGATATCAAAGACGTTTATCAAAAGATGGTATCAGATGTGTTAACAGCTACGGTATCAGAAATGGTATCAACTACGTTAGCAGCTACGGTATCAGAAACATTGACATCTACGGTATCAGATCTACGGTATCAGAAACATTGACATCTACGGTATCAGATCTACGGTATCAGATCTACGGTATCAGAAACATTGACATCTACGGTATCAGCGATTATCAGATCTATGGTAACAGCGATTGTCAGCTACAGTATCAGAAACACGGTAACAGCGATTGTCAGCTACAGTATCAGAAACACGGTAACAGCTACGTTAGCAGCTACGGTATCAGAAACATTGACATCTACGGTATCAGATCTACGGTATCAGAAACATTGACATCTACGGTATCAGATCTACGGTATCAGAAACATTGACATCTACGGTATCAGCGATTATCAGATCTATGGTAACAGCGATTGTCAGCTACAGTATCAGAAACACGGTAACAGCTACAATAAACAAAACCAGACTAATAATAGTTGTCTCAAAACTAATCTAAGCCGTAGATTACGATATTGCATTTCAAGTCTAATAGTGACTAGTAATTCCAAATATTCCACGTTTTAATTGCAATAAAAGCATCATTATACGAAATGATAATCTGAATAAAATTCACAATAAAACGAAAATGTAAATTTAACACTCACCCCTTTGGCTGGAGATTGCAAGACGAGCTTATCTATCCTTCGATTAGATATTTTGGTTCCCGTATTTATTATGAGAAATATCTCGCCTTATATACTCTCTATAGGTGAACATAAATCACATCGAGCTTGCCGTGCACCACGTGAAACGAGTATTTCGGATTTCATGTAAATAACAAACCAGGCACATGCAAATCGTTACACGCCGCTTACCTTGGGAAAACCACTTATTCACCCCAGGCAATGCATGTACGACGAAACAAAGAAAATGGTGAGATTAGTTTGTAAATCAAGAAGAAAATAAATTTAATTTTCGCCTAATTCTGTGACAATTTACAATTGCGGATGATATTATCATCGTTGGTTGTGGTGATAATGAAATAGCAGCCCTGAAAGACAATGATGAAAAGCTGGCAAAGCTTTACAAACGCTGTGAAGAGAGGCACATTGTTTTGAATGAAGGAAAGAAGGATATGGGCCCTGAAATCACTTTCCATGGACACAGAATCACGCCACAAGGTATCAAGCCAGACAACGATAAAATCAAAGCTGTTCTTGAAATGAATGCTCCGACGGACGTTACTGGAATCAAACGATTTTGTGGATTGGTACAGTATATGGCTAAATTTGTGCCAAATTTGTCTGAGACTCTTGAACCATTGAGAAACCTGACTAGAAAGAACACACCGTGGAAATGGACAAAACAATGCACTGAAGCTTTTGAAAGAGTGAAACAACTGTTAAAGCAAACAGATGTGTTAGCAATCTACGATCCAAATAAGGACTTGGTACTTCAAGTTGATAGTAGTAAAAATGGCCTAGGAGCGGCTTTGCTGCAAGATGGACACCCACTTGAATTTGCATCAAGATCTTTGAAACCAGCTGAAAGGAACTGGGCACAAATAGAGGAAGAAGCGCTTGCAGTATTGTATGGGCTAGAGAGGTTCGATCAGTACACATATGGTCGCCCAGTGATTGTTGAAAACGACCATAAACCTCTGGAAACCATCCTGAAGAAACCACTCAGTCAAGCACCAAAGCGGCTACAAGACATTCTAATGAAGATGTTTAGATACAATGTTACGTTTCGATACGTCAAAGGATCTGAATTAATCATTGCGGACACACTGAGTCGTGCTTATAGTTTGTCAGATGACACTGAACTGACTAGGCTGAAAGTATGTGAGGTCGAAATGTTTTATAAAATTCCGGATGCGCGAATTACAGAAATCAGGAGAGAAACTGCCAAAGACACAACTTGTCAGTTGTTGATTGACCGTATTATAGAAGGATGGCCCAAAAACAAAAATGACCTAAAGCCTGAAGTGAGGCCTTATTTCTCTATCAGAGACACACTGAGCTTTTACGACGGTATAATACTGAAAGGGGAAGCTGTTTTAATTCCAAAAGCTTGGAGAGGACAAATTAAGGAACGTTTACATAGTGCCCACCTTGGCTTTGACAGTATGGTTAGGAGAGCACGAGGAACCATTTTCTGGCTGGGAATGAATCAAGAAATAAGACAATTAGCAGACAATTGTGAATACTGCATGGAGAGAAAGCCAAAACTCCAGAAAGAGCCCCTGTGGCAACATGATGACGGCAACTACCCATGGGAGAAAATTGGGTTAGACTTGTTTGAAATACAGGGTAGAAACTATTTGCTGACGATAGATTATTACTCAAATTTTATAGACGTTGATTTACTCACCACAACATCATCAAGTCAAGTCATTATCAAGCTCAAGAAGCAGTTTGCACAATTTGGAATACCTAGAATAATCATCAGCGATGGTGGACCACAATTCACGTCTGACGAATTCAGTCAGTTCACGAAACAGTGGGGCATTCAACATCACGTGACGTCTCCTCATCACCCAAAGTCAAATGGCAAAGCCGAGGCCGGTGTGAAGATTATAAAAGGCATGATGGTTAAATGCCTATACTCCAGGACGGATCAGTACGAAGCATTGCTAGAACTAAGGAATACTCCAAGACAGGACACTGGTCTAAGTTTGGCTCAAATGATGTTTGGTAGAGAAACAAGATCAATGCTACCTTTGGTTCAAAAGAAGTCGCCCAGAAACAAGAAACGAGATGCTAGGAAGGACTGTATCAAGAAAAGTTATGACCGCAGTGCTAGAACTAAACTAAAACTTGAAAACAGTCAGCCTGTATATTTCCGACACAAACCAGATAAACCCTGGAGAAAAGGTGTTGTTACAGAATCAAACGACCGAAACTGTATTGTAACTTCAACGGATGGTGTTCAATACAAGAGAAATAGTGAACACATAAGACCGACATCAATCCCAGTACAAATCCGCGATAAATCACCGGAAAGAACAACTGTACAGAAGCAAACGGCTGACACTCATGTAAAGGAACCTGATCAGAGGCGTTCCGTACCAGAGTCAACATGCCTGGAATCAGCGACTACACCAGTTATAAGACCAGGCGCGAAGTGAAGACGCCAATCTATCTCAAAGACTATGTGAGGTTTTGAGTCAGTTTTATGCAGTTGTGAGGGACATAATAATCCCCTGTAGTGATCTAGAAATGTTTTCAAGTGTTACAGTTATTGTTAGCTAAATTAGTTGAATTTATTCGCATTGCATTTTGATGACTGAATAGTATAAAATCCTGTCTTCTGTAAATCATTTTCAGTTAAAGCCTAGTCAATAATTTTTATCTAAGTCAAAGAATCCAAAGCCAGTATTTTGTAACTAAAAATTTTATAACCTGTTAACTTGTTCATAAATTGATGTTTTGTTTAGATCTCAAGTAGTTTTGTTAGAGAAAAAGGAATGTTGATATGATCTAAGAAAGACAACTGTTACTCTCTATTCTGTAGTGGTCTTGGCGGATTACCTCCGAGTGATGATTAAAACACGTGACTTGTGTTTTGTCTACGAGCTATTCTTTTGAAGATATCACCACTTATGATGATACAGGCATGCTATCAACACGAAGATTTCATTGAAGCAGAATGTCAACTCGTAACAAACGTTGCAGCTAATACACCGTATGTAAATCTTCCAAATACAAGAGTTGGTTTTGTCAAGAATGGGATTATTGCGTTGTTTAGTAGCGATAGATATATCAGTGATGGAAGAGAAATCGAATCTATCTTGCTGTGTTTAATGGTGTTGAGAAATATTCATCAAACCTGGTGCAGCGGCGATATGGATATAAACAAATTTAGAAATTTCTTTATTGCTGCTTAAAATACCTCTCATGAATTGGTAACAATAAATTTACACGATCCTCAAACACGATATCGGACAGGACTTTATAAAATATTTGTTAATTCATAGCAGTCAATTAAAACGCGACGTTGCCGGGTAGCAATATGGTTTTGATTCGAAATCAATTTTGTTTACATATAAAAAATGGTGGGCAAGCGTTTTGTTGCAAGTTTATTTTTTGACAAATAGAGGCTTATAAAAAAAATGGTGGGCAAACCCACTCTTCCATGCTACAAATAAAAAATGGTGGGCAAGCTTTTATCTGCAAGCTCATTTTAAAACAAATAGAGGCTTATAACAAATGGTGGGCAAGCCCACTCTACCATGCTACATATAGAAAATGATGAGCAAGTTTTTTTTGCAAGCTCATTTTTAAACAAATAGAGGCTTATAAAAAAAATGATGTGCAAGCCTACTCTACTGCTTAGGTGTTCAGCTTAGCTGAACTGTGAATGACAAAGCATGTCTTCTCACGGTGACGGCAGGGGAATGGCTAGAAGCTATATAGTAAAAGTTGATGAAAATTGAACCTACCCACTGATGTGGAAGGTATGAGATTTCCAAAAACTTTAACACATCACATAAAATTATTGATACGGTCGCTTTCATTGCTGAAATGTGATCCCGATGTCTCGCAAATAAGGCAAGATGTGAAGTCTACAGTTTTTGTTCTAGTGAAAACGTTGACCGAGATTTTTAGAAATGCAACATTTCCACTTACGGATGTGAAGGCTTTAATGACCATAAACATTCAGTTAGCAGGCTCCCTGTTATATGAAAACAGTTGTCTTTGTTCCCCATAATAAAAATCAAAAGAGACACGTAGATTTTAATAATAAATAATCCTAGATATATTGGAGTTATATATGACCAAAATCATGCAGTATGTTTTATGAGTTTAATGGCAATTCGCTTATTTTCTTGTGTAGGTATTAGTTTCCTTGATTTGAGTCAAAAAGGCATTCAATTTTGTCCGAACATGACAAACTAGTTTCCCATCAATATAATTTGATTCACTGCCTTTTAAATCAGATATAAAGAACACATGATTTATCAAATACATTCACTATGCAAACGAGATTTATTGAAAACCTGACAAAGCAAAGAAATTATTACCATATTCCTCGACCTTAAAGGGCTGATATGTTTCGTCTGCTCCATGAATCTTAATGTTCCAAGTTCCAAGTATTGGATCATCTGACAATTTCATCTCAAGACTGACCAATCCTATGAAACATAGTGATAAACACACATAATAAATAATAGTACAAATTAAATTAATACATACCTTTATAACCTAAAAATATCAGAATGCTGGTTTTATCCCGGTTTAATATGAAATCCACGATGTAATTAATGAGAAGAGGACAATTATTACATATAATGCATGCATAATTCATGTTTTTAAATTTTTCTCGCTACAAGAAAAAACAATATTGTTTTCAAAATATACAATTTTCCAACAATTAAAGATGTAAGAGTAGCCATTATCGTAAAAACCGTAAATTTTTTTGCAGATGAGTATGGGAGTAAAATGTGGCAGCCACTGTGAAATCTGTAAAATGTTAAATAACTTTTAAATTGTACATTTTAAAAAAAAAATTAAAACACCTCGGTCGCAACATTCGGAGGTCAGTAACACTGTCTGCTAAAGCATTAAAAACCATGTTAATGTCATGCATCAGTTTACGATAGGCAATCAATAGAGCAATCAACATATACCCTTATTATTTAACGGCAGATCAGTGTGTGTTGTTTGCAGTTGTATTTAATTTATAAGCGAATATATACGATATTTTTTCTTCTCGTATAACTCTTATCAAGTAACGTGTCCTTAACTGCTAACAATAGCAACTGTTCATGCACTTACACACCTTTAGATGCATCTACATTCTTCCACTGCATAACCCGCACACCTCCAGGATTATCAATGGTAATCAGCTCAAACTGTAAAGGAGAAATTCATGGTATATATACTATATAATTCATGATATATATATCTATATATCTATATATATATATATATATATATATATATATATATATATATATATATATATATATATATAACATCGTATTCATCATCTTGACCTAGTGTGGTCGTCGAGGCAAAGTGCTGTTGAGCATCTCACAAGTTCTCCTCGAAACTGTTCCTGGTCCATTCTGTGATGTTGTTGATACACTTTTTGCTCTGTCTACCTCCCTTTCTGCCATCCTTGACGCAGTATTCTTCTGGATAGACTGTGGGCTCTAGTGACATACCATTTCAGCTTTTTCTTTTTGACGGCGGTGAGAAGGTCTTCATATTGGCCTACTTTGTGCCTGATGATGTTACGCATTTACGTCATACCATAGTCCATATTAAAATTTAGTGGTGCACATTGGTGGTGTGAGTCCATATTAAAATCTAGTGGTGTAGATTGGTGGTGTGAGTCCATATTAAAATCTAGTGGTTACATTGGTGGCATGACTGCAGTGGAAGGATTTACGGTATGAAACCCGCAAATTACTCATAGAAATAAATAAGAAAGGGATTCGGCAGATAACATTTATGTTGCCAGGGTGGCAAATGTGGTGCAGTTATATGGTTAAATGCGCTTGAAAAGCATACATTCGCTGGCCTAAGGGGGTGAAGTTGTTCCCTGTTAAGGGGAGAGTTGTATAGTTTCTACGGTGTGAACTTTTGCTGTACGGACACCTGATGAAGAGAAACCATGTAGATGTATGATTTATAGATATCGGTCAGGCTCGAGATATGTGATCTTAAATAAATTAGAGTTAAATATATGTATAGAAAAGACACTTCGGGCTTTCTAATCAACAACTTGCGTTGTATGGAAATCTTTGGAAATTCCGGGTAAACTTATCACTTCAAGCAGAAATCATGCTAAGTTTTGACAACCGCTCGGACAAATAAAGACACATGGCTTGTAACAATACTTAAACTTTCTCTTGTATGATAATATTATATATATACAGGCTTGGGAAATGGACGCACCAGACCATACAGCAGTCTCATGCTGCCTTGCAAGTCGGCCAAATTGGTTAGCCAAAGGCTAAAAGAGTAAACCCAATAAAACAATCCGGAGTGGAGACTCTAAGGCAGTTGGACGATGTACTACATCCCTTATGGCAACTCCTTGGTTTGGAGAGAGATGGGATCCGCCAGACGAACCTTGCCAAAGACAGACTGCAATTGCTGGACTATTCTGAAGTTATCAGCCCGGATCGGTCGTCGTCAGGGTCAACATGGACCGCGCCTGCCATTGTCGACCACGAAGGAGATGACAAGTGTGCTACTGGTTCTTTGGACAACATCATAGCGCGAGACAGCATCGCTATCGCCACCTGGAACATAAAAGACGTGGCGCAAATTGGAAGACTCCAAGAGTTGACACATGAGCTGGAACACTACTCAAGGCACATTCAGGGACTCTGTGAAGTCAGATGGAAAGCCCTAGACGAACACTACCCGAAGATGAGCATATATTCTACTATAGTGGAGAGTTGGACAACTCCATAAATGGAGAAGACATACTTGTAAACGAAGCCATCAAGAGATAAGTGCTTGAACGCATCCTCATATCGAGCAGAATCATCTCCATTTGTCTTAAAGCATCTCACTTTAACATCACAATTATCCAAGTCTATGCTGCAAATACAGATCATGATGATGAGGAAAAAGAGGAATTTTAAAACAAACTCCAGGGTATTCTAAACATGGTCAGTAAAAAAAAGACATACTCATCATCCGATGAGACTGGAATGCCAAAGTTGGCAAAGATGCTCTTAAAGACTGGGATGATCAATTGGGAAATTTGTCGCATTGAGCTTAGATATGAAAGAGGGAGACGGCTGCTTGAATTAACACGTTACAACAACTTGGTACTAGCCATCACCCTGGACCAACATAAAGCTTCACGATGCTGGACATGGCACGCAACAAATGGAACCCATCATAACTAAATCGAATACATACTGGTTCAAAACTGTTAACGAGCTTGCATCAGTGGAGCACAAACAAGAAAATTACCAGGTGCTGATGTTTGGAGTGATCACATTCTCGTGATTATGAACTTCCGAGTGTGGCTGAAGGGCATTAATAAGCCAAAGAACATCCGGCTCAAATTCAACCTAGAATAACTGAAGGACCATAACATTTTCGAGTAATTCCAAGTCACAATTGGAGGAAAATTTCTCCACTCCTTGTGATGGGTATTGATGTAAAAGTGATGCCAGACACTTTCAGCACAGTCATGACAAAAGCTGCAAGGACATCATTGGCCTCCATCGCCCAAAGAAAAAAGCCCTGGGTTACAGAAGATATTCGAAAAAGGTGTGATGCCCGGAGAAACCTAAAAAAACACACCAGACACATAACAGGGGCAATAGAGTACCAAATTAAAAACAAGAATGTCAGAAAAACCTTTAAGAAAGCAAGAGAGGATTGGATTGGTCAAACGTGCACAGAAATTGAGAGCAGTCTGATAAAGAATAACAGCTAAAATGCATTACAAATTGTGAAAGACCTCGCCAGACAGAAGTAACCATGAGTCAGTACCATTCGAGACAAAAATGGAAAATACCTCACAGAAGCGAGTGCCGTTTCCGAAAGATAGACCGAGTATTGTAAAAAAAACTCTACGACCTCAGGAGTCCACAGGAGACTTAGAGGTGATTGAAGTTCAAAACTCCACAAATGATGATGATTTGCCCATTCTCAAAGAAGAGAGTAAGTTAACAATAATAGGACTGAGGAATGGGACGGCAGCTGGAGTAGACAACATTCCAGCTGAAGCTATGAAGAACGTGGGGAGATCAGTAATAGAGCTACTAACAAATTTCTGCAACAAGATCTGGCAGACAGGTGAATCGCCAACATAGTGGACCCAGTCACTGATTATAACACTCCCCAAAAAGACAATCTCCATCTGTGTAAAAATTACAGAACTATCAGTTTCATTAGCCATGCTAGTAAGGAGATGCTGAAGGAAAAAAAACCACAAGCAGATGAAAAAATCGCTGAAGAACAGGGAGGGTTCTAGAGTGGAAGAAGCACAACAGAACAAATATTCATAATCAGGATTCTGTGTGAAAAGTACTAACATCAACAAAACATCTATCACGTGTTCATAGACTTCAAGAACGCCTTTGACAGAGTTTTGCATGAGAGATTGTGGGCCACAATGAAGAAGTACAAAATGGGCCACAAGTTGACCCATACCATTAAGTAGCTATATGCCAAGGCTACAGTAATTGCTCACAGTTCTGTGTGGAACTGGTTCCAGACAACAGCAGGAGTACGTCAAGACTGTCTCCTGTCACCCAAGCTTTTCAACATCTACTTATAGTGCATAATGAGTGAAGGCCCGGAATACCATTGCGGGACAGTCAGCATTGGACGGCATAACAATACCAGCCTACGCTTCGCAGACGACATTGATGGGCTGGCAGGCAGTGAAGACGAGTATGCCACTTTTAATAATAACCTGGATGAAACATCTTCCAGATCTGACATGACGATAAGGGCTGAAAAGACAAAGCAGATGACAAATAGTGGTAACAAAATCTCGGCCAAGATAAAGTCAGAGGACAGGCACTGTAAACAGTATTCTAGTTCAAAGAACTTGGTTCCATACGTTTTGAGGAGACACAGGCATTGGCACATAATCGAGACACGTAGAGGGAACTGGTCAGATATTCAGCAGCACAGTGCCTCGAAGACCACTTGGTCAAGAGACAGAAATCTAACAATTACATGAAAAGGGACGCTATCTAATATACATGCTCTAAATTGATTAAAGTATTATTGGCATTAAATATTAATTCTGCCGGTGTTATCAAGCATTCTCTTGTAGAATCTGGGGATTGTACTTTCCGTTCTGTATGCATGTTTAACTCTCATTGGAAGAAAGGTCAGTTTCTTATCACTCTCCTCCTAGAAGAAAAAGCAGGCTGACTGAATCTCTCTTTTTGGAGCTGGTTCCGAATCTTCTGGAGTATGGAAATTCGATAGTTGGCAACTTGATTGTTGTTGGAGATTTCAACGTTCACTTTGATTATCCTGGAAACTCATACACGTCAAAACTCCATGATTCCATTCATGTTTTCAAACTTAAACAGCCATTTAAACAACATACCCATAAACATGGTCTCATTTAAGACTGGATCCTTCATAGATCTGATAATAATATTATCCGATCCACCCTTGTATCCAACGATCTTGCATCAGATCACGTCTGCATCATGTGCCAGCTGGATGCATCAGTCCCTAACCCTCCACCTTTATTTAAATAGGACCATGACATCCAAGCAAACCTAACAACTCTCATTCCTAATACAGCAGAACAACTCGATAACTCAAAAGTGTTCTCCGTGGTATAGCAGTGTATAGCAGTGTTAAGGACCAGATTCGCACTTCTAAAAGAGACCGCCATGAAGCAGAGAGGATTTGGTTTTCCACTAGACTCACTATTTATAAACAGATACACGAAGCCGCTAAGAAAAACGTCACATAGTCCATTTAACCCATCCTACTACAGTACAAATTTCCAGCTGCAAAGAGCTCTTCAAGATAACTAACAAACTAATGTCAAGTAATAAATGTACACAATTTCCAACTACCTTCTCTCCAGTAGACCTTCCAGAACTATCTGCAAATTTCTTCCGTGAAAAGTAACATCAGAGATACGCTTGAGAACACAATTTCACTTGAGTCGTCGTCACCATACAGCTACGATACAGAATTTGAGCGACACCTATTATGAACATTTGAATCCGTCTATATGGATTTAGTACGGACAGTCGTGATGAAGTGTTCACCTTAGTCATGTCAACTTGATTTAATTACAGCATCACTGTTACTTGAGTGCTTAGACCCAATATTGCCTTCACTAACTAATGTTATTAATTGCTCTCTCTCTCTCTCTCTCTCTCTCTCTCTCTCTCTCTCTCTCTCTCTCTCTCATCCGGGGAAGTCCCATCCTTTTTTAAAACTCCCATTGTAAAGCCTCTGCTGAAGAAACAAACACTTGAAGATAACGATTTAAAGAACTACTGCCCAGTTTCAAATCTCCTATTTACAAAACAAATTAAGAAACAGTTGTTCTTACCCATCTTGTATCTCATTTGAATTCAAACAGTCTTTTTAGCAATGTACAATCTGCATATCGCATTGCCACAGTACTGAAACTACTCTTCTTAAAGAAGTTAATGACATTTTCTCTGCTTTGGATAGCAGAAAGATAACAGTTCTAACCCTCCTTGATTTGCCTGCAGCATTTGACACAATATACCATTATATATTACTTCACCGTCTCCAGCATGTAGTTGGCATTCACAATACAGCCTTACTATGGTTTGAGTCCTACTTAGTCAACAGGACACAAATTGTATCTACACCCCAGCCCAGTTGATCTATGTTGTGGTGTTCCACAGGTGTCTGTTCTTGGGCTTTTTTCTCTTCATTTTATACACTCAGCCGCTCTCAAGTGTCACATATCATCACCCAGTGTTTCACCAATTGTACGCTGATGACACCCAAATACATGTATACAAGTCTAGAGCCATTAAGCTGAAGTTGATGATACTATCCAAGGAGTAGAGAGGTGCATTTCTGATGTTAAATCATGGATGACATGTAACAAGCTACAGATGAATGGCGATAAAACTGAAGCAATTCTGATCACAACTCAAATACTTCCTCATTTACATCCTTTACCTCAAACATTCAATATCAGCAACACCAACATTAAATGCACACAGTCAGTGCGAGACCTATGTGTTACTCTAGACAGTACTTTCACATTGCACCAACATGTCATGAACATATGCAAGGCTGCATATCTTGCACTGAGACGCATCAGCTCCATTCGCAAAAAACTTTCGACTGATGCGACTTAAAGACTCGTGTGTTCATTAGTACTTTCAAGAATGGACTACTGTAACTCGATTATGTCTGGTTTGGCTCAATATCTACTCCAAAAACTTCACAAAGTTCAAAACACAGCTGCTTGGATCATCTTTAGAGTACCACGATCAGAGCACACCTCCCCACTGCTCTGTACCCTACCCTGGCTATATATTCGGTCCAGAATCAAACACAAAATTTGTTCTCTGTGGTACGTTTCACTGACGGACTCCAATTCAGCACACCTATTGGGCTTCACCCATGTATATACACCAGCTAGATACTTACGCTCCTCTTCTGACAATCGTATATTCATTATTCCCACTATGAAAACGACGTCATATGGACAACGTTCCTTTGCATACCAGTGCACACCAACGTGGAATGAATTGCCCATTGAAATTAGACACAAAAACATAGTGCTCCCATTAAAAGAGTGCTCTTAAAGCTCACCTTAGAAGAACGAACTTAAAGACCAAATAATGTTTCCTACTTTAAATAAGTTCAGGATTTTTTATTTTTATTTTCTAATTTCATGGCGCTATACAAAGTCCTCATTATTATTATTACGATTATTATAAAATAAAGAAGAAAAAAAACTCAGATTTAGCAATATCCATAATATATTCTATTAACTAATTACTGATATGGAAGACCCCATGTCCTAAATTTAGTTTTAACAAAATATGTTTTATGGTGACAATTTGACATCTAGTAAGGAGTTTATAATTTTAAAATTTCCTAATTAGTGGTCCTTTTACATCTGGATTGATTCGTGTATTGTTTATATTCAAACGGAAATTCAATTCGACTTACCGGATTTGTTAGTGGTAATAAATTGTAGTCCATGCGAAGGATCCTAAACTTGACTGAAATAAACAAAAGTTGACAATTAGGTACGGATTTCCGTACTGCTAACATTTGCATAGTCGTAAGGAAATGATTTTCAAGTACAGCAGAAATTATATAAGTGTCTTATTATTCAAGCAGACAATTCCATTTTTTATCAAGACGCGGTCTTACCTTAATCGAATAATACTTAAATGGTATCCTTGTTAGAAATTTCGTTGACTATATTCTTTTTTCATCTTTGTTTATTCAAATCAGTAACCTGAACTTCAGAAATTATGCTTTGTCCGCAAATTTGGAAAGTTTAAAATCTTAACCTCTTTTTTCCTATCTTAAAATATTTAAGGATGCTCAACATTGCCAATATCTTTATTTATCAAGGAATAAGGCCTAATTAATTATCCATCTTGATTTACTGGTTAACCTGCTTGAAAATATCTTTAAAGTTTAATGATTGCCTGAATCCACATACTAATTAAAATACATTAAAAGTTGTAAATGTGATTATTTAATATTCAGAACTTTAGTTAAAGAAAATATCAATACTTGAGTATGATTTACACAAAGAAATGTCCAACCTGTCTGTCCTGGTTTATACAGAGGTTTGTCTGTCTGTATTAGTGTGATGTTCTTGGCTATCCATACATGAACTTCTTCCACATGCGTAAAAAGTTCTATTCCATCAATCCGTACTGTGACAGATGCAGTGTATTCATCAGCCTTGGATGGAACATCAAAGTTGACACATTGGTTCCAGTCTGAAATATAGCTTAATGGCATGACAACGAACAATCTTGAAACATAGCTTAATGGCATGACAACGAACAATTATGAAATATACCTTAATGGCATGACAAAGAACAATCTTGGTTTGTCACTGATTTCCAACAACTGGATTGTGATATTAAGAAAACACTATAACACAAAACATAAGTAGGACTTTTTTTTCTTCCCTGCACTGCTTACATAAAGAGAATTTAATAGTATACATATATGTATATCCATCCATATACCATCCTGTCAAATTAATGTTACAAAAATGAGTGCATTACATTCGTCAGTCTTTTACTGTTAAATTTAAAGTCAAATAATTACAAACGAAATTGGATGCTTCTCTCATGGAATGCGAAATCAGTCCTATGATGAGAAATCATTTCGTCCTTACGGTCAATACTTACTGCAGTTGTAGGGGAATATATGAGCGAGTTTTTCAGATGAATATACTGCACGACCTTGGGAGTTCGTGTTTTCCCATACAAATTTAGTAACCTTTTTATTATATGCTCATTTTCTTATTGTACCTGTGGCGTTGCCCGACTCAAAATTAAATTAGAACCATGTGTTATCAAGTAAGTCGGACAAGCCACTGTTTATTGTTGCACATGACCGCAGGCTAACACCATCCCTTACGTAAGTTGCCATAGTTAAGAGAGGAAGCTGACCAAAAGCCCGTCAGAAGTTTAATTAGCACCCTTGGACTGGGAGGATGTTTTGTACATCAAAGAAGCTGCCAGAAGGAGTGGGCGTGCCTTATCTTCTGGATACGCTGACTGACCGCCAGATTGAATACGTCGAGTGGATAGGGCCCCAGCGCTACCCAATCAGAATCGAGGAAGGGGTGGGACCCTGATTTATTTTAAAATATAATATCTTTAACCGGCCGGCTAACTTTAGTTTCCGATTACCCGTTAAGGAGGATTGTCTGTAAAGAATTGGAACTCCGTAGCCATACGTTAATTGGCGGCAAACGCTTAGAACAGAACTCTAAGTATAGCTTCTAAAAAGGTCAGTGAGCTATTTGTTTGATCTTTGCTTTCTGCTACTGCATTTAATTGTAGATCGTTATATATACGTATTATTACTAAAATCGTAGTAGGAATAATTATTTGTGATGTTGATATGTTTGTATATTTGAAGAATGAGTTCCTATTTGTAAGGAATCGTATTGCTTGCTAGCCGTCGTAAGAATTAATATTATTATAATTTGCTATGTGGTTATTTTATAGTACAATAGCACATTATCCATGTAATTATAGAAATTGAATATTATCTTTGAAATGATTTCACTGTGAGAAATTAATATGAATATTTGATTATTTGTGTACGCTTGTGGGAGTGTAGTGTACAGATATACATCTGGTTGTCGTAGTATTATAAGTACAACGAGATTATATATATATATTAGATATACTTATGTGACATGATGTATGGATATATGATATCGTGCTATTACCCCATTGGTTCCCTGTAAGAGTGTGTGGGAATTTCGATGTGTATGTATGCGTGTCCTAAAACGTAATAG
The DNA here is from genome assembly GCA_029339505.1 of Unio delphinus. Lineage (NCBI taxonomy): Eukaryota > Metazoa > Mollusca > Bivalvia > Unionida > Unionidae > Unio > Unio delphinus. The sequence goes on from JAQISU010000014.1 coordinate 15,749,197, forward strand.
CCTTATCTGATGGTTAATGGATGATTTAGTGTGAGGTGAGATTTGATAAATCATATGTTAACGCCTTGTGATTTTCACAGGAAGCTTCGGGGGACAGACTAATGAGTGGTCCCAGTGTCTCCGTTATAGACGGAAGGAAGAGAAGAAAAGAGGGAAATCTGAAGAGAAAGTTTCGGGGGACAGACCAGGAAAAGTGTCCCCAATTTTTGTGATAAAGGAAGGAAGGAAAGTGAAGGGAGGAGAGAAATCGGGAGAGGTGAAATTCAGGAAGAGCGGAAGGATAGGATAATAGATGAGTACAACCAAAGGCCAGGTGGAAAATCGAACTCACACTGAAAATCATAAGATGAAATAGGCTATCACTTAGAGGACAAGTGATTATGTGACATTTAACTTTATAGGTTTCATTAAATTGTTATTGTTGAATTTCATCTTCGTGTTATATATATATAACTGGGGGCTCAGAGCCGTATACCTATTTGATCTTTAATCTAAATTTAAATTCACGAGCCAGGTGGAACTTCTATAATATTTTAATTAATATTTTGGAAGTACCCCACCCCAACCTTTGCAGAACGCTACAGTGGGCGCTTTCGTCCGGGATTTGAATTAGACATAAAGATTAGTTTAAAGACCTAAAGTTTATTTGTTAGGGGTATTAATGAACAGCGTGAAACAGTTGTGAGTTATTTTCCATCCTGTGTATTTTGAATTTTTATGATTTTCTCATCTTATGTTTGTTATATTTGATATTTGCATGCTTTGTAGATCTTTAATTACCTGCAGTAATTGTGAAGCGATGATCGAACGAACATCTTACCTGAACGGAATTAGTTGCTATCGACAGGTAAGTATTTAAACTTGTATTACAAGTATCTGTGTATTGTTAGAATATTGAGACAAGGTATCACTTTACATTAGTTATAATGGCCACCGAAAGGCAAATGATAAAGGAATATCGAGCTATGGGGTCGGAAGATCTTGGATACGAGGGAGATCGCCTGGCTGCATTTATCGAAGAAAGAATCAAAGAATGGAAGGCAGAGAAAGCGCTGACAAAGAAAGCAGCGGAGAGAGAAAGAGAGAGAGAGAAAGAACTAGAGCTAGCCAAGATAACAGCGGACCAGGAGCTAGAGAAAGCCAGACTCGCCCACACTCTAGAGATGGAAAAGGTGAGAGTTGAAGCTAGGACCAACGGACGGGACGACGCCAGTACAAGCTCTGGAACGACCGGCCGACCATTCATCGACCACCGGATGGTCCAGATCAACATGCCACGCTTCAATGACAGGGAGGAGGCTATTGACGATTTTCTCGTGCAGTTCGAGAAACTCGCACACGCTCATAAGGTCCCTGAACAGCACTGGCCATAAATGTCTCAGCCTTTTTGCAAGGTGCAGCTCGGGAAGTCTACCACGGCTTAGCTGCAGAAGAGGCTGATGACTACAATGCCCTCAAGAAGGCCCTTCTCTGCCATTATCGGCTGACCGCCGAAACTTACCGAAAACTTTTTCGGGACTCGGCGAAAAAGGTAACCGAGACCCACTCTCAATTCCACAACCGTGTTCGAAGTTTATTTGAGAAGTGGATGAAAATGGCTGAAGTCGAACGTTCGTACGAGGGGCTACGCGAGGTTATACTCAAAGAACATGTCCTGAGTACTTACCGTCGCGAGTTGACAGTCTTCCTAGCAGAGAGGGAGCACCGTACGCTCGAAGAGATCGCTAACATGGCGGAGCGATATGAACAGGCGCACTCGAAGAGCGGAGTTTCCGGGTGCGCGGATCGACCCCGACCCTCTGAGTCGCGTCGTATGGGGGAGGTGAGCCGGCTGTCCGCAACCGTCAGGGTGACGGGAAGGTCGAAGGGACACCTGCAGGTAGGGATGCCACCTATCGACCTGGACAGGCATCACCCCCGAAACCAGGACTTGCAAGTCGGCGAGGGCCGCCGACGTGTTTTAACTGCAAGCGCCTGGGGCATGTTGCCAGGGACTGTCCCAAGGGCAGGCCGACCCAGGTGAATGTCGTTGCTAGGAAGGAGTGCGTGCCGGAAGCGAGTCGCAACCCAGCCAACCTTGCGGCCGCAACTGTCAACGGAGAAGGTGTCACCATCTTGTATGACACCGGGTGTAGCGCCCCAGTACTTGTCGACAAGAAATACGTCAAGCCTGAGGATTATACCGGGGAGGTAATTGAAGTTCAGTACGCGAACAGAGCGCGTGACTCATTGCCAGTGGCTGTCATTGACCTCGATTCACAGTATGTGAAGGGGAAAATTGAAGCTGCGTGCTTAGATGGACTATCACATGACGTCATACTGGGATGCCGTTATGTGCTACCCCAGCCGAACCCCGAAACCTGCACACCGATGCCAGTGAGTGCTGTAGAGACCAGGTCCAAGAGCCGACAGACGAAAGCGAAGCCGATCCAAGTTACAGCGACACCGGTGAGTAACGTACTTCCAGCCGAGTTGAGAAAGTTCCAACAGGGAAACGCAACTCTGGCGCAGTTGCACAAACACGCTGAAGCGGGAACAGAAAGAGAGACCGTCAGCGATTTTGTTGTCACCACGGTAGTGACACGAGGAACACCTAATTTGCCTATTTTACCATCAAGGGTCATGTCCGACTCCGAAAACCAACCGGAGAGGTCGGTAAAGGCTGGAAAGAAAGTAATAGCGACGAAGGTCACCGGTACAGTAAAATGGTTCAACGTAAAAAGCGGATATGGCTTTATCAATAGGGATGACACCAAGGAAGATGTGTTTATCCACCAAACAGCCATTATCAAGAACAACCCCAGGAAATATCTTCGAAATGTTGGGGATGGTGAGACTGTAGAATTTGACGTAGTGGAGGGGGAAAAGGGCAACGAAGCTGCTAACGTCACTGGACCTGGTGGAACCAATGTCCAGGGTAGCAAATATGCTGCAGAACGGCGTAGTTATCGTAGATTCTACAGGAGGAGACCAGTCCAACAGTACCAGGAGGAGGAACCTGAAGAGCAACGCCAGTTTAGTGGTCCACCTAGACGCAGGCTATATTTTCGTCGCTACTATGATGGCTATGCAAGACCTTATTTCCGCAGTTACTATCAGGGTCCACGCAATTACTTTGGCATACCACCTGCTGGTGATGGACAGGGATTCCGTGGACAAGGGCGTGACAGAGGTAGAGGGCGCGGAAGTGGAGAATACCGTCATAAGGGTACAGAGAACGTAGGCGCTGATTTCATGAGCAGAAGCGCTGAAATTTAATAATCACTCTGTATATATATATTCATGTTTTATTCGTGTAGTGCCACGATGATTTTGTTTTATTCGTGTATTTTCACGATGATTTTAGTTTTAATCGTATTGTAAAGCCTTTGCATTTGGAGTAATTTTGAGGGAATAAAATCCCGATTTTATTCTCAAGCGTGGGGGAATGTGGCGTTGCCCGACTCAAAATTAAATTAGAACCATGTGTTATCAAGTAAGTCGGACAAGCCACTGTTTATTGTTGCACATGACCGCAGGCTAACACCATCCCTTACGTAAGTTGCCATAGTTAAGAGAGGAAACTGACCAAAAGCCCGTCAGAAGTTTAATTAGCACCCTTGGACTGGGAGGATGTTTTGTACATCAAAGAAGCTGCCAGAAGGAGTGGGCGTGCCTTATCTTCTGGATACGCTGACTGACCGCCAGATTGAATACGTCGAGTGGATAGGGCCCCAGCGCTACCCAATCAGAATCGAGGAAGGGGTGGGACCCTGATTTATTTTAAAATATAATATCTTTAACCGGCCGGCTAACTTTAGTTTCCGATTACCCGTTAAGGAGGATTGTCTGTAAAGAATTGGAACTCCGTAGCCATACGTTAATTGGCGGCAAACGCTTAGAACAGAACTCTAAGTATAGCTTCTAAAAAGGTCAGTGAGCTATTTGTTTGATCTTTGCTTTCTGCTACTGCATTTAATTGTAGATCGTTATATATACGTATTATTACTAAAATCGTAGTAGGAATAATTATTTGTGATGTTGATATGTTTGTATATTTGAAGAATGAGTTCCTATTTGTAAAGAATTGTATTGCTTGCTAGCCGTCGTAAGAATTAATATTATTATAATTTGCTATGTGGTTATTTTATAGTACAATAGCACATTATCCATGTAATTATAGAAATTGAATGTTATCTTTGAAATGATTTCACTGTGAGAAATTAATATGAATATTTGATTATTTGTGTACGCTTGTGGGAGTGTAGTGTACAGATATACATCTGGTTGTCGTAGTATTATAAGTACAACGAGATTATATATATATATATATTAGATATTCCTTTGTGATATGATGTATGGATATATGATATCGTGCTATTACCCCATTGGTTCCCTGTAAGAGTGTGTGGGAATTTCGATGTGTATGTATGCGTGTCCTAAAACGTAATAGCCTTATCTGATGGTTAATGGATGATTTAGTGTGAGGTGAGATTTGATAAATCATATGTTAACGCCTTGTGATTTTCACAGGAAGCTTCGGGTGACAGACTAATGAGTGGTCCCAGTGTCTCCGTTATAGACGGAAGGAAGAGAAGAAAAGAGGGAAATCTGAAGAGAAAGTTTCGGGGGACAGACCAGGAAAAGTGTCCCCAATTGTTGTGATAAAGGAAGGAAGGAAAGTGAAGGGAGGAGAGAAATCGGGAGAGGTGAAATTCAGGAAGAGCGGAAGGATAGGATAATAGATGAGTACAACCAAAGGCCAGGTGGAAAATCGAACTCACACTGAAAATCATAAGATGAAATAGGCTATCACTTAGAGGACAAGTGATTATGTGACATTTAACTTTATAGGTTTCATTAAATTGTTATTGTTGAATTTCATCTTCGTGTTATATATATATAACTGGGGGCTCAGAGCCGTATACCTATTTGATCTTTAATCTAAATTTAAATTCACGAGCCAGGTGGAACTTCTATAATATTTTAATTAATATTTTGGAAGTACCCCACCCCAACCTTTGCAGAACGCTACAGTGGGCGCTTTCGTCCGGGATTTGAATTAGACATAAAGATTAGTTTAAAGACCTAAAGTTTATTTGTTAGGGGTATTAATGAACAGCGTGAAACAGTTGTGAGTTATTTTCCATCCTGTGTATTTTGAATTTTTATGATTTTCTCATCTTATGTTTGTTATATTTGATATTTGCATGCTTTGTAGATCTTTAATTACCTGCAGTAATTGTGAAGCGATGATCGAACGAACATCTTACCTGAACGGAATTAGTTGCTATCGACAGGTAAGTATTTAAACTTGTATTACAAGTATCTGTGTATTGTTAGAATATTGAGACAAGGTATCACTTTACATTAGTTATAATGGCCACCGAAAGGCAAATGATAAAGGAATATCGAGCTATGGGGTCGGAAGATCTTGGATACGAGGGAGATCGCCTGGCTGCATTTATCGAAGAAAGAATCAAAGAATGGAAGGCAGAGAAAGCGCTGACAAAGAAAGCAGCGGAGAGAGAAAGAGAGAGAGAGAAAGAACTAGAGCTAGCCAAGATAACAGCGGACCAGGAGCTAGAGAAAGCCAGACTCGCCCACACTCTAGAGATGGAAAAGGTGAGAGTTGAAGCTAGGACCAACGGACGGGACGACGCCAGTACAAGCTCTGGAACGACCGGCCGACCATTCATCGACCACCGGATGGTCCAGATCAACATGCCACGCTTCAATGACAGGGAGGAGGCTATTGACAATTTTCTCGTGCAGTTCGAGAAACTCGCACACGCTCATAAGGTCCCTGAACAGCACTGGGCCATAAATGTCTCAGCCTTTTTGCAAGGTGCAGCTCGGGAAGTCTACCACGGCTAAGCTGCAGAAGAGGCTGATGACTACAATGCCCTCAAGAAGGCCCTTCTCTGCCATTATCGGCTGACCGCCGAAACTTACCGGAAACTTTTTCGGGACTCGGCAAAAAAGGTAACCGAGACCCACTCTCAATTCCACAACCGTGTTCGAAGTTTATTTGAGAAGTGGATGAAAATGGCTGAAGTCAAACGTTCGTACGAGGGGCTACGCGAGGTTATACTCAAAGAACATGTCCTGAGTACTTACCGTCGCGAGTTGACAGTCTTCCTAGCAGAGAGGGAGCACCGTACGCTCGAAGAGATCGCTAACATGGCGGAGCGATATGAACAGGCGCACTCGAAGAGTGGAGTTTCCGGGTGCGCGGATCGACCCCGACCCTCTGAGTCGCGTCGTATGGGGGAGGTTGAGCCGGCTGTCCGCAACCGTCAGGGTGACGGGAAGGTCGAAGGGACACCTGCAGGTAGGGATGCCACCTATCGACCTGGACAGGCCTCACCCCCGAAACCAGGACTTGCAAGTCGGCGAGGGCCGCCTTACGTGTTTTAACTGCAAGCGCCTGGGGCATGTTGCCAGGGACTGTCCCAAGGGCAGGCCGACCCAGGTGAATGTCGTTGCTAGGAAGGAGTGCGTGCCGGAAGCGAGTCGCAACCCAGCTAACCTTGCGGCCGCAACTGTCAACGGAGAAGGTGTCACCATCTTGTATGACATCGGGTGTAGCGCCCCAGTACTTGTCGACAAGAAATACGTCAAGCCTGAGGATTATACCGGGGAGGTAATTGAAGTTCAGTACGCGAACAGAGCGCGTGACTCATTGCCAGTGGCTGTCATTGACCTCGATTCACAGTATGTGAAGGGGAAAATTGAAGCTGCGTGCTTAGATGGACTATCACATGACGTCATACTGGGATGCCGTTATGTGCTACCCCAGCCGAACCCCGAAACCTGCACACCGATGCCAGTGAGTGCTGTAGAGACCAGGTCCAAGAGCCGACAGACGAAAGCGAAGCCGATCCAAGTTACAGCGACACCGGTGAGTAACGTACTTCCAGCCGAGTTGAGGAAGTTCCAACAGGGAAACGCAACTCTGGCGCAGTTGCACAAACACGCTGAAGCGGGAACAGAAAGAGAGACCGTCAGCGATTTTGTTGTCACCACGGTAGTGACACGAGGAACACCTAATTTGCCTATTTTACCATCAAGGGTCATGTCCGACTCCGAAAACCAACCGGAGAGGTCGGTAAAGGCTGGAAAGAAAGTAATAGCGACGAAGGTCACCGGTACAGTAAAATGGTTCAACGTAAAAAGCGGATATGGCTTTATCAATAGGGATGACACCAAGGAAGATGTGTTTATCCACCAAACAGCCATTATCAAGAACAACCCCAGGAAATATCTTCGAAATGTTGGGGATGGTGAGACTGTAGAATTTGACGTAGTGGAGGGGGAAAAGGGCAACGAAGCTGCTAACGTCACTGGACCTGGTGGAACCAATGTCCAGGGTAGCAAATATGCTGCAGAACGGCGTAGTTATCGTAGATTCTACAGGAGGAGACCAGTCCAACAGTACCAGGAGGAGGAACCTGAAGAGCAACGCCAGTTTAGTGGTCCACCTAGACGCAGGCTATATTTTCGTCGCTACTATGATGGCTATGCAAGACCTTATTTCCGCAGTTACTATCAGGGTCCACGCAATTACTTTGGCATACCACCTGCTGGTGATGGACAGGGATTCCGTGGACGAGGGCGTGACAGAGGTAGAGGGCGCGGAAGTGGAGAATACCGTCATAAGGGTACAGAGAACGTAGGCGCTGATTTCATGAGCAGAAGCGCTGAAATTTAATAATCACTCTGTATATATATATTCATGTTTTATTCGTGTAGTGCCACGATGATTTTGTTTTATTCGTGTATTTTCACGATGATTTTAGTTTTAATCGTATTGTAAAGCCTTTGCATTTGGAGTAATTTTGAGGGAATAAAATCCCGATTTTATTCTCAAGCGTGGGGGAATGTGGCGTTGCCCGACTCAAAATTAAATTAGAACCATGTGTTATCAAGTAAGTCGGACAAGCCACTGTTTATTGTTGCACATGACCGCAGGCTAACACCATCCCTTACGTAAGTTGCCATAGTTAAGAGAGGAAGCTGACCAAAAGCCCGTCAGAAGTTTAATTAGCACCCTTGGACTGGGAGGATGTTTTGTACATCAAAGAAGCTACCAGAAGGAGTGGGCGTGCCTTATCTTCTGGACACGCTGACTGACCGCCAGATTGAATACGTCGAGTGGATAGGGCCCCAGCGCTACCCAATCAGAATCGAGGAAGGGGTGGGACCCTGATTTATTTTAAAATATAATATCTTTAACCGGCCGGCTAACTTTAGTTTCCGATTACCCGTTAAGGAGGATTGTCTGTAAAGAATTGGAACTCCGTAGCCACACGTTAATTGGCGGCAAAAGCTTAGAACAGAACTCTAAGTATAGCTTCTAAAAAGGTCAGTGAGCTATTTGTTTGATCTTTGCTTTCTGCTACTGCATTTAATTGTAGATCGTTATATATACGTATTATTACTAAAATCGTAGTAGGAATAATTATTTGTGATGTTGATATGTTTGTATATTTGAAGAATGAGTTCCTATTTGTAAAGAATCGTATTGCTTGCTAGCCGTCGTAAGAATTAATATTATTATAATTTGCTATGTGGTTATTTTATAGTACAATAGCACATTATCCATGTAATTATAGAAATTGAATGTTATCTTTGAAATGATTTCACTGTGAGAAATTAATATGAATATTTGATTATTTGTGTACGCTTGTGGGAGTGTAGTGTACAGATATACATCTGGTTGTCGTAGTATTATAAGTACAACGAGATTATATATATATATTAGATATTCCTTTGTGATATGATGTATGGATATATGATATCGTGCTATTACCCCATTGGTTCCCTGTAAGAGTGCGTGGGAATTTCGATGTGTATGTATGCGTGTCCTAAAACGTAATAGCCTTATCTGATGGTTAATGGATGATTTAGTGTGAGGTGAGATTTGATAAATCATATGTTAACGCCTTGTGATTTTCACAGGAAGCTTCGGGGGACAGACTAATGAGTGGTCCCAGTGTCTCCGTTATAGACGGAAGGAAGAGAAGAAAAGAGGGAAATCTGAAGAGAAAGTTTCGGGGGACAGACCAGGAAAAGTGTCCCCAATTGTTGTGATAAAGGAAGGAAGGAAAGTGAAGGGAGGAGAGAAATCGGGAGAGGTGAAATTCAGGAAGAGCGGAAGGATAGGATAATAGATGAGTACAACCAAAGGCCAGGTGGAAAATCGAACTCACACTGAAAATCATAAGATGAAATAGGCTATCACTTAGAGGACAAGTGATTATGTGACATTTAACTTTATAGGTTTCATTAAATTGTTATTGTTGAATTTCATCTTCGTGTTATATATATATAACTGGGGGCTCAGAGCCGTATACCTATTTGATCTTTAATCTAAATTTAAATTCACGAGCCAGGTGGAACTTCTATAATACTTTAATTAATATTTTGGAAGTACCCCACCCCAACCTTTGCAGAACGCTACAGTGGGCGCTTTCGTCCGGGATTTGAATTAGACATGAATATTAGTTTAAAGACCTAAAGATTATTTGTTAGGGGTATTAATGAGCAGCGTGAAACAGTTGTGAGTTATTTTCCATCCTGTGTATTTTGAATTTTTATGATTTTCTCATCTTATGTTTGTTATATTTGATATTTGCATGCTTTGTAGATCTTTAATTACCTGCAGTAATTGTGAAGCGGTGATCGAACGAACATCTTACCTGAACGGAATTAGTTGCTATCGACAGGTAAGTATTTAAACTTGTATTACAAGTATCTGTGTATTGTTAGAATATTGAGACAAGGTATCACTTTACATTAGTTATAATGGCCACCGAAAGGCAAATGATAAAGGAATATCGAGCTATGGGGTCGGAAGATCTCGGATACGAGGGAGATCGCCTGGCTGCATTTATCGAAGAAAGAATCAAAGAATGGAAGGCAGAGAAAGCGCTGGCAAAGGAAGCAGCGGAGAGAGAAAGAGAGAGAGAGAAAGAACTAGAGCTAGCCAAGATAACAGCGGACCAGGAGCTAGAGAAAGCCAGACTCGCCCACACTCTAGAGATGGAAAAGGTGAGAGTTGAAGCTAGGACCAACGGACGGGACGACGCCAGTACAAGCTCTGGAACGACCGGCCGACCATTCATCGACCACCGGATGGTCCAGATCAACATGCCACGCTTCAATGACAGGGAGGAGGCTATTGACAATTTTCTCGTGCAGTTCGAGAAACTCGCACACGCTCATAAGGTCCCTGAACAGCACTGGGCCATAAATGTCTCAGCCTTTTTGCAAGGTGCAGCTCGGGAAGTCTACCACGGCTTAGCTGCAGAAGAGGCTGATGACTACAATGCCCTCAAGAAGGCCCTTCTCTGCCATTATCGGCTGACCACCGAAACTTACCGGAAACTTTTTCGGGACTCGGCAAAAAAGGTAACCGAGACCCACTCTCAATTCCACAACCGTGTTCGAAGTTTATTTGAGAAGTGGATGAAAATGGCTGAAGTCAAACGTTCGTACGAGGGGCTACGCGAGGTTATACTCAAAGAACATGTCCTGAGTACTTACCGTCGCGAGTTGACAGTCTTCCTAGCAGAGAGGGAGCACCGTACGCTCGAAGAGATCGCTAACATGGCGGAGCGATATGAACAGGCGCACTCAAAGAGTGGAGTTTCCGGGTGCGCGGATCGACCCCGACCCTCTGAGTCGCGTCGTATGGGGGAGGTTGAGCCGGCTGTCCGCAACCGTCAGGGTGACGGGAAGGTCGAAGGGACACCTGCAGGTAGGGATGCCACCTATCGACCTGGACAGGCCTCACCCCCGAAACCAGGACTTGCAAGTCGGCGAGGGCCGCCGACGTGTTTTAACTGCAAGCGCCTGGGGCATGTTGCCAGGGACTGTCCCAAGGGCAGGCCGACCCAGGTGAATGTCGTTGCTAGGAAGGAGTGCGTGCCGGAAGCGAGTCGCAACCCAGCTAACCTTGCGGCCGCAACTGTCAACGGAGAAGGTGTCACCATCTTGTATGACATCGGGTGTAGCGCCCCAGTACTTGTCGACAAGAAATACGTCAAGCCTGAGGATTATACCGGGGAGGTAATTGAAGTTCAGTACGCGAACAGAGCGCGTGACTCATTGCCAGTGGCTGTCATTGACCTCGATTCACAGTATGTGAAGGGGAAAATTGAAGCTGCGTGCTTAGATGGACTATCACATGACGTCATACTGGGATGCCGTTATGTGCTACCCCAGCCGAACCCCGAAACCTGCACACCGATGCCAGTGAGTGCTGTAGAGACCAGGTCCAAGAGCCGACAGACGAAAGCGAAGCCGATCCAAGTTACAGCGACACCGGTGAGTAACGTACTTCCAGCCGAGTTGAGGAAGTTCCAACAGGGAAACGCAACTCTGGCGCAGTTGCACAAACACGCTGAAGCGGGAACAGAAAGAGAGACCGTCAGCGATTTTGTTGTCACCACGGTAGTGACACGAGGAACACCTAATTTGCCTATTTTACCATCAAGGGTCATGTCCGACTCCGAAAACCAACCGGAGAGGTCGGTAAAGGCTGGAAAGAAAGTAATAGCGACGAAGGTCACCGGTACAGTAAAATGGTTCAACGTAAAAAGCGGATATGGCTTTATCAATAGGGATGACACCAAGGAAGATGTGTTTATCCACCAAACAGCCATTATCAAGAACAACCCCAGGAAATATCTTCGAAATGTTGGGGATGGTGAGACTGTAGAATTTGACGTAGTGGAGGGGGAAAAGGGCAACGAAGCTGCTAACGTCACTGGACCTGGTGGAACCAATGTCCAGGGTAGCAAATATGCTGCAGAACGGCGTAGTTATCGTAGATTCTACAGGAGGAGACCAGTCCAACAGTACCAGGAGGAGGAGCCTGAAGAGCAACGCCAGTTTAGTGGTCCACCTAGACGCAGGCTATATTTTCGTCGCTACTATGATGGCTATGCAAGACCTTATTTCCGCAGTTACTATCAGGGTCCACGCAATTACTTTGGCATACCACCTGCTGGTGATGGACAGGGATTCCGTGGACGAGGGCGTGACAGAGGTAGAGGGCGCGGAAGTGGAGAATACCGTCATAAGGGTACAGAGAACGTAGGCGCTGATTTCATGAGCAGAAGCGCTGAAATTTAATAATCACTCTGTATATATATATTCATGTTTTATTCGTGTAGTGCCACGATGATTTTGTTTTATTCGTGTATTTTCACGATGATTTTAGTTTTAATCGTATTGTAAAGCCTTTGCATTTGGAGTAATTTTGAGGGAATAAAATCCCGATTTTATTCTCAAGCGTGGGGGAATGTGGCGTTGCCCGACTCAAAATTAAATTAGAACCATGTGTTATCAAGTAAGTCGGACAAGCCACTGTTTATTGTTGCACATGACCGCAGGCTAACACCATCCCTTACGTAAGTTGCCATAGTTAAGAGAGGAAGCTGACCAAAAGCCCGTCAGAAGTTTAATTAGCACCCTTGGACTGGGAGGATGTTTTGTACATCAAAGAAGCTACCAGAAGGAGTGGGCGTGCCTTATCTTCTGGACACGCTGACTGACCGCCAGATTGAATACGTCGAGTGGATAGGGCCCCAGCGCTACCCAATCAGAATCGAGGAAGGGGTGGGACCCTGATTTATTTTAAAATATAATATCTTTAACCGGCCGGCTAACTTTAGTTTCCGATTACCCGTTAAGGAGGATTGTCTGTAAAGAATTGGAACTCCGTAGCCACACGTTAATTGGCGGCAAACGCTTAGAACAGAACTCTAAGTATAGCTTCTAAAAAGGTCAGTGAGCTATTTGTTTGATCTTTGCTTTCTGCTACTGCATTTAATTGTAGATCGTTATATATACGTATTATTACTAAAATCGTAGTAGGAATAATTATTTGTGATGTTGATATGTTTGTATATTTGAAGAATGAGTTCCTATTTGTAAAGAATCGTATTGCTTGCTAGCCGTCGTAAGAATTAATATTATTATAATTTGCTATGTGGTTATTTTATAGTACAATAGCACATTATCCATGTAATTATAGAAATTGAATGTTATCTTTGAAATGATTTCACTGTGAGAAATTAATATGAATATTTGATTATTTGTGTACGCTTGTGGGAGTGTAGTGTACAGATATACATCTGGTTGTCGTAGTATTATAAGTACAACGAGATTATATATATATTAGATATACTTATGTGATATGATGTATGGATATATGATATCGTGCTATTACCCCATTGGTTCCCTGTAAGAGTGTGTGGGAATTTCGATGTGTATGTATGCGTGTCCTAAAACGTAATAGCCTTATCTGATGGTTAATGGATGATTTAGTGTGAGGTGAGATTTGATAAATCATATGTTAACGCCTTGTGATTTTCACAGGAAGCTTCGGGTGACAGACTAATGAGTGGTCCCAGTGTCTCCGTTATAGACGGAAGGAAGAGAAGAAAAGAGGGAAATCTGAAGAGAAAGTTTCGGGGGACAGACCAGGAAAAGTGTCCCCAATTGTTGTGATAAAGGAAGGAAGGAAAGTGAAGGGAGGAGAGAAATCGGGAGAGGTGAAATTCAGGAAGAGCGGAAGGATAGGATAATAGATGAGTACAACCAAAGGCCAGGTGGAAAATCGAACTCACACTGAAAATCATAAGATGAAATAGGCTATCACTTAGAGGACAAGTGATTATGTGACATTTAACTTTATAGGTTTCATTAAATTGTTATTGTTGAATTTCATCTTCGTGTTATATATATATAACTGGGGGCTCAGAGCCGTATACCTATTTGGTCTTTAATCTAAATTTAAATTCACGAGCCAGGTGGAACTTCTATAATATTTTAATTAATATTTTGGAAGTACCCCACCTCAACCTTTGCAGAACGCTACAGTACCTATGGCTTAATTATATAAACAAAATTACAATATAAGTAACAAAGTTACGGAATTTATGATGTATTCCAAACTAAAAACTCAAACGCAGATTCTTCAGTTGGCAACTTCAACTTTATTAATGCGCACATTACCCCGCCCATATAAATTTGATTTTAGTCGCGACTAAGACATCACTATCGAAAGAAAATGGCATTTTGGTCTTTTACTTAATTTGAAATTTAGATTCAAACTGTGAATGAATGAGCATTACAACAACGTTTCCATTTAGTCTAGAATGAATAGATTTGTGGTATTTTTTGTCGATTCTGATAAACGTCGAGATAATGACTGGATTTATATGTGTCAACTCTAAATGAAGAACATCTGACGTATCAGCAGCAAAGCATAATAATGTTATTGTTTGATGGAAATGTGCATATTTCAGTTACGAATGCAGTCCCGAAGAGGAAATTTTAGACCTAAATAAGACAATGTCCTGAAATTGGCATAGAGACCCCGGTTCTGGACCTCTAGTTGTATTCTACGCGAGTTTTAGTAGTGGTGCATACGATTGTACTTCCACCTGTATTCTGGGTAAACTAAAGGTAGGGACTTGTAGAAAAACATCTGTAATTTTACAATAAACCGTTGAAGGGAATTACGTCTTCCTCGTATTTCCTTTGGTGGAGAACATAATCTAAATGTTAGTTTAAATTATTAGAGATAAGACACTGACAAAACTTTAGTTTGGTTGCGATATCCTAACACTACTTTCGCTAGGTCAATTGCGATATCGGTGTTACTGACTTACTGTAAGGCGAAGACTACAAACTGGTATTTACTCCGCACACAAGCGAACGGAGCAAGAGTGGAACCAGGGGAGGAAGTAGGTGATGTACCGCTTTCCAAAAGTGAATGCAAAATAAACAGCAAAGTTTCATATATATATATATATATATATATATATATATATATATATATATATATATATATATATAACAATTGGATGATTACAATTAAGATCTGGGAAATTTAAAATGCATGAGCTTTCGGGGACACCGCCCCTTCGGCTCACACCAGGAGTCCATCAGACTAAGATATGTGATAGAATACTTGAGTCGCTATCCTATAGAGGGTTTCACTGTTGCAACGGAGTTACTGATCGTAGCGCCTAAAATTAACCCCCTTAGCTCCAATGCGCATGCCCACAAAAAAATTTCAGTTCCGGATAGTTTACTGTTCTACACTTGATTAGCGATACATAAAGTCAACAAAAGATATACAATGAATCAATTATACATGTCAAACTAATTTTGTTCATACTAGGAGAATAATCAGATAATTAGATTCGGTGTCCATGCTTACATTATATCAGATAATTAAATATACACTTTTCATACTTTAAGAATGTAAATTAATTAAATTTAATACACTGTCCATATGTATATTATACCTGATAATATAGATTCATTATCCATAATTTCAGATACATTTGTAGGAGCATTACACCGTGCTCTCCTATTTTAAACATTTATTGAACATTTTTGGATGCATAACTTTAAAGAAAACAATCTCAACAGTTTGCATTTTTTATATGTTGATATATCTTTCTTTCTCAGTTACTTTCGCAAGGCTGATAGTTCGTTCATAACACGAGTTAAGAAAGTTATAACACAAGCAGCTGATATGTAATGCTAAATATTTTAAATCAGAAAAGTTTTTTTTTTAATTTTAAAAATGGAACTATATTAATGTACTCAGATGAATTTGACAAAGCAATAATTACATTAGCTATCATAAAGGAGTGCAATTATTGCTGATGGAATATTTATTCAAGGTTTGGGTGTAAAATGTGTACAGTATTCAGATTAATGACATTTTAACTTGTTTCATTTTCGTTTAGAATTTTGAAACATCAAATATCGGACGGTACATGCAATAACTCTCAAATTTGCTGGGGTCTTTAGACAAGATTTCTGATTGCCACCTGCAAATTCATTTAGAACAGCCTTCTAAAAGTTAGATTATTTCTGTTTAACTTTCCTTGCATTAAAGATGTAAGTTTTAAAAATACAATTATTTCATATATTTCGTCCTATTACCTTGGTTCATCTTTTAAATCAATATTAATCAACGTGACAGGATGTAAAATTGCAAACAGAATGATTTTTTTATAAAAAAAAAAAGAGACTGCTTGTAAGAAAAAGCCATACAAGTCAGTAATAAATGGATACTAAAACATATTCATCTTTGTTGTCTTTATCTATCAGTCACTCGTTCTATCTTAGCATCATATTATACTAGTTTTTGACCTGGAGTATGTTTATGTAATATACCTATGCGAACACATTCATTCGAGGGTATACATACCCAATGCACTAGATGAAATGTGACAGACACACATACAGACAGACAGGCAGATAGGTGAGAACCACATGTCATATACATGCATAGTGTTTAACATGGATATTTCTCCAAATAACATACTCTAAAATTTCCATCCGTTCAAGGAAATAAAATTAGAATAATCGTCAAGGAGACCCGTAATGCGCCTGTCTGTTCAAGCACGGTTGACATTTGTGCATTTTGAAAGCAACTGAAGTTATTGAATGAAAAAATATAATTAACATTAATACAAATGCAACAGTCTAAATCAATAGTAAAAGAACCTTAAAAAGTTAGAATTTTTTGTGTTGTCGTTCAACATCAACTTACTGCTATGATTAAAGCTGTAAAGAAATAAACATATTCTCAATATTCGTCAAGCGAGATAAATTGCAAGAAACTTTTTACGCAGCGATACACTTTGCACAATCAAATAATACAAACTAGTACATAATGTAGTAATGGAAAGATAATGAAGATCTGAAATGGACAGGGAACATTTATTTAAAACCTGGCTGCAGTGCAAGTTACTGAATAAAATTAAAGATGTAACAACAATTTATCAAATATTGATATATATATTTTTTTAATACAGTGCGATATTGATCCTGGTTGCAAAATTTGAGCGGTTTGTCACATTTTCTTGATCCATGTCTGCCGTCTTTAATTATTGAACTATCCGGAAGTTAGCTGCACCGATACGCCCTCTGGTGAGCTAGTAACCGTGAAACCCCCTATAAGACCCAAAATATATCACTAGATACAAAACTGTCTTGCGTTTCAAAACAAACAAAAAATATTCTATGTCTTTATTCATAAAGTATCGTTTACCTGGCTCTGAACTGTAGAAACTATCAATCGCACGTACACTGGTGATGTTTCCTTCAGAGGTACGAAGCGAGAGTATAACCTGACAGTTGTAACCAGCAGGGTTGTCATGGTCAATGTTTCTGAGGGACAAACAGTAGGTTCCTTTGGACCCACCACGCAAACTGCGTGGTATTGTGAACAGGTACTCCCTGGAATAAAAAAAAGTAAAAACTTTGTCAATTTGGCGGATAAATGTATAATTCAATAGAGACTCAGAACAGCTAATAAACATCATGTAATTTGAATTACTGTCTATCTTGCCATAAATGTCACCTCGCAAGAAATATATTTTAAACATCAACTATACACAAACTTACAGCATAAATTAAACTCAAACAAGCAGCCACCTTACCTTAAAGCCACTTTTATGTTCTTTTAAGACAGGTTTAGCTCGAGTGCAATGCGAAATATGCAGATTTAATAGCATGCATTGTTACTGTTAAAAACCACTACTGTATTCAGATTAGACTGAGCATGCAATTCGTCGTGACACAATTGTAATTCAAAAGTATTCAAAAGTAGAGAACGTATCCATTTTACTCCAGTTGTATTGTTTTTGCCATATTGAAACGGAAACAAATGCAACTAGCTGTAAAGTTATTGTGAAACCCAATGTTAGCGTTTCTAGGTAAGTCTATAACTTCCCCCAAAAGGCGACACACAGTGTTCCACAAGAAATTCTCTGATAAAGTACAAATATTGCTAACCTTATAAATTAAGACAAATACATTTTTGTATTTACACAAAATGGTATTTGCTGTCTACAAAACAAGAATTAGTAGTTGGATTCTGGTCATTATGTATTATATGGTGAAGGTAACAGCCGACAAACAAGGCGGATAACTTGTTAGTCTATTGTGTTATAGACAACTTTCTAATTCAAGTCACAGTTGAGACAATGGCTATACAACAACAACAACGAAACAGCGTTATCAGCTGCAGTAACACGCAGTGACAGTTCTAAACCTGTATTTCAAAACGTTTTGAGCACGAAACTCGGTCATGGCCATATCCAAATTAGACACAGAACACTTGTAATATATCTACATCACTGATAATTCATCAGTCTGCCAGGCTAGTCCAGGTTATTACAATCATAAAAGTTTAAGGAATCAAACTTTCTAATTAAAGTTACTTACTGTTAAGGTCTTGATATTATGAGCTTGACCACGAGTCTTCTGAACAAGGTTTGGAGAAAACGGAGTTTGCAGTTAGTTGTGCATTATACATGATCAAACGTTTTAACCAGACATTTATTATGTCATTTTATACTGTATCCTCTACCACAAAGCGAAGAAAGAGATTATTTTGCTTAAGCATGTCTATTTAGCTTAAATATGTAACACAGTCTAATATGCATAATACCCTTTTAAGGTATGTCTAACTCTGCGAACTTGTCATATTGCATTTAATTGTCGTGAGGGGGGGGGGACATTTTGGAGACTACATATTCCGGTACTTAAAACACTTTAAAACAAAATTAGCTCTGATTTGTAATTAAAAAGAACTAATAATGACCATTTTATTAGAAGAAAACAAATTTCTTAAGGTAAACTAAATAGAATATCCTGCCATACCCAAAATGCTAGTTTTGGCAGAATAATTAGTTATGCAAATTCAAATAGTGAAAGCATGAAATCAAAATGTGTTATTCAGTTTTATTGCAATTGCAATTCTTATGGGTAGGCAGAAACATCTTTGTTTTGGCTATCCATTAATTATTACAGAATTAAATTTTACAAAACAAGAAGTACGTGGCTAATTTGTACCACATATTGTTTAGTCCGATTCAAAATGAAATACTTTTCAAATGGTAAAATTATAAATTACTAATTACTACCTAATGAAAGAGATATACTCAAATGTGTAGGTGCTGGTTTAAATTGTTATTATAATTGTTATTTTTATTTAGATTTTCATTAACAGAAAGAAAAGCACAAGTGAGATGTATCCTAATCCATGAGTCGGTTTTGTGAAGTTTAAAATCTGCTACATTGCAAGGAACAATAATAACTAAATAGTAGAGTTTGAGCATCGAAAGAGGGATATTTGCAACTGAGATTTGAAAATACAACTTTTACAGTATTAAACGATATAATATGGAGAAGTCTGTCATTTCACTTGTGGGAAGGCCGCTCTTACCGCTTGCATGATGTTCGGATGTACGCTAGCAGAAAGCCAGTTTTGTTTTGTCCTCTTTTTATTATTGCCAGCTAATTTAGGAAAAACAGACTCTTAAGGCAGCAACTGGTGTAAGTGGCACTTAATAGTCAATTATCATATACTTGTGCCGTACTCATGTGTCAGTTTGTTTCTACAGATAAGCTTCTAGTTAATATTATTAGGGGGAAAAACCTCAGTGAAAAAAAAAACGGTTAGAATGACTAATAAAAGTTATCAGTCTTATCGAATTTATCTCAACTGGATCAGTATGGAGACGAGAGAGGAAGAGAGAATGAAACTAAGGTGTTTATACAGTAATTCATGTTTTCATATTATTATTATTATTATTATGGATACATGCCAGAGTTTCATAACAAATATAAAGAACGATAAGCCTCAGCTGTTCTGTTGGCACATGATCCAAAAACCTAAATAATACTATAAAAAGAAATGAAGAAGAAGAAGAAGAAGAAGAAGAAGAAGAAGAAGAAACATCCATGGCTGGACTGGGACTTAATCTTGTAAATCTAATCGGGAACACTACCACCTCTGCGATCCAAATAGATGCATATGAGAAAGCATTGTATGGCTAAGCCGAGTGCAAAACAAATTACAGCATATTTTCAGTAGTAAAAACAACTTATTTTACTAGACTTGAATTTGCTTGAGTTACACAGATAAATGAGTAAGGAGGAATGTATTACAGTTAAATATGTCAGTCATGCAAGATGCATTGGGAGGACGTATTTGTTCTTCTCTCTATTCACAAAAAGTGGCAAAAATGGACAATTAAAATATATAAGCTGTACACGTAATTATACTTCATGGGCAACAACTTTAACAAAAAATATACTTACGAGTTCACGCATGACATCCACAGCAAAGAAAAAAGACTTGTTAAAATCGAAGCTTCCTTGGTCTTCATTTCTGGCTGGTAGTCCGCTCTGCTAAACTTGACTCTAATTAACCTATTAATAGCAACCACATCTAATCTTAATTACTCCGCAAGAAAAATATAGTCCGACAATAAAAGGCTTACTTTTGCTTATGAATATCCATAAATTCCATGTCGTGGGTAATTATTTATTGTTGAATAAAACGTAATTTTGCTTTTAGGGAGAATATGTCAGTATATTAAGGAGCAAAAACAATTACTGCTGAGTATGAACACAATTCCAACATTACTTCAGTACTTCAGACTTCAGCCCAAACTCATCAACACTTGTGTAGGGGCCATATCAAAAGTTTTTAAAGATTAATGGTACATCAGCATAATCCAGTGTGTGTGTGTGTGTGTGTGTGTGTATGTGTGTGTATGTATGTATGTATATATATACATGAAATAAATCCTCTTTTGTACATTTATATAATTACAACTAATAATTAAAAGAATTTACTTTCAATTAAGGATTAAATATCAACATGCATTCAAAATAATTTAAACAATTTTGGTAAGTGGACATATGATCAACGTGACCTTTAATATGTTGCTACGTATATCTGTTTTAATTTAATATTGTTTGTTACTTTAAAATTCTTTTATATCTTTAATTACATGCTATGATGATGTTTATTCCAAAAATTGGTTGACCGAAGTATTATTTGGTAAACAAGTAATGTTGATCTAGATATTGACCTTTATTCAAGGTTAGTGTCGACAACGTAAACAGGTTTCAATTATATTTTAAAAGGATTGGTTGTTGTCAAGGTCAAGATGGGACTAGTGAAGAAGTAAACAACTTTTTATTCTTAAATACGTGATATAAACGATCACGTAACTCCTTCCCCTCTCCCCTTCGTAATTTCTCAATTTGGGGATTTTGTTCGTAATTGCATATTAGAATACTAAATATAATCTTTGTTTTAGAGAAATATATTCAGTTTGGGGCTTTAACAGATAACGTTAAGTCATTTTCTTTTGTTGTAGCCACGTTTTTGAGTCCATGTTAACAATTCTTCAGTTAAGTTGGATTTAAAGGATTAATTCGTATCTCTGAAAATATTAAATAATTGCACAGTCTTTCTAGAAAAGAGAATATTTGAATGTTTCTAATGTGATGAGAGTCCATTAAGGAAAGGTAAAAACTTAAAGAACACTAGTATTTGCTTGTGTACAACGCCAAATGAACTGTTCTTTTCTATTTAATTAACCATTGTATATTTCCAACGCAAATATGCATATTGTATGAGAGTTAAGAGGATACTATGTTTTCTCCCTAACGTAGGATAATTGCATTCTGTCCAGATGTTTTTATACTCCCTAACGTAGGCTTATTGCATTCTCTATCCTCTCTGTCCAGACGTTTTTATACTCCCTAACGTAGGATAATTGCATTCTCTATCCTTTCTGTCCAGATGTTTTTATATTCCCTAACGTAGGATAATTGCTTTCTCTATCCTCTCTGTCCAGATGCTTTTATACTCCCTAACGTATGATAATTGCTTTCTCTATCATCTCTGGCCTGATGTTTTTATTCTCCCTAACGTAGAATAATTGCATTTCCTATCCTCTCTGTCCAGGTGTTTTTATACTCCCTAACGTAGAATAATTGCATTTCCTATCCTCTCTGTCCATATGTTTTTATGCTCCCTAAAGTAGGCGATTGCATTTCCTATATTTTCATGGTCTTATACGTAGAATAATTAAATTTCATATCCTCTGTCCAGATGTTTATATCCTCCCTAAAGTAGAATAATTAAATTTCCTGTCTTCTCTATCCAGATGTTTTTATGCTCCCTAACGTAGGATAATTTCCTATCCGCTCTGTCCAGATTTTTTATCTTCTTCCTCTCTGTCCAAAAGTTTGTATACTCCCTAACGTAGGATAATTGCATTCCGATCCTCTCTGTCCAGAGTTCAGATGTTTGTATACTTCCAAACGTAAGATATCTGCATTTCCTATCCTCTCTGTCCATATGCTTTTCGAAAACTCTGTCATATTCAAACTTTAAAGGATGAGAACTAATTCTTGATTTGCAAAGGAATTACTTGTTTTTCATTAAATATTGTAATATCACAATAGTGTTCTTTTCTGAAGTTACGGTCTGTTTTCAAATAAGTTTATAATGTACTACTAAGAGAGTGTAGCCACTTTTGAGAAGTCCGGAATGTGTATTATTTTGACTCCCACAGAGTATTCTTGTTGCTATTGAAGTGTTTTAATAGTTATTAACATTTTTGCGAGATAAGTTCTACTGACAAGTTCCGTTCTGGTCAAACAATGTTGTGTGCATTTTAGGTAACGATTCCTACCCCTAACAGGATGGCAACATTCGAACGTTGAACATTTACTTATAGTAATTAAACTTAGGAACTTAGAGGGTAACTTGTAAGCAACGCAATTGTCGTATATGTCCAGAAAAGAGAACATTGAGTTACTCCTACAAATAGCCAAACTGTTATTATAAAAGCTGAACACTTCAGATTCATAGAGCAACATAGTTTTGATAACCCCCCCCCCACTATATATATATATATATATATATATATATATATATATATATATATATATATATATATATATATATATATATATATATATATATATATATATATATAGAGAGAGAGAGAGAGAGAGAGAGAGAATATATATATATATATAAATATATATATATATATATATATATATATATAGAGAGAGAGAGAGAGAGAGAGAGAGAGAGAGACAGACAGACAGACAGATAGACAGACAAAGAAAGAGAGAGAGATAGCTTAATGTGAAGTATCGAATTTCGAATAGGCAGTGAAGGTTAAAGTTGAATGTGCCGAGCTTAAAGGTTTTATCACATTAAGACAAGGGGAGTATTTAGAAGGAGTCATTTCGACCTTTATTCTTAAGTCTCTGCAGGTCAGTCTTAAAACTTCAAAGGGCCAGTGTTCCGATTCAATTAAATTGACGGGATATTCTAAACCGGGTTTGAGAAAGAGACAGCTGAACTTCCGATCCGTGTCAAATAGTCATTCTTCAAAATGGAAAGTTATATCACGTAGTTCAGAGATTCTGACTGACGAAACAAATTTTTGTCTTAGAATTTTTTAAAATAGAAATCACTGCTTATGACTGGCCGAGCGAAATTAAGGAGTACGTCTTGGAACCAATGGTCATTTTAAAGTGACAACCTTGGCCGAAATTCTTTAGTCAGACGTTTCCTGAGAGAGAGAGAGAGAGAGAGAGAGAGAGAGAGAGAGAGAGAGAGAGAGAGAGAGAGAGAGACAGACAGACAGAGAGACAGACAGACAGACAGACAGAGGGGTGGGAAGGCCTAAACAGAATAGTGCTTTCCTTGCTAAACAAGGGAGGGACCAAGTGTCTGTCTTGCTAGAAAGACAATGTTTAGTGCCGGATACACAAGTTTTAAAACTAACAGCATTATTTTCCGAGGGAGAGGGGACTCGACAGTCAGGAGACGGTGTCTGAAAAAATGGGAGAAGGGACGAGTGAAGTCCGAAAGGGAAAGTGAGAAATAGCGAGTAAAATCTAGAAGTCCAAAAAGGACAAGGCAAGCGGAAATGGAAGACTCGATGAAATAGGAACGTTGGAACACAGGAAGGTGAGGCCATCAGTCGTGGACATTGCTCTCTTTTCACCACTCGTTATGGTAATGTAAAATCCACATTAAACACTGTTAATAAATTATGTTGATATTGTTTAAGCTGAATTGAAATTACCGATAATAATTTGTTTGATAAAATTTGTTAATTTTCGTTTACATGTATTGCATTATTCCTTCCCAACAGTCTTACCCAGTTCTCTATTGATAATCTATCTTTCACTCACATCGCGTCATAATATCGAGAGAAGTCATTCCCTACATAACGTAGCTAAATCCAATTACAACCCCTCTAAGCACGAGGGAGAACTGTACACTTAATATGAAAATAACAATGTGCATATCTGGGAATGATGCCTATTTGTTGCTAGATTGGTTGAGACAAATTTGTGGTTTAAACTATTAGAAAAGTCATACTGGTCATGTCTTCATTCAGTACCGACTAATTCAGTAACGGATATCTTTTTAAATTTGATAGCACATATCTTTAAATAGCGTATATTCACTTTATTTGGATCCTAACAAATCCACATTCCTTTGGAATGTCGTTATTTACACGCCCCGATAAACACAGAAAGCAACATTCAATGTTAAAAAACTTGGACAGTTTTAGAATAGGTCATCGTCGGTGTGTGATCCAGTACAAACCACGTTGAATGTCGCGTGTTGTGATGACACAATGAAAGCTATGCTATGTTGAGAAAAATAGTACTACCCTGTATTGTGGCGATCAGTGAGCCTTTTTGTCGCCGAATTTAACACCTGACCACGAATTGTAAAAGTCTATTGCGATAAAACATTTGTAACGAATGTTTCTTAATGACAGTTAAATTAAAGAATATTCAACAATTAGAACTGATAGACTTTGGTAAAACTGTAAGAGTATTTAACATTTAGAACAAGCTTTAGTATCTAATTTACGATAAATAAATGCTCTTACATGACCAAATCGACGTACACTACAGCAGTGTTCAAGAATAGCATTCACTAGATAAACACTGTTTAGCCGTTGGTTTGAAATATCATGCAAGATATTCCGGAAAGTGTTAGAAAAGGTGTAGTGTTGCAGTTCAGTGATAATACAATGAAAATAATCATTATCAAACTTGATAGCAAGATGGTTAAACAGTGCAGTATGGGGTAGGAATAAATTGTAGAAATTTACAGTACAATTTGATGCTCTAGTACACCACTTAACAATGTCGTTCTATAATGATCTATTATGACTGAGCACGAAGAGAGACATAATTTATAGAAAAGAAAGTTCAATTGAAAACAAAACACGGAGATTCTGTAGATGGTGTATCTGTCTGTAGCATCGTTATCCATAAGTGGAAGAAACAGATCCCAAATTATTGAAAATAAATATATCTGCTTAGCCGGTCATCTTGCTTTCTTTACAAGAGACATCTTTACCATGATCTTCAAAAATGCAGTTGTTTGCACAAATCAAAACATTTTGTTGCCTTTAGTTTCAGGAGTTTTCTTCCCGAAAAAGACCCATCTTTTTGTGGTTTGACCAATACGGTTATAGTTAAAAACCAGTTACTAAATCATATACTGCTCAAATATTTAAAAACAAACATCCTTTCTGTAAGAAAATAGTCTACCTAGAAAGCTTCTGTGAAGTTAATTGTATTGGGCAGTTTTCCATAAACACGGTCAACACATTTTACTTTTATGTCTAAACCCCTAATGGAAAATTAATAATATCGTTTGTACAACTACTTTTTCATTTTTCTTGTGTGAGTTTGAACTAGTAACGAGACAAATTGCCAGATGGGAAATTATATATTTATTTATATATGTAGAAATGAGTTCGGTTCTGTTCCAGTAAATGCAAGATTTTAAACACAGAGGCGTCCACGTAATTATTTCGGTGGAAAGGAAAACATGAGGTGCTCAGCTATCGAGTTTTACTGATTTATTCCAAAACATGTTTAGGGGCGAAATCCGGTGGTGTGCCCCCCCCCCCCCCCCCCCCCCGTCTTTATGTGTGGGCGCTAATGGTTAAGCAAATACCAACATACGCACCGATTACTACTATTTGACTAACATGACACCAAATACTACTATTTCAATAACACGACACCGAATACATATATTTCAATGAAATGACACCGAAAACTATTTGATTGACATGACAATGAATACAACTGTTTCAATGACACGATGCCAAATATATATATTTCAATGACATGACATCGAATAATATTTGATTTACATGACACTGAAAACTATTTGAGTGACATGACAATGAATACTACTATCAATGACATGACACCGAAAACTAACTGATTGACATGACACCGAAAACTATTTGATTGACGTAACACCGAAAAGTTATTTGAGTGACATGACAATGTATACTACTATTTCAATGATATTAAACCATTTACTACTTGATATTTTTGAGTTCAAAAGGAAATATTTAGGAGTTTTTCAGTTAACTATGCCCATTAGCTAGCGAGCATATCTAACATGGATTGTAATATGCTGCTAACATAACAGATAATTTCTTTTGCTCATTCAGTGATATTGCATGCCTATGCTGACATCAGGAAACTATGGATCTTTGATATTCACTTATGATACACTGATCGGTGAAACTGTGATATGCACATTATTACCAGACAAAACTCCGACCAAGAAAACGGCATGATGTTAGAATATTTATTTGATATTATGTCTTATAAATTATCAGATTGTTCAGTTTTATTAACGGTCAGCTCTGTAAATTGTTCAATAAATTCAGAACTGTATTCATGTGAGTTTGCGACTGTCGTTCTGAACAGGGTTATTGAATTTTCCGACACCTTGTACAAGCAAACACATTTTCACTGAGCATGTAATGTGGACTATTTTGCGAATTAATATTATAGTAGCACTATTAGTATTTTTTTTACCTCAACGACGAGTGTGGGAGTAGTAGACAAAACAATATTCTCAAATCTCCACTTGACATCATCGTCCTTAAGATAAAAACTGAAACAATTACATATCAAAGGGCGGAAAATGCGCAACACGACAAGAAAGGGTCATCATAGAGTGGTAATAAAGTCTTCCGTTGACCCTATCGCTTAAAAAAGTAGCGTATAATACCACAAGAGCATTCTCTGTCGTTATCACGTACTTAAAGTTTTCCTTTTAAATAGCTCTTTAGAAATTAATATCATTTTTTCTTTAGTGAGCAACAAGTATCGAAATGCAGGTGGGTGAGTGTTGATGTTACATTTGGATGCAGCTCTCGGGTTTCGTTTTGTTTGTCTGGATGTCTCTGATAATAATTGGTAAACATTACAAGAGAGAGAGAGAGAGAGAGAGAGAGAGAGAGAGAGAGAGAGAGAGAGAGGGGGGGAGGGGGGCTAGGTTATATCGTCAGGGCTTGGTCATCTTAGACGCATTCTTTTCTGTCGACTGGGCTTTCGCCAATGTCTTCCGAGCAAAAAATAACCTTGGGATAAATAAAACATAGTGCCATTATTTCATTGATATAATTCATTTATGACTATACGTTTCGGCTTTATGAGACGGGGGTGGGGGTGGGACTGGGTGAGGGGTCATTACAAGATACTGAAAGCCAATGAGCTCATAGATCATGGTCATCTAGGTACTTATACATTTTAGGTGGATTGTCCATGGTTCAAATATTGGGATCTGGCATCTACTGTTGCCGTGGATATATTGTATATCATCGGTTACGTTCAAGGTCAATGGTTTAATTATTTTTTCCGTTGTAGGTAAATTCTTGGAAGCTTTTTACTTTGTATATGTCCAATTTAACGTTTTTAAAATTGTTATTATGATTGGCACGTAAAAGAAAAAGAAAAAAATTAAGCACCATTAGAAATGATTCTCATAAGATCAAAAGTTTGGGACAAAGTGTCATATAGGAGGATGTTAATAAGGCTACAAAGACATTGCCGCTGGCAAGTCAATTTATGGATTTCTTTTAAAGATAACCTCTTATGATCAAGTTTGAATATGACAGGACTGCGATTTGGTTAGCTTCCACTGTGACCGTTCGTCTTCCAATATATGATTTCGTTCACTCGAAATCATCGATCTCGATTAAAATTTAAGTGATCCATATAAAATAGTCACTAAATTTTGCTATCGTTAGAAATGGAATATCAACGCTAATTAAGAACCATGTTTCGAGCTGTCAAGCCATTTCTACAGACCACCTGCTACTAAATATTAACGGAGCGATTTTCCAGATTATGATCCATTTCCCAAGACTGATAGTCTGTCTTTTTAACTGTCTATGATGTTTGATATGTTTTCCCATTTCTAGTTCCACACTTGCTGATCATGCGAAACCTGATAATGATAACTGTTTGTCCTGTTTATTCTATTACTTCTAACCTTCTGCTCATTATAAAATCCCGTTTTACATCTTCAGCATAAGCAGAAGAAACACACAATTTTAATTCGGTAATTCGCTTTGTTCTGAATGTAGGAAATGAATGTTTTATCAATATTGCAAATGAAAGAAAACGTTTGGTCTAACCCGTGCGATATTTAAAAAAGTTAAACGTTTAAGTAAAATAGTGAACTATCATTTATTTCTCCAGTACGAATGACAACGGAAGCGACAAGACATAATGGATACGGTATACAATTTTCATCGCGTTCTTTTTCTGGCAACAACATTTTGTTCTAGTTTTTATTGATGTCGTCCAATACAACTGTGGATAGTATAGTGTAGTGAAGTGTAGCGAAGTGTAGTTTGGTGAAGGGTAGTGTAGTGTAATAATAATAATAATAATAATAATAATAATAACGAGGACTTTGTATAGCGCCTATTCTTTAGAAACTCTAAGCACTTAATAATAGCTATAAAAACCAAAACAAAAACCACGAAAAAACAACAAAAAGCCATGAAATTAGAAAATATAAAATATGCTGAAAATATGTAAGGTAGGAAACATTTTTAGAAAAGTGATCACTGTGTCTTTGTGTCTAATTTCAATGGGCAATTCGTTCCACGTTGTTGGGCCTGGTATGCAAAAGAACGTTGTCCATATCACTTCGTTTTCATTGTAGGAATAATGAATATACGATTGTCAGACGAGGAGCGTAAGTATATTGCCTGTGTGCACACATGGATGAGGCCGGATCGAGATACTTGGCTGGAGTCCGTTAGTGAAGAGTAGTACAGAAAAAAAAATTGTATATGGTATTTACCTGATTTCTTGAACGTAAGTTTGTTCTGATAGTTTCTAGAATATCATGTGACCCCTTGTTTACGTAAAAAACAGAGATATAAACCATGTTTTAGGAGAGAGCTATTCAGTAGAAATTGGGCTTGTAATATATAAAGTTGTGTCTTCTTTTTGAGTTATTTTTAATTACCGTGTACTGGAAATCGTGATTGGAGCAAGAGGAATTATTTTATTATTTATCTGGAAAAGAATATGTGCTCATAGATTTTCATTTCGATTATTATTATAAAACTAAAACTGACTTCATCACGTGCCATCGTCGTCCATATTGGATTACATCGTCAAGATTCGAACCGGGAACTATTAGGACATTTATTTATCAGGACTCTTGCAATTCTACTAGTGGATTATATTGTGAATTCTCTTTTGGATACATTTTTGGACTTGATTCTCTAAAACCGTAAGTTATTTATTTTCTTTTATGAAAATATTTGTACTTAATAAATTGTTTGTTAAGCCTGTTATTTTCACTTCTTTCTATGTTGCTGCTTATTCGAGCCTAAGTACGTAACACACATGAACATTAAGATTGATGTATTGCCTTGGTCCGCTATAACCGGACAGCTTGTAATAGCCTCTCCTGCTTGGAGGTATTAACTGAATTTTAATTAGAGTTCATGCCATACAGATCTGGCAGATATGCTAGTGTAAAGTAATATAGCGGTAAAATGACGAATTGAGACGAACAAGAGAAAATTGTAGGAAGTTATAGTCCTTTTAAAACAGATGTCATAAAACGATATTTTCCATGACAGTTATTAACGCAGACGGACTAGAGAGAATTATTATGCCCTTTATGAGAATGATAAAGATTTTTGGCGCATAAAGAAGTTGAAGTTTTACAGCAAAAGGAAAAGTCTGATGATCTCCTAGAAAATTTATAATGAGGTCTGGAACTTTAGAAACCTGCATCGGAAGGACAGAGGGTGTGTGTGTGTGTCTGTGTGTGTGTGTGTTTATTAGCCTCTTCGGGTTATGAAATCTTAGTTGCGGACTGCGCTATCTTTCCCACTGTGCAATCAAGTGTGTGGGTCTCACTGGACAGTTTCGCAATTTGACACCTCCCAAATATTTAAATCTGTAATGAGGTTTAGATTTACTTTGAGTTAAGCTTGGAAACTGGTTGACTTGTTGGTGACTGCCTGTCACAGTTAGACTAGCACAGGAGATCAAATGCGTAACTTGGGCTTCAAATGAGCCGCGGACTTGGCTTGGATATTTACATGTGTCTGCTACAGTGGTAAATATCTCAAAATCTAGATGGTTGAGGGATTATGAAAAGTATGCTAATTTGTTACAGTACTAGTGAACTTTATTCTTGTATAAGGCACATACTGATTCTTTTAGCTCTCTTGTCGCAGGAAAATATTCAATATACCCCCTTTCTGTAAAAAAAATGAATGTAAAAGAGGGGTTGGGGCAGTGTTGATTGAGTATAAAAGCCACTAGTTGCATGAGGAATTAACTTTAATTTCTCAGTCAGAATCTTACAAGCGTCATTTCCACAAAAACCATTAGTTCATTTTTATTTCTGTCTTTAATGTAATATTATTATCATTTTTCTCCTATAGGTCATTGTCGGACAAGAATTTGCAAAAACAACTGTCCAGTGAGACCGTAGAGCTTTCATTCCCTTGAAATATATAATATATCAAGTAGTAGAGAGGGTGAACCCTACAACTTGTTGAGGTTTCTATTTGTCAAACCAAGGCTTGTTACAAAAACAAAAAATAGGAAAAAGGTGAACCTTACAACTTTTATAAGTATCTATTTGGCAAAGCAGGGTTTCCTACGAAACTAAAAAATAGGAGAAAGGTGAACCCAGGTGTCAATTTGTTAAACCAATGCTTGTTATGAAAAAAGTGTCAGAAAATGAAATGCCTCTGACGTATTTGTTGTCGCGGTTTCGTTAGTTGTTATTAATTAAATCATATGATATAACAATAATGGTAGGAGAATCGTTAAAGACTAGACTAGCTTATAGAGCGATTAGAGGAAATAAAGAGATTTATCCCTGTGAGAGATTCTGTCAGACAAAAACTTAAACAGCGACAGGAAGCTCTCAAGTCGATTTTGCAATAGGTGCTGAACAATTATTCAAACCTGTTACTAGAGGTTAATATGGTAAAGAAGGAGAAGAAGAAGAAGAAAAAGAGAAGTGTTCTTCCTGAACTTAAAAAAATCACTGAGATAACCGGAAAAACATCTAGACTTTTACAAAATCTTCCTCCTGCAATAACACAACCGGCAATGCTTCAATCAGGTTAAAAAAAAACCGGTGAAGAAATAATTGAAGAATTACATGATAAATGTGCTGAGGAGGCTTTAACAGTAATCGATAAAAATGATCCAAAAGGACTTCCAGCTCTCATTTTTACGACTTATGAAAAAAAGGAAAAATTTCGAAACCGAAATATAAGGGATATATTAGAAGTATACAACAGTGGGCTGATGTATTTTATAAAATTAAAACTGAAACAAGTCGAGTTGATACAAAAAATGTATCGTATAGGCGATATCTTGATGCGTTAGGTAAAGTGTATGATCAATATGAAGAACTAAAACAGCAAGTAATAGCAAAACAAAAACCGCGAAATTTTGCAAGGAAAAGACAACAATCTTCAAAGCAAATGTCTTTCTCAGCTCAACAAGAAAGTATAACAAAATGATAATTTTCAAGA
Source organism: Unio delphinus (assembly GCA_029339505.1). NCBI lineage: Eukaryota > Metazoa > Mollusca > Bivalvia > Unionida > Unionidae > Unio > Unio delphinus. Next base: position 15,780,933 of record JAQISU010000014.1, read on the forward strand.
AATATCAGATGATAATCTTCAAGAAATTAACAGATCACTGGAATCTCTACAAAAGTATCTGATGATGTGCAAGGCGCACCTCGTACTACCGGGAAGGGACTTTCTCCCTGTGGAACTCATGATAGTGGTCTTGTTCCCTGTCCTAATAATATTCTCTCGGACATAGCACGATTAGAAGTTAACTCGTTGATGATCACCATAGTGACTAATTGTCAACCGATTAGATAAATAACATTTAAATAAAATGATCATACATCGTAATCACAACAAGCCAACTATGACTTATATAGTAAATTCACGATTGCCTGTTTATAAAGTGTATTATGGAGATGGTATTGGTGATGTTGTTCAAGAGATATTCACAAGAATCGCTCCAAAAGGAGTACCAATCGCAAAACTATTATCGATGAAAGCTCTTGATGTTATTCGTGATAAAGGTATTAACGCTGTTGGTGATGTTGCCGGTAAAGCGTTTTACACGGCCAAGGAAAAAACTAATCACGCTGATTCGACGACGAAAAGAACCACCACCGGTAAAACTACCATCTACGGAGATCATGCCTGCAAGTGTTAGCAAAATAAACAAAGCGGTGGATAAAAAAATAGCAGCCCGGATTAATGAAAGATTTGATGCTCAAGGAAATATCACTGCAAATATGATAGCGGGAAGTTGTTTGAAATCCCGAGCGAGATCGCGATTTAGATCGAGAAATATATAATAAAATGTTCATATCTTCAACCGACGCAGCATTAGATATGGATGCCCCGGTGCTCAAAGATGATTCTGTAAATAATTATCAATTTTATAAATAAAAAGCAATACAACCAAATGAACTAGGGGGGAGTTGAACTTCAAGTTCATGATACGAGTAAATACTTATACCAGCTGAAGCATTTATTGAAGTAGAAGGAGAACTTGTAAAATATGTTGAAGCTAATACGCCATATGATGCAAATGTCCGAGTTGGTTTTGTTAATAACGGTATTATGGCATTATTTAGTAGCGCTAGATATATGATTGATGGAAGAGAGATTGAATATATTCAAAAGGATGTTGATATCGCCACAACAATAGTGGGGTTAGTGAGATATTCTGATGATTATAAAAAAATCCGCTGGACCAACTATGATATTCGCTAAGGATATTACTGATAACACTGATCATATTCAATATACTAGGGTAAAGGCAACACGGGATACTGCAGTTGATCCAGCACCAGCCGGATATACGAGGCTACCTGGTGCTATTGATATCATAGATATTAATCCTAATTACAACCAAGGATTTGCAACACTTGTATCAATATTGCAAAGACCACGTAGATTATTTTCATGCACGATTCCACTGTCTCATATATTTGGATTTTGTAGAAATGTTAGAAAAGTTATCGTTGGAGCTAAACACAGTTGTTCTCGTGCGAAAAGGTGATGATAATGATGCATTCTGACGAGATGCTGCTGTTCTTGCTGGTAAAGTAAATATAATAAAACTCTCATTATGGATGCCAGTAATGACTCCATCAATCGTCGCAAATCAAAAATTACTATCATTTATGAGTGTAGGTTGTAAATCATTATTGTCATAGCTAACAACAACAACAGCTAGTCCGCAGAGTCTCATTAATGGAGAACTTTAATGGCATGCTACATCAAACAGGAGTGTTTCTGCGCCTCGACACATTTATTGCTTTACAGGATGTTAGGAGATTAAATTCTCAGGAAAGCAACAATAGGATATTTGATCAACTAGGTGTTAATGAAGTCTCGTAAAAAAAAACGGTCAACAGGAACCAGCTGTGAATATTTCATTAATTAACGGACAAAATCAAAAAGCACGCGAATATCGTTTGATGACATTTATGGGACGTGATCAAAATGTAGATACCGGTCTGCAAATATCACAATTAGATTTTAGAAATCTATATACGATTTATTACTTTTCACTGGAACATCTTGACTTAAGTAGACAATCCGTCGTTGACGTATACTTCGAAGCTCGTGTAACACAATCTCCCGTTGTCGAAGCAGGTCCACCAATTGTTTACGGTAATTATAGAGCAATTACCGTCATTCTCAGTGACAAAATAATGCTACTCGAAGGTTTAAGTGGACGAATGAGTATAGTTGATGCGCCAATAGAAAACAAGTAGACAATTAGATCAATCTCGTATTAAATAAATCTTATATAGTCACTTTAGTGTTACTCTGACTCCTGGTCAGATTAAAAGGTTGCAATCAGATTCAGCTAAAAAATGTGGAACTACGATATCGTTAAAACATAATCAGATCTCTGGTGGTCAGAATAAACTATCACTGACAGCTCGTCAGATTAAGCATTTCAATGATGTTAAAAATAATAAAAAGCTGTTTAGGTTACTCTCTCGGTGGCCGCGATCAAAGACATGATTAAATCAGGTGGTATATATCCACTTCTCGCTAGCGTAACCAGCGCTGATTTCCGCCGCCGCCCCCGCAGTCGCAAAAGTTGCCGCGTTAGGAGCAGTTGGAACCGCTGCCGGGATGGCACTAAAAAAATAAACTGGACAGGGATATAAAAAAAGGGAAAGGGTTTAAGACTACCAGGGACTCCGTATTCATGGTACAGCGGAAAATGCCTGAGGTTGCCAGGGACGGTTTACTAAAAGCAGTCAAATTTTGATTTACTTGATGCTGCCAAAACATTAGCGATAAGAAACTTCAGAGGTGTTTTTACGCGAGATCAATTACCACAACAACCAAACAGCACTGAAACCGGCATCATTAATCTCGATAACAGCACCAGACCTGGAACTCACTGGGTTGCACACGCGATTGATCCACGTGGAATTGTTTATTTTGATTCTTATGGGTTAGCACAACCTAAAGAATTTATGCGTTATATACAACAATTAAAATCCTTTCATAAAATGAAGACCTGGTACTCCACGTTACCAACACAGACAATGACCGACCCACCAATATGTGGCCAAGAAGTAATAAATGTACTTAAATCTATATCATCATCGACTAAACCGCCCTATAAAACCGTACACGGATACACTAATAATCACTTTTTAGAGAGATCTTAAAATATAATGATTGATATTTATGGAAGAGCTTACACAAGCCTGAAAAAACCCATAGGGTAAATATCTGCAACAAGAGATGTAAAGAAAATTATCGAAGATGAATTATCCAAGATGTTAAATCTTGCAAGTGTGGATCCAAACGAAATACAAAATTCAAGACAAACAGGGTAATTTGAAAACGATTAATATTTCTTTGAATGATCTAGTTAAAATTAATGGAGTAACCGAAAATTCCCTAGCGGTGTAAGATTAAACCAGAAGTTCTTTTTTCAACTGTGATAGATAATATCAACAACCGAGTAAAAAAATCCAGTGACACAATGACAGGCAACCTCGACATAAATTCGAATAAAATAATCGCACTTGGCAATCCAACATTGGACACTGTGACAAAAAAATATGTAGACATGCTGAAACATGAATATAAAACCACGGATGATAAACTATTAGCACTGCAACACGAATATAAACCCACGGATGGTAAACTAACAACGCAGAAACACGAATATAAAAACACAGGTGATAAACTAACAGTGCTGCAACACGTATATAAAACCACAGATGGTAAACTAACAATGCTGTGAGCTGAGTATGATGTTCATGTAGGCGTGTTTGCAAACCGCCATAGGAATTTTTAAAAATCGGATGAAACCATGGATAATTTCTTTGGTACTGTGCTGATTGTCCCAATGAAACTTTCTGATATTAGTACAAATATTGATACGATTAAACAAACACAGGACAATATCATTAGTGTATTTCCTGCTATCGCTGCATGGCTTGATAAAATCAATATACCACATAAACAAAATATCGATACCGTGTACTCAGCATATCATGGATCTTTCACATGGACACCTCAAAATAACATCATTCAAATTACTGCAGATGTCAGGGGTATCTATAGATTGACCCTGCTTTCAGCAGTACAGTTTAATGTGTCATCGGGTACATCTACCAGAATTAATACTGCAAGTGCAATAATAGATAAGGGTGTCATGGAAATGTTTACAATAACCCCTGTCAGTGATAATTTAGAATCAGCGTCAAGCACATGGTATGTAGAATTTGTAATTGATTAAAGTATATAGTATAATGAATGTCCAACAATATCGATACGATCAAGTCTGCGAGTTTCAAACTAAACTAAAAAATCTTATTGACGAATATACAATGAAGATAAAAAAAAATACCATAGGTGAATAACCAGTGTTGACATTATTGTGTATATGGTTTCAAGTATAATTGCTGGAATGGGTATACTGTTATCAGCGGTAACAGAGCTGAAACCTGTAGTTGTCACAATTTATGTGTCAACGGCTACAACAAATTCAGGGCTTCTTACCAGTAAACAAGCACTTCTTAAATTATATATTGGAACTATTAAACAAACACTTCTTTAATTATATATTGGACCTATTAAACAAACACTTCTTTAAGTATATATTGGACCTATTAAACAAACACTTCTTTAATTATATATTGGATCTATTAAACAAACACTTCTTTAATTATATATTGGACCTATTAAACAAACATAAATAGATGTCTGACCATTAAGATCTTTCAGAAGTTCAGGTGAGCACAGTTATTGACCCATGAATCATTTGATCAGAGCACTTACAATGCAAGCACTGGATGCAGATGATAAGATGGTGAGACATACATACATACATACATACATACATACATACATACATATATATATATATATATATTGATGGAGGATTGTTATTCTTTTTGATTTTGTGGCAGAAATGAAAAGAATTGATTTTAAGTAGCAAGATATACAATTTGCATTTAATTTTTCTTAACAGTCTATCAAGCAACACTACCATATGTACATGTATTGATCACATGACTTAATGCAGCAATAAGAGCAAACATACTGAGATATTTTGATTACTGTGAATTCAGGCAAAATTAGGTATGGGTGTATATTTGATGTTTTACAATATCATTCTTTTTTAAACTACTTCACAGTATTATTGTGAATGTAGCATGATGAAAATTAATTTTGGGGAGCATAATTTTTGGTGTTTTACAGAATCATTCCATTTGATGTGTTTTACAACATCGTTCCATTTGAAGTGTTTTACAATACTACTTTTCTACTTTGTAGATCAACCAGATTTATGTTATATTTTGTAAAGACATAAAAACATGAAATAAGAAACACAATACAAAAATATTGAGAACAAGTCAAAAGGAAAGGAGGTATAAAGCATTATATTTATAAAATTTTGTATACAAACATACAGTTGAACAAAATATTACTTATTTAGTAAGATATATCTTTCATTGACAGAATTACATCATTGCCAGGTAGGTATATACTTTTAGCTGACCATCAAAAGGAAAGAAATGTTATAGCTGTTATGGGATGTAATATACAACAGAAATTAGAGAAAACTTAAAAAGGCAAGTGGCGGCTGAGAAGTTTGTACCAAACTGCAGATTGCACTGAACATAGATTAAGCAAATATTGAAGTCAAGATTAGTTTTTAGATATAAATGGTAATTTGCTTTAGCACTGAGTTAAGTCCTGATATTGAAGAAAAATATTTAACAGGCACTGTCATGTTTGGTCAGGATTTTATGGATTGATTTCTCCACTAAATTTGACCAACGAATTAGAGTACTCCGGGCATCCAGGGTTAATTTCTTTGCTTCAGTATCCAGTAGGGATAGGGGTGTCAGGATCAATGCATTATTCTCTGAAAAAGATAATCATGATGATTGAAATTATTACATTTCTGCCAGAACAACATTATAATCATCACCATTATTATACCCTTCTACCCCATCTATGATAATCCTCCTTGACATTGTAATAACTACCCTCCTCCTCAGCATCATGCTGTTAATACCATAATTAATTTCTATTATCATTAGCACAACCACCTTGCATCAATCTATATTTTTTAATGCAGATAATGACCATATATACCTACGGTACTTATAAGTCCATTAGAAAGCTGCACAGACCTAGATCTGCTATTGCATGCATCAACAGATCTGGGTCTGTGCAGTTTATTAGGAGGAATTAGTAGAATAAACAACAAAATGCCTGATCTGCAGGTGCATTATGCTACAGCAAATCAGGATCATTGTTGAATGCAGTTTGACTCAACTAGTAAGCAGTTATAAATGGTACATACAATGAAATATACAACAGCCATTAGCATTCAGCTGAAAAGTCAGAATACGACAAACAACTAGAGCTATTGCAAACAGCACCAATCATTAAGATTTGCTCAACGTAGACCAAATATCTGCCCTTGAACTTTTATAGGTGGTGCCATTGCTACTAGTCCAGCAGCTGATACACACACATTCCAAAGTATGTTTAGGTGTTAATCATGGGATTACAATTTGATTTAATAACGATTCCTTAGTTGAGAGAAAAACTAAGGAAAAAAAATGCTGGATTTCAGGATGAAACAATTAGCTAGTTGAAAGGTTTGCATGTTAATTTGCATTTCTAAACACATGTTATACATTGTCATTAATTAAAGTCAGAATCCTTCTGAAATGGGACGCTTGCTATTATACAATCTTAATGTGATTCCATGGCCAAGCCCACTAACCATTAAACCACAGACAAAGGATTTATCTGTATAGATAATGTAACTTTATCTCCATACAGTGAAATATTTCAGATTTTAGTCATATTTTTACTCATTTAATGTGTGTAAGTGTCATGCTCCAATGGAAGATATAGGAAGATATATATGAACTGGGCAGAGCTAGCGCTTAGTGTTTTGAGATGAACATGTTTGAATCATTACTGAATTCCTCCAAGACTGATGGTACAAGTTCATATTCCAAATTATACCGTGCAGATGAATCCCAAATGACATCATCCATGGAATACATGCAATTCTTATATATAATTTATCTCAAGTAATTCTTAAATGCATGATATTGATTAATTCACAACATGTAATATATTAATGGTCCTTGATTATGTTTCTTTATTTGCCTCCAAGTATGAATGTGTGGATTCATTGGACTTTTTCAATTCATGGTGTTCGCAGTAGCCTGTAGCTTCAAAATCCACAAAACTTTTACTCAACAACAAAAGGCGAGATCAGAGTAACTGTGCAGGCCAATGTGTGTCACCCTGCAGTGAGCATTGACAGTTAGTGTTTCTGACCCAGTTCAGAACTAAAATTCATAGTAACCATGCAGGCACATCTGTATCTGTGGGCATTGGCAGTGTTACTGTTTTAGATCACAACTAAATCTGAATTCATAGTAACAGTGATGGTACACGTATATACCCAGCAGCGGGTATTGACAATTTTTTTACTGACCCATTTCGCAAATAAAAATGAAATTGTGTGATTTTTGCAGGCTTACCTGTATCACCCAGTAGTGAGCATTGGCAGTAATTATGCATTTGTTCACAAATTAGACTGAAATCATAGCAACTGTGCAGGCATACCTGTACCACTCAGCTGTAAACATTGACAGTTTTTAAGACCATGTTTGCAAATAAAAGTGAAAAAAATCATAGTGTTCTTTGCATGATACCTGTATCACCTAGCACTGAGCAATGGCATTGAGAGCCCATGACTGGATTCACAAATATCTGCAGACGCCTCTTTCCCTCATTTGTGAAGCTGGTCGAAATCTTGATGGAATATTTTTCTGACCGTCCCACAGTTGCTTTGTACACTGTAAACAGAAACAGTAGTTCAAACTACTGGTGGTCTTATAGCTACAAAGGTATGTTGTACCAGCTCTAAAGAAACATTACTGGTAAGATTCAATTTTGCAATGGTAAACTAATCATTATTATCCTCACAATCAAACCTGAATTTTTAGTAAAGACATTAAGATCTCCATTTATTGCAAATATTTGCTGATTGTTACGAGTCTATGCTCTTTAAAAAAGTAACTGAAAAGAGTGAAGACAACAAGCTTTGTAAAATTTAACAAAATATATATTTCTCTAGAAGACAAAGTGAAAAATGAACTTAGTTTTACGAATTAAATCCAAAAATAATCAAAAAATTAAAAAAATACATGTCCTATTAATGAAAAAATGTAAGTGAATATCAGTTCAAATTCCAATGAAATTCAAGACGGAAGGCAATGATGTGTGTAATAGTAAGCATTGTACTGAAGTGTCAACAGTCTAATGTTGAATCACAGAAAATATTATTCCAGTTTTGAATTCCATATAAAGTCCAGTGAATGTCTATGTCCAAAAATTATATCAGAGCACTTTTGTATTTCCAGAGAAAATAACCACTTGAATTCAATAATTTTAAGAAAATAAAATTCATCCCAAACTGGTCAGAATATAATACAACTTAATGTGTCTAATGTTAAAGCATATCTGATAGAATCTTTATCAGTTACACAACTACTTAAGACACAAAACAGATTCCTGGATGAGGGTCAAAAGTTCATGATTCTGGAAACAAATTTAAGTTTGTTACCAATTGACACATTGTCCAGGTATGACATTGACTCAACTTAATGATCTCACTCTGCGAACGAGCAAGAAGCAACATGAATTCACTGAGTATGCTAGCGATGGAATTAATCCCACAACAAGCCCTCAATGCTATATTTGGTATTGGGCTGAATAAGGCAACTAATTGGAGCCTTAGAGCAGCAGGGAAAAGAACTACACAACTGCTTTTATGGGATAAGGAAGAACAAAAGGAATTAAGAGGGGATTTCAAGTACAGGAAAAACAGAGGTAGACAACGGGAACTGAGCCGGACCACAGTACACCCACCCCACAACCAGCAGTTCATGAGGAACCGGCCCCCACGACTCCCACAGCGGAATCTACTGTACAGGGGGGCACAATAAAGGTCCTTCAGGAACAGATAGCAGTGCTGTCAACACAACTACAGGCAATTTTTATGGAAACGGAGACGGCGGAGATGGCCTTGTCACCCATAACAGAACCTGTACCAGAACCATCACCACAACCACCACCACCACCCCCGTCAAAGAAAGGAAAAGGAAAGGGGAAAAAGGGGGTGATAAAAACATCGACACCCACCCCCACTCATTCACCAGGCTTGGCAATAAACCTGGACATAAAATTAGAGGAGGCCACCACCCCAAAGGAGATATGGGAGTCACCGGTGAGGACGGCGAGGATGCCTGATAAAACTATGGAAGAATTAATGGGGAAGTTGTGTGGCGAACTGGGACTAACATCACTCTTGGAAGACAAGAGAAAAACAGCTAGTTTCATCTTGGCAGTGACATATGTAGGGTTCCGGTCACTGCAAACTTTGCCACCAAGACTCCAACAATGGCACTTCGCCCTCACAATACTCACCCAACACTACCATGAGGCCTTTGAGGACAGACCACTACATCACCTATTTGACGCAGCAACCTACATCGCCTCCCACCATGGAATTTACTTTCCAAGAATAACACGGGAGGAGGAAACAACTGCTGCCTTATTGGTGAAGCTTGAGGACAAGCGTGGTACTTTTTCTCACGATGAGTACCAGCCCTTTTAAGGGCTAGATGTATTGCCATTTATCTTATTGAGCTCTCATTTGGTACGAGAACTCTATTTGAACAAGCTCTATCAAAAAATCTGACATAATCATTTTGAAACACTGCTACAAATGACTCACCTATACATGTCGCGTAGACATATTAGTTTTAAAATTTGTTAGGGACTTATAATATGTACACTATGTACTAGAAACATTGGTAAGTTAAGTGTTAGGAAAATTTTACAACTTATTGAATTTGACTCAATTACACAGGTGACTGACACAATAATGGTTTTATTTTGTCCATTAGTAAAACTGGACTGAATTTGAATTAAGTATGGCTATGGCTAGGGCGTAAACGACATCCATCTATGACATCTGCTGGTCGAACTCCGAGACCTTTTCCTTCTTTTCCTCATCCAGAGCCCATCAAAATAGCGATATGAGAAGACTATTTTTCTCTCGCTATTATTTGGTGCCATTTCATCTCCATTTGTAACAAACTCACCGATTGGTTGATAGGGTAGAGTGTGTGTTGGATCTATTCCCACTCACCCAGGGCCTTACATTCATGTCATTAGCCACTTTTTAGTGGTATGACAAGTGGTTTAAAACAGTGATCATATGACCCCTCATGGCCGGCATCACTATAATTCAACTTCATTCATTTTTAAAAAGTTGTGTACCAAAACTTGCACCGATTTTGGAACAAGGTCGGCAACTAGATACAGCTTTTCTTTTATTAGTTGTTTACATCAAGAAAATTTTTATTAAAAAAAATTAATTAGGTCAAACAGAACCGAACTCAAATTCTGGGAAATGTCACATCTAGTAAATTATGTTAAATTACAATGTAATCTAATGGAATTTTAAAAAATTCAAACTAAAAACTAAAAGACAGACAATTAAATTAAATGTACATAACACTGATGAAAGTAATTATTTCATTATAATTGAAATATTGTTTAAGCCAGCTGCACAGACTATGCCATTTCCATAACATCATGCAGGTATCATTTTTTACAGGCACTGACCCATATTGGTGAGTGCTTACATATATTTGTATTTTTGTTGGTACAAAAGCAGCCATGAAAATGGCATGGTTAAATCAGAGATAATCTTATTTCATAAAACATAAAGTTCTTAACAAGTAACTATTATAAATGCTCATGTACAAACATTGATCCTCTTTACTCTCTCATGAGGCATAAAGTCCCTAACAAAAGTAACTGTAATAACTTATCATGTACATATACTTTCCATGGTGCTCCCTCATCATGCATGAAGTGCCTAACAAAAGTCAATGTAATAACTTATCATGTACATGTAGTTTCTATGGTGCTACCTCATCTTACATGAAGCGCCTAACAAGGATATGTTATAATTGCTCATGTATAAATATTGTTCCTATGGTCTTCCCTCTTTACAGTGTTGTTAATTGGAACAACAATAGAGAGAAATCCATGCTATAAGTGAGGCTACCTCATAATAAGTAAAGGTCAGACAAGCTGTGTTATAAACTTTAGCCAACTTAATGGGATTCATGACCATAGCAAGGTTTTAAGAGGGAAATACATTCAGAGGTGCATTGTGGGTATAATAGAATACTGTATTAGTATGACAAATAGCTATTTCACCTGCTTCTGCCTGACACACCATCATCTTGAAGTCTTCACTGCTGACATCAACTACTTCAGTACAAACAGGACAAGTCTAAAAAATACAAAACACAAATGCATGATTTCATTAACAAAGTAAATATCAATCTGAACTTATGACAAGGCATTCCAACAAAGAAGCCACAAATTTACAAACAAAAGAAAGCAAACCATACATAAAAAACACAAACAAAACAAATATAAAAGGTATGAAATTTGTATGCAGAGAGAGAATTTGTATGCATTAAATTTTAAAAAGACATTTGAAAAAAATAGCAGAAAATCCCAATAAATGACCAATTTCTGCTTAATTTTATTGATATATGACCAGTATCTCCAGAAGTTAAAGAAAAGAGTTCCCTGTTTTATTTAATTTATAATTGATTAATAATTGTTTTCTTTTCTCAACTGCTATATTGATGATAACAACTTAATGGCTGTGGAGTTTAAATAATTATTACAAGTTACTGTTGCTAATATAAGCTATTCTTTGAAAATTAAAACTGTTTCTGTTCTTTGTAGTTAATAATCAATATTTTAAACAGTGTTTCTTTTAACATCATAAAGTCAACATGTTATTGATAGTTGCTTGCTGATTCCAACTTTGCAAGTAAAAGAATCCTGACATTCCAACTCTAATATATGTTTTGTAAAGTCATTCTCTTAAAGGATTGTTCACTTTTTAAAACCAGCATTACGATGCATACCGAAACAGGTCCTGGTGATAAACCTAGCTCTTCAGCTGAAAAACAAAATGATTGACAAGTATTGATTATATAACATAGAAAAAACAGTGCATGATGGACTATACTTCCATATGATAAAATGAACAGCTGTGCCTACCCCTTTCATAAATTTTTTTTTATTCACTGCTTATTCCCTCAAAACGTAAAATGTATGCTATCTGGTAAACAAGTGGACATGAGATCAATAACATGATTGATATCTGGTCAATAGCTCTATACAGAAGCCAATAAATCTGGTTAGTAGGATGCTTATTATTGACATTTGTTCATTTTGCTGTTAAACAGAGTTTTGATGAAAGAACTATTGATGAAAGTAAGAGTACCAAGGCACTGTGGAAGCATCTGAAAGATCTGAACCCACCCAAGAACAGTTGTCTTCCCCCCCCCTCCAGACTTAAGCAAAATGTAACAGTATTCAGAACCAGACTAACATCCAATTGCACCTGATGCTCTTTTCTTATTTATAAGACGTAAAATTACTGATGATAATTATTTTTCAATAGCTAATGTTAGAAAAGCTGATTTTTTTGATATGCTAATTAAGGTGAATATTAATAAATCCTCTGGATTGCATTGTATTGGTCCACACATTCTTAAAATTGCTGCACCAGTAATAATAAAGGCACTAACGCATATCATAAACTTAAGTATAATGAGTGTTAATTTTCCAGAAACATTGAAATGTGCAAAATTTACACCTATTTTTAGGAAAGGAGAAAAGGAGGATCCATGGAATTACAGACCAATATGAATTATATCTGTATTGTCAAAATTATTTAAAAATATGTAGCCATTCAGGTCTATAAACTATTTTAAACATACTCTCAATTGCTAAGGTCTATTTTGATTTTAAGAAATGTAGCGAGTTTGGTTTCAATTCATTAATTCCTTCCTAATTGTACACAGACAAAAATGTATGATGCACAGATTAAGTTCCATCTGAAACAAGAGCTAAAACTAAATCTAATTTTCAAGGAAAAAAGTTAAAATTAAAACTAACATACATGGCAGTCTCCTTTGACCATTGTCGTCATAGAAGCGCCAATATGGTTCCCATAGCTCAGGGAATGGAAGTTCCTCCTTTGTCCCACAGATGGTTTTGATCTCATATAGTGTCATGACAGAATCTCCTGCAAAGGAATAAATTAATAATTAAACAATACCTCAATATGAGCATATAATTCTAATACTTTCGAACTTCCTAAGCTTGGTTCTCTGTGCCAACTGACAAAATATCTTGGTATCAATAATGCCATTTTGATACCATGTATACTTGCATATGAATCCAACATTAAACAGACCAATGTACTAGTAGGTATAGGTCTATAATTACTAACAACTTACAAAAAGATATGCTGGGGCATTTCTGGTTCTGTGCGGTCTGCAGCAATGGTACTAATATATTAAATGTCTGTATAATGGCCACCTCAATAAAATTTTGGTTTTGACAAAAACCACCTTGTGAGCATTTGCCTTCTTTTGAAACTGGTATGACATTAACAAATTCTGCACCCAAATAAGTTCGATTAATTTTATCTGATATGTAAAATAAGAATTCTTGAAAACAAAAGACAGTGGCAAGAAAAGGAGGAAGATGTAGAAAGTCTTCTTATTTGATACACATAGGTGTATGTTGTCTGAGTGACATTTTATTCCATGGTACTGTATATACTCATTTTAATTTGAGTCAAATTTTAAAAAAAACAAAGATCATAGTACATTACATTGGCTTAACCATCTCCTGAATTCTAGTGACAAAATCTGTTATAATTGAATGACAGAATAAAGTCGTAATATAATCATCATATATACAGTCTCACTCAGAGTTCACTGTGCAATACACCAACAAGGTAATAACTGCTGACAGATTAATGTTCATGTGCTAATGAAATAAGTATATAATCTTGAGCTCTGCATTAAATGTTGATGTCACATCAGGAGGCATCCTTGATTTCTAACACAAACTTACTGATTTCATAGTAGTCATACACTTTGACAAGGGCAGGTTTGGGATTTGACACTTCAATATCAGACTGTTCTACCTCAAATGCAAAACACCTCTCTCGACTGTCAAACTGCAAGCAGAGAATTGTAAAAAGAAAGAAAATGTTTTTACTGTCTTGAGACATTTTGCCTTCTATACCTATATACTGTATATATTTATACTGGCCATGCTTGAATTGAAAGTGGTACCCTTTTCACATAGAAGCATCTACATATCATATGAAGTCTTTTAGTTAAAATTCATACATCAATATAAAAGAAAGAATCTCAATAACAAAAATGTCATGATGGCCAATGTGACAATCATATTAGATGTTTGATGGGCACCATTTTCATTAAGGACTAACTAAAACTTACGGTGAATTTGTATACCTAACTGACGACTTTACTTCTCCAGTTAGTTCAAGTGAAGTAGCAAAATCAAACAACTGCTAACAGATGACAAAAAACAGCAAAAGCAAAATTCCAATGTATTAACACTATCTACACCTTGATGTTACACTGTTTCAGGTGTGAATTTCATTGGATGCAATGGCAGGCTACTGTACCCAATCATAATTGAGTTGTTCAAATTTAAGCACTGTTTATATATGATTGAGACAAGGGGAGCACAAATGGACTCATAAAAGAGCAATTTTCCACAGGCAGTTCAATAATTTTACAACTTTCAATATTGCTTGTCTGCATATAGTCACAACTTTCAATATTGCATACATACTGTTACAACTTTCAATGATGTTTGCATATTGTTACAATGTTTGACAATGCTTGCATACTGTTACAACTTTAAATATTGTTACAACTTTCAATATTGTTTGTATACTGCTAAAATTTTCAGATATTCATGAAAAACAGGACACATACGGATATTGTTAAAAAAATGTCTCATGCAAATAATTATATTCCCAGAAAAGTTGAGCTCATTGAATTGAAACTTTTACTGGAATATTTTAGTATTGAAGTACAAATTTGAACTTGGCAAATTGTGTATGATTCTAATTCTGAATAAAATTGAGACATGAAGAAAAATTCAAAAGTAAACATTCTCAAAAAAGATTTTGCACTGAATGATTAGAAGAAAAAAATGACTCCAACGTTTCATGATTGCCTTGTTTGGAGACTTACTATAATACTCAGTGAATCTTTTGTTAATGAGGTTAGGTTAGGTCAAACGTTATAATACTTTTACTAAATTTGGTCAACAAAACACCTGGAACAATTAGTTTACTTCACACTCTAGAACATGTACTTCAGAACGCCGTTTCTCACAAAAACGTGTCACAATTTAATCCTAGAAATCTTTCAGATAGGTAATTAATCAGAACAATTATTGTCCAAATTTTGAAGTCCACATCATCACTATTTCAGTAATAACAACATTCTATCAATATCTGGAACAGTTTGTTCACTATGTCGGTAATAACAACATTCTATCAATTTAAATTGTGGCTGCAATCAAGGTGAAAAATCATCTCAGACCCATTCTATTTGAAGGCCTTCAGTCAGCTTCAGTATTTGTCGTTAAGTGCATGAAGCCATGGATCATCTCTTTTATCAACTTGATTCAATTCTAACCCAT
Source organism: Unio delphinus (assembly GCA_029339505.1). NCBI lineage: Eukaryota > Metazoa > Mollusca > Bivalvia > Unionida > Unionidae > Unio > Unio delphinus. Next base: position 15,796,476 of record JAQISU010000014.1, read on the forward strand.
CATTTAAGCCAATATTATCATAAGAATCATCCAAATCATCAACTTCAATGTTGCTACCTTCCCTGTCATAACCATGTTTACATCTAAGTAGTCATCCATCATTTTATCAATCGATTTTCAAGCCAAAAATGTCTTTTCCCACCATGTTGTGTAAATATTTCATTGTGCATGCATGCTTGTACCATTTCCTGTGTTGGGGAAGAAGTACACAAATAGTTGTGAAGTAGAACACATGTTTCTAGAGACATAACACATAAACATAGTAAAGTATGACAGTCAACGCAGTCATATTCAGGATAAATATGAGATACTACATCCAAAGTCATATTCAGGATAAATATGAGATACTACAACCACAGTCATATTCAGGATAAATATGAGATACTACAACCGCAGTCATATTCAGGATAATGAGATACTACAACTGCAGTCATATTCAGGATAATGAGATACTACAACCGCAGTCATATTCACGATAAATATGAGATACTACAACCGCAGTCATATTCAGGATAATGAGATACTACAACCGCAGTCATATTCACAATAAATATGAGATACTACAACGGCAGTCATATTCAGGATAATATGAGATACTACAACCGCAGTCATATTCAGGATAAATGAGATACTACAACCACAGGTGTCTTCAGGATAAATATGAGATACTACAACCGCAGGTGTATTCAGGATAGAATGAGGCATTATGACCGTAGTCGTCTTCAGGATAAAATGGGTTAAACAGTTGATATCTGTTCGATTTTATCTGAATTTAAAACAATCATAGTCCAATATGTTGAAATTTAGTTTATTTATGATACATGTTTTTTTATTCGAGTTTTAGTTTAAATAGTATTCAGTTTTCTGCAAAAATAAAATATTGCTTGAAATTTCATACAAAGTTAATTTAAGCATACAGAAAAATGTCAAAAGCATTGAGAAACTAAACAACTTAAAACATTGGCAGACCAAAATGGCAATTTGGTAATAACACATGATACAGTATGATAGCAGCAGAGGGTGAGAATCCTACAACTTTTTCCAGGCGTCCATTCACTAATCCAAGGCTTCCTACAAATACTGTCCTTTCGGCAAATTAACGCTTCCTTGATAGCAAAAAAAAAAAAATGACTCCATTGATATTGTCTCCCGAGCTTCTGCTGGGTTAATAAATTATCCATGATGAAAATGGTTTTGCGATTTTAACCGAATATTTGATCAAGTACGATACGATATCGTGTTCGAGGGTCATGCAAATTTATTGTTATAAATCCGTGTGGGGCCGACTGAGCATGACTAAAGAAATTTCAAAATTGATTGAAGTCCATATCAGAGCACCATGTCTGCCAAATATTTCGTAGCGTATGTGTATCAACGCCGTTAAACACAGCAAGAATATTACAGTTATCTCTGATCACTTTTGGAATCTGAGTGTAGCGTTGAGTGACATATATCACGTCGGTGTTTTTATGCCTGCCTCGGAAAAATATTCTAGCTGGGTTTTTTTGATTGTCTAACATTACATCATCGTATACAACTAAATTGTTAATGCTCCCATCAAGGTCATCCACGGATGGTGCCTCGTCAATATCAGTTATAAAATCAATGACGTTCTCACCTTTAATTTCTGATGCATTCTCGTTAAAATCCTTTAACACTTCATAGCATCATTAATCATCTACGCTAGGGGCAATTAAATACAACTTATCCCACTTCATCCATCTCATTATTAAATTGAGCAACAATTGCGTCTTGCCGGATCCAGATGGCGCGATTATAATTGCGCGGATAGAGTTTGGTAGCGCTGCATGATGCTTAACTGGTTCTCTTGTTTTAGTCGCTGAAAAATCAATTATATTCATATCTTTATTCATAAATTATGGATCTATATTGTGTGAAGTGTAAAACGCGTACTAGTGCAAATGATGTGACGACGATTACAACTAGCAATAACAGATCAGCACTTACTGGTAGATGTGCAACATGTGGAATAAAAAAGTTTAGATTTGTTTCTATGAAATCCGGAGATGTTTTTACAAAAAACGAGGAGGTGATATTGCAGCCGAGTTAGCAAAACTCCCTGGAACCCCATGGACAAAGTATGCAGGAGAAAAGCACCTTCCAGGATATAGCTACTGTGGCCCAGGAACACGATTAGATATCAGACTTGATGATCAAAATCAGCCCCGACCCGGTGAGTATCCGATAAATGCTATTGATAAGGCGTGTCATGCTCATGATGTTGCATATAAAAGGAGCAATTTGCAACACAGGCATCTAGCTGATGTGAAATTAATTCATGCGTTAAATGCTATTCCTGATAAATCTTTCAAAGAAAAGTTGGCTTCGTGGTTGGTAAAATCAGATATGAAAGGCAAATTGATGATGGGCGCTGGTAATTAATAATATGGAATCTATTTATTATTCTCCGAGAGGATACTGGAGAGATAACGCTGCAATCAATAAACTCGCCAACGCCGCAAAAGTGAAAAAGGCCACTGCGGATAATTGGTTATCCAAACAGGCTATATGGCAAATTTATCTACCGCGTCCTAAACAAATCAATTTCTCGCATTTTGATGTTACTGTACCCAATGAAGTTCATGAAGCTGATTTATTATATTTGCCACATGACGACGGCTATAAATACACGCTAACCGTAGTTGATGTTGCGAGTCGATACAAACAAGCAGTGTTGTTAAAAACAAAGTCGGCCACTGAAGTAGCTTCTGCACTTGAAAGGATTTATCGACGAGGTCCTCTACGCTGGCCAAATCTATTACAAGTTAATCCTGGCAAGGAATTTCAGGGTGTGGTTGCATCTACAATGAAACATCACAATGTCTCAATACGACGAGGACATACTGCACTACATCGTGATCAGGTAATTGTTGAACGATTCAATCGGACTCTTGCTGAGCAGTTATTTGGATGTCAATACGTAAAAGAATTCATCCAAGAAAAAAGATCTCGTAAATGGGTCAAAAGGTTACCAGGGGTAGTTGCAGCTCTAAATAACGAGATTACCAGAGCAATCAATATGAAACCTAACAACGCAATAAAAAAAAAGTATATAGCACAACCACGAAACGCTTGCATTTCTCAGTCAATTCTTGGCAATGTCACCATGAGATATATATGAACCAGGGGTGCTTGAAGGTGGTAGAAAAAGGGCTACTGATCCTATTTGGAGTGTTACTACACATAAAATATCTACTATAACACGATCAACTGGTAGACCTCCAATCTATATATTGGATTCAACCGCCCCTCAGCGGGGGTTTACACGCGAACAACTACAAGTGATTCCTGACGATACTCAATTACCGCCGCGTGGTCTTAACTAGCGCCGTTGTGTCTATTGCACTCAAGACAAGTCAACATCACATTGTTTCTGACATGACCGAGACTGTTATTTTTTTCTGTCTACGGTAAATTGGCGAGGATCTTTATCCGAATGCTGCCAAAGCATTATAAAATTGCAACTCGCGCAGTGATTATTCTGTTGTTGCTTCAACGCGATTATTAATTCGGCATCAATGTCAAATTCTCGTTGGTTTTTTTTGTCTTGTTGTTTGTAACCGGAGAGTTTTTTATTAATGATTTTAACATCAATATCATCCATTGTTGTGTCATCATCTCCTGACTCTGTTAGGACAATTCTTCGAAGTTGATTTATTCGCCGTACTCTGGATACTGCAAGATAGACTAAATTTGACCACTCAATGCAATTATCGACTATTCAAACAATTGTATCCGTGATGGTTAATCCCTGCGAGGAATGTATCGTCGTTACGTAACCTAGCGTCCATGGCGATTTATCAGCACGCAATGCGTCTTCTACAGCATTGATATCAATCAGCACAATATCATTTAACACTAGTGTTTGTTTTTCTGTTCCAGACTCTGTCAGACGTCCTGGAATTTCAACTTCAATATTCTGCTTTCGTGTATCCGAGGGTCTATAACACAGCGGTGTTGGAAGTGTTGGAAATTTATCTTTGTTTAATTCAAAAAACTTTTTCTGAAGTGTGTCTCTGACTATCTTTCTACTTGCCACTACAAAATCATTTGGTCTCCATGCTTCCCAAAATTCCTCCATGGGAGTTTCCGGAATTATTTCTGATTATTTCACATTGGATTCTATCCGGTTGTAATCTAATTAATTTCTTGACCTCAAGCAATTGTTCATCAAGTGCTCTATAGTCAGTATCAATTTCTTCATAATAGTCAACAAACCCTTTCAACCAATCATGCGGGGATAAACCGACAAATGGTGGTGGTTGGCCATGATCGCCTTACATTATTACTTTCGTATTCGCGCGCAGTAACCAATCAAGAAACATTTTTAATACATCTACCGAAATCATACATATTTCATCCCAAATAATAACCCCAGGGATAAATTTCTCATCCATTCTTTCAGGGGTCCATTCATCACCCTTGTATCGAAAAAAGCTGTGATAAGTGCAAGCGTCGACGTTTCGTTGTTTTTTTTTCTCGCGCTAATCTATGTGTTGGTGTCAGCACAATCATATTTGTGAAATCCGAAGGATTTTTCCTCGATATAATTCAATTGCCCGAGTCGTCTTTCCCGATTCGCCACAGCCGTTTAAATAAACTGTTTTATATCTACAATTCGGATCTGATATCGGTGGTGCATTAGAACGTTCTGATAAATTATATCCTTGTAAGTAACTGTTTTCAATCTCAACATCTGCTTATTCAGAATAATCACGCAGTGTTTCCTTTTTAATTCTCCATGTACCCCAGTGCTCGTCACCAGGAGCTTTGCTACCGCTAGTAAATTTAGTCACCTCGTTGATGTACTTTTTGTCAATATAAAATGAATCAACTGCAACTCTAACTGCAGTGTCAGGAAATCTATTTATCATTGAAAATAAATTGATACAAGCATAACCCAGCATAGACGACCTCAAATGTGTATAAGGAGAAATGTAACCGTCGCTGTAAGTAACAATTGTACCCAATTTTGCTCCATCGGACAACAAAGCGTCCTTGCGATCCACATATATGTTTTTAGATACTGCATCAGCAATTACAAAGTCATATTCGGTTTTATCTATAATCAACCGTGAAGAATATCTTTAATAGTCACATTTGCCACCCTGAGTGAATTTTTAAATTATTCTTCTGCCGAGATCTTTTGGTTCACTGTTTTGTTGATTAAATACCCGTTTGGACCACTCAATGATATATTTTTCATCTGCCTGAATATGTTTTCTGGATTCGTCAATTATACTATCAAGACTTTCTGGTTCTGGTAACCAGACATTAGTTTGTTTCCGATATGATATAATTGCTTCACTGACTGTCAACGTAATTAACATTTTTGTATCAATCATGAACCGTAATAACGCTATTGGTAGCCACTTCTTTTCAGACATGTGTCTACCAATCCAAATATAACAAGCGCGATGAAGTCCTGCTGCGAATTCAAATGATACTTCACGAGCAAAACCGGTTAAATCAAAATCAGGCAGTGGTCCATTAATCGCAAGACGAGTCATTTCATGTACGGGGTGTCCAAATCGTTTAAAATACTCAGTACACTCTCCATAGCCAAGAAAACTCGCTGGATAACAAGCAACCATATCAACTGAAATGATAATTTCACGGTCGTATTTGTTATTGTATAAACCGCCATGATTAAATTCGAGGCAACTAGCCTCAATATCTGGCAAGAATTCAGTTCGTGATGGTTTCCATGTGTTTTTCTTTCTTGCAAAATGAGCTGCAACCGATGGAATTGTAAAAAAAGTTTGTCAATAATTGTTCATCGGTGGCTTCCCCCATTGTTAAAAACCCACAAACTGTTTTTTTCATCTTGTTGTGAAACGCTTCAGTGCGGTATAATTCACCATTTGGTCTTACAAACTGATCAAAAATATCCGTTTGATTTTCAGCGCTGCGAAGTAACCACAGTGACACAGGGTCGTTTTTACTCAAATGCGCAATAGTATCGAATAGTTTCTCTTCAACGAGAAAACCATCCCTGGAAAATTCTTCTCCCAAGAATTCCTCGGGTATATACTTTATTGTTCTGTTCCGTGGAAATATGGTGACCGCGGATGTCCATGCGTGTTCGTTATGATCAATAATTTTAATTGGGGCTCCATTTTTATTATATTTTGATTCATATAATACTTTTCCGGTTATCGTCATAATGGTTATTGGAAATCTCAGTGATGTTTCTAATTTCGCTATATCGCTAATACTTGCTCCGTTCTTCCTAACTGTTGATTCCCAATCATTTATTTTTTTGCGTCTTAGATCGGTCAATTTATTTCCACGCAACGCATTTGTGAAGTGTTCAATTATTCGTTCTGCTACACAATTCAGCGACGAGGTCACCGGCAACGAGTATTTCATTGGTTTTAGTTTTCTTATATCGGGTTTTTCATTTAACGGATATATCCCATAAACAACTGCTGTTTCAGGGTATGCTCGTTCATAGTATGGTTTGTCAATTCCAGTTAACAGACCCGGCTTAGAATCACGGCTAACAACGACTGTTTTCTTGTCTTTGAGAATTGGTTCAAATTTGTCTCGTATAATCCAACCGCCTGATTCTACACGGATAATGAATTTCACTCTAAAAAAAAATACTTTTTGTTGTCAAGTTGTGATATTATCGTAGCTGCGTTTTCGTCGTTCATGGTGGCATCAACAACCCCATCAATTCGAAATGTTGACCAGCAATGAGATGCTCCATCGCGCTTAAATTCAACAACACAGTCACGAATTTTTTTTATCAAGCTATTATCATTTATTGCCCGTTTTGGCACGTCTTTGAGGGTTCTATCGAGATTGAATTTAATATTTTTCTAGGGCTTAATTGCTGATAATCTCTCGAATTCCTCAGTCATATAATTAAAACAAGTATTTAAATAAGAAATTTATATATAATGAATCACTGCAAATGGCTTATGATTGGATCAACAACCCCGTGTAACAAAGCATGCAGAAGCGAATTCTGTGGGTATCATTTACAGAGCGTTCGCAACGGTTCCCTTGGCCCCTCCCTGTGCCTCCGATGTAGAGTGGGGGCAAGGGGGAAATCACAATTATGTCTCAGTTGTGGCGGCAAACGATACAGGGAACTAAAACGCTATTATGACAAACGAATAAAAAATACCGTCATTGACCCCAACGATGACAAAATCATAAGATTCCTCAAGATTATATACAGAGACTTATAATTAAAGCAAATAATAAATTAGACAAATAGTATTATTATACAAATGAACCAAGAATTCCAACCACATCCCGTGCTTGTTAATTATGAAGCATCTCGTGATAGTGTTGTGAGACACCGCAGATTGAAGAAGCCAGTTGGTTTTGTGACTAATTGAGGATATTTGATGTTTACTGTTGGGAAGAAAAATTATTATTGTCACATATTCGTCTTCGAGGTGTTTAATGGAATAATCAGGGATGGTTTTGTTATCGATCATATTGATTCCGATTCTCAGAATAATTCTTTATCAAATCTACAGGCTATTTCACAAAGTGAGAATTTAAAGCGAGGAAAGACTGGGAAATACTTGAAAAAAGCGAGGCCTATAAAATCATTTAATACAGTAACTAACGAAGAAAAAATATTCCAATATATGAATGAAGCCGGTAAATATTTCTATATTTGTATATCCTCAGTACAATTTGTTGCAAAACGAGTACAAACTTCGGCTTTTTCTAAAAAAATTGAACAAAAAATTCGATTTTCGTATGTCTTATAACACCAGCAGAGATAACTCGTTTAGTTATATTTAAGGGTTATGAAAGAGTTATCTTCCTTGTGTGTCACCTATCTCCAAGATTGTGATTCAGCGGATATAATTATTATCTATTTTGTAAGAAAACTAATGAAATATATAGTGTTTACAAACAATTATATTCATTTTATAGTGTTTTATTGAAATATTCGGTCTCATTTAAATACTGTGAAACACCATTGACAAGTATTGAAGGAAATAAAAATAACACACCCTGTGGATTGACGCTGCTGTATTAAGTCACCTTATATACCATATGAAAGGTATAAAGCTGGGGCTTTCAAAGGCCAATCCGACCGATCAAAACTGACCCATGCCATTGACACGTAGGCGTGGTTGTCTTTTGTCAATCATGCAACCGGGTTAATTTCATGGGTTGCTTTTGATTGGTCGGATGGCCGTAGAAAATCCGCCCCGTCGTTTCATGTTTGTATCGTCTAGTACTGTCCCAATATCATCCTTAATTAAGTATCATATATCATCCTTAATTACAATTAAGTTAATTAAATATATATCTGCCTACAATCTGCCAAACACTCGATGGAGATTACCGGCATTGTACTGTCTTAATTAAGTATAATCCCCAAACAGATCTTGGAGCATATCTTCTGGGCGGTCTAATATGGCGTTTGCCACGTTAGGCCTCCCGCCGGAGATTTATGTTTCGGCCCCCCCCCCCATTGGGCTTACTTGGATACGAAGGCAACCAAGGAGTTCCAAGGATGTGTTGTCGTATATGTAACCTCTGGGTCTCTTTCGCCTTATTTGACGCGAAAGGGGTTTCCAAATGGGGTTTTCATGTATGTGCTTTACTTAATTAAGTAACCTCTGGGCGTCTCCAATGAAATCACACCTGAGGCACCCAATTGGGTTCATCGTATATCTCTGAACGTGCTAAGATGACAAACACCTTATCACGGACAGAGTTCACATATCATTGTATAATAATATCTCTGAACGTGCTAAGATGACAAACACCTTATCACGGACAGAGTTCACATATCATTGTATAATAATATCTCTGAACGTGCTAAGATGACAAACACCTTATCACGGACAACGTTCACATATCATTGTATATAATTGTATAAAAATAATTGTATAAAAATAAACTCTGGATGTGCTAAAATGACAAACACCTTATCACGGACAGAGTTTATTTTTGAAAAATGAATTAGAAATATGTATTATCATATATGAATTCTAAAAATATGAATAACATTATAGCTGAAATTTCAAAATTGGAAAAACAAGATATTATATTATCTGACAATTTAACCCCTGACCAAATTATGTCTGACTTTCAAGATATAGAATACGGTATTAACACTAACAAATATATGCTGCCAAAGAAGTATGTGCTGATAAAAAAAATCCAGAATTCTATTCGGGACTCTCTTGCATTCTGTAGTGACATAAGTGTGTTTGTCCCGTTATTTACTATCGTAGAGGGAATACGAAAAAAATTCGGCCGAGATTATGAATTGAAAAAACAAGTTAATTCTAAGATTAGAAATATACGAGCGTTAATTCAAGAAAATGAAAAAAAAACACATCTGGATACAACTAACGATTTGACAGTATAAATACATCATTGCGACAATGGAAGGTATATAATTGATCAAACAACACGGAAATATTTTAGTGAGTGGTTTTTTTTTTGTTACTTGTCTATTGATGATGACAAAATCACTATATCGTACATGAAACGGAGTTTTTAACTCCACTGGAAATTCCCGGCAATTTCTGGGAAAATCTTTGATTTTCAAATTCAAACTGGAAATTGCTTTACTGTTTCAATAATGGTCAACGAAGCTTTAACAACTAGATTGGCTCGTGAGCAACTAGATTCAATTAAGAGATTTATACCAATCCGCGACTCTGTCAGAAATAAACTACAAGCTAGACAGAGTTTACAAACGGATTTTGCTGCGGGATCTGAAGAGTTGTTTAAACCAATAGCCACAGCAACGAAGGGGGTAATATCAGCTACTGAGCGAGCTATATACGGAGATGTTCCTGACGGTAAAAGAAAAGAAGTGGGTCTTATTCCTGTACTTGAAAAACTAGCAAAAAAACTGAAAAAATATCAACGGAAACTGAAAATACTGAACCACCTACTAATCCGAAAAAAAACACTGTTTCTCTGTTGAATAAATTTACTGATAATGCTAAAACATTAATAAAAAAAAATTAATTTATTCAAACCAAAGGATTATCAAGCTTTTGGTGATTTTGCTGCTAAAAGCTATAATTCAAAAAAAGAGTTTTTAAAAGACGAGTATAAGGATGATAGAATATCAAGTATTGATTGGTCTGATAATTTGTATAAAATAAATAAAAGGATTGGTCGTTTGAATAAGGACGAGATTGGGTATAAGGAATTTCAAAAGGGAATCTGTAATTATAGAAAAGAACTAATAGAAGAGCGACAACGAGAAATAGAAGAACGACAAGAGTGAAAACGTCAGACACCAACACGGAGACAAACACGAAGACAAAAAAAACAAGAACCTGAACAACAACTACCACCCCAAGCTTCGAATCGAGATGATGATGATGATGATAGTTATTTACAAGAAACGGATTTAGAAAAAATGGATGCAGCAACTGTTTATAGTAGCGGGAAGGGATTTTCTAAATCGGAATCTCGAAGAGATTCAAATCAAAGATTTTCCAGAGATTCCAGTGGTTTGGTTAGTTGTCCTGGTAATGTTCTCAGCGATATAACACGATTAGAAGTTCTCATCGGAGGAAAACGAGCTGGGAATAACTCGCCGGAAATAATTAATGAAGCAGCTGATATCTGCAGGCTGTTATTTCAAGGCGGTATCATGGATATCAAAACATACCGAGATTTCATTAACGAGTTAGTGGAAAATCCTACTGATTATTACAGCGACTGAAAATCCTTTGGATTGGAAATTGCTAGCAATGAAAATCGTTTACAATTGCACGATTTGAAAACACTAGTATTTAAAAATTGCTAGCAATTTCAGAATAAGATGATCATACACTACAACCATGATAAACCAGCCAGCGTCTATGACATATGTGGTAAACTCACGATTTCCAGTTTATAGAGCGTACTATGGTGATGGTCTCGGTGATACAATTGCGGGGTTATTTGCAAGAATGGCCCCAAAAGTGATGCCGTTGGCTAAACAATTAGGAATGAAAGCAATTGATGTTATTCGTGATAAGGGTATCAGTGCTGTTGGAGATCTTGCCGGAAAAGCGTTTCAGCCGCGAAGGATAAACTAACAGCGCTAGTTCGGCGGCGAAAGAAACCGGGACCACTGCCATCTACAATAGAGATGCCTGCGCGGGTTAGTAAAATAATAAATAACGCAGTAGATCAGAAACTAACGTCGTTGATGACTCCATCATACACCAACGACCAAAGCAACATCGCAAATATGATAGCGGGAAGTGGCTTAAAAAAACCACGATGGGGGAAATCCTACGGATTTTCACGCTAGCGTTTTTACGACGATGAAAATCTTACGCTAGCAATTTCATGATTTAGACTTTGATAAATAGAATAAAATGTTCAAACGGTCACCTGATCCAGCGTTTGATATGGATGCCCCAGTGCGCAAAGATGATTCTGTACGCGATTATCAATTTTATGCCTATCACGCAATAGATTCAAATAGTCGATCAAGAATCGAACTTCAAGTTCATGATACCAGTAAATACTTTTTGCCTTGTGAAGCGTTTATCGAAGTAGAAGGAGAACTTGTAACGGCTGCTGATACTCCTGCTGTACCAGCACCGTATCCAGCTGATACTCAAGTTGGGTTTGTCAATAATGGTATCATGGCGCTATTCGAGAGTGCAAGATATCTCATCGATGGAAAACAGATTGAGTCGATAGAACGTGATGTTGATGTGGCCACAACAATAATAGGAAGCAAGATATTCCAATGATTATACAAGATCGGTGGGCCCTTCTATGATGGTTGCAAAGGATAATAATAATATCACTGGAAAAAATCAATTTGTTGTAAGACGACCATATGATCGTGCTGGTGGTGCTGCTGCTATCGAGGATATGATTATAAACAACGATCCCAATTTCAATCTAGGAGCTGCAACACGCATATTAATGTTGCAAGGAGCGCGTATATCACTTTCATGCGCGATTCCACTGCATCATATATTCGGATTCTGCAGAAATGTCCGAAAGGTTATCTATGGAGCAAAGCATACAGTAGCACTCGTGCGAAAGGGTGATGACAATGAAGCAATTTGGAGGATTCCAGCAGACGCTGCACATCCGGAAAATGATCCCGGTAAAGTCATTTTAACAAAACTATCATTATGGATGCCAGTGTTGACTCCATCAATTACCGCAGATGAACGATTACTATCATTTATGGACCAATGAGGAAAATCACTGATAAGTTGGCTAACCGTAAGTACAGATGTTAAACAATCAAATACTAATGGGGTATTTACGTGGAAACTAGCATCAAAACAAGGTGTTGCTGCGTCACGTCATATATTTATTGCGTTACAGGATAACACACGAGTTGGCAATCAACTCTCCAGCCATATGATATTTGATCAATTAGGTGTTAAAGACGTCTCACTGAGAATAAACGGCCAGCAGGAACCATCCGAAGATGTACAACTTAATTGCGGTCAAAATCATATTGCACGCGTGTATCATCGGTTGTTGTCATTTATGGCACGCGATCAAAATGTCGATACTGGTCTACAAATATCACAATTTGATTTTAAGAATTTATATCCGATCTATTATTTTTCGTTGGAACATCTTGATTTAACAAGACAATCCGTCGTTGATATACATTTTAGAGCTAATGTGCTTCGTGGTGCTATTGCTAATTATAGAGCAGTTGATGTCATTCTCAGCGATAAATCAATGCTACTCGAAGGTGTTGGTGGACGAATGAGAGTGGTTAATGCACCAGTGGAAAATCTTTGAAAATTCAACGAACTTTTCATTGAAAATTCTTCGGATTTTTCCATTAGAATCAATCTGTTATTGTATAATGTCATATAGTGTTATTAGTGTTGCCCTGACGCCGGGTCAGGTCAAGAAATTGCAATCGGAATCAGCTAAAAACTGCGGAACCACGATCACGCTGAAACACAATCAGATGACTGGCGGAGCAAATAAGTTGTCGCTGACGACTCGTCAAGTAAAACACTTCAATGATGCGTTCAAAGATAAAACAAGGTGTTCAGATCACTCTCTCTATGCAGCTGGGATAAAAAAACATGATAAAAACCGGCGGTACATTCCCGTTGTTAGCTGCGATTCAAGCGTTGATTACCGCGGCTGCCCCAGCGGTGGCTAAAGCGGCGGCGTTAGGAGCCGTTGGTACTGCAGCAGGAAAGGCACTAAAGAAAGCAACTGGGCAGGGGTATAAAAAAAAGGAAAGGGTCTAAGACTACCAGGAACCCCGTATTCATGGTACAGCGGAAAAGGTCTGAGAATCCCAGGAACGGTTTACTAGTTGGAGAGTCTTCGATTGAGGAAACTATGGTTCCCATGTCCAATTTTGATTTACTCGATGCTACTAAAAAATTGGCCATAAAAAATTTCAGAGGTGTCTTTATGAAAGATCTATTGCTGGCACAACCAAACAGCATTGAAACCGGTATTATTAATCTTGATAACAGCACCGGACCTGGTACTCATTGGGTTGCATACGCGATTGATCCACGTGCAATCGTTTATTTCGATTCATATGGATTAGCGCCGCAGAAGGAATTCATGCGTTATATAAACCGCTTAAAAACTCCTAGTTGGTATTCTATGCTACCAACACAACAAATGAATGATCCACTAATATGCGGCAACGAAGTATCAAATGTCTTTGACGCTATTTCGACATCTGGAAAACCATCTCATGTTGCCGTAAATGAATATACTAGTAATCGCTGGCAGCGACGAAGATTTTAGAGAGAGAAAGAGTTTTACAATAACATGATTGATATTTGGGGAAGACCTCTATCAGCACTGAAGAAACCCGGTGCCGATGGCACTGCAACCAGTGATATAAAAAAAATAATCGAAGATGAAATAGCTGAGACGTTGAACTTAGCAAGTGTTGACCACGGGGAAATAGTTGTATTTCAAGATCGTCAGGGTAAATTGAAAACTAGTAATGTTTCCCTGGATGATATTTTAACACGACAACGTGATGTCGTTGAAAACACAATAGCGTTATATTCCAACGATGGCAAACTAAAACCTGGAACACTTATGTCTGTGATCATAGATAAACTTGCCGAATACGATAAAGAATTTGACGATCATGTGAAAAATTATAACCAATTTCGCAGAAATGTCATTAATAAGTCTCTTTGGGTCCCCGATTGTAATTACGCCGTCTCTCGCTGAAATTAATTCGTTTGTTGATGATCAAAAGGTCATCAATGACCTCACTGATAAATTTTTTACAACAACATCATCCGAAAATGTTAAAACTACCTATTCGGAAATAATCAAAAAACTTAATGAAATCGCCGATATTAAAAAATCTATCGAGGATAGTAAAACAGCAGTTGATGCCATCGAACGACTCGATAAGGTAAAAAAATCCACACTCCGCAGAAAATATCCGTAATGTCGTGTATGTGGTTCGGTACGGAACTCGCGATTGGATCAAAGACACTAATAATCGAATAGATTTTACTCCAACTGTAAAAGGCATCTATCGATTTACGTTAACTACATTTAGCGGGGATAATTTTAATATTAGAGATAATTATGGTGGCATAGGTGAAGATCAAACCGCTGTAAATACAATAACACAGCGAATTAATGCAAATTCCACTTGGAATATTTATATATTATCGTCTATTGGAGTTGATAGAGTTAGATCGCCAATAACATATGTGATAGAATTTATAACAAATATACCTGTAGAAGATTAATTCTGGAAATGCTAGCATTTCAACGATGACATTTCCAATAACGATGACATCAACGATTTCATCATCGCAATATCGCTATGATCAAGCCGGAGAGTTTCAGAATAAACTCAAAACTCTCACCGAGGAGTATGCAATGAAAATAAAAAAAATACCAACGAAGAATCACCGCGGTTGATGTTACCGTATACTCTGTGAGTGGTGTAATCACCGGAGCTGGTATAACACTCTCCTCGGTGACAATGATTGCCCCGATAGCTGTTCCAATTTGTATATCCGCGGTTACAACAATCGCGGGAATAATTTCCATAATAACAAACAAAAATGTCATCATGCAGCCAACGCAAACTACAAGAATACATAATTCAATTTCACGTTGTATCAACTGCATACTCGCAATTATCCTCGATGATATCGTCATCGCTCGATGACACATTAATATCCGATAGTGAGTTCTCAGCAATGGTAAGTCTCTATGATTCTGCGATGTCCAAATTAGAGCGACAACATGAGTATAATAACAATGACAACACCGCAGGAATTACTTCAACAAATAGTGGAGAACACAAACCCAGTACAAACCAGCATGATCACAAGATCATCAACGAATCCTGAATTCAGTGTGAATTTCCCTTCTCCAATTCCAGTGAAGGAAATCGCGCTAGCAAAATTACGAATGTATCACAGTTGGCCTAATATTAGATCAAAATCATTTGGTGGTCAACAACCGAATAATTCCTTGGTATTTGCGAATAAGAATAAACCCGATGGAACTCCAGACTGGAACGTTGTTTCAACAACAACAGGGTCATACCAAATTGAACAAATCAATGCGGAATTAGCGCGTGGAATAAAATCGATTACTGGAAAAGAATCAAAAATTGCTATAACGGTTCACGAGCCGACGCTATCGTCTGCGATTGAAAGAAGCACAGAGGGATACGTCGTGGATATCTATCAGAGTTCTATAAGAACCGTACTAGGTTGGCCTGAAATCCCACCTCAAACAGCTCATCAAATACCTGAACCACAAAAATCTGATTATATCACCGACGTGATAAAACCCAATAATCCAATAAAAAGTTATAAAGATCACAGAATTACTATAGATTTTTTGGGTCTCGGATACTAAGCAACTGAGAGAGAGGGGGAAGGGGAGGAAATAGAGAGATATCATTTTATTGATGAACCTAAAATCGTTGAAAATTTCACAGTGATGAATAATGATTTTTCACTGTTGTTAATACCTCTTAAATCTGGTACTCTTACCCGAGATGAATTTATCAGCGTCGTAGAAACATGCAACAAAGTTATCGACGATATGGAAACATTTAATTTGAAAATTATTCAAGATATATTAGATAATAATAATCCCCTATCGAGAACAACATTTGCAACAGACTATAAAATCCCCGTTAAAGATATTCCAACATTCAAACCACCAGGATATAACGTACCAGAACTAAAAAAACTTCTCAGTGACACCATCGATGTTGGTTTAAAAATAATTCATGATGCATGGAAAAAAACAACATCACCGGAAATAAAAATCCTCAAACATAATAATGACCCAGACGGAGGCGGCAGACATATCGCTCCGTTCAAATGTAAATATATCCACGGTGATTGCGCTAAATTTAGTATGTGATGTTATCGAAGGAAGCTATCAAATAAATCTCGAACGATCAAATCAAGCTCAGCAGGGATATATTCTATATTCATTTGCACCAACAGCTTCTCTAGGATTTCTAATTATTGAGTCTCCGGTTAATCCAGTCTATATGCGATGTCATAATGATTCGCTAACGAGAATCAACTTCAAACTCGTTGACCAGTCCAATAATCTAATTGATTTACAAGGCGAGGTTTCACAAATTAGTCTCTTTGTGAAATCATAAATGATTTTCACGTAGTGATTTTCATCGTAAAAGAATTGTTAACCCACGGGGGCGACAACGACATGGCGTCATTTTTTTTTTGCTGGAAAATCCCTGAAATTGCTAGCAATTTAGGATTTCACTGAAGCGTTAATTTGCCGAAAGGACAGTATTTGTAAGAAGCCTCGGATTAGCGAATAGACGCCTGGAAAAAGTTGTAGGATTCTCACCCTCTGCTGTTATGATATATATTTTCATTTACTCACCTCATCAAAGTAAAAGTCCACATTATCTGGATTAATCTCAAACTTCTGGATCTGATTTGTTGCCACAAGCTGTTCAAAGATAAGATAATAAAAACACAAAGAAAATTTAGTTGATGTCATACTGTAGTAAAAATTGTAAAAGACCAGATTCCACCTCCATGTAGAACTAGTAAACTGTCTGACATATTCCACCAGTGTAAAACCTGTAAAGTTAAATAAATCATTAACTCAACATTCAGATTTGCAATTGTCTTTTATCCAGGTCAAAGTTATGAATATGCGGTAAACATTATAAACTGAACAATTTTGTTCATCATCAATAATGGTCAAATATGATAGCTCTTAAGTACTGTTTGATAAATAAATCACTACATTTTAGTTCTGCATGTGCTTAAAGTTACAACGTATTACCTCCATTGTTAGCATAATCACACATCAACAATGACCCTGATTACCATTAACACTGAGGCCTCATGAAATGCATGCAGTAGATTCAATTAATTTCCATCCTCATTCACAGGTATAATATACAGTGAACCAATTGTGAGTAATCTTTAACAAGATACAATGCAAAGTTATTAATATACAAAATTAAAAGCTAAATAAACATTCATCCCTACTTCCAACTGCCTGGTTAAAAAAGTCTTCAGTGTAGACTTGAATATACAATCAAACCTGCCCTAATAGTCACCTTCATACTGGGGTCACAGGGTTTCAATGGCTACTCTCTTTTCCCACTGTTAAATTTCCTATATCAACGTCATTTATTAATTGGTCACCTGCATTCTGTGGTCATTGGCCAACGATGTCTTGTAAACTTATGTATAAACATGCCTTATCTTGCTATAGTCAAGAATTCAGACTTTTAGTATAACTTTAAATGATCTAATCCCTCCATTTTTATCTTAAGGAAAAGAATAATGCCACAATATTGCTTTCATATTCGTTCTTGGGGTAAATCATCATTTTTATTGTTCTCCCTTTTTTCTTCATGGCAGGTGTGTGCTGATGTACTGAACATATTTATCATAAAAAATTAATACGGATCTAAATTTACCCCCAATTTGTATATCAAATTTGGCCTATTAAATCTTTTACCTGAGTATACCTTTGTTTACTGCAAAAAAATATTTTGGGATAAGGACCATGCCAAGATCTTCCAGTGTGATAATGTGAAAACTGAAATACAGCTTTCACACACTGCCTAATTCTGTATGATAAGTGGATTGTAATAATAAGTTAATAAAACACAAAGATAAAATATTATAATAGTATGAAAAATCTACATAAATCTGTAATTTGCCAAAAGCACTTGGTCCAGTAAAAACAAATAGATTGTCCTATAGACCATATAACAGGCAATTAAGATGAGTGTAGAGCAAAACTGTATGTACTGTAGACCTATAGACCATAGAACAGGCAATTAAGATGAGTATTGAGTTGAACTGTACCTACTGGGGACCTATAGACCATAGTGCAGGCAATTAAGATAAATACAGCGTTGAACTATAAGTAACATATCCAATAAACCAAAGTGTTGGCATTTAATATGACATCAATTACAGCTTTGTATGATGCAGTTAAACAACTGATGTGCAAAAAATAAACTGCAATGAGTAGATGGCAAATAGTTGGACAGAAACAAAGATGGAGCATACGTCACTGAGGTCAGAAAAACAAAAGGAACTGCTCAGATGATTAAAAGTCCCAAGTGGATTTGGTATTTATAATGCAACATAAAGAAATATACTGAAAGGAGTGAATGGAAGTGATAACTGATGATTAATGGGATCTGGCACAAATCTCTGTCCAAGGAGAGACCACTCTGGTCTGACTCAGTTCAACTCGTGAGAAGCATATACCTCTTCAGCACTTTGCTTCTTAAATATGCCAAAAGATATTATGAACGTTTTTTTAGTTGGTAGGGTCAATGATATGATGTAATGGATAATATTATGAATGAGAAATGTATTTAAGTAGAAATGCAACATATTATGAATGAGAAATGTATTTAAAGAAGAAATGCAACATATTATGAATGAGTAATGCATTTAAAGTAGAAATGAAACATATTATGAATGAGTAATGTATTTAAGTAGAAATGCAACATATTATGAATGAGAAATGTATTTAAAGAAGAAATGCAACATATTATGAATGAGAAATTTATTTAAGTAGAAATGCAACATATTATGAATGAGTAATGCATTTAAAGTAGAAATGCAACATATTATGAATGAGAAATGTATTTTAAGTAGAAATGCAACATATTATGAATGAGAAATTTATTTAAGTAGAAATGCAACATATTAAGAATGAGAAATGTATTTTTAAGTAGAAATGCAATATATTATGAATGAGTAATGTATTTAAAGTAGAAATGCAACAGATTATGAATGAGAAATGTATTTTAAGTAGAAATGCAACATATTATGAATGAGTAATGTATTTTAAGTATAAATTCAACATATTATGAATGAGAAATGTATTTTAAGTAGAAATGCAACATATTATGAATGAGAAATTTATTTAAGTAGAAATGCAACATATTAAGAATGAGAAATGTATTTTAAGTAGAAATGCAACATATTATGAATGAGTAATGTATTTTAAGTAGAAATGCAACATATTATGAATGAGAAATGTATTTTAAGTAGAAATGCAACATATTATGAATGAGAAATGTATTTAAGTAGAAATGCAACATATTAAGTATGAGAAATTTATTTAAGTAGAAATGCAACATATTATGAATGAGAAATGTATTTTAAGTAGAAATGCAACATATTATGAATGAGTAATCTATTTAAAGTAGAAATGCAACATATTATGAATGAGTAATGTATTTAAAGTAGAAATGCAGCATATTATGAATGAGTAATGTATTTTAAGTAGAAATGCAACATATTATGAATGAGTAATGTATTTTAAGTAGAAATGCAGCATATTATGAATGAGTAATGTATTTTAAGTAGAAATGCAACATATTATGAATGAGTAATCTATTTAAAGTAGAAATGCAACATATTATGAATGAGTAATGTATTTAAAGTAGAAATGCAGCATATTATGAATGAGTAATGTTTTTAAAGTAGAAATGCAACATATTATGATTGAGTAATGTTTTTAAAGTAGAAATGCAACATATTATTAATGAGTAATGTATTTTAAGTAGAAATGCAACATATTATGAATGAGAAATGTATTTTAAGAAGAAATGCAACAGATTATGAATGAGAAATGTATTTTAAGTAGAAATGCAACATATTATGAATGAGTAATGTATTTTAAGTAGAAATGCAACATATTATGAATGACTAATGTATTTAAAGTAGAAATGCAACATATTATGAATGAGTAATGTATTTTAAGTAGAAATGCAACATATTATGAATGAGTATCGTATTTAAGTAGAAATGCAGCATATTATGAATGAGTATCGTATTTAAAGTAGAAATGCAACATATTATGAATGAGTAATGTATTTTAAGTAGAAATGCAACATATTAGGAATGAGTAATGTATTTAAAGTTAAAAAGAATGATAAAGTAATAACTGCAATTACATGAACAAAGAAATATTTCATACCTCCTTGACAGTGCTTTTAATTGGAATCCATCCAGTGACCATCTTGACTTCCACAATAGCCATATTAGAAACGTTGGGCAGGGCATATCTGCAGAGAGAGTTAGTGATAAAATAAAATGCAAACTAGACATATGTAGCAAAGTATTACTGGACCCTCCATTTTCATAATTATTTATTTCCAATTCATTCCAAATTCTGCCACCACCCCAATATCTAGATTCTTCCCCCAGGGATGGATAAAAAGTCTGCAACTGTTGTGTAGATCCACAAGCTATCCCTACTCATATCTAAATTTCTTAAGCCTACATTAAATGTTGTAAGAAAGGATGCATAACATGTGTCTTTGGGGGGGGGGGGATAGAGAATTCAGAATCTGGCATGGCCTTATGTTACAAAAGCAGCTATAAAAATTGACCCTGATTTGCATCTATAAATTAGCATCTGTCAGGTACTAACATTATGAAAGCAGCTAACAAATTCCTCCTGTTTTGCACCTTTAAGACATCATCTGTCTTGACCTAACATTATGAAATAGATTTCCGTTTTGCATCTATAAATCAGCATCTGTCTTCCCTGTTTTGCATTTAAAAGTCAGCATCTTTCTGGACCTAACATTATGCATGAAGCTAAAAGATTTCCTTGTTTTGCATCTATAAGACATCATCTGTGAAGTAACTGCAAGATAGCATTTGCTTCGTGACTACATGTTCAAATGTTTAATGCAATACTTTAAAATCTTTCCAGCAGTTTTCAGTTAACATCCTTGAGCAGCTAAACTTGACATCTGTTATGTACTTTAAGTTAGCCTTTGTTGAAGAGTAACTTACCATCCTCTGATTAGTAACTATAAATTACGATCATGTTTAGCTGATTAGTAACTATAAATTACGATCATGTTTAGCTGATTAGTAACTATAAATTATAATCATGTTTAGCTGATTAGTAACTATAAATTATGATCATGTTTAGCTGATTAGTAACTATAAATTATAATCATGTTTAGCTGATTAGTAACTATAAATTATGATCATGTTTAGCTAATTAGTAACTATAAATTACAATCATGTTTAGCTGATTAGGAACTATAAATTATAATCATGTTTAGCTGATTAGTAACTATAAATTATGATCATGTTTAGCTAATTGGTAACTATAAATTATGATCATGTTTAGCTGATTAGTAACTATAAATTACAATCATGTTTAGCTGATTAGTAACTATAAATTATGATCATGTTTAGCTGATTAGTAACTATAAATTATAATCATGTTTAGCTGATTAGTAACTATAAATTACAATCATGTTTAGCTGATTAGTAACTATAAATTATGATCATGTTTAGCTGATTAGTAACTATTAATTATAATCATGTTTAGCTGATTAGTAACTATAAATTATGATCATGTTTAGCAACTGATTAATAACTATAAATTACGATCATGTTTAGCTGATTAGTAGCTATAAATAACGATCATGTTTAGCTGATTATTAACTATAAATTATGATCATGTTTAGCTGCACTGACCCAATTATATGATGAAGGCAAATTTAACATTATCCTCACTTAAGCAGATTTGCATCAAATTTAGCAGTAGCAGTGAGTATGCATCTGTTGGAGGCAAATTTACCATCTGTTAAGCAGCTGGAAATTAGCATATGTTTAGCAGCCATAACTTTGCACAAGTTTAAGGAAAATCTGTCATCTGTTTAGCTGCATTAAGTAAGCACCAGTCTATGGGAAATCAACCATCTGTCTGGCATATATTTAGTCACTAGAAGTCAGTACCAGGTTATGTTTCAAAGAGACTAAGTTGCTCACCTCACACAGATTCTAAGGGTTCTCTTCTTGCAGTTGTCGATGTCAGACTTGGACCTATACAAATTGACCCTGACATGAAAAGAATTTGGCCCTTCCTTCTCCCCCTCCTTCTCATATATATTATATTTCATATTGGCCTGAAAAATAAGAGAGATTTCTCCAAATATTTGTTCAGCATCAAATGATGAGAGAGTATTTGGTAAAATAGTCAAGTAACAAAAGAATGAAATATTTTCATGAAAGATATTTGTGAACTGAGCTTTATTTTCTCTGGGGATGTAAAATATTGAGGAATATCAGTGAAAATGAGTTTTATCTCTGTGGGTATGTACAATTTGATGGACTTCACTGAGTTTAGCATGAAAACAGAAAATGATTAGTCATGTTTTCAAATATGAAAGGTACATAGAAGGCTTTTGATTGGCATCCTTGAACACGGGTAGTTACTAGTATTCATATCAGAAAACATGACACCAAAAAGCTAAAGAGACAGACATAATATTCCAATACTTTTGTATCAGGAATGAATAATTAAAATGTTGATGGCTCATTATTTTTGCTTTGTTTCCATTCTAAAATATACAGTGAAATCTCCATACACTAAACGCCTACTCATTAAGAACAATACTGATGGGTTCCTGATTTTCCTGTATTTTATCATCATTTTCAACCACAATATCAAGAATACCAGACATTCATGGACATAGTTGTTGCATTCCAAAAGCTCATATCATCAGTTTTAACTCAATATCAATAATATCTTTTAATAAAGGACAAGACTGATTGATTCCAAAAGCTCACCTGCCCAAATGAGATGAAAATTAAGAGTTTCTAATTCTTGTGTATCATTTTTAACAACAATATCACAGACATCTGTTAATAAAGGACAAGACTGATTGATTCCAAAAGCTCATATATTTAACACAACATCAGTCACCTGCTCATATGGGATGAAAACTATGAGTTTCTAATTCTTGTCTATTTGTGAACATTTTTAACAAAAGCATCACAGACAAATTTTAACAAATGAAAACTGATAAATTTTGAATTGTCCTAAATTTGTATTATCCTCTGTAAACACAATCATCAAGGATAAATATCCTTAAATGGCATTTTTGTGCTTCTTTGAGTGTCCTTTATATACAGGTTTTACTAAACAAGAAGAAAACTTTACAACTTGTCCAATCCAAATAAAAGAAAACAACAAGATCCAGACTAATTAAGGTGATTAAGTTTGCTGACCATGCAAATTGTGATGTGGCAAATACTACCTTTCCAAATCAGATTCTAATTTATACAGTGCATATAACAGTACTTACAACAGCTGAAGGAATAATAACAGTGAAAAAGAACAGAGGAAAACCAACGTCCAGGCAAACAGACAATTTTTTTAATATAATCTTTTTAACTGACCTGTACCATGGCACAGCCCTTTCCTTGCACATTTACACTGAGCTGAGTGGTCTGTGGAGGCAAGTCCCAGGTGGTCAACACAAGGCTGTTGGAGTCATTAACACCAGTTTGGTACATGTTATTTGGTATGTCCACTTTGACTGATATGTCCATACCTTCATGGTAGACCAGGGTGGCATACATAGACAGGGCTTGTAAGGCAACTACTGTGTCCTGAAATAAATTACATAGTTTATATCAGACACACCAATTCTAGGTAGATTATATCAAACACGCCTATATTAGGTAGAATATACCATTCTTATTAATATTTGGTAGATAATATAAATACACACCTATATTAGGTAGAATGTATCAATACACACCTATATTAGATAGAATATATCATACATACCAATATTAAGTAGATAATATAAATACATACCTATATGAGGTAGATTATATAAATACATACTGATATTAGGTAGATTATATCATATATACCTATATTAGGTAGATTATATCATACATACCAATATTAAGTAGATTATATCATATATACCTATATTAGGTAGATTATATCATATATACCAATATTGGGTAGATTATATAGTACATACCTATATTAGGTAGAATATATCACACATACCTAAAATAGGTAGACTATACAAATACATACCTATATGAGGTAGATTATATAAATACATACCTATATTAGGTAAATAATATCATATATACTTATATTATGTTCCAGTACTCTCCTAATGATTCATTATTTTCCCTGTTTTTTAATAAAAGTTTTATAAAAAGAAGAGAAACAAATCTGATCAACCTTCAAAGTATCAAATGTTCCCTGAAGATCCATTAAGATTTTTAAACCTTGTCAATAGTACACCGCTCCCTCGATAACCCGCGCCCTGATAACTCGCGAACCCGCTTATAACGCGGTGTCCAGCGTGGATCCCGTTTTTCTTTAAAGAAAATATTTTTTAAAAATGAAGAAAATCGTGATCAGAACTGGTGAGTGAAACCTTGATATATCGCCCGTTTTATCGTCGAAAATGACGGTTAGTGCCCGAAAAGTTAGAATTAAAATCGTGAAATTTTCAGGTTTTAATAAGGAATCACATATCTTGTTAGATTTTATCAGAAAAAATATTTTCTCAGTTCACTGTAAATAATAATACTGTTTATGTATAGGGGAAATTAGTGTTTTAATCTTTTCATTGTGTTGCAATGTAAGCAGTATAATCGTTGCATGTTCTCTTCTATTCAAACATGAAAATAATCAATTGACCGTCACATCGATGCCCGCGAGCACATTTGTGTGAACCTAATTAACTGCCGGCTGCGTTTTGATCGACGACTTGGGGAAGTGTTTGTTGCATTGTAAAACTCAATTAAAATAGACCTGCTTTGTTTTATAAGGCGGTCTTTTGTATCAAATCAGGTAAAAGACGCACAATACAAAGGAATGCAAATCCTACATGCATAAACTCTTGTGGTCAATATCGTGTCTCAACATCGATCAAATTAGTTGGACCAATCGAAAATGGTTTCAAATTGTATGTACTTATTGTCATTAAAGTATATATTAATCAGTAATTTATCCTAATCATTTGTAAATGTGATCATGGAGAGCAAAGGAATCAAGCGAAAGGCGTACTCGGTGAATGAAAAGCTTACTGTCATAGAGAGGGTTCGTAATGGTGAATCAAGATCAAAAGTTTGTAGTGAACTTAAACTTGCCGAGTCGACACTCAGAGGTTGGCTCAAGGATGAGCAGAAATTTCGGGATTATTTGCATGAAGTTGATTCTGATGATGGATTTAAACGGAAACGGGCACGCACTGCAAACGACACAGAATTAGATGATGCTGTGTACACCTGGTTCACACAACAACGTAAACAAAGTGTTCATATTTCGGGAACAATTCTCAAGGTCCAGGCAGAGAAAATGGCAAAAACTACAATGAATCAGATTTCATGGCAAGCCATGGATGGCTTTGGAGATTCCAGCGCCGACATGGAAGAAAACAAAATTCTTTGTCGGGAGAGATACGCTCAGCAAATCAGGCGGCCGCATCTAGTTATCCCAACCAACTCCGAGAGATACTGACCCGTGATGGATATACAGACGACCAAGTTTATAATTGTGATGAGGCTGGTCTATGCTATTGGATGATTTGAATATTTTTTATATATTTTTTTTTTTACATGTCTGACGTTTAGACCCATTAAATTCATGGTTGGTAATGGTTTATCTTTGTAATGTTTTTTTTTTTTTTTTTACATTTTACTCTATCTATTTAATCAATCTATCTATGTATCTATTTAGTGATAGCGGAATTTTACGTTTTAGATCAACACAAGTTTCGATGTTGTCGTTTTTCGATATGAATGTAACCTTTTTTGATAAAATAAATCTTAGTTCATTTTGAACAAACAATAAAACTAGAATGTATCCAAATCAAAAAAAAAAAAAAAAAAAAAAAAAAAAAGCAGTGACGTAATACACAATGTGTTTAGCGATACACATGTTAAGAGTACTGATACCTCGTGGAATAATGTTTGTTTTTACGCTCTTTTCAAGATATTTTATCCAGAAATTAAAGGTAATTTATAAAGAAAAACGAACAACACCTTTATAAAGAAATATTTATTCACAGTTATTTTCAGCACGATTATAAAACGAGTATTTAACAATGCCCCCCCCCCCCCTTTCGCCTATCTGTCGATCTCCCATCTCTTTATTAGTTTTTTTTATAGGTCCCTCGGTAACTCGCGCCCTCGCTTATAGTGCGGTCGATGTTTTTGGACCCCCGTTGTGCGCGAGTTATCGAGGGAGCGGTGTAGTAAAAACTTCTAACAGTCTGACTGTGTTGAGGCAAGATAGACAACATCAGTAGTAAAACACTTCAAACAGGTATGATGGGTTGAGGCAAGATAGACAACATCAATAGTAAAAAACTTCAAACAGGTATGATGGGTTGAAGATAGACAACATCAATAGTAAACACTTCAGTCAAGTATGTTGGGTTGAGGCAAGATAGACAACATCAATAGTAAACACTTCAAATAGGCATGATGGGTTGAGGCAAGATAGACAACATCAATAGTAAAACACTCCAAACAGGTATGATGGGTTGAGGCAAGATAGACAACATCAATAGTAAACACTTCAGTCAAGTATGTTGGGTTGAGGCAAGATAGACAACATCAATAGTAAAACACTTAAGTCAAGTATGTTGGGTTGAGGCAAGAGGGACAACATCAATAGTAAAACACTTCAAACAGGTATGATGGCTTGAGGCAAACACTTCAGACAGGTTGGTTGGTTTGAGACAAGAGTTGAAATTAGTAGAATAACATTCAGCCAGGCTAGGTCAGTTGAGGCAAGAGAGACAAGATTTGGGAAGTATATTGGGTGAGTTAAGAGAGACAACATATGTAGTAAAAATGTCAACCAGGCTGGTTGGGTTGATGCTAGAGGGACATGGTACTAAACTATGCAATGATTTTGTTGAAAGTTCAGACTTCTGGCTGATTCTTCTTTAGCTGCTAAATTGTGTGCTGTTATCAGAGAATTAAATTAATGTCAGACTCTTCAGCAACCATTTGAAGTTCAAAAAGGTTTGATCAGTCTATCTACTTAATCTGATATGATACTGAATATGTGACAAAGTTGTAAATACCAAGTGACAAAGAAGACACATATGGGGATGGAGGGAATGTTAATTTGTCTTTTGTCATAACAATATAAATGAATATATTCTTTTGAAAACTTAGGAATAGACGACTATGAGTGATATCGGCCCCACTTTTAAAGCACTACTTAACAAAAGTGTGTACTCAACTTAAAATGTGTGCCTCTTGATAAAATCTTTTCTACAGTCAAATTTATGGTCAGTATATCAATGTTACCCCCCCCCCCAAAAAAAAAGCTGCATGTTTCAAACACAGAATTGCTACAATTATCAACTGCAGTTTACAAATAAAATCATTATCCAAATTTGAGATAAAAATAATGAAAAAGGAATACACCTATTAATCTAATCAAAATTCAAAAAATCTATACATTTACTGTTTCATTTGATATACTTTTCAATCCAACCGGTTTTAATAACTTTTCCCTTATTTTTGTGAATTTTCTAAAATTGTGTAAATGTATTTTGATATAAAATTCAAATAGAAAAAAGAAAAATACAGTTAAAATTTTAACTCGGGTTTAAGACAATAATGAAGTAAACAAAGCAAACTTTATTTTTCTTTGGTCAATAATATGAAATAGAAAGGCAGTAGATACACCTACATGTCACAAAATATGAAAACTTAGGATTAGAAAGAACATTTAAAGTCCTTGAAACAACCTAAAATATAGATGAAAAAGAATTTCCCAAAATATTGTGTCTTGTCTGCTCTGCTGAAGCAGCTTCCAAGTAACCAGCAAAGTTACTGGAGCATGAAAAATGGGTCACTGTGACCACCTTTTACCTTTGATAAGCAGTAACCTCATATGATGTATACACACATCAAATTAACTAAATGCTCAAGTCAAAACCGACACCAAGAATTGAAACATTAACAGCAGTACCCTCATATGATGTATACACACATCAATTTAACTAAATGCTCAAGTCAAAACCGACACCAAGAATTGAAACATTACCTTTGATAAGCAGTACACTCATATGATGTATACATGCATCAAATCAACTAAATGCTCAAGTTAAATGCAGGCAAGACAAAATATATGGTTTTTTTTCGTTAGATTTGGATGACATATTTCTCATGTACTTGATCTGAATCTCTGTGGCCCTAAGTCTTGTCCATGGTTCCCATAAATACATCAGCAAATGGTCATGAATCCATAGTCAATTATTAAATTTCTTCATGATCATACATTTTCAACAACTTTTGTGCCACTGAGAACATTTGATACATGTTCACTATACTGTAATATTAATGTTAAGATAAATCATGAGAAGAGAGTCTTGTATTTGAAGACTAATGTGTTTTGAATGGTTGCATTATTGTTGCAAATTGAGTTTTGACACTGATGAATTGGTAGAGCTGGTAATAAGGTTATTAGGTACAGAATATTACCATTCACACAATCATTTCCTCCAATACAAGGCTGTTATTGCTATAATAACACAACATTACATGAGCAACTTGAAGGGCCTGTCATGACACTGGTTGAAAAGAATTTTTAGGTATTTAAAAATAGATAACCTCTTCCTTTTAACTGTCGAGTACTGAAACCATCTTAGATATTCTTCAGAAACAACATGATTTTCAAATTAGCCATTTTGTGGTGCACATACTTGATGTCGGATTGGCACCATTTTCCTGTAGAACAAAGTGGACATTTTTAAAAGGTTTGTGTTGAATACCCCATGTCATAACGATTATCAATTCATGTGGAGTAGTTACAAGATTTTTGAGTGAGTCATCTGGGCAGCCATATTGGATGTATGATATAGCATTTTCATTTAGGACCAGCTGTTTGGATGTATGATGTATCATTTTCATTAAGGACCAGCCGTTTGGATGTATGATGTATCATTTTCATTTAGGACCAGCTAAGTATCATAAGTGTACTAATGAAAACGCCATGCTGATTTAACCATTTATTTGGAGAAGAGATGAGATAACAATGTATTCAAGACATGACTTTATATGATCAGGATTATAAGATTTTCAAGATGACTGCTGTGGATGTCAGATTGGCACTATTTAATTTAGGACCAACTGGACATAATAAGAAGTCTTCTGGTGACAACCCTACATCAATATGACTTTCTGTTCAAGTAGAGTTGTGAAGAAAAAAAATTATTAAGATGGCAGCCATGCAGATATCATAAGAAGTCTTTTGGTTAAATGTGATTACAAGGTTTCATGATGGTTGCCATGGTAGCCATACTAGATGTCAGAGGGATGCCATTCTCCTTTCGCATCAACTTTCCATCATGTAAAGCCTTTTAAGAAAAAATAACCATGCTGATATGACTGTCTTTTTGGGTGGAGTAGTAACAATATCATTTTTAAGATGAATTATGTGGGAGCCATATAAAAAGGTCATTTAATGAGAAAAAAACCATGATATTACCATCTATTCAGGACAGGTAGCCATACCAATATTTTCAAGATGGCTACTGTGGTGGCTATAATGGATATCCAAACTACATCATTGTCATTTAGGACCAAGTAGACCATGGATGAAAGTGTAAAATTTTTAAGATAATCCTCCTAGGTGAAGAGGAATAGCAGTAATACATTTGTGCTAATAGATAGATGGACAGATAATGAACAACAGACTATCTGATTAGTTCTTCTTGTCTATGACCAACAGAGTTGAAAATAGCAGAGAATTTAATTCTCCACAGCACTAAGTAGCTATGAATGTTATGACAACACAATGGTATCAAAATTTCCAACACCTTATTGTGGAAAACTGCTTCAAATTGTAATATTCAACCAATCATAAAGCACACTGCATTAGCAGATATTATAGAATTAAGTTCTGATGGAACACTAGAAAACCTCCCAACCTGTGTAGAGGAGAATCCTCCATAAGCATTTCTCTGTTGGGTCAACCACTGTACGATGGGCTGTGCCTGACTAACAGCTCCTGCTTGTTCTAGTGCAATCTTGGCCATCAACACGTAGGCAGTCATCTCAACCTCGGCTGAGGGTGCCCTCCAGTAAAAGTAACCTTCTTTGGTTTTATCCCTCTCCTTCTCTTCCTGGCTCCAGTGTTTCTGACCTTGATCTAGCCATGAAAATAATGTAGACTGTATACCATCCACACAAGAATTACATTCCTTTTCTAGTTACAGAAAAAGTTGAAACTTTCAATTAATAGCTGAATAGTATTGCTAGTTGAGTAGCTGGTGATCAGGCATTGCTGACCAAGATTGGCTGATGCTGATTGCTAAATTTACCAACCTGGAATCTTGATGACTTGATTGGCCAGTGTGACTGTTAGCTGAGTGTGCTGGTGACTGAGTGTACAACTCCATACATGTAATCTTTAAGCCATGGGCTAATTTTTGGGGTTCATAAAACCCAGTGTGGTTTTGGGATATAGATATAATTTATATATCTGTTCCTTTTTGTGAACATAATTTCACTATTTGAGTGAATACATCTTACTATATGAGTAAAATGCTACATTATTTACTGTTAAGAGTAAAACACAACATTCATTTTGTGGTGAAATCACCGTGAATCATATACCCTTGTCTTTGTACCATGTATGGTCATTTATTTGTATTTTCATTATTTAAGTCTGTGTGTTTTATGTTAATTGATCCAATATTTGAATCGTATACATGCACATATTAATCATAAATAATTTTTTATATAAATCATTCGTCATTAAACATTGTACGGTATTTGTATCATCATCAATTGTGATGTGTTGTAAATCGGAAATCCCACCATGTTATTTTGTTACACACAAGATCTAGTCTATGAATGCATTCATGCTAATTTCAAATAAAAGCAAACCTGAAATAGATAAATGTTTAAAAAGGAAATATTTTGGTAAATACTTGCCTGGCTGTTAATGGGAATACTCTACTACCTCTGAAATCCATCACTCCTTGAAAGATGAGTAAATATCTATCCAACTACATACATATTAACTCCCCTTTTTATGGATTAGGTGACCACTGATATTCCAAATGTAACCAGTTTTAATTTGAGCAGAACCTTTAACACAATGATAAATTTGTAGGTGAAGTTGTGCGGAATTGTTAGTAATGGAGACATTATTCTGAATGCAAGGCTTTCATTAGTCTGATCTTAATAGAGTTTGGAGTATGCTGACTTAAGAACTTCCTACAGTCAAGAAGACAGTGTTGGTTAGGACTATGTCTTTCTTTCCTGCCTTAAGGGGCTTTCTTCCATGTGCCTTAGTAACTGAGGTCACATACATGGAGTTCTACATCTTCGCTTCTGTCAACAGGTCAATCGAGGAGAGACAGAGAGTGTGAATAGTTATTTGTTGGTTACCTAATGACCACAACCTGTTTTTTATAAATGAAAGCAGATTACATCATTAGAATGAATGAGCCATCTAAATGGAACTGTAGCTCTAATCCATGGAGACCACAAGTAGATCACTCATCCTAAATGCTGAAGCCAGCACTGTCAGGAAGCAAGTTTTATATGACAGCTGCTTCATTGCTGTGGAAGACAGGGGTTCAAACTTTGATGAGATAAGCCACATCAAAACCTCATGAAAACGTTCCATTTTGGGAACAAGGTATGTGAGCTTGGTCTGGATATCTTACTATAGGACAACAGGTCATAAACTTGTGGTGTCTTGTGGTGGCCAATATTATTTTTTCTTTCTAAACCATTAATTTTTAGAGCTCCATGTCTAATTGTTTCTTCTCATTCTCAGGACAAGTTTTATTCCTTTAAGCTCCTCCTTGTATTGGCCAATTGCAGTTCACATATTCTGACACTGGGTTACATCGGCCCACTCATGTAGAAATCTTTCTTAAAATACTGTATTGCAACTTTCCCAGATGCCTTCAGACCATATTTAATGTTCTAGGTTGTAGGTTTTTGTGTTCATAGTATCACTGAAGGAGGACTATAATAGTGAAACAAGAATACAACTCAATCAAGACAGAACTGTTTTTGTAAAGGTGCCCTGATTGGCCAAGTTGTCTAAAGTGCTCTCCGTTATGGATCACTGCCATCTCACCTCTGT
This sequence comes from Unio delphinus, assembly GCA_029339505.1. Lineage (NCBI taxonomy): Eukaryota > Metazoa > Mollusca > Bivalvia > Unionida > Unionidae > Unio > Unio delphinus. The sequence goes on from JAQISU010000014.1 coordinate 15,828,861, forward strand.
CTGCGTGGGTTTGAGTCTAAGAGTCGGCTTATGTAGTTATGTGAGAAAGCTTGCCAGTAGCTTCTCGTGTGTCGGTGCTTCTTTCCATGGGTTTTCCTGGGTTCTTCTGCCACCAATAATACTGGCCACCATGTATAGCCTATCATGTGCTGAAAAATGGCATTAAACCCTACAACAACAACAAAAACAACAATTGTTTTTTTTATATACAAGGCTATCTGGCACCAATATAATCATTTCCACACCTGTGACCTATAGGTTGTCCCTCCTTAAATTCTGGAAAGGAATCTGTTTGTAAACTACTAACTTCCAAATCATGCTGGTCCAATTCATTCTTACTTAACATGTTAGATGCTACTGTAGAGTTGGCAACAGTAGTTGGACAAGTATAAACTTTTGACCAATCAGAATGCTTTTTACAATGATCATATGTTGAATAATATACAGAATGAATCCAACTAGAAGGCTTATGCATTGAATTATTGCAGAACAGATTTATTTAAAGTCAGGACTCTAGATGATAGAAACAATATATCATGGAAAATTAGACTTAACCAGGAGAAAAGCACAAATCTATTGTAAAATGGAAAATAAAATCATCACTAGTTAAAGACACTTCCTTGCTGAAATAAATATCATGGCTGAAGCCTTCTGCAAATGTACGAATGATATTTTTGATGCATCTGGGAGAGAAATGAACTATGTTGAGACGTGTTAAGAACGCTATACCTAGATGAACAAAATGTTGAGAAGGGATAAGGTTCTACATTGATTATCCACCCTAGACTGTGAATGAAGAAAAAAACCAACACTAAATTTACTAAATGTTTTTGCAGTATGTTGTCCAGGAGGATGTCCAGAGATATGATGCAGTTTATTTATTACAAGTCTCATTTTGCCACTTGATTTTATTACCAGAATGTTTCAGGAGTAGAAGCCCTGGGAATGCAATTATTGGACTGTGAAAAGCTATATCTCCATTTGCAAAATGTCTGCCTCCATGGGATTGCTTGAAGGTTGCCTCCATTTGATCACTGTAGAAATCATTATGTGGTGGGGGAGGCTATGTGAATGGAATGACTTGTAATACGCAATTGTTTTCTGGGAGTAAGTTGATCCGAGTCTGGCAAAAAAGGAATCTGGCACCCTTTGTATCTCTAAAATGTTCATCGTTTCTTATATGCCTATTGATGCTGTCATGTAAAGATAGGAGCTGGCACTAAACACCAAAGGGAAAATTCTTGTGCCACCTGATTTGTTTCCCTCTTCAATTCAACTCTGGAACAGAAGGATAGAGTAGAAAAGGAGAGTTGCCCATGATGAGGTTTCAGAGAAGATGAATACAGAAGTGCATCTCCTCTAATAAAATCCATGTTACAGCAGTTTTAAGGGCATTCACCACTGTGTGGTGATCAGCTCTATTACTATCCACGGTGATGCTGATTACTGAATCCCAAGCATTTCATTTCTGCCCTATTCAGCTAGATGAAAGATCACCAGGGAGGGAGTAAGTTAACACAATGTTCCTAATACTTAGATGATGATAAAATTTCAGGCCACTTTATAACATTATAGTGGAACAAACATACTGATGATGAAGATGAAAATGTCCTTGTCAAGACTTGGCATGTCTGGACAATACATATCAGTATTTAGCTTGTACCTGTGGTGTGAGAAATTTCTGAGCAACTGGCTCACCATGAAAAAGAACTGCATTACCAGGGTTGCTTAGCACTTGGAACTTGAAATTAATAATGTACGCAGTCCCAAAATGTTGGTAACTCTGTCAGATTCTAGAAGTAATTGAAAGTAGATTCTTCCATATACAATGATCAGAGCTGTAGACCAGCATGTGATGTACAGGAAAGATGACAGAACTCTGATGTGGAAAACCTTCTCAGTCTCATCAAAGTAAGATCTAATAATGATGAGGAAACTTGATGGACAGTGTTTGTCAGTTTTGGATTAACATAGTAACACTTATGTCTCTGTTGTTGTTATTATTGTTATGGGATTTAATGCCAGTTTCCAGCACAAGATATGACACAGGAAAACCCCAGAAAGAATGACAAACCCACAAGATGCTACTCATCAGCTTTCTCACATACTCACAATAGCCAAGCCTAAGACTCAAATCCATGCAGACAGAGGTGAGCTGGTAATGATCGTGAGCACTTTACACTACACAGCCATTCTGCCCCTTGATGTCTCTTGTACTATCTGTCAAAAATAATATCAAGGATGGCAGCACATAAGGTAGAATCCCATATTTTTCGCCCGGAAGAGGCTCCCTTTGGGTGGCATAGGTTTGAGGGTAAGTGAAGATACATCATAGCAACTGAAGCACTGAGATGGACATACACCATAGGTGTCTAGAGGTACTTTGCAGGTAGGTTAGATTAATCCATGACAGTGCCAACATAAACTGGACATTGTCCACAGAAGTGTCTGCCAGCACTATGTGTGTTAGACTGATCCATGAGTGCCAGTAGAGGCATCATTCACAGGAAGTGCTTAGCAGCACTATGCAGGTTAGTCTGTTATATAACTGGTTTCATGAAGTCGTTTCTTGGATATTGTGGCACTAACTGTAAATCATAAGCAAGAAGTGACTATCAGCAGTATAAAAGATGTGGAACTAGACAAGTTCATTTTCTGGTGGCTGACAATGTATGATCCATTGTGGCATAGTGTGATCCATGTTATATGGCTGAATCCAGTCATAAAGGAACATGACCATCATGGCTGGTATTACATTGTCCAGTTCTTGATAATGAGATTGAATTTGGGATATCCATCCACATAGCTGGTTCAAACTTCTGAAATGCGAGACTTTAACTGAGGTTGTTGTTGCTCTCCATTTTGTTCCATGTAAACTATTGTTTTCATCCTTGAAACTTCCTTTTTGCACTTTCCACAAAGTACCTGAAGAATTAATGTCCATTGACTTTTGTCCATAACATGCAAGTATGGCATGTGTTCAAGGAATGCCAACCAGAGAATACTGCACATGTTGAGTGGTTGTCAGACTGGTATTGCCCATAGAATAAATCTGTAAGACAAAACAGAACCAACAATATATAAACATAGTGACTTGTGTCCTGCTTTATGAACTTTTAAATTGTCTTTACAGAGTTACCCACAATGATAAATATCTGTAAAAGGGTGCACATGACCTGTACAGGTACAAAATTAGAGTATGACTATTAATATTTACATAGTGGATGCTAAATCATGCGAAACCTGTATGAATGTCAATTTCAACTGCCTGTACAGGTAAAATCACTAAACCGTTACTTATAATGACTACGTGTGTGAAGTAGAAGCCAGATAACCAATTAGAGTAACATCTTACTCATAGAAATGGCCATTTTGACTGCCTTTACAAGTAAAATCATTGCAGTGTCACTAATAATGAAATATATGTATGAACTGACACTATTATGTAAACCATATATGGAAAATGTATCTATACATATAATGCAATCACAGCAAAAGCACAAATATAAACATGTTTTCTATATCACGCAAAACTTGCACATGAAAAGGAACTGAAGCATCATTATTCATACTTGTGAAGTAGACACTACCGTTTCCATTATGAGACAATGTTACCTGTAGGAAAATGTTCTTCAATAAGCATAAATCACATACACAACTATGACTCAGACAATAAAGCAAAACACTTAATTACAGGTATCCTGACTCAGCAGAAATTATGCAGCAATACTAAAAGAGTTGCACAACTAATGCAATGTACCAAAGGCATTTAAGTGTGTGAAGATGGCAAAGTGATAACAGAAAGTTACAAAGCTTTGTCATTGGCGGTAGGAAGGACAGAAAAGTTGGAAATTTACTTCCTTTGAAGATTCAATTTATCCAACTTGTTTTAGGTAGAAAACTTCAAAACTGCTTGTACAGATTATGAGAGGTCTCTCTGTCTATAAAGAATGTGCTAATTGGCACAAGCAGATATCGTGACAATTTCATGGGACTTGCTGTCAATCATGGTATCTGGGAAAGAACAATTTACCTGCCATCTACATGGGCAGATAAATTTTATCTTTACCCAGATACCATGATTGACTCCCAGAGAGTGCTGGATTTGCAAGGTAGTATGATTGGGTAACATATTTGAAGAAGACATCACAGAACACATCGCAAAAGCAAAATCAACAAAAACTGTTAGCCTATGAATTATAATGAATTCACAGTAAACGACATGAATTTCAATATTTAGATACCAAATATGTCAAAGAAACTGGTACCACATGAATAACACATACTTCATGGTAAATGGCATGAATGAAAACATTCACCTACTTAAGCCAAATATATGAACCTGAATTTCATAAGACTGTAAACTTGTGACAGATGACAACTATTTTACCCATTCCACCCATAAGATGTTGCTTAAATATGCAATTTTCACATTATTTATATGAAGCTTTCTGAGCAGTAAACAAATTGACAATGAAATCTAATCACATGAATCATGTTTTCACTCCCGATACTCACTTGGCATCTTTGTCCTGGCTTCCAGTTCAGCCATAATTTGTCCACGTTTGGGGCTGTCAACATTGTACAGAGTGTAAGCATAGGCCATGACAGCTAATGTATATGTATCTGCATTTGTCTGGTGCTTATCCAAACATGTGAAACCATTTGCAACAGCTGGAACCTGGAAAATTGGACAAAAAAGGAATGATCTACTGTAGAATCAATGTCAGAAAACATTGGATTTGGACAATTTTCAGAATTCAGTAACCTACGATATTTACATCTTAACAATTATACATGAATGTGTACTTATTTCTAAAAGAATTTTTTTTACAAAGAAGAGATTACACTGGTCCTTCTTGGGGGCCTCAAGTGGCCATGTGGTCTAAAGTGCTATCTGTTATGGATCATTGCCATCTCACTTCTGTCAGCGTGGGTTTGAGTCTCAGATTTGACAAATGTGTGTATGTGAGAAAGCTTGCCAGTAGCTTCTCGTGGGTCGGTGGTTCTTTATGTGGGTTTTCCTTGGCTTCTTCACAATTAATACTGATCGCCATGTATAGCCTATCGTGTGCTGAAAAATGGCATTATACCTCACAACAACAACAACTGGTCCCTCGTTTTTCTCTTTTTGTTAGGTACCATTTTCAAAAAAAAAAATTAATTTCTGAGAAAACATTGCTAGTGAAGGCATGATAAAATGTTTTTTAATATCTAGTTCATCTGTTAAGGGAGAAGGGAAATTTATTAAATTGAGTAGATCTGGATATAGCTACCAGCATGGATAACAATGACCTTGACCTTCAAACACTTTTTTTTCTTCTTCCAAAAATAGAAAATGTTGGGCCCAATGGGACTAGGTTAAAAAGTCATTCTAAACAAATGGAAAATAAATATTCTGACCTGTGATTTGTTCGATCAACAAATCAAAACACATTTCATCATCACAGGCACTTGTACACACCAGCTGGCATTAGATGTACAACATTTGACCATGACATCTCCAGCTACTTATTCCAATAATCTTGTACTTTCTTCAAAGGATTAGTGTCCCTTACATTTTTGTCAATTCCAGCCTCTAGTAGTGCAATCAGTGCAAAAGCTGTCAATCCTGCAACATTCTCGCCATCTGCCAGACCTCCTTTCAGGTAATTGCTGAACACCTGACCAATGCTCTGGATACACCCATCTTCACTCTGGAGATTAAGAAGCCACTGCATGCTGAAGTCAAGATCTTTGCTGTCTATATCGATGAATGTCCGTGACTGGGCCATGGATTTGACAACAAAAGCTGTCAACCATGTACTTCCTGTACTGTTCTGATACTTGTTGTCACCCCAGGCACTGTAGGAACCATCATGATGCCTATATTTCAGCTGTCGCTGGTATCCTATTTAAAGTAAAGAAATTAAGTTGTACAATTCTTAGTAAAATCAAGAAATATTGTCGCAGAATATAAATACCATGCCATCCTCACTTTTATATTGAGGGATATCCAACAGTTCAGTATGCATTAAAAAATGACATTAAAAAAAAAAATGTCATACCAGTATATCTTACTGGGGAATAATTTCACAACGTTTGATATATTGTTAAGACTGATATATAACAAGACACTAACATTATTAAGACTGAATTATTACAAGACATTAACATTGTTAAGACTGATAAATAACAAGACACTAACATTATTAAGACTGATATAGAATAAGACATTAACATTGTTAAGACTGATATATAACAAGACACTAACATTGTTAAGACTAATATATAACAAGACACTAACATTATTAGGACATTAATATTACTCACCAATTCTCATGTATCCTTTAGCCTCATCCTGGATTGCATCTGTGGGCTGGTTGGTATTGGTAAGGTATTGCAGGACATAGATATTTGGGGACCAGGATGCCATGTTCTGCTCACCACATCCATATGGCATCTTTAACAGATCCTTCAGATTTGATAGAGTTGGACCCATTATGTCACCTGAAAACATTTAAGTACAAATTTGAGTACTGAGATAGTAATGGTTTGCAATGGGTAAACATATGCTTTAAGCATAAAGGAGATGTTACACAGAAATCAGTGATGGATGGAAACATGAATTTCAGTGAATGTAATAAAGTTCAAAAAGACATGCATACACATTCTGTATTCTGTAAAGGTTAATTGAAAATCAGTTAGGGTGGCAAGAATGACATCATGCAGCAACCCCATCTTTTAAAACAATATTAACCATTACAACAAATAAGCCACCACTGAAATTCATATTGGCCAAATCTGCATCCAATGTGGATAAGGTTACATGTGATGAGATGCTATGTTCCAATTTTATTGCCAACATAATCTCCCATTTATGTTAAAATATTTATGCCAAACCCACCCCACACACAGGTATAAGCATAATTATTACTAATATAGGTGGTAAAATGCTCAATTTTGGCATAAAAAGTGCAATCTATATATTACATGCCAGAATTACAGAATGCTGTATGAAAAAGATACATTTTTGCTTCTAACCTGGTTCAACAGCTGGTCAAAATTCATGTTCCAAAGGACAAAATTCATGTCCCAAAGGGCAAAATTCATGTCCCAAAGGGCAAAATTCATGTGGATTTGAACCAGAGTACAAACACAACATATTCTGAGAATTTTATTTTCTATTCAGCACATGCCTTAACTAGTTTACATGTGTTACTTTTGCTGAATGATCATGAACTTGATATAAATTCTGCAATTAGCATGGTGTGCTCAATCTTAGTGCTGTATTACATTACTCTCATTACCCACATCACTCTTATTACTCACATCACTCTTATTACTCACATTAATCTTATTACTCACATTACTCTCATTACTCACATTAGTCTCATTACTCACATTAGTCTCATTCCTCACATTAATCTCATTACTCACATTAGTCTCATTATACTCATTACTCACATCAGTCTCATTACTCACATTAGTCTCATTACTCACATTAATCTCATTACTCACATTAGTCTCATTACACTCATTACTCACATCAGTCTCATTACTCACATTAGTCTCATTACTCACATCAGTCTCATTACTCACATCAGTCTCATTACTCACATTAATCTCATTACTCACATTAATCTCATTACACTCATTACTCACATCAGTCTCATTACTCACATTAGTCTCATTACTCACATTAATCTCATTACTCACATTAGTCTCATTACACTCATTAGTCTCATTACTCACATTAATCTCATTACTCATATTATTCTCATTACTTACATTACTCTCATTACTCACATTAGTCTCACTACTCACATTAATCACATTACTCACATTAGTCTCATTACACTCATTACTCACATCAGTTTCATTACTCACATTAGTCTCATTACTCACATCAGTCTCATTACTCACATTAATCTCATTACTCACATTAGTCTCATTACTCACATCAGTCTCATTACTCACATTAGTCTCATTATTCTCATTACTCACATTACTCACATTAGTCTAATTACTCTCATTACTCACATTACTCATGAGCAGTGTGTTGATTGTCATTATTACCGATATGACATGTTTTCAAGTTGAAAAGATCCATTTTCTGTAGTATAATATTCACAACTCACACCATAAAGCATTTCCCTTAAAATATGGTGCTTTTGTTTAAAAATGTAGACTGGTCCACTATCTAACTACCTTATCAATATCATGAATCTGTGAGGAAAAGTTCATATCGAAAGAAACCTGTTTATTTATTGGAAATGGGTCGTATACAGTTGTTATAAATAACTGAAAAGGAAAATACTCTTACCCTATTCTTATGCATCAGGCACATGCTTTAGGAATGTATATGAGTGGAATTAAACAGGTAATAGAAATGATAAAAAGAACTAAACAGATCAATCCATATACAGGTGAGCATAAGATTTATTTTGGTGAAAAAGTGAAATGGTTGGCATGTATGGTAACATTATTATTATTATTATTATTATTATTATTATATAAACTCATTATTCATTCTTTACTTACAGTAATGGCATGAGATCTGGTAACTGCTCCAAATTCCTTATTAAATATACAATGAAAAATCTATTATATGTGTCCGATACTCGCAGTTTGATATAGCCAACTCACAAGCTTATTGGCCACAGCAACTTAGCCATGTGAGATATCTGATAGCACACATATAATAACAAATAATTCATTTGTTTGTTGCTAATGAATATGGAATTGTTTTCTAACCTAGGAGGCATCTAGTGTTTACATGTTATTAAAATCCATGACTGTCTACCCCAATACACAATGTTTATTTCACATAGTCCATCCTTTTGGAGCCCCATTGCTTAATACATATATTCTCCATATCATGTACTATTGCCTCACACATGATCTCCCAACAAAGCCCTATTACTTCACACATGGTTTTCTCCCAAGAGAGCCCTATTGCTACACACATGGTTTTCTCCCAAGAGAGCCCTATTGCTACACACATGGTTTTCTCCCAAGGGAGCCCTATTGCTACACACATGGTTTTCTCCCCTTTTGAACACTATTCCTTTATCTTTGTCCACGAAACTGATTTCCTGGATAACCTATATTTTTTATACAGAATTGACCGAGTATCCAGTAGGCACTATTAGTCCATACAACTGAAATGTCATACTTTTACCACAGTACTTTACACTACACCTCAAAATCAAATCATCATCTACATATCTAATTAAGAATAATTTCTTGACAGTTAAATAATATTGTTTAACATGGCTTACCTATGACATTGACTTTAACCCTTGTAGAGTTGGGAACTAGTTCATCATTACTGGCAACAGGAAGATCGATGACCTGCATTAGCAAGCTACCTGTGGATGGATAAAAATATTTTCCTTTGCAAATCCATGAAACAAACACTTTAATTTAAAAAACAGACTTCATAAACAGAGCCATATTTGTATTTTTTTTGAGAGAGAATGAAAAAATGTACCCATATATTCACCTTTGTATCCCACAAACTTGCATCAGATCACCATGCATTCCACCAGACCAACTATTCATTAACAAATCTATGAAGCTACTAAAAAGAACGTCAGAAACATAGTCCATTTAGCCACATTATTCCACTACAGTACTAAGATCACAGAGAGTTCCAGCTGCAAAGAGCTCTTCGAGATACCTAAAAAACTAATATCAAGAAACGAATGTACACCACTTCTAACTACCTTCTATCCAGTAGACCTTGCGGACCTGTTTGCAAATTTCTTCTGTGACAAAGTACAAACCATTAGAGATATGCTTGATCAAACAATTTCAATTGACTCATCACCATACAGTTACAATACAGAATTTCAGTGACAACCATTATGAGCATATGAAACTGTCTCTATTGATTTAGTATGGACAATCATGATGAAGAGTGCACCAAAGTCATGTGAATTTGATCCAATTCAAACATCACTGCTGCTCGAGTGCTTAGACCCAAGACTGTCTTCACTAATTGATGTTATTAACATCTCTCTCATCCAGTGAATTCCCATCATTATTCATAACTGCTGTTGTAGCGCCGCTGCTGAAGAATCAAGAATTGACCATAATGATTTAAAGAATTACCACCCAGTTTCTAATCTGCTGTTCATATAAAACATCTTAGAAAAAGTTGTTCTAACCCAACTTGTAACTCATCTGAATTCAGTTGTTTTAGCAATGTACAAACTCTAGACAGTACTCTCACACTGCACCAACATGTCATGAACATATGCAAGGCTGCATATCTTGTGCTGAGATGCATCAACTCTATTCGCAAATGTCTTTCAGTTGATGCCAATAAAACACTTGTGTGTTCATTAGTACTTTCAAGATTGGACTATTGTAACTCAATTCTGACTGGTTCATCTCAATATCTACTCCAGAAACTTCAAAAAGTTCAGAACACAGCTGCTTGGATCATCTTTAGAGTACCGCAATCAGAGCAGACCTCTCCTCTACTTTGTACTCTACATTGGCTATCCATTCAATCCAGAATCAAAAACACATATTGTTCTCTGTGCTATGTTTGACCAACGGACTCAGTCCATCATACCTATCCAGCCTCACCCACATCAGCAAGATACTTAGGCTCTTCTTCTGACAGTTGTATACTCATTATTCCCCTATAAAAACTATGTCATATGGACAATGTTCTTTTGCATACCAGAGCCCAGCAACATGGAATGAATTGCTCATTGACATTAGACACATAAACACAGTGATCCCTTACAAGTGTGCTCTTAAAATTCACCTTTTTCAACTGCAAGAACAAGACATAAAAATGTTTGATACCTAAAAAAATTTATGTTTTCTAATTTCATGGCGTTTTGTTTTAGTGTTTTTTTTAGTCATATCATTATAGATATTGTAAAGCTCTTAGATCTTCTAAAGATTAGGCACTATACAAAGTCCTCATTATTATTATATTATTATTTATTAGCTATTCATTCATTTACAGCAACCATGAATTTGTTGTGCTCATGTTCAAACTATGTTCACTAAGTGCAAGTCATCAATAATGTCTGGTCAGAAAGCTTGCTCTAAAACAAAGTCATTCACATTTATCTTGATCTTTGACCTTCGGCCTCTTTCACACCTTAAAAACCAGTCTGTTCTCTCCTTATTAAGCCATACAGCTGCAATAAATAGAAACTGAGGTCAAAAGTTGAAAGTAGATTCCATTATGTTTCTTGGATATCAGGCAGCGGCTATAAATAGAACATAGTACTGTTAGGAAAGTGCATGCAAGTCTATGGACAAGTGCACTCTTATGTCGTACTTACATAGAAGCCAGGGGCTCCCAAGTGGCCGAGTGGTCTAAAGCGCATATGTTCCGGATAACTATCTCATCTCTGTCTGTATGCGTTCAAGTCTCAGGCTTGACTAATGTGAGTAAGTGAGAAAACTTGCCAGTAACTTCTCATGGGTCGGTGGTTCTTCCGGGGTTTTCAAAGGTTCTTCCGTGACCAGTTATACTGACCACCATGTACAGCCTATCTTGTGCTGAAAAATGACATTAAACAACAACAACAACATAGAAGCTGTCTTTTCTACAATATGGTCAGTGGGATTAATGTGATGTTAGTAAATATGAGAAAACAAACTATTAATATTTTCTGAAGGAGGATATACCAAAAAAGCTAATTCAAAATACATTTAGATGTAAGTAGTAATTTAGTGAGAAAATCGTAATGATTATGACAGAAGCATAATGGTTGGCATGCATGAAAAATACAAACCTTCAGGACATAGGTAGAAACTCTTTGTGTATTCTTGTGGAATTCCTTCAGGCTGAAATAAATATTAACAAATTGTCATGATCCAAGATATTTTAAAATGTTTTTCAACTGTAAAGTCCAGTATACAAACTTCATTTACTCATTCATATTCTTTAATGTAAAAGTAATAACAAGGATTATATTAACATTGTAACAGGTCAGTATGGGGCCCTGAGTGGTCTAAAGCACTCTCTATTACAGATTACTGCCATCTCACCTCTATATGCATGGGTTCAAGTATCAGATTCTGCCAATGTTGGTATGTGAGAAAGCTTGCCAGTAACTTCTCATGGTTCTGTGGTTCTCTCCGGAGTTTTACCAGGTACTTCCTCCTCCATTAATACTGGCCGCTATGTATAGGCAATAGTGTGCTGAAAAATGGTGTTAAACCCTACAAAAACAACAACAACAACAGGACAGCATCCTCATAATCAGAGTTTCTGCTGACCTTAATGCTTTCCACAAAGGACTCTCTGAATCCACTTTGATCCAAAAGGTACCAAATTGAATTTATCTGTAGCTTTCCTGATAATACAAAGCACGAACTTAAAGACCAAATGAAGAAAGATTTACTATGAAGAAAATAAAGACATCCTGCTTATTCTATAAATTTAAGTACCAACAAAAACATTATTTTTTTGTAAAACCATAAACAAGAGGCCCAAGTGGCATGAAATCACTCATCTCACCAACATTTGCCTGACAGATAAATACAATAAAAGATTGCCAAGAAGTCTGGGTAAGCTGGAAGCTTTCTGTTAATATTTTTTCTACTAATTGTATATTTCATAATTCAAGATTTCTCTAGATTTTGTATCTTTATCAACATTTGTTGACAAATTAAGACCATCTGTCCAATACTGAAAAGTCCAAAGCAAGGACACTTTTGCCCAAAGCTGTTTCAATTCTATCAAGCACTTTGGCAGATGTTATCAAGGGCTTTTTCTACTGTAGCAACAACAGTCACATTTGATTGTAAATTGGTATCGTTTATATAAATCTTCATGTCAGAATACTTTTGTAAAATTTTGTCAAATTATGTTGGGTGATTTTTAAGAAAAAATTATTTAAAGAATTTTCTAATTGTAGTAATGGCAGACATATCTGATGACACACTGGCAACATTTGGAAAATGTCTAAAGCCCTTATTACCAGAATTCTGTCTAATTGATCAAATATCAGCTTTTAAATTTGTGAGAAGTCATTAAAAGTATTTTAATTTTTTTAATTTTTTGTAAAGGCAGCCATATTTTTTGGTGGACTAGTATCATTTTATGCCAGAAAGCTCAATTTAAAATCATGTGGAAATTGGTTTTATGCTTTTTGAAAAGTAAATAGAAAAAATATTTTGACAATATACAATGAATGACAGATGAAGAACCACACCATAATCTCACTCGGCCTAACATCTAGGTGAACTAAAACTGATATATAACCACAGAAATAAAGAACGGATGCAATTTCATGTCAAATATTGGACACACTCTTCCTGTGAAGGAAAGGTAAACAGCATCACAAAAGAATTATTAACTAAAGAACTCACTGTCTGTATGAACAAATTTTACAATTTGTATGCTACTATGCTACAGCTTGTCTACATAGTAACATAAAAACAATGTTGAATGCAGAAAATTTTATGTATGAAATGTTATTCTAGGTAAGCTGCCTGACATACTCAAAACATTGCATTGAACAACTTGAGAGTGGCACTCTAGAAACAAGAAAATTTATGGACAGACGGCAGAGATAAGAGATCTAGTAGTAGCTTCAACTTTACCCACACCCATTACATGCTGCAGGAATAAAAATGTGTTAACATACATTTCAAAAACATGTAACAACTTTTAACAACAACTCATCACAATAATGGATGTAGGGTAGCAAATAAAAGCAAATATCAAAATATGTCAGAAAAATTGCACAAAAACTTTAGGAAGATAAACCAGATAAATGTAGCATAAAATTGATAAGTAGATGGAATGGAAAGGTGAAGTCACAAGTGTATTGACACAAATACTGCCGTGTCTAAAGGCAATTTATCTCACCCTAATAAATTCTTAGCATAATTCATGACTTAGCCTCACTCTCTGATTGACTCAAAACCATTTAAGAATCTTTTTAAAAATCTATCCACTAACAAATGGGAGTTTACTACAGTACTGCTACATATAAAAAAATAACATGGTATTATTTTAGTCGAGCTTGATATTCAGAGCAAGAGAGAAAGAAAATGTAATGGTGAAGGTATTTTGCATCAACTTCCAAAGAAGATTTTGTATTGCTTTCCAGAGCAAAGTTTAAAAATTAGCAGAAGCAGTTTGATGCTGCTAATATACAACCTAGTGAGTTAAATGTAGCTTGTAATGTACAACACAGTTAGTTTAATGTTGCTTGTAATATACAACACAGTTTAATGTCTTTACTAATATACAAACCAGTTATTTCAATGTTGCTAATATACAACCCAGTTAGTTTAATGTTGCTTGTAATATACAACACAGTTCAATGCTGCTTGTAATATACAACACAGTTTAATGTCACTTGTAATATACAACACAGTTAGTTCGATGTTGCTTGTAATATTCAACCCAGTTACTTCAATGCTGCTAATATACAACCCAGTTTGTTTAGAAATGGTGGACTTATTTGAATAGAAGTCACTTTAACAGTTTTAGAGGTTTAGTAATGGTGGCCATATTTGAATAGAAGTCACTTTAAGGTTTTTAGAGGTTTAGAAATGGTGGCGATATTTTAATAGAAGTCACTTTAAGGTTTGTAGAGGTTTAGAAATGGTGGCCTTATTTTAATAGAAGTCACTTTAAGGTTTTTAGAGGTTTAGTAATGGTTGCCTTATTTGAATAGAAGTCACTTTAAGGTTTTTAGAGGTTTAGAAATGGTGGCCTTATTTGAATAGAAGTCAGTTTAAGGTTTTTAGAGGTTTAGTAATGGTGGTCTTATTTTAATCGAAGTCACTTTTAGGTTTTTAGAGGTTTAGTAATGGTTGCCTTATTTGAATAGAAGTCACTTTAAGGTTTGTAGAGGTTTAGTAATGGTGGCCTTATTTGAATAGAAGTTACTTTAAGGTTTGTAGAGGTTTAGAAATGGTGGCCTTATTTTAATAGAAGTCACTTTAAGGTTTTAAGAGGTTTAGTAATGGATGCCTTATTTGAATAGAAGTCACTTGGAGGTTTTAGAGGTTTAGTAATGGATGCCTTATTTTAATAGAAGTCACTTTAAGGTTTGTAGAGGTTTAGAAATGGTGGCCTTATTTTAACAGAAATCACTTAAAGGTTTTAAGAGTTCTAGCAATGCTGGCCTTATTTGAATAGAAGTCACTTGGAGGTTATAGAGGTTTAGTAATGGTGGCTTTATTATAACAGAAGTCACTTAAAGGTTTTTAGAGGTTTAGTAAAGGTGGCCTTGTTTTAACAGAAGTCACTTAAAGGTTTTAAGAGTTCTAGTAATGGTTGCCTAAATTTAATAGAATTCACTTGGAGGTTATAGAGGTTTAGTAATGGTTGCCTTATTTGATTGTAGATAAGCTTAATTTGCTTAACACTGACATGAAAAGCCAGAAACATTTTCTCATATTTCATAAGATATTATTTTAAGCTGTTTTTGGAAAATGGTAATTTAAATTTTTTTTTTTTTTTTATCAGACATATTTTGTTGCAGATCAGCATCATATTTATAAAGCTGATGGGCCAAGATGCCATGAATATTCTTGCCAAGTTTAGTTGAAATTGGTTGAATGGTTTTGAAAAGTTAAATATATCAATTACTGGCAGATGCAATAATAACTATACCATAACACATTTTGCCTAAGAGGGTGGGGAGCTAAAAAGGTAATTAACCAAGTATTCATAAATATTTGGCCTTCATTAATTAGACATAAAATACCTTGCAAGTCCAGACTCTTTAAGCCATACATTTCTCCACACAGACAATAGTTTATTATTTTTCATACCTCTACTAAGAGCTTTCTTCTGACTCCATCCTGGACACCGATGCCTTCTTTACTGATGATCTGGTTAACACATGTGTTATCATCCTCCACAGAAACAGCCTGTTTAAATATTAAACTTTGTGATTAGTAATGACACCCAGTAATCAGCTATCAATGTAATACCGAGATTACTGATTCCTTTCAAAATATATTTGCCACAAATTAAGGATAATCTAGCACCAGATAGAAATATTAAAAAGAAAGAAGAGGAAAATGGCTTGCACATCAAGCCTAATCCTGAGTGATACTTTCAATTTGATGTTGTTGTTGTAGAGTTTAATGCCATTTTTCAGCACACAACAGGCTATACATGGCAGCTAGTATTAATGGTGGAGGAAGAACCCGTGGAAAACCCCCGAAAAGAACCACCAACCCACAAGAAGCTACTGGCAAGCTTTCTCACATAACTACATTAGCCAAATGTTAGACTCAAACACACGCAGACAGAGGTGAGATGGCAGTGATGGAAAGCGCTTTAGACCACTCGGCCACTCAAGACCCCTCTTTTAATTTGATGAGGGTGGTAGATAATGATGCTAAATTAATTGCTATGTAAAGCTTCTACTGTGGCAGATTCAACAATAATGAATTAGAATGACATCCTATCCAACAACAAAATATAGAAAGAGACATATCAAAAGAAATCAAGAAATGTTTTTCTACCTAGTTCCTATGGAAGCCACATCATTGCTTGTGAAACCATATTGAATATTATTCAAGCAGAAAAGTTTTCTATATAAAAAAAACTAATACACCAAATTAAAGCAATAAATACCAGCCTTGACAACATGAGACTTCAAAGATTTTAAGCACATAAATGAATTTTCAGTTTATTTATAAGTAAGAATTTTAATAAACATCATCCTATACAATGGAAATGATGTCCTTCATAAAAGTCATGTATAGTCAAGGTATGATGAGTATGAACAGGTTATACAAAATGAAGTAAATGCATACAATTATAACACTGTATTAGTTTTATCCACAATCACTTGCATAAGATTACTCACACTGGTTAGAAAAATAGTCAGTTTATCATTTTTTAAAAAATCAACATTTTCTTCTATAATATCAAAATGAATTTCATTTATCTCCTAAAAAGAGATGAGCTTTTGTGATTTCATGGTCTTAAGTTATTCATTTTCATTTGATAAGAGAAAATTAAAGAAGAAGGGTACCTACTTGACAATGACTTTAGAAGCCATGCACACATCTACACAGAACAATGATGGTCCAATGAGAATAAACACTACATCCATTCCTCTCATTCCTAAACTTTGAACTCATTCAACATTTCTCACTAAAAACAATAATCTTAAACATTAGTTTTGTTCCTGATGAATCTTTGTCTTCATCTCTAACAGCATATCCACCTATTTAAAGTCAAACCAAATGGCTTCTTGTTACCTGCATTTATTTTTACACCAAAAAACTATTCTGAACCAGTCTTTCATAATGGTGCTTATGCACTTTTATCTCCACCCAGTGTTTATTTAACTATAAACACCCCTGTCAATGAGTAGCAAAAACAGACATTGCTTATACAGTCTCTGATTACAATCCAGTCATACTAATTTTCCAAACATATGGTTACCTAATCAATTTATAACTTTAACATCTCACTAGAATTGACATACCGCTAAAATTTGACCAATCAGAGACAATAAACTGAATAACCTCCAAATTCATGATGGTGAATATGTATTATATTACATTTTGGTCCCTGATTTTGATTTCCAGATATTGAATACATATTTCTGGATTAATGGAACAAATTAACATTTAGAAATTGCATTTAAATTGAAATTTGTCCAGAATAATGAAGCTCTTCTGCATATACAAACCTATCAACAAAATAAAGGATCAACAAGAACTGGACAATAGGTGGGAGAATATAAAAAAAATCATGCACATTGCAAGTAGAATGTAACTTACTGGACTCTAATTTGACTGACCCTAGGTTTTACTGGCCTTATGGAACTGTCTCGGACTCCAATTAAACATGACTGTGTCACATTAACTGACACAATAGAACACACAATCGAACAAATTAGACACAGTTTTGCTAAAGTAAGCCTTAAGAACATTCCACTTAAATATGATTAAAATTGACTCAACCATTCTGGAGAAGTTGATAATAAATTTTCTTGACAGTTGCAACTGATGCAACACCATTGTTAGGGAACTTCTCCTAGTATAATTATGACAGAGCAAGTCCAAACAGATGGTTTAACATAGTTTGATCAAAATCGACACAACTGCTGTAAAAAAAAGACTCATTCAGTTTAGTGAAGATGTTGAAAACATGTGTTACTTATACACTGCTTCCTCATCCAAATGCACCCAGATAACTCATAAATCTTTTATATTACACAGGCAACTGTTGATCCCATTTCTTATTGAAACAGGCAAAAATAGGCTGCTATTTGCTTAACATTAAAAAAAAAGTGACTGAAATTGCAAAACAAAATGACATACCACTCATTGTATTGTTAATAATGTTGGTTAGCACTTGGAAATTTAGAAAATCTTGCAAATTTTAAATAGAAATCATCTGTAGGTAGTTCTTTAACAAAATCATTTTAACACAATATCTGACAAGATGTAACACAATGAAAATGTTTGTAAATGCCTAATGTCAGCAACACTGTATGAAATATATGCTAATTAAAGAAGCCTTGTAAAGTGAAAATATTGTTGCATTTTATCTTTAATTGGATTTCAATGTAATCATAAATATTATTAGCACCTCATTTATTCAAATGTGAAAAGAATTAATTGGTTGCCATGAAAATTGTCCTTCCAGATTTTAACACAAGGTAGCAAACAGGATAGTTTGTTTGTTTATTTGAATAAGATTTTTAATGTAGCTTTAACACTTTTAATGTCATATCTCTATGATGTCTGCAGTGACACAGTTTATAGTGATGTCTAGCACTGGGGCATAATGCCACAGACATGTAGCATGTTGTCCCACCCAGTCACATTATCCTGACACCAGGTCGACAAGTCCTAACACTAACCTCTTAACGCTGAGCTCCAAGCGAGGCAGTTGTTAGTACCATGTTTGTAAGTCTTTGGTATGACTCGATAGGTGATCGAACCCACGACCTCCTGCTTCCATGGTGGACACTCTAACCACAAGTTCACCGGAGCAGTTAGTAAACAGCCAATTACAGTATATGAAAGGTGATGACATCACAGTAATACCTAGGTGGAGATCAGCCTTATTTATTTTGGAAATTACATCATGTAGACAACATTTTTATTTTTGCTTTGAAGAAACTGTGGAATGCTCTTCAAACTCTACAGGGGTAAATAAAAAAATAACTTGCAAATAAATTGAATATATTTGATGTTCTCATTTTGTGCAGTCCAAATATTTATATCTGGATGTAGTGATGATGAGAAATGATGTAACCAATATCTGCCAATTTGTAAACTTGTGGGCATGGTGGATCCATGAAGGGTGTGAGCAGTTGATACAAGTGTGAGCTAACCCAAGAATTTGGGATAACTGTGTGGTTTGTCAGTTGACACATTTGCAACTTTTTACAAATATCAAATATTTATGAATCATATGGCTGTACATACGACCAAGTCATACATTTATTCCAGTTGATTGTTGTTTCAATTTAGTACAATTTGGGTCATTTTAATTTCATGAGATGATCTGAATATTATTTTGATTACAGATAATTATTTGAATCTATATTTCATTCCATGAGATTATTTGAATCTCACTTTCATTGTAAGAAATTACATTAGGTTATGTGAATCTCACTTTCATTGTACAAAATTATGTGAAATTATTTGAATCTTTCCTTCATACATTTAAAAATAAACCATTTTTTTGTTTTCTTATTTGTGAATGTTTGGATAGAGTAATTGAATGAAATGTAAGTTTAATGGCATGAAAAAATAGCTGTGTTTGTAGTATATATATTTTTTTATTAACCCATTCCATAAAATTCCATCTTTCAGCATATTGCGTTTTGTCATCATTTAATCCAAGCATCTATTCAGGTCAATCCTGTTACGGCCATGAATGCAGCAAAATACTTTCAGCTGCAATCAACTAAATTTGTTTACAGGTCAATAATACATATTCATACAAAAACCAATTTCTAAGTAATTCACTAATTAATTTATTATGATATTTTACCCCATGTAAATTTGTAGTGAAATCTGTATCAGTAGCAGCTCTAACTGCTAGACTGGTTCAGATGAGAATGCATCTGACTTATAATCAAAGGCTGTGTATTCATGCCTAGGTCTTGGAGTGTCCCTGGAGAGGGCACTTAGCTGCCATTTTCTCCACACCAAGGCTGTGTATTCATGCCCTTGGAGAGGGCACTTAGCTGCCATTTTCTCTACACCAAGGATGTGTATTCATGCCTAAGTCTTGGTATGTCCTTGGAGATGGCACTTAGCTGCCATTTTCTCTAAACCAAGGCTGTGTATTCATGCCTAGGTCTTGGAGAGGGCACTTAGCTGCAATTTTCTCCACACCAAGGCTGTGTATTCATGCCTAGGTCTTGGAGAGGGCACTTAGCTGCCATTTTCTCTACACCAAGGCTGTGTATTCATACCTAGGTCTTGGTATGTCCTTGGAGAGGGCACTTAGCTGCCATTTTCTCTACACCAAGGCTGTGTATTCATGCCTAAGTCTTGGTATGTCCTTGGAGAGGGCACTTAACTACCATTTTCTCCACACCAAGGCTGTATATTCATGCCTAGGTCTTGGTGTGTCCCTGGAGAGGGCACTTAACTGCCATTTTCTCTACACCAATAAGGTATCAATAGTTAAATCCAAACAAAAAGCACACTTGAACTAGGTTTAGCACTAGTCAAATTTAAGTAATGAATACCTAAAACTTCTTAAGTGACATCACCTATACACCTCACCTAAACCATTGGTTCCCAAGATGAGGGCTGCAGACCTCTGGGTTAGAGGGGCTATTCCAAGGGGTTGCAAATAGATTAACTACTTAATATGTTTTGCAAATATACTACTAATTTTCAAATGTATGTAATTGTGTTGTGATAAATAAAATCTGAACCAATTTACAATGTTACTGAGTTCATTACAGTTATAAAAGAATAAGTATTAGTGTGTGTGGGTCTGCAAAACATTTTCAAGTTAAGTAGGGGTACTTATGCTTAAAAAATTGAGAGTCTCTGATCTTTCTTCAAAATTATTTTAATGGTTTTATTTTTACAACAATAGAAACAGTCTACTGCATTTTGTACACCCTTAGATGTGGGGATAAATTAATAATAAATTTAAATTCTGAACACTTGTTAAAAAAGGCCATTGCTGTTTGTCATATATATGAAAATTAGAAATAGTGTGTACACATTTCTAGAGCGGAAAAGAAAAAGTGGGAATAAGGGTGCATATAATGTATAGCACAACTGTGTCCTGTTTATAAACATAGTGAACTGCTTCATATAATAATAATAATAATAATAATAATAATAATAATAATAATAATAATAATAATTATAATAATGAGGACCTTGTATAGTGCCTGATCTTTAGAATATCTAAGCACTTTACAAGATCTATAATAATATGACTACAAAAAACAAAAACAAACACCATTATATTAGAAAACATAACAAATATGGAAAATATTTAATGATATGAAACATTATTAGGTCTTAAAATTTGTTCTTGCATCATATTTTATTGGAATAAAAAAAATGTCGGATAAAAGAATGAAAACCACGCACCCATACAAAATTTGGGTATCGGTTATTGTGATCACAAATCAGAAAATAACAAGTAATCTACTGTTGGAAAAATGTTAGGACTTTAAAAGTCTTTCATTATATCAGAAAATATATTGTTCCCCAGGAAAAACATTCTTTTCTCTCTCTATCTGTCTCTCACTCCCAATGAATATTTAACACATATTTTAATTGACCAACTTACCATGGCCTCAAGATCAATCTCGCCTACTTTCAATGGTAAAATGTGGAATTTAGCCGACTTTGAATCACCACCACAGACACACATCTTCTGGACTGCACCCAATGCTGACTGGATGCTGAAATCGACAGTCTCTTTCATCCTCACCTCCATCTGAAGGTACATATATAGCCATCAGAAGAATGCCTGACTAAATATTACTACATGTACTACAAATGTAAAACATAATTTTAGAATTTCATATCTAGTGACCTTGCCTTTTGTTCTACAAAATCACAGACTCGACAGAGAGATGTGCTTTCTCATAAACAACTTTGAAGTTGATACCAATTCAGGCTGGAAACTTGAGGAAAGTTGGCTTATTATGTGGACTCTGTGACCTTGACCCTTGAGAATCAAAAGGAAGGTGTCTCAACTTAGGCATAGACAGTCCATGAAGTTTATATCAGATTCAGACAAATTTATTTACTGTACAGAAATCATAACAAGACTCCCAGAAAGGACACCTTACTGGCCCAAATTTTTCTCTCCAGGAATTCAAGATCAAACCATTTCTTTTTCTTTTTTACCATCTGTGATATTCATCAGCAATAGCAAAATTTTCAAATTATCTAATGTGGTGGACAATTAGGATGTCAAATTGTAACCATTTTCATTTATAGTCAACAATATATTTTAAAGAGGTTTTCCATTGGAAATGCCATGTTGATATGAGGAGTAATGAGAAAAAGATTGTCAAGATAGTCACAATGTTGGCCTTAATGATATTTAATATTAGATTGACACCATTGTGGTGGCCATATTAGAAGCGTGGGCAGCACCATTTTCAGTTAGAACCAACCAGGCATCCTAAGAAGTCATTTAGTAAAAACTTGGGCTGTTAAGTATTGCAACAGATAGGAGTAGTGATTATGACAAAAAGTTGTACCTTGTCTGTGTACAAGACTTTGACAGCAAAAAGGGCAAAGTCAAAGCGCTCTTATTTCATTACCAGAAATAACTAAAAATTCCACCGGAAAAAAACATTTTTTTTATTTGTTTCAAAATGCTTTGAATAAACATAAATTAGCAGAACTGAATGGGTTTTTCACCTTGAAATGTATGGGTTTTCACCTTGAATAAACATAAATTAGCAGAACTGTATGGGTTTTTCACCTTGAAATGTATGGGTTTTCACCTTGAATAAACATAAGTTAGCAGAACTGCATGGGGTTTTAACCTTGAATAAACACAAGTTAGTAGAACTGTATGGGATTTTCACCTTGACATGTATGGATATATAAACAAAATCAATTTTTTCATAGACCATTGGATGAATTGTGAGTATAAATTCATGGCAATCATTCCAGTATTTTTGGAAAAGTAGTGATAACTTTTTTGTGCTAACAAACATATGATGATCAGACCTTCCCATAAGTGTTACTGTCCAATGACAAGGAGAACTAAATCTTATATCATCTCCAGGAACCTTCCCTTTCTCTTCTCACTGTCATAATGAAGATTTCCCTACCCAAGTTTAGTATAGAAACGTGATTAAAGTCTTGATTAGTCTAGAAGCTTGATTAAAGTCTTGATTAGTCTAGAAGCTTGATTATAATTAGGCTGAGCCAAGTATTTGACTTGTCAGGAAAATCACATTTTCATCTCCATTGACCTTGTCTTTGGACCTGGCTGCACCAAACCAATTGGATTCTTACATTTCTTACAGACCATGTATAAGGTTTGAGAGAAAAAAAGACAACTGTTACAATATACTAAACTTATGCTGCAGAAACCACCTTGTCAACAATGATTTAGAGATACAGGAACATATGGACAATATATAATCCCAAAAACGAAGTGATTTAGGTAAGGGTTTTAAAAATATATTTGTTTATTTTTGTTTTGTTTTTACAAATCAAAAGTGTTCGGATTCCATGGCAACATCCAGAAACATAACATAAAGCACAATAATAGCATGGGTAGAAAGGAAGGTTTGGGATCATATTATTTTTCAAATTTTAAATGTTTATTAATACATAAGAAATGGAATTAAAACTTTAATAAGATTAATGTATTCTACATCTTGACACCATGGTTATGCCCAGTGACTTTACCCATGAGTTTGAGTCTTATGGGAAGGAGTATGATGTGTGATATTACATTATATTATGAAATAAATTGGATAAAGGAGTTTTTAAGTTATTATTAGTAATTAGAAAAAGAAAAACTGTTCTACATGTACTTCTTTGTTATGTGGATTTACTCTGGTACACAAGCCAGAGGCAGAATCAGTAAATTCCATGAGGTCTGAGTGTGATGTTGTTATGTGGATCTACTCTGGGACATAAACCAGAGGCAGAATCAGTAAATTCCAGGAAGTCTGATTGTGATGTTGTTATGTGGATCTACTCTAGGACACAAGCTAGATGTAGAATAAGTAAATTCCAGTAGGTCTGAGTATCATGTTGTTATGTGGATCTACTCTGGGACAGAAGCTAGATGTAGAATCAGTAAATTTCATGAGGTCTGAGTGTGATATTGTTATGTGGATCTACTCTGAGACATAAACCAGAGGCAGAATCAGTAAATTACAGGAAGTCTGATTGTGATGTTGTTATGTGGATCTATTCTGGGACACAAGCTAGATGTAGAATAAGTAAATTCCAGTAGGTCTGAGTATCATGTTGTTATGTGGATCTACTCTGGGACAGAAGCTAGATGTAGAATCAGTAAATTCCATGAGGTCTGAGTGTGATGTTGTTATGTGGATCTACTCTGGGACATAAACCAGAGGCATAATCAGTAAATTACATGAGGTCTAAATGTGATGTTGTTATATTCCACATCAAGTATTTCTGAAAAAGGAAATACATGTAGAAGTAATTAAAACAATTAACACATTCTCTGTCCCCAATATAAATGTTGACACAATGGACCCATCCAAGGGTGGAACCCAGGTACAGTAGAACTGCAGTTGGAAAATGTGCATGTGAAAATATTATATTCCAAATGTAAAACAATAACAGTTAAAAGTAAATATTTTACCAGAAATGTACCCCCAAAGTAATTCTCTACTGTCTTGGCTCCAGTTATATTCAAAACATCAAGTGAATTAGTAAAGGGAATGGTAATTATATGTATTTTTTAAAACCAAAATCTTTAAACTATATTCTCATTTTAATTTCTGAATCCCTGGCTCAATTCAGAGGCAGACTGGATGGAAGGAATGGTACTGAGAGGTGTGTTAGCTTACAGTTAGACATTCTGTCATATAATTGAAGACTGTCACTAAAACCGGAAGATTCTCTCCCCGAATGGCTGAGTACGGCAGGGTAAAGGAGAGGAAGAATGGTTGGAAAACTGTGATGCCAGTCATGGATGAGACTCCAACACCATCCTTAGAGTTGGAGCACAGGCTGTTGCCAACCCACTCTGTGATAGTATGTGGAACTTCAGTATTAACCGAGAGAACACCATCATCCCTAAAAATGACAACAAATTCTGTGTAACTTAAAGAATGGTAGAGATATATTTATATTTGTTATAGTGCTTTTAATTAAATGTGATTTTAGACATAATGCAGTAACACACTATATTTATAAAAATTAGAAAAAGAAAAATATAATATATATAATAATAATAATATAAAATTAAACATTTTCAACATCAGCTAAAGAATTTATTTCACAATCAATGTAGTTAAATTGGACATCACCAGTAAATGATTTCATAATCAGCCATTGTCTTTACTTGACAACTATTGAATCCAGTCAATATGAGATTCCTTACAGGCCATAGGACACCCAAAATTAGGTAATGAGTCACTTATACAAGCAGATATGTGACAGCTATTGTATGCAGAATAACCAAAATAGCTGCCAGTGCTAAAGCCAACTCCAGAAGGTCAAATGCATGACCTTAATAAATACTGGCTGATAATGTAGACACAAGAGAGACATGTATCACCAATCCTTATTGCAATATGTTTTTGTTCATGTGTCAAATACATAATGGCCTATACAAATTTAATTCTGTTCATGTGTCAAATACACAATGGCCTGCAAAAAACTTGTCATATCTGTCATGCAAATCCAGAGACTAAAGTGCCCCAATAGAGCCCGGAATGGATTATCAAATGAACAGAAGGAAAAGGATCGATGCTCATTGACATAACATACCTATAAATTAGGTCTATGAAACCAGTAACATCTGACTTAATTGGAAAATCAGTTTGATTTATGTGTGATTTCAGACTGTGGGAAAACCTGACTATACAGATAAACAGGCTGCACCATTATGGTTGGTATAAAAAAAAAAACAGGTTTGTTACATGATGGTGAACTTTCCTCTTGAACAACAAAAGCCCATAATCAACCTATGTGGGCCAGTCAGCTTAAGTTGCTAAAAACTTTGTAAACAACAATTTTTAACAATCTTAAATCCCAGGTTTACAAAATTTGGAAATATGCCTTGATTGGAGGAACCATCAGAGAAATGTGTCCAGGAAATTTATTTTTAGCAGAGATGTCAGTGGCATTAAAGAAGATGATTTCAAATATAGAATGATCTGGTGACAATAGAACCAAATTTTACCTTAAGAAACTGAAGGAAATGACATTTTGAACAAGCTTTATGACTTATACAAGAACAATATCAGCAACCCAAGAAAGAAATAAATGCAATGCTCCAGAAGTTTCAGGTAAGTGTTGCAAAACCTGATGTTCCTCTTCATTAGTATCATAAGTAGATTGTATCACTTGTGTGGACACGTTAACTCTATTTCTTTATCATTTTCACCATCTACAACATAACTCTCTCACACATTCATTAAGATGTCAGAATTTTTCATTTCAATAAAAAGAATTTTAAAAATTGTACGCATATTATGTTTCTAAAAAATAATAATTACCATTAATCATATTAACATAAGAAAATAACTTCTGCTACCTCTGATAAATATAAACAACCATTTTTTCCAAACATATACAGATGAAAGAAGTAGCTCTTTCAGACTACCCTGGTAGGTGACCACTTGTATCCCGGCTGTTTACTTGTTTACAGCAAAACCTACAACAGGATATTTGTTCTTGTAGGGAGAGTGGGACAAATTGATAGTGTGATCATTTATAAAGTATTTTCAGGAAAATATGATTTATTAAAAACAAATCTGCCTCCTTCTTTAAATACATTACCCACTCAAATGAACATGTGGAGAATAAGTATGAGGAAGCCGAAATGCATAATCATCCTACCAATACCATCATCAACCGCTAGGAATATGATAATTGCTTAGCTGAAAAGATAAACTTCTAGTGTAAAGGCAGCACAACTGAAGGATATGCATTTATATTCATGCAAAGGAGATTTGTGCAAAAATTGAATTTGGCAAATCTTATAAGGTCATGCCAGGAACTGAGTTTGTGCAATCATGAAATGAGCATGGTAAATGTCAGGACAGCTACCAGTGGTTCAACAAGATTCAACTCTCTGCTTTGGGTGTACCAGCCAACTCTACTGTCTCAAATTTAAACAATATTTTTGAAGGCTAAGTCCATCAAAATCACTTGTATTTTATCATTGGAGATATTCATAAGACATACCTGATCATGCAAGAGTTCAGTGTATGCCAATCTAATATGATATGATGCACTTGCAGGGTTATGCATTATTTTCCATTCTTAATAAGTATGAAAAGCCTCTGAAAGGCACAACAGATGTTCCCTGTGTGTCTTCAACAGCCTCTGACTGGTACCACAGATGTCCCCTGTGTGCCTCCAATAGCCTTTGACTGGTACCACAGATGTTCCCTGTGTACCTCCAACAGCCTCGGACTGGTACCACAGATGTTCCCAGTGTGCCTCCAACAGTATCTGACATGTACCTCATATGATCCATGTGTGCCTCCAACAGTCTCTGACAGGTACTATAGATGTTCCCTGTGACCCTCTGACAGACACCACTGATGTTCCCTGTGTGCCTCTGACAGGCAATACTGATATTCCATGTGTGCCTCTGACAGGCACCACAAATCTTTTGTGTGTGCTTCTGAATGACATAATAGTTGTTACATGTGCATACCTGTCAACCTCCTGAGACAAAAACCTGTACACCAGACAAAAAAAACCCTTACAAAGACCAGAAAAACCTTACGCCAAAGACCTTATATTATTTACTAGATCACATATAAACATAACTATTTACACCTGACTACGCCATATATTTGCATACCTTGTTACATCTCAGTCACTGGAGTGAGCTAAATTGTACGCTACACTTGCGCCTTTTGCCATTTCCAGTAGTGAATTTGGTGTTTCAAAATCCATGCAACATGAATCAGTGTTTATTTTGCATTGCAAAAATGCTGTGAGTGTATCTGTATTCAGGGATTTCCGACAGTCTGTGTGGATCTTTTTCATCATGGAGAAGGACCTCTCACAATCAGCATTGCTATGTGGCAAAGTGAGCAGTCGCTGCACAATTTCCTTTAGATGAGGAAATCTGATGTTGCAAGTGCTTGTTCTCTGGCTAATGACATCTAGCCAGTAGCTGCAAAAACGTTCTATTCTCGTTGTATCTCATGAAGAAAATAAAAATCCTTGTCGAATCCTGATCTTGGCGAGAATCACTGAAAATTTTTTTTTTTAAAATATTAAAAAACCTTAAAAAATGCCTGTACGGCCTTACACTGCAAAATCCACCGAAAAACCATACAAATTATTTGATTCCCTTACAAGTTGACAGGTATGCATGTGTGCCTCTGAAAGCATCTGACAGGCCTCAAACATGTTCCCTGTGTACATCAGACACCATATGAGAGTGCGAAATGCAGTATTTCCTATCTTGATATATCAACTGAGGAAAGGAGATAAACAGTTATTTTTTCAAATGTTAATCTGTTGTTAAAACAAAGGTTGCATCATTAGCATGACTGAAATGTCCAAATAAAACTGCATGTAGTTCAGATTATGAATAGTACATGCAGCTCCCTCAAATTGCATGTAGTTAGATCAATAAACAGTACAGCTCCTTCAAATTGCATGTAGTTAGATCAATGGACAGTACAGCTCCTTCAAATTGCATGTAGTTAGATAAATGGACAGTACAGCTCCCTCAAATTGCATGTAGTTAGATCAATGGACAGTACAGCTCCTTCAAATTGCATGTAGTTAGATCAATGGACAGTACAGCTCCTTCAAATTGCATGTAGTTAGATAAATGGACAGTACAGCTCCCTCAAATTGCATGTAGTTAGATCAATGGACAGTACAGCTCCCTCAAATTGCATGTAGTTAGATCAATGGACAGTACAGCTCCCTCAAATTGCATGTAGTTAGATCATTGGACAGTGCAGCTCCTTCAAATTGCATGTAGTTCGATCAATGGACAGTACAGCTCAGTCATGCACATGGAAGCGAGTGCCATCAAAAAGGTGTATGATAACTGTTTTATCAAGATCAAAGATGGGCTCAGAAATGTCCAAGTTGAGTCATATTAAAACTGATGGGAGATCGATTCCATTTGGTGAACAAGACAAGTGAACAGGACCTGTATGATATTGGCCAAGAAGTCAGAAAGATCCTTGAAGTGACCAATATCATCCTTCCAGGATGTCTGATCATGTTGAGAATTACGGAATGGTGTTAATCATAATAAGACCTAATATTTTGTTCTTGAAGAGAAAAAAAAAGAAGCTTGTCCAATTGGTAAAAACCAGATGGATGCAAGGACCACTCCATATTAAGAAATTGGTCTATCCTTGATAATGGATTTCCCATAATGTTCTAACATGTATCAGACATTTATACATATATGGTAGTAAACATATTGACAAAGGTATTCTCATACTATAAGGATAAACTCCAGTAACTTTGTCCCAACTAATCTGAAGAGGTAGCTGTAAGACACATATTATCAAAACCTTTATATTTTAGATGTGCACCCTACAAGCAAAAGAGGCATGGAAAATGGCTTTCATTTCCAAGAGAAATATGTAAAGAGTATCCTCTTGCACCATTCACTTACTTGCCACTAACTGTCCAGAAACATGGTCCTAATTGTACCCCCAACAAAAATCTGACATGTAAAAGCAGCCGAGATGGAACAAGTCTCCTGCCGCCTAGGAGTTGAAGAACCCAAAATGAACAT
The DNA here is from genome assembly GCA_029339505.1 of Unio delphinus. NCBI lineage: Eukaryota > Metazoa > Mollusca > Bivalvia > Unionida > Unionidae > Unio > Unio delphinus. The sequence goes on from JAQISU010000014.1 coordinate 15,858,724, forward strand.
TCTGGTACTAATGCCTCTGACTCATGAACAATGCAGTCAATGCATTTGGAAGGAAGACAAGCCATGTTGATACAAGTTAAAACTCCAAAGCTAGATATATAACAAATGCTGCAAAGGGACAAGGATAAAAACTTTCCCACATTGATTATCCACCCTAAACTGCAGAGAGATAGAGAATGTCATTCATATTCAAATCTAATACTTACAGTGTTTTTTGTAGTATATGACAGTGATGATGTTGTATCACCATGCAATGTGTAACAATTAGCTACCAGGTATGTGTGCAATGTCATCAGTGCTAAAACCAAACAAAACAAGCACCAGTGGGAAGTTGTTGATCTAGAATGGCTGGCAAGTCCAACAGCCAAACAGGCAGCATCAAGTGTAGCCCATCATTGTTGTTAGAAACTGTCGGTTATGAACAGTTCACCACTAAAATATGAGATTTTTGCACACTAAACTTATATGCAGCTTGATTGGATAGCTGCAGGGGCACCTTATGGTGCATGGCATTTAGCTTGTGGCTTGATCCAGCCTAGATGCCAGATTGCATTCTCACAATTCTGGTTTTTACTCCATCCTATTTCTTCTAATTCGCTTGAGGATATCCCCAGCCAATGTCATATATGTGACTCCAACAAAGTATCGTTTGGACTGAATGGAATGAAACAATCTTTCAGAAGTGACCATCACCTTCAGTCCAGTTATAGGAATCTTCACTGAGTGTAGATGTAGCATAACTTCACCCTCCCAAGATGCTCACTAACAACTGTAAGACTGGATGAATACCCAAAATGTATTGGCCAATCATCTGGAATGGGACCTCTCTCTTCCTGGCCTTTGAGGTGATTCTTTACGATGATACATAAACACTGCATGTGTGATAACAAGCATTTCAGGCATGTACTAATGGTTATCCTCTGTAGCTTATTGTAAACCTCACTGACATTACTGAAAGGATAGAAAGAAAAGACAACTTGGATATAAACATATACAAAGTTTCTTAATAGGCATAACTCACATATTGAGAACACCTATACAAGAAATACATAGATAAATAATAATAATAATAATAATAATAATAATAATAATAATGAGGACTTTGTATAGCGCCTAATCTTTCGAAGCTCTAAGCGCTTTACACCATCGATAATGATATGACTACACTACAGAACAACAAATGACAAAAACAATGAAATTGGAAAACATGCTGAAAACATATAAGATACAAAACATGATTAGGTCGCTAAGTTTGTCCCTGCAGTCGAAACAGGTGAGTCTTAAGAGCACTCTTAAAAGGGACCACTGTGTCTTTGTGTCTAATTTCAATTGGCAATTCGTTCCACGTCGCCGGGCCTTGGTGTGCAAATGAACGTTGTCCATATGACTTTGTTTTCATCTTGGGAACAATGAGTATACGATTATCAGAAGAAGAGCATAAGGATCTAGCTGGTGTATACACATGGGTGAGGCTGGATAAGTATGTTGGACTGGAGTCTGTCATTGAAACATAGCACAGAGAACAAATTTTGTGTTTGATTCTGTATCGAATTGATAGCCAATGTAGGGTATAGAGCTGTGGTGAGGTCTGCTCTGATCGAGGTACTCTAAAGATGATCCGTGCAGCTGTGTTTTGAACTTTTTGAAGTTTCTGGAGTAAATATTGTGACGAACCAGACAGAATTGAGTTACAATAGTCCAGTCTTGAAAGTACTAATGAACACACAAGTGTTTTAGTGGCATCAACTGAAAGATATTTATGAATGGAACTGATGCGTCTCAATTCAAGATGTGCAGCCTTGTATATGTTCATGACATGTTGGTGCAATGTGAGAGTACTGTCTAGAGTAACGCCTAGGTTCCGTACTGACTGAGAATTTAATGCTGCTATTGCTGATATTTATTGTCTGTGTTGTGAATAGCCTCAGTTTTATCATCATTTATCTGCAGCTTGTTACATGTCATCCATGATTTCACATTATAAATGCACTTCTCTACTCCATGGATGGTAGCATCAACTTCAGTTGGGTGGCTAGACTTGTATATTTGGGCGACACTGGGTGATGATCTATGACACTTGAGAGCGGCTGAGTATACAGAATGAAGAGAACAGGTCCAAGAACAGATCCCTGTGGAACACCACAACATACGTCAACTGGGCTGGAGTGTATTCCATTTGCAGATATAATTTGTGTCCTGTTGACTAAGTAGGACTTGAACCACTGTAAGGCTATATTCTGAATGCCAAATACATGCTGGAGACGGTGCAGTAATATATCATGATCTATTGTGTCAAATGCTGCAGATAAATCCAGGAGAGTGAGGACTAATCTTTCCACAATCCAAAGTAGAGAGAATATTACTAAATACTTTCAGAAGAGTAGTTTCCGTACTGCGGCAAGGGCGACATGCAGATTGTACATTGCTAAAAAGACTGTTTGAATTCAAATGAGATACAAGTTGAGTTAGAACAACCTTTTCTGAGATTTTTTATATGAATGGGACATTATAAACTGGGCGGTAGTTCTTTAAATCATTATGGTCCAGTGTTGGTTTTTTCAGCAGTGGCTTTACGATGGCAGTTTTGAAAAATGAGGAGAATTCCCCTGATGAGAGAGAGATATTAATAACATCAGTTAGTGAAGGCAATATTTGGTCTAAGCACTCAAGCAGCAGTGATGTCAGAATTGGATCAAGTTCACAAGACTTTGGTGCACTTTTCATCATTATTGTCTGTACCAAATCAATAGAAACAGGTTCAAATGCTCCTAACGGTTGTCACTAAAATTCTGCATCATAACTGTATGCTGATGAATCAGTTGAAATTGTGCTGTCAAGCGAACCTCTAATGGTTTGTACTTTGTCATCGAAGAAATTTGCAAATTAGTCTGGTAGGTCTAGTGGAGAGAAGGTTGTTGGAAGTGGTGTACATTTGTTCCTTGACATTAGTTTGTTATTTATCTCAAAGAGCTCTTTGTAGCTGGAACTCTCCGTGATTGTAGTACTGTAGTGGGATGATTTGGCTAAATGGACTATGTTTATGACGTTCTTCTTAGCGGCTCGTAGATTTGTTTATGAATAGTGAGTCTGGTGGAAAGCCAAAGCCTCTCTGCTTTTTGGCGATGTCTTTTAGCAGTGCACAGCTAATCCCTAACACCGCTATACCATGGAGAACACATTTTTTTATTGATACTCTGCATTTGGTGGCTGGGGCATGTTTTTCAAGCAATGAACGCTGGCAGTTATCAAGTTGTTGGGACAAAACAGCTGAGAAAAATTCTAATTGTTCTCGTTTCCAAAACAAGGTGATGAATTAGCACATACAAACAGAACAGCCAATGCATGATGAAACACAATAATGTAGACGATGACAGAGAACAAGCACAATAATCATAAATATAGCACAAAATCGGAAGCAGCTAAGCGATGGCAGCCATCTTTAACAGTTTACAGCACTAATTAAATATAAAGGTGAAAGCCAACATCTTAGTCTTGTAAAGCAATATATTATGTTACATACAGTGTTAAAAGTGCTAATTAAATATGAAGGTAAGCCAGCATGTGAGTCTTGTTAAGCGATATAACAGGGACAATAATGAATTATGATGAAGAATGACATCACTTAGAAGTAGTGCAGGTGTTTTTTTGTTGTCTATACAGCTAATGTTTAAAATGAAATTGATAATCATGTGGCTTGAATTTTTGTGTCCAGAGGCAGCTAATAAATGGTCATTTGTGGTAAAAACTAGATTTTAATATGCATCAGTCCTTTGGGAATGTAATTGACTAACTGAACTGATAACAGTTGGTGATCATTATATACGTTTCATTTGTACATTCGTTAGGCATGGTGGATGGCAGATAGCAAGGATGGAAAGTAAATGGAAAAATAATCAGCAAATCAATTGCTAGATATAAATTTGACTTTACTGGAGGTAAGTGATGGTTGTAATAGTCTGGTTATAAATTTGACTTTACTGGAGGTAAGTGATGGTTGTAATAGACTGGTTATAAATTTGACTTTACTGGAGGTAAGTGATGGTTGTAATAGACTGGTTATAAATTTGATTTTACTGGAGGTAAGTGATGGTTGTAATAGTCTGGTTATAAATTTGACTTTACTGGAGGTAAGTGATGGTTGTAATAGTCTGGTTATAAATTTGACTTTACTGGAGGTAAGTGATGGTTGTAATAGTCTGGTTATAAATTTGACTTTACTGGAGGTAAGTGATGGTTGTAATAGTCTGGTTATAAATTTGACTTTACTGGAGGTAAGTGATGGTTGTAATAGTCTGGTTATAAATTTGACTTTACTGGAGGTAAGTGATGGTTGTAATAGACTGGTTATAAATTTGACTTTACTGGAGGTAAGTGATGGTTGTAATAGTCTGGTTATAAATTTGACTTTACTGGAGGTAAGTGATGGTTGTAATAGTCTGGTTATAAATTTGACTTTACTGGAGGTAAGTGATGGTTGTAATAGACTGGTTATAAATTTGACTTTATTGGAGGTAAGTGATGGTTGTAATAGTCTGGTTATAAATTTGACTTTACTGGAGGTAAGTGATGGTTGTAATAGTCTGGTTATAAATTTGACTTTACTGGAGGTAAGTGATGGTTGTAATAGACTGGTTAGAGTGGTGTTTGGATATGGACTGAAATCAGGAAAGTGCTATACATAAACGTATAAAGTTCTATGTAACTCATTGACTTTGGACTTGTTGCATAGAAACTAACAAATAAATAATGTAAAACATATATCCTGGTTTAATACACAAGTGAACCAAGTTTCCCATGTCTCAATCTTCAGGTTGTCCAGAATTACGGAGGGAATAGAAAAGTACTTAATCTGTGACCCGGACTTTAAAAATGTTTAGAACTGAGATACCCAGTATGCCATTAATAAAGATATATAATCATACCTTCAACAAAAATTACATAATAGTACCATCTAATAAAGATACATAATTGTAGCATGTAATAAAGATACATAATTGTAGCATGTAATAAAGATACATAATTATAGCATGTAATAAAGATACATAATTGTAGCATGTAATAAAGATACATAATTGTAGCATGTAATAAAGATACATAATTGTAGCATGTAATAAAGATACATAATTGTAGCATGTAATAAAGATACATAATTGTAGCATCTAATAAAGATACATAATTGTAGCATCTAATAAAGATACATAATTGTAGCATCTAATAAAGATACATAAATGTACCATTAATCAAACCTGGTTTTACTCCTCTTATTTCAATCAGTTTAAAAGTTACAAGGCAGAATAAAACCCGACCTTGAAGATAAGACCCCAATATGGTATGTGACCAACCATGAGGGACAAAAAAATCTAACGGATTTTAACCATACTAATACATGCATGAGTCACAGATCAGTTTCAAAGTTGGCATACCCTAAAATATGCAGCTCCCAAAGCCATGTTTCTGGGAAGTAACTGCGAACAACAGTCGGTTCTGGTGTGACTCTAATCAAGCCTGAATGTACTAATGTACTTGAAAACCTTCTGGCTTGTGCAAAATACCGTTCTGAATTCAGACGACAAGCATTTTTCCTGAAAGGACGGGGATCTGAAAATAAATGCTACTATGAGACACTTGTTTGATACTCTGCACTATAAATACCTAAATGAAATAATTTTTCAGAATAACAAGGCTAGAAATAAAAATTATTCATGACTGCTGAAGACTAAAATTACAATTAACATGCATCTGTAAGTATCATTTTGTATCAATTCTCTTTGTCTGTTATCTATATGTACCGTATATAATTTTATCAATAGTATTGATGCATCAAAATATTAATGAATTATTTCACCCCAATCAACAACATTTTAAAAAAATACCAGGTGAGTCTTGGAACAAGACCTGATAAATAAAAATAATAATAATAATAATAATAATAATAATAATAATAATAATAATAATGAAAACTTTAGCACCTAAACTTTAGAAGTTGAAAGCACTTTACAACATCTATAATGATATGACTAATAAAAAAAAACAAAAAACCACCATGAAATTAAAAAACAAAACAACATGCTGAAAATATTTAAGGTAGGAAACATTATTAGGTCTTTAGGTTTGTTCTTGCAGTTGATAAAGGTGAGTGTGTGTATTTATATGCACACAACATACATTAAAAATAACATGTTGGCATTAGGCAATTTGATATAACAATATTGTTGGTGTTATAGTGTGATTAAGTGTGTTTGAAGTACATTTTAAAACCATGCCGAATTAGTCATCATTTATTTGATTGTAGCAGTTGCTTTTTCTGCCTTCAAACATTGGTCAATTATAGCTAGTCATGAAAGGACAGATCTCTGGTTTTCTTTTTTGTTTTTGTTGTTGTTTTGCACAGAAAACTATTTTATAACAGTTACATACAACCCTATTTAGACTACTGTAATACAGTACGGGGTAATTCAAATGATAAAAACATAGCAAAAATCTTCAAAAAAGAGCATTTGGGCTGATATCAATCCAGAAAGAAAGCAAGGAAAATTGAGCTGGTAAGTTAAAAATATTACCTATTAAAGACCGAATCTGTTTAAGAAAAGCCAAATTAATGTACAGAATATCTGATAATAGTGTTCCAGAATATTAACAATCACTATTCCAGTACAGACTACCTGGTAATACACCCCACCTGCAATCCATGTCTACAAAACAGTATAAAATTCCCAAAACCAAATAAGGAATTATTTAAAAATAGTTTCCAATACTCTGGAACTTTGCTCTGGAATAGTATTCCAGTCGAGATTATAAATGTCCACTCTATTTCTATCTTAAAAACCCAATATATCCAGTGGCTTCTGAGATGCAGCTAAAATAAATAAATTCCTTTTGTATGAGGGCCTCAAGGTAGATTAGTACTTAGCTGTGTTACCGCTTTAAATAAAGTCATTATTATAACCACTTTTATGCAAAATTTCTACATTGAGTTGTATCTTGAATCCTTTGGTTGATTTGAAAGCTACACTACTGGTGTTTTGAATGGTGAAATATGTTATATCGAATTCTTATTTGTGGTTATTGCTTGTTTTGGTACAGGTTACTACTATGGCATAGTTTGAAAACATTCATGAAGAAAATTTTATAAATGCATGTTTAAGATATGGGCTACTTAGTATCCAAAATGTATGCTTCCCGGTGAGGTTCATTATAATTTTGTTTGGCAAATACTTGCTAATGATAGTATTGGCGACAATAATTTGTAAAGTTATGAAGTATATCAGATTATTGAGAAGGTGTTGATGGAGTGATTTTGATTTGAATTTTGAAAAAAAACGGCATGACACTTTCAGTGGTATTTTGAAATTAAATGTACAAAGGGATTGAACCTAATTAAAATACTGACATTTAAAAAGTATAATGCTATTTTTTAAAAATAATTTGTCATCTTCGTCATGCAGATCATATGCTAAAAAGCAAATAAACACAAATACATATCAGGGTTAAGATAAATTGTAAGAGAAAAAAAGAGTAAAAATCAATGAGAATTGCATATAAATATATGATAACTATATGTCTATTTGTAGTCTTCATACTGGAAATTCAACCAGAATGTCAACATAAATGAAAAATGCACCAGCTACCTTCCAATGATGGAAAGATCAAGTTCATATGTGTCTTGATATGTATCGCATTGCTTGCTGCGTATCATAAATTGTATCGATACGCGGTAGAGGTATATTTTTTTGCCCCTATTGCTGATGTAGTTGGATGTTGCCATCAGTTCTGAAATAGACCATTAATCCATCCATCCGTCAAATGAAGTCCCAGGAACTGGCATCAAGTTCATTACTAGTGCTATCAACTGGTACAGTATCCCTACAAGCAAACACCAGTAACATCCTGGAGCTTTAATGCCCTATGGAAATACATTTTGCAGGTCTACACTGACAATAAAGTCTTCCTTCTGAATAGGATTTAAAACCCACATTGGTGCTTACATTTTGAACTATGGGGTGCAAAGGACTTTGCACTTAGGTCTATGATTAGTCCAAGAGTGCTTAGGTCTATGATTAGTCAAAGAGTGCTTAGGTCTATGATTAGTCAAAGAGTGCTTAGGTCTATGTTAAGTCAAAGAGTGGTTAGGTCAGTGATTAGTCAAAGAGTGCTTAGGTCTATGTTAAGTCAAAGAGTGCTTAGGTCTATGTTAATTCAAAGAGTGCCATTGGCATCTGGGACAAAGAACAGTCTCTAACAAAAACCTGGTGATTTATGTTGTGAATGATTGCTACCACCCTTTCCTGGAGAAAGTTGTCGACTTCTCATTTCAATGTGTTGGCCTTGTATGGATCTTTGGGGATGTCTGTAGCTGAAGATTTCCTGGACAATAGGAGGTTCATTAAACATGAATCTGAGGTTCTCTGCAATCACTTGCGAGGTTCATTGATTATTAGGGCAAATACATTCCTAACTGGCAGCAAAGATTATGAAATGTACCCCCACCTGGGATATCTGATAAGGGTAGCATGAAAACAGTGAAATTTCTTGTTATACAAAAGCTGGCATGGAAAGAAACAAGAGTGAAATGATTGTCTTATCTTTTCTCTTGTTCACTTTCTTTATTAAGAACTGTGACTGCTTTGTCCAGAGGCATCTTTCTATCTGCTTGTTTAATTCCCTGAAAATCCATCCTCTCTATCTAAGGCTATATGTGAGGGACATTTGTCTAACTGCTGGCTTCTTTATGTATTTCCTTGCCCTGGCCATGGAAGAAATGGCTGAAATTTTAGTTGGATTTGTGATAGATGGAATTGGAGTCACTGAATCTTTCTGCTCTTATGGCATTGATCAGGGTCTGCTGAACAGCTGTTTAAGACAGGTGCCATTCAAGAAACAGACTTCTGAGCATATTTTAAGGGATTAAAGGTGTGAGATAATAAACTGGTTTCTGCTTGTTGGAAGATTGCCCTCTAGACTAAGTTCAACATAGAACCTACCACTGCAATGTCATTCTGCACCAACTGCTGTGTGTGATTGAAAAACTTCCAGTCCATGGGTGCAACTGGGGTTTTGATATCCCTAAGGTTATAATGTTTCTGTCTACTGTCATCTGAAAAACTGGAGTCTAGGTCTTACTGGACCGCTTGCTAAAAGATGCCTAATCTAGCAAGGAGGAAAATGTTACCATATTCAACAATGGTTTTAGGGAGGCATGGTAAACATTCCAATCCACCATATAAAACATGAAGGTCATCAAGCTGACTGATGTGATGTTTTTGTCATAGGTTAAAATCTTAGTGATAATCATCTGAGCATATTCTCAGCATGATAAGAACAAAGCTGGTAGCTGGCTTCTCAAGAAGAAAGCCTTGGAATTACTGGGATCCAAGATCTTGCAAGACCAGTGAACTGTTAATCTCCTTTATCTTCACCAACTGTAGTAATAGACAGAAGGAAAGGTGATCATCCTTAGCTACTAAAACTGTTAAACCCTTCACTTTTTAGGCTTAGCACACAGATAGTGGTGTTGGCAAAACATGATTTACTTCCTAAACAGAAGTTTTGAAACTAAATTCCATACACTCCATTGTGGAGTCAGAGTACCTCCTCAATGGATATGCCATGGAAAACTAACCAAGTAGTTGAATTGGTGGCCAAGCATGAGTCCTGGCTTGTCTTCCTGGAATGTGCTGAATGAGCAGTTGGACAGTTGGAATGGCAGCCAACTGGATGGTTGGCATGGCAGCCAACTTGAAGACCGGCTTGGGAACTCTTGGGTGAAATAAGTCAAACTGACAGACCAGCTAGCCAGATTCCCATACAACATTGGAAACTACAGAATGGCCAGCCAGTGTGCAGCATGGTTTGACAAAGTGGCAGATACCTGGTCACTCATCAACTGGTATGGCCAACTTGCCAGCTGGACAGTGTTGTTTGCAATCAGAGTGGCAGCATACAGAGTGAAATGATGAGAATATTCATCATCAATATCATCTGCCTGAACTTACAGGTCCACAGGCCAAACATAAGACATAGGGTTGTGGTCGGGGTTAAAACCCACTGAACTGTAGAATTAAAGGACTCTTTCCAATTTACGCCAAGCATCAATGATTTGCTGAGCATCAATGATTTACAAATGACATAAATATACGTATTGGCAATACATCTGCAATTTTGGCAGTACATGTATATGGGAACAATTTGGAACCATCATCTCTACAGCCCAGAGTTCCTCCTTGTCTAGTTGACCAGACGTCATAGTTACAGTTAGCATTATCCAAATCATCTTGAGGGGGGAGACATCATGGCGTCTGGCATTACACAGTCAAGTGATGGCATCTTGGATGAAGGCTGAGTACGTCCCATTCTATTAATTGAAACATGTTGTGTCTGTTCTTGCAAGTAAGCTTTTTCCATAGTACCAGTGCACTTACGCTACTGGTTGAAGCTTGATACATCATACAAATCTTCAATGACTTTTAATCTCATGTGCTGAATATATTTTCTTGTTATTATTCAACTCTTTAAAAAAAGTACGATTACAACAACAACAACAACAAAAACTGGCAATTAACATTCTGAAAATGTTCAAATGCACAGATATTAAACACATAACTTTGGCAGTGCATATGAATAAACAACCAATAATGAACACCAATGATACCATGTTAGATCACAAAGTCACAATACTGAAGTCCACATCTTTTGACATGATAATATACTGATTTTGTCAATGGATGATTCAAAACAAGAACAATATTATTGGATCTCAAGAGGACAAACAGTATAGTCTATATCATACCAAGCAATATCTTAAACAGGTGAAACTGGTTTATGGATTCCAGCTTAAATGGTAAGGGGAGGTAATGGATACAAGTTTCTCCCTTTGTCTATGTTATACAGAGTGAAAAGGTGAAAGGTTATGTACTTTGGTCAAGGTTCACCATTCAGGAGATATACATGAGTCAACTATATGTGTCCTTCTATTGAGAAATAGGTGGGGAACTTTGGCTGCTTAACTGTATTACCAATTCAACAGTACAGCATACTTTTCCTGACTGGATGAACAAATCACAATTTTCCAATTTCTGGGTCATAATTAACTGCCAAATGGAAGACTTTGCAATGCTTTCGGTTCTTTAGATAGATAGATAGATAGATAGATAGATAGATAGATAGATAGATAGATAGATAGATAGATAGATAGATGGGTCATTTGGAAACAACACATTTACATAGCTTTTGTCCATAATTGTAGATTAGACTTTAAGATAGATAGAGATCATTTGTAAAGAACATGTTTACTAATTATCTGAATTCACTGTCTAGCCTTATTTATGAACCACAAATGTTCTTGAGGATAACTTGTGATCCACCTTTTGATCATTTTGTTGTGTTTTAGGTTTTTATTTAAGTTTGTGGGTAAACAAAATTATTCACTTCTATTTTAATATCAGTTTGTAGAATCAATTTTAGTTGTGCCCATATATAATTTCAAAGGATTCACTTATTTGAATTATTCTTTGGATCAGTATTATGGGATTATTGGGAAATCAGTCAAAGACATCCTGGATTATATCATTGTGAAACATCAAGAGTGTTGGTACATCAACATACTGAATATTGAAATTCATTCAGAACAGTATACTTTTGGACTTTGTTAGATCATTTAGAATTAAATGGGATTTGGTTCACAATACTGTATGTTCCATTTAAATTTTCTTTTTGTATTCTAGAGAAAAGAATTCTTGTTTGTTGAATTTTACTAAACTTGTTGGTTTTACTTCTTTCTCTTACTTAATTTAAGACCATAGAGTTGAAACAAATGGTGGAAAAAAATATATTATGGGGGGATGGGTAATAAACATGGTGGAAATTTTGGAAGAGAATTTTGCAAATCTAGTGGAAAAATTTTCTTAGATAAAAAATGTAACCTTATCTATTCAAAGCCCATTCTAGATAAAAAATCTCAATGCTTATTTCACTTCCTCTCTATAACACATTAGAAGCCAGAGATCTGAGAAGCAGGAAACCATAGTATCCAGTCAGAACAACTAACGGCAAGTGGTAAATTACTAGCCTGTGCACATTCCAGCATCAGTGATTAAATATGCAACTGCTCAGGTGCAATCTAAGTGTTTTATATGGTGCAGAAAAATAACACTTACAATATCGTGTTTCTTGAGAGCATGGTCTGGTCTCAAGAACTGCATCAGTAAACACTAGCATCTTGGAACTCTGAAAAGGACAATTCAAAATTCAAAAAAAAAAATTCATCATATACTGTGTTAGAAGTAATTGAATTACTGGGAGACGAGGAAGAGGGATGTCTTAGTGATCATCTTTTTAGAAAGAGGATTGTATTTGTGATCATCATTTAGAAAGATGTATGTATTTGTTATCGCAATTTAGAAAGAGCAATGTATCTGTTATCATCATTTAGAAAGAGGTATGTATTTGTTATCATCATTTAGAAAGAGGGTTGTATTTGTGATCATCTTTGCTTAATTTGTGCATGCTATAGGATGACCAAACTATTTACTAAATGGGCTTAGGGATGCAAAATGGCCTTTCTTAATCCAACTTTCTGTGAGCTCAGAGATGCAAAATGGCCTTTCTTAATCCAACTCAATGTGAGCTCAGGGATGCAAAATGATCTTTTATAATCCAACTCTCTGTGAGGTCAGGGATGCATAAGGGCCTTTTTTAATCCAACTTCCTGTGGGCTCAGGGATGCAAAATGGCAGTTCTTAATCCAACTTCCTGCGGATTCAGGGATACAAAATGGCTTTTATTTAAAATCCATCTTCCTGTGGGCTCAGGGATCCACAATGGCATTTCTTAATCCAATTCCCTGTGGACTGAGATATGCAAAATGGCTTTTTTAAATTCAACTCCCTGTGGGTCAGGGATGCACAATGGCATTTCTTAATCCAATTCCCTGTGGACTGAGATATGCAAAATGGCTTTTTTAAATTCAACTCCCTGTGGGCTCAGGGATGCTTAGTGGCATTCCATAATCCAACAACTGTTTACAGTCCATACTGGTTACAGACATGTTTCACCATGTCAAGTAAAGTTTCTTGTTGGATAATTTTTAATCATGTAAGATTAAATCTAATTGATGCCTTTGATAAACATGACCATGCCAAGAGGTCTGAAAGTAAGCAATTTTGGTTTTGGTGTGATGCTTGATGATGCGACAAATATGTGCAGTATACATAGGATGCAACCCTCTTCAAGTTTTATGAATCTCAGTAGGATAACGAATATGTGGCATGCCTAAAACTTATGCATACAAAATTAAACAAAAGCAGTAAGAGATTAAAAGTATGTTGCAATCAGCTAATGTTGTTGTAATGGTATGGTATTGATAGAGATGAATATCACAGTATCAATTCTAGATTCTGACAAAGAAGTACCTGCAAATGAATATCAAATATAAAATTTAAGTGAAGCATAAAATAATATATATACATTAGGATAATTAATAATTATATATACATTAAGATAATTATTAATTCTATATACATTAGGATAATTAATAATTCTATATACATTAGGATAATTAATAATTCTATATACATTAGGATAATTAATAATTCTATATACATTAAGATAATTAATAATTCTATATAGTAAGATAATTAATAATTCTATATACATTAGGATAATTATTAATTCTATATACATTAGGATAATTATTAATTCTATATATATTAGGATAATTAATAATTATGTATACATTAAGATAATTAATAATTATATATACATTAGGATAATTAATAATTATATATACATTAGGATAATTATTAATTCTATATACATTAGGATAATTAATAATTCTATATACATTAAGATAATTAATAATTCTATATATTAAGATAATTAATAATTCTATATACATTAGGATAATTATTAATTCTATATACATTAGGATAATTATTAATTCTATATACATTAGGATAATTATTAATTCTATATACATTAGGATAATTATTAATTCTATATACATTAGGATAATTATTAATTCTATATACATTAGGATAATTAATAATTCTATATACATTAAGATAATTAATAATTCTATATATTAAGATAATTAATAATTCTATATACATTAGGATAATTATTAATTCTATATACATTAGGATAATTATTAATTCTATATACATTAGGATAATTATTAATTCTATATACATTAGGATAATTATTAATTATATATACATTAGGATAATTATTAATTCTATATACATTAGGATAATTAATAATTCTATATACATTAAGATAATTAATAATTCTATATATCAAGATAATTAATAATTCTATATACATTAGGATAATTATTAATTATATATACATTAGGATAATTAATAATTCTATATACATTAAGATAATTAATAATTCTATATATTAAGATAATTAATAATTCTATATATTAAGATAATTAATAATTCTATATACATTAGGATAATTATTAATTCTATATACATTAGGATAATTATTAATTCTATATACATTAGGATAATTATTAATTCTATATACATTAAGATAATTAATAATTATATATACATTAAGATAATTATTAATTCTATATACATTAAGATAATTAATAATTCTATATATTAAGATAATTAATAATTCTATATATATTAAGATAATTAATAATTCTATATATTAAGATAATTAATAATTATATATACATTAGGATAATTAATAATTCTATATACATTAAGATAATTAATAATTCTATATATTAAGATAATTAATAATTCTATATACATTAGGATAATTATTAATTCTATATACATTAGGATAATTATTAATTCTATATACATTAGGATAATTATTAATTCTATATACATTAGGATAATTATTAATTATATATACATTAAGATAATTAATAATTATGTATACATTAAGATAATTAATAATTATATATACATTAGGATAATTAATAATTATATATATTAAGATAAATTATGCACAGTATGCAAATATATATATGATCATCAGCTAAACACAAAATATAACCCAAGTCAGCAAAGTTAGAAATATATTTCACAGTGACCTTTTTTGTATGGGTGTGATAATAACAGAGATATAGGCAATTATTCAGTTTAATGAGCCTTTAATAAAAACTTACAACAGTGACCTTTTCTATATGGATGTTGTACTAACAGAAATATACCGTATGTACTTGCGTATAAGCCGAAATATTTAGGAACAAAATAAGGCTTGGAAGAAGGGGGAGGGAATCGGCTTATCTGTGGGCCAAGGTCCAAGTCTGAACTTTTTAATGCTTTTTTCCCTCAATTTCCAGTATTTATTGTTTCTATCGATCGCCGAAGATGAGATCACATGCCTAATGATGCCACATGGCTTATAAGATTTGTGCTGTCGTGAAGTGAAACAAATATTTTGTCTTACTTAAGTGGTAAGATAATGAATGAAAAACATGTTTTAACATACTTGACATCTATTTGACAGATGTCTATCCACCAGAAAATGCAGCCATACATGTTTTTGAGCCACGGTTATAAGTGTATTTTCCAAAAGAACCACTATATTAGTAATCTCCAGTCAAGCATTTAACCCTCAGCTAATCAGTAATCATTAAACTCTACTGTATCACACAAAATGCACGTGGGCCCCAAGGGCCAAGTGGTCTAAAGCGCTTTCCGTTACGTATCACTGCCGTCTCACCTCTGTCTGCATGGGTTCGAGTCTAAGATTCGGCTAATGCAGTTATTTGAGAAAGCTTGTCAGTAGCTTCTCATGGGTTGGTGGTTCTTTCCAGATTTTTCCTAGGTTCTTCCTCCGCCAATAATACTGGCTGCCATGTATAGACTATTGTATGCTGAAAAATGGCATTAAACCTCAAAACAAACAAAAAAACAATAAAATGCACGCTACCTTATTCAGTGTGAATATGAAAAGAATCTACGTAAAAGAAAACAAAAGAATTACGATACTGAAGGTATATACGACAAACATTTTCATCGAGAGTAGAAATACATGTAAGATTGTCTTAAAGGAACAGTAGTGAGAGACTCCATAGGGGTTTATTGCACGCACATTTAGAACTTAGAAAGGGTAAATAACAGTGCAATATATGAGTCAGAGTGAATAATTGTAAAACAATATACTTTGTGGGATTTCTTTGACAGGTGTTTTAGAAGTAATTGGCAGCCACAGTTTATTTACTACTGTTGTTTAATTGTTTGTAAAGCAAAGTGGTTTGTTAGTGGTAGAGTGTTCTACAATAGCTACCATATGCTTAATCTGTGGTAAATGTCTCGGGGATAATAGATTTGTTTTGTTGCACAATGCCAATGACTTTACTAATACATGCAGACTCTCAGATGTAGTGTTTAATGAGATATGGTAGTGGACATGGTTTCTGCTCAAAGTTATAAACTGTCACAATACTTGACAATGAATACGTATATGATGAAAGCACACCTGTAACAGAAGCAGAGTTTCCTGAACTGTTTGGTGAGTCTGATACAGAGCCTGATTTTGAAGAATTCTAAAAGTGATTGAACTTTTATAATTCATGATTTTAGAATGAGGATTAATTAAATTTTCATTAAGACTTAACACTTTAGAATTGTTTTTATTTCAGCATATAAATTAGGTTTCTTACTTTCATTTTATTTAATAATGTGATTTGCCTAAAAAAACGTATTCAGAACTCACTTTGTGCATCTTGTGATGTACCGGTAGTCTAGAAATTATGGGTCAGCTTATACGCAGGTCATGCACTTTATAACAGTTTTACCAATTCATTTTGGGGTGGGTGGGGTCGGCTTATACGCGAATGGGCTTATATGCGAGTATTTACAGTAGGCAATTATCCAATTTAATGATTCTAGAAAAAACAGTTAAAACACAAAATTTAACCAATGTAAATGAAATGTGAAATATAGGTCACAATGACCAACTTTTGTGATAAATATGTAGTGCTCACACAGATGCAATGCCTCGCTAATTTTCCTTGATTTAAAACAGTAATCTATCATGGAAACCAAGGCTGTCTCACAGGATTGGTTTTTATTAAACTCTGGTTTTAATTGAACTCTGATTGGTTTTAATTGAACACTGATTGGTTTTTATGTAAAAGTTATTGTTTGATTTAAACATGACTCAAGATAAGGGTCAGTGTCATTACCTACAATGATTTGGTCACATGACTGAATTCTTGCAAGGGTCTCTGACACAAAATGTGACATGTGCACAACAATGGCAGTGAACAGATGAAAATCTAATCGAACGACATGTGGTCAACAATCGAGTGATGTGGGATTGTCAGCTTGAATTACTGACACATTTGTCACCATAAGTAACAACTCAAAAGTCACAAGTTAACAAACTTAGCAAAAACACCATGGCTGATATGCCTGGATTTGATGAGCTGGCATGGAAATGTGCCAAAATAAGGTAACTGACCTTCTGTTCAAAGATTACCAGTCCACAAAAGTCAAGAATACTGCAGATGCTCAGCAGATTGGAAACAAAGTGTCTGGAAAGTTTCCAGCATCAAACACTGGAAGAAACTCAAATTATAAAGGTGCTCAAGCAGGACCAAAGTCTTGTTTAGTCTAGTTTGGTGACAGGTCTCAGTCCTATCAATGTGGACCACATAACCTCAAAAAGAAGAGACCTTACAACCCCCATCAAGATCTGGGAACAGAGGCAGTGGTGTTTGATTCACAAAAGCTCTAAGCAGTTGTTTTCCTGTTCACGAGAAAGAGTTTCTTTCCCTGTATTAAATAATACACCAGAAAATTTTGTTGCTGGAAAGGTTAGTTGGTGTATGCTAAATAAATTGCAGATAACCTCAAATGTGTGGATTTGATTTGTTCTTAAAGGTTATAAACTTGATAGCAGCCCAGTTTAAATATTTGTTCCCAAGTAGGAACAATTCTCTGACAAAGATTCCACTGTAATTACAAAAGAAATTGATAAACTGGTGAATAAGGGAGTAGTTGAGAGAATAAATCTGGCATGTGTTAAGTAGTTGTTTAACATATTCATTAGAGAAAAGTGTGATATGAGCATCCAGGTTACCGGTATATTTAACCTGCAAGCTTGCAATGCACATGTGGTATATCACCATTTCAAAATGAAGACATGGTATTATACTTTTCAATATTGTGGAGCCAATTATCAGAATCCTATCTTTTCTGGTTTGTGATTTCATGTGATGGACTCTGATTTGTATTTTTTACACATCTCTTGGAGGAAGGGGTGCTGAAATTGGTGTCTCAGTTGTGTGAGCTAATTGAGCTGATGTTGACACATTTGTCTGAGCACTGCAGTTGTTGGTGCAGACAACAGACTAGTCTGAGCTAAGGGCCATGGGTGTACACTTACTGCTGTTGCAAGTTTGACAAATGGCTGAGAAGGGGGTACTGCTGTTTGCAGTGCAGGATTACTTTGGGTATCAGTTGTTACTTGCATGGTCATTTTAAATTTTCTATTGGCTGGTATTGGGATTGTCTGTGTCTGAGCATCTGACATTGTTGATATTTGGGAGTCTGTCTGAATTGCTTTTTCACATGAGGTTACTTGCTCATTAATCCTTCCCTGTGCTGACTTAATAGCATGTAACTGTTATTTTAATTCTTCAGTTCCTAATCATTTTTGTATGTACACACATGGATAAATCATTATGGTTTAAACCAATTGGTGTAAAGGTCATAAAGGTAAAGGTCACGTCACTGTAAAGGAGTGATCCCCACCTCATAATTATGATCTTCTAAGTGAAGCTAACGAAAATTAACAAGCCAAGCAACATCAGGCTCAAATTCAACCTTGAACAACTTAAGGACACTAACATCTGCAAGCCATTCCAAGCCACAATTGAAGGAATATTTGCTCCACTCCTTGTGATGGATGTTGATGTTAAAGTTAAAGTGATGACAGACACTTTCAACACAGTCATGAGAGCAGCTGCTAAGGATATCATTGGAAAATGCCTCATAGAAGCAGGTGACATTGCAGAACGGTGGACTTAGTATTGTAAAGAACTCAACAACCATCAGTCCACAGAAGAACTAGAGGTACTTGAAGTTCCAAACTCATCAAATGATAATGATTTCCCCATTCTCATGGGGAGTCAGCAATAACAGCATTTGAAGAATGGGAAGGCAAATGGAGTAGACAACATACCAGCTGAACTAATATCAAGAATGGAGGGGGGGGGGGTAATCAGTGATAGAGATACTAACAAAAATCTGGCAGACAGGTGAGTGGTTAATACAGTGGAACACTGACTATAACACTCACCCAAAAAGGCAATCTCCAGCTGTGGCAAAATTACACAACTATCAATTTGATCAGCTATGCTAGTAAGGTGATGCTGATGATCATCTTAAACAGACTGAAACCACAAGCAGAAGAAAAAATCTCTGAAGAACAGGCCAGGTTCTGAAGTGGAAGAAGCACAACAGAAAAAATATTCCATCTCAGGGTTCTATGTGAAAAATACTTGCAACATCAACAATACATCATGTGTTCATAGATTTCAAGAAGCAGAATTACAATGAAGAATCCAGGCACTTGAAATGAGATACTACAGAACCATCCTTAGCATCTCTTACATGGACCACATCACAAATAAAGAAGTGCGTAACACCATCATGTGCAAAGTAGGCCAATATGTAGACCTCCTCACCACCATCAACAGAGAAAGCTTAAATGGTATGGCCATGTCACTAGAGCCAACAGCTTATCCACAACAGTCCTGCAGAGCAGCATCCAGGGTGGCAGAAGAAGAGGTAGACAGAGAAACAAGTGGACTGACAACATCACAGAATGGACTAGGAAAGGTTTTGTGGTAACATAGGCATTGGCATATGATCAAGACAAGTGGATAGATCTGGTCTGATGTTCAGCAGCACAGCACCTCGATGACTACACTAAGTCAAGAGACTCATGATGATGTAAAGGTCATGATTTATAAAGAGTGTACTTTCCTGACACTCTAGAGTGGTGTTAATTTTATTGCCCGAGTCATCTAGGTCAAAGACTTTAGGAGCTGTTTCATGTTAAGTACTACATCTAGTTACTGGTGTGTATGTCTGCATATAACTACCTTTAGCATGGGTATTTTCATCCTGTCTATATTTACTGATAATATAATCTAACTATGTGAAACTGTTCAGCCCCTGTATGTGCAATACACATGTTGTTTTATACAATGTAGCTATCACAGTGTTTTTTTCTTGTGTTATGTAGATAATATCATTTTGAACTGCATGAAGTTATGCAACATTCTGAATCCAATATCTGTTTTACAAACTCAAACTTTTGTGGATCTATTTGCACAGTGATACTGTATTTATTAGATTTGACCCTCAGGAATTCTGGATAAATGTCAGCCATATTGGATAACTCCAAATAATCTTTTGTACCATTGTTTTTATTTTCACTCTGTACAAGACATTCCTGCCTGGGATTATCTATGTATGTGGCTCTGATCTTTAGGTATATCAGACATACTAAAGCTAGAGAATGCTGCAGAACAAATTGAGCCATGTTAGCTAAGTAAGGAACCTACAAGGCTGGTATTTAAATGTCTCCATGATTCTGATATGTTCAGCTTGTTCATAACAGTGATAGAAAGTATAATATGAAATCCTAATATATGACTAGCACATATCCATAAACTTTTGAAAAAGAAACTTCCATAATATGTTTGAGTTGGTATTACCTGAGGATCCGATATGGTAGATGCAGTTCAATTTCAAATTAATCCACTTTAGTAGCCATTGTGGATAACCTAAAATCCTTTCTTTAAACAGGTTTCCAAATTTGAATAAATGAAAACGTGCACATTCAATTTCACTTAAACTAACTTAATATTGTAATAAATCCACAGCATAAGTTATGGCAATAGGTATTAGCATATTTAACACATGTTTTTACACCAAGTTTATTGAATATTGAGTGGAGCTGTGTTAGAACCATCCATATTTGGCAGCCATCTTGTTCATAGTTATCCATGTGACCAATTCCAGCTCATGTGATCCCTCAGGCACTTAGGGAAATACAGGTTCATAAAATTCCAAGCAAACTGCAACTTTTGTAAGTCTTTTTTAATTAAATTATTCATGATTGATGAATATTAAAATAACTTGTATTGCGTAAGTATCATTGTGTAGCGATTCTCCACCTCTAGTATTGATATGTGTATTGGTATGGTAAAAGTGATAATGTAGTGATATATCAATGAATTGTCCAATCCCTCTGACCTAAATCTCTGACATTTTGAGCCCAAAATCAATAGGTTCTTATGATTTTTTTAAACTCACAAACTACTTACAAACTCAGAAAAAATAATAACAGATTGACAGACAGACTGACTAATGGAGAAGGTCACAATATATGATTTGCTTTATGGCAGGTATAAACTACCACTTAAATGACATCAAAATCTAATATGTTCAAGAGTCAGAAATTTTAACTAATGTTGAAAAAACTCCCCAAAATAGATTCTAACCAAGTTTTGGTGATTTTCATTTACTCCAAGATTGTCAATTTGGTTTTAAGAGTACATCAAAATAAGACTTATAGCCAAGACAGATGGATAAACTGACTGATGAACAAATTAACTGGTTGTAATGGAGGGATGAAAAAAGAAACTTCTATATGCTTCTCATAACAACCATGCCGCAAAGTACTTACCTGCATCTGTCTACTGGTGTATCTCTCCCCCAACACCCCATGCATCTGTCTACTGGTGTATCTCTCCCCCAACATCCCATGCATCTGTCTACTGGTGTATCTCTCCCCCAACATCAACTGTTTCTAACTTGTAAAGACTTTAACAGTTTAAACTTGACACTACTATTACCACCACACAAGTGATAATTTTGTCTCACAATATTTTTATACAGATGAAATTTTTTTAAATAAAAATTAATAATAATATTAATAATAATAATAAGAAGAAGAAGAAGAAGAAATAGAAAAAGATGAAGAAGAAGAAGAAGATTTAATAGTAATAATTATAAAACTTAATGGTTACTAAGTGGGTCTATGCCTCACCCTGAATGCCTCGATAGAATCCTTTGTCTTAGGATGACTATATGAGAAGCCATAATGTTCTTTTGACATTGACTCTGCAGCTGAAAGCAGATAAAAGACATAACATAACTGTTGTATTTCATTCACAACCACAATAAAGTTCTTCTCCATTGAGCTAAATCTGCTACTATGTGTCCATTGATGACATGCTAGACTGCTATTTTGTTTATACGACTCATCACGAATGTTTATGCCTCATATTAATCCAACTATCCCCTAGAAATGAAACAGTTGTTCCTAACACATTCTTTTTCTATCAAAGTGGGGCTGATTGTTCAAGTATCTTTCTTGGTCCAAAAAATACAAACTTGGACTTGTGCATTAATCAGACTACATTATAAATATAAAAAAGCAATTCAACTTTAAATGTAAATCTTTTAAAACATTATCATTCAGCAATAAAATTACAACCAAACTTTAATACAAAGTATGGCAATTTATTCCCATTGCTGGACTCTCTGAACTGCAATACATGTAATAACAGTTACCACTGAAAACAAAAATGCCTGTAGAAATAGGATTTTTCAAGTTGATTTTATTTCTCCACTCACAAGAAATGAATATATTCCATAATACAACAATCCACTTAAGCATCCCTCATAACAACAGTCTTGTTCAGTATAGCCCATTACAACAGAATATTGTTCAGTATAGCCCATTATAACAAAATATTGTTCAGTGAAGCAGATTAAAACATACCGTACTCTTGCTTAGTACACCCTTTTACAGTACAATCTTTCTGGAATAACCCATTATAAAAACTTGTACAGGACAGAGTTTTTATAATGGGTTATATCCAGAAAGATTGTACATCATACTTCATTGGAACAATCCTGTACAGCATATCCCATTAGAATAATCTTGATAACTATACCCTGCTATCACAATCTTGTTCATTATACCCTATTATAACATAATTTGTTCAATATACATCATCATTCTTGTTCAGTATACATGTATACTCCATTATAACAAAATCATCATAAAACACAATCTTGTTTAGTATACCCCATTGCACCAGTCTTTTCACCATACCCCCTTAGATACCTCTTGTTCTAATCAAGATTACATACCCCAAGCATACCCCAATATAACATAATCTTATTTAGCATACCTTATTACAATACAATCTTTTCCACTATTCCCCATTATAACAAAATCTTGTTCAGTATACCAAATTTATGACAATATTGTTCAGTGAACCCCAATATAGCACAATCTTGTTCACTAAATCCAATTATATCACAATATTATTGATTATACCTTTTTTGCCACAATATTATTGATTATACCTTTCTTGGCACAATGTTATTGATTATACCTTTTTTGGCACAATATTATTGATTATACCTTTATACCACAATATTATTGATTATACCCTTATACCACAATATTATTGATTATACCTTTTTTGGCACAATATTATTGATTATACCCTTATACCACAATATTATTGATTTTACCCTTACACCACAAAATTATTGATTATACCTTTATACTACAATATTATTGATTATACCCTTATACCACAATATTATTGATTATACCCTTATACCACAATATTATTGATTATACCCTTTTACCACAATATTATTGATTATACCCTTATACTACAATATTTTTGATTATACCCTTACACCACAATATTATTGATTATACCCTTTTACCACAATGTTATTGATTATACCCTTTTACCACAATATTATTGATTATACCCTTTTACCACAATCTTGTTCTTTATACCCATTATAACACAATCATGTTCAGTATACCCTTACACCACAATATTATTGATTATACCCTTTTACCACAATGTTATTGATTATACCCTTTTACCACAATATTATTGATTATACCCTTTTACCACAATCTTGTTCTTTATACTCATTATAACACAATCATGTTCAGTATACCCTTATACCACAATATTATTGATTATACCGTTATATCACAATATTATCGATTATACCCTTTTACCACAATATTATCGATTATACCCTTTTACCACAATATTATCGATTATACCCTTTTACCACAATCTTGTTCTTTATACCCATTATAACACAATCTTTTTCAGTATACCCATTATAACACAATCATGTTCAGTATACCCATTATAACACAATCATGTTGAGTATTATAACACAATCTTGTTCTTTATACCCATTATAACACAATCATGTTCAGTATACCCATCATAACACAATCATGTGCAGTATACTCATTATAACACAATCATGTTCAGTATACCCTTTATAACACAATCATGTTCAGTATACCCATTATAACACAATCATGTGCAGTATACCCATTATAACACAATCATGTTCAGTATACTCATTATAACACAATCATGTTCAGTATATCCTTTAAAGCACAATCATGTGCAGTATACTCATTATAACACAATCATGTTCAGTATACCCATTATAACACAATCATGTGCAGTATACTCATTATAACACAATCATGTTCAGTATACCCTTTATAACACAATCATGTTCAGTATACCCATTATAACACAATCATGTGCAGTATACCCATTATAACACAATCATGTTCAGTATACCCTTTATAACACAATCATGTGCTGTATACTCATTATAACACAATCATGTTCAGTATACCCATTATAACACAATCATGTTCAGTATACCCATTATAACACAATCATGTTCAGTATACCCATTATAACACAATCATGTTCAGTATACCCTTTATAACACAATCATGTTCAGTATACCCTTTATAACACAATCATGTTCAGTATACCCATTATAACGCAATCTTGCTTACAAATACCTCAGAATAAGATGGACTTACTTGCTACATTGTTTAATGGCTACCATGAAATACCTGGTAACAAGAGAGCACTACTAAAAGGTTTGTTTCCTTGCTCTGGATAATTAATGATCGTTAGGAATGTTGCACATCCAAAGCATAAATATCTTATGGTAGTGTGAAATTCCCATAAATTTCAAATTTCTAAGATTGTAAGATCTGAACATGGGAAATTACTAATGATTTTTAACCTTACATACAAGTCCAACTTACCTTTTCTATTCTTTTCATCACAGTACCAAATATTATCCCACGTGTAACTATAGTAACGATTATCACTCTGCACTTTCCTTACTTCATCAAGCACCTGATGGGAGGGGAAACAAGTGATTAATAACTTAAAGATTGCTTCTAAAACTCTAGACTAAATATTAGCGATGAAATGATACAAAATACAGACTAAATATTAGAGATGAAATGATACACAATACAGACTAAATATTAGAGATGATATGATAAATAATACAGACTAAATATTAGAGATGAAATGATACACATATGCCACATATTGACATCTATTGTAATACAGAAGCTACATTATGATACAAGATAAAAATGTCTGATAACTTAAAGGTCCTGTTATCCATAGAAGGATTTTCAAGGTGGTGCTGTTTCAGATATGGTGAGATATGGGAACATATTAGTAGTATTTCCAATGACAGTTGCAGACAAACAGATTTGTCATCTGTTTACATGCTATTCTCATCCTTCAGACAAAGACAGACATGTCATCTGTTTACATGCTATTCTCATCCTTCAGACAAAGAGAGACATGTCATCTGTTTACAAGCTAATCTCATCCTTCAGACAAACAGACTTGTCATCTGTTTACATGCTATTCTCGTCCTTCAGACAAACAGACTCGTCATCTATTTCTATGGTATTCTCATCCTTCAGAAAAACACAGACTTGTCATCTGTTTACATGCTATTCTCATCCTTCAGACAAACACAGACATGTCATCTGTTTACATGCTATTCTCATCCTTCAGAGAAACACAGACTTGTCATCTGTTTACAAGCTATTCTCATCCTTCAGACAAACACATACATGTCATCTGTTTACATGCTATTCTCATCTTACAGACAATCAGACTTGTCATCTATTTACATGCTATTCTCATCCTTCAGACAAACACAGACTTGTCATCTGTTTACATGCTATTCTCATCCTTCATACAAACACAGACTTGTCATCTGTTTACATGCTATCCTCATCCTTTAAACAGACTTGTCATCTGTTTACATGCTATTCTCATCCTTAAGACAAACACAGACTTGTCATCTGTTTACAAGCTATTCTCATCCTACAGACAATCAGACTTGTCATCTATTTACATGATATTTTCATCCTTCAGACAAACACGGACTTGTCATCTGTTTACATGCCATTCTCATCCTTCAGACAAAGACAGACTTGTCATCTGTTTACAAACTATTCTCATCCTTAAGACAAACACAGACATGTCATCTGTTTACAAGCTATTCTCATCCTTAAAACAAACACAGACTTGTCATCTGTTTACAAGCTATTCTCATCCTACAGACAATCAGACTTGTCATCTGTTTACATGCTATTCTCATCCTTAAGACAAACACAGACTTGTCATCTGTTTACAAGCTATTCTCATCCTACAGACAATCAGACTAGTCATCTGTTTACATGCTATTCTCATCCTTCAGACAAACACAGACTTGTCATCTGTTTACATGCTATTCTCATCCTTCAGACAAACACAGACTTGTCATCTGTTTACAAGCTATTCTCATCCTTAAGACAAACATAGACATGTCATCTGTTTACAAGCTATTCTCATCCTTCAAACACAGACATGTCATCTATTTCTATGGTATTCTCATCCTTCAGACAAACACAGACTTGTCATCTGTTTACATACCATTCTCATCCTTCAGACAAACACAGACATGGCATCTGTTTAATGCTATTCTCATCCTTCAGAAAAACACATACCAGTACATGTCATCTGTTTACATGCTATTCTCATCCTTCAGACAACAAGACTTGTCATCTGTTTACATGCTATTGTCATCTGTTTACATGCTGTTCTCATCCTTCAGACAAACACAGACATGTCATCTGTTTACATGCTATTTTCATCCTTCAGACAAACACAGTCTTGTCATCTGTTTACATGCTATTCTCATCCTTAAGACAACAATACTTGTCATCTGTTTACATGCTATTGTCATCTGTTTACACGCTATTTTCATCCTTCAGACAAACACAGTCTTGTCATCTGTTTACATGCTATTCTCATCCTATCATAGAGACTACCTGCTAGTTTTCACTGATTCTAATTTAACTTTTTCATGCTGCTTCATCTTGATCTTCAGTCTCTATTTTTGCATAATGTCTAAAAATGTTCTCACTTAAATATTTAGAAAGCATTACAATATTATTTTAAATAGACAAAAAAAGCATTTTTTCTCCTGCAACGATATTCTCATCTAAAATCGGTACATGTTTCGAATCTGATGTAGCTAACAAGTGAATCTCCAACACTTCTATCAGTGCAAAACAAATGCTGTTATGTTAGGCACTTGCTCCTATCATTAAACAAGAAAAACTATTAACAACACCCAATCCCATGCTACTTATCAACATAGCAACTAACCCACACAGTGTCATATCAATCTCTTGCTGATTCTATGTTAATTAGTTTCTATCCCATCAGAGTGTTCAGTCACTGCTAACACATGAATATAAAGAGACATTCGAAACTTGTTCCACGTGTATGATTTAAGGACTTTAAATGGTCATTTAATAGTCACTTTTATATGAAGTTTCTCTGTTGCTTTGCATCTAGTTGGATTGAGTTTGATGTGTCATACAATAAATAAGTTACATTCATTTTTGATGTGTCATACAGTGAATAAGTTACATTCACTTTTGATGTGTCATATACTAAATAAGTTACATTCACTGTTGATGTATTATACAGTGAATAAGTTATATTCACATTTGATGTGTCATATACTAAATAAGTTACATTCACTGTTGATGTGTCATATGCTAAATAAGTTACATTCACTGCTGATGTGTCATACAGTGAATAAGTTACATTCATGTTTGTGTGTCATACAGTGAATAAGTTACATTCATGTTTGATGTATCATACAGCGAATAAGTTACATTCACTTTTAATGTCTCATATACTAAATAAGTTACATTCACTTGTGATTTGTCATACAGTGAATAAGTCTCACTCACTTGTGATGTGTCATAGAGTGAAAAAGTCTCACTCACTTTTGATGTGTCTTATACTAAATAAGTTACAGTCACTTTTGATGTGTCATACTTTGAATAAGTTATATTCACTTTGGATATGTCATACAGTGAATAAGTTACATTCACTTTGGATATGTCATACAGTGAATAAGTTACATTCATTTTTGATGTGTCATATGGTGAATAAGTTACATTCACTTTGGATATGTCATACAGTGAATAAGTTACATTCACTTTTGATGTGTCATATACTAAATGAGTTACATTCACTTTGGATATGTCATACAGTGAATAAGTTACATTCACTTTTGTTATATATTTTGGAGTCTCCTTTATATATTAGGAAACAAAATTGTATACATATATGTAACCAATATACAGATATAAAACGGTGTGTAACCAATAAAGTGGGTGTGTAACTAAGAAAGTCTATATATTGTTTTTTTAGGGCTTCAAGCAGGGATAAATAAAAAGTAACCCGTCTCCACGTCCAGGGCGGTATTCTGCACATCAGTCAGCGACACTAGTGATACAGCCAGTGTGTTTCTATATCTTAAGTAATTGAAATGTTTCAGTGGAATAGGGCTTAAACAAATTAAAAGCCAATAAGAATTAATGGGAAACATGCTTAAACAAACAAAAAGCCAATAAGAATTAATGGGAAACATGCTTAAACAAACAAAAAGCTAATAAGAAATAATGGGAAACATGCTTAAACAAACAAAAAGCCAATAAGAATTAATGGGAAACATGCTTAAACAAACAAAAAGCCAATAAGAATTAATGGGACACATGTTTAAACAAATTAAAAGCCAATAAGAATTAATGGGAAACATGCTTAAACAAACAAAAAGCCAATAAGAATTAATGGGAAACATGCTTAAACAAACAAAAAGCCAATAAGAATTAATGGGAAACATGCTTAAACAAACAAAAAGCCAATAAGAATTAATGGGAAACATGCTTAAACAAACAAAAAGCCAATAAGAATTAATGGGAAACATGCTTAAACAAATTAAAAGCCAATAAGAATTAATGGGAAACATGCTTAAACAAACAAAAAGCCAATAAGAATTAATGGGAAACATGTTTAAACAAATTAAAAGCCAATAAGAATTAATGGGAAACATGCTTAAACAAACCAAAAGCCAATAAGAATTAATGGGAAACATGCTTAAACAAACAAAAAGCCAATAAGAATTAATGGGAAACATGCTTGAATAGCACTGTATGAGTATCATCAATTCATGTCAGAAGTTGTGTATTGTGAAAGAGAGTATTGGAAATGAGCTGCTTATACACAGAACTAATAAATATCTGGGTAAAGAACTTCCAGCCATGTATTTGGGATATCCGACAATTGCATACAATTTGTAAATTTAGCATTGAGTATCATTATTTACAAGAATCACATGTGTAAACTGAATTATTGTTGGCAAAGGATATTCTAGGCAAATAGTTCTTTGCTACTGCTTACATTCAGAAGTGGCAATACAATAATAACAAATCACAGATGTCCTTGATGCTTATACTGAAAATATGACCATTTATCAATGGCAAGATATGCTCATCAATGTTAGTCCAGGTGGAGAATCAGAAGATCATATTATTTAGTCCAACTTCAGCCAAGGTTTCTAGTCTCACCAGTCAGCCTGGCTCTACATAATTATAAGTATTTGTTGGGGGCTGACCTATAATGAACTAATGTTAAGTTAAGAGGGAAATCAATACTTAGATGGTAAACACTATGAAAACAAGTGCAACAAGATTAAACTCTATAAGAGTCAGGAAGACTTTCAATCCTCTATAACAGTTACAAAAAATTATTATAAGGTAATGAGGTTTACAAATAACCCCTTACAATGTTCATTTGAAACATCTACCTTTTTAGGGGTCAGCTGATGCTCCCCTCCCATCAAATTGACACTTTTGTCTACCATCCCAACAGAGCAGAGAGAGTTGGGTGAGGCATGCAGATTGAACACAGTCGCTTCTCCTGGTCTCACTTTAGCAGACACAAACTCCATCTTCACCTGAAAGAGGCAAGAGTGATGCCAAAATACATAAAGAAGGATATAAATTGATCCTGTAATATACAGAATTTTAATCAATTTGTGGAATTTCAATGGGGAAACTAACTATGTTGTATTGTAATGTATATTTAAGTCAACCACTGATCATGAATATTTGACATAAAATTTAGAATATGATGAAATTAATAAATTCATTGAGAATATATTGACACTAAAATGTAATGACTGCAATGGATAGGATAATATTCATTTTAATATACCATACCATGAACAAGAAACATAAATTCATTAAAAACATTTTGATACAACTACTGAATTGTAAATTAGAGGCAATTCGCATGAGCTCAATTTCAATAGGTAACTATCTTGCTAATTTCATATTTATTCCTTGTTTGTTCTGTAAAACCAAGAAAGTTATCTGATTTCGAAATCTTCCATTTGTATTTATAATCAAGGTATAAAATATATTGTTAAAATATAATAATAATAATTAATAATAATAATAATAATAATAATAATAATAATAATAAGGTGGACTTAATATGATACCTAATCTTTAGAAGGTCTAAATGCTTTATATTAGGTAAAGGATAGGAATGAAAAAGTCTTTGCATGAACATCAGGATGGCTTCAGTTTTATCATCAGCTTATTGTTAAATGTATTCCATTACTTCCCATTAGTAATCCATCTCTCTATGGCTTAGATGGTAGCCTCAACTTCAGGTGGCAGCTAGATTGGTATATTTGAGTGTCATCAGGGTACATTTGGCGAGACACAGGATGTTGATCTATGACACCTGAGGGTAGCTGAATGTACAGAATGAAGAGAATGGGACAGAAAACAGAGCTTTGTGGAATACCAAAACAGATAATTAAAACTAGGCTGGAAAATTTTCCATTTATGGACACAATTTGTGTCCTGTTGACTAAATAGGATTTGAACCATATTAAGGCTGTATCATATATACCAAATACATCCTAGAGACGGTAAAGTAATATAGCATGGTTTATTGTGACAAATGCTGCAGACATGTCACAGAGGGTGAGGACTGTAATCTTGACATTATTCTAAGCAGAGAAAATGTCATTAACTACACTCAGAAGAGCAGTTTCAGTACCGTGGCAAGGACAACATGCAGAGTGTACATTGCTAAAAAAAGACTATTTGGATTTCGATAAGATGCAAGATGAGACAGACCACCTTTTTCTAGGATTTTATTTACATGAGGTATTAAACAAGGTGACAGTTCTTTAAATCATTATGGTCAAGTGACAATTTCTTCAACAAAGGCTAAAAAATCTCAATTTAAAATAAAGGCAGGATTCTACAGATGAGAGAGAAGTATTAGTAATTCTGGATAATGAAAGGAACGTTGAATATAAGCACTCAAACTGCAGTGGTGTCTGAATTGGATTCAGTTCACATGACTTTGTGCAACCTTTCATCACAAGTATGTACCAAATCCATCGAGATAGGTTCAAAAACTTTTAAAGGTTAGTATTGATATTCTGTATCAGAACTATATGGTGATGACATGGCAGCTAAAAATGTGTTGTCAAGCTTAATGGACTGTACCCTGTCACTGAAGAAATTTGCAAACAGGTCTGGAAGGTCAACTGAAGATAAGGTCATTTGAAGTGATGTACATTTAGTCCTTCCCATTAGTTTGTTAGCAATGTCAAAGAGCTCTTCACAGCTGAAGATTTAAAGTGATCTTAGTATGATAGAAGGCTGGTTTTGCTGCATGAACTATGTAACATTTTTGTTCTAGCTTCACAGATCTGCCACCTATCAACTATCCATATTCAAGGCGATTAGGAAACTGCTCCAAAAAGCATGATTCAGTCAGCTTGTTTTAGGGGTGTTTTACTAGGAGAGAGGTAAACATAGAAAAATATGGATTTCTACATATTTTAATTGAGGATACAATTCTATATTTCTATTGAGTGCTTCTATATTCAAAAAGAAAAAGTAGCAACAACAGTGTACCTTGTTCTTAAAGCAGCTTTCAACTGGTATTATTAGAGAGGCGGCAACAACTTCTTTGTCCTGTCTAATGTAATATACTAATACTGTGACCTCTGACCTTGATGTATTGATAGAAATCGGCATCTTGAAGTGGCCTTTTTTCTTTGACTCGATTGCCGCTTCACCTGAAAATGTATCATCTTGGAATTAAAGTACATGTATAATAATAATAATAATAATAATAATAATAATAATAATAATATAATAATAATAATGCTTTATTTATAGAGGGTGACTCATTAGTCAAGGACTATTCTCCCTTGAGGCCCTCTTAATGAAAGTATAACAAATGCACATTGTGTGAAGAAGCAATAATTAGTGCTTATATTAGCATGTTTCGTATTAAAATACTAAATTCCATTATCTGTTAGAAACACATGCATGCTCCTGATATCTCTTCTTAAATACTCTAATATTTTCAGCCGATTTTACATGTAATGGAAGCTTATTCCACAGAACTGTACCAGAGTATTGAAAACTCTTTTTGAATTGCTCTGTTCTAGGTTTTGGTACTAGAAGGTTTCCATGTGAGATTGATCTCAACTGGTATTGTGTTGAAAAAGGCCTGAATAAGTCCTGAAGATACTCTGGTGCTGTTCCATGTAGACATTTATATAAAAGAACTGCCTTGTGAAAATCTATCCTTTCATATATTGTGAACCATTTGAGTTCTGTAAATAATGCTTTTGAGGGATGGTCAACAGATGTATCTAAAATTACACGTGCTGCTCGTTTCTGGAGTTTATAAATCCTGTCAAGCTCAGATTTAGCACAGTTTCCCCATACATTAGAACAGTAATCCATTGTTGGAAGAATATACGTCTTGTAGTATAGATTGCGAGTTTCCATAGGTAAATATTTCTTGATTTTGCTGAGAAGGGCAATTTTGAATGACAATGTTTTACAAAGCTTATCAATATGGTCATTCCATAATAAATTATTATCTATGGACACACCTACAAGCCTTTCATGATTGACATTTTCTAATGGATGATTATTTATTGCAAGCGATAGTTTTGGGTTCCCTGATTTGTGTAGCTTTTGTGTCATCCCCAGAATCATACATTTTGTTTTACCTTCATTAATTACCATCCTATTTTGTTGTGCCCAGTTTTGGACTCTAATAAGATCTGAGTTTAATCTTGTTTGGATAACTTCAGTATCAGAACTAGATGTATACAAGGTTGCATCATTTGCAAACAATTCTGTATTGGTGGATTCATTATTTAATGGTAGATCATTGATATAGATAAGGAAGAGGAGAGGGCCTAAAACTTAGCCTTGAGGGACTCCTGAATGCATAGTGCGAGTTTGAGAACTAATATTGCCGATTGCTTACTTGTTGAGACCTTTGGTTTAGGTATGATCTAAACCAGTTTAAAAAAGGATTGTCAAACCTGTAACAGTTCAACTTTTGCAACAGAATTTCATGATCAACAAGATCAAAAGCTTTCTTGAAGTCAAGGAAAACAATCCCAGTCATATGCCCATTATCCATTTCCTTCAGCCAAAGATCAATTAATTTGGTAAGTTCTGTTTGGCATGAGTGGTACTTTCTAAATCCTGATTGTGCTTTATGAAATAGAGAGTTTGTTTCAAAAAAATTTATAGACCTGAATGGCTACATGCTTTTCAAACAGTTTTGACAATACAGGTAGAATTGATATTGGTCTGTAATTTCCTGGATCCTCCTTTTCTCCTTTCTTAAAGATAGGTGTAACCTTTGCACATTTCAATTTTTCTGGAAAATTACCACTCATTATACTTAAATTCATGATATGCGTTAATGACTTTGTTATTACTGGTGCAGCAATTTTAAGGATTCGTGGACTAATACCATCCAATCCAGAGGATTTATTAATATTAAACTTAATTAGCATATCAAAAACGTCTGCTTCACTTACATTAGCTATTGAAAAATAATTATCTTCAGGAATTTTAGCTCTTAAAAATAACTGTAGAGCATCAAGTTCAATTGGGATGTTAGTCTGGTTCTGAATACTGTTACTGGAGATGGTTATGAAGAAATTGTTGAACATATCCACAATGTCTTGTACAGATGTTGCTATATCATCATTTTGCTTAAGTCTAGGGGGAAGACAACTGTTCTTACATATATATATATATATATATATATATATATATATATATATATATATATATATATATATATATATATATATATATATATATACAGTCGTCTCCAGATATATGCATATCGTATAACTGCATATTCTGCCTTATTGCATAGCTTTGTGCTGGTCCCGATTTGTTACCATTGTTTTCAATGGATATCAATTTCAGACAACTGCATATCATCTATATGGATATTTCGCATTATTGCATACATTTTTCTGGTCTGAACATACATTATTGTGTGTTAAGTTGCTTTGGATAACTGCATTGTTTAAAATTGTTCCTTTCAAAATGAAAACAAACTGATTCCGAACATTGGCGGTCAAGGTTAATTAATGAGGTCTGTTAATATGAGCATCACAGCTATTAGATCTCCATTGGTCACCATCGTGAAGAATCCGATCCAATCTGGTCATTAAATTCGATAGATTAAGACTGGAGCGCTGACCACAAGTCTGCTCCTCACTCGATCTACTGATGTGATTCAGTTAACAACAAAACTGACCTCCATACAATACCAGAGCGAATTGCGTCGCATTTAAATGAACTAGGCCAGATGCAATTGGCAGATTCTTAGCTATTAAGAAAGACCTCTGATGGCAATCTGTTCTTGTTCCCTTCAATTTCATTTCATAGCAATCTCTAGTCATTGCATGACCATTGCTTTAGAATTCTAGAGTCTTATTTTAAACTTAGTTTATGCAAAAAAAATGTCTAAACGTGTGTGTAAAATATTAACGTTAGCAGAAAGAGTTGAAGTTTTGAGAAAATTAGATAAAAAAAAAGACAGTCTACTATTGCACTACAGTTTGGAGTTAACCAGAGTGTGATTTCAAGAATCCGAAAGAATAAGGACAACATTTTTCATGAATGGCAGAGCAATAGCAATCACACGCGGAAATGAAAAACAGCTGGAAAATCAGATGTTGAGGAAGCTCTCCTACAGTGGTTCTCTCATGCCAGGAGTTGTCAGATTCCTGTAAGTGGCCCTTTACTGATGGAAAAGGCAACCAGGTTAACAGGTGGTATGGGATTATTAGATTTCAAGGCAATTAGTGGCTGGCTGGAGATGTGGAAAGATTATCATTCCATCAAATTTAAGAAGCAAATAGATTCTACTTCAGTAGTTATTCAGATTTTCAAAAAAAAAAAGAGTACAAACTGTGATGACCTTGATATACAGTGAGATATAATAATAGTACTTGATGAATACTGTGGTCTGAATCTGCTATCTAAATTGCACGGGTGCAGGGTTATTTGACTTTAGCTGTAAAATAATGGGTGAGAAAAAAAATCTACATCAGAGATTCTGTGAAGACACGGAAATCCCAGTCATGCCAAATAATATAACTCCTTGACTGGGCTTTCCTTGTTTCTGTTTAAACACCAATTTAGTTTCTATTTAACCTAGGCTCTGATGACAGGGTGGAAAATCTTCTGCAATTAAAAACACTAATGATCACTTTAAAAACAAATTCCTAATGATCACTTTAAAACCACATTCCTAAAATGATCACTTTAAAAGCACATTCTTAATAATCACTTTAAAAACTTATTCCTAATGATTACTTTAAAAACACATTCATATGATCACTTTAAAAACTTATTCTTAATGATCACTTTAGAAACACATTCCTAATGATCACTTTAAAAACACATTCCAAATGATCACTTTAAAAACACATTCCTAATAATCACTTTAAAAACACATTCCTAAAAATCACTTTAGAAACACATTCCTAAAAATCACTTTAGAAAAGCATTCCTAATGATTACTTTAGCTGAATTACTTTTGACAAAACAGTTTAAAACAGAGGATGCTAACCTTCTGTCAAATTCTTATGGAATAATTCCAGCTCTTCTGCAGGGTTGACCTGAAGAATGTCAAGACCTGCACCAACTCCATCAAATGTCACCTCTTTGGCCATTACATATGCTACATCATCTCCAAATTTCACCTGCAAAAGAGCAATTGTAGTCATATCTAAGCAACATACTACATGCTAGAAGGCTAACTACAGTACATATTACATGTTAGAGAGCTATCTACAGTACATATTACATGTTAGAGGGCTATCTAAAGTACATATTACATGCTATAAGGCTATCTACAGTACATATTACATGTTAGAGGGCTATCTAAAGTACATATTACATGCTATAAGGCTATCTACAGTACATATTACATGTTAGAGGGCTATCTAAAGTACATATTACATGTTAGAGGGCTATCTAAAGTACATATTACATGTTAGAGGGCTATCTAAAGTACATATTACATGTTAGAGGGCTATCTAAAGTACATATTACATGTTAGAGGGCTATCTAAAGTACATATTACATGTTAGAGGGCTATCTAAAGTACATATTACATGTTAGAAGGCTATCTACAGTACATATTACATGTTAGAGGGCTATCTACAGTACATATTACATGTTAGAGGGCTATCTAAAGTACATATTACATGTTAGAGGGCTATCTAAAGTACAAATTACATGTTAGAAGGCTATCTATAGTACATATTACATGTTAGAAGGCTATCTACAGTACATATTACATGTTAGAGGGCTATCTACAGTACATATTACATGTTAGAGGACTATCTACAGTACATATTACATGTTAGAGGGCTATCTAAAGTACATATTACATGTTAGAGGGCTATCTAAAGTACATATTACATGTTAGAGGGCTATCTAAAGTACATATTACATGTTAGAGGACTATCTAAAGTACAAATTACATGTTAGAAGGCTATCTACAGTACATATTACATGTTAGAGGGCTATCTAAAGTACATATTACATATTAGAGGGCTATCTAAAGTACATATTGCATGTTAGAGGGCTATCTAAAGTACATATTACATGTTAGAGGACTATCTAAAGTACAAATTACATGTTAGAAGGCTATCTACAGTACATATTACATGTTAGAGGGCTATCTACAGTACATATTACATGTTAGAGGACTATCTACAGTACATATTACATGTTAGAGGGCTATCTAAAGTACATATTACATGTTAGAGGGCTATCTAAAGTACATATTACATGTTAGAGGGCTATCTACAGTACATATTACATGTTAGAGGACTATCTACAGTACATATTACATGTTAGAGGGCTATCTAAAGTACATATTACATGTTAGAGGGCTATCTAAAGTACATATTACATGTTAGAGGGCTATCTAAAGTACAAACTACATGTTAGAAGGCTATCTACAATACATATTACATGTTAGAGGCCTATCTACTGTACATACTACATGATAGAAGGCTATCTACAGTACATATTACATGTTAGAGGGCTATCTAGAGTACATATTACATGTTAGAGAGCTATCTAAAGTACATATTACATGTTAGAGGGATATCTACTGTACATACTACATGATAGAAGGCAATCTAAAGTACATATTACATGTTAGAGGGCTATCTAAAGTACATATTACATGTTAGAGGGCTATCTTGAGTACATATTACATGTTAGAGGGCTATCTACAGTACATATTACATGTTAGAGAGCTATCTACACTACATATTACATGTTAGAGGGCTAAGTACAGTACATATTACATGTTAGAGGGCTATGTAAAGTACATATTACATGTTAAAGGGCTATCTAAAGTACATATTACATGTTAGAGGGCTAAATACTGTACATATTACATGTTAGAGGGCTATCTACAGTACATACTACATGTTAAAACGCTATCTACAGTACATACTACATGTTAGAAGGCTATCTACAGTACATATTACATGTTAGAGGGCTATGTAAAGTACATATTACATGTTAGAGGGCTATCTAAAGTACATATTACATGTTAGAGGGCTATCTACAGTACATATTACATGTTAGAAGGCTATCTACAGTACACATTACATGATAGAGGGCTATCTACAGTACATATTACATGTTAGAGGGCTATCTACAGTACATATTACATGATAGAGGGCCATCTAAAGTAGATATTACATGTTAGAGGGCTATCTAAAGTACATATTACATGTTAGAGGGCTAAATACTGTACATATTACATGTTAAAGGGCTATCTACAGTACATACTACATGTTTGAAGGCTATCTACAGTACATACTACATGTTAGAAGGCTATCTACAGTACATATTACATGTTAGAGGGCTATCTACAGTACATATTACATGTTAGAGGGCTATCTACAGTACATATTACATGTTAGAGTGCTATCTACAGTACATATTACATGTTAGAAGGCCATCTAAACTACATATTACATGTTAGAGGGCTAAATACTGTACATATTAAAAGTTAGAGGGCTATCTACAGTACATACTACATGTTAGAAGGCTATCTACAGTACATACTACATGTTAGAAGGCTATCTAAAGTACATATTACATGTTAGAGGGCTATCTACAGTACATATTACATGTTAGAGGGCTATCTACACTACATACTACATGTTACAGGGCTATCTAAAGTACATATTACATGCTAGAGGGCTATCTAAAGTACATATTACATGTTAGAGGGTTATCAACAGTACATATTACATGCTAGAGGGCTAAATACTGTACATATTACATGTTAGAAGGCTATCTACAGTACATATAGCGTGTTAGAGGGCTATCTAAAGTACATATTACATGTTAGAGGGCCATCTACAGTACATATTACATGTTAGAGGGCCATCTACAGTATATATTACATGTTAGAGGGCTATCATGAGTACATGTACATATTACATGTTAGAGGGCTATCTCCTGTACATATTACATGTTAGAGGGCTATCTAAAGTACATATTACATGTTCGAGGGCTATCTAAAGTACATATTACATGTTAGAGGGATAATCTACAATATATATTACATGTTAGAAGGCTATCTACAGTACATATTACATGTTAGAGGGCTATCTACAGTACATATTACATGTTAGAGGGCCATCTAAAGTACATATTACATGTTAAAGGGCTATCTACAGTACATATTACATGTTAGAGGGCTATCTAAAGTACATATTACATGTTAGAGGGCTATCTACAGTACATATTACATGTTTGAAGGCCATCTAAAGTACATATTACATGTTAGAGGGCTAAATACTGTACATATTATATGTTAGTAGGCTATCTACAGTACATATTACATGTTAGAGGGCTATCTAAAGTACATATTACATGTTAGAGGGCTATCTAAAGTACATATTACATGTTAGAAGGCCATCTAAAGTACATATTACATGTTAGAGGGCTATCATGAGTACATGTACATATTACATGTTAGAGGGCTATCTACTGTACATATTACATGTTAGAGGGCCATCTAAAGTACATATTACATGTTAAAGGGCTATCTACAGTACATATTACATTTTGGAGGGCTATCTAAAGTACATATTACATGTTAGAGGGCTATCTACAGTACATATTACATGTTTGAAGGCCATCTAAAGTACATATTACATGTTAGAGGGCTAAATACTGTACATATTATATGTTAGTAGGCTATCTACAGTACATATTACATGTTAGAGGGCTATCTACAGTACATATTACATGTTAGAGGGCTATCTACAGTACATATTACATGTTAGAAGGCCATCTAAAGTACATATTACATGTTAGAGGGCTATCATGAGTACATGTACATATTACATGTTAGAGGGCTATCTACTGTACATATTACATGTTAGAGGGCTATCTAAAGTACATATTACATGTTCGAGGGCTATCTAAAGTACATATTACATGTTAGACGGATAATCTACAATATATATTACATGTTAGAAGGCTATCTACAGTACATATTACATGTTAGAGGGCTATCTACTAGTGATGGGAATCGGTTAGAAGTTCATAATCGATCATCGGTTGCACACAACTTACTGATAATCGATTATAATCGGTTGCTAACTTTCTACAAGTAAGTTTTAATTTTTGTTGTTACAGAGTTATATCTTTGTTCAAAAGTTTAAAATGTAATAAAATGTATAGGAGTTAATCTCTCTTTCTCTCTCTCTCTCTCTCTCTCTCTCTCTCTCTCTCTCTCTATATATATATATATACTTTAACCTCAAAAGCAACTTTCTTTGGCTTATCAGTTTTATGCAGCTAAAAGACTTAACAATCCCCCAGAACACTTTTATTCATGTGATTTTTCAATTGTTTAAAGTATAGAAAGAAATGTTTTTCTTGCTTGTCATTAGTTACTAATACTACAATCAAAGCAGTTTAAACAAAACAAAAAAACACCAATTACAAAAACTTTCAAACTAACTGAACTATTTAGCAGCAAAATCATGTAATGTTTGAGCAATGCTGAACACAAAAATCATTTTTCAGAATACTGTTTCTTCTTGTGCTTGTTACACTGACACTACCAATAGTTAATGTTTTTGTTTAAGAATATTATCAGGTCCACATTGTCACAACTTAAACAAGCCCGTTTCTTGCTGACAAGATGTCCAGCCAGACTAAATACCATCTCACTGGATACTGATGATGCCAGAATAATTAGGTACTTCCGAGCTAGTAAGCTAAGATGGGGGTAGAACTGGCAGTTTTGTTTCCACCACTGTAACATTGTGAGATTGGTATCATATGGAGCAGCAACTAGATATCTAGAAACCTCCTGGTGGATGACATCTGTTATTGGCTGTTGACTTTCACCAAGGCAAACATCATCCATATCAACATTGACCTTTGCTTTCTTGTTTTGGTGGGCTAAGTGTAACCACAGTTTTAGTGTTGTCATCTCTGACATTTAGTAGTGATGGTGCAATTGGTAGAGGTGGCAATGAGTCTGAAGGTTGTTCATCACTAGTCCCTGGCATCACTTGGACATTCACTTTAACATCAGCCATATCAAGAGCAACCTTCAAAAGCAGAGCATGTCCATCTGCTCGCTCACTGTCATATAGAAACTCCAGATCCTTCA
The DNA here is from genome assembly GCA_029339505.1 of Unio delphinus. Lineage (NCBI taxonomy): Eukaryota > Metazoa > Mollusca > Bivalvia > Unionida > Unionidae > Unio > Unio delphinus. The sequence goes on from JAQISU010000014.1 coordinate 15,900,020, forward strand.
TAGTATGATTCAATAAACAGCCCAACAGAGCTAGATCTTTGTCCTGTGTTCTATTGTCAAGTTCTTGTCTGATTACATCTTTAAGTTTAGCAATTGAAGGTAGATCATCAGCATTTGTTTCTTTACATTTGGTAAGTTTAAGAAGTATTGGGATAACTTTATGAAGGGTTGGTGATTTGTCTCTGCAAACACTGTTTGTTGCATTCAGGAACGGTGAGAGAACTTCCACAAGTTTTTCAACCAATGCTTGTTCGTCAAATGTATAGACATAATTTTTCAATGTTGCGGCTGCTGACTTGCTTATGTTTGGGTCACTGATAACAGCCATAATAGCAGGTGTTTGCTCAAGCAGTCGTTCAAGCATGTCATGAGTGCTATTCCATCTAGTTGGAACATCCATCTTGAGCTTGTGTCCTCTAGCACCTATGTCAAGTAGTAACTGCTGCTTTCTCATTAACAAATCATTTATGCTCGTGCTTTGATGGAAAAAAGTCACCAGTTTGCGCCCCTTTGCAATGATTCGTGACAGTTCTGGTACAGCTAAAGCTTTTTTCACAATAAGGTTGAATCTGTGACCATAACAACCAAATCGAGTCCATTGAAGTAAATCAAAAGCCTTGATCTCATTGGCTGCATTATCAGTTACTCCAGTTGGTGTTGGAAGATTCCATCGCCTTTGAGTGGCCAACAGGCTTTCTTTAATATTTTCCTCAGTGTGACTGCCTTCAACTTTTCGTGTTTCTAAGACAACACTTTTCAATTCCCAATCTTTGGAAATAAAATGTGCAGTCACTGTACTATAACTTTCTGTATTTAATGAAGTCCATGCATCGTGAGTAACAGCTATATCAAGAACATCATGTAGTTCCTCTTTTACTTTTTTCTCAGCCTGGTCTTTCTTCTCAGCTAGTTTGGAGGACACTAATTTACGACCTGGAATTTCATACCTGAAAATGTAAAGTTTGAAACATTTAGTCATGGTAGTCATACAAGACATGCATTTGGAATATTTACTGTGTCTAAATAAAGTGAAAACAATGACTTTATTTAATGTTTATTTAGACAGGACAGCATTATATTTAATTAAATATTGCTTAATTTAGGTATGAAAATTCAAAATTCAACAGTGTTGACATCTAGAATCAAATGGATTCACACTTTTTTTTTCTTACTGTCAGTTTAAAAAAATATTACTAATTTTTAATGTTATCATTTAAAACTTACCTTGGATTAAGAAGCAATAAAATTCTTGATTTAAAATATTTGATACTGGAATGCCATGAAACGTTTTTCCGTGTGTGTGCGTGCAAACTCATTTATTTTATACGAGGTTGTTCTGTCTCCTAATAATTGCATTCGTCGTTGACGACATTATTTGTTTCCAAATTATCCAAAAAAATCTAACTATGGTGTATGTTTATATATTTGGAAGTTATGAAGGGAATAAATAATTTAGCTTTACTGTTGTGGATCGGAAGGCTAATATAATGGTTCCACAGTCCTAAAATGTAAAGCGTATCACATGATAATTTTGTTTTCGTGTAGCACCACAAAAAAATTAGAATATTGTTCATTTTTTGCACTATGTATTGGAGAATGTGTTTGCCAAAAATAAATGTATCCCCGCGTTGATTTCAATGAGAATAGCTGGACTTACCTTTGTTTGCATATTCCTTTCTGCAGAGTTTGCATATTACCTTCGTTGTATCTAAATTCTCCATTGTCGGTGGACCCTCCTGTATTTTGTAAAATCCAAAATATGTCCATACACGAGAACGAGCTTTTCCTCCAGGATATGGATATATTATTTTGCGATCGTTTTCATCCATGGCACGTGTATGATATTTAGCGGGGTTTTAACATTTTGTTCGGAATCCTCGGTTTTCTTCCCAACAAACAAAGGGATTGAACTAGTCTGTGCCAAGCGCTTCACAGTTGTCTCCCTTACCATGCAATCGATTATGGCGTTTCACAATCGATTGGCGAATTGGTTCACTCAACCAACTGATTATCGATTATAATCGATAATCGGAACAACACTACTATCTACAGTACATATTACATGTTAGAGGGCCATCTAAAGTACATATTACATGTTAAAGGGCTATCTACAGTACATATTACATTTTGGAGGGCTATCTAAAGTACATATTACATGTTAGAGGGCTATCTACAGTACATATTACATGTTTGAAGGCCATCTAAAGTACATATTACATGTTAGAGGGCTAAATACTGTACATATTACATGTTAGTAGGCTATCTAAAGTACATATTACATGTTAGAGGGCTATCATGAGTACATGTACATATTACATGTTAGAGGGCTATCTACTGTACATATTACATGTTAGAGGGCTATCTAAAGTACATATTACATGTTCGAGGGCTATCTAAAGTACATATTACATGTTAGAGGGATAATCTTCAATATATATTACATGTTAGAAGGCTATCTACAGTACATATTACATGTTAGAGGGCTATCTACAGTACATATTACATGTTAGAGGGCCATCTAAAGTACATATTACATGTTAGAGGGCTAAATACTGTACATATTACATGTTAGTAGGCTATCTACAGTACATATTACATGTTAGAGGGCTATCTACAGTACATATTACATGTTAGAGGGCTATCTACAGTACATATTACATGTTAGAAGGCCATCTAAAGTATATATTACATGTTAGAGGGCTAAATACTGTACATATTACATGTTACAGGGCTATCTACAGTACATACTACATGTTAGAAGGCTATCTACAGTACATACTACATGCTAGAGGGCTATCTAAAGTACATATTACATGTTAGAGGGATATCTACAGTATATATTACATGTTAGAGGGCCATCTACACTACATACTACATGCTAGAGGGCTATCTAAAGTACATATTACATGTTAGAGGGCTATCTAAAGTACATATTACATGTTTGAGGGTTATCTACAGTACATATTACATGTTAGAGGGCTATCTACAGTACATATTACATGTTAGATGGCTAAATACTGTACATATTACATATTAGAGGGCTAAATACTGAACATATTACATTTTAAGAGAAGAGTATCTACTTACAGAGTACATGTTTAGAGTAGGGTATCTACTGTACATATTACATGATAAGAGAAAGGTATCTACTGTACATATTACAAGTTAAGAGAAGGGTATCTACTATGCATGTGACATGTTAGAAGGGTATCTACTGTACAGAGTACATGTTAGAGAAGTATATCTACTGTATATATTGCATTTTAAGAGAAGGTATCAACTACATATTACATGTTAAGGGTATCTACTGTACATATTATATATTAAGAGAAGGGTATCTACTGCAATTATTACATGTCAAGAGAAGGGTATCTACTGTACATATTACATGTCAAGAGAAGGGTATCTACTGTACAGAGTACATATCAAGAAAAGGGTATCTAGTGAACATATTACATGTTAAGAGATGGGTATCAACTGTAATTATTACATGTGAAGAGAAGGGTATCTACTGAAATTATTACATGTTAAGAGATGGGTATCTACTGTAATTATTACATTTTAAGAGAATGTATCTACTGTAATTATTACATTTTAAGAGAAGGTATCTACTGTACAGAGTACATGTCAATCTACTGTAATTATTACATTTTAAGAGAATGTATCTACTGTAATTATTACATTTTAAGAGAAGGTATCTACTGTACAGAGTACATGTCAAGAGAAGGGTATCTACTGTACAGAGTACATAATAAGAGAAAGGTATCACTCAAGAGTATTCCAGTATTACTCACACTGGAACAAAGGTCAGTCCATTTTTTCTGACTCTACCGCCATCCTACTAGAAGAAAAATATATGCTGACTGAATCTCAATTTTTGGAGCATCTAAATCTCCTGGAGTATGAAATTCGATAGGTGGCAACCTGATTATTCATGGAGATTTCAATTTCTACTTTCAATGTCCTGGAAACCCATACAAATCAAAACTTTTAGATTCCATTCATTTTTTCAACCTTTAAACAGTCAGTTAACCAACCCACCCATAAACATGATCACATTTTAGACTGGATTCTTCATTGACCTGATGATGATATTCTATGGTCCACCTTTGTATTCCACGAACTTGCATCAAATCACCTCAGTCTCTGCATTATATGCCATCTGGTCACATCAGTCCCTAACCCTCCACCTTTATTTACTACTAAGAAAAACCTCTGTATGATAAATAGAACCAAACTAAAGCATGACAACAAAGCAAACCTAACAACTTGCTTACCTCCTACAGCAGAACAACTTGATAACTGCCTTCATAAATTGCTTGAAAAACATGCCCCAGCCACTAAGTGTAGAGTATCAATTCAAAAGTGTTCTCTGTGGTATAGCAGTGTGAGGGACCAGCTTTGCACTGCTGAAAGAGACTGTCGTAAAGCAGAGAGGCTTTGGCTTTCCACCAGACTCACTATTCATTGAACAAATCTATGAAGCCACTAAGAAAAACATCACAAACATAGTCCATTTAGCCAAATTATCCCACTACAGTACTAAGATCATGGATAGTTCCAGCTGCAAAGAGCTCTTTGAGATTACTAACAAACTAATGTCAAGGAACAAATATACACCACTTGCAAATTTCTTACAAGAAAAGGTACAAAGCATTAGAGATAAGCTTGACAACACAATTTCAATTGACTCATCATCACCATACAGTAGCAATACGGAATTTCAGTGACAACTGTTAGCAGCATTTGAATCTGTCTATATGGATTTAGTATGGACAATTGAGATAAAAAGTGCACCAAAGTCATGTGAACTTGATCTAATTCGAACATCACTGCTGCTTGAGTGTTTAGATCCAATATTGCCTTCACTAACTGATGTTATTAATATCTCTCTCTCATCTGGGGAATTCCCACCATTTTTCAAAACTGTCATTGTAAAGCCTCTGCTGAAGAAACCAACACTCAACCATAATGATTTAAAGAACTACCACCCAGTTTATAATCTCACGTTCATATAAAACATCTTAGAAAAAGTTGTTCTAACCCAACTTGTATCTCATTTTAATTCAAACAGCCATTTTAGCAATGCATAGTCTGCATATTGCCCTTGCCACAGTACTGAAACTACTAGTCAGGAAGTAGTTAATGACATTCTCTCTGCTTTGGATAGCAGAAAGATTACAGTCCTAGCCCTCCTCGATTTATCTGCAGCATTTAACATAATAGACAATGATATATTACTTCACAATCTGCAAATGGAATACACTCCAGCCCAGTTGATCTATGTTGTGGTGTTCCACAGGGTTCTGTTATTCTGCCTCCTTCTCTTCATTCTATACACTCAGCGGCTCTCAAGTGTCATGTATCATCATCCAGTGTCTCACCAATTGTACGCTGATGACACCTAAATATACAACTCTAGCCACCCAATTGAAGTTCATGCGAGCATCCAAGGAGCAGAGAGGTGTATTTCTGATGTGAAATCATGGATGACATAAAACAAGCTGCAGATGAGTGATGATAAAACTGAGACCATTCTGGTCACAATACAGAACTTTCTCATTCACATCCTGTACATCAAACAATAAATATCAGCAACACCAACGTTAAATTCACACAGTCAGTGCAAAACTTAGGTGTTACTCTAGACTGTACTCTCACATTGCACCAACATTTCATAAACATATGCAAGGCTGCATATCTTGAGCTGAGACCCATCAGCTCCATTTGCAAATATCTTTTAGCTGATGCCATTAAAACACTTGAGTGTTCATTAGTACTTTTAAGACTGGACTACTGTAACTCATTTCTGTCTGGTTCATCTCAATATCTACCCCAGAAACTTCAAAAAGTTCAAAACACAGCTGCTCAAATCATTCTTAGAGTGCCACAATCTGTTTTGTATCCTACACTGGCTATCCATTCAATCCACAATCAAACGCAGTTTTTTTTTCTCTGTGCTACGGTTCGCTGACGGACTCCAGTCCAACATACCTATCTGGCCTCACCCATGTATATATACCAGCAAGATACTTCTGCTCCTCTTCTGACAATTGTATACTCAACATTCCCACTATGAAAACGAAGTCATATGGACAACGTTCTTTTACATACCAGAGATTTTAGACACAATGACACAGTGATACTCTTCAAGACTGCTCTTAAAACTCACCTTTTTTGACTGCAAGAACAAACTTAAAGACCAAATAATATTTCCTACCTTAAATATTTTCAGGATTTTTTGTTTTCTTATTTCATTATAGATGTTGTGAAGCGTTTGGAGCTTGTAAGGATATAAAGTCCTCATCATAATTATTATTATTTACTGTACATATTACACATCAAGAGAAGGGTATATACTGTACATATTACATGTTAAGAGAAGGGTATATACTGTACTATACATATTACATGTTAAGAGAAGGTCATCTACTGTAGATGTTACATGCTAAGAGAAGGTTATCTACTATACAAATTATGTATTAAGAAAAGGGTATCGACTGTACATATTACATATTAAGAGAAGGGTATCTACTGTACATAGTACGTATTAAGTGAAGGGTATCTACTGTACATATTACATGTTAAGAGAAGGGTATCTACTGTACATAGTACGTATTAAGATAAGGGTATCTACTGTACATAGTACGTGTTAAGAGAAGGGTATCTACTGTACATATTACATGTAAAGAGTACATATGAATAAGATGTTCTAACTTTAATGATATTTTGTTTATCTACTTCATGATGCATAGAGGTCACTTTTTGGAATTAGCAAGCAAGCAAACAAAATTTTATTTAAAAAATACTTTTATGTAAAACAAAATTGTTTTTGGCATAAGCAGTTATATTATCAGGCTACTCTCACTCCACCTGTCTGTCTTACTCTGAATTTGGCAAAATCTCCTTTCTATGTATCTTCATTTCCCTCACAAACTATATTCTACTTCTCTCTATTATTCATTTCATTCCTGTTTGTGACTAATCATGACCAATTAAACTTTTAGCTATTTTTTTATGTTCCGCATACAATTTACTTTTGTTGGAATTTAATTTAGGCACGGTTGCAAGAAAGTATTATAAGATGTATATTGAAAATCACACTTTATTGTGATCACAAATTTTACCAAACAGATACCCATTAAATACAAATGAATTTTCAAAATTTAGCTCTAACACACACATGACTTACCACAAACTTGAAGACATTCGTGTTGCTTCCATCCGTGGAGTAGATAACATCTAGATCTACAGTGGAGTCACATGGAACATTGTCCTTGATAGTGGGAATGTAGATATAGCTGAGAGAAGGTGAGAACCACTGGGTGATAATTTTGTTGCCAATTGGGGTTGAGATAAGTTGAAAATAGGGTTTATATTCTTTGTCACGGTTTTTCTCATATTTAACTGCTGTGGCCTAAAATGAGAAATTTAGTTCTTACCATTTTTTAAATGTCTGCTTGTGTCATGTCCACCCATGTTTCCATGTTACCATCTACTTTGTTCTCCATTACACTAAAATAGGCATGCATGTGTGTGTGTGTGTGTGATTTGGATTTTTAATGTAGCATTAACAATTTTCCAGTTGTATTGATATGATGTCTGTAGTTCTGCAGTGTGGCAGTTTATAGTGATGTCTAGCAATGAGGCATCATACTGCAGATATGTAGCATAATGTCCCACCCAATCACATTATCCTGACACCAGGCCTACCAGTTCTAACGCTAACCTCTTAATGCTGAATGCCAAGCGAGGCAGCTGTTAGTACCATTTTTATAAGTCTTTGATATTACTCTGTTGGGGATCAAACCCATGACCTCCCACATCTGAGGCAGACACTAAGACATAATATGCATATTTTTCTGTGTGAACACATAAAAACACAGAATAGGAATAATGAGGACACACAGTTTTCACAAAATGCTATACATGTATGTCTATTTGTTAATTCAATAAAATATTTAACATTCTCAACTAATTTCAACAAAACTTAAAAATATGGTAGAAGTCACCACAAGGAAAATTTTAGTGCCAGCCAATGAAAATAGCATGGATATCAATGGTGTAAAAATACAATTATTAAAACCTTGTTCATTTACTTTATACATGTAATATTGTATATTCTAATGTAACCAAGAAGGTATTTATTACTCAAATTTCCATAACGAGCTTAGTCTTCAAACAAGTAAGAGGCATATCACTGGCATTCTTAAAGTAAAAAGTCACGATTATTTTTAACCATCATTATCTGTAACCTGATCTCATTTGACCTAAGTGATTCAGTGACTATATCTGTAACCTGATATCATTATACACCAAATGATACAGTGACTATATATGTAACCTGATCTCATTTGACACTAAGTGATACAGTGATTATATCTGTAACCTGATATCATTTGACACTAAGTGATACAATGATTATATATATATAACCTGATCTCATCTGACATTAAAAGATACAGTGACTATATATGTAACCTGATCTCATTTGACACTAGGTGATACAGTGACTATATATGTAACCTTATCTCATTTGACACTAAGTGATACAGTGACTATATATGTAACCTTATCTCATTTGACACTATGTGATACAGTGACTATATATGTAAACTGATCTCATTTGACACTAAGTGATACAGTGACTATATATGTAACATGATCTCATTTGACAGGAACTGATACAGTGACTATATATGTAACCTGATCTCATTTGACACTAAGATATACAGTGACTATATATGTAACCTGATCTCATTTGACACTATGTGATATGTCATGTTTTTAAATGAAGAGTAGATGACAACACAAATATGGGATCTTTAAGGCATTCCTGAAAGTCTCTAAATTTAAAAATCAAGAACATAGCTTTCAACCTAAATTCCATCTACATTGATGGAGAAGATCATCATATCTCTGGCATTATGATTTAAAAGTATGAGCAAATGACGGCAAAAGTTTCTAATCCTAAAAGCAGCTCTGGGAGAGGAAGTGGGGATGGATGGATCAAAAGTTTCTGATCCTGAATGCAGCCATAAGGAAACAAACCAAACACAAATGTGAAAACAATCACTTCTCCCAAAAAATTGACTTGTACAATATATATATATATATATATATATATATATATATATATGTTTTAAATATAAATGGAAAAGTATACTTTAATTACTTTGTCATCCATGCATTTCAATGAATCCAATGAATTTACTTTTCTTTACATTAAAATATGAGGAATACACTTAATTCAAAAAAGAAAATTATGCTGAAGTATGTACTCATTATTGAGTCAAGTCAAACTTTAAACACAGATCCTGATTCACCATAAGATAATGTGCCTGCAGTTCAGGGTACATGCTGTTTGTTCGACTGATTGCTCCTAACAAACTGCAGAGACCCAGATCTGCAGTACCTTATGCAATTACAACTCTGCATCTGTGCAGTTTCCAGTTGGACTCATAAGTGAGTATATATGGAATCACATCACAATTAATACTTCCAGTTCAGTACCCACGAATGTAGTTCTAGTCTAGTTTTAGAACATTTTTTCCTCTCTCATTTTGGTGGTGATAGAAGAGTTATATTGATGCATTTTGGTAGGGATTTAAAGGTAATTGTTTATTCTTGAGAATACAAGCTGAGAGAGTGGTTTTCAGTGTTTAATTTGGCGACAGTGCACATGGAGTAATAAGGCCTTGGTGATGATCCAGAAATGAAATCTGTGTTCTGTGTACATGCTGTTCTGTTTACAGTGCAGCCACTCAAAAAAATGCCGGTCAACCCTTGACAAGAACTTCACCGTGAAGTCATCTTTGGATGTATTTTAGATTAACATATGACTTGTATTGATTGTCACACAGTTGAAATGTCAGTACTGAGAAATATATGTAGAGAACATATTGTAAAAATATTTGTGGTCTATGTCCTGTCAGGGCAGTTATTATTAAACTTTAAATTTCTATAAAAATGTTATTATTAAATGTTGAACGATAAACACACAAAACTTGAAGGTGTTATATATATTGACATTTAAAATATTAAAATGACAATAGAAATTAAAAATTAGTTTTATTTTTAAAATTTTAATGAAATTTTCTTTAAAATTAAAAACTTAAAATTTGCCCTTTAAAATGCACATACCGGTATATAATATTGTTGAAAATGATATCAAATGATAGCAGCATGTTTATATTCCAACACCATATACAAGCTACAATGATGGATATTTGTCAAATTTTATCAGCGAAAATATCTTTGTAAGTCAAAATTAGACATAAACCGCTCCCTCGATAACTCGCGCACAACGGGGTCCAAAAACATCGACCGCACTATAAGCGAGGGCGCGAGTTAGCGAGGGACCTATTAACAAAAAAATAATAAAGAGATGGGAGATCGACAGAGGCATTTTATAATCGTGCTGAAAATAACTGTGAATAAATATTTCTTTATAAAGGTGTTGTTCGTTTTTCTTTATAAATTACCTTTAATTTCTGGATAAAATATCTTGAAAAGATCGTAAAAACACATTATTTCACGAAGTACCAGTACTCTTAATATGTGTATCGCTAAACACATTGTGTATTACGTCACTGCTTTTTTGTGTTGATTTGGATACATTCTAGTTTTATTGTTTGTTCAAAATGAATCAAGATTTATTTTATCAAAAAATATAACATTCATATCGAAAAACGACAACGTCGAAAATTGTGTTGATCTAAAATATAAAATTCTTCTATCACTAAATAGATACATAGATAGATTGATTAGATAGATAGATAGAGTAAAATGTAAAAAAAAAAAAAAAATTTACAAAGATAAACCATTACCAACCATGAATTTAATGGGTCTAAACGTCAGACATGTAAAAAAAAATATATAAAAAAATATTTAAATCATCCGATAGCATAGACCAGCCTCATCACAATTATAAACTTGGTCGTCTGTATATCCATCACGGGTCAGTATCTCTCGGAGTTGGTTGGGATAACTAGATGCGGCCGCCTGATTTGCTGAGCGTATCTCTCCCGACAAAGAATTTTGTTTTATTCCATGTTCGCGCTGGAATCTCCAAAGCCACCCATGGCTTGCCATGAAATCTGATTCAGTATCCATAGTTTTTGCCATTTTCTCTGCCTGGACCTTGAGAATTGTTCCCGAAATCTGAACACTTTGTTCACGTTGTTGTGTGAACCAGGTGTACACAGCATCATCTAATTCTGTGTCGTTTGCAGTGCGTGCCCGTTTCCGTTTAAATCCATCATCAGAATCAACTTCATGCAAACAATCCCGAAATTTCTGCTCATCCTTGAACCAGCCTCTGAGTGTCGACTCGGCAAGTTTAAGTTCACTACAAACTTTTGATCTTGATTCACCAATACGAACCCTCTCTATGACAGTAAGCTTTTTGTTCACCGAGTACGCCTTTCGCTTGATTCCCTTGCTCTCCATGATCACATTTACAAATGATTAGGATAAATTACTGATTAATATATACTTTAATGACAATAAGTACATACAATTTGAAACCATGTTCGATTGGTCCAACTAATTTGATTGATGTTGAGACACGATATTGACCACAAGAGTTTATGCATGTAGGATTTGCATTCCTTTGAACTTTTGTAATGTACGTCTTTTACCCGATTTGATACAAAAGACCGCCTTATAAAACAAAGCAGGTCTATTTTAATTGAGTTTTACAATGCAACAAACACTTCCCCAAGTCGTCGATCAAAACGCAGCCGGCAGTTAATTAGGTTCTCACAGATGTGCTCGCGGGCATCGATGTGACGGTCAATTGACTTTTTTCATGTTTGAATAGAAGAGAACATGCAACGATTATACTGCTTTCACTGCAACACAATGAAAAGATTAAAACACTAATTTCCCCTATACATATACAGTATTATTATTTACAGTGAACTGAGAAAATATTTTTTCCGATAAAATCTAACAAGATATGTGATTCCTTATTAAAACCTGAAATTTCACGATGTTGATTCTAACTTTTCGGGCACTAACCGTCATTTTCGACGATAAAACGGGCGATATATCAAGGTTTCATTCACCAGTTCTGATCACGATTTTCTTCATTTTTAAAAAATATTTTCTTTTTTAAAAAAACGGGATCACGCCGGACACCGCGTTATAAGCGGGTTCGCGAGTTATCAGGGCGCGAGTTATCGAGGGAGCGGTGTACATTTAAAATATGTGAAGACAGATTCTATATTGTATTGATCATTCAAACTATTTATTAGGGGTCCAAGCAGTTAATTTATGTGTTTATGATGGGGTGACTTCCTGAGTAACACATATCTGCTTATACAGCCTTTAGTAATTGTTAACAAAGTTACTGGGTGTTTAGTGAGAGGACAGTGATGAAAACTTTATACTAGAATTTACTCAAGTTCTCTACTAAATCAGTTTAAACTTTCTGAGAAGGAAATGCATGTTGAAGGGATAAAATATACTTTCCACATGTATATTTACCCTTGGATGTAAGAAAACAGCAAAATGATGTAAGCTGAACACAAAATGCATTCAATTTTATTGTTCAATTTGGTTAAGATATTGATTAGTGAAGTGCGGCATTGTGGCCTGTATGATGTTATGGAAATTCTAATGATCCATCTTAATTTATGCATTGTTAATTACTAAAAATATTTGTAAACTGACACTCTAAAGATTGCATAAGATATATTCAAACAGATAATTTGAGTTAACTGTGTACAACTTATCTTAACATGGTTACATATCCCACATGAACAAATATCCACATATTTTAGAATGTTTGGGATCCAATGTTCACATTCAGTATATCATATAGGCTGACATATTACCTACAGTCAATCTGTAAGGCACATTTCTGGCTGAACTTAAAGCATCCCAAAATGTTATTTTCCTCATTAATATGCCCATGTATGGTAACATATTTCAATTCAGTACTTGGACAGAGTGCGGTATTGTAGTATCAGCTGATATGTGATTCTTTTGAACCATTGAGCTTAATCATTGGTATCAAACACCCTTAAAAATACACTTTAAATATTCAAACAGATCATTTGAATTATGTTTGCACATTTGATCATAACAAGTACATTGTATATGTCACACATATGCAAATTTCCATTCTTGTTTACAACTTTTGGGGATCAGAATTTCACATTTAGTTTATGATATAGGATGTATTGGTACCTGTAGTTGACATGTGTGGCCACATTTGGCTGTATTCTCTTGCAATATCCAGAATTATTATTTCCCTCATGAATAAGATTGCCTATAGTAATATATTCTTTTTTACTCCATTGTCGCTTGACTTTCCTGTATACTGGCATGTACTAATGTTTCCACCAATGATCAAACCTCACCGTCCCAGCATTTCCTTAAATTTTGTGATGCATAGCCTACCTGATTAGTTTTTTAACCTGTAAATGACCAGATATGCTTATAGAAACTTCAAATACTTTTAGGATGAATTTATTACTTTAATACATGACTATTACTTCACATTTCTGAGTGTCACTCTGTCAAGTTTTTGTAATATTTCTTTCCTATGCTTGCAGTCTGAATGTTATTTGGAAATCACTAATTTCTAACACATTTTAACTTCATTTACATACATCTTACTGTTTTCTAGATATAAGTGAAACATTTTATATCTTTTCAGGTCTAGGCTGGTATCTGAAACAAAGTGTTTGAGGTGGATCAGCTTGGAAGCTCTCCAGTAGTCTGGTGGTGATAGCAAGGTTTCATACGGACATATGCAGTGTACTACCATAAGTGATCATAATATCACCACACAAATATATAGCACCTCAAAGACATGGCTTATATCTTCATGAGAGATTAGCACCCTTGTTCAGTAAGGTAAAGCCTGCCTAAAAACTGTATTTTCCTATCTCATTGTCGCTTTTTGTAGTTATCGACACTGAAATGTAATGCAATTTTCCTATAAAACATGGAAGTGGTCACATCAGATGTTTTAATCTGAGTGCACTATTAGTCATACAAATAACTGCCTAAATACCTGACACAATAAATATGGAACATAGCACCTGTTGCTGCTTCTTTAGTGTGTACACCTATATGCACCTTGACAGGCATATTGCAGTTTGTTGCCAAATTCGCTATGAGTCATGCTACTTCACTACCCCTGGGAAAAATGTTCTCAGTTACACAGACCCAAACTACCATTTATTTTAAATACCTTTCATTGTTCAACTGTTCTGTTTAAAATTTGTCAAAATCTATTTTCAAACTTTTATGAAAATTTAATTTTTCAAAAAAAATTATTTTATAAATTTAAATGTTTATTTAAATTTCTATTAAAATTTGAATTGATCATTATGTATAAACTGTAAACATACATGTATTTTCAGACAGTCCTTATCTTGTAGTACAATCAGGTTTTTACTGCATTGAAAAAGTCCTATAATTAAGGAAGATATAGCAAATTTACTTTTGGTTTCTCAAGAGCACTTGGATCAGCATGTGCATCCTGTGGAACACCAGCACTACACACTTTCCAGCAGGTGTCACATGTCTTGTATGCAAGTAAATTCAAAAAGACTTCATGTATAAAGTTCAAATAGGTGTGGCGTTCAAATATAAGAGTTTTACTAAAATTTGCCCCAAAAAGTTGGGCCTGTCAGGAATCACATCACAATTAATACTTCCAGTTCAGTACCCACGAATGTAGTTCTAGTCTAGTTTTAGAACATTTTTTCCTCTCTCATTTTGGTGGTGATAGAAGAGTTATATTGATGCATTTTGGTAGGGATTTAAAGGTAATTGTTTATTCTTGAGAATATGAGCAGAGAGAGTGGTTGTCAGTGTGTAATTTGGCGACAGTGCACATGGAGTAATAAAGCCTTGATGATGATCCGGAAAAGAAATCTGTGTTCTGTGTACATGCTGTTCTGTTTACAGTGCAGCCACTCAAAAAAATGCCAGTGAACCCCTGACAAGAACTTTACCGTGAAGTCATCTTTGGATGTATTTTAGATTAACATATGATTTGTATTGATTGTCACACAGTTGAAAGGTCAGTACTGATAAATATATGTAGAGAACATATAGTAAAATTATTTGTGGTCTAAGTCCTGTAATCACAATCATAGTATTAACTATTTTTTTTCTATTTGAAGATCATCTTAAGAGAAACTAGGGGGGACAATCAGAGTTTGACAACTGCAGATTGAAATTATGTGGTGAGATTTCACATGAGGTTTATCAAAAGGTCTGTTACATGCTGCATACTTAGATAAAGTTTTACTGTTCTAAAGATGCTTATTAAATAAGAAAGTATAGCTATTACCAATAAAAAGAGCATTAGTTTACAAACCCTGAGGTTGAGAAAATGGATATTTGACCATAAATCTGACAAGGAGAAGTTGATGATTCCGGAGGCATCTGTTATGAACTCTTTACTCCAGTAGTCATCTATATTGTAGTTCTCAGCTTTGATCCTTATGATCTCATTAGGTGCTGGTTTGCCATCTGGATATGTCACAGTAACCTGCAAAATTACAGTGCAATCTTATAATTCAAATAAACTGTATAACTCAAATGACTTGCTTAGTCCTGTTGTAAGTCTCTTGTTTACAAACTTGGGACACAAAACACTAGTGAGAACACTTGGCCTGCAGTCCTTTAACCTTTCAAATTTATGCTGTATGACATGTGTTTAGAAACAAATAGAATCCTGGAAAAACTGAGAATTAGGCAGCTAAACACATTACTAAAGTTTGCACAAAATATACACAATAAATTTGTTTCCAAATAATACTAATTTGAGTGTTTTTGTACATCTAATGTATATTCAATTTTTATTGTGTGTTTGACCTTGATCTATAATTGTGGCAGTGGCTTGTGTCACAGAATTAGGTGAAAATTGAATTTATTTCTTCTTGAATTACAAACTAATTTCACCATTTTTTGGGTTTCGTCGTACATGCGTTACCTGGGGTGAATAAGTGGTTTTTTTCAAGGTAAGCGACGTGTAACGATTTGCATGTGCCTGACTACGAATCACTTGAAGTCAGGAACATTAGAATCACGGGGTGCACGGGAATTATGCTGTGAATTCTGCTCACCTATTTGAGGATATATAAGGCAGAATAATTCTGATAATATTACGAGTCCAGAAGTATCTTATCACAGGAGAGATAGCTCGTCATTCTTTCTCCAGCCAAAGGGCTGAAATTGTAGCTGAACGTCTCTGAACATCTCCGAATGTCTCTGATTTGTAGCTGAACGTCTCTGATTTGTAGCGGAACGTCTCTGATTTGTAGCTGAACGTCTCTGAATTGTTGCTGAATGTGATTGATTGTGCCGTGATTATGCTGTTTAATTGTGCAATCAAATCGAGGTATCTGACTGTCTGTCTGTCGGATTGTCTGTCCGTCTACATCTGTCATGTGTAAATATCCAGAAATCTAGAAGTCTTAATGTCTGAGTGTCGGAGCTGTCTAGAGGTGTAAACGTCCAGGGTAGCATCTAGGTATTTGGGACCGATGGTTCTAGTAGATGCTGTATGCTGTCTGTATGTATAACTGTGGTGGATCCGTGAAGGGCAAGTGACTGATAAAAGTATTGAGTCAACCCTAGGTATTCTGAGAAGCTGGGCGGCGATTCAATAGTTGGTGAATCGTACGGTTGTACAGGGTCGAGACACATGTGTGTGTTGCAATTGTAGTTACAATTGAATACATTGTTATATTTACATAGTTACTTTGAATCACAGTAGTATTTCAAGGGATTACATGAATCTCAATAAAAGTTAGCAGCTTGATTAAATACATGTATATGTTTGTGCCAGTTGTCGAAATCCATATGTGCAATAGTATAGTTTGATGTTTGTATTTGTTATCGCAATTTATACTTGCGTTAATATAACTTTTGTAAAGGTTCCTTGGATCTGTGTATAGTCCACTATATTCCTTGGATCTGTGTTTACTTTGTATTAATATTTAATTTATTTTTAAATTGTGTATGGTTGTGGAATATGATTGTGGGTTGAATGCATGAGTTATTGTGTTGATACATCATTATTTTTCATTAATAATTTATTTCATAAATTTACATTATCTGTCACATATTGTGTTTGTGTTGTTCATTTAATCCACCATCCACTCGGTAACAATTCTGTTACAGCTTGACCTACCTGACTATTATCATGTTTTTTATGTTTGTAAGGGATAAATTACTGATATTTGAGTTCAAGGTCTAGACCTATTTACAAAATTATCATGTTCAAGAAGAGAATGTGTGATATAGATCCTGGCCATTTTATCATGTCTTAGGTTCTTACATAAGGCTGTGGTTACAAAATTATTCATTTCCATCTTAAGGTCGGTCTGTGAGTTCATTTTTAGTTGTTTTCAGTTATAATTCGAGAAGAATCATTTATTTAAAATATTCATTGGAATTACAAAGTTATCATCAATGTTTGGACTAAGACACTATTTTGGGATTATTTTGAATTCATTCAAAGACATTCTGGATATTATCGAACAAATCAATACTGTTAATACATCAACATATGCAAGATTACTGTTAACATTAGCACATTCAATTCATTCAGAACACCATACTTTTGGACTTGTGATAGATCATGTAGAATTATACAGGATTTAATTCACAATACTTACAGTTCCTTTTAATTTGTACATTGCATTCCTGGGAAATAAATGTATTTGTTGAATTTACTAAACTTGGTTTATCTTCTCTTCTGTTAAGACCAGCAAGTCATAACAAATACGATTTAGCATTGCCCAACAGCAACATATTTTGACCATAATTAAAACATGACACAAAAACATACCACAATGATAACTGATCTTTCCAGCAAGTCTTTAGAATTACTTGATTTGTGATCCATACCTTATATTTAAGGCCTCCAATATGCAAAACAACAAGAACTATGCTTATGCTATCTGAAACCAGGTTACACATGCTAAGTTTGGAAAACTATTTGGGTTCCACCTACTGGTCCATGACAAAGAGAAAACACTGCTCTCTCTCTCTCTCTCTCTCTCTCTCTCTCTCTCTCTCTCTCTCTCTCTCTCTAAACATATTGTAACATAATGTATTTTTCATCCTTATGATAGACACTTCAAAATTTGCTGTTAGTTACTTCCCTTGATCAGTCAATTCAAGTCAAAAACAATTTAAGAAAGTAAAAATAAGGATCAGCACATTTGTTTTTGTAATTGTGTAATGCAATCAAATATTTCCTTCTTACTAACAAAAAATTAAATATTCTTGATATAGTTTACATTCCTGCCTTGTTGCATTAATGACATTTTTTTAATTTCCTAATCTTACCAGTACAAGATCTGACATACTGTTGAGAGCGATTTCTGAGTGAGTCAAAAACTATCTTCATCTTGAAATGTTAGCTCCATAACAACCTCAACAAAAAATTTCAACCTAAAAGTCTGAAATAGAGAAAAAATGAACTTACTTTGCCTTTGTATGGGAGCCCTGGCTTGAAATAACTATTGGATTCATCACTAATATCAATCTTCAATGGATCATATGTAAGGGAAGGGCCAGTGGAAGTTCCATTTAGTTCTATACCTGTGAAAGTATAAAAATTACAAGTGTCCATTAAAGAAACCAGTGCTCTAGTGATAAGGAATTTCCAGGAATTCAAGGTCAGAGAATTTCTCCTTTATAACTGTTGAGGATTGAAATCTTCTTAGATATTTTTCAGCATTAAGAAGATTTTCAAATCAGATGTTGCAGTGGACATGCTGGACATCAACTTGACACCATTTTCATTTATGTCCTACAAAGCATCATGAGAAGGCTTTTAATGAAAACCCCATTTTGATATAACTTTACATTTTAGAGGACCAATGACAACCTGATTTCCAAGTTTGATGACATCATGGCAATATTTGATATCAGACTGGCACCAATTCTTTAATATGAACTAGGCAATATCATTTGCTGAAAGCAGCAATACAGCTATTGTGACAGTCATATCACACATTTATAACCAATTAAAAATTGTAAGAGGTAATATAGTTAATGTGACCCTCCATTCATTAGGAGCAGCAATTAGCATGGCCATATTGGACATCAGATTGGCCCCATTTTCATTTAGGAGCAACTAGATATCATAGGACGTCTTCTAATGAAAAACCATATTTTGAAATGATCATCCATTTAAAAAAAAGCTATAACAAAATTTACCTTATTGCCACCATGGTGACTATGCCGGATACCTGAGCAGCACCATATTGCAATGAATGTTTGTATAAAGTTTCCTCCAAATTGCATATTAGGTGTAGCAGTAACAAATGTTTGCTTATACATAAACCGTACATGGTCAACAGACCATATACATAAACTGTACATGGTCAACAGACCATACACATAAACTGTACATGGTCAAAAGACCATATACATAAACCGTACATGGTCAACAGACCATACACATAAACTGTACATGGTCAACAGACCATATACATAAACTGTACATGGTCAACAGACCATATACATAAACTGTATTTGGTCAACAGACCATATACATAAACTGTACTTGGTTAACAGACCATACACATAAACCATACATGGTCAACAGACCATATACATAAACCGTACATGGTCAACAGACCATATACATAAACCGTACATGGTCAACAGACCATATACATAAACTGTACATGGTCAACAGACCATATACATAAACCGTACATGGTCAACAGACTATATACATAAACTGTATTTGGTCAACAGACCATATACATAAACTGTACATGGTCAACAGACCATACACATAAACCGTACATGGTCAACAGACCATATACATAAACCGTACATGGTCAACAGACCATATACATAAACTGTATTTGGTAAACAGACCCTATACATAAACCATACATGGTCAACAGACCATATACATAAACCGTACATGGTCAACAGACCATATACATAAACTGTATTTGGTCAACAGACCATATACATAAACCATACATGGTCAACAGACCATATACATAAACCATACATGGTCAACAGACCATATACATAAACTGTACATGGTCAACAGACCATATACATAAATTGTACATGGTCAACAGACCATATACATAAACTGTACTTTGTTAACAGACCATACACATAAACCATACATGGTCAACAGACCATATACATAAACTGTACATGGTCAACAGACCATATACATAAACCGTACTAGGTTAACAGACCATACACATAAACCATACATGGTCAACAGACCATATACATAAATTGTACATGGTCAACAGACCATATACATAAACCGTACATGGTCAACAGACCATATACATAAACCGTACATGGTCAACAGAGCATATACATAAACCATACATGGTCAACAGACCATATACATAAACCGTACATGGTCAACAGACCATATACATAAACCGTACATGGTCAACAGACCATATACATAAACTGTATTTGGTCAACAGACCATATACATAAACTGTACTTGGTTAACAGACCATACACATAAACCATACATGGTCAACAGACCATATACATAAACTGTACATGGTCAACAGACCATATACATAAACCGTACATGGTCAACAGACCATATACATAAACTGTACATGGTCAACAGACCATATACATAAACCGTACATGGTCAACAGACCATATACATAAACCATACATGGTCAACAGACCATATACATAAACTGTACATGGTCAACAGACCATACACATAAACCATACATGGTCAACAGACCATCACACAAGCCCTTCCAGTCTGTGTCCAGTAGAGCAAAAGATCTAAAAACTGTCATGAAATTCTTGTCATCATGATTTTTTAAAACAAAACATTTACAACTAACTTAACTATTAAAGATTTCCTATTCACAATTAATCATATTTTGATTGTTTATTTGATAAAATAAAAGCTGTGTGCAAATAGGCTACACATGTCATCAACTTCTTCCAGCAAATTGTTTGTAGCTACTGACCATTTACCTTACACTGTTGATTGATGCTTCCTACCTAAACTTATTTAATGGCTATCTGCACTACACTGTGGACTGGTGCTTCCTACAATAACAAAATTTCTGCTGCATCCTATCTCAAAAATATTATATACTGCTACAGGTCCCTCTCTAGAATACTTGCTACATTATGCTATGTCCTTTCTCAAATACATTATATATTGCTACAGGTCCATCTCTAGAACACTTGCTACATTATGCTGCATCCTTTCTCAAAGTTATTATATACAGCTACAGGTCCCTCTCTGCAACACTTGCTACATTATGCTATGTTCTTTCTTGAAGTTATTATATATTGCTACAGGTCCATCTCTAGAATACTTGCTACAATATGCTATGTCCTTTCTCAAAGTTATTATATATTGCTACAGGTCCCTCTCTAGAATACATGCTACTGGTCCATGTCTCGAATACTTGCTACAGGTCCATCTCTATAACACTTGCTACAATATGCTATGTTCTTTCTCAAAGTTATATTTATTGCCACAGGTCCCTCTCTAGAATACTTGCTACAGGTCAATCTCTAGAATACATGTTACAGGTCCCTCCCTATAAAACTTGCTACAATATGCTATGTCCTTTCTCGACGTTATTATATATTTCTACAGGTCCCTCTCTAGAACACTTGCTAGATTACGCTTAGTCCTTTCTCATAGTTTATATATATTGTACAGGTCCCTCTCCCGAACACTTACTACATTATGCTTAGTCCTTTCCTGAAGTTATTGTATATTGCTCAGGTCCCTCTCTAGAACACTTAGTACATTATGCTATGTCTTTTCTCAACACTTTCTACAGGTCCTTCTCTAGAATACTTGCTACAGGTCTATCTCTAGAATACTTGCTACAGGTCTATCTCTAGAACACTTGCTACAGGTATATCTCTAGAACACTTGCTACGGGTCTATTTCTAGAACACTTGCTACAGGTCTATCTCTAAAACATTTGCTACAGGTCTATCTCTAGAACATTTGCTACATAATGCTACTAACCAGCACCACACCTGTACCAGCAGCCTTCTTTCCCATGTTACATGTGTTGCTAGGCTTAATACCAGTACTGAAGGATGCTTGCCAATCATTATGTCTGTGAAAAGATACTTTTGTTCTGATTTGAAGGAATATAAGACAAATTCTAACCATACAATTAGTAAACAAAATTTATCTAATAATGATATATTAAAATTCCAAGTTGGTAATCAAATCCCATGTCACCAACCCCTCATAATATCAAATGGTTCATCCCTGACATCTCTTACATATGTTTCCTACCTCTATTTGCTCTTCTAATGCATACTTGTTATGACAGGAATCATGGCCATAATTGAAGGATTGGTAGCAGTGTGGAGGGGAGGGTACGAAAATAAACATATAGATCCCTTTACCCTACTTTCTATTCCACTACAAATCCCTCCCATTATGGAGCAAATTCCTTTGATTGCTAACTACAGCCTAGCTGTGACACCTAATTTCTTCATCAGAAAGCTGTAACACCTGCTTTACACCTGTAAGAGACTGCTATCAGTTTTACATACATTCCCAATAGCTCTCACAAACCTGTGGCTGCCTCACGAACTGTAGCATTAATCTTCAAGGAACCCCAGACAGGATATTTAAGAAATACATGTACCAAATTCAGTTGTGAGGAAGTAATGGATATGGAATGACAACCATCAAACTGAAACAAAAAGGCAACTGCATAAATTAAATCATTCTCTGTATTGACAGAAATTCAAAAGAATTATAACATTGAGACAAACGCTTCTGGAAAATCTAATGTTTATTAGGATTGCATAAAATCTGCATATAACCTGGCAATGATATTACAATATATTTATGTAAATATCTATGTGGGCTCTATAATATGTACATATATGTACTTGGTTCTAAACAGTCTTATGTAGCAAGAATATAACCAATATAAACTATGCCCCAAACCTAATTCCTGCTAATTATACATATTATATTATAGTCTGATGAAAATTATTTCAAAATATAATGGCGTTTTATGCAGTCTCTTGCTCTTTTCAAAGTTACCCAAGATCTTTAAAAGTTAAATTTGCAGATGAAGGCTTAAGTTTTGGTCTACACAGGCACAAGACTGTTACACAAATTGTTTTTGTTCATTGGTGATTTAATGCCATACTGCCATTTCTCAGTGTGAGTGGCCTTTTATAAATGGTGGAGGAATAACCATGGTAAACACTTGTAAGTGCCCTTCATAATAGTTCAGATAAACATCACTTAATCAAACAAGGATATGATGTCTTGGAATTTTATATATAAAAGGATTGTTGTACAAAATCATTCATTCTTTTTAGTATTACTGGTCTTGTAAGACTTATTGAGAGGACTGATTCATTTATTTAATTTTAATCATAATTGGAATTGAAGTTCTTTAACATTTAGACATTTGGGTTAACAGATGTATTGGAACTACCATGAATTTATTTAAAGGACAATTTGATTTATAGGTATATTGGAACTACTGTGGATTCATTTAAATGCAATCTAGATTTATATCATAGTGATTCTTTGGCATTGTTGGTATGACAGTATAATAAGATAACATTTGGAATACCTTCAGAACTTATTTGGATTACTTGAAATTATTAAATATTATAGAACTTTAAAGATTTTAGGAATAAAACATGACCACTGGCAACAGGTATCAATGACCAACAAAAGGTGTGATGTAAATGTAAATAAATAAATACATGGAGAGGGGAAAAATCAGGCATTCAGCATACCCAGAGGGTTTTAATGGCCTAAGAAATGTTAATACATTTAATATGATTATGAGCATTAAAACAAAACCACTAGCCTGAATACTACTTAAAAATTTTAATACATGTAATATGATTATGAGCATTTAAAAAAAAACACTAGCCTGAATACTACTTAAAACTGGGGAAAAATACTTGTACCTTACAAGCAACTTGGAGAATTTAACTTGCTGGACAATTTGAATTGCCCTACTTTGAAAATACCTCAAATGGGATTTGCACAACCCTGCTACTAGGTCCCTGCTAAACAACAGCTTCAATGTTATTATATACTATATAGTATGGCATCTCTCTGGACAAAGTTTTAACCCATCCTAATTAGGCAGACACTTTTCTCTGATGTCTACACTTTCCTTACACTCACATTAAACCATTCTCTAAAACATTAAGAGTACTTAATCTAAGATGTAATAACATATAAACTTAATGGAAAAGCAAATTTTTTAAGTAAATTATGTTTCTCCAAGAATACTTACCCAATCACAATTAATGTTAGGAATATAAGCCTGCTACCTCTCGAATCCAGCTCTACTAAAAGACGAAAAATTGTCTTTTCTGTCTATCTCATATAAACAAATGGCAATAACTCTTGCCCCTTACCTCCCCTTGCCACCACCAGGTGTCACTAATTTTTAAGCTGAGTGATATATACTATACGAGGATGCTCGCATGGTGGGGTGGTTGGGAGGGTTGTTAAGTAATGTGATTGGGTAAGTATTCTCAGAGAAACATAATTTACGTAAAAAAATTTGTTTTTTCTCCTTCAAATACGTTCCCCAATCACATTAACGTTCGGAGAATAGGTAATAGGAGGAGGGAATGCTGAGCATCCTACCTCTACCCCGGGTATCCTCTAAGGAATGATGGCTGGATTCCCCATTCGAACGATAACCCGTTCTCCTAATTTCATCAGCAACACAGCCCAGGGTCACATGATATGTGACCCCTTATACGGTTAAGAAGATAGTTATTGAAATCTTCTTACCTACAAAAATTTTTTCTGGCGAATCCAGCGAAGCTGATATGCTGTGTTGATTGTTTTAATGGGTCTGGTGGTCATCTTGGCTGCCAACACCAAACCTACTAGATTAAAGATTTGCATCTGCGAGGTCAAATCTTTGAGACAAAACTGGAGAAGGTTGATTCTGCATGCCAGCCAACAGCTTCTATTATATCTCGGATCGAAACATTGCGTTCAAATGCAAGGCTCACTGAGATTGGTCTAATCTCATGAGAGGTAATCTTCATGAGGCAACTCTAATGATGTGAGACCTTAGAGTACGCTGAGCATATAACCCACTTCAGCCATGAAGCAAGGGCTTGAGGAGTGATATCCCATTTCCCAGCTGTCACCAGAAGAAAGAGGTGCTTGCATGTGACCAGACTCGCCTCTGTGCATTTAAAATAGTGCTCGAGTGCACAAACAGGATCTTGCATGGCTGCTGCTCTTGACGTATCTATGGAAGAAAGCGAGCCAATGATGACTCTTTGATTGCCAATGGATGGTAACCTATTTTTGGCTACGAAGCCTGGCTGCATCAAGAGGACCACCGAACCATCTGATCTGAACTGAAGATAGTTAGGGTCACTGGAAAGGGCATGTAACTCACTCACCCTGCATGCTGAAGCTAAGGCTATCAAGAAACCCGTTTTGTATGATAGTAGCTTTAACGAATTGTGGGCTAAAGACTAAATATTGTCTGAATTGAGCCATGTTAAAACCCAGGACAGATTCCATTTTGGAAACAGGGTGATGGATATTGGTCGATTGAACTCTAAATTGGCAAAAAGATCTGACAGATGTTTGTCATACCTAATATCACATCTACCATGATGGCAGAATGTGTCTGATATCATGGAGCAGTAGCATTTGATAGTAATTAGGGCCAACTGTTTCTCCTCGAAAAGCCAGAGAAACAGTCGGCCAGTTGAGGGATTCAGACACTCAAAGGGACGATGTTATTGATATGGTACCAGTCACTGAAAACATGCTACTTTCCCTCATAAGCCTTCAGAGTAGAGGACCTTCTTGCTCTCGAGATTCTCTCCACAATCGAAGGTTTATATTGTTTGTCTCACAAGGCCGTCTGGACAAGAGCCAAGCATGAAGATAAAGACAGTCCGGACAGGGGTGAAACACTCGTGACGGCGGTTGCTTGAGAAGATTTCGGCTGACTGTAATCTTCCTCGGTAGATCTATCGCCAGATCAAGTAGATCGGTGACCCAGGAGTTGTTCCATCTGAGAGGGGCAATCAGATCGTCTAACAGTTATGACCTCTTAACCTCTGAATTATTTTCAGTACTAAGACCGTGGGATGGTAGGAGAATGCCCACAACCCCTACCAGCTGATTGACAGAGCGTACACGGCCCAAGGTTATGGGTCTGGAACCGGAGAGGTGAAAGTGGGCAACTTGCGATTCCATCTTGTTGCAAAAAGATAGACCATCGGACACCCCCAAAGTGTGCAGACCTGATGAAAGACCGATTGATGGAGTGACCATTCCGTGTGAATGACTTGACCTCTCCTAGATATAGTGTCAGCCCAGACATTGAGTCTGCCGGGAATGTGTCTGATTTGTACATTGGCGTGGAGATTGTCGCACCAACGTAGAAACTGCCAGATCAGATTGAACAGGTCTGGTGATTTGGTGCCCCCTTGTTTGAGGAGGCAAGTCACCACCACAGAGTTGTTAGACATAATCAGGACAGTTTGCCAACGAGTTGATCCTTCCAGAAATGAAAGGCATTGATGACAGCCTTCATTTCTGAAAGGTTGATATGCAGAGGGCTCTCCCCTGGCCCCCACGTGCCGCTGACGGTATCGAAGTCCAGCAACAGGTGGGCACCCCAACCGTAGGTACTGGCGGCGGTACATACCGTTATCGCTGCTTGGAGTATCTCCAGAGGAATCCCCGTGAACAGACAACGAGGGTTGTGCCACTGACGCAAGAATGATCGTATCTCGGGCGTGATCATTATTGTGTGATTGAGGGAACTTGAAAAAAGGGCGCCATTGTGCTAGTAAAGTCATTAGTAAGGGGCTTATAAAAAGACGGCCAAGCGGGATCAAGTCCGCCGCCGCATTAAACAATCCGAGGAGTTGCAAGAATTCTCTCGCTGAAAGGCACATTTTGTTGGAAACTGACTCGAGGAGTTCGACTATCCGGATGATCTCGAACGCGAGGAAGCCTTACCAGATTCAGATCGGTGAAAAACTCCATACCCAGATGGACCAAAACTCCGGGATAGTCAGAAATCGGACATTTTCCAGTTCACGAGAAAGTCTAGATGATCTAAAAGTAATAGAAGATCGTTTCTGCCTTTGAGCAGAGTAGAACTTAACATATGTTTCTGGAGGATGTCGTCCTCGTACACTGCCGTCACTATAGATGAAGTCAAGCGAAACAGGGTGACGACACAATCCATAACCTTGGTAAAAGCACAAGAGCTGATGTTGAGGCCAAAAGGTATGACCTGGAACTGATAAACCGAGTAGCGATAAGCAAAACGGAGAAATTTCCGTGACTCGGTGGATAGGGACTTGAAAATATGCGTCGGTCATATCTAGACTGACGGCATAATCGTCCCGTCGGATAGAAAGACGGATTGATCTCGCCATCGCCACATTGAATTTCAGTGTAAAATGTATTGGTTGAAGAGACTCAGGTCGATGAACGGCCTCTGGATAAGAAACAGCCAGGAATAAAACCTCGGCGATTGCAGAGTTTATTTAATTTTTTGTTTGTTTGTAGAAAGGCATCCTTTACCCGATATGACGGTATGTCCATGAAGAGGAGAGAGGATGACAGAGGAGGGGAATGAATAAATGAAATCCGAAGTCCCTCCGAAATGACCTTGATCACCCAATTGTTCTGAGGTAATAAAGTGGTCCTGTGGTCCTGAAATTGCAGGGGGAGGCCGACAACAAGTAGGCTGTCCGAGGGCGGTGGGGAGGGTATGTCAACATCTAGAGTTATGAGGCTTGAAGGCGGAAAAACTTGGGTTGTTGCCGCCTCTATATGATTGCCTCCTAGCTTGATTAGACTGTTGTCTCCCAGCATTGGGGTGGGATCTATACTGCACATTTGATTGTAAGGATCCCTTTTCCCTGGTCCGCCTATCATCCCTCCGCTGTTGCAGGGGATAATTGTTTCCAAACGCCTGCGAAGGTTGGGTGGCGAGTTGGAGGGACAGTTCCTGAGCTGCCTGCCTCCGAACTTCTTCAACTTTTCCCCCAAAGAGCAAAGGTGACCCAAACGGAGACATCCGTAAAGCTAGAGTAGGATCGGGCTTGAGCGACCTGGACCGCAGACATGCATCACGTCGTATCAGGTCGAAGTTGGCAGAAGCAGTCAACGCATTGGCCATGGAATGGTGAGCTTCCCTGTTAATAACTCTAGCAATCCGGGCCATCGCTTCCCAAGCGTGGTCATTGCCGGATTTTCCTGGGAGTCGTTAAATGGCCAGTCAAGCCAAGTCTAACATTGAAGACGTAGCGACTACGTTTCGGATTAGCTTTGACGTGGTATTGGAGATCAGTACCGAATGCGTCTGATTGAGTTTTGTATCAGCTACACTAGAACATCGCTAGTACTTGTCTTTCTGAATTTTGCCGAGTGGGGAAGGAGCAGGAAGGACATCGTCTCTTCCTCCCATTCAAGATCTACAGACGCCTTAACTTTGAAGTCTTGAATGAAGTTGTCAACACCCTATAAATTTCTTCAACTGCGGCCCTGAAGCAAAACTCAGTCCGTCCCATGATTGGATCTGTTTACGGCTGATTTGCAAGAGTTTCGTCACACTCACTGTGTGCCGAGTCGCGTTTTGGTCAACGTTCCCTCTAAGCTTCTCGCGCGCGCGCGCGCAGCTGCTTAGGCATAACCGCGCAGCTGAATTGTCAATTTTTGCTCAATCCAACGTTATATTTTTGCTCGTCTCCGTAATTCTTGCGCAGTTCAGCGAGCACTGCGCGCACATCTACCATTCGCTTAGAGGGAACGTTGGTTCTGGTACCGCTTGCATCTCTGGATAGAGCATACCAGGTGACATAGATGACCCAATTCCGTCATCCTTGACAATTTCACTAATTCTCCCTTGTGGAGAACACGTGAACATACCGGCTGGCTTGTCTGGCGAATGGTCAGCCTGAATGTCGGCGACGGTCTGACTATCACCGGTACCAGCCGCTCCAATGGCCTGGCTGGACGGACAGATTTCTCACTAAAATCTCCATCATAGTATTGGTATGTTGCCGGCGGTACAGCTTGACGAACGGATTTGTCACTAAAATCCCCGTAAATCATAGTTGGTCGGACCGTTTTAGCAATAAGGTCCCCATACTGGGACGGCTGGTGATGTCGAGGTTATATAATGAAATAGATCGAATGGATCCGGTAAAAAAAAAACATGCGTCCTGACTTACAGGCCCGAAGGCCACGCTCAGACATGCGGGGGGACAAACGCCCACTGGGTAGCCGAAAATTGGGGGAACACACGCCCAAAGAGGTACTATCTGGCTTGATGTCAATAGCTGCATCGTAGTTTCCTGGACCAAACGACGCATCTGTTCAAAAGCGGACTGTTGTACCATTTCAACATTATTTTCCTCCATTGCCGCTGATGTTACTGTGGCTGACGTTTTCAGACGTTTAGGTGGGGTCTCCGACCTATTCTGTCTATCTCTCCCTTTTGCTGCCTTCTGGACTACATCAGCCCATATTGACTCTGTCCACGTATTAAATACGCTGCATGGTATAGATGATGTACACTTGGTACATACAATACAAGTGTCATGGTTGTCTTCTTTTGTTTGAACTTTTTGCATTTCATGCATATGGTTGACATTTCTACTGAAACGACAAAAGAAGATAAAACAAAGCACAAATTAGCATTTCAGCATATTATCAATTGTCTAATACCACAACCGTTACTAACGGAGTAAGCAAAATGATTCAGTGCCGCGTTAACTCGTAAATGACAACACGAGTACCGCATTAGCGTGTTGTAACGTGGTCGTCAATAGACGAAGTACGTAAAAGGTCACAATGTCACTCAAATTTGAAGAAAAAAAATGTAAAATAATGTACACAACCTGTAGAAGAATGATTGTCCAACACAATAATTCCAAATTTAACTTCGGATGGTACGATTTTACACTAAGATGGCTTGGATTATATGGAGGTGTAATTGTACGTTGTGAACAGTACAAGCGAAGCTTAAAAACTAGCGACACCTGGCGGTGGCAAGGGGAAGTAAGGGGCAAGAGTTATTGTCCTTTGTCTATAGGAGACAGACAGAAAAGACGATTTTTCGTCTTTTAGTAGGGCTGGATTCGAGAGGTAGCAGGCTTATATTCCTAACGTTAATGTGATTGGGGAACGTATTTGAAGGAGAAATGGACACAGTTTACTGTCAGGTACAACATCATGTTCTGAAGAGCTCTGCTTTTAAAGTCTCAATGGCTTTTTACATTAGAATGAATAATAATGACATTTGGGAGCATACACTTACATTTCTTTCAATCATTACTAAAATGGGATTCACAATCCATACCTATTTTATAAATGATAAAATTTAATGAGGTACTTTACAATAAGGGTTCAATGTATCAACTTACATTTGTTTCTATGATGTCAACACACTGTTGCTCATAATAGTAATAAGCATAATACCCTCGGTCAAAACAAACTTTCATAGTCAAGGAACCCTTCACTGGCTGACCATAGGTATAGCTATGTAACAAAAAATGACTCGGATTAGACAGTTACTTATAAACATGAATGTTTATTTGTTTTTTACTTCTGCCTAAATCATTGCACATTATTTTTTGAGTGAACCTTACGTAATGCATTATAGTCAACTATGCTCATCAAGGCTGTTATTCACTCAAAATATGGGACATTACTTACTTTGTATCCTTGTAACATCTTGATTTCATGAATTATATATATATATATATATATATATATATATATATATATATATATATATATATATATATATATATATATATATATATCCACGTGTACATATACCTTAAATGAAAATGCGATTTGAACATGTAATTCCAGTCTTTCAACATTTTGTGCTACTGGACATAGAAATATTTAATCTTGCTTATATCAATGATTGCTGTAAGCTACTGACATTAAAAAAGAAAGTAAGAAGTATTATATATATTGGTGTTTGGTGAAGGTAAAAAGCCCTTTATGGTTATCTTCTGAACTAGATTCTTACTCTGCACAAACTTTTGCATTAATTGTGGGTGATGTTGGCAATAGGTATGTAGGAGGCGTAATTTTCACTTCAAATTTTGGAAGCACTGAAATAAAAAATAAAAAACAATGAATTAAGTATACCATTTTGAAATCTCATGAAATCAAAACAAAAAATGGTGCCCTGTTCAAAATGTTATTTCTTGGAGTCAATAAAGGGACCCATGGTATTCATTTGAGAAACTTAAAATGAAGGATGCAACAAGGTTATAGGAATTTCTTATCATGCATCAGTACACAAATAAAATAGGCCAATTTAAAAATAATTAATTGTCCCTTTTTGGCTCTTTGGACAAAATAATTACACTATAGCAAGAAAAAAAACAATTTAAGTGAAAATGTTTTTCAATAATACGTGATCTTGTTGCAATAAATTCTCTATTTTTCATGTGATATCAATTTTCATGAATTTTAGAAGCAACAAATTTAAAGACAAAAGAAAATCGCAACTGACTGACGTTTAAATGTTAGCGGTGACTTAAGGCTTTTAGATTCGTTTCAAACCAGATTACTTTTTCCATTCAAGATAAATTTTTTGAATCATATCATGGATATAAATTCCTATTGTTTTATAAACAAAATGTACCAAGAATATGACAACGCAAAAAAAAAACTGATTTTATTGATCAGTTAATCATGATTGTCACGGGGGGGGGGGGGGGGGGGAACAAATGCTATCAACTCGTTGGCGTTTCGAATTAATGGAATGGGAGTTTATCTACCAACACGTCGCCATATTTTCATGGACTATGTTTTCCGACAAGAAATATGATTAATAATCTCAATAATTCCGTGGTTTTTTTTAAATGTATCTCTTTGAACACGTGTATACAATAATTCTTCGTCTTTACTTGTTCAATTGTCTTTTTTTTAACACACATGCAATTGATTATGGGTAAATTAATGTATACACTCACGTGTTATATGGTGAGGGTATACATTAATTTACCCAGAAAAATTGCCTGTGTTTTAACACTAGACATTGCAAATAATTGAAAGCTGACGACAGTTTTTATTGAAATGAACTAAACCTAGAAAAGTATAGCGAGTAATTTATCTACTTTTTACATCGAGTTTTCGCTGGTCATACTCACAGGTGCTCGACGCGAGCTTGATGTGAAGAAAAAAAATAATCTAAAAGAAACAAATCATACAGAGTGACAAAAATACCTTAGATTACCCCCATGACTCATTCTGGCAAAGGACCCTCTCTATCATACTATATAAAAAGAGAAGGTTCGTAACTTCCAAATACTATGTTCCACCCATGACCCTCGATTTCATTCTGCTATTTCTGTATTTAAAAGCACACGACCATTGTCTGTGGCTTGTTTTACTCCTAAGATATGTTTCTATTCATCAAGCCATCATTGACTTTTCTACGTTGTACCAAACTGAAGTTACGGCTTCCGAAACATGAGATTTTCGCGAATTTTTGCTCTTGGGATAAGTGCGAGCTCATGTGACAACCGGTGAAAAGTGCCACATGTACTGTGTTTGCGGCTTTTCGATAAATTAATTTTCTTAATTACAGAACAGTGGTAAATGCAAAAGTCAGTTTTTCTTAATATTAACTCGATTCAACTTTAGGAAACCTGTCCCATGGAAGAATTAGACATTTTCTACTTCACTGCACATATCATAAACAATCGGTTCAAAACAGTTAAAGTATTAGGCACACACGTCAACGCCGAAATATGATTGGCTCAAAAGGTTACACATGGTACATGTAGCTCCTTTCTTTGGTTGTCACACTTCTTCAGAAGATTGGTGTTCTGGAACGCTCCTTTAGTGAGAAAACCCCGCTCACTGTGAAGGAGGGCAGAAGATGAACACCTCAGTCAGTTGTAAGGATGAATGTGTGAATTGCGATTTCCAGTGACTGGTGCTGAAATAAAATCTCCCTCTTGTGACGTCTTTCAGTGTGCTGCGATTAAGCATCATGTAATCGGAAACATTTTTTCAAAGCTTCGGCAACCACTGAGGAAGAATGAATATCAATATAGTATCATATGTAGGGATACCAATGTTTATGAGAAAATCTATTTCCTGCTGCAGGACATCTACCTTCTCTGGGTCTCTGTGTACGTCTGTAGTCAAACACGTGATGGCAAAGGAAGGTGAAGGATGTGATTGGGAGGTCCTTGAGACGACTACTAAGATACACGGGTCCTCGGACCTGAGTCTGTCACATTCCATGGTAAAATTAATAAATCTTCGACAAACCAGAAAAGGGTGGAACAAGCATGGCATATTTTTGCACTGGAAGGACGCTAATGTGAAGAGACAATAAGCCAAAGTAGGTCTTTCTCACCACGCGTCCTGTTACCACTCGTTTAAGGAAACTGGTCCTTAGATGACCACTTAGGTTTGAACGACGGGTCCTTCTTACTTTTTATCTGGTTCCTTGTCGAACATGACGACTGGTCTTTGGGTCGCTGGGCCTTCATGAGGATTATTTTCCTTGGCAGCTGTTGTCTAACCCACTCTATTTCGCCGTGGAATAGCATGTTGAAGAACAATGGCTGAAATCTAAATTGCCTTGTGGATATCATTGAGCAGTCGGACGGGGATGGGAATGCACCCCTCGCCATAAGGTTTATGTTAAATGAAATTGGCATTGACTTGGAGAGTGATTGATAAGCTGTTATGTTGTCTCCACAAACTTGACTCACGTTTGTGTCAATTTGAAGGATATATCAATAGGTCATTTTAAAACTGGTAAAGGATAGAAATGGAGACCTGACTGAGGATGAAAATAATTTTCATGAGAAACATTTTTTGTGTTTAGGCAAAATTTCATGTTCATGAATTTAGAACATAGCTTTGCCATTTTTAAGCCTGCACTACCTGTGTCGACGAATGGAACCTCGGTGTGAAAGATTTACTGTGGTTTTGTTTTCCTTCAAAGCATGACTAAAGTAGATGGAGTTGTCACTTTGAGAATAAATGCATATTTACTACAGGGTCTTTTTTGACGTTGCCTAACTCGAAAGGACTGTGGTTGCGGTTTGAAAGAGGACTGGAAGCTAGTCTTTCTTGGTTAAAATGTCAATGGGTGCTTGAATTCCATCAGAGGACATTGAAGAAACAGGAAGATAAAAACATAATTCTGGATGCAGACCTCTTACGACTTCTTCAGTGTACACGCTGAAGGCTGAGTCTTCATTGGACAATGCCAGACTTTGCAGAGCAGGATGGGGTTGAAATCGTAAATCTTTGAAATTAGAAATCAGAAGTAATGAAACAAACCAACAACAATGGCTATAACCACTAGATAGAAACACAGGTAGTTAGAAATCATAAACGAGGTTGAGAGTCAGTCCACTTTCAGAAACTGTATACATGATTCGCTGGCTTTGAGTGTCATCGTAAGTCTGAGTCGTGCACAATGCATCCGTGAAATAAAAACCAATGAAATCAGTAGTGGGTCACAACGGAACCTAAAAAGATGATGGATCGACCTACTGCCAGGGCAGGTCCTTAATTATTGTCTTCATAGGCAACGTTCCCTCTAAGCGCGTGCGTGCGCAGCTACTCAGGCATTCCCGCGCAGCTGAATTGTCAATCCAACGTTAAATTTTGCTCAATCCAACGTTAAATTGTGCTCGTCTCCGTAATTCTTGCGTAAAGCAGCGAGCACTGCGCGCACATTTACCATTTGCTTAAAGGGAACGTTGTTAATAGTTACCAACGTGTAAGCAAATTGATAAAGTTGTCAAGAACTGGTCCGTGATGGTCACCATACCAAGTTGTTTTTACTGGACTTTTCAACTTATTCAATGCTAAAACAACCGGAAGAAAGTGGTGGCAGTAAGGAAAATTGATGGGGGGGCATCATGGTAAGGAATTCTATGCTTTTTCTTGATTTATAACTTCTCGACTTAGCTCAGATTGCACCTTTAATGATTTGATTGACTCTTAATACAGATAAAACATATATGATAATTACCTTCAGCCAGCTTAAACATTTTTATATCCTCTACATCTATTTTTGCTAATTAAAGGGAAGAGATCAAATTCATCCAAAAACAAAATCAGTCAAGCTGATTGCCAGGCTAACATTAAAGTCGATGCTACAAAAATTCGAATAAACGTAGGAGAAAATTACAGAACTGATCTATAAATCTAGTCTACATCCCCGTTTGTTTGTACCCCCTGCCGATTTCAGTAACGAAAATCATAAGCAAGATAAAAAGTCAATAAATCTTACTCAATAAATCTTTATCGTCTGTGCGTCTGATGCTTAACGGACGTTTCCATACTAACACGACACCATATTACATACAATTTGGGCAAGTCTATTTTCGGCAAATAGAGTGACGTCATTGCTCCTATTTGGTTACTCCCGGATACTTCCGTCAATTACGGTAAGGTTAATAGTTATATTATTTTGCCACCTGTAAAATCTACCTACTATGTCCATACATGTGTTGTTATGTATCCGCCCCTTCGATGAAAATGAAAACTTCTGTTAAGAATCAGACGCGCAGACGATAAAGGTGTTATGGACACCCTGGTCGCAAACGGGTTAGAAATTATCAATGAATAATAATAATAATAATAATAATAATAATAATAATAATAATGAGGACTTTGTATAGCGCCTAATCTTATGAAGCTCTAAGCGCTGTACACCATCAATAATGATATGACTACACTACAGAACAACAAACGACAAAAACAATGAAATTGGAAAACATAAAAACATGCTGAAAACATATAAGATACAAAACATGATTAGGTCGCTAAGTTTGTCCCTGCAGTCGAAACAGGTGAGTCTTAAGAGCACTCCTAAAAGGGACCACTGTGTCTTTGTGTCTAATTTCAATGGGCAATTCGTTCCACGTCGCCGGGCCCTAGTGTGCAAACGAACGTTGTCCATATGACTTTGTTTTCACCTTGGGAACAATGAGTATACGATTATCAGAAGAAAATCGTAAGGATCTAGCTGGTGTATACACATGGGTGAGGCTGGATAGGTATGTTGGACTGGGGTCTGTCATTGAAACATAGCACAGAGAAAAAATTTGGTGTTTGATTCTGTATCGAATTGATAGCCAATGTAGGGTACAGAGCAGTGGTGAGGTGTGCTTTGATCGAGGACCTCTAAAGATGATCCGTGCAGCTGTGTTTTAAACTTTTTGAAATTTCTGGAGTAAATATTGTGACGAACCAGACAGAATTGAGTTACAATAGTCCAGTCTTGAACGTACTAATGAACACACAAGTGTTTTATTGGCATCAACTGAAAGATATTTAGAAATGGAACTGATACGTCTCAATTCAAGATATGCAGCCTTGCATATGTTCATGGCATGTTGATGAAATGTGAGAGTACTGTCTAGAGTAACGCCTAGGTTCCGTACTGACTGTGAGAATTTAATGTTGGTATTGCTGATATGTATTGTCTGAGGTAAAGGATGTGAATGAGAAAGTCTTTGTGTTGTGATCAGAATATCCTCAGTTTCATCATCATTCTTCTGCAGCTTGTTACATGTCATCCATGATTTCACATCAGAAATGCACCTCTCTACTCCATGGATGGTAGCATCAACTTCAGATTGGTGGCTAGACTTGTATATTTGGGTGTCATCAGCATACAATTGGTGCGACACTGGGTGATGATCTATGACACTTGAGAGCGGCTGAGTGTACAGAATGAAGAGAACAGGTCCAAGAACAGATCCCTGTGGAACACCACAACATACGTCAACTGGGCTGGAGTGTATTCCATTTGCAGATATAATTTGTGCCCTGTTAACTAAGTAGGACTTGAACCACTGTAAGGCTATATTCTGAAATCCAAATACATGCTGGAGACGGTGAAGTAATATATCATGATCTATTGTGTCAACTGCTGCATATAAATCCAGGAGAGTGAGGACTGTAACCTTTCCACTATCCAAAGCAGAGAGAATGTCACTAAATACTTTCAGAAGAGTAGTTTCCGTACTTTGGCAAGGGCGATATGTAGACTGTACATTGCTAAAAAGACTGTTTGAAGTCAAATGAGATACAAGTTGAGTTAGAACAACCTTTTCTAAGATTTTTTTATATGAAAGGGAGATTAGAAACTAGGCGGTGGTTCTTTAAATCGTTATGGTCCAGTGTTGGTTTCTTCAGCAGTGGCTTTGCGAAGGCAGTTTTGAAAAATCTTGGGAATTCTTCTGATGAGAGAGATATTAATAACATCAGTTAGTGAAGGCAATATTGGGTAAAAGCACTCAAGCAGCAGTGATGTCGGAATTGGATCAAGTTCACACGACTTTCGTGCACTTTCCATCACGATTGTCCGTACTAAATCAATAGAAACAGGTTCAAATGCTCCTAACAGTTGTCGCTGAAATTCTGCATCATAACTGTATGGTGACGAATCAGTTGAAATTGTGCTGTCAAGCGAATCTCTAATGGTTTGTACTTTGTCATCGAAGAAATTTGCAAATTGGTCTGGTTGGTCTAGTGGAGAGAAGATTGTTGGAAGTGGTGTACATTTGTTCCTTGACATTAGTTTGCTAGTTATCTCGAAGAGCTTTTTGCAGCTGGAACTCTACGTAATCTTAGGACTGTAGGGAGATGATTTGGCTAAATGGACTATGTTTGTGACGTTCTTCTTAGCGGCTTCGTAGAATTGTTTATGAATAGTGAGTCTGGTGGAAAACCAAAGCCTCTCTGCTTTTCGGCGATGTCTTTTAGCAGTGCGAAACTGGTCCCTAACACTGCTTAACCATGGAGAACACTTTTTTATTGATACTCCGCATTTGTTGGCTGGGGCATGTTTTTCAAGCAATGAACGCAGGCAGTTATCAAGTTGTTCCACTGTTAGATGTAAGAAAGTTGTTTAGGTTTTCTTGGATGTCATGCATGAATTTGGTTTTATTTATCATACGGAGGTTTCTCTTAGTAGCAAATATTGGTGGAGTGTTAGGGACTGATACGTCGAGATGGCATACAATGCAGAGGTGATCCGATGCAAGTTCTTGGGATACAAGGGTGGATTTCAGAATATTATCATCAGGTCTATAAAGAAACCAGTCTAAAATGTGACCAATTATATGGGTAGGTTGGTTAACTGACTGTTTAAGATTGAAAACATGAATGGAATCTAATGCAATTTGACATGTATGGTTTACCAGGACAGTCAAAGTGAAAGTTTAAATCTCCAAGAATAATTAGGTTGCCACCTATTGAATTTCCATACTCTAGAAGATTTGGAAACTGCTCAAAAAAGAGAGATTCAGTCAGCTTGATTTTCTACTAGGAGAAGGACGGTAGAGACAGAAAAAATGGAATGAACTGATTAAGATTTATTGACTTTTTATCTTGTTTAGGCTTTTCGTTACTGACATCGGCAGGGGGTACAAACAAACTGGGTAATAATGATAGAAAAATCGTTAACAACTAGACTAACTCAAAAACGATTAGCTGCGATTTAAAAGATTTATCCCGGTGAGATATTATGTCAGAAAAAAATTACAACGACAAGAATCTCATGTTGATTTTGTCAGAGACGCCGAACAATTATTTAAACCTTCTACTACAGCTACTGAGAAATCTGCAACGACTACTGAAAGAGCTTCTTAAAGACGACGAGGAAAGAAAAAAGGGTATTCTTCCACTGTTAAAACAGATCGCTGAAGCTCAATCACAACCGCAAGTTGATGTTGATCCTGTCGAAGAAAAGGAAGGTGTTGGTGGTGGAACTCAAAAGGAGAATTTCTTTTATGGATCAATTTACTGAAGGATGTATAACAATATTAAAACAATTTCAACTAATAATACCGAAAGATTTATCCGCTTTTAGTTATTTTTTAAAACCCAAATATAATTTTAAAAAATGTATCTCGTGATGATTAGACTAGATTGGGTGTATAAAATAAATGAAAATATTGGTCATATAAATACAAGAGAATTATCTTATAAAACATATAGATAATTATGATATAATGCAAGCAGAAGGTCAAAAACAAATACGAAAACCAATACGTAGACAAAAAAAAACCAAGAAGATCCTCAACAATCTTGAGATGTCCTAGATGATTGATCGCGGTCTCGTTGAAAATAAACGGAATTGTTTTACTACAGGAAGCGGTCTTGTTGCCAGTCCTAATGATATTCTCTCCGACATATCACGATTAGAAATTCTCATATCGGGTAAACGAGCTAGAAATAACACACCGGAAATAGTTAATGAAGCCGCTGATATCTGTCGACGATTATTTCAAAGTGGTATCATTGATATATGTGTATATTGAGAATTATCGACGAACTCGTTGATGATTATCACAACGACTAATTGTCACACGATTAGATAAATAATAATTAGATAAGATGATCATACACTATAAACATCATAAGCCAACTAAGACTTAGGTAGTTAATTCACGATTGCCTCTTTATAAGGTTTATTATGGAGACGGGCATGGTTATATTATTCAAGGATTATTCACAAGAATGGCTCCAAGAATAGCACCGATCGCAAAACAATTATCGATGAAAGCAATCGATGTTATTCGTGATACGGGTATTAGCTCTGTTGGTGATGTTGCCGTTAAAGCGTTTAATGCAGCTAAAGCTACATATAAAAAATGGTGGGCAAGCTCTTATTTACAAGCTCATTTTTAAACAAATAGAGGCTTATAAAAAATGGTGGGCAATCCCACTCTACCATGCTACATATAAAAAATGATGAGCAAGTTTTTATTGCAAGCTCATTTTTAAACAAATAGAGGCTTATAAAACAAATGATGTGCAAGCCTACTCTACTGCTTATGTGTTCAGCTTAGCTGAACTGTGAATGACAAAGCAAGTCTTCTCACGCTGACGGCAAGGAAACTGCTTGAAGATATAGTGCAATTGTTGATGAAAATTGAACCTACCCACTGATGTGGAAGGTATGGGATTTCCAAAAACTTTAACACATCACATAAAATTATTGATACGGTCGCTTTCATTGCTGAAATGTGATCCCGATGTCTCGCAAATAAGGCAAGATGTGAAGTCTACAGTTTTTGATCTAGTGAAAACGTTGACCGAGATTTTTAGCAATGCAACATTTCCACTTACGGATGTGTAGGCTTTAATGACCATAAACATTCAGTTAGCAGGCTCTCTGTTATATGAAAACAGTTGTCTTTGTTCCCCTTAGTAAAAATCAAAAGAGACATGTAGATTTTAATAATAAATAATCATAGATATATTGGAGTTATATACGACCGAGATCATGCAAAACGTTTTATGAGTTTAATGTCAATTCGTTTATTATTTTTTTGTGTAGGTATTAGTTTATATAATTTGAGACAAAATAGCATTTAATTATGTCCCAACATGACAAACTAGTTATCCATCAATAAAATTTGATTAACTGCCTTTTAGATAAGATATAAAGAACACATGACTTATCAAATACATTCACTGTGCAAACGAGATTTATTGAAAAACTGACAAAGCAAAGTAATTATTACCATATTCCTCGACCTTAAAGGGCTGATATGTTTCGTCTGCTCCATGAATCTTAATGTTCCAAGTTCCAAGTATCGGATCATCTGACAATTTCATCTCAAGACTGACCAATCCTATGAAACATAGTGATAAACACACATAATAAACAATAGTACAAATTAAATCAATACATCCATATATATCCTAAAAATATCGGAGACCGGTTTTACCCGGTTTAATATGAGATCCACGATATAATTAATGAGAAGAGGACAATAAATACATATAATACATACAATAATTCATGTTTTTAAATTTTTCTCACTACATGAAAAAACAATATTGTTTTCAAAATATACAATTTTCCAACAATTAAAGATGTAAGAGTAGCCGTTATCGTAAGAACCGTAAATATTATTGCAGATGAGTATGGGAGTAAAATGTGGCAGCCACTGTGAAATCTGTAAAATGTTAAATAAGTTTTAAAATTGTACATTTTTTAAATTATTTTTTATATAGTTAAAACACATCAGTCACAACATTCGGAGTAAGTAACAGTAACATTGTCTGCTAGCATTAAAAGCCATGTTATTGGCATGCATTTTTTTACGATAGGCAATCAACAGAGCAATCAACATATACCCTTATTATTTAACGGCAGATCAGTGTGTGTTGTTTGCAGTTGTATTTAATTTATAAGCGAATATATACGATATTTTTTCCTCTCGTATAACTCTTATCAAGTAACGTGGCCTTAAATGTTAACAATAACAACTGTCCATGCACTTACACACCTTTAGATGCATCTACATTCTTCCACTGCATAACCCGCAAACCTCCAGGATTATCAATGGTAATCAGCTCAAACTGAAAAGGAGAAATTCATGGTATATATAACCCTTTAAGAAAATCCGGAGTGGAGACTCTAAGGCAGTTGGACGATGTACTACATCTCTTTCTGGCAACTCCTTGGTCTGGAGAGAGATGGGCTCCGCCAGACGACCCTTGCCCAAGACAGACTGCAATTGCTGGAAAATTCTGAAGTTACCATCCCGGATCGGTCGTCGTCAGGGTCAACATGGACCTCGCCTGCCATTGTCAATGGAGATGACAAGTGTGCTACTGATACTTTGAATAACTTCATCAAAGTTGCCAAAGCTACCAGCGCAGTAATTGCTCAATGTTCTGTGTGGAACTGGTTCCAGACAACAGCAGGAGTACGTCAAGACTGTCTCCTGTCACCCACGCTTTTCAACATCTACTTATAGCGCATAATGAGCGAAGCCCCGGAAAACTATTGCGGGACAGTCAGCATTGGAGGACGTAACAATACCAACCTCCGCTTTGCAGACGACATTGATGGGCTGGCAGGCAGTGAAGACGAGTATGCCACTTTTGTTAATAACCTGGATGAGACATCTTCCAGATTTGACATGGGGATAAAGGCTGAGAAGACAAAGCAGATGTCAAATAGTGGCGACAAAATCTCGGCCAAGATAAAAGTCAGAGGACAGGCACTGTAAACAGTATTCTAGTTCAAATATCTTGGTTCCATAAGTTTTGCGGAGACACGGGTATTGGCACATAATCGAGACACGTGGAGGGAACTGGTCAGATGTTCAGCAGCACAGTGCCTCGACGACCACTTGGTCAATAGACAAAAATCTAACAATTACATGAAAGGGGACGCTATCAAATAAACATGCTCCAAATTTATTACAGTATTATTGGTATTAAATATTAATTCTGCCGGTATTATCAAGAATTCTCTTG
This sequence comes from Unio delphinus, assembly GCA_029339505.1. NCBI lineage: Eukaryota > Metazoa > Mollusca > Bivalvia > Unionida > Unionidae > Unio > Unio delphinus. The sequence goes on from JAQISU010000014.1 coordinate 15,942,312, forward strand.
TAGTATCTGGAGATAGCACTTTCCTTTCTGTATGCATGTAGAACACATAACACTCACTGGAACAAAGGTCAGTCCCTTACCACCCTCTTTCTAGAAGAAAAAGCAGGCTGACTGGATCTCTCTTTTTGGAGCAGGTTCCGAATCTCCTGGAGTATGGAAATTCGATAGTTGGAAACCTGATTATTGTTGGAGATTTCAACGTTCACTTTGACTATCCTGGAATCTCGTACACGTCAAAACTCCATGATTCCATTCATGTTTTCAAACTTAAACAGCCAGTTAAACAACATACCCATAAACATGGTCTCATTTAAGACTGGATCCTTCATAGATCTGATGATAATATTATCCGATCCACCCTTGTATCCTACGATCTTGCATCAGATCACCTCTGCATTATGTGCCAGCTGGAAGCATAAGTCCATAACCCCCCACCTTTATGTAAATAGGACCATGACATCCAAGCAAACCTAACAACTTTATTTCCTAATACAGCAGAACAACTCGATAACTCAAAAGTGTTCTCCGTGGTATAGCAGTGTATAGCAGTGTTAGGGACAAGATTCGCACTGCTAAAAGAGACCGCCGTGAAGCAGAGAGGATTTGGTTTTCCACTAGACTCACTATTTATAAACAGAGATATGAAGCCGCTAAGAAAAACGTCAAATATTACATTTAGCCTATCCTACTACAGTACAAAGTTCCAGCTGCAAAGAGCTTTCAAGATAACTAACAAACTAATGTCAAGTAACAAATGTACACAATTTCCAACTACCTTCTCTCCAGCAGACCTTCCAGAACTATCTGCAAATTTCTTCCGTGAAAAGTACCATCAGAGATACGCTTGAGAACACAATTTCACTTGAGTCGTCGTTACCATAAAGCTACGATACAGAATTTCAGCGACACCTATTATGAACATGTGAACCTGTCTATATGGATTTAGTACGGACAGTCGTGATGAAGTGTTTACAATAGTCATGTCAACTCGATTCAATTACATCACTGTTACTTGAGTGCTTGGACCCAATATTGCCTTCACTAATTGATGTTATTAATACCTCTCTCTCTCTCATCCGGGGAAGTCCCATTCTTTTTTAAAACTCCCATTGTACAGCCTCTGCTGACGAAACAAACACTTGACCATAACGATTTAAAGAACTACCGCTCAGTTTCAAATCTCCTATTTACATTAAAAAAAAATTATGAAACAGTTGTTCTAACCCATCTTGTATCTTATTTGAATTCAAACAGTCTTTTTAGCAATGTACAGTCTGCATATCGTCATTGCCACAGTACGGAAACTACTCTTCTTAAAAAAGTTAATGACATTCTCTCTGCTTTGGATAGCGGAAAGATGACAGTTCTCACCCTCCTTGATTTGCCTGCAGCATTTGACACAATATACCATTATATATTACTTCACAGTGTCCAGCATGTCGTTGGCATTCACAATACCGCCTTACAATGGTTTGAGTCCTACTTAGTCAACAGGACACAAACTGTATCTACACCCCAGCCCAGTTGATCAATGTTGTGATGTTCCACATTTGTCTGTTCTTGGGCTTTTATCTCTTCATTCGATACACTCAGCCGCTCTCAAGTGTCATAGATCATCACCCATTGTCTCACCAATTGTATGCTGATGACACCCAAATATACAAGTCTAGAGCCATCCAGCTGAAGTTGATGATACTATCCAAGGAGTAGAGAGCTGCATTTCTGATGTTAAATCATGGGTGACATGTAACAAGCTACAGATGAATGATGATAAAACTGAGGCCATTCTGATTACAACTCAAATACTTTCTCATTCACATCCTTTCCCTCAAACATTAAATATCAGCAACACCATCATTAAATGCACATGTAGTCAGTACGAAAACTATGTGTTACTCTAGACAGTACTTTCACACTGCACCAACATGTCATCAACATATGCAAGGCTACATATCTTGCACTGTGATGCATCAGCTCCATTCGCAAATAACTTTCAGCTGATGCCACTTAAAGACTCGTGGCATCATTAGTACTTTCAAGAATGGACTACTGTAACTCAATTATGTCTGGTTTGGCTCAATATCTACTCCAAAAGCTTCAAAAGGTTCAAAACACAGGTGCTCGGATCATCTTTAGAGAACCCGGATCAGAGCACACCTCCCCGCTGCTCTGTACCCTACCCTGGCTATATATTCAATCCAGAATCAAACGCAAAATTTATTCGCTGTAGTACGTTTCACTGACGGACTCCAATTCAGCACACCTATTGTGCCTCACTCATGTGTATACACCAGCTAGATACTTACGCTCCTCTTCTGACAATCGTATATTCATTATTCCCACTATGAAAACGAAGTCATATGGATAACGTTCCTTTGCATACCAGGGCACCAACGTGGAATGAATTGCCCAATGAAATTAAACACAAAGACATAGTGCTCTCTTTTAAAGAGTGCTCTTAAAACTCACCTTCGAAGAACGAAATTAAAGAGCTAATAAAGTTTCCTACTGTAAATAAGTTCAGCATTTGTTATTTTCTAATTTCATGGCGCTATACAAAGTCCTCATTATTATTATTACGATTATTATAAAAAAAGAAAAAAAAATTCAGATTAAGCAATATCCATAATATATTCTATTAACAAATTACCGATATGGAAGACCCCATGTCCTAAATTTAGTTTTAACAAAATATTGTTTATGGTGACAATTTGACATCTACTAAGGAGTTTATAATTTGGAATTTCCCAATTAGTGGTCCTTTTACATCTGGATTGGTTCGTGTATTGTTTATATTCAAACGAAAATTCAATTCGACTTACCGGATTTGTTAGTGGTAATAAATTGTAGTCCATACGAAGGATCCTAAACTTGACTGAAATAAACAAAAGTTGACAATTAAGTACGGATTTCCGTACTGCGAACATTTGCATAGTCGTAAGGAAATGATTTTCAAGTACAGCAGAAATTATATAAGTGTCTTATTATTGAAGCAGACAACTCCATTTTTTTTTTTACCAAGACGCGGTCTTACCTTAATCAAATAATACTTAAATGGTATCCTTGTTAGAAATTTGGTTGACTATATTCTATTTTCATCTTTGTTTATTGAAATCAGTAACCTGAACTTCAGAAATTATGTTTTGTCCGTAAATTTGGAAAGTTTAAAATCTTAACCTCTTTTTTCCTATCTTAAAATATTTAAGCATGCTCAACATTGCCAATATCTTTATTTATCAAGGAATAAGGCCTAATTAATTATCCATCTTGATTTACTGGTTAACCTGCTTGAAAATTTCTTTAAAATTTAAAGATTGTCTGAATCTACATAATAATTAAAATACATTTAAAGTTGTAAATGTGATTATTTAATATTCAGAACTTTAGTTAAAGAAAATATCAATACTTGAGTATGATTTACACAATGAAATGTCCAACCTGTCTGTCCTGGTTTATACAGAGGTTTGTCTGTCTGTATGAGTGTGATGTTCTTGGCTATCATTACATGAATTTCTTCCTCATGCGTAAAAAGTTCATTTCCATCAATCCTTACTGTGACATACGCAGTGTATTCATCAGCCTTGGATGGAACATCAAAGTTGACACATTGGTTCCAGTCTGAAATATAGCTTAATGGCATGACAACGAACAATCTTGAAATATACCTTAATGGCTTGACAAAGAACAATCTTGAAATATACCTTAATGGAATGACAACGAACAATCTTGAAACATAGCTTAATGGCATGACAAAGAACAATCTTGAAATATAGCTTAATGGCATGACAACGAACAATCTTGAAACATAGCTTAATGGCATGACAAAGATTAATCTTGAAATATAGCTTAATGGCATGACAAAGAACAATCTTGAAATATAGCTTAATGGCATGACAAAGAACAATCTTGAAATATAGCTTAATGGCATGACAAATGAACAATCTTGTTTTGTCGCTGATTTCCAACAACTGGATTATGATATTAAGGAAACACTATAACACAAAACATAACTAGGACATTTTTTGTTCCCTGCACTGCTTACAAAAAGAGAATTTAATAATATACATAAATGTATATCCATCCATATACCGTCCTGTCAAATTAATCTTACAAAAATTACATACTGTTATATTTAAAGTCAAATCATTACAAACGAAATTGGATGTAGAGGCGTAGCTGGGGGGGGGGGGGCGCAGAGGGGTACATATGTCCCCGGGCGCCAAGGTATAGGGGCGCCAAAATGAGGCTTGCAACGTTACATTATAATAAGTAAACAAGGGTAATAAATCGGTCACAAGATCGCTGGGGCGCCAATTTTATAGTTCGTCCGCGGGCGCAAAATATCATCGCTACGCCTCTGATTGGATGCTTCTCTCATGGAATGCGAAATCAGTCCTATGATGAGAAATCATATCGTCCCTACGGTCAATACTTACTGCAGTGGTAGGGGAACATATGAGCGAGTTTTTCAGATGAATATACTGCACGACCTTGGGAGTTCGTGTTTTCCCATACAAATGTAGTAACCTTTTTATTATATGCTCATTTTCTTATTGTACCTATGGCTTAATTATATAAACAAAATTACATAATAAGTAACAAAGTTACGGAATTTATGATGTATTCCAAACTAAATACTCAAACGCAGATTCTTCAGTGCGCATCATCAACTTTATCAATGCGCACATTACTCCGCCCATATAAATTTGAACTTAGTCGTGCGCAAGACCTCACTTTCGAAAGCAAATGGCATTTTGGTCTATTACTTTATTTGAAATTTCGATTCAAATTGTGAATGAATGAGCATTGCAACAACTTTTTCCATTTAGTCTGGAATGAATAGATTTGTGGTATTTTTTGTCGATTCTGCTAAACGTCGAGATAATGACTGGATTTATATGTGTCAATTCTACATGAAGTACATCTGATGTATCAGCAGCAAGGGATCATAATGTTATTGTTTGATGGAAATGTGCATATTTCAGTTACAAAAGCAGTCCTGAAGAGGAAATTTAAAACCTAAATAAGACAATGTCCTGAAATTGGCATAGAGACCCCAGTTCTGGACCTCTAGTTGTATTCTACGCGAGTTTTAGTAGTAGTGTATACGATTGTACTTCCACCTGTATTCTGGGTAAACTAAAGGTAGGGACTTGTAGAAATACCTCTGTAATTTTACAATACACCGTTGAAGGTAATTACATCCTCCTCGTATTTCCTTAGGTGGAGAACATAGTCTAAATGTTAGTTTAAATTATTAGAGATAAGACACTGCCAAAACTTGAGTTTGGTTGCGATATCCTAACACTACTTTCGCTAGGTCAATTGCGATATCGGTGTTACTGACTAGCTGGAATGCAAAGACTATAAACTGGTACTTACTCCGAACACAAGCGAATGGAGCAAGAGTGGAACCAGGGGGAGGGAAGTAGGTGATGTATCCACCACTTCCCAAAAATGAACGCAAAAAAAAACCAGCAATGTTTCCTTTTACAATGTTTTATATATATATACAACAATTGGATGATTACAATTAAGATCTGGGAATATTTAAAATGCACGAGCTTTCGGGGACACCGCCCCTTCAGCTTACACCAGGTGTCCATCCCAGACTAAGATCTGTGATAGAATAGTTGAGTTTCTATCCAATAAGACCCAAAGATACAAAAGATCACTAGATACAAAACTTTCCTGCGTTTCAAAACAAACAAAACATATTCAAGGTCTTTATTCCTAACGTATCGTTTACCTGGCTCTGAAATGTAGAAACTATCAAACGCACGTACACTGGTGATGTTCCCTTTAGAGGTACGAAGCGAGAGTGTCACCTGACAGTTATAACCAGCAGGGTTAGCATGGTCAATGTTACTGAGGGACAAACAGTAGGTTCCTTTGGACCCACCACGCAAACTGCGTGGTGTTGTGAACAGGTACTCCCTGGAATGAAAAAAAAATAGAAACTTTGTCATTTTGGCGGATAAATGTAGAATTCAATAGAGACTCAGAACAGCTAATAAACATCATGTAAATTGAATTACTGTCTATCTTGCCATAAATGTCACCTCGCAAGAAATGTAATTTAAACCTAAACTATACACAAACTTACAGCATAAATTAAACTCAAACAAGCAGCCACCTAACCTTAAAGCCACATTTATGTTCTCATAAGCGTTGCTTTTAAGACAGGTTTGGCTCGAGTGCAATGTGAAATATGCAGATTTAATAGCATGTATTGTTACTGTCAAAAACCACTACTGTATTCAGATTAAAATGAGCATGCAATTTGTCGTGACAGAATTGTGATTCAAAAGTAGAGAACGTATCCATTTTACTTCAGTTATATTGTTTTTGGCATATTCAAACGGAAACAAACGCAAATCATAGCAATGTTATTGTTATTATTGTCAGCGTCAACTAGCTGTAAAGTTATTGTGAAACCCAATGTTAGCGTTTTTTGGTAAGTCTATAACTTCCCCCAAAAGGCGAGACACAGTGTTCCACAAGAAGTTCTCTGATAAAGTACAAATATTGCTAACCTTATAAATTAAGACAAATACATCTTTGTATTTAAACAAAATGGTATTTGCTGTCTACAAAACAAGAATTAGTAGTTGGATTCTGGTCATTATGTACTATACGGTGAAGGTAAAAGCCAACCAACAAGGCGGAGAACTTGTTCGTATATTGTGTTATAGACAACTTTCTAATTCAAGTCACAGTTGAGACAATGGCTATACAACAACAACGAAACAGCGTTATCAGCTGCAGTAACACGCAGTGACAGTTCTAAACCTGTATTTCAAAACGTTTTGAGCACGAAACACGGTCATGGCCATATCCAAATTAGACACAAAACACTTGTAATATATCTACATCACTGATAATTCATCAGTCTGCCAGACTAGTCCAGGTTATATTACAATCATAAAAGTTTAAGGAATCAAACTTTCTAATTAAAGTTACTTATTGTTAAGGTCTTGACATTATGAGCTGACCACGAGTCTTCTGAACAAGGTTTGGAGTAAACGGAGTTTGCCGTTAGTTGTGCATTATACATGATCAAACGTTTTAACCAGACATTTATTATGTCATTTTATACTGTATCCTCTACCACAAAGCGAAGAAAGAGATTATTTTGCTTAAGCATGTCTATTTAGCTTAAATATGTAACACAGTCTAATATGCATAATACCCTTTTAAGGTATATCTAACTCTGCGAACTTGTCATATTGCATTTAATTGTCGTGAGGGGGAAGTGGGGCATTTTGGATACTACATATTCCGGTACTTGAAACCCTTTAAAACAAAATTAGCTCTGAATTTTAATTATAAAAAAACTAATAATGACCATTTTATTAGACGAAAACAAATTTCTTAAGTTAAACGAAATAGAATATCCTGCCATACCCAAAATGCTAGTTTTGGCAGAATAATTAGTTATGCAAATTGAAACAGTGAAAGCATGAAATCAAAATGTGTTATCCAGTTATATATATATATATATATATATATATATATATATATATATATATATATATCTATATATATATATATATATATATATATATATATATATATATATATATATATATATATATATATATATATATATATATTGCAATTCTTATGGGTAGACAGAAACATCTTTGTTCTGGCCTTTCATTAATTATTACAGAATTAAATTTTACAAAGCAAGAAGTGAAAAGCAAAATGAAATACTTTTCAAATGGTAAAATTATCAATTACTAATTACTACCTAATGAAAGAGATTTCCTCAAATGTGTAGGTGCTGGTATAAAAAAGTAAGTACGATATAAAGGGTACCATTGCTTTCAACATATTGCTATTTTTTTTTAGATTTTCATTTACAGAAATTAAAGCACAAGTGAGATGTATCATAATCCACGAGTCGGTCTTTTGAAGTTTAAAATCTGTTACATTGCAGGGAACAATAATAACTAAATAGCAGATTTTGAGCATCGAAAGAGGGATGTTTGCAACTGAGATTTGAAAATACAACTTTTACAGTATTAAACGATAAAATACGGAAAAGTCTGTCATTTCACTTGAGGGGAAGGCCGCTCTTACCGCTTGCATGATGTTCGGATGTACGATAGCAGAAAGCCAGTCTTGTGTTGTCCTCTTTTTTTTTTCTAATTGCCAGCTAATTTAGGAAAAAAAGACTCTTAAGGCAGCAACTAGTGTTAATTGTCAATTATCAGATACTTGTGCCGTACTCATGTGTCAGTTTGTTTCTACAGATAAGCTTTTAGTTAATATTATTAGAAAAAAAAATCTCAGTGAAAAAAAAAACGTGTTAGAATGACTAATAAAGGTGTTACTTCTGTTCGAATTCATATCAACTGGATCATTATGGAGACGAGAGAGGGAGAAAGAATGAAAATAAGGTGTTTATACAGTAATTCATGTTTTCATATTATTATTATTATTATTATTATTATTATTATTATTATTATTATTATTTGCATTTTAGTAACAACGGTTATATAGTGAGTGATTACTGATTTATTATGATGAATACATGCCAGAGTTTCATAACAAATATACAGAATGATATGCCTCAGCTGGTCTGTTGGCACATGATCCAAAAACCTAAATAACACTATAAAAAAAATGAAGAAGAAGAAGAAGAAGAAGACGAAGAAGAAGAAACATCTAAGGCTGGACTGGGACTTAATTCTGTAACTCTGCGATCCAAATAGATCCATATGAGAAAACATATGGCTAAGCCGAGTGCAAAACAAATTACAGTATATTTTCAGTAGTAAATAAAACTTAATTTACTAGACTTGAATTTGCTTGAGTTACACAGATAAATGAGTAAGGATGAATATATTACAGTTATATATGTCAGTCATGCAAGATGCATTGGGAGGACGTATTTGTTCTTCTCTCTATCCACAAAAAGTGGCAAAAATAGACAATTCATAATATAACAGCTGTACACGTAATTGTACTTCTTGGGCAACAACTTTAACAAAAAATATACTTACGAGTTCACGCATGACATCCACAGCAAAGAAAAAAGACTTGTTAAAATCGAAGCTTCCTCGGTCTTCATTGCTGGATAGTAGTCCGCTCTCCTAAACTTTTCTGTAATTAATCTATTAATAGTAACCCCATATGATCTGATTTACTCCACAAGAAAAGTATAGTCCGTCAATAAAAGGTTTATTCTTGCTTATGGATATCCATAAATTCCATGTCGTGGGTAATTATTCATTGATGAATGGAACGTAATTTTGCTTTTAGGGAGAATATGTCAGAATATTTTTGAGAAGTATATTGAGGAACAAAAACAGTTACTGCTGATTATGAACACAATTCCAACATTACTTCAGCCCAAACTCACTTGTGTAGGGGGCCATATCAAAAGTTGTTTAATGAGGAGTATATATATATATATATATATATATATATATATATATATATATATATATATATATATATATATATATATATATATATAATAAAAATAAAATTTTCCAATCAAAGATCAAATATCAAAATGCAAACAAAGTAATTAGAACAATATTGCTAAGTGGACATATGATCAACGTGACATTGAATATGTTGCTACATATATCTTTTTTAATTTAATATTGTTTGTCACTTTTAAATTCCTTTATATTTTAAATTACATGATATGATGATGTTTATTCAAAAAACTGGTTGACCGAAGTATTCTTTGGTAAACAAGTAATGTTGACCTAGATATTGACCTTAATTCAAGGTTAGTGTCAACAACGTAAACAGGTTTCAATTATAATTTAAAGGATTGGTTGTCGTCAAGGTCAAGATGGGACTAGTGAAGAAGTAAACAATTTTTTATTCTTAAATACGTGATATAAACGATCACGTGACTCCTTCCCCTCTCTCCTTCGTGATTTCGCAATTTGGGTAATTTTGTTCGTAATTGCATATTAGAATGCTATATAATCTTTTGTTTTAGAGGAATATATTCTGTTTGGGGCTTTTACAAATGACGTTAAGTCATTTTCTTTTGTTGTAGCCATGTTTTTGAATCAATGTTAACAATTCTTCAGCTGAGTTTGATTTAAAGGATTAATTCGTATCTCTGGAAATATTAAATAATTGCGCAGTGTTTATGGAATTTTCCAGACAGATATTCTGGAAAGAGAATATTTGAATGTTGCTAATGTGATTAGGTCCATGACCAAAAAGGCCCAAAACTTAAAGAACACCAGTATTTTCTTGCGTACAAAGACAAATGAACTGTTTTCTTTTATATTCAATTTACCATTTTATATTTCCAACACAAATATGCATATTGATGAGAGTTAAGAGGGTACTATGTTTTCTCCCTAACGTAGGATAAATGCATTCTCTATACTTTCTGTCCATGTTTTTATACTGCCAAACGTAGGATAATTGCAATTCCTATCCTCTCTGTCAAGATGTTTTTGTTCTCCCTAACGTATGATAATTGCAATCTCTATCATCTCTGTCCATGTGTTTTTATACTCCCTAATGTAGGATAATTGCTTTTCCTATTCTCTATGTGCAAATGTTTTTATATTCCCTAACGTATGATAATTTCAATCTCTATCATCTCTGTCCAGCTGTTTTTATACTCCCTAATGTAGGATAATTGTATTTAGTATTCTCTCTGCCCAGATGTTTTTATACTCACTAACGTAGGATAATTGCATTCTCTATCTTTTCTGTCCATATGTTTAAATACTGCCAAACGCAGGATAAGTGCATTTCCTATCCTATCTGTCCAGTTGTGTTATATTCCCTAACGTGCGAAAATTGCATTTCCTATCCTCTGTCCAGATGTTCTTATTCTCCCTAACATATGATAATTGCAATCTCTATCATCTCTGTCCATGTGTTTTTATATTCCCTAACGTAGGATAATTGCATTTCCTATTCTCTCTGTACATTTGTTTTTATACTCCCTAACGTAGGATAATTGCATTTCCTATCCTCTCTGTCCATATGTTTTTAAGCTCCCTAAAGTAGGCGATTGCATTTCCTATATTTTCATGCTCCATACGTAGGATAATTTCATTTCCTATCCTCTGTCCAGATGTTTATATCCTCCCTGACGTAGAATAATTCAATTTCCTTTCTTCTCTATCCAGATTTTTGTATGCTTCCTAACGTAGGATAATTTCTTATGCTCTCTGTCCAGATGTTTTTATACTCCTCCTCTCTGTCCAGATGTTTGTGTACTCCCTAACTTAGGATAACTGCATATCCTATCCCCTCTGTCCCGATGTTTTTATCCTTCCTAACGTTGGATAATTGCTTTTCCTATATTATCTGTTCATATATTTCTTATACTCACTAACGTAGGATTACTGCATTTTTCTTCTATCTGTCCAGATGAGTTTTTTCTCTCGAAAATTCGGACAGATTCAAACTTTAAAGGATGAGAACTAATTCTTGATTTGCAAAAGAATGACTTGTTTTTCGTTAAATATTTTAATATCACAATAGTGTTGTTTTCTTAAGTTACGGTCTGTTTTCAAATAAGTTTATAATGTACTACTAAGAGAGTGTAGCCGCTTTTGAGAAGTCCGGAATGTGTATTATTTTGACTCCCACAGAGTATTAGTGTTGCTAATAAAGTGTTTTAATGGATATTAACATTTTTGCGAGATAAGTTCCACTGACAAGTTCCATTCTGGTCAAACAGTGTTGTGTGCATTTTATTACATAAACTATAAAGTCACTACAAGCATTTAACAACAGATATGATTATGCTAAGATAAAGATTCCTACCCATAACAGGGTGTCAACGTTCGAACGTTGAACATTTACTCTTAGTAATTAAACTTAGGAACTTAGAGGGTAACTTGTAAGCAACGCAATTGTCGTATATGTCCAGAAACGAGAACATTGAGCTACTCCTACGAATAGCTAGCCAAACTGTTATTAAAAAAGCTAAACACTTCAGATTCATATAGAAGAGAAAGACAGAGAGAGAGAGAGAGAGAGAGAGAGAGAGAGAGAGAGAGAGAGAGAGAGAGAGAGAGAGAGAGATAGCTTAATGTGAAGTATCGAATTTCGAATAGGCAGTGAAGATTAAAGTTGAATGTGCCGAGCTTAAAGATTGTATCACATTTAGACCAGGGGAGTATTTAGGAAGGTTCATTTCGATATTTATTATTAAGTCCCTCCAGGTCAGTCTTAAACCTTCAAAGTGCCAGAGAGAGAGAGAGAGAGAGAGAGAGACAGAGAGAGACAGAGAGAGAGAGAGAGACAGAGAGACAGAGAGACAGAGAGAGAGAGAGAGAGAGATTGGGGGAAGGCCTAAACATAATAGTGCTTTCCTTGTTAAACAAAGGAGGGACCAAGCGTCTGTCTTGCTAGAAAGACAAGGTTTAGTGCTGAATACACAAGTTTTAAAACTAACATCATTAGTTTTCAGAGGGCGAGGGGACTCGACAGTCCGGAGACGATGTCCGAAAAAAGCGAGAAGGGACGAGTGAAGTCCGAAAGGGAAAGTGAGAAATAGTGAGTAAAGTCTTGGAATTCCAAAAAGGACAAGGCAAGCGAATTGGGGAGACTCGATGAAACAGGAACGTTTTAACACAGGAAGGTGAAGCTATCATTGCGCTCTTTTCACCAATCGTTATGATGATGTAATAAATCCACATTAGACATTGTTAATAAATTATGTTGATATTGTTTAAGCTGAATTGAAATTACCAATATTAATTTGTTTGATTAAATTTGTTATTTTTCTTGTCTAAGAGGGCTCGTATTGCATTATTCCTTCCCAACAATCTTACCAGTTCTCTATTTATAATCTATCTTTCACTCACATCGCGTCATAATATCGATAGAAGTCATTCCCTACATAACGTAGCTAAATCCAATTACAACCCCTCTAAGCACGAGGGAAAACTTTACACTTAATGTGAAAATAACAATGTGCATGTCTGGGAATGATGCGTATTTGTTGCTAGATTGGTTGAGACAAATTTGTGGTCAAAACTATTACAAAAGTCATACAGGTCATGTCTGCATTCAGTACCTACTAATTCAGTAATGGATATCTTTTTAAACTTGATAGCACATAGGTTTACATAGTGTGTATTCACTTTATTTGGATCCTCATACATCCATATTCCTTTGGAAGATCGTTATTAACACGCCCCGATAAACACAGATAGCAACATTCAATGGTAAAAAACTTGGACAGTTTTGGAATAGATCATCGTCGGTGTGTGATCCAGTACAAACCGGGTTGAATGTCGCGTGTTGTGATGACACTATGAAAGCTATGCTATGTTGAGAAAAATAGTACTACCTTGTATTGTGGCGATCAGTCAGCCTTTTTGTCGCCGAATTTAACACCTGACCACGAATTGTAAAAGTCTATAGCGATAATACATTTGTAACGAATGTTTCTTAATGACAGTTAAAGTAAAGAATATTCAACAATTAGAACTGATAGACTTTGGTAAAACTGTAAGAGTATTTAATATTTAGAACAAGCTTTAGTATCTAATTTATGATAAATAAATGCTCTTACATTACCAAATCGACGTACACTACAGCAGTGTTCAAGAATAGCATTCACTAGATAAACACTGTTTTGCTGTTTGTTTGAAATATCATGCAAGATATTCCGGAAAGTGTTAGAAAAGGTGTAGTGTTGCAGTTCAGTGATAATACGTTGAAAATAATCATTATCAATCTTGATAGCAAGATGGTTAAACAGTGCAGTATGGGGTAGGAATAAATTGTAGAAATTTACAGTACAATTTGACGCTCTAGTACACCACTTAATAATGTCGTTCTATAATGATCTATTATGACTCGGCACAAAGAAAGACCGAATTTTTTGAAAAAAAGTTCAATTGAAAACAAAGCACGGAGATGGCGAATCTCTCTGTATCAGCTTCACCAATAGGGGGTGGGGGGAAATGAAGAAAATTCGCAAGTTGTTGAAAATAAATATATCTGCTTAGACGATTGTCTTGCTTGCTTTACAGGAGACATCTTTACTATGAACTTGAAAATGCAGTTGCTTACACAAATAAAAACCTTTTGTTGCCTTTAGTTTCCGGATTTTTCTTTCCGAAAAAGATCCATTTTTTTATGATTTGACGAATACGGTTATAGTTATGAACCAGTTTCTCAATCATATACTGCTCAAATATTTTTTTAAAAATCCATATGGTAAGAAAACAAGCTTCTGTGCCTTTAATTGTATTGAACAGTTTTCAATTAACACGGTGAAGACATTTTTTTTATATGTCTAAACCCCTAATGGAAAATTAATAATATCGTTTGTACAAGTACTTTTTATTTTTCTTATGTGAGTTTGGACTAGTAACGAGAAAAATTACCAGATGGGAAATTATATATTTATTTATAGATGTGGTAATGAGTTTGATACTATTCCAGTAAATGCAAGACTTTAAACATTGAGATGCCCACATAATCATGTGGGTAAAGGGCAAACATGAGGCTATCACGTTTTACTGATTTATTCCAAAACATGTTTAGGTGTGAAATCCGGTGATGTATCCCCCCTCCCCTTATGTGCGGGCACTTGAGACGACACCGAATACATATATTTCAATGAAATGACACCGAAAACTATTTGATTGACATGACACCAAAAAGTATTTGAGTGACATGACAATGAATACTACTATTTCAATGACATTAAACCATTTACTACATGCACTTGATATTTTTAAGTTCAAAAGGAAATATTTATGAGTTTTTCAGTTAACTATGTCCATTAGCTAGCGAGCATATCAAATATGGATTGTAATATGCTGCTAATATAACTGATAATTTCTTCAGCATATTCAGTGATACGGCATGTCTATGCTGACATCAGGAAACTATGGATCTTTGATATTCAGCTATGATACACTGATTGGTGAAACTGTGATATTCACACATATACCAGACAAAAATCTGATGCCTTATAAATTATCAGATTGTTCAGTTGTATGAACGGTCAGCTCTATAAATTGTTCAATAAAATCAGAATTGTATTCATGAGAGTTTGCGTCTGTCGTTCTGAACAGGGTTATTGAATTTTCCGACACCTTATACAAGCAAACACATTTTTGCTGGGCATGTAATGTGGACTATTTTGCGACTTAATATTGTAGTATCACTATTACTAATTTTTTTTTACCACAACGATGAGTGTGAGATTAGTAGACAAAACAATGTTCTTGAATCTCCACTTGACATCATGGTCCTTAAGATAAAAAACTTAGACAATTACATGTCAAGGGCGGAAAATGCGCAACACGACAAGAAAGGGTCCTCATGGAGTGGTGATAAAGTCTTCCGTTGACCCTATCGCTTACAAAAACCGCGTATAATACCAAAAGGGCATTCTCTGTTGTATCACGTATTTAAAGTTTACCTTTTAAACAGCTCTAAATAAATTAATCTAATATATACTTTAGTGAGTTAAAGTATCGAAATGCATGTGGGTGAGTATTGATGTTACATTTGGATGCAGTTCTCGGGTTTTGTTTTGTTTGTCTGGATGTCTGTGATAACATTTGGTAGACATTACAAGAGACAGAGAGAGAGAGAGAGACAGAGAGAGAGAGACAGAGAGAGACAGACAGAGAGAGAGAGAGAGAGAGAGAGAGAGAGAGAGAGAGAGAGAGAGAGAGAGAGAGGGGGGGAGGTAGGAAGGGGGAACTGGGTTTTAACGTCAGGACTTGCTCATCTTAGATGCATTCTTTTCTGCCGACTGGACTTTCGCCAATGTCTTCCGAGCAAAAATAATCCTGGGATAAAATAAAACATAGTGGCATTATTTCATTGATATAATTCATTTATGACTATATATTTCGGCTTTATGAAAAAGGGTGGGGGGTGGGGGGACTGGCTGAGGGGTCATTACAAGATACTGAAAGCCAATGAGCTCATAGATCATGATTATTAGGTGGGTTGTCCATGGTTCAAATATTGGGATCTGGCATTTACTGTTGCCATGGATATATTGTATATCATCGGTTACGTTCAAGGTCAATGGTTTAATTATTATTTTCTTGGAAGCCTTTTACTTTTGTATATCTCTAGTTTCCTTTCTTTTTAAAAATGTTATTATGTTTGGTGCGTAAATGTAAAAGAAACAAATTAAGCACCATTAGAAATGATTTTCATAAGATCAAAAGTTTTGGACAAGGTGTCATATAGGAGAATGTTACTATGGCTACAAAGACATTGCCGCTGGCAAGTCAATTTATGGATTTATTTTAAAGATAACCTCTTATGATCAAGTTTGAATATGCCAATATATGATTTCGTTCACTCAAAATCGTCGATCTCGATTAAAATTTAAGTGGTCCATATAAAATAGTCACTTAATTTTGCTATCGTTAGACATAGAGTATCAACGCTAATTAAGAATCATGTTTCGAGCTGTCAAGCCATATCTGTATCGAACTTATCATGAGTGTTTCTAATGACGATGCACTGGTTACAATCAATGGCATATCAACACATTAATTCCTATATTGTACTACGTGCCGTGCCCAGAGACACACAACCATGATTAACAAGCCTGATCGAGGAAGGGTTCGAACCCATACCCTTCCGATTTGAGCCTTGACGCTAAATACAAAGCTACCTCGACCTGTTACTCATGGTATCCACAATTCATACATAAATGTACATGACATCCACACTTCATACATAAATGTATCTGCCATCCACACTTTATACATACATGTACATGACATCCACACTTCATACATACATGTACATGACATCCACACTTCATACATAAATGTACCTGCCATCCACACCTCATACATAAATGTATCTGCCAGCCACACTTCATACATAAATGTACCTGTCATCCACACTTCATACATAAATGTACATGACATCCACACTTCGTACATAATTATATCTGTCATCCGCACTTCATACATAAATGTACCTGACATCCACACTTCAGACATAAATGTACCTGACATCCACACTTCATACATAAATGTACAATGCATGCAATTTTTTAATGATTATTTTATGACCATATTAAAGCTATTTAAGATTTCACAAATCATGAGCCGATTTCTCCAGAAAAAACAGGACCATCTTTCAGACTTTTAAAAAGTTATAAATCAGAAAATACAGCTTCTGACTTTTGCCACTAATAGCCATTGGCCAAAGTAAAATGGACATTTGCTAAAAATGAGTCCAGGTTTTGAATATACTTTAACTCATCCTTGACAAAAACTGTTGTCATCTTTTGCACAAATTATTTCCAAATAAGTATAAAAGAGTGATCGCACATTTAAGTTTAATGCAACTCACTATATATGTATCTCGTAAAAAAAGTTTTTTCTTTTTTTAGTTTTGGAGGAGGTTTTTTGTTGTTGTTGATAATACAAGGATCTACCACATGATCAAGAATTTTAGAGTGAAAAAAGTTAAAGATGTAGTGTAAGTGAAGACAGGAGAAGGACGAACTGAGTATGGAAATCAATTACAGTGATGATGATGGTTTCACATTCTGCAAAATTTCAGGGTCGGTATTTATTTACTAAGTAGCTTGTTGGGTCCGCCCATTAAATGGTATTGGCTTGCCAATCATATCTCCGATATAGTGAGAGCTTCAGCCATTTCTGATCAGCAATTCCCTCTGTCCCATACGATCCTAATGAATTCGGGGTTAGGGGACCACAGCGGATTAAGTGAATCACTAAATTAGTTTATATAATTATTCTTTATATCCTCACTTCATATGGAAAATTTCATGCCCACCTCCAAAAATTTGCAACACTAAAGTCTATCTTCATCATTTGCAGAGAACTGGCTCACAACTCCAATTGCTTTCTGCTATTTAACCTTTTCATCCCCTTCCATTCTCCTATTCCCCTATTCGACCTTTTCATGTGTCCATTATCCTATTCAACCTTTACATCCCCTTCCATTTTTCATCTGAACCGAGTCATCCCCTTCCGTCTCCTATTCAACCTTTTCATTCTCTTTTCATTATCCTATTCAACCTTTGCATCCTCTTCCATTCTCCATATGAACCTTTTCATCCCCTTCCATTCACCTAATCAACCTTTGCATCCCCTTCCATTCTTCTGAACCTTTTCATTTCCATCCATTCTCCATCTGAACCTTTTCTTAGCCATTCTCCATCTGAACCTTTTCATACCCTTTCTCCATCTGAACCTTTTCATCCCCTTCCCTTCTCCATGTGAACCTTTTCATACCCATTCTCCATCTGAAACTTTTCATCCCTTTCTATTCTCCTATTCTATGTTTTCATCTTCTTCCATTCTCCATCTGAACCTTTTCATACCCTTTTTCCATCTGAAATTTTTCATCCCCATCCATTCTCCATCTGAACCTTTTCATCCCCTTCCATTTTTCTATTCAACTGTTTCATCAACATCCATTCTACATCTCAACCGTTTCATTCATGTCCATTCTCCTATGCAACCTTTGCATCCACTTCCATTATCCTATTCTATTTTTTCATCCCCTTCCATTCTCCATCTAAATCTATAAACACTTTTACAAACCTATCTGCAAAAAAGTTTCCTAAAATACAGAATATGACTGCCTAATCCTTTATATTTGAGAAGCGGACCCTATAGACCATTTGCAACTAAATATTAACGGAGCAGTTTTGCAGATTATGACCCATTTCCCAAGACTGATTCACGTAGTCTGTCTTTTTAACTGTCTGTGATGTTTGATATGTTTTCCCATTTCTTGCTTAACACTTGCTGATCATGCGAAACCTAATAATGATAACTGTTTGTCCTATTTATTCTATTACTTTTAACCTTCTGCTCATTATAAAATCCCTTTTTTCATCTTCAGCATAAAGCAGAAGAAACGCACAATTTTATTCAAATACTTATATTTGGTAAACTAACTTACGAAGGTAATTCGCTTTGTTCCGCACGTAGGAAATGAATGTTTTATCAATATTGCAAATGAAAGAAAACGTTTGGTCTAACCCGTGCGATATTTAAAAAAGTTAAACGTTTAAGTAAAATTGTGAACTTTCATTTATTTCTCCAGTACGAATGACAACGGAAGCGACAAGACATAATGGATACGTTATACATTTTTCACCGTGTTCTTTTTCTGGTAACAACTTTTTGTTCTAGTTTTTATTGATGTCGTCCAATACAACTGTAGATATTATAGTGTAGTGAAGTGTATTTTTATGTGGGGTAGTGTTGTGTAATAATAATAATAATAATAATAATAATAATAATAACGAGGATTTTGTATAACGCCTATTCTTTAGAAGCTCTAAGCGCTTAACAATAACTATAATTAACAAAAAGAAACAAACATGAATTTGGAAAACAAAAAATGCTGAAAATGTTTAAGGTAGGAAACATTATTAGGTCATTAACTTGATTAAGTATGTTCTTGCAGTCGAAAAAGGTTGATTTTAAGAGCACTCTTAAAAGGGACCACTGTCTTTGTGTCTAATTTCAATGGGCTATTCGTTCCACGTTGCTGGGCCTGGTATGCAAAAGAACGTTGTCCATATGACTTCGTTTTCATTGTAGGAATAATGAGTATACGATTGTCAGACGAGAAGAGTAGGTATATTGCTTGTATGCACACATGAGTGAGGCCGGATAGGGATGCTGAACTGGAGTCCGTCAGTGAAACGTAGCACAGAGAACAAATGATGTGTTTGAATCTTTATCGAATGGATAGCCAGTATACGGTAATGTGGTGTACAACCCTTATTGAACAGGCCTATATAATAGTGTAGTGTGCTGATGTGTGATGTAGCGTATTATAGCGTAGCATAATGTAGCGCAGCGTAGTGTAGTGCAGTCAAATGACAGGATAGATTTTCCCAAGGCATTTGTTTTAAATGAATGTCAACATAGAACTGTTCTAGAGCATCTTCAGAAGTTATTCAGGCCATTTTCAACACAATACCAATTTAGATCAGTTTCACATGGAAACCTTACAGCATCAAGACCAAGAACAGAGCAATTTTTTTTATAAAAAATCCAATACTCTGGTACAGTTCTGTGGAACAAGCTTCCTCTACATGTAAAATCTGCCGAAAATATTAGAGTATTTAAGAAGAGATATCATGAGCATTTATGTGTTTTTAAAAGATAACGGAATTTAGTATTTTAATACTAAACATGTTCAAATAATTAGTAATTGTTGCTGTCTTCATATAATGTACATTATTATACTCTCCTTGTGAGGGCCTCAAGGTAGAATAATCCTTGACTAATGAGTCGCCTTCGATAAATAAAGCATTATTATTATTATTATTATTATTATTATTACTATTATTATTATTATTATTATTATTATTATTATTATTATTATTATTGTTGTTGTTGTAGTGTAGTGCTTTGCCGTGAATTGTAGCATATTATTGTCATATATAGTGATGCAAACCTTTGTAAAATGATTTTGTAGCTTCAAAGTGATTTATGTCGTGGTCATCGTGACACGTGAACATTAAGATTAATGTATTACCTAGGTCCGCTATAACTTGACAGCTTGTAATGGCTTCTCCTGCTTGGAGGTATTAACTGAATTTTAATTAGAGTTCATGCCATACAGATCTGGCAGATATGTTAGTGTAAAGTCATATAGCGGTAAAATAACGCGTTGAGACGAAGAAGAGAAAATTGTAGGAAGTTTTAGTCCTTTTAAAACAGGTGTCGTAAAATGATATTTTCCATGCCAGTTATTAATGCAGATGGACTAGAGAGAATTATTATGCCCTTTATGAGAGTGATACAGATTTTTGACGGGTAAAGGAGTTATCATTATTGGCTAAGCTAAATGGGGGAGGGTGTTCCAAGACGGAATTCAGAGTTCTAAAATAGTTCCCCTAGTACAATTATTCAGTTCAAGTTTTTCTGCAAAAGGGAAAGTCTGGTGGGCTGCTAGAAAATTAATAAGTAATTTCTCTCGTTAAACAAATTGTCAAAAGAATAACGAGGTCTGGAACTTTAGAAACCTGTATCGGAAGGACAGAGGGAATTCTCTGATGATACATGTGCGAGAGCTTGGGAAAGCAAAAGGACATAGCTCCATATGGTTGCACAGTTTGCAACCAAATTGACCCAGACACAGAGAGAGAGAGAGAGAGAGAGAGAGAGAGAGAGAGAGAGAGAGAGAGAGAGAGAGAGAGAGAGAGAGAGAGAGAGAGAGAGTTTTTAATCAAAGGGTCGCGCGCTAGATGCATGCCCATGCCTGCCCTGGTTGACTGCCTCGGTATATACTTGGGCGAGGTCCTTATTCCTCGTTTTGACATAGCACAAAGGTGGTAAAACTGCCATTTAAAATAGCAGCAACCAAAGAGACAACCTCCTTTTGTAAGGATCATTTATCTTATGGCATCACTCATCAGTTTTGTAAGCTGGCTATTGATAATGCCTTGCGTGTAAAAATCTCAATGGTCCAGTGGGAGGGAATAGACCGTGTGTGTAGCACCCAATGTATTTTGTGTTAGTCCTGTTGAAAGCGTTTGGTTAGAAGCTACACCAGGATTTTGAGGAATTTTCAACCCATTATCATGTGTCGTGATGCAAGTGTTAGCATAATTTATTTAGGAAGAGCTGGTCATTTTTCGAAAGGTACGATTCCATCATCTGACATTAATATGGCTTCTGACATTCGTTTCCTTTAAAGCTTTTTCATTTATCCTTATCAGATTTAATGTACTTTAAAAATATGGGTCATGGCACCAACGCATATTCTTTCTCCCTCTCTGCACACACTCGTTAACTTCCTACTGGTACTTCTAAATACTTGAGAGTAATGCTTTATTTCCAGATGTTATCACAATTTACAGTATCAGCAATACCCCTCCCCCAGTAAAACAAATCCAAAAACAAAACCTAAGAAAAAGGGGAAATATAATAATTCAAGATTTAAAAAACAAGACACAACAACAACAAAAACCGCAACAAGAACAAAAAAACAACAGCAAATACAATTAAAAGATATTTTTGTTTCCCATAACAATCATGTAGGATTCAAGTTATGTGCTCTACCTTGATATTCGCTTTTAATAGTTATGATATTATTTTTATTGTTATTTTTAAACAAGGTCATTAATTGATTCCTTTAATAAAGTAACAACAGTGCCACTAACTGTCTAGTAAAATCAAACTAAATATTTAATCAAGAGCATTACAGATCGCTAGGCGCTCAACATTGAGTGAGATGTTCGTGTTAGGACTGGTCGGCCCTGTCTCAGGATAATGTGACTGGATGAGACATGATGCTAATGTCTGTGACATAATGCCCACCTACTACAAACTGCCACAATGCAGACATCGTAGCCATATTTCTATAATTGTTAAAGTCACGTTCAAAACAAAAATTAACAACAACAAACACAAGCACATAACAAGGTAAAAATAGGGTCTACGATGAGCGAAAGTACTTCTGTCTTACTTCTTTTGATCTAAAGCATGCCTTGGTCGCATTAAACCTTGATTAAGGTTTGACCGTCGAGTCAACGAAACCTTTCTAGTCATCCGAGGGTTGGATGGGCTGGTTTTCTTCTGTGCGCGCGCAGATGGCTGATGAGGCCAACCATTACACGGAATGTTCGTTTGCATAACGGACAGGGGATAAATGAGAGGCTGATGACACGTGCTTGTATGGCTTCCCTCTTCAGCTCTGCAGCTGCTGTCCTGCTAGATTTGCACAACT